>CM032892.1:25807286-27220619 GCA_019176425.1 Megalops atlanticus
AGAGATGCATTCAACTGCGTTTGAACATGGAACAGGTGGTGATGAGATTTTAAGAGCCAGTCTACTAGACGCACTTGCGAGAATCAAAAAGGAATTCCCTTCTGCACTTCCACTTGCCACAGTGCGTTAATGCTGTAAAGTGTCGCTGTGTAATTTGCATCAACGGTACCGTACTGTATCATGGTTTGCAGTGTAGTACCAAATCTGTCCCTATTAAATATTTCCGTATCAGAACAAGATACACGGGTAAATGTTTAATAGCTGCACACTCATTACTAACTTCATGAAATTCATAGAAACGCGTCGAAATTACTATATTTCCCAAAACGCGATTCTGTCTAAACCCTGTTTTAAATCCAGGGTTGTAATATGAATGCTTCTGATCTATAGTGCAGTATAATTATTGATGTAAGTTGAAACAAATGCGTGAAATGAAAACTCAAAAACAAGTCTTCAACAGTGTATGTTGGATAAAACGCAAATTGCAGCCGTTCCAAACATACAACTTAAATTACTTAACATAACTATGATTTGATTCACATACAGCGCTATGTGGCATATATGTGCAATATGCGAACCTCACTCAATTAAAAATGTAAAAAAAAACAGAATCCATTTTAATTTGCCAACAGGACTGTTTGTGATTATGTGGTTGGTGGGCACATTTTTGAAGCATGTGAATTTCTGTTGGCTGGTGATCCATGCAGAATGCTGAGTTTAAAAATAGTGTTTGGAAGCACAACCGTAACAGACCATTTGTTACTGTAGAAACCCCATTTTTTGGGATTTCAGAATGCAGACCTAGTGTGTCAGAACATTTTATTTTAATGGTGGAGGGTATGGCCTTCTTTCAAGAGAAGCTGAATAGACTATGAAAGGCAATAATCACACTGACTACATGTATTATCATATTGTGAAGAATACTGGGTAACCACAGTTCTCCCAGTATATTACTCTGAAAAAAATACAGCTTACCAGCTCACAAAGCATAGCTATTTTTAACAGTGTTGGATGCACTGAGACAGACTGGCAGAACAGTCACAGTGCAAAAATCACAGGGACATTCAGGGATGTCTGTGGGCAAAATTTACAATCTGGCACTAACCTAATGTTCCACGTGCCTCTGTGTACATGTGTGAAAGTTGAACACAAAGCTGTTTTTTGTGGATGTTTTTGTGTGAAAGACAAATATTCTCCTAGCAAGAGAGGGTGGCATATTTCAGCATTATGGTATGGCAGAAATATAAGTGAAATGCTCTCAAGATAATGGGTAATCTAAAGAAGGCATGGTGAACAGTATCTTTCCAGAAAGACCTAAAATGTAGACACATTTGTGAGTACCAATGCCGTATCGGCAAACCTGGACTGCCTTCTGATTCTGATTCTGTGTGCTTTATACTGGTAAGATCTGGTAAGATGTCTTCTACACACTTAGGGAGCATCTACATGCCAGGGTACTGATGGTTCGTGGAGAAAAATTTTGATGCAAGCACATCAGCAAACACTGTGTAATACACCACCCTTTGGACCATCCTGTTAAGTGAGCTCCAGAAACTACATGTACTGTATTTGACCCCCTATTTTCATTTGCATATAGATACTGTGACATTTGGGAGTCTCTAAAGACAATGTTGAAGCAGGTCGAATTATGAAGAACAGCAATGAACAGAAATTACTTTTTGGCGTCAGGCGATGGCCTTTAAAAATTAAGACATATGAAAATTACTCTAAAGACTCTTTATCGAGCAAGACAGGCGGCTCCCTCCATATCTGGGGTTCCACCCTGCGACATAAGAGAGCAAAGGCAGAATGGATTTTCAAAGGGGATGATGGCACAATTTTCAAGTCATAGTGCATCACATCCCTGGTTTGTCCCCACAAAGCCAGTCACGCTATGCGATGGACAGTAATGAGTCTCGTGACCCAGTCTTAGAGGCGTCATCTAAATCCTGGCTGCAAAGACACCCCTCTATCCAAAAATATGTTGGATTTATCCAAGTTCAAGGTAACCCTGATGGTAGCATTCTTCTGCACATTTCGCTCATATCCAGTGTCCTCTGACAGACAGTACAACGCGTAACACTGCTCTGTCCTTGGGTTTGCAAAGTACTCTCAGGAAGAAATAGTTTGGATTCAAAATGGCGTATGCCAATGGTAAATAGATACTGTTGCTATGGTCATTGCACTCCCCCTATACACAGTAAATAGCCAATCTTCTTACTTCTTTTGTGTTAGCAGCTCCTAAAAAGGGTGACTGTATGTAAGATGAAACCACTGTGAGTTTACTTTGCATGTGGTAGTGAGACCACCCCTTTCTGCGTGCACACAGTAATATTCAGAGTAAAATAAGAGTTCCAAGAATTCTTTGACAAATAGGTGTACACAACTGATAATGTATGCCATCTGGAGAAGACAATGACAATGATACTGTGTCAGGCAAAGTTCTCTGCTTTTGATAAAGCTAAGAGGTCCTTGGGTGTTGTGGTCCAGTGTGACTATTCAGATTGAAATCGAATTCAAATGGTTAAATCCCTGACTAGAATCTTTTGCATCACAAAGAGGTAGAAATAACACTCAGATGAACAGAATATGAACATTTTTCAAATATCCAGAATATATACAGTATATAATTCCCACTAAAACAAAAACATCAGCTATAATAATAATTCTGTAGGCCATAAATACAGTAAAGTATGTGAACATGCTGTAGAGTAAGAGCAATTCCAGTCCTCTAGTTGGTAACAATTTATGCCAATGCTTAAGTCCATGTTTTGGCCTGAGGGGTTCATGTGGTGTCACTTGTACATTATCTAAATTGTATCTCCTCACAGTTTCCCCATACCAGACTGCTCGGCCGGTGTCCTCTGGACATGCCTTTATTCTACCCAGACGACATGTTCCAGCGCCACTGTCCTCACCCGCACCCTGGACGTGCTTCTGCTCGGCTTCAGGGCCCTGTGTGTTGCCTAGCAATGTCCCTCAGGAGGAAGAAAGGAAGCATTCCACAATAGCGAAGGGGGCCTGCCCTCTGGGCCGAAGCCTGGGGGGGTCAATGAGGCGGCGCCTGGCTTGTCCAGGGGAGCGGAAAAGGGGATTGCGGCGTGCAAATCGAACGGCGTGAAATAAACGTTCCGCCGCGCAGCTCCGTCCTCAGCCCTCCAGCGGCCGTCGCAGTCGCAGTCGCAGTTGCAGTTAAAAGGCGCCCAAGGTGGTACTGTGAGAAAATGAACTCAGGGAAAGTTCTGGTTTGGCCTGCTACGCATTCAGTCAGAGATAAATCAGCCGAAGGTCACGTTTGATGTGGTTGCAGCGGTGCTTTATTTGGCTCTGAGTCCAATGAAGGGATCACACCTGGCTGTGGGCCGAGGTTGATGAACCCCAGTGTGGACGTCATAAGCAGGGAAAAGAAAGGGGGAGATGGGGTGGGGGAGGGAACAGCTGGTGTGGGAATGAAGTGGTAAGTCTGATTTTTACAGTCATGGGTGCCACCATTTTGTGTAGATTGGGTAATTGTGTAGGGATTGTCTATAAATTCTCCTCCTGAATCTTCATTTGGAGCTTCAATATGTGAGGGACATCCATGGTGTGTGCCTGGTATGTCCAGCCTAACATGTTCCATGGGGTTTTGAATTCACTATTATTATTATTATTATTATTATTATTATTATATAATGTTATTATTATTATTATTATTATTGATAATAATAATAATAATATACAATTACAATTAGATATGTATGTTGAATTCTATATATAACTTACAGTGTTGATCATCATTCAGAGAATGACCCAAGGTACCCTTTAAAGAAAAAAACCCATGTGTGGGTAGATCAGTGTATTTCATGTGGAATGGAGACTGCTGGTAGTCCCACAGATGCTGGTCTTTACTTACACACACAACAGAGCTCCTTTTCCAAGAATCACGCTGGCGGCAAGTGCCAATGCCATCGTTTATTTACAAGGGAATTGATACGCTATCGACGGCTGTGCCCCTCGGGACTTCACTGTGTAAACAGGAGTGTTTTGTGCCGGCGTCGTTTCAGCAGCTGCGTCACACACGCGGCAGGCGTCTGTGAACAGCCTGGGGGGCCCGAATAGCAGTGTGAGCAGAGGGCTGCTCTACTCACCATGCATATGAACATCAAAGAAGAGACAGGAGTTAACATGGAAAATACTGGTGGTAACAGAAAGGGCCTGTGTGAACCTACCCATGCCTTTCTGCATGACAGATTGATGGCACGTGCGGGAAGCTGGGAAGGTTTTTCTTTTTTGTGGCAGAGTTCATAGGGGATACTGAAAGGTGCTTGAGGTCTCGATAGCCCCAGAATGGGCAGCAAGATTTTAGGCCACCCGTGGTTGGTTCAGCTCACTGATTTGGACCAATCACAGGGAGAGATTTCTGTTTTTTAGCATAGATCCCCCAAATTTCTGCATGGTGATACCTAGCAAAGGACCCTCCATATGGATGGAGGGTTCAAAATAGAGCCCTCAATGGAAAACGAACCAGTTCCAACTACTAACAGGCGGGATGTTGGATACTCCTTCAGCCCTAAAACAACATATTAAGCCAAAGCACACTGGGATTCCTACAGTGGAAGAGCCATCTGTGGCGCTTTGCCAACACATCGCAAGAGAGGTGCCCTCATTCTTGTTAGTGTTGCTCTGTTCTGTAGACCGTCTTCGGCCTTAATAGGCTCTTGCTGCATGTTACCACGCGCGGTAACGGAAATCAATGGTGGTCCGGGCAGGCTAGCTGAAAGCTTCAGACATCAAAGCTCAGGCACGCGCCGGAGCGAAAAGGAGCCAGCCGCAGCGATGACCTCTCCCCCCTCGCCCCCTCAGAGCGGGATGGTGGCCTTTTCCGGAGAGGCGGAGTCCCCAGCCCCCCCATCGAGGTGTCATCGGGTCGCTACCTAGCTGGCGGCACTGCGCTGAGCCTCACTCAGTCTAACTTGTCGCCGCGCCCCCAGTGGTGTGTGTGTCGTGGCTCTGCTCGAGAGCCTCCTCCAGCTCATTAGAGCACCGCTCGAGAGCGGAGGCCATCTGGCTCACCTATCGAAGCCGCCCGGCACCGAGGCTCACAAGGCAGCGCCGCGGGGCTCTGGGTAATGAGGGAGCGATGAGGACAGAGAGCCTTTGGGCGCACGGTGGACCTCACCGGGCGGGAGAGAGTGTGCGTGCATCTGTGTGTGTGTGTGCGCGTGTGTGTGTGTATGTGCATGTGCGCGCATGTGTTCGTGCGTGTGTGTGTGTGTGTGTGTGTGTGTGTGTGTGTGTGTGTGTGTGTTTATGTTAAGGTTGTTTAAAAAAGACACTTCAGTACTACGAAGACACTACATTTCAAAAAGCATTATTCCAGTGTCATTAATTATGCATTCGGTACTGCAGATAGCATCAGAGCCATCTGTACTGTGGGATGAGAATTGAGTGTTTGTGTTCATGTAAAACACAAAGTCAGTTAATGTTACTAGCAAAAAGCTTCCCTCCGTGGCGTGCGGGGACACCATACACAGAGCTCGCTTCTGAGTGCTGATCTAGGATCAGATTTCCCAGCCCCATTCCTCAACATTATTGTAAAATTGGGGGTGTACAGATGGGGTTTTTTTATCATGGCATATTTGCATGTATTTCACACTTCAGCAAGTCCTCTTGCACTGGCTGATTTAAATCGGTCAGTTGATACAGAAGAACATGATTTGTAGGGATTTCCTATGTAGGTGGCATAACTTGTGATTGGTGGGGAATCCTGCACCCCACACTCAACGTACTGTTAATCTTTCTTTAACAAGAAAATACTCAAAACACAGCAAAGAGACAGCATCCACACCATAAGCTACATACGTGTCGGTATTTAAGGGCATTTTGATGTTAAATTTGACAACCTGTAAAAGCCTGACAATGCCATCACTGTCTGACATCACCAGGCCTAGTGAGTTTGTTGTAACTAACCATAACCCTAACCTCAGTCCAGTAACACTCAGACTTGCAGTCAGGTGAGAGTTTGAAAACTGAATTTCTCTGTATTTTTCATTAATAGCAAGATACAAAAATGATGTGTTATGTAAGTTTATATCCAGGTGAGAAAGTATCATACAATATGAAGTGATATTTTTCCCTGTACTTCCACCTCAAGTATGTCGATCAGAGTGAAAATGATCATAATAGTATTTGTTTCACATGTCATGAAGCTTTTGTTGGCTGCATCTGGAAGTGTTGGTTTACAGCCTTCAATCCGATGTAACACAAAAAAGGCGATTGGAGAGAACGCGTGAGTGTGTGTGTGTGTGTTTTTCCCGCTGAGATAAACAAACAGACTACAGCTGAGAGGTGTTTATGAATTTATTAGTCCCGCTCTTGAGGGCTCACGAGTGTCCGTTGTCTTGGCAACAGGTTGTTTGAGACCCATCCGGAATGCAAGGACGTGTTCTTCCTGTTCCGAGACGTGGAGGACCTGGAGCGGCTCCGCACCAGCAGGGAGCTACGGGCCCACGGACTCCGGTCAGTCCACACCCTGGGGGCCTCTCCCTCAACAGCGCCATCTTGTGGCACTGCCACATAGCACTGGAATCCTGTCTGTATTTACCTCTGGTGTTGAGTTTAAAAGGCTACCGCAAGTAGATAAACCCCTCTAATAAGTGAATTAGGTATTTGTTGTTGTTTTATTTTCTTTTCCTCCCCTCTTCCTTGAATCAGTTCTTCTTTGAAGATGTTTGAATTGAATTACAGCACATTAGATTATCATCATGTAGTGCACGCTCTTATCCAGAGCGACATACAAAGTGCCAGAATTCTGTTTAGTGTCTACACGTGCATTGGGTCTTGGGGCTGGATTGTTTGTGTTCAGCTGCCATCTCAAACAACCTGTAAGCAGTGTTGTGCAAGTTCACACGTCAGAAGAGCTAGCTCAAAGTTCAGTTCACACAGATTAAAATGAACAAGTTCACGTTCATAGTTCACAATTCTGAATTTTGAACAAGTTCACAGTCCCAGTTCATTTCTTCCATTTTTTAAATGAGCTGCTCCAGGGACTATTTTATGTGTACGAATACATGCGCAGTGATTGTTATGCGGGACATGGGCAGTTGGTTGCGAGCTGTCGAGCTGTCTATCTGATGAGTTGCACTAATGAAAACGTCTGAAGTATAGAATAACGCCGTCCGTGTTTATTCATCGAGCAGTAACTTTAACACACCCAAGGATTCCGAATCTCGCGCAATCTGAACGAGCTCAAATTCACGTTCTTTAGTTGCAAACGGATACGTTCAAGTTCACCGTTCACGGAAAAAATGAGCACGTTCAATGAACGCGCTCTTTTAACGCATTCATGCACAACACTCACTGTAAGCATGTTGACCCAGAATGCCAGTACCAGTGACTGCAGGGTAACCACCACCCACTTCCTCAGTCTTTTAAATGTGACCTCATAACTGGGTGCAAAGCAGCACCGAAAGACTCATTTCCTGGGATCCGTCTCCAGTGAACAAGCCCTTCAAACCTGTAAGTGCACCTAGAGTGTTCAGTCTGCAAATCCATCATGTTCACCATTACTGTTTTGCATACATATATTAGAAGGGGTTCTGTTTTTTTGAAAACGTATTTACAAAGTAATCCAGGTTAGGTGGGTGGATATTCCAAGGGCAGAACAGAAAATTCAGATTTCCAAATACATCCGACCAAAAATTGTCCCTGTGTTTCATTTTGCTTTGGACAGGGAGGAGTACAGTGAGTGTCCCAGAAAAAAATACTGTAATTTCATTAAATCACTGATCTGAACTGATAACTAGTCCAGTTAAGTGATTAAAAGTGCGAATGGAATAAAAGCAGCTCTCCAGCAGCGAGGCTGGCTGACCCTCTTCTGCAACACATCCATCACCGCCACGGGTATTTCAGCCAATCCGCTGCGCCGAAACTGAAGAGCGGCTGATTCGCCGGGTCGGGGCTCTCGCGCGGATCCCTGTGTGTAATACGCTTGTCCCACTTCTAAAGGGCTCTCACTGCGCTGTTCCGCTCCCGAGAGCAGCGCCTTTCAAAGGGCAGGAGTAGGGACTACAAAAGGCGTGAAAGGCCGCCGAAACTAATTAGGCAGCGCGAGCGCCTCTTAATCAAAGATGCGCCGACCGGGGGGGAAGGCCGTGGGAGACGGGCGTGCTGGGGGCCCCGCCGCCAACGCGCGGTGGCCCCCCGTCGCTGAGCGCTGGAAAACGAGGTCAAGGGACACTCGAATCTCCTCCATTCGTATTAGTCCACAAAGCCCTCTCCGCCTGGGGGGGGCAGGGGTGATGCAGGGAGCACCATTGTTCCCACTGTGTTTCACTCACGATGCAGGAAAGCCGTCACGGACACTCGTTTCCTGTCAAAAGGGTGTCGAATGGAATCACATCCTAGAGGGCGAGGGTGCGAGAACGCTCGCGGTGAAGGGTCTTCATTACCACGTGGTTCGCTTGCTCCCCCCCCCCTTTCTCTTTGCAGCCGCCTGAGAGCTGCTGAATTGTGCTGTGAAAAAAAAGAAATAAAATCCAAGCCAAAGAGTGCTGTTGAAACTGCATGAGGGTATTGTTATTGCGCTGCTTTTCAGTCTCCATCTTTGATGTGTGGTTAGTCTGCCTTTGAGTCAGTTTCGGTACATTATGCTACGCCCACAGGGTGATGTCGTTCATTGAGAAGACTGTGGCGAGGCTAGACCAGCCGGAGAGGCTGGATCAGCTGGCCCTGGACCTGGGGAAGGGTCACTATCGCTACAACGCCCCGCCCAAGTACTATGGGGTAGGTCCCTGTCCAATGGTTTACTCAGGACTACAAATCCCAGAGCAAATGAAGAACGTCCTACATGTTGATGAGAGCAGAATCCTTTGCTGTGTGAGATTCAGGCAGAGAGGGAGATAGCATAACATGACATAGAGCAACATTTTTTGCTGCAGCTGTAAAAAGCAGCCCTAGAAACTTAAAGGCCCATTCCCCCAGCGCTAGAAACTTAAAGGCCTATTCCCCCCTTCTCCAATTGGCAAAGCAGTCACCAGGTTTTACCACTAAAAGCTGTGCAGGGGGGAAAGACCAGTGGTCACATTCAGTACAGACAGTTCCCACCCAGTTCTTGATTTAAGTTTAATTCTCCAATAGCTTCTCATATAGTGATGTTTTTACAGTCCACTCTGCTTATATACACCAACTGTTTAAATAATCTGCTTTATGAAAATGAAATAGTCCACAGAGGAATCGTTTTTTGGGCTCTTGCATGTAATTTGATACTCAGCTGAGTTCATTACATTTCATTATTGTCATCCAGCAGACACTATTATCCAGAGTGACTTACATAGGATACAATTTTTACATGCTATCTATTTATACAGCTGGATATTTACTGAGGCAATTCTGGGATAAGTACCTTGCCCAAGGGTACAACAGCAGTGTCCCAGTGGGGAATCGCACCAGCAAGCTTTTGGTTAGGAGCCCTGCTCCTTACCACCATGCTACAATGCTGTACAAATAAATAAATGTTTCAAATTTGAATACATTCATACTTATGTTAATTACCAAATTTTGTAGCACATCAAATATTTTGAAAAGAAAAATGTGTTGTCAAGTACCAGGATGTCAGGTAACATAAAAAGAATGAGGCTTTCTGCAAATAAAAAATGCTTTCTTCCTTATTCATCTATTCATAATAGATGAATCTTGCCAAAGTGAGGTAGCCGTGAAATTGGGTATTCCAAAGTCTAGACTGTCTAAGAATCTGAAGGACCATCATGAGTATGAGAACAAAGGAAAACAAATGAGAAATGGAGACATGTCTATGACTTAAATGGTGCCAATTATCATAGAGACCATCAAAAATGAATGTGAGCATTGCACAAACAGCATTATGCATTCAAATGTTTCATTCCATGTGAGGGCTCTTCTCATTTAAATGTGAGAAAGAAAATTGTTTCAGACACAGGTTTATCCATTCATTTGAAACTGTCTTTTAAACAATTGCTTACAGCAGAAGAATCAAGTTGTCCTGGGTGAATGTGATTCTTATAAGTGGAGTGTAGAGTATATGCTTCATTTAATGGGGAATGCTTCTCAGCAGGCAGGGAAAGCATTTTCTGTCAGGGGAGCCGTGAAGGGCAAACTCAATTTAGTTGTCAGCTCAACTTGACGCAGTCACTTTCAGTCAGCACTCTGAACGTATTGCCTGTGATTCCTTCAGTATGTGGGGGTGGAGTTTATCCGTGCTGTCCAGCCAATCCTGAAGGAGAAGTGGACGGCTGAGCTGGAGGAGGCCTGGAAGGTACGGAACTTTCTGTGATGTTCTATTACCTACCTGAAGGGCTGCAGAAAAAAGCTCACTGTTACAGCAGTTTTGGATAGCATTGTCTGTGTCGCAACTCTAGACAAACCTGTCACTGCATTATAGCATGTTTAAATTCACTGAATTTTAATGAAATATAAAAAACAATCAGTTAATTCCCTTTGGCAGTTTCCCCTTACAATTTTATATATAATTCATCATTGCCATATACATGTTGCAAATATATTGTTGTAAAATTGTGTGTGATTGTTCAACAATTGTATGTAGCAATCACTAATGCCACTGAAGTGTCAATATGACATGTGGTTTGGGGGGTCTGGGATTTGATTGATGCTTTCAGACATGTTAAAGGGATTAACCAATGGACTTTGGACTCAGGCTATTCCACTTAAAGTTCTATTAACAGAGGCACAGGACACAACTGGAAATTACTTAACATAAATTGAATTGGCATGTGAATGTAGCTCTTCACACACAGTTGCAAATACATGGAATACCTTACCAGGAGTTGCAATGGGTCTTTGGCATCCTCTGAGTCCAAACTTGATACAGTTCACCAGATTCATTTACAGGCAAATTTGTCACTAAAACTGGCTGAATGGCCTTTCCTAGCCATTTTCACTTTCTGACGCTCTTACATTTGCTTGTTCTTTAGAAACACTGCACTGCTGTGGAACTGAATTTAATTCAGTTAATACCCACTGTTACTTTATATTGTAGTGGTAGCAAAAAAGGTTCTTTGCCTCAGAAATGCCCTGCCCAAGTACTTTAGAGTCTATCCTTGCACTATGCGTTACTCAAGACTACAAATCCCAGACCAAATCAAGACCTTCCTGTTTCTGCTACACGCTCATGAGGGTGGAATCTTGTAAAACATGAGGTTCAGTCAGAGAGGGGGGTAGACTAACATGATGGAGAGCACATATTGTTTACTGCAACTAAATTTGATTGATGCTTTCAAACACGTTAAAGGGATTAATCAAGTTGACCCTGGACTCAGGCTATTCCACTTTAAGTTCTATTAAGAGAGGCCCTGGACAGAGCTGGAAATTAATATTAATTGAATTGACATGAGAAAGTACCTCTTCACACACAGTTCTACATACATGGATTAACCTGCTAAGATTTGCAATGGAGCAAGAATCTCTGGCATCCTTAGAGTCCAAACCTGATACAGTGATAAATTCACCAGATTAGTTTAATGGCAAATCTATCCCCAAAAATGGTCATTCATAGTCATTTATTCTTTCTTATGCTCTTACATTTGCTTGTTCTTAGTCAACACTGCCCTCCTGTGGAATGAATGTTAATGACTTTATATTGTGGTGTGAGCAGAAAAGGTTCCTTGCAGTCATTATGTTTTCAGGTACAAGCAGATGAAAAATAAAGTACAAGTAACTGTATTTAGAAGTCTTTAAGGCTGTGCCTGCACATATACTGGTGAAATGAATGCTTTAGAAATCCTTGATTCATGTTCCCACCAAAGAGAAGTGGTTGGCAGGAGACAATGAGGTCAGTGCCAGTCTGACGTCAGTATGCTGGAAAGGATTACCTCATGCTTCCAAGACCAGCAGAGGCTGCTGGGATTGCAGTGGAATGTGTTAAAGAGCACTGGGGGGGAAACACCCATCATCTTTCATTCCAAACTGCGCGGAACCTCTTCTTAATCCTGGCCGATTTCAAATGACAAAACAGCGCCCACCAAAACAGTGCAAAGGAAATTGTTTCTATTTATCGTTCATTTCTTTATGCATCGTTTTAGGGAAAAATGTGTAATGGTTATTTAAAAAGGCACCTCTCCTATGCTGCAGCTGTGATCTAGATAGATGAAAAGAGCGGAGTGATGGTTCAAACCATCATCTGCAGGTAAACCATGGTTGAAATATGGTCACAAGGTATTCTTGGCCACTGATCCCTTTTCAATAAGGCTGTGGCACAGAGCCACCGCACTGTACAAAGTCACTGGCTTTTTTCTTGCTTTTGTTGTTAAACCATAAAAACAGCTTTCATCATAGTGAGAACCCCTCCCAAACACACACACACATACAGCTGCCTCAGATGGTTATGCTCTAAGACACAGTGAGAGGCTCTCACCCTATAATACACACACACTCGGTTGGATGTTGTTCTGAAGTAAGCCCCTCTCTGACACCACACACTCAAAAAATCCTTTGCGTTTAAATCTTCTGCTTCCCTTCCCCAGGCCTTGTTCCTGTACGTAACCAGAATCATGAGGAAGGGCTACTTCGAAGAGGAGAGGAACCAGCGCTGCAACACACTCGACTCCAGCAGGGAGAGGCCGGACAAGAGGAACACCCGCCTCTAAGACCGCCCCCTGCCCGATTCCGCGCCGGCAACCGCGTCCGCTCAGACTGACGCAGATCCCCGGCCCCTCTCTGTAGCAGACACGGCCAAAGACCGCGTCACAGACGGCAGAACGGAGCAGCATTGCGTGTCGCTCAGCTGCGCACGTGCTTTACGAGACGTTTTATCCATTTTACGCGCCTTGCAACTTCACCACGGCATCCAGTGCGTCATTGTCCTATTCTGTCTTCTGCGGTCACGTCGCTTCTTGCTAACTAGCCTTACCTGCCAATTTCTTTTGGAGGACTTTGGTAAGGATCTGCACCTGCGTTGGGGCCACACTGTTGTTCCAGCCTGCTAGCACGCCGTCGAGACCTGGCTTCATTTCTGCTTCAGCTGTGCTCGTGTTTGTGTTTCGCTGGTTCCTGATCCAGCACCTGATTGGTCTATTTAACCAAGTTCCACCAATCAGATTCAGCACTGCTGTGCTGACAACGCCAGATGAATGATGTCAGATCTTGTAATATCATTTCCTCTTGAGCTGTGTTTGAAGTGTTGAACGTTACCTGTGGAATTCAGTGCTGTCTCTGTATGCTGAATGTCATAGACATGAATAATGAGGCTAGCGTGAAAATAGCTTTATTAAATCCTCTGGTTGAGGGTGGCTGCCAAAAAATGACTGTGAAGAATATACGGACCTGAAAGTAAAACCTGCTTTTGGGAAAGCCAGTAATATCCCAGCTGGACTAAAAACTGCTATCTTGTACCAAGTTCTCAATGCCAGTGCCCGTCATACAGCCAAATGAGGGTTTCATTACCTAAAATAAAACAGGGTGGCTCACTCAGCTGAGGCACATGTTCCAAGCAGAGGCTGGGCCCTACAGCTCAGACCCAGGTTCAAGCCTCCACTGTGTCACTCAGCAATGACTGAGAGTCTGCAGCAGTGGAACACAATTGGCCTCATTCGGGGTGGGGGCAACAGATTTCATCAGCCAGGATACCCTTGTCCCACCAATTTTGACACCTTGCGATTCATAAGGCACAAATTGCTCTGATGACATTAGGAAGATGAACCATTCAGTGTTGGCTCTACTGGTGTATTGTGGGACTTATACTGTAAAAAAACAAAAACAGCCATTGTTGCCGTGTGAGTGTATTGGATGATTGTATTCACTATGCCTGCGGGAGTGGACGTCACAGTGAGTTAAGTCTAAGGCACAATTTTAAAAGCTGTAAATAAACTCAACCCTCAGAAACCATGCTTTAAAGTACTGATAAGCATACTTGGAATATTAAAACATTGCAGAAAAAGATATATTTACCTTCCCCAGCAATCCACCAGAGAAACCGTGACAGAGCTTGCCTTATACTGCTTCAATACAGTTACACTGTGTGTGTGTGTGTGTGTGTGTATACTGTATACTGTATGTGTGTGTGTGTGTGTGTATATATATATATATATATATATATATATATATATAGTACTGTTTTTTCCACATCAGCTAACTCCACTACTTGAAACATAGCCATGGCTTAAGTCACTCTAAAGCTGAACCAGTGTACATTTCCCTTTTGAGCCAAACACTGAAAATCTGTAAATCAGTAAACAATTGGGGAAAATGCATGGTATTACATACAGAGTGCAATTCTTTTCCACTATATATGTAAAAAACCTTAATAAGAGGTTGAACGCCACCAGTCCAGTGTTTTCTTGCATGTCTATCAAGTCCACATGAACGTGCACACCAAGACAAATGTCAAATGTCAACCATCAGCAATTATGCTGTCAAATTTTATTTTCAGGTTAAGATATAAATGTAGCAAAATAACGGGGCAGGGAGGAATCAGTCTCTACTGTCTTTTCATGTCCCAGTCATGTATGTAAATTAAGAACATCCCACTGATCCCATTAACCAATTACGTTAGTTCCCCAACAGGTTGACCCATGAACACTCCACTGCTTAAAAATTAATGTCAGTCATTTGTGAATTTAAAAATGGAAAATTAAGATGGTCACCGAAAGATCGTAAATGCCACTGACATACCAACTGCAACCTCTGTGCTGTTAGTGCTACAAGGAATAAGTCACGAATGGCCACTTGTCTGTAAGCTTTCACTATGAAAGTCCACTTAAAAACTCCTCACTTTACCAAGAGGGACAGCTGAGCTTCAGAACTTACGGTGAACACAAATACTGGGACAATGTGGGCTGCTGCTGATTTGAGAACATTTTTCAAAAATGGCTTGTTGGAATACTGATGGGTATAGACACCCTTGATTGTCAGCTTGTGGCATGAGGTCATGAGTTGACATCTAAATTCCCCATCTCAAAACCACACCACCCTGCAGCCACTTCAAAGCTTCCATATCTTTTCATTCCAAAAACAGGCACAGTGGGGAGTTGCTCTGAGAGCAGTAGCCATCACGGCTTCCTGTGCAATTTCGAGTTGACTATGTCACGAGCGACCCTTCTATGGGGTCTTGAAGTCACGAATGCTTCCACCCACCCAGTCTTTGGAGAGACAGGAGAGCTGTGCTTCGTCACGTTGGATTGTCCTTTTCGTATGTGCAGAACATTTTCAGTGTGGCAGGTCAGTAGCTCCTCCTCCTTTCTGCTGTGTTGCCCTTGTGGTTGGTTAAAGTTCATTCTTGGAGGCGGACTGATCTAAGAGGGCAGGGCAGTCAAATGTGGGTGAGGGGCTTCCAGGCAGAGGCTCCTCACTGCGTGGCTTTGGTCTTCTTGCTTTTGCTCTTTTTGTCTTTCTTTTTGAGTCCGTCGATGTGCGCCCTCAGCAGGTTGGAGTATGCCTGGGGGGGGGGATTGAGGGCAGAGCAGAGCAGCCAGTCAGCGCCCGTTGGATTGGTCCAAAAGACCCGCCATCGGGTGTCCTGCAGCCGGAGCAAGGGTGCAAGGGTCTGCAGCTCTGGTGATGTCACTGGATCATTAGCGCTGTGTGTGCATCACTGCCAGTTACCCGCTCTCAGAGTCAATCGCTCTGTCTAAATTTTGAACAGGTCATTCTTTCTCTGTACTAAGGGCTTTGATGGGCTAAATACATCAAGAATGCAACAGCAATTCACCACACTGTCAGCAAGTTTAAGAATTCATACACCTTCATTGTTCAAATTTATGAAAGAGCTGACAGGCTGATTTTCATCAAAGAGCTTGAGTGATCTACTGATATTACAAGAACTGAGGCATACACTGAGTTGCCAGCACACATAAACTATGTACGAAGCACATGGTCTAGACCAGGGGTCGGCAACCCGCGGCTCTTTAGCTTCTCTCTAGTGGTTCCCTAGCTTTGTCAAAAAAAATATGGAAATGAACACCAATTTTTTTTTTTAGGTCTAAAGTTATCCGTACATTATCCGATGTTCAAAACTTTGCGTGCTATTCATTTCGAGAATGATAAAATAACGCATGAACACAAGAACACACACTACAGTAAACGAAGAACAACCGTATGCTTGTTTCCTGAAGTCTCGCACACACAAGGGGCTGGTGGCAGAAAGTGCCTTTGGATCCCGTAGACTTGCATGCAAAATTCTCAACTTTCTCAAGTTTCTATAATGTCTGTATAATTTTTTTTGCATTGTAGCAGTCACATACTACAAAATATATTCCCACCAACATGATCACATGAGTAACTTTAGAGATTTATTTTAATACGGGTTTTCTCCCATAAAGATAGCTGACTGAATGCATGTGTCAGTCAGCACTTTAACAGTCACCGACCATCTTGGCTATTTTCGAGGTAAATTAATTTATTGACTGTCTCTAGCCTTAGATAAGACATAAAACTTCACATTGGGATTTCGTTTCTTATTAATATTACACCTGACAGCACAACTCTTCGCTATTACTATTACTGGGGATCCGTTGATATGTGGCTAAACTGCTATCTAGCTGCTAATGCTATTGCATGCTCATTTAGACGTATTAGTAATGTTGATAGGCTAATTTAGACTAAATAGCTGTGGTACCTGCATTTAAAGGGCTCAAATATTTTTTGCGGCTTCAGACAGATGTTTTTTTTTCTTTCTGGCCAAAAATGGCTCTTTAGATAGTCAAGGTTGCTGACCCCTGGTCTAGACCAACATTTCCAGAAATGTAAATCTCAAAATCACACAGATTTTGACTGCTGTTACTCTTCTATGATTACTGAATTTACAGACCATTGCCTTGGGGTGACAGGGGCATATTGAGACTGTGTCAAATAATGACACTTTGGTGGCATTCTCCCTTCTTTCTCAAGTCACTATTACCATATAAATGTCAAATTTCAATCGATTCAATTCAATTTCAAAGCATGTGAAGCCATAGTCCATAAAGGACACATTTGCAATGGTACCAGGCAACATACGGCAAGGCTGGAGTCAAAACCATGTGTGCAAACATGCCTTTGGTCTGCAGCCAGCCCTCAGTGTGCTACTCAAGGTCAGATCACAACAAGCCACCTGACAGGACAGAACCCTGACTGAGTCCCCCCCATTCACAGCATACCTCAATGACCGTCACCCTTAACAGAAACACTATATACTACCCTCTGTTTGCTAACCACCCCTTTTATCCAGGGATATGCACGGCTTTCATTTTTCTATTTGCATATCTATTTATGTATATTAATGTTTTTTCATGCACCTTATACAAGGGTAAAGCAACAGTACTTGAATGAACCTGCCACTTTCTTGTAATAAGTGTACATTGCATACGAAAATGTCTCACCATAGATGGCAATTCGTAACTAAACAGCTGTAACAAAACTTTTCATCAGTGGAAAGAGCTCATGGTTTAATGCGGGCTGCCTAATCTACGCTGGTGCCTTCATAGCATTCCATTTAGCAGCTTGTCCTTCATACAAGACGACAGGCAGCATCACAAACGCAGTAAGTGTAAATTTCACTCACCATCTGGAACTTGATTACTTCTTTGGTGCTGACCTGAGGAAAAAACAAAGACAAAGACAGCTGTTGTGTGATGTATGGCACAGAAATCTGGGAAAAATCAGATTCAGTTCCTTAAGTATTTCATTGCTGTAGTAATTCAGGCTGGTAGGCCGGTTTTACACTTAGTGGTGATAAAAACTAAGCACTATCTAAAGACTGCGAGAGCAAGTCGGGAAATACACACGCACTTGCTGGTGTGTTAGTGCCAGCCCGCCCCCTTACATCTTTGCTTCTTTATCAAACCAATTGCACGGGCTCTTTGCCTCTGCTCCACAGCTTTAGCTATATACAGTACAAAGCTTGTTCACTCACCACTGTGCTGATCTTTTTCTTGCCGTCTGTCGCACGTACGATACATTTGTTGTCCACTGGCTCAAAGGTTTCTGGGTTTCCTTTCCGTGTCTTCGGTTTAGTCCTCCCGTCATCTGCGGAGAGGCACAAATCGTCAGTTTATATACACACACAAGTACACTAGGACTTCAGAGCAGTGCTTTCAGAATTACATCAGCATGTAGGCACGTTAGAAACAGAGGACGGCCACATCCAGAGATTCCGACTTACATTTCTTTAGTGTGATGTAAACGCTGCCCGAGGTTCGGCACTTTTGAAACAGTCGTGTTAGCTCTGTCAAAAACTGGAAACAAAGGAAAACACAAGTGATTGGTGCTAGAACTACACAGTATGTGACCAAGTGCTAAATAGCAATCACACACATCCAGCTAGTCAAAAAAACTCGAAATGTTATGTTCACTAGCTTACTAAACGTGGTGTTTAATAAAACGCGGTGCAGACATTCAATTGAGAGACCATTACTTTGCCACCAAAGATCTTGCCTTCAAATATGTTGGTTAGTTAGCCACCTAGTTACCATTCAATCTGGAGTTGCATGGAGGCTGCTCTCTGTTTGGCTATGACTTCAGGTGCGAAAGTCCCACAATGTGCAAAATTCATATACTGTGTTTAAGAGACAAATAAACAGCGAGTTGCCGTTGCGAATCAATTTCGCAAGCTGGTCAGCTAACACTATGCTCGGACAGCTGTGACTGGCGCGGAAACTCATTCATACCCATTATGGCTACGGCCAGCTGTTTTCAATAGCTAGTCAACTTGTTAGAAACATCTAATACGGTCGCCAACTTTGCCAAACAGCCAGCACACTGGAACAACTTAACGTTTCTTACCGAATCATTTTCCAGAAGTACCATGGCTTCAGTAGGGCTTGAATCCCGTCGATCTGTAATTTAAATAAAGTACTCTCAACCGCCCCTAAACTACGCCGCTACCTGCACTACAAAGATTTATGCAACAACACGTAGTGCAACAGGAAGCGAAACATTTGACTCTGACCTTTGAATTTATTTTGCTTATTCTGTGGATTTTAAACGCATAAAACCAACATAAGGGCGCATACCGCCATCTACTGTGCTGGAGTGTCTAATGAAAGAGATTCTATCGCTCCTCACCCTGTGCAGTACAGGAGTACTTTTTCATTTTAAAAGTATGCCAGTGTAGGGTACAACCCAAAAGTCATATTCGGCGTCATCTCATAAATCCGAAGCAATGAGGCATTCAGGCTGACGGTTATACAAATCGCACACACACAGCCCCTGCAACGTTTTAGGTTAGGCCTACCCTGCACTGCCCACTTCGGAGCTGCCCTCCTGCTGATAGGAAACTAGACCCTATGTATCAGAGACCAATGTTTGTTTTAAATGTGTTGTTTGTTATAATCTTGTAACATACATATCTGTAATATTACCATTCGATGTGGGCTCTTAGAGATAAACATATTAAATTAACAATTTCAGAGCTATGCCCCAAACTCAATGGCATGCAGACAGTGTGAAAGAAGACCATCACTGGATGACTGATAGATAAGCCAATGTATACCAATGGTACACTGACTGTGTACTGGTCTTAGGCTTGCAAATACTGGGGTGTCTCAGCAGGAGTTTGCCAATATTGGCCCACTGAAGGTCAAGAGGTATCAGTAAAACTGAACAAATAACAGTTATGATGGAACACATTTGGCTCAGACACGCAGTTTCTTAGGACTTATGGCAGATTACGTTGAAAATACAGCAAATCTTGGTAAGATTTCTACATCAAATCCAATTAATTAACTGCTCAACATAGTTTCAATTTCAAGAACACCTGAGTAAGTGGTGGTGTTTTTTAATGATTATGAATTAGCATAGTAATATTCCGTTTTGCCAGCAGATGACAGTAAAAGCCATGGTGCAGCATTGTAGCATTTACGTTCAAAAAATATTTAGATATAACTCAACTAGGCTACTACCTAAAAATGCTATTAGCCTATCATTTCACATGTAGCCTACATTGTAACGTGTAGGCTCCAATCGTTTTGAGACTGTCTGGCAACAGGCGAAGCGTTTCTGAAATGAAACCCAGGGAAAGCGTTTAGCTGAAAGGGCACAACCTGACCCAGGCCTACCACTTGTACGTGGTCCTTATGAAGCAGATGTATGAAAAATGATTTTCTTTGGGTTTTGCTATTTATATAACCATTCTCATTTCCTTTTAAGGTTTTTTTATTTGTACTACTTAGCCTTGGGGTTTGGTACTTCTCCATGTGATGACCCTTGAATAAATACTTATTTAAAGGAGCAACAAACTGACCAGACAGCACAAGAACATGTTGTGTTGGTGTTTCCAGGTCCAAGTGACAGAGAGAGAGGCAACTGCAACACAATGTCAAGTGCGTGCCTGTGAAATTTTCAGTTGTGACAATCAGTCATCTTTTGGGGAAATGAAAACGAAACACTTCCCACGCCAACATTCTATGGCAGACCAGTCAGAAGCCTTCTTAGAACATGCATAACACCAGAGATGCTGCTTGATTGACAAAGTAGCCTATGCAGTGGAGAGTAAGAGACATAACATCCCCTATATCGCTATTTTGCAACAGAACGTCCTTTCTCACATTTGTGTGTGTGACTGTGTGTGTGTGTGTGTGTATGTGTGGGTGTGTGTGTGGGTGGGTGGTTAAGTGGGTGATGGGTCTGCAAAGTTTCTCATGCTGCCAATTACAAATCAATGTAAAAAGAGAATTACGATGGTATACTAAGTAAAGCAGCGAATTGCATTTTATGAGTTCACTCTTGAGGGCGACGTGTCCGTTTGATGACAAGGCAGTCCATGCTGCAGCTGCATGTGGCCCGTTCATGCATGAAGTGGCACCAAAGAGGGCATGTTCTGCCGCGGTCACAGTGCAGGACAGATATGAGACTGTATTGGTCAGGACAGGCCCGTCTCTGTGCTGTGTCCTGGAGCAGAGAGACTGAGAGAGTGGTGAGAAGTTTCCTGGGGATCTACTGGCACCATTTGGTGAAGCAACCTGAGTTCTTCAGGACTGTAGTTGCAACCCACCAACACTTTCACATATACATTAATCACTGAATTAAAATCTTATCTCTGCATTCTTGTTATCATTCTCCAAATATATCTGGTCTGTTTTAATAAAACTTTTTAAGCTGCATTAAATACACCAGAATTTTGTCTAGTCACTAAAAAGGAAGGCTAAATTATGTTTATATGTGTGTTATTTATCTTTCTTCAGGCAGGTTTGTTGAACTAATTCTCAGTAGCTATGTATTCAGCTAAGGCTTGAAGTTTTGACCAAAATGACCAAAATGATTAACCCAAATTTTTGTTAGTGTTTGTTTAAAGACAAGTCTACCATTGAGACAAGTAGACCACTGGTTAACCAGAAAATCTTACCGTTGCATGCTCATTTAATTTAACTAGAGCAGTCAGTACCTTGCCCAGAGTTACACAAAAAATCTTAACACACATTCAGGAATTACAATCCTTGTATGTATGCATCTTCTAGTACAGATATAAGGTGTCACTCTAGAATTGAGCTCTTGCATAAAGAAGGAAAAGGCATTTAGGCAGCAGTGTGGTGTTTTCGTAAGGAGCAAGGCGTTGTAACCACATAGCTGCTACTTTAGTTCCCTGCTGGAGCACTGCTGTTGTACCCTGGGCAAGATAATTAACCCACAATGGCCTCAGTAAATATCCAGCTCTATAAATGGATAACGTTAGAATTATAACCTATGTATGTTGCTCTGGATAAGAGCGTCTGCTAAATGACAGTAATGTAATGTAATGTTATTCAGTTCAATGGCTCACATCACTGTGTTTTGTTGTGGTATCAGAAGCATAACTGATGAGTTCAGAGAAGCATCACCTGTAATGACAGACCCAGAACAGGAAGCCTCAGAAAGCTATCTAAGAAGGATGAGAACCACTTGAAGGTAATATCCTTAAGGAAAAGAAAGAAGATGAGAAATGAACTGACAGCAGAACTGGCAGAAGTTCTAATGTTGTCCTTCCAGCAACAGTTAGAAGATCATTCCTGAAATCAGGAATTGAATAAAAATGCAAAATGCCAAAGAATTTCTGCACAGCTATGTGCATATCTTCAGTATGCTGGATTGAGTCAACATAATGTCATTGCTCCACTAAATTGCCAACTAAATATTATTAACTAACTAAATATTATTAAGATCAACCTTATATCTTACCAATAGATCCACATTATGGCCAACAAATACAATGAAAAAGAAAAATAAAATTGAAGCACACTGAAATAAAATGATCTGAAATAAAATGACATTTTTCAATGAAAAATAAATAAACATTTTAAACAGAGTTGCTGTCCATTTCGGATGAGCAAGCCATGCAGGTAGCAGGGTTCATACCACAACCACAATAGAAAAGTACAAAAAATTCCACCCGCGAAATCGTAGTCGACTCTGTTTAATTTATGCAGAAATGAAATAAGGACAAAACACACACAGGCGTATATACTCATTCTGAAAACATAAGCGGTGAGCCCACACAATCGAAGGGCCAAGAATCCAAAATGCCATTTGTGTAAACACGATGACTGTCCCTTTTCATCCATACGGCACAAACACTTAATCACTTCGGCAAAATCAATCTTTCTGATAAAAAAAAAAACGGTTTCAAAGTTTAAATGCCACATATACAGATTCAGATGAAATTTCCCAAGTGATGTGTATTGTCTTTCATTTTACAAATCCATTATGAAATACAGTCATATTGGGCACAAGGAACAATTACAATAAATACTTGTTATCACTAAAGAATAGTACAGTGTGCCAGTATTACACAATACTCCAGTATTAGTAAATCAGTAAGGTCAGTAAGTTTTTATATGTAAAGAAGCTGTCCTCATCTACACCTCAGTGTGTCACGATTAACCAGTCATCTCTTCTGTGAACACACGCACAAAGCAAATTTCAGGCATGTATTTTTGGTTTGGGTTTTTATGTTAAAACTTGCTAGTCTGCATAGTTCAATCCTACATCGGAAACTGCACCTTTAAAACATATAAACATGGACAGACTGAACCAGCTCTCCGTATGTCCTCAGTTGTCCTCTGTATGTCCTCTGAAAGGCTGTTTTTAAATGCCAGGACGTAGTAGTGGCTTGGATTTATAAGACTTGTTCTCAGTATTCCAGTACAGAGTATGGTATGGCAGATGAGGAGAACTAACAACACATAAGCCAGCTCAATGTTACATCTTTGTTCTCTTTTATGTCTTTGAGGCACATGCTATGACACTAGAAGTATGAATACGATGGCAAGACTGAACAAGAACATAAACATTAAAAACATAAACATTATTGTATTCTGCTTACATGCCCCTCCCCCCAACTTCATAAAGTCATATGAAGAATGACATATTTAAACAACACACACTAGCTGGATCAAAGGAGATTTTTATTCCTTCTAATAAATATACAATGAAAAAATACAAACAGCTTCCCTTTGTTCCAGTTCAATTGGCACAAAGGACCAACTGAAATATTTAACCAGGATGAAAAGAACAGCAGAACAAAAAGCACCAGTTTGTTCATGCACACACACAGAGACACACACACACACACACACACACACACACACACACACACACACACACACACACACACACACACATACACACACATACACACACATACACAAAAAGGTAATAAATATCTCTTGTGTACTACATTGTTACAAACACCTCACAGTTGGGTAAGCCTTCCAATTTGGAATGTGTTAGGGATAGCTAAACCCAGAAGACCACTGCCAGTCCTCGTTTCTTTTGAGACAGAGATTATTTTCAGTGTTTAATAACACAGTCCCATATATTCACAGTGCAACTTAACATTCTTAAGTCTGTAAATGTTTTCCTTTACACAACCCTGTTTCTGAAATTGCTAACTGTATGCTAGGCTTGTCTCACCGTGGCAACCTCTGCAAGACAAATGTTCTCATACACTCACATGCTCTCAGTCCTCTCATACACTCACACTCAGCTGATGGCTATTTTTCACACTGCAAGTCACACAGCATATTACAGTGGATAGGGCATCCACTGGAGCACAGACGCTACTCGGCTGACGTATTCTGAGTAACACACAGGTGCCTGGAGATTTGCAGGATATCTGACAGCAGTGAGACAAGGAAGCCTTTGCTGACCTACCCACCCCTCTAACCAGCAGAAGAAAGTCAATTTGCTCCACCACTGTGGGTTCCTGGTCATTGCTAGCAAATAACAAAACCAGTTTTGAACCCATTCCATATAACTCAGCCTGCACTCAAAGCAAACACCGTGCTAGCTGAGCCACTCAAGGGTGCATCTTGATGGTTCCAAATATAGGCCTGTTCACAGTACAATTCTTCCTGTACTAAAATCCCTTTTTTTGCTTTCTGTAGAAAAGTGCAAAACTTGACTCAAGGAGCATTCTCACAACATGAAAAAGGTCTTCAAAAAAGAGAAGGAACACATGGCATAGGGTGATTTATGGGTGCTGTTAAAGATACTTCTTACCATGCCGTGATGGGGACAAGTCACTATAAAAGGTACAACTGCTTAACTCCAGCAGCAGCTACTGCAACCCCTGTGATCCTCCTCCTGTTGTTTTTGGCACAGGCTATGGAGCTTCCTGAGTGATGAAACCTCCAAAAACACTAGGGTTCATTAGCCCACCCAGATAATAGCCATTATGAGCTGTAACGCTCAAAAGAGAAAAATAAATCATTTCTTAAATAAAGGCATACATACATTCATTAACAATACAAGTTGCAGTATATAGTGCTGGGTAAAGAATGGTGAGAGTGTTGAATAGCCCAGAGTTTGAGAAACAATTTCAAATGTTGCTTTTTCCCATGTTTTCACACACATTTTAGCAACAGCTGAACTCATAATTTTGTTCACATTAGGATAAGGCAACACATAAATATTATTCACACACTAGTACAACCTGCAATCCTGTTGGATATAATCTGGACCTGAATTCAGAGATGGTATAAAATACAAAATAATACACTCATTATAATTACTTCTGCTGCAGGGAACATTATAAATATCTCATCAACATTTGAAAATGTTCTCCTCACCTTATAAGAGAAAATAACAATGTAATTCACTAAATTAATGGTTTTTCACAAGATATACAGACTTTTAGAGTCCTGTAGAAGTCTACATACAAAAATTGCTAGATTGTATTTTTTAACCAGATCAAAAGACATACATTCATTTAAAATTTATTACACCCGAGTGCTCAAAAAGGATGAAAAGGTGGAGAAAATAAGTTACATTGGATGACCTCTGGGCCTGTCCCTACAGACTTCAGTCAACAAAAACCCACATGTGATGGGGAATCTGGTGACTTTTTGCTCCTAACAGGTTGAAGGCAACACCTTCACATGGTTCCAAGTCCATATTGTAAATTATTGCAAATATTTGTCTGTTACCACCAAAAAAAGACAAAAAAAGCAACATTATGATGTTTAAAGTGTTCCTCAAACATTTAGTCTTCTCCTTTCATTCATACAAACAGAGGAATGAATCCATGTGACAAAATAACATGGACAAAATTAGCATTCTCACCCTCCAGCTCCTGATATTGCAACTATACATCTACCAATGAACAATGCATTAAGTTTTCTCAGGAAAGGTTGAAATAAAACAAGGTGTTTTGTTTCAATGCTATTTCAATTGAAATTAGCAGTTTACAGACACATGAAGGCACAGGAAAATTTTGCAATGATTCATGTGGTTGATTACAAAATGATTCATGAGGTTGATTTCAAAATGATTCATGAGGTTGAGTTTTGCCCACACACCCATGCCTCAGGATGATAAATGATAGGCCTCATTTAAAATATCTTTGTAGGGGGAACACAACACTCCCACTGGCTGTATGTCCCACTAAAGACTGTGGGCGGTATCTGTAAACCGAAGATATTGCTCATGGTATCTTAGGTTATAGGCCGTTGCATTTGGGCATTACTGACTCTTACGATGCCTGAGAAATAGGTAACCCCTGATACACCCGACTGTTAATGTGTATACAATATATATATATATATATACACACACACACACACACACACATGAAAAGTGAAAGTGCCAGTACCCACAGACACACACACACACAAAGACCACAGTAAATCAGGTATGGGCAATTCTTGTACGAAAGGGCCAAACTCCTGCCATTTTTTAATTAGTGGCTGATCTACACCTGCAGCAGCAGGTGAGCTGATTTCCAGTCCAAATATCTTCGGTTAAGTGAAAACCTGAGACAGAATAGAGTTCGACCCTCTGGGACCACACTGCCACCCTAGGAGCAAAAGGCCACTTTTCATCTGCGCTTCGACGCTGCGGGACCGCCCCCCATCACCCGACGGCGAGCATCTCAGCGAGGTCGCAGTGGAACTTGCGGACGTGGCGGTAGAGGTCGCCGGACTGGGTGAAGCGGCGCTCGCACCACCTGCAGGCGTGCGGCTTCTCGCGCGTGTGCACCAGGGCGTGGCGCGTCAGGTTGTGCGAGTACTGGAAGCCCTTGCCGCACTGGCCGCAGGAGTAGGGCTTCTCGCCCGAGTGCGTGCGCTCATGCCTCTTTAAGGTATACAGGCAGGAGAAGCTCTTGCCACACTGTGGGCAGGTGGGTGCGGGGCCCCCGCCCCGGGGCAGCCTGCCGGACGGCCCCTCCCTCACCAGGAAGTGCGTGCTGAGGTGCAGCTGGAGCGTGTGGGGATTGGGGAACACCCCGCCACAGAGAGCGCACGTGCAGAGGCGGGGCTGGCGTGGGCGCCGTCCACGGGGAGGGTTCACCCCTCCAGGAGTGGAGATGTTTATAGAGGCTATATCCTTGTCCACCTCCTCCTCTGGATCCTTCCTGCCCTCCAGCTGCCCCACATTCCCCTCCCCCATCTCCCCCTCTTCATCCATTTGCTCCTCTTCCTGAGGGTGCAGGGTGGAGGCAGGGCTTTTGTTGCCCAGCAACAGGGCAGCCTGGGTCCTGGCACCTGTTCCAAAGCGCCGGCTCTCCTGGCCCGTTGGCTCTCCATCCCCCACCTCTGACAGCAAGCCTTGCTCCTCCTTAACGACCAGATTGGCGACCCGCTGCTGTCTGTAAAAGGCCAGCTGTCTCGAAGGCTGGGAAGGGGGTGAGCGGTCCCTGCCAGACAGGCGCTTGAGAGACAGATCCAGAGCACCATTTGTGTCATCCAAAGCCCGGGACCACCAGTGCGGTGGGCATACAGGACCAACAAGATTGGCTTTTGTTTCTCCGGTGGATTGGACGAAAGTCTCTGAAACCTCCACAAGTTCAGGCTCAACACTTATAAAGTCTCTGGACCCACAGAGGTGACCATTTGCCTTCTGCCTGTTTGATCCAGACCTTTCACAACTACCAACAGCTGGCCCGTTTTGCTGGTCGTCTGTGTCAAGCTCATCTACTGGAGGCGTCCTCGACTGCTGCTGTGCAGAAGGCGACAGCTGCTGGCAGTGCAGTTCACTGTCAGAGCGTTCCACTTCCATACAACCCAGCGCTGTCCCGTCTCTGACCCCTCCCTCAAGCGTACTCCGCTTCTCATCGCTCATCTTGCCTTCGCACACTCTGACAATTTCGTGCATGTGAAGGTAACCGGCGGCAGCCAGGACGTCCTTCACCGGCAGACCGCCGAGTTCCAGCTTTCCCTCGTACATAAAGTCGAGCAGCAAACCGAACGCGGGGGCTGTCACAATGTCACTGTCGAGGCGTACAACGTCCCTTTCCTCCAGCTGCTCCCTGTAGAAGAGGTGGAAGAACACGCTGCACGAGGCCAGCACCGCTCTGTGCGCTTTGAATCGCGCCTCTCCGACGACAACGGTGCAGTCACAAAGGAAACCTTGGTGACGCTGCTGTCTCAGACGCTGCAGCAACTGCCGGCTGTGGTCCGGGAACTCCATGCTTCTGTCATAACCTGATGAAAGCAGGAAAAACTGGATATACAACGAACAAAAGGCGAGTTTCGGCGTGACCTGGCAACGCGCATTGCGCTAGCAACTAGTAACCACCAACAAATCTACCCTGGATTTAAAAAAATAATAAAACACGGTGCATACACGTATGAAATATTATTAAAGGTCGTCTGGTGACGTTTTGTGATCAGCTTTGCATATTGTATGAAATTATTTTTAAAAAAATCTGAATACATCATGTGAATAAGCAAGTGAGCTACACTGTAGATGAGTTGAAGTAAAATTAAGGTTCATTTTGTGGCACCCAAAGCAGTGCTTTAGCAGTATGCCGTCCAACCTGTAAGCTACGTACTAGTGAGCAATGCATTTGAAAACAATGCTTCGTCAAAATTAAAGTTCCTCAAACAGACCAAAGAACTTCCTTGTGTACTGACGGCCAGCTAAAGTGACTTGAAAAATGTTTAGCTAAAACTATTGCAACTCTATCCTCAATAAATATATACCAATAAATACCGATTAGCCAATCACGACCGTGTACATGTCAGTGCAACTTTAAAGATTTACCTTTCCCCCAGGATAGATAGAGCAGTCTGGTTCGTTGATCGCTTTTTTGTGCTTCCCATAAAGACAATATAAGCCACTGCGCGCAATGACCGATCGGTTTTCTTCTATTTCGTATTTACGGTCCTGCGAGACCGTACATTGTCACGCGCGGAGCTCAAAAGCAGACTTGCGAATGCCCACACCAGTCCGGCGAGTAGAGGACAGAGCTGGGGGTAAACCGGAGTGATCTGTTTGCTAATTACACTGCAAGCTGTGGAGTCAGCTGCTGTGACATCACCGCAGCGGTAACGTTACCTCCAGCTGTGCTCTCTCGTACCATATGTTGCTCCAAATCAAGTGAAAAGCGAACCTGCAGTTTATTTCTTTTAAAGTTCCAGGAACTCCTTTAGAAACGCGTGAGACTACAGCGCAAGTATTTGCGAAGTCCCATCGTGGCACAGCAGACGCTTCCTGCAACCAACTGCAAAATCCCACTGACCCAGAGTACTCTGTTTTGTACTGGTCACTTTCACCCTGTAAAACCGGGGCTGCGATTTACTCAGACATTGGCTGTTGTCGAAGAAATGAAATTATTATCAATCAACGTCTGCATAGTCGTAACGATAGTTAAATGATTAATACCCATTGTCTGTACGTATCCAATATCATATCAAACAGTTTGAACAATGTGCTCATTCAATGCCGTTTTTAAAAACGCGGTTATGCTGTGGTTGGACCGGGAGAGCACAGCCTCCTGGCTGCACCGGCTTTGGGAATTCAGCAACTAAATTTCGGTCACAGAATCCCTTATTGCACTTACATATGTTTCTGACGAGCCGAGAAGAGCGTTTTCGAAGTCCTGCCAGCTGCTGTTTTTTTGGCTAAACTGTCCTTTCGACCTTTCATGATGCATAACCAGATGTTCCGGTTTCCTGTCGTTATGTGCCTAGGTTCGTTCCCAGCCGCTGGCAAGCGTCTTGTAGTGCGTTTGTCAGTCAGGTTATCGCGATAGTGCCTGTGGGAGTAGCTGTTGTACCTAGGTTATCGCATAATTTCACACTATGGCTGTAAGTGTTCAGCTCCTTCTGTGTTACGAACAACACGCTTATCTGTCTTTTATTTCAAATGTATGAGGTACCGAACAACCAGCGAAAAGAATTTCCACACCTCGTCTTCTTTCTTAGACATGAAATATTAAGAACGAAATCAAATGCTATCGAAATGTGAATATTTAATGCGTGGTTTGACTGTTTATGTTAGGTTTCCATTTCTTTCTAGTCGCCTATAGTAGACAAAGTGCTGAAGTGCTTATATGTACATGGAGCATGGAGCAAATGACTGATAGTGGGCAGTAGTTAAATGTGCCACCCACCAAGGTGCTGTCGGTAAAAGGGTCCTTCTGTCCTGGGTCATTGATATGCTGTGAAGCAGTGGTCACCGGCTGATCTAAGGTCAGCCTGGAACCTGCCGTCCCACCATTTTTAGAGTTTCTTCCTGTTCCTGTAAAGGTGTTTCCATGACATCCCTCACCTGCCTGCCAACCCCCACCCCCACCAGCCCTGTTATTCCACGCAGTTTGTCTGCTGAGGAACGTAACCCGACACCAGCAATCGTGGTCTCCTCTTCCAGGCTCAGGTTAGGTATAAAATCTCATCAGTGCTTCTGTGGTAAAAATATCTGTCATAACATGCCGACGCAAACTGTGTGCACTCTAACCGGTAAACAGTACCTGCTCATCTCTGCTGCTGCCTCCGTCTTTTTGATTATGTGCTGCCAATCTCCCGTTCCCCTCCTCTACACACTTTCTCTCTGGGGCCATTTCTGTGCATAACCACTGATCCTCTCATGTTTGCAGACACAAAGGTGCCTTAGGCATTGTGCTTTTGTTTTTTTCTAGCCTACAGTAGACATAGCTCCCTGGGGGTGGAGACATCTTCATGATTTGACAGGGTCTCATTCCTCTATTCCTCAGGCCAGGGCACCACAGATAATCTGTGGCCCTACAACTATGTGTTGTTTCAATAAATAAAGGAAAGGTTTTTCACAAAAAGAGGTCAAGATGGGGGTTGATTGTTCTTAAGGTCAGTCAGGATTTGAGACATTAATAGCAAGCAAGCCTTCCACTGTTGGCCATGTGGGCAACTTTGTGAAAGCAGGTCTCGTACCTGTAAAATTCAAGCTACGGGGGATCTGTTGATTTATCCATACATATGGGAAGTCAGATTACACTGTAGCTCTCAAAAACAAAAGAACAGACCCTGTCTTCTTTGAACTGAAGACTGTGGATTGCGCTTGTAAGTGTGGAACAAAGGTCATGGACAGGGCTTTCTTGGAATAAGCCTAAGGAATGGTCTTGCACAGGATATCGCCCACTTGCTTGCTCTTTTGATTTTGATTGGCCGTAACTTCAAGCTGGTGACCAATGAGCCAGTTTATCGGGTTCATCAAGCTCCCTTCTTGTGCTGATGTGTGAGCCCTGCCTATGCAGTCAGTCCTAATGACCTCATCATTTACTGAGGCATGTAATGGTTGTGAAATAATAAATCAGTATCTGCCAAGGCTGTGCTGTAAACCTGTGTAATTTTGATAAGAGCCTGGGGAGGATGTGGGAGGGTATAAATTATTTGAGCAGAACTGCTTAAAAGGATTTGTTTAGATGATATAATTGTTGCTGTTTTTTAGGCACTATCAATCCATTAAAGTGAAACTCTCTGCAAAATTTTTAGTTATTCCCTTATTAGAAACATTTGACCACCACACCAAAAGCTGAGGGTAGACGATCCTTGTCCTTGGGTACTCTTTCATACCATCCAATCTTTCAGGTGATTCGGTAATTTTCTGAAAAGAACTGTTCATATATTCATATGTCTTTTAGGGACATTCACAAGTATTGAAATCCTGCACACAAATGTTACTCTGACATTGTATGGTACTGACAGCTCCTGTTCTGATATCTTTATCCAGGCTCTTTGTTTGTGGTGAGCCTTACTGCCTCACCTCTCCTGAGCCATGCCAAGCGTAACACACTCCAGAAAGGGGATTCCTGCACCCCGCATGAAACCAGAGGGACGTCAGGCCACCTTGCATGGTGTTAAACTGCCAGTGGAGCAGCGTCTTTTGTTTGTTTTTGCAGACTCACTGGCACCCAGAACCTTTCTGCAGTCCACTGACCACTTCTTGTTTTGAAAACCCTTTCTTCCTGAAGTAAGATGTGTGTGTGTGTGTGTGTGTGTGTGTGTGTGTGTGTGTGTGTGTGTGTGTGTGTGTGTGTGTGAGTGTGTGTATGAGTGTGTGAGTGTAAGTGTGTGTGTGTGTGTGTGTGTGTGTGTGTGTGTGTGTGTGTGTGTGTGTGTGTGTGTGTGTGAAAGAGAGAGAGAGTATGTTTTTTTCTTAGAAGCTGCTACAAGTACTATTCTAAACTAATGCCATAACCTAATACACATTCTTTTATCACTTCATATGTGGGTATGGATTTTTCACAGGTGATTACCCCCAATCTTCAGCTTCAGCACCAAAGGTTGTTTTGTATATTAATAGGACACAGCAGGCACACATTACGTAAATGTGGCTCCCAAAGCAGACATTGGCTGCATCCCAAACATGTTAAAGTGTATCCTTTCCTTGATTCCTACATCCTTGCAACCTGCATGATCTGGAAATCAATTGGCCACCACCTTAAAGCTGATTCCAATACCATAGGAAACATAAAGTAAGAAAGAAGAGTTTTTCAATAACTTGTGACATAAACTGCCACATACATCATATTCCATGTATTTTTAAAATTGTTGTGGTAACATAAACAGTCACAGTCACAGTAAAGAACTACAAAAACATATATGCAGCATATAAGCAGCAAGAATACAATGACTAATCACAATACAAATAAATCATATTTTCACTGAATAGTTCATAAAGAGGTGATGTAATATTTTAAGTCTTCCTGAAAAGATCTACATTTACATCTACATTTACTCATTTGGCAGACGCTTTTACCCAAAGTGTGGCAGAGTACCACACAAGTGAAAGCCATGCATGGAATCACAATATTATAAGTGCTGCATGACCAAGTTTCAATAGTTGGCCAGAAAAGGTACATGCTAGCTGGTAGAAACACAAGTGCATTAAAGCACTTTTTTTTTCTATGTTGAATTTCTGTATAATCTACATTGGCTTTTCGTATAATATTCCATTATATGGACAAATCATTTTGCTGGCAAAATAGTCAAATTAACCATACATTCCATGTCAAGAAGAAACGGTAGAAACAAAAACAAAAACTGACCTGAAGAGAGAAGGGATTCCTGCTAAATATCATGTGAAATCAACGAGGTTCAACAGACCAAGGACATTCCATTTCCACCAAATTAGGTACCTCCTTATTTTCTTCTCACACCTCTTCCTCATCTCCTCAATGAGCATCACCATGGAATCGAGGAAGGGGCGTGAGGACTCATCTCTAAAGTACTGGGGCGCACCCATAGAAATGCTTTGCAAGCACTTTCTCAGGGTTTAATGTTCTCATAGGCCAATCCCAAGTGCCTGGGAATCTGTAATGACACAAAGGAAAACTATACAAATACAAACAGCCACCAAACGCAGCATGGCCTGTCACCTGTCACCTGTCACCCGTCACCTGTCACCTGCCTGCCTTGTCTTTTCTCCTCTCTCTTCCCGGCAGCGACGGCGCTGATGGGAAAACAGTAGGCAGCATCACAGATGCCTTGAGGCGCATCGTTTGGGCCTCTGTTAGCTTCTCATTAATCAGAGCTGGAAACTCCTCTTTGCCTGTGTGGGCAATCTGACCTCTGCGGGGTTGGAGTGCAGGGATTTAACGAAGGCAAACCAAAAAAAGAGAGAAAACACAGAGGGCTTGTTATGCACATGCTTTTACAAGAAGACACCGTTCCCTTATGAGAACAGGGCTGTTGTTCAGTAAAGGGGAGCGGGTGAAAGAGCATGTGCTTTTGGGAATTGTGGTGGGTGGTGGATTGGGGGGAATCTCTCTCTAGAGACAGGTGGTTTTAAATCTGCTCAGAGGCGGGGCTTTTTCATTGAGTCATCTTCAGGCTTTCGGCCACCGAGGGAGCGTGATTCCCCACCTTCGCTGTAAACACGGCCCCCCTCAGCCACCCCCCTCCCTCATCGCCCTCCCACGGGCCCGTCAGCTCTACACAGGCTGGGGGAATTGTCGGCCCCAGACCACGGTACAAAGCCCGTTTCAGCTAAGCGCATCAAACAGAGCCCGCCGAAGGTGGGTATATCGCACGAGTGATTGCACAGGAAATGCAGGACTTCTCGCACAGCTAACTCCTGCTTTGACACACATGCAAAAGTGCGGTGTGATGGTTAGAGCTCTGAACCCGAGGGTTACAAAATCACAGATGAGGCAATGCCGCTTCACCCTGTAACAGGATGCTTCTCCTCTCTTGTGCTAAACAAATACGTGAAGATGTAATTATAGGAAAATGTAAAACTGGGTTAGAGAATTTGCACAATGAGTTGTAACCACTGTAGGTATCCTGGCTGAATAGCAGCTGATAAGCAAATGGGGAGTATCAGTTATCAGTGTAGTGGCAAAGTAGTGGCAGAATGCAAATCTTTTCCAGAAGAGTTTCCTAAAATAATCTTTCAATCCATGAACAGAGATAATCTTCCATGAAGGATCATTCTATTTCTAGATGAACACAAACCCCATGAACCTGAGGGCTATGTAGGATTCATACAGATTCTACCTGTATCTAGCCTGAAAGGCATGTTCTTGGCCATTCCAAGCATTTTATAAACATGCCCAACAAAAATTTCTCTTTTCTTCTACTCCTTGTTTACTTCATTCCATAGAACTAGAAAGTTGGGCACATCTCATGCTAGACTCTTCATCTACTATTTGATGTGGGTGGCCAGAGTGGACCAGTAAGAATGTGATATATCAGAGTATATCTAAGAATTCAATTCAGCACGACGTGATAAAATGTGATATGTTACAATTCAATACAGTATGATTCAGCATAACCTTTTAAATTATTCTATGCTTTCAAAAACATATTTAAGCATTAGTTCATCTGAAATGACTATCAATGTTTAAAGATAACTCTTGTCATCCAAATTGTTGCATTAATATGAGTAAAAAGACATACATGAAAAAAAAATCAATGGTATGGATTGATTCTCGCAATGCAACGTTGATATAGCTTTGCCATTGCTTTTGTACGGATGCATTGATTCAGATCAATGTATTGTTACATGTCTACTGTCATGTACATGTGCATGATTTCAATGCATCTTATTTACCAGATTTCAGACAAAGCATCCTGATGTGAAGCTGTCACATTGGTGCTGGAGTGATCGCAAATTGATAAGTTGTTTCCCTTATTATCTCTGAGCTAATAGTTGAATGGGCCCCAGTGAACACTACAGTTTGCCACAAGGCGAAAGAACATCACCTCTCCCTGCATTCATCAATAAAATCACAGAAAGAGAGAGACCAGAAAGATCCTTCTCTTTTAAAGCAGTGTAATGTAATGTACTTAACGCAAGGACCTTAGCAGCCATCCCAGCTCTTTGTCAGATTTAATTGTATATCTATGGTGGAGCCATGCTTGGATTCTAGAACACTAGGTTTGTGTCCAGTAGGTGAATAATATTTGAACAGTCAGATGCAAAGAACACCACATACATCTCAATGGAAATCATATTTCACACACACACACACACACACACACACACACACACACACACACACACACACACACACACACACACACACACACACACAAGACAAGACACACACACACAAGACACAAGACACAAAACATTAAAGGTTTTGTACTGATAGCTTGTGGTTGAAATGGTCTCTAGATTTTACTTACTTATTTAGCATTTTTTGTAACTTTAAAATGGATATTGCAGTAGCGAGGGGGAAGGACTGTCCTGGAATTTTACACCATCATAGATTCTGGGTGGAATTAACATCAATTTGCCGAGAGCTCGCTGAATAACAATGTTGACAGTGAAACATAAAGACAATCATTTGTTAGCAGCCGCATTTGGGCTCCCCCTAGAGGATTCCTCTGGAGATGTCAGAACAGGTAATTAAAATTGGTACACTCAGAACACCTTCAGCATCATGCAATCCAGCCTAATTAAAGTGTGGCTATAACAATGGAAAAGTCAAACAATGGAACATACACTAAAGGGTGGGGCTGGGAAGTTGCAGTATGTGTTTATTCAAGAAGAAAGGCCTGCCAATAACTGTAGTGATAAGAGGCGTTGACCATGAACATGACTGAGCCCAACACAATGGTGTTGACACAGTTCGATGTCTAATTTGAGCATCTGTTGATTGCCCAGAGAGCTTTCATTTATGGAATCTCAAAAATATTCAGCACCATCCTGGGACCCGCTTCAACGTGATGGCCCTGCGTTTTAGTAATTAAACAGTAGAGCTCAGCTTCAGATGACCAAATTATGAGTCTCGATCGAACAATGTGGCAACAATGCAGGAAGAATTGATATCCAGGATGATCGAGAAAAGCTGACACCAATTGGTTTCAGCTACAAAGAAGAAGAACACAAATGTTTCCACGTTACTGTAAAGGTCAGAGGGTTTTAAAAGGAAGTTGTGCTTTGTCAAAACATTGCGTTCCCTACACAGTTGTTGCTCAACCATGTGGAGGAGGCAATAAGGTCTGAACAGCGACATTTTAGATTTATCTCAAAGGTCAACAGCATGGTGAGGTTTACATGAAATTGCTGGATGAAGAGGCGCATAACCCAGATCAACACAGAAAGAGGCCGTCTGGCCCCAGTGGCTTTGCAGCTTGCCCTGAAAAAGCTTGTCTTCCATTAATAACTCCTCAATTTTACTCAGCGTGGCCTTGTGTTTTTTTCACTTTTACTTGCTTTGCGGGGGTGGAGCAGCAACTTTCTGTCCTCCAGCGTCTGCTACCCTGTCTTGTTGTTTACTGGACATGGCTGTACCAGGGGATTTCCTCTCGTTGTAGAAAAAACAGCTTCTCAGCCAAAGTGATCATCGCAGCTCTTTTTCAAAGAATTTTTGATTGAGGAGCGAAACTGAAAGTGAAAGAGCCTGTGCACCCTCCCACACACACACACACACACACACACACACACACACACACACACACACACACACACACACACACGCACACACTCCCTTTCCCCCTCTCTCTCTTTCTCTCACACACACGCACACACACAGTCACACTCTGTCACAAACACACACAATTACACTCTGTCACACAGACAAGCTCTCTCTCTCTCTCTCTCTCACACACACACACACACACACACATGCACACACACTCACTCACTCACACCTCACATACACACACACACAAACAACATACATGAATACATATATGCATATAAAAATATCCACAATCATAAACACAGCCACACATATGCACAAACAAAAATCTCATGTTTTTCTGATGGGTAAAAATGTAATCTAAATATTTTGTTAAATATTTGCTGACGTGCTACATTCACACAGTATTCCTGAAAAAAATGCACAAATTTCAGTATACACAATGTAAAGCTTATAAATCAAAGTTTCACGTTTTCAGTGTCTTTATTTGTGAGAAAAGCAAATCTTTTGAATTACACTTTTGAACATACCAGCGCTGGATAAGGTTGAGGATGGCCACACACACGAAATACCTTATGCAGAAAATCTGTGACCATGTGTACAACATCTTCTTTACCTTTCACCTTTGAGAAAATTCTAGTCGGAGTGAATCAGATCTGGACATCTTGTTTATCGACCTGAATGCGAAAAGCCCCTTGGTACTCAGTAAAATGATCAGATATGAATCACTGGGATATGGCATTTGATGTGCTGTCATGTTTTGAGAATCTAAGCGGCTCGAGTAAGCGGTCAGAGTTCATTCAGGATACAGCATTGTAGGCTACGCTGTGCTCCACATGGGTGCAAATCAGGTAGAAAATCTCTGAACACGTCGGGTTTAGGACCCGGGAGGAAGCTCTGTGACACAGGAGCGGTACGGGCAGAAGGCTTGGGAGATATAGTGGAAGAAAGGCAAGAGAATCAGAGAGTAAACGAGAAGCAATTTACCGGGAATACTGAAGGACATAACAGCCTAATAAGTCGCAGGGGGCTTCCATAACAATGACCCGGAGTCACTTCTGAGACATTCGTCCAGGTAAAGACTTGCACTTGGCTTCTCATGTTTTGTCGGTGCCTGACTGCAGATATCGCGAAGGTAGGTCCCATTATAGTCGATGGGATGCAGCTATCTCCAGCCAGCTGCCTTTGGTAGGCCGAGAACCCACGAAAACGAGCAAAATACGCCAAAAAGTGAATATCGAAACACACCCAAGCGCAGTTTATTTCACTCTCTTTTGTTATTCCATGGTGGAGTTAGTTAAGCAGGCAAAGTTTGCTCTACGGATACCTGTACAGTTTATCTTAGCAAGGGATTATTAAACACTTTCCGTGATCATTTTGTTGTTTTTATTGTATCGTACACCGTGCTGGCAGAAGCCCCGAGGCCGTAAATGCTTATCTCCGTTTTCCCAATTTTCCTCATCAGATTATGTTTCAATTGATCTCGACAAGTAGTTGGCTACCTTGACTCATGCGAATGTAGCAGCAAACTTCTCTGGAGTTGCTACTTTAAACAGATCGCAAAGTACTTGGTAGGAGACACATTGCCAGGCCGTTTAGATACACATCTTACCGTGCGCATCAATATGTTGACGACTTTGGTGCAGCAGGACTGGGTGATGAAATTGAGCTTTCGAGCTTGAACACAGTTTCAATCAAGATGTTTTCCCCCTTAACTCTGTTTACAAAGTCTGAGAATAAAGAAGCAAAACATCCAAGGGACGCGAATACAATCTGACTGGCAGAGGAAATGGCTATTTTAGACAGCGAGAGGATACCATTGACGAGGTAGAAAGCCATCAAATTGTTCACGTTGCTGCTTAGCTCGAAACAATTGTAACCAGTTTCTTATTTTGATTTTTGATATTAATTTTGAATTGCAACCTATTTAAAACTGTATCGTTTGATGAAAACGCTAGGCTGTCAGTATTCAGTACTCTCTACACAGAAACTGTTTTTGTTCGAGGAAGAGCAACTAATCATTACGTTTCAGCATTTTTCAGTGGTAGATTTTAAGTTGCCGTTGTTGTATATGAGTGGTAGCCTACGATTTAAATTGATAACAGAAACACTTAGCTGTTCGACATGTCACGATGGCTAGGGTGTCTAGGGAGAAACTCATGAGCAACAGTGGATCGATAGGGCTAATGAGACGAGTACGTCTTCCATAGACGAAATACTCTTATTTTAATCTGAGACAAAACCCTTACAATAATCTTAAAGGTGTTTTTTGGGGGGAACGGTTTAGGCGTTATTTGCCGTATTTTAACACTGTTAGCTGATTAAAGGCATAGCTATCTCGACTGATTCAGATAGCACAGTAAGAGCAAATATTTAGTGAGTGTTAATGCTTTATTAAAATACACCGGTGACATAACCATTGATGCGAGCAATATAATAAATAGACCTTAAACGATCAAACAGATCAAAACTAAAAAAAAAAAAAAAAAAACTTTTGTCTTTCGGTGCACACACTTGTTGAATGGCTTATGCTTTCATAGATGTAGAATTTGTAAATTGGACGTTGGAAGCTATGGTTCATTATATACAAGATAAGCAGTCAAATTGTACAGGATTTGTCTTCTGTGTCGATGATAGAAGGTTAAGTTATTTAAGTTGTGGGTTATACAATGTGAGATTCCCTGTGGATGGAAGGATGCCGCACTGTGCAGGACTTCAAAAGCCACATCAGGCAATAGAATATTGTCCCGGATAGTACTCCGAGGTCTGTGAGTGCGCCATTGTTTCTGAACAGAGGTGGTCCAACAACAGAGCGGCCGGTTCTGTAATTTTGAAATAATGGGCCACAATGGACACAATAACAAAGGCCAGAATGCTGGCATAAGGTCTAAATTGTACAAGGTTGCTGGGGTACATACAAAGGCATTTGACTACCTAAATCACTACGAGTTTGAGTCAGTTTATGGTGCCTCTTTAAAAACAGATTAAGTATAACCTAAATAGCGGAGAAGGTGTCTCCAACCCTATTGTCCCATCAGCATTAGTACTAAGCGCAAGGACAGTGAACACTGCACTGTTATTTACATCACACAACTTTGGCAACAAGGGAGATGAGAGATCAGATCTCCAATAGTGAAGTTACAGCTGCTGTATTTTTAGCCACACAGACTTGCTCTCCCTCTTTACTCATTAACGAGAGAAAGAAAGGGAATCCCAGCTGAGGAGGCAGACATTAACATGTAAAAGCCTCCTTTAGCATGACTCCTGAAGGTTTTTTCTTGAATGCGGGGTATGTGCATTTCAACTGTGGAGATAAGCACGGAAGCAAACTTTTGCGCTCACATCTGAAGTCTTTTTTTGAGTCACGAGTAATAAATGTGGCGGCCTCTCCAAATCATTTATCCCCCATGAAGTGCAGCAAAGGTTGACCACTTCAAAGAATTATATCGCAAAACATCTAACACACACCCGTGAAATTTCTGCCTCAAGGATTACAGCAGCAGTGGAAATGTGAGGCCTGATGCTTAGATATGAGGCGATCGTGCTTGCGTGTGTCTGATTTTTATGCAGAATGAGCTTCTTATGGAGTGGCATCCACAGACAAAATTTATCACCTGGTGCCGACCCCGTGCAGAACAGTTCTATAGTCGTGTTGTCAGTGGTGCCCGTCATCTTGGGACACAATGAAAAGGTCCTCCACCACCTTTTTTGGGGTGTATTGTCTGTTGTTTCTAGGGAATGAAGCATGTGCATTTCAGGAAATTAGGGGGGTTCCCAGGTTAGAGAGTTGCAAGTTAGCTGTGTCATAAGCTGATGTCAGGTTTACTGCAGCTTCATTTCCGTGGTGGTAAGACGCTTTCTCAAAGTGGGTTTTTTTTTCCCCCAGCCTTGACGTTTTGTGGTTTGAGAGATGGCAGGGGGGCTCAGCTTTCTCATTGCGTTGGAAAGGTAATGGTTGTGATGACCATTTCCCATCGCTTGGGGTGGGATTCAGAGAGCCTCGTTAACCTCTCACCCCCCTTACCTTTAACACACCATAGCCACACGCGAGAATCCAAAGGATGACGTTTGAAAGGGGCCATGGCACAGTCGGGCTCATTGTCTGCGTCGGCACGACGTTGTCGGGAAACGTTATCCGGCAATCGGAAAGGAAGATCCTCACACTGACCCCTCGACTCACATCATGTGACCGCTCCTTGGACGTCCCCCTCAGGCCTGCCTGTCACAGCCCTGCTTTGTTTTCCCTCCGCGCCCGCTGTGAGGAATAGTCAGTTGCCACACTGTCCTCTCGATTCTGCGTAAGGCTACAGAGTCGGGGAGCACAAAGGGTGTCAGTCAACATTCAGGCTCTTGAAGTAGTTGACCCAATATCTAGACAAGGCTGAACAGTGTCTGTCTGGAAAGGGTTTAATGACTTCCCAGCTCATGACAGTGCTTGGGTAATTACCACTATATTTGAAAAATAAATAAATAAAACCATAATGGACAGCTATATGGCACAACTTTAGGCGTGGAAACAGGAGAGGGTAAATGTGTTTGTTAAAGTATCTGTCATGCCCTCACTGATCCCTTTGTGATGGAAAACCTTCCGACATCTCCATAATCAAGAATGGCTCTGTTTTGGGCTCTGTTAATGTAGTGCTCCAGTCACAATCAATAATCTGATATGTACGTGTGGTATAAGAAACATTGCCTTTATGACAATGCTGTCAAAGCGGAGTTAGCCCAGAGTGGGGCTTTTTTCCGAAATACTGACAATGTCACAGACTTTGACTGGGGTGCTCCTTTAAGTAACCAGGCAGAATCGCAGAGTTTAAAAGGCGAGCAGACTAACTCAAAATACCCAGAAAAACCTAGCAATTGCAAACAAAACCTGAAAACACCCCTCACCCACCCCCTCATTTTTCATGTTGGACTCAAAAATGCGGCTTCTTCTGCATGGTGGTCCACGTGAAACCGAGGGGATGGCGGTTGCTAAGAAACTCAACATTAAAACAAACAACAGGCTAAAAAAGCTGTAATTAGGAACGGTGCTCAACCGAATCCTGCTGTCCGAAGTCGTTTGGATTCATAAGATCGACCAGGCAGTTTCTGCTTGTGTTTGATTACAACCGACATCAACTTTGTTCTTATCCAGAGATTGCGCACTTTGTCTGCTTCAGCTCTAATAGCACAGATGTCACTATGTACAATGCCTTGTGAGTAGAGGGTGTTAGTTCCTGTTAGTCAGTTTTTATTCCTCTAATAGACATATTTAAGGGAAGATTTTAAATTTTAAACACTGTGTTTGTCTTACCCCTGAAGGAATTGAGAATGGAGGAGGATGGGGTTTTTTTTTAAATATACATTTGCAAAACAAATTGGCACTTGTTGTGTAGCAGTAATTCCCCATTCAGTAATGTAATTTTATTTGACTGCTGTCTATGTTGCTACTGAAGTGGCACCCAGGGTTTGGAATATATGTGTCATCAAAATGGCGAGTGCAGATTTGATTAGGCCTATAGCATTAGCCCAGTGCTCTCATCCAGTCTCATCACATGGGATTTTTACTGGATTAAACCAGGTTAACTGTCTTATCTTAGAGCTATGAGGGAAAAAATGGGCCAATGGCAGTTTGAACCCAGGTTGAACAGGAAGTGAAGATGCTCTTGTGCAAGCAGTAGATTTGACTAAAGTGTAGACAGTTCTCTCAGCCTTTTCTGAGAGAAAATCCACTAGGGATTTTAACCCATGGCGCTCTGATCAAGAGCCCCTTCCCTGCATGCACTCACTCGGTGCACACAAGACAGCAGCTGCCTGAAAGTGATGATCTAGGACCATATTCCCCAATCACAAGTCTAGCCGTAGCTGTTTCAAGCAAGACGGCGAAACTGGTCCTGGATCAGCATTTACGGGCAAACCTCTGCCTGGAGCCTTTGGCTCAGGCCCATTGAAGCCCAGCCTTGGTGACGCCGCTCAGCGGACGGATCGTGGACGGCCCAGAGCCCGGCCCGGACTGGAACGGAAGTCTCCAAACATAGCATCGCACCACAGCCCGGCATGAAGGAGCGGAGGAGACAGGCGCGCCACAGAGGGACGTGGCGATTATCACGTCCGCTGGAGCTGGCTGTGATCGGTAGCCCTAGAACGTGGACACACAAAACAGGTGGGCCTTTGTTCTCCCACGTGCGTTGTGGGTGCTCGTGCGCTATCGCTGGCGATCACCAGGGGCCCTCGTTTCTAAAGGGCTCCTTGCCCCAGTGGCCGAGCATTGGCTGTCCGTGCTTTGTTTCACACGGACCCCACCCACTCAATCGTGCTGGCCTGCTCTCAGACACATGTTCAGGGGGGGACCTGTTGTGCCGGTGACAGCATTACCAGCCTTACTACACAGCTGCCTGTCACAATCTGAGGGACAGCGAGTGACGCAGAAAGAGCCCCATTCATAACCACCAAACCGTTGGTCTCCATGACGACATTAAAAGAAAAACTCTTTTCTGCCCTGCTTCACGTTCTCTTTCCCTTTTTTTTTTTTCAGAAGCTGGCCCTGATTTTTGTAAGTTGCTGCCGGGAGCCTTTGTTATATTCGTGCGTCATTCTTTTATCATTGCTCTGCAGTGCAGGTGGGTTGAATGGGACTGAGGTGGGCCGCGTGTCGGTGATGCTCCGCTGGAGTAGGGCGAGCGGGGAGAGGCATCCCCCCCCCCCACCCCGGCCTCAGGCCTCTGTAGCTGGGCCGCGGCGGTTTGCCCGCTGTACGCCGCCGGTGGCCGCCCGGCGCGAGAGCCCAAACATCGGCTGCCACGTGACCCCCCCTGTGAGGGCATTGGGTTCATCCCCGCACCGCCAGCCGAGTACTGGCTGCCTCCCAGCCTCTCTCCCGAGCCCACAGCGGCTTTTGGCAAGGGGGGGGCCGGGGCTGCGCGCGCGTGTGTCTGGGTGTGTGTAAGTGTTTGTGTGCGCCTGTGTGTGCGCCTGTGTGTGCCTGTGTGTGTGTGTAGAAGAGGGTCAGGATTTATGTCTGTGAGTAAGAGAGTGTTTCTGTGCCTGTATGTGCGTGTATAGAAGAGGGTGATGATTTGTGTCTACGAGTAGCAGAGTGGTTGTGTGTATATGTATGTGTGTGCTTGGGGAGGTATGTGTTTGTGTACCATACCATACTGTGTGTGAATGAGCGTATAATACTATGTGTAGAAGTTACATGTGTGTAAGACAGGGTGTCCCTGTGTAGCAGTATGTGTGGATGTGTGTATAACTGAAGATGTGTATGCCTGTGTGTGTATAGGAGTGAGTATGTGTGAGAGTGCACGTTTCTGCTGGAGATGTTACGTCTGTGTTGGAGAAGTTATCTGTTGTTGAGAGCGTGCTGTGAGAGTGTGTGTTTGCCGTAAGCTGGGGGCCATGTAATCCCTGGCATTTGATGGTGTTTTGAGGGGGGCTCTTGCTGCAGCGAGGCGTTGGGAGTCTGGGTGGCAGGGACGCTGTGTTCTCCTTCAGTGGGTTTCCCTGCCTGGCTGCTTTCGGTCTGAACTGCTTCCTCTGCGATGCCACCGCAACAGCGTCTCTCTCTCTCTGTGACAAGACAAAAACGAGGGCCAGCACTGCAGTGTAACCCAAAGGTTGCCGGTTCAAATTTCAGGAGGGACACCGCTGTTACACCCTTGGACGAGGTACCTAACTAGAATTGCCTCTGTAAATATCCAGCTGTATGAGTGGACAAGGTGTAAAAATGATAAGCTATAGAGGTAAATACAGATGAGAGCGTATTCTGAGGAATGTAACATAAAGATAATGTATATATCTGTGTGTTCCTCCTTATTCTCTCTCTGTCTCTCTCTGTCTCCCTCCCTCCCTCCCCTCATTGACTCACTGCATAGTGTTGCATTGCAGTGTTGCATCAGAGAGTACGCTGTGCTGTTGCAAACCTCACCATGTTGGTGGGCGTGACCAATAAGAAGACTTGATGATTCAAGGTGTCCTATCGCAGTGAGCGTCAGTGGCTGTTTCGCCTCTCTCCAGCGCCATCAGCATTCTTCCTGTTCAGCGTGCACACTCTGCTGCTGGCGTAGGCGCTGCAGGGGAACTGTGGGGAAGGTGTCATGAGGTCACCGTCTAGGGAAACTTCCTGCGAGGCAAGCTCCTTACCGTCGCGGGGTGAGCGGGGCACAAGTGAGGGGGTCGTGCCCTACAAAACGTTACAGCAAACAGGACAGTTAGCCATCTTAATCATGTAATGATGGTCATATAAAATATAGCATGGGCATTAATATCTAGAATGGATATGTGCCTCATTTTTACCAAGGATTTGCAGGGGCTGGTACCTCAGTGTGCCGGCTTTCAAGTACACCTGCAGGAGGGAGAGCAGCCTGTAACTGAAAATGAGGCAGTTCCATGGGAGTAGGAGGGAAAACCTGGAGGTTTACTGTTGCTGGAAGGGTGGAGATGTCTATAAAGTAATATCAGCTTGCTCTCTGTGGCTGATTACATTGGAAGCCAGTGCAGCATCATAATCCATAATCATATACGTATATGGACACACAAGCAGTGTTACAATGTTAGGGTGTATGTGTGTGTGCAAGCATACATACAAATATGCATACTTGGCTATGTATATGTGAATATGTGGATTTGTATGTGTAGGTATCATGTGCACGTACTCAGAGAAAGACAGTTTATAATTATGGTGCATATGTGTGTCTGCGCATGAGATTATGGAGAAGTATGGTGAATTACTGGTGCCACATGGCTTAGTTATTGTGGCTCTGATTCCCCTGTTAGTGTTCTTTTAGCATTTTACCATATCCACATTTCATTTGCTACCACTTTGATGCTTTGAGGACAGGAAGGAAATGGCAGAAACACCATCTGAAGACTGTTTTCCAAATCTGGTCAAGCTCTTCACACCCTCAATGGGGTGGCAGTTTTTTATTTTCTTCTCACAGACACCAGTAGAGAGGAAAGAAATGTAATTGTCTTCTCATAATTTGTGTTTATGGTGCAATGGAAAGGATACATAAAAAGATCATGCCACCTGGAGCTGGTCCAAACTAGTGTTACTTCCATTTAAAAAAAAAAGAGAACTTGTCAATATTTTCCCCCCAGCCTTGCTGACATAACCCTATGCAGCACTTTCACTGAAATCCTCTTACTCGATAATTGACTGTGATGTGACTGACAGAACGAATTGTATGAAAGCCGCTTTTTATGTCCGGTTGAATGGGAGACATATTAAGCCCTGGGCTGTTTGATATGTGACTAATTCAGTACCTGGCAGTAGCCTGGCTGGCCACCACGCTTCCTGTTTATGTCCCCGGGTGTCAGTAATGAGAAAAAGCCCATTGAAAATGTAAACAATGGGATAAGAGGCTAAGGGATGGGGCTCTTTCGGACAAACCGAATTAGTTGACGTTCCGCGTATCCTCGCGGCTAATGAACAGGCGTATCTCCCACGCGTCACGCGCTGCCGGAAGAAAGGTCCCAGAAACCTCCATCTCCATCAACCCTTTTATCCAGAGCTTTCCATTGGTCGGTGTGTTTTGTTCTGGTTTTTTTTCCTTGCAGGCTCAGTGAATCTCAAGAATGACCCTCACATTAGTTACACCCGTAAATTGGGATATTAAGCTTTTAGCACGTTTGAAGGTGGCTGCAAACCTTTTGTGGGGGCAGCACAGCACAATGGTTGAGAGTCCAGCCTTGTAAACTGAGGGCCACCGGTTTGATTATCAGGCAGGGCAGCTGAACAGCGCTCTTATCCTGGAGTGCGTCTGTAAATACCCGTCTTTGTAAACGGATGAGTAAAGCTTCACACTCAGTGCAGCACCCCTGACAAGGGGATCTGATAAGCAGGCGCACACGCTCTGATTCTACAGTTAGTTCCTTTCCGAAACTGTGGTCTTGGGCCTGGTGATGCAGCATGCTTGGAGAATGTAAGGGAAAGCACTTGTCTCTCTGCTGCTTGTGGCCCTTCAGGGCTCTTAAGGGCAAGTGTTCATGTGAAATTTACATTTTAGACCTTGATGGCTTTAAGGAAGAGCATGGTAACCACTGTGGCCACACATTCCCTAAAAATAAAGGAAGCTGCTTTCCATGAAGTTTCAGCTCTTTTACAGTAAGAGGGCACAATGTTACACATAAGAAACAGAATGCTGCCCCCAACATAAGGCCTGTCTGAATTTTGAGTCATAATAAAAGGGCCAGATTAGGATGGCAGGTATTCTATCTGCCAATTTACACACTGGCGGCACATATTCAGTATTCTGCAATGAGTTTTGTCCATAGTACATTTTCAGCCATGTTTAGTAGAATTTCAGTAGGCACTGAATGTGTGATGTGTGTGTATCAATGTGATACTCTTGTGGTTAGATATTTCCAGGGGGTTATTTCGAGGGGTCAGGGACTAATTTTTCAGTTCTTCAGGGCAGTCTGAATTGAGATGGAGTCTGCTGCAAAATGTCCCCTCGTATGAAAGCAGAACAAGTGAGAACAGACTGCTTCATTCTTGTACTCAAGCAGCACTGGGGGGTCAGTGGGGTTTCTGTGCGAGCCCCCCCCTACGGATGTGTGGTTAATGTTTGGATGGGGGCGAGGGCCAATGTTTCACCTGTTGGTAGGGTTAATTTTTACCTGTTTTATTTTTTTCCACCTTCTTCCCAACCCTTGCCTTGGGTAGCAGTCGGTAACCTGTGGGAAGAAGGCTTCCAGTTCCTGACCCGGTCAGAGTGAAGGGACCAGAGCGCCGTCTCCTCAGTTTTCGGATTCCGCGGACGGACTGCCCCCACGGGCCGCCATGAGCGAGGTGCTGATAGTGAAGGAGGGATGGCTTCACAAACGAGGTGAGCAGCACGTCACAACCTTAACGCCCTAAAGTTACCTTATTATATTATGTGTAATCGGCAGACGTCCCTTATCCACCTTACCTTTTACACAGTATCTGCAGGTGGATATTTTCTGAAGCAGGTGGGGTAGGGATTGTGCCTGACATGGGATTTGAACCAAATGTTTGGGTACAAGTACAGAAGTTTAGAAATCTTCTGAAAGGTCTGTGTAGAGGCTGACTTTGTACCTCTGCCTTGTGTCTCCTTCATCAAGCGGCACTGAAGTCTGTTGTGAACTCTACTCTCACAGATAAGAAGGCAGGAAATGTTATTGAAAGAAAGGTTTTCAGGTAATGCTTTCCTTAAATGGAGCTTTAACTTAGCGCAGCCCTCACAGCGATGGTTGTTAATTGGGCTTCACCATTGGGAAAAGGAAATTCTGATATGGATATGTTGCCTTTTAACATTACACACATTTTTCATTCTTTGAAATTGCTGAAATCACTGAAGACAGAGCCTCTTGTGACAGCACTTTGGAGGTCCCGTCTGCTGAAATTACTGATGGTCTGTCTGACTGGCCTTCTGTTCTGAGTTGATGCGTGTACCTTCTGCTGATGACAGATGTTTTCGTGATCTCTCCATTTCAGCTCAAAGGCAGTAGCAAACCTCTTTTGTTCCTTGTGGGTTGTGGGCTTCAGCAGTTCTCCTGGCAGCCTCGCGGTGTGTCCTCTGTCTGCAGAACTCGACAGAGATACGCATCAGCGCAGAGGAAGGGGAAGCTTCAGTTTTTGCCGTGTCCCTTTAAACGTGGGGGCATTCGAGGTCATCGCGTTACAAACATATCGAGGTTAGCAAGTGCAACGCGTGTTACCGCGTGCCCGTGCCGCTCAAAATGCGCCAGTTGGCGACCACGTGCCCCCACGCAGGGGGGAGTCCACCACGATGCCGCTCCATCCAGCGAACAGCCATGGACTTCCTGTGCAATGTTTTCCCCCGTAACCGTTGATAAGCATTTTATTTACAGGCTGAGAGGATTAGAGTATGCATTGGGGGGGAGTTAAAAAAGATTACGTTAGAGCAACGTCATTCAGTCTCATTGCACTGCTATGCCATCAGCCGCTCTACCAGTAGAGAGACGGGATAAAGGACGGCTCAATGAGTCTAGACGCAACAAACCAATGGGCCTTGTCAACTGGGATGCTTGCCGACCTCAGTTCCTCCTGTACCCCTACCAGTCATCCCGTTTAGCACAACACTGAATGTCTACCTCATGTTGCCATCCTACCTATAGAATGTTTTATTTGTACTGTGCTTACAATCATACAGATCTCTCTGCACCACAAAAATGAGCTGGCAATATCCTGTTTGCGGGTCTTCAAAATGTCTTGTACAAACCATGGCCAATTTGCATTGTTGCTTCTTTCAGAGCCTCTAAGCTTCCAGAGAAGTTGAACCACACAAAGCCAAGACTAGAATCTTGAGGGTTTGAATGTTCCGCTCTGTCTGTGTGTGCACGCATGCGTGTGTGTTGACATAAGTAGTCCCTGTTGGGCGATTTGCTAACCTATGGACTGTAATTCCATTTGCTCTGTACGGGGGTCAGACAAAATAATAGAAACACCAAATGTAAAAGGATGCATGCTTTAAAGTAACTAAATTGGAATTAAAAGGTTGTCTTAAAAAATGTCAATATTATTTACCAATAGGTTTCTGCTATGAATGATATTTTAAACTCAACAGTAATGTACTTAATGAACAGTAATGAATATTTAAGATTCTAAAGCAACTACAGATATCTAAAAGATTTTAGAACACATCAGATAGTTGGTGTCTGAACTGCTGGTATGTCAGTCACATAAACTGCGGAATCATGTGTCAGGGGGAAAAATGTTGAAAAATCATGATAACATACAGAAAATGAGAAGAAACTGCATCACAAAAGAGGAACGGTGGTCTCAAGGCAAAGCTCACTCACAGGGATAGAACGACACTTAACTGGGTATTTGCTAAAAACCACAAAACAGTGGCATAAAAATGAACACAGAACTCAATCTACACCTCAGTGACCCAGTCTCAACAAATACTGTACGTCATGAGCTTCATAAAGCTGATATTTATGATATGACTGCCTTTAGGAAACTACTTGTAACCAAGGCCAGTGTGCATACAATGTCTAACCTGGTGTAATGAGCACAAAAAAGTAATATGGTCCGATGTCTTTGACTTTTTCCTACATCTGGATGGGTGTATGTTTGGAGAAGGCCAGAGGAAGCCTGCAACCTGCGTTGCCAGTCCCCAGTTGTTAAACATGGTGGTGGATCTGTTATGTTATGGGCAGCCATCTCATGGGAGCTGTTTGGTCCAATTGCTGCTCTGCTCGGTAGAATTACAGCCAAGGAATTTGAAGCCATTTTAGGTGACCAGGTGCACCCTATGGCACAAACATGGTTTCTTCAAGGTGTTCCCATATTAAAGGTGATAACGCCCCCATACAGACTTCTAAGCAGATTGAAGAGAGGTTTCTTGAACAACATGATGAAGTCAAACACTATCCATGGCCTCCCCAATCAACACATCTTCAGCATGACTGAAGCATTATGGGAAGTTCTGGAACAGAGTGCCAAGTAGATTTCCATCTTCATCTCCCAAAGAAACGGAAGTTTTCTTTTTTCCATTATTTTGTCTACCTACACTTTTTTCAGCAGTTTAATTGTTAATTGTGTACTACTTCACATAATAGGTAGTGATTATAACTGCTAAAGATTATTGCAGAGAAAACATTGGCTTGAATCTGACAGAATGGACACTGGTGTCTCAAAAAAATGCTGTATGCCTTGCTCTGCAGGTGTAGTATTTGCGCGTGGGGACCAAGTCGGGTTTCTCTTGTTGTGTAGTCGCTGAACAAGTTGAACAGTGGTCTGAATAGCACCTCGTATTGCACAGCCTCAGTGTCCTGTTACAAGTGGGCCACAGTCTAGGAGATTTCCCCCCTGCCCCAGGCACTTATTAAGCACTCCACTCAGGTAATTACTGCCTTAATTAACCACTTTGGTTCTGCCAGCTCTGAGACCGTAAGTCACTTGAAGAGAGCTGGAAAATTTTGCTGGGCTGGATGTCGGCCCTCCAGGAGCAAAGTTTGGCACCCTCTCTCCAGTCTGGTGCTTTAGTGCTGCCTGGTGCCAGGCCTGTTTGTTTTCAGCCAGCACCTGCTTCACCTTTGACCCCCCCCCCAAGGCGTTCCATAAACAGAAAGAGCCGCGCCCTTTACTGCTGCCTAACTGTCGCTCGCATGTCGAGCTGTGTGTCTGCGCTGTTGCCATGGTTATCGCCAGATGGAGAACAGACGGTTTTCGGAACAGAATGACCAGCAACATCTAGAAACAGGGGGGCCTTCTTCTGTTCAGCACTCCTATTCTGCAGGTGCACTCCCCAAAATGGCCACTGATTAAATAGGCACAAGATTAGAGGCTGATTACAGAGATGGTAAAGCTTTTGAGGACACATATACTGTCCTGTTTTTTACAATAGTCCATTTTCTTCGAGATTGGCACATCAGGCCAGAAACTTGCCCCAGGTTGAATCACACTGTGCTGAGTGGACCTGGGTGGGGTTTAAGCGCGAAACGGGGCCCGGCTGGGGACTACTGCGTTTTTGCTCCAGGTGGCATTCTTTGAATGCCTTTCGGCTTGGAGCAGCCCTCGATTCTGTCCCCCCTCAGCCTCGGATCCCAAACACACAGTACAGGAAGAGGGTTAAAATTCTCGAACAAAGAAGAGAAGGTGCCGTCTGCCGACGTGCAGAAACCCGGTGAGCTTGAGGGCGGCCACTTTGGCGGACAGACAAGGGAGTGAAGTGCCGCGACGCATCCCAAAACAGCGTCCCGCGGGCGCGGCAGAACACTCTGCTGCCCCGGAGGGGGGTGAGGGGGGTCACGCGAGTTCAGCTATGCAGACAGACATGGTTGGTAAGCCGTCTGGGCTGAGAAGGACCTGGAATGCGGTGCGGCTTTTGAGTTTACACCGGTCGGCACGGCTCCCCGCCTTTTATTTTGGACACACGGGATTGGGCAGCTTTTGTGGCGGTGACATCATCCGTGGGGAAACTGTGCTTTCATAAACCTCAGGATGGTTCAGTTTGTTCGCGTTGGAAACTTGCATTTAAGTTTGCACAGAGGCGAGGTATTTCCACTCGGCAAGCAGGTGGTTACTAATTGTAGCTGCGTTGATTTGAAAAATGAGCAAAAAATTCCTTCTCACATGTCTGATAAAAGGGACTTGTCAGTCATAGTTCAGAGGATTTAGAACAACCAAAAAGGTCTCAGAAAAGCTAAAAATAAGACCTTTTCTCAGGAACCTTTTTTAACTCACTGATGAAGGCCTAGAGATCAAATCAGAGTTGATTTTGTCCTTTCCTGTGATTTGTAAGGTTTATTCCTTTTTATTTAATTGTTTGGTTGGGCTTTTTTTAAGCAAAGTTGAGTTTTGAGAGTGCTCCCTTGTTCATTTTTTTTCTTTTAACTCAAAGTCCATCACACCAGAAAAGCCTAAATTTTGCGGAACATGAGGTTCTGTTTCTTTCAATCGATACAGTTTACAGGATGCACGGTTCATTCAGGGACTTGAGCGGTCACAGTTGCATTCTTGCAGAGTTCTTGCAAAGCCTCGAACCCAGCATGACCGGTGTACCCTGTGTGCTCATATCAGATGGAGTTGGGAGCAGTTTGAGGTTAGAAGTTTAATTGAGACTAGCTCTGTTAGCATGAAGAAATCCCCTGTACTGTGTACCGTGGTTCAGTTATGCTCTTAATCTCACTGATGAAAATGTACCGTAAGCCTTTTCCTCTAAATCAGTTTTTTTTCTGTGCCATAGATAGCTGAGTCAACAGGATGAGGAAGTATGGGCGAGATGTTTTAAGACACGGGATCTTTCGATGTGAAATCAGACCCATTCAAAAAAAAAAAAAAACGAATATGAAGATTTTCTTCATAATTTAAATTCTTAAAATGTTTAGCTTTTTAAGACATTCCACAGACATTTTTATGAGCACAGTGAATTTCCGATTGGCTTTTCATGTAGCTGAAGAAATACAAGCAATTCCATCATGGGTATGGGGAGGGAAATTGATGATTCAGAGCAGCATGTACAAAATAACTGTCAATGTACTTCAAAGCTTTTCAGAACCCATCTTGGTAGGATGTTTGACAAGCACGATTACATGAGCACAGCACATTGTGGAATGGGCTCTCTTGTAGTTGCGTACATACAGCACATTTCTTTCATTAAACCTCTGAGGTGCATCTTTTCTGAGGGCACATCAATACTGTGTCAAACTAGGCTGTGTCGCTAGGCTAAAGGGTCTGTAGAACTGTAAAAGGTAGCAGACTATTGTAGTGGCAGTGGCAATAAACAGGACTTGGAACCCAAAAACATTCCCAGTTTGATTCCCCAGAGGGGTTCTGCTGTTGTACCCATGGACAAGCTACTTAACCTGAAATGCCAGCCATACAACTGGATAACGTGACATTGTATGATATGCAAGTCACTGTGGGTAAGAGCATTTGCTAAGCAACTGTAAGTAGTCCGTTCCACACAGTGGTGCCGCCATGGTGACATCACAGAATATCAGAATGGCCACCAAGGTGATGGCGATGGTGCAATCCCTTCCCCCTGACAGGCTATTCCACAAACGGTGGACGGCCCACCCCTTTAGCTGTACACGGTCCAAAACACGCGACCACATGTGGTGTGCAGGGAGAGCCGGTCTGGCGAAGGGCCTCTGTCACTTTGAATGGGAGGGGAAGGGTCAGAAACACAAACCCTGAGTAAAGAGGGAAATTGATTCTTAATTTAAAACCAGACAGTTCCTATGAAACCACATCCTCTTCGTAGCTGCCACTTTGCTGGCGTATCTTTTCAGTGTGTTTACTGTCTTGCTACTTCTGGTTTCAGCGTAAAACAGAGGGGGTATGGCTGTTACAGAGCTTAACAGAAGGTTATGGGTTTGAATGCTCGGTAGGGCGCTGTTGTCACCCGCGTGAGCAATGCCTGCTTTGCCGCATAAATCCGTGAAAACCATGTAAGCCAGATGAGCTAACGTTTAATGACGCCATTGGTCCGCGTGTTTGTCGTCCGGCGAGCTGCACATGCATTTGTGTGTTCTCGTCTCGGAGAGAGGTGATTCACGGCGACGTCGGCTACCGTGCATGGCAACCGCGGCACGCGTTTGTTTGTGTGTGTTCGCGTTTGTTTGTTTGCGCGGATTATTTTGTAATTTTTTGTGCTTTTATGTATAGTTCTGTATGGAGTCTTTGCACCTGTGCTGGGCTATCAATGCTGGGTAGCCTGTGGCTAACTTGAGTAAAATGCAAATAAACCTAACTTTGGATATGCATATCAGTTATGTTTAAAATGCTTCAGAAGAATTTTTGAAGTTCAGAAGGAGTAGCAAATATTTTTGCCAAGTAATTTGGACATGGTGCTAATTGCAGTTTCTGCTCACTCAGGTGAATCTCTTAAAAAAAAATGCTGTTTTGAAAGTGATACACACGAACACGGCTTTGCAATGAAAGTGACTAAATAAGAGAAAATGTGCAATGCAATACAAAATTACTCACGCTTGCTGGATCTAACTCAGTGCTGAATAGGTATGGGGTGTTCCCTGCCGTCCTATGGCTTGCTGGGCGAACTGACCAGTCTAATGCTCTCATAAACCTCTCCAGAAATGTTTTCGAATGTTTCTCACAGAATATTCACAGGTACACTCAGGTACATTCTTAATCAAGGTCTTTTTATTAAAGATTTTCACAGTATACAAGTACAAACAGTACTAAACCCCTAAACCCACCCATACCACCCACCCCTCAGACCTGTACCAATGAAATAGAACTAGTCATATTCCAAAATTACATGAAAAGCAGAAATACATAATACACTCAGGTACATTCTGAATGCATTGTCAAATGTGTACCTGAATTCAAATACTCATTTCCATATGTGGTATTTCAAAGAGGAAAGTATTTGTAAGAGGAAAGTATCAGAAATCCCCATGTCCAATATTCCACAGGGTTATAGGAGAAGGAGGCCTTCACTTTCTCCATTACCATGTCTCCTCAGGTCCTGCTCTTTTAACTCCCTCTCACTTCTGACTCGTCTTCTGTCTGTCTCCTGTCCCGTGTCCCAGCATCACACACTTGTATACACATGAGCATACTCGTAAGCATTTGAGGAAAGAGGGTGGACTTTCTGTCCCTCTTTCTCCATCACTCGCTCCCTCCCTCCTCCCTTGCTTCTACACTCTGTCCTTTCATTTGTCCCTCTGCTATCACCCCCCCCCCCTCTGCGGTACGGGGAAAGGTCAGCTCTCGAGGAAACCTATGCATTTGGCGATATCAGTGTGTGTCTAAACAAATAAGGTCAATTATTTTCAAGAAATGCCTACTCGAAAATGTCAGCGGCTGTCAGGCGATCTCATTTCATCTTTTTTTCTTTTTTCTCATTTGATTTTGGACTGCACGGATGAGTCAGCTACCGAATGCAGGCGCTTAAGTGGAGTTTTGTTTTTGATGTTATCTGCTGCTTGGTCAGACCGTCTGGTGTGTTGCTTCCTGTTTTGTAGAATGCGCCTGTTGATTATCAGAAGCGGCGCTCTTTCTGAGTAGTGGCTGTAAACACACCCAGCGGCGGACTGTTTCAAAGTGCCACGTGCCGTACGTTTTCAAGCCTGCTGTTAAATATAGTATCGTTAGGGTGTAAGTCACAAACAGTATTCCAATAAAAGGCGTTGGCTCATTTCTCTGAACGTGCCTAACATTGGTGGTAGGTCTACATTGACTTTCACAGGTTGCCCCACAGTGGGTGGCTGAGAGTCTCGCAGGCGTGCAAGTGTTTAAATCCCCCAGGGGATTTACATGAAGTAATCATTGATTTGGGGGGGGGTTACGGTCTCTGCAAAGGGACTTCTCTGTTAGTTAAAGTTTAGCCCTTGATACTTGTCTAATTAGGCAGTTGTAGTTTCAACCCGCCCTTGAAACTCAGTTTCCCAGGACCACTTAGGACAAGCTTTGGGAAAGGTTTGGGTTGTGGTGCTGTCATGTGACTCAGATTCTGCCTTCAGAGGTGGAGATGTACGGGCGTAGGCCCCGCCTTTGATTTTGGGAGGATGCAGCAAGGCTGTGTTAGGGGATAGATTAATGAACTGGATTTTGTATAGCCGTCTGAGGATCATAGAGTGCTTTTCAGGGGGGTTGGAGGGGGTGGCGGGTTGGTGAATATCTAAACTCTGTCTGGGTGATTTACGACTGATGTTTCGCACCAGAATGCTCACCACGCATAAGCTGATATAGAGCATGGGGGATATTCCAGCATGCGGCATGGTAACCTGACTAGATTTAGTGAGCTGAATTTGGACCATGTCAAAAAGCAGCATGGAAGCAAATAAATGCAGTAAGATGTTAAGTTAATAACCACAGATCACAACCAGAAGACTGCACCCTACTGGACCACCCACACGATCTCTAGCTGCAATCTGTTTTTCCCAGTGGGGTCTCCCATTGGAGCACTGGCCAAGCCTCTGCTTAGCTGCGGTCATTAGACAGGAGGAGGCAGGAGTGCCATAGCTGCTGGCTGACAGACACAGAGGAGGAAGAGGTGAATGTAAAAAAGTAGAACTGATTACAGTGAAGAAAGAGGAAGGAACAGTGAAAAGGAGAAGGATGAGGCCAGAGGTGTGTCCGTACAGAGACTGCCCAGACTGGGCAGGGTCAGCATGCGCAAGTCTGCGTTTCTACACCTAGGTGTGGGTCGCTGGATTAGCAATGCTGTGCCGCGAAAGCTGTCTGCCACACTGTAGCTTGGCTTGGTCAGAGTGCCACATGAGTGTAGCTCAGTTAGAGCCCTGCACTGTAGTTTAGCTCAGTTAGAATGTTCACTGTAATGTAGCTTAGAGTGCAGCACCCTGTAGCAGGCTCTGTTAGAATATTGTCTAGCATAGCTGTGTTAGAATGATGAACTGTGGCAAAGCTCAGTTAGACTCCCGCACTGTAGGGTGGCTTGGTTAGAATACTGCACTATAGCAGAGTTCAGTAGGTGGCTGGAGATATGTCTGCTTGTGTCATTTGAACCTGCATGCAAAGAACTGACCATCTGACCAACTATGTCAGCTTCCTTTTGAGCTTTTTTTTTATTTGCCAGCTGATATTGCACAGAATGGAAAGGAAAAACCCGCAGTATCTGAATCTTCATGGAACGTAACAGCCACTAACAGTGCCAGCCAGCACACAGGGAAGTAGATGCAAGCTCTTATGAAAGAGCCCTCTCTGAGTGAGAGGCTGTGGGAGACGAGAAGGGGATGAAAGAATGGCAACCTTGGGCTGACCCCTTCTTCACACACACACACACACACACACACACACACACACACACACACACACCCCTCTGCTCTGATCCGTTCCCCACAGCACGGCAATTTTTTTAAATTAACGTGGTAGCTCGTTTCAGGGGAAGTGCGCCTCTCTGACGCAAAGGCACATAGCCGGCGCACGGACGAGATGCAGAATCTCTGAGAACAAGGAATTGGATGGAATTGGGGCCACTAAGCTAATCGACTGTCCTGGACTGAAAATGCGATTATTAAAGTGGGCAGCCTCGCACTGGACTGACGCAAGCCCTCGAACGGTTGAGAAACGGGGAGTGGCTTTCGGTAAGGAGCAGGCGCGCGGCGGTGAAACCTCAACAGATCTGTGGCAGCTGTAGGAACCTTCAGAGCTTCGCCCACTGCTTCTGCTGCAAGACAGGCTGAGACAGGCTGACTTTCCCATCTCCACTTCTCAAGACAGCCGTGCTCCTGCTGTAATTTTAATCAAAAATATATATGCTGCAGGGTGCTTTTCAGGAGGCGATTTAGCTCGCCGAGCAATTCGCCAGTCAAAGTGAATCTAGTGTGTTGCGATTGCTCTGCCTCCCGCTCAGAAGATTTCATTGGCTGTTAGCGATTGACATGAAGCCACGGTATTGCTTCCTCCAGAGGGGGCTCCTTTTATGTCCTTCTGCGGCAGGTCAAAGTCCTGCTCCTCACGAGTCCCTTCTCCTCGTGTCTCTCCTGTGACGAGCTGTCATTTTACCATCACCAAAATGGGGCGACATTCTAACGCATTTTCTCCCTTCGGTTTTCACCTGGCTTTGTCGGCTGGGCTCCGCTGCCTCTGACCCGCCGAAACAGGAGTCGTGTGACACGTGTGACGGAATGACTCCCGTTAAGCCCCAAAGACGAAAAAAGAAACAAACGCTTGTCCTCTGGGGTTTCCTAGCAAGCCCGGGGCTAGGTGTTCACGCATGTCTTCTCAAAAGGCGAGTCAGTGAGGAGAAATGATTCACTCTCTCCTAAACAGATTGTGGCCTTTCAGCCACATAACCTCGGAGGCGGCCGCGCTCGTAATTGGGTGGCTTTTTACTTCTGAGAAACAGGACGTGAGGAGCAGGGACTGGATTAGCTTGGTAGTTGCCCGGAAATACTGGGTCACAGGAAACCAGCCAATCAAGGGCAGACTGCAATGGCTGCAAAAGGTTGACATCCTACCTCTGCAGTTAAAAGTAACCCACACCGTTCACATCTGAATAGCTAGGCCTCCTTCAAAATGAGCTCATACCTTTCTAAAAAGTGCAGTGGCCGGTTGTTGTATTTCGAGATCATCCAGTGGGGTGTATCTTGACACACCCAGTAGTTCTGTTGTATTTTGTAAATGCGTCGGTGTCATTGCTTTGTCAGGAGGGATTAATGCGTAGGGGATAGATCCCTCTTTGGAATTCAGCAGGGTGGGAATGAATCACAAACTCCTCCCCATCGTGCTAGTGTCCGAGGTGGAAAAACAGTCATGGACCTTGTGCCTTAAATCGCTGCCGCTTAAACCTCTTCACTGGGTCTTTAAAAAAGAAAAAGTCTATGGTGTTTTCGATGTTATCCCAACCGTTGCCATGTGACTTTCTTCCTGCTGTACAATTACCCAACTTTGCTTGGTACTTATTACCTTACCAGGGTTGGATACTAAGGTAAAAATCCTTCATTGCTCATGGGCTAACTTGCAGGCCCAGCTTGTGCTTGTTTGATGATCTCATGCAGTGTGGCAGTTGCTGCTATTGTGAATGCATTGACAGCGTGCGTTTCCTTTGGGTGCTGTGCTGTAGTTAGGAAAAAAAAACGAACGTGTAGGAAGAGAAATGGCTAGAATTTGAAATGTGTGTCATGCAATACCACATGACACTGTTTATTTTATTAGCAGGTAATGCACTTTTCATTCATTTTGTCTCGCAGAAGTAACCTTTTTAGTTTCCTTTTATATAGCCATATATTCTGGAAGCAGGTCAAGTTAAGTACCTTCCACAAGGGCATAATATGGTGCCCTCGTTTAGGTATGGAACCCGCAATCCCTGGGCTATGAGCCCAGATGTCTAAAATGAACCATGTGCCCTAATCCCACTCAACCCTTGCCCCGCAGGAGAGTACATCAAGACCTGGAGGCCGAGGTACTTCCTGCTGAAAAGCGACGGGAGCTTCATCGGGTACAAGGAGCAGCCACAGGACGTGGACCAGCTGGAGACCCCGCTGAATAACTTCTCCGTGGCACGTGAGTCCGCCCGCCCGTCCCCACAGCCCTTCCGTCAGGGCTCCAGATGCTCCAGGGCTGCAACGATCTATCACTTCCACTTCCACGTCCACTGGGTTATTCATTTATTTTCATTCATATCAACCCAGTCATTTGCATGAAACTTGAGAGCTTCCAACATTAATAGTCATGTTGGAACATTGAGTGTTATTTCAATGGCGTATAATGAACTAATACCCTACATTTGCTTAAAAGTATAGAATCATGTTGAGGTTATGTTGAATCATGTTTTATCAAAATGTATCAAACTGCATTATATCTAAGTGAATTCTTTATATCAAGACATGTATTTTGATATGTCTTTTTTATCTTTTTTTTATCTAAGTGCTGATATTGTGGCATATCAATGTTAAGCAAGAGGTTTACACCCCTAGACATAATGGCAATCTTGACAGAGGACACCCACAGAACACTGGTGCCTTCTGTGAATATCTGAATATCTTTGATCTAATGTGCCATGAAGTCTCAGGTTAGACAAGCCATTATAAACTGGAAAGCAGTCTCAAATTTTAGGGGAAGTTCAGTTCAGGAAGTTGGACCTGCCCATAAAGAAGAACAATAAACTGTGATAAACAGCAGGCCCTCAGAAATATCCAGATACATGGTCCATTTCAAAGGCTTTGAAGGCCGACCCCTTGTAACTGGTTGGAGCTTTGAAAATGAGAGACCAGCTAGGTGATGCTTCAATAGAATTGGATGTTTGACCCTGGTGAGGAATGTGTTAACATAATGCTGACAACAGAGATGGGCAATTTATTCAAAGTGATGCAGATACTAAGTGCTAACTTAGCAGAAAGTGTCCAAGCCCGCTAAGGAGAAGTAGCTCTGGACGGCAACCTCTCCAGCGTCAAAAGGGTTTGCATTGGTCCTGGTTGCACCGTGGTGACGGTGAGGATAAGTGATGGTGACGATGATCCCGTCTCCTCCCCCCTCCCTCTGATTGGCCAGAATGCCAGCTGATGAAGACGGAAAGGCCGAAGCCCAACACTTTCATCATCCGCTGCCTCCAGTGGACTACTGTGATCGAGCGCACCTTCCACGTGGAAACGCCTGAGGAGAGGTGAACACACCCCTCTGTCCTTTCACCAACGCGCGCGTGCACGCACATGCACACGCACACACATATAAACACATGCACACACACACACGCGCAGACACTCTCAAACACCAGAGATAACTAGTCCTGTCATAGGCTGTGGTACAGTCAAAGGGTTCTAATCTCTGTCTCACTCTCTCCTCTCTTTTGCTTTCCCCCTCTCCTCAGGGAAGAATGGACCAAAGCCATCCAGGCTGTGGCGGACAGCGTACAGGAGAAACAGCAGACAACAGAAGACAAGGACGAAAAAGATAGGGACATGTCCCTGACCAAACCCCGACTCAAAGTGGTGCGTACCCCTCCCCGCTGTCTCTCACCATCCCCCTCCCCAGTCCCGCTGTTGCCCAACATCCTCCCAGCCCCCCCTCCATGCCAAGACACACTGACCCGCTGAGGGCTTGGATCAAGTTTCCTTTCCACCTCTCTCTGTCCGAAATCAGGCACACGTGTGCTCTGTTGTGGGGACACAAGGGTCCCCAGAGCACTAGCATAACCGCGTTCCGCATTTGTTCAAGTCCAAGGGGTCAAAGGTTAAATGCTGAAGTATGGGCTAATGATGACCGAAGTACTGTGGAATTGCCCAGTCAGCAGCTGGAGGATTTGGTCACAGACCTAAAAATATTTGGAGGTGGTCATGGCGCATCGAGGTGCACAGGGCTTCTGTGCAGGTCCTTTGTGTGAATCCGTAGCAGTAACCTGATCTCCTCTTGCCCCCACTTCACCCCTGCCCCCCTCTCCTCGCCCAGACTATGCACGACTTTGAATACCTCAAACTCCTGGGAAAAGGCACTTTCGGGAAGGTCATCCTGGTGAAGGAGAAGGCCACGGGCCGATATTATGCCATGAAGATCCTGAAAAAGGAAGTGATAGTGGCGAAAGTGAGTAGCACCCCCTGCAGTAAATGAATGACAGCATGTGTTGTGGATTTTTTAATACTATTTTTTTTTCGCTTTGCTGTGCATTGTGGGTGACTCATGAGGTTCCTGTTTGTGGATTTTCTCAGGATGAAGTTGCCCACACGCTCACCGAAAACAGAGTGCTAAAGAACTCCAAGCACCCATTCTTGACGGTGAGAATCAACTACACACTAGGCCTTGGTGTTACTGAAGTGGGCCCGTCCCCAACTTGACTGTTCTCTAGCCTCACAAGGAGGCGCTCAATACAAATGTCTGCAGATGGTTCTTTTAAATGGACCAGCATTACACACCCAGGCTCTACAGTAGTAGTGATAGGGATTAGTGAACTCGGGGCTATCTGTCATTTGACAGCTTTACCACAAGATGAAGTGCCATTAAGCCCAATGTCCTGCTGAAGTGAAGAGTATTGTTATGCTTTTAAAGTTTCTGTTACTCTCAGCTGAATCCTATATCACATGAATTGGTTAGATCTCTGTGTGATACAGAATTATACTTTTCTTGAGTTACTGATAGGGCAGAATAAAGATATAGATATGGGCAATAGTAGAGAATGATATAGAGTCACCAATAATATAGACTGTGGAAGTGCAATAGAAAGATAAGACCCCAGAATAGTTATATATTTTATAATAAAAATACATAGGTATCCACCTGTCTTTTAAAGGTCGATTTGCTCATTTGCCATTATGAAATCAATCCCATTGTATAGCTAACAAGACTGTTAGTTGGTTCATTGTCTGCTCCTTCTGTCTTTGGTGACATGAAAGGTCTCTTTCCCTCTGCCAGGGTTTGAAGTATTCCTTCCAGACTCATGACCGGTTGTGCTTCGTCATGGAGTACGCGAATGGAGGGGAGGTGAGCTGTGTAAACTGTCAGCCATTCTGGCTCTGCCAGCACCCTGTCCCTGTTTCAAAAATATGTGATTGGACATGTCAAGCTTTTACAAATCAGCCACTGCCATACTCAACCGAAGACTCTTCCCCGCTCTCTCCAGCTCTTCTTCCACTTGTCCCGGGACCGGGTTTTTTCGGAGGAGCGGGCGCGATTCTATGGGGCGGAGATCGTCTCGGCCCTGGACTACCTTCACTCGGAGCAGAACGTGGTCTACAGGGACCTGAAGGTGGGTGGGTGAGGCCACGCCTCCTGAGTAGAAGCAGCAACATCATCAACAGAGTTAAGACACCAAGATATGTGAAATAAGAAGAAAAATGGTAATATAAATCTGTGTATCTGTGTGGCAGTGTAGCATAGTGGTTAAGGAACCGGACTCGTAACTGAAAGGTTGCCGCTACAGCTGAGGCACTGCTGCTGTACCCTTGGGCAAGGTACTTAACCCAGAATTGCCTCAGTAAATATCCAGCTGTATAAATGGACAACATTGTAAAAACACTGTACCACCATAAGTCGCTCTGGATCTGGAAGAGCGTCTACTAAATGCCAATAATGAAATGTGTAAATATTTTGTATGAGCTTCCTTTTACAGTATGCATATACTCACCTTGGATTGGTTCAGATGGTCTATAATCATCACCATCATATTCCTATTCCAAACATAAATCTGCTTAGGTGTGCAATTAACTATTAATAACCGATCCACTTTACATCAGAATCTGAGCCAAACCAAAGGGAACTGAGTCTTCTCCTTGCCAAAAGCTGTTTATTCTGAATATGCACTTCAATCTTGTAAGCAAACACATTCATTACAGGAATGTTGCTTTTTATCTTTAAAATAAAAAACCCCTTCCACAGACAAACAAAAGCTTTACTGAGATACAGGTCCTACCAATAAGGGGTCTAGGCTTGCAATGTGAAGGGTGGAGGCTGGATTCACAGGAAAGGTTACTACAGTGCTAGCCTTGAGCAAGGGCTCCCCAAGAGACTGTGAGGACTTTCAGGTAGATGGGGTCCCAGGTAGACAAGTGGATCTTGGGGCAGCATCGCTGACGATCTGGCTGCTTTTGCCCCTGACAGCTGGAGAACCTTATGCTGGACAAGGATGGACACATGAAGATCACAGACTTCGGCCTCTGCAAGGAGGGCATCAAGGACGGGGCGACCATGAGGACCTTCTGCGGGACGCCGGAGTACCTGGCCCCAGAGGTAAGAATGACGATGGCTGTGGCAATGGTAATGGTGTGTGTTTGTCAACCCTGAGGTCTCCTTGTCCTTCCAGCACATTCATCCTCCTCCACTCTGCGTTTAATGTGTGAACCTGCAGGCTGCAGTGTGTAAAGAGACGGGGGGTGCAGTTTCAAATTGCGCTATATTTCTGCCTCTTTACCCAGCCCCACCACACACCACCCCACCCCACCTCTCTTAGACCCTTGACGTTGTGCCCACCTTTTGGCGTGACCCCTTCTTCCGTCCCCCCAGGTGCTGGAGGACAATGACTACGGGCGGGCGGTGGACTGGTGGGGGCTGGGCGTGGTCATGTACGAGATGATGTGCGGCCGGCTGCCCTTCTACAACCAGGACCACGAGAAGCTCTTCGAGCTGATCCTCATGGAGGACATCCGCTTCCCTCGTACCCTGGGCCCCGAGGGCAAGTCCCTGCTCTCTGGCCTGCTCAAGAAGGACCCCAAGCAGCGGTGAGTGGCTCCACCCCACGCCCCTCCAAAGCAGACGGCTGATTATCACTCATTCGACTGAAAGTCCTGATGAATCAGAGGCAAACATGGTGTGTTCAGTGTGGGAGAATTTCTCCCGTTCTGTAAAAAGCAATATGACTGTATTCTACTAAAAAATGTGAGAATGTGTAGAAATGTTTCTTCCCAATTTTATTGATAATCTCACAACTGCAGTTATTTTATATATGCATGATTATCATCAAGCTCTGTCAATTCTTGGTGTATAGTTCCCTATGTGTGTAGATGCCCTCTTTTTTACCAAAAAAAAAAAAAAAAAAAAAATCTAATAAAAAACAAAATGATACACTTATATGAGGAGGGTGATTATACGACATCAGGCATAGAAGTTTCAGTTTGCTGATTTACAGATGGTGTAAGGCAGAGGAACCAGGTTGTTCCTGGGGTTGTAGTGTTCTGGTGGAGATGCTGCCTGTGCTTTGTACCAGAGGGTGTGGCGAACCTGCGGTCCACCTGACTCTCCTCCTCTCCATCCGCTCTAGGTTAGGGGGCGGGCCGGACGATGCAAAGGAGATCATGCAGCACAAATTCTTTGCCGGGATTGAGTGGCAGGACGTCTACGAGAAGAAGGTGAGGATGACACGCTCACTAGCGACCCAATCAGGATGTCCGTAATGCTATTGCTAACCCTAACCAGCAGTATAGCACATACTCGGGAGAATTGTTGGGGGGGATATCAAAGCCTGCACTGCACTGATATGCTTGTGTGTCTGAGTCAGCTAGACCAGGAATAAAATGCTAGTGTGCATTCTAGTCCCCGTAGTAAGTGTATCACTACCATTAGGGGCATATTTAAATTCTCTCCTCTAGATACCACCCAAGGGAGTTTACCTCCATGCAATACTGGTGACATCCATGGCACAATCAGTTGTGTACAGCAGTAGCCTCCACTGGCCATCCTGGAGACCCAAAATCCTGAGCTGCCGTTCAATCAGTAGCTGTAACCTGGAATAGCAAGGGATTAAAGTTCCCATTCAAACCACAGCTGAAAAGAAGTCACCGAGCCCTGGAATGAAACGCAAGGCCAGAAATCCATGGATGTGCTGTGGCCAGCACTGCTGTCGGTGAAGCTCACCGGGTCAGGGTTGGGTGATTGACAGGACCAGGAGCCAGTCAGCTCTTATTACATTACATTACATTGTAGTCATTTAGCGGATGCTCTTATCCAGACCGACTTACATAATTTTATCGATTTATACAGCTGGATATTTACTGAGGCAGTTGTGGGTTATGTACCTTGTTCAAGGGTACTACAGCAGTGCCTTTGGGTTATGAGCACTGCTCCTTACCGATACATCACACTTCCCACGTTTCTCTCATTCTCACTCTATGTCCCCTCAGCTTGAGCCACCCTTCAAGCCCCAGGTCACCTCGGAGACGGACACCCGCTATTTCGACGAGGAGTTCACAGGCCAGACCATCACTATCACCCCCCCAGGACAAGGTATCGCTCAGCCCCCATTTCTGGCTTCTCTTTCATCCTTGCCGTCGTCAGTATCCCAGTTTGAGCTGGCGCGCAGCCTGTTTGCGCTAGCCCCGCATGCTAAGTGCTGATGGTGCCAGGAGTCAGTATGACTAAGTGCTGATCGCGATCGCTGTCACACGGTGGCAGGCCTCCCACACTTCTCCCTCCGTCCCTCACGCCTGTGAGCATATCTGAGAGGGAAAAATTGCATGAGACTTATCAGATTTGTAAAGGCATCAAGCTCTTATGGTTTCTGAATGAGTATGAGAGAAAGGGAAAGTGAGCAGAGTTTAAAGTCCCAGTTAATTTCCCTCCCTCTGGAGATATTTGTTGGCACGTGTAGTCACACACTTGTCATACATTGTATTTTTTTTAGATGTAATCACTCGAGTCACCCTAACACAGCCTTCCTCATTCATAAAACATGTTAGGCCACTTAGTCACAGATTTTACTCCCAGATTACCCAGGTGACACTGGAATAAATTTTCAGCAGTCTTGGCCTTGATCTTACTCCTTATTAACTAATGAAGAAAAAAGGCTTGCATCTGAATGATGTTTCCTTATGTGCCGTTTGGTATTAATTGAAAACAAGGGGACAAACATTGCTTGGTGATATCAGTGAACTGATGCCCTTGTCTCAGTGCCTCTGAAAAGCACATAGCTGGAGGGGGGCTGCCACCTAGTGGAAATAATGTGTAGGACCATTTTGGGTAATTTCAGGGTGGAATTCAACCTTGCTGCACAGTGGTTTGTGTTTTAGTTTGAATAACAAATTTATGCATATTCATTTAACTTAATTTATTATAAATATGGCAGATTTTGAAGCTTCTCAATAATTTGACTAGAAGAGGTGAATGCAAGCACAGTGCAGAGGCATAGGATCTGAAACGTACATGCAAAAACCTCAGTTTTGAAAGGAGAACTCTATCTGTATTAATAGCTTTAAGACATATTGGATAGATTCCCCGCTCTAGTCTGCTGTGGGCAGCTAGAAGGGGCCCACATGAAGTCCTCATCAATCTGTGTGTTGTAACATTTACTCAGAGCCTGTAGCTCCATACTGCATGCCACTCAAAGTATTGTGACATTATGCACACTTTATGCGCAAGGATTTATGACAGATGATGTACAGTACAACATTGTACTTGACAGCACTGTGTATACATTTGTGTCTTTGATTAGATTACTCATAAACTGTGAGGCAAGTTGGAAGAGTAAAGGTATATTAGGTAACTCAACACTGATGTCAGCGATGATGTAAATGTTGCTAAACCTGTTTTGCTCTTACTCTGTCTCTCTTTTTTTCTCCCTCTGTCACTTCTGCCCCCTCTCTACCTCTCACCTTCCCACACTCTCTTCTCCCTTCCTAGATGAGAACATGGAACAATTCGACAGTGATAGGAGACCTCACTTCCCCCAGTTCTCCTATTCAGCCAGCGGAACAGCCTAGAAGGGCCCTTTCCAATTCCCCCCGGGTCCCGCCATTTCTCACAACCAACCCCCCAACAAGGCCGAAATCTCAAAGGGCATCTCTCACTCTTTTTTCCCCTGTAATGTCACACGTGTATCAACTGCCATTGTTCTGTGGGCACTTTTTCCTGGCATCTTCTAGCATTTGTCATGATCTTGGGGGGAGGGAGAGGCACTTAGACAGGAGCAATGGTTGCGACCAACCCGTGGCCTTCAAAGACCATCCTCCTGTGAAGTTTACGAGAGGTAACACTACCGTGCATTTCCTGCCTTCACTCACGGACTTGGCCGAACCCCACTTTCTTAAACCCAGAGTATGGCGAACCCAATAGAAAAAAGCCCCTGCAGCAAAACAATGGCACTATGGCTGACAGTGGACAATGTATGATTTTTTTTGCAGTTGCTTTGCCTTCATGAATTGGATTGCTCCCTACTCACAAAGTGGACCTTTTTTTCTTAAGCTACCACATGCCATTACAAATTAGGAGAGCTTTTAAGAATTGTTGAACACCAAATGTCAAAATTAGTTCTTCTGCTGTTCGTGTGTTGAAGAATTGTGTGGACCAACCCTCTTTTAGTTGGGATATCAGGTCGTTTGCTCTCAATTTCTCTTTGATCAGAGGTTAATGTGATGGTTTAGTGCTGTTCGGGTTTCAGTTCAAAATGGAGCCATTTGTAAGGTGCCCCTTAAGTTGGCCTTGAATGTTTTTTAAACAATAAAAAGCTTTAAGCACTTGTAACTCGTACAGAAAATGGTCACTTTGGAATAACATTTGAAAAGTTTGAAAGCCACTATCACTTTCCCTTTGCAGAAACAAAAGAAGACAATATCAGTACTGCCTAAAATGCCCCCTAACTCTCAGCTGCAAGTTAAAGAATTGGCTTTTTTTCCCAGCATGCACTTCCTTCTCCACCGGCACACCATTAAGCCAAATGTGCTGGAGGGCTTTGGCATCACTGGATTCCCAAAACCCAGTGCAGCTCAAGTCATGAGATACATCCCCTACATTTTAACCGGCAATTCACAGCTCATCGTGATCCTTTCAACTTGCAGATCTTGGACCATTGTGAGACTTAAACTTAGGTAAATATGCTGGGTGACCAGGTGACCACCATCAGTAGTACCAGTTTAGTCTGAGCAAATGACATAGATTGAATTGATAGGTTGTTCAATAACAGCCCAACAGCACATTCTCGCTGGAGGAAACGCAGACGCTTTTAGGAAGTTGCCCCCTAGAGGGACGAGGGTGGAAAAGCACCTAAAAGTCCCTTTTAAATGAATGTGTTCAGATACAACTGTGACCAAAGTACAGCTAACGGCCTCGCGTTTACCCCCTTATGCGTGGCATAACAGATAAGCCCTTCCTAGTCGGGCACTGAAACCCGAAACTCCTGGGCCTAGCTTACCTGCCCTCAGGCTGGCTAAACAAGGCAGGCCGGAAGAGCGGCTTGTAAGCCAGGCCGGGAACACGTTAAGCCTGAGAGGTAGGCCAACGGTGTATTGCGACAAACCCTCGGGCAAGCCACACAAACTACTGCGGGTTTCCAAATGACCCGTTCCGCTCCCGCCCAATGCCTGTTCGCACTCCTGCATGGCCGCGTCTGTTCACTCGGTATCTTTTCTTTCTGTTCTGGGATTCTTCTTGCGTGGGGGCACCTTGCCCCAGCGCAAACCGCACAGCCTCAGTGAGGTCATGGTCACAGTCTGCACGCTCCTTTTTGGAACACACACACAGACACACTGAAGCTGCTCATCCGGGTTTCAGCCATAGCAAACACGCAGACGGGTCGGAACTGCTTGCCCGTGTACTCCATACATTTCATCTCTTTTTTTTTTTTTTTTTTTTAAATGTATATATATGAGCAATTACACGGACAGGTCTGGAGCATCAGGCATTTTCCAACTCCTCAGCAGCGATGCATTTGTATATTTATTGGCTGTGTTATGAATTTCTGCTGGAAATGCAGCCAAATCAGACATGTATTGAAACAAGAGGTGTAAATGCCATCAAGAAGATCATGTCATTTAAAAAAACAATCTTTTATTACTGATCACAATTTTGTAGTGATGGTTGAATACAGACATGACTCAAAATTAGCCTCCTGTTTCACAGTTTTCAAACTGTAGGGAAAAGGAGCACCATTTGGTCTGGATGATTTCTGGACATTCTTTAAATTATTCCTCTCCTATAAATTATTCTTGTTCAGTTTTTTTTCCTCTCCGATATTGAGTGATAATTATTCAGTGCATTTTGACTGGTTCTACAATTGTTAATGAATGTAAAAGCTTTTTGTGTTTTTTTATTTGTTTTTGGACTCTACTCCATCTCATTTTGTAAGTTTTGTGTATTTACTTGTTGATGTCACTGAAAAATTATTTTTACTGAAAACCCTGCTTATTTGACCTCTTTGTGTAACTGTTGCACGGCTAACAGTTCCAGATTCATCTTCTCAGTCTCCCTGGTGCTCAGTTGGTCCTTTGAAGTTCATAAACCTCTGATTTGACATAGATTTCTCAGTGTTGTATGTGGGGGAGAGGAGGGGGGGTCATTTTAAAAATGTATTTAAAAGATATTTCTCTCTGCCCCTGCGCTCACAATAACCGGGAGACCAAATTGAGAATATCATTCCCCGCACTTCAGGCTTATTTTGTTTCCTTTAAACTCTAAAATAAAGGGTTATGACTAAGCTGTCTCCTCTTCTGTTTTTCGTGTCTTTTTTATTCACAATTAACTGTTTGATTAGGCTTCCTTTGGAGTTGCAGAATTGCCATGGAGATTCTAATGATCCTGTCCCAGAGGGTGGAGTTAGAAAAGGATCTAGACCCACCCTTCCCTTAGGATAGAGCAGAAGAAGGGTCATTAGGCAAGATGCCCCAGTGGCAGTACCCACAATGCACTACTTTGTGTCTGGGGTTTTCCTGCTGCCTCTTGAGCTGGGATTTGGATGTGTATTCCAAGGGAGCTTATTATCCGTTCTGGTTGTATCAAACCACTGTGTGTCTGTGTGCAGTGGGTACTAGCCATAAAACATGGAAATCAGTTCTTGGACTTAGATCAGCAGAAATTGTTACAACAATAAATGGGATTTATTACTGTTATGCATTATAGGGTTGAGTGAAGGCCACATAGTGTGTACCACTAGGTCTCAGTATGGAAACTGCAACCAGCAGCGGGAAGCAAAAATCAGACATGGAAAATTATTACCTAATCAATTGCTATTAAAGCACACAAGTCGGGTTTGGTTTGATGGTGTTCCAAGGCATATTACACAAATACAATCTTAGAATGATTCCAACGATTTACAATGAATCAACCACCGGTTGTAAAAAAAAAAAAAAATGATTTGGCAATTGTAAGATCGTGCATAAACCTGAATCTATTGAGTCACAGTATAAGCCTAGTTTGCTGGCCATCTACTTCATTTAATAGCATTCCTATTAAGGGACAGTGTAATTTAGTCAGTGCAAAGCAAACTTCCACCGCACGCGCTAGGTCGCGCACTCTGGAAATTATTGCGCGCACTAGATTGGAACAGACAAAAATTGTCTGACGATGTGACATCCAACGCGTGACACTGATGTAAAGATGTATGTTGGAATATAATTTTGATATCAGATGATTATTGAATGTTGCAACCTGTCTCTGAATGGAAGTTCAGGCGACTTGATATTTTTTGCATGTCGCACGAATGCAGCGTGACCTAGTAGCGAGAACGTCACTCGTGAATACAGGGAAGGTGTGTTCCTCTGGTGAGTTTGCGATACAGGTCCATATAAACACTTTGCACACAGCGCCAAGAGGCAGTGATCTTGTGGATTCACTTGGTTTAGAACACGAACATTTTCAAAATGTAGAAATACTGTGTGTTTTTCGTACGCCTGTTGGATTTGAACACTGAACTGAAACTTTAACGATTTTTAAGTTTTCTCCTCGTGGTCTAATGGTACAACCATTCATATTTTGCGAGCACGAATTGGTTTCAAACAAATTCTACGCAACTCTTCTTTCAATCAGGCATTAATTTTGTTCTCAATATATAGCCTGTCTGACGAAATTTACATCGACAGACCAAATCCAGACTGTTGCTGGATGCAGCAGTTATGCTAATCTGCTTGTTAGACAGTGTTACTTTACTGTTACCACAGTTTTTTCTATTTCAGTAAATTGTGGAATTATTATTCCTGATTATTTGATGAATAAAGCAATGTCAGTAATATAATGCAACATACAATATCGATGTATGCAATATTTGAAATCAATGGCATATTCTGAATTTTGAGTCAATCAATTTAGATGTGTATACAGGAAGAAATAATTCGTTGTAATTAAAGTATTTTCACCCACAGCAATTTATATCTGATCAAACAGTTTACATTATTAAGATTGCTATTACTTCAGTATTATAATAATGATTATGAAACAGTTGTTCGGTGTTCGCTTATTTCTCAATTTAAAATATTCAAATAAGAAAATCAGGTTCGATACTACTACTGTTACTACTAAAGTAATATTGTTATAATAATAATAATAATAATAATAATAATAATAATAATAATAATAATAGTAGTAGTAGTAGTAGTAATAGTAGTAGTAGATCCTTTTTCTTTATCAAATCAAGTCAAAAATAATAAAAAATAAGTAAATATGGGCTTACATTAAACAGAACCGGATCAGTGCTGGCAAGAATGATGGTTGCCCTTTTTGCGGAGTGCGCGTCAGTCAAGACATATGAAATATGCAATGTAATAGGCAGGCTTGGCTACACGTCCTGTAGAGTGAGTCTGAATCAATTCAATTACTTCTTAATAATAATCAAACGACTATAGTCATCTACCCATTGTCATAAAAGCATTCATACATGTTCAATAAATGATACAGCTTCTCTGAGATATTTTTGTTATTGAACACAAAGACGATGACGTCACCACTCACGGTATCGGTTGGAACCCACGTGAAGTATTGCTAAAAACGAGACAAACTAATCCAAAACGTGGGGATGGGCAGCATGTGATGGGACACCGTGAAACTCGCAGACCTGTTTTGCCTCATTCAATTCCCGACAGGTGCGGAAAGCATCGCGCCTGGGCGTTGGGGTTTGCCTGTGAGGTTGCGTCAATAACCTGCTAACCGGAGGCGGTGCTGCTCTGCGCGCGGTGTCACTTGCACAGTCAGAAAATGCATGGTCTGGCTGCCGAACGTAGGGTGTGTGTTTTCCACCTGGACTCGCTGTCAACGGCGGCATTCATTTTGTGCGTTTGAGAAGCGGATCGCGTTGCTTTCTCTCACGGTCGCGCTGACGAGAGGCTGCGCTTCTCCAGCGTTTTAATGCTGATATCCTTCGGTGCTTTTAACAGCGAAGTGGAATCTGGATCTATATAGGTAGGTCGCGGAATGGGCATGATGAGACGCTGGGTTGCAAAGGAGGAAAATACCTTCTATCGTGAATGGTGTTTGGCCTTCATACATACGGACTGGACGTTTCTAATTCAGGTTTACGAGTGGATAAAGCTGCATTTTTCTTACTGGTTTTTGATGAGGAATTGGGGATTTTTAGACTGGGATAGCTGGAATTCAGGAAGAAAAATCTTTGAACGCAGAAAACGCAGTGATTTCGCACCTATCGCGACTGGAGTGTAAATCGAGTAATGTGCATTGAAAGGAGTGGCAACTTAGCTACTGATCCCCTGTTCTTGAAAGGTTCACTAGGGTCTTTTTCCCAAGGCGAGTAGCTGGACTGCTGTTTCATGGTACGGCCAGGGTTGGGCTCGTGAAAAGCCTGTGTCAGGGAGCCAGCTGTGTGTGTCTGTGTCTGTTGCGGTGCGACTCTACGGGACCAGCTGCACTGTCTGCTTGGCTTCCTACCATCCACGTCCTTTTCCAAGTGAACTGTATTGTGTGTTGCGTACAGTCAGTGGCAAAACCAGCCAAAGGCCATCCAGCAGCACATTACGACGTTTTAAATCTAACCGCAATGGTGATTTCCAGTTACCGACAATGTTAACGAAGCTATAGCCAGACACAGCAAGGAGATGGTATTCGGAGAATGCATCACGTGCATCGTATGACACAGTAATCCGTTGCTAATTGGGTGTGGATACATGTAAGACTCCGATATGAAAGATTCATGTGTGCCGTTTTAGAATTGGCTTGCCTGCTATCCCGGTTTCTTTGTGGCTAGCAATGTTTGGATTGCGGCTAATTACTGCTTGACGGAGTTTCAATGGGTTTATGCGACGCTATATGTCATGACTGAGTACACTGAGAATAATTGTGGCTTATCAATTGCTGTCTCACAGTTGTCAGCTGCTTTCGGGGTTTAATGATGTGATACGAAGATCATATATAGGCTACGTGATCTACCTTATCGTCTTTTTCTGGGGCAAATATATATGAAATCTAAATATATATGTGTGTTCAGTGTCTTAGTGGTGTCTCTCTAGCTAAACATTTCTATAATCTTATACTAAGATAAGGCTTTTTAATCTTTCCTAGATCAGAAGCTAAATGTAGTCAGCGATTGAAGCCATCTACAGATGTGCCATGTGTGACCAATTCCTTAGCTACTGATCTCTGATCAGTTTGGAGTGGATCATATTCATTCCCTGTTTGCTGATCCAGGGTCAGTAGGGAATGCATATTGCCTAAGGGCCAAGTGGAGCGTAGTGAGAAATAATTACCAAAGCATCCAATGGAAGTGACCCTCGGAGTTAGTGGTGTGCATTTATGTGTGGTTGCTAATTAAGGTGTCTGGGGTTCTACACGCAAGACAAATTAACAATCAGTGCTTTTTGGTAGCACAGTTGGAGCTCCCTTTAAGCCCTTTATTTGGCTCTGTTAGAGCAAAGGAAAATATGTAGTGAATGTTTAGTTATAAAGTGGATGGTTTTCAGTTGTCCGCTTCCTCCCCGTAGATGAAGATCTTTTTCCTCTTCCTCCGATGACTGCCTCCTCTGGTCTCTCTCATAGCTTCCACATCCTGTCTCGTTTTTGCTCATTGATGGATCCTTCGGTCCTCCTTTTAAGTCTCTATCATCCATGGATTGACAGTACCAATCATGCTGGTTTAATTCCAGTCACAGATAGTGCTTGAAATGATCATTCTGGTTTTTTGCACTCTTTCTGTCAGAGTACTGCTTCCTTCCCATCTTGCCCAGTGGTGTCCACAAGACATCTGCAAGTCTTTAGTCTTTGTTCCAGCTTAGGGTCATTGGAGCCATATATTGGATGGTAACTTGAGTCACATGGTCCAGGTGTTGGTCACCTCCAGGTAAAATCGCCAGGACCCGACCCAGGCCAGACCTGACCATTGTGGCCTGTTATCTCTGTATAGGCCATCCGGGGCTATGGTACTACACAGGATGTCCTTATAAGGACATTTGACTCCTATTGGTCGATCGACAGAGGAATGTGACTCACCGATAAGTCGAGGTCATCTCATAGGCCTCTGTTCATTCTAGCAGCACTTCAAAGCAACCTTATCTGAATGGAGGCCTGCATGGGAATTGTAATTTTCAGTTTGGGGAGTTTAGGTTAGGGGTGTTCTCTCCCTCGGGGACTTCATGATCAGTGTGAACTTATGCTGATTTCCCCAGCCATTTCTCAGATTAATATTTTAAATTCACTTCCTGTTAATCCTATGATGGATTCAGTCCCACAACCAGGTCTTTTACAGTACTCTGTTCTACCCAAGGGAATATTACATCACAGTGATTTTGTTATTATTATTTGTCTATTATTGTCACTATATATATTATAACTAGTGCTACCACAAATACATATGATACAATACAGCCTTCTGACTAGTATCTTAACCAACACTGCTGTTCAATTGTATGTAATGAGGCCACAGTAGCTTCACAGTTACAACACCTTTCCTGCATCGTGTTGCACATTTATTTAAATTTAAACTGAATTGGACTCTTTTTCCATTTGCCATTTGGGGGCCCAGTGATGTCTTTCAGGTGACATCGGTCATCGAGTCTTCTCTCGTCACTTCCACTGCTGCTCTCCAGTCTGCTCTCAGAGGGGGTCTGAGAGTTGTGTGTCACACCCATGGGGAATCAGTCAATTTTAATCTCACAGCTATAGGGCTGAGCTGGCTCATTATTGAGTTCCACTTCACGCCCTTGAAAATCTCCTGTTGCTGTTCACAGGCAGCAGAGAGGCATCCAGGTCACAGATATTCTATTATGATTAGATATTCAGCTCCAGCTTTCCTTCCGTCCTCTGTGTAGGGTGTTCCGGTTGATAACAGGTTTTCAGTGTTTTGGTGCTGTCTGTATTCCTGTGTCTGCTGTTTTCCACCACATCCCTTCAGGAATGTTCGTAATGAATCAGCAAATCGCAAGAGTCAGCAACAGCAAAGACAGAATTTCCAATGCGACGCTCACTGAGCCAACTATCTAGCCCATAGATGGCAGGAACCTGAGCCGCCGCCCTAGTTTTAGGAAGACAGAAGTAGTTGCTTCTTGTGAATTGATATGGCCAGCCAGACTTAGTCACCACCGTTGTGTCCCACGTTCTGTCCTCTTACAGACCTTGCCTCTGGGTAGCCATGGTAATCACTTTTCTCTCCTCCCTGGACATGTGACGTTTCATTGGTTTCTTGACACACTCAGGACGTCTCCATACATTCCGAGTGACTGCTGTATGTAGTTTTTGGTGACTCAGACAGTCACAATATATTATGACACCCATTATCTTTGACACCTTTTAAAGGAATTAACTACATTCAGTTCACAACCAGCCATGTCAGTAATTAACCATCACACATGTTGTGGTATGCATTTTTAAAAGCCCACTTCATCAGTTATTCTGCTCTGCCTGTCTGCGATTGGTTGTCATGCAGTTCAGGAGCTGCTGCTTTGGGGAACATGACTGATCATGGCCATTCTAATGCAAAACATTTCTTTGGTTGCCATTTTCTCTGTGTGGCATGAAATGAATAAGTTATTAATGGTTGCACACATGTCCTTTCAGAAAAATCACCATTCACATTGTCGGGAGTGTCTTTTCATGATGGGGCTCTGGTATACTGTGAACGAGAGTCTGGTATAATTACGAGACTCGACAAGGTGGATTAAGCTGCTTTAGGAATGAACCTGGTTTGATGTTTTTGCGCACTGAGGAAAAAAATCTTAATTCTGCAGTGCCAGAATGTTAGCTGTCTAATGACTCAAACCAACTTCATTAAACAGCAGCTAGATGTAGTCAGATGCGCACCTTATTTTAGTCAACTGCAGGTGCTAACAATGGCTTAGAGGTGCAGCTATGTGCCCCAAGAGCATTCAGGCCTGTGTCACATATTATTGTGATGGGATTCATTTGCTTATAATGGCCTAAAGGCTTAAGGGCAGATGGTTCAATGAGACTGATCTTCATAGCACAATAGTGCTGTATTTGAAAGTGTTTCAAAGTGATTTAATGTCTCTAATCTCACTATGAAGGTGTCAGTGTGTGTCTGACTGGATTTGTTGGGTCCCTCTGATTTTTTTAAGAGACAGATTCACTCCCAGAAACTGTCAGGAAAGTGTTATTTTCATGCGCGGTGTTATTTCCCTGTACACTGCTTGTCTGTTAAAGTTGCCAGGCCTGCTCTCTGTGCTTCATGTCTGCTTTGTACACTGATGTGCATATTCTGTGTTTCCCAGGATGCAAAGCGGTTTCTGGGCGGGCCTCTGAAGATGAGCGTGACATCATGGTTCCTGGTGAGCAGCTCTTCCATGCGCCACCGGCTCCCACGCGAGATGATCTTCGTGGGCCGGGAGGACTGCGAGCTCATGCTGCAGGTGGGTTACCTGTGTGTGGCCCCGCCCCTACTTCCACGCCCTTCTCCCACACCTTACTCCCACCCCTTTGTACATGCGCCCATTTGTTTTTGTACTTCCTGCATATTCACATTTATTACTTTATACAGTTTTTATATTTATTAAATACTTTTATTCATAGCATCCCTGATGTTTTAGTTACTGTGAAAATCATTTAATGAAATGATTTATTGTCATCCTTCTTCGTTGTCAAGTCCTCAAAGGTGACACTACCACATTCAACACAATTATGGACAGAAAAATGAATCAGTTGCTAATGGCCAATTGTCAGTATAATCGCGGTGGTTGTTAAATCATCCAAAGCAGGTTCAGGACCAATTACCGTTCAAAGGGAAGTTATCCGTCTGCGCTGTTTGTAGTTCCCGGAGCGCCAGTGTCAGGAGCCGCACGCTGCTGCTGTGAGGCTGTAGGTCTTGCGCTCGGGGCTGACTGTGCAAACAGAATGCAAGGTCAGGCGTTCGTATCTGTGCATGTGCCAGACCCTGTCACTTTAGAGTGTGTGTACATAAAGCAGTCTGTGGGAGAGTGCAGGGGGGATTGTGTGTGTGTGCGTGTTTGCGTGCGTGTGTACGTGCGTGTGTGAGTGCATGTGCAGAATCAGCTTGCATGCTGGGAGATTTCCCTCTGGCATGGTTTTTAAACAAGGAGACAAATTTCACATGCTGTTCTGCCCTCTCTCTTGTTCGCTTTATGTGTGCTTAGCTAGAGGAGCAGATGTTTTAATTCATGGGCAGCTGTTTTTTCTCTATGGGAGTTTGTCCATAGTCATACTGCTGTTGCAAGGTTTGGATGAGGCTCGGTCCATCAGTGTTAACAACAGTGTCAACTGTTCCAGTCTAGACTGGCTGAGAATATGTTAGCGTGGGGAGGAAGTGGCCCCCAAGCACTGGAAGGTAAAGGAAGTGACGCGCTGAAACAGGAATGTTTTGTAGAAATCACGTGAGATGTCGAACCGGTAAGATCGCCTCTGCCGACCTGAAAGTCTGGACGTGCGACCGTCTTGCAGGAATGCAATGTTCTGGTGACTTACAGTAGAGGTGATTGCATGCAATGTATCTCCGGGAATGGTTCACCCTGGCACTTCCGTGAACCTCGCTGTTTTATTGTCACTGACTTAACGAAGTGCATCCATTAAGATTTAACACATTCGGTCACAAAGTCTTCATAAGCCTGTACCAGAGGGTGAGTCTACACGTGAATAGAGGCCGTCTGATCCGAGCTGTGCCGGCTGGGTCTTCTGGGTAATGGTGTCTGCTCTGGTGGGACTGGGCATGCCCCTACGCGGTGGAACATTTCCCAAAAACAGCCGAGCACTTTGTTTTTTCAGCATTCACCAGTGCCGTTCCTGTCGGTTGCAGCTGCAGCACGGGCACAGAGATCTCCTCTCATGATGCAGAGCTGCCGATACTGAAGGTATCCCAGCCAGCAGTTGCCAATAGCAACGAGACGGCAGGGCACTCACTTCAAGGGGGGGCAAGACAATGCGGTTTATGAAGGAACCTGGGGGACGATGGCACTGTGAGGAAATGAACCCAAAGGAAAGAGTTTTTTGGACGTTCCATGCTTTCACAAATTAGCCTCAGTGATGTGCAATTGGTGCTGTTGATTTAGCACTTCTCCACATAAGCTTAAGATAGTGGTGAGGTAGATTATTGCCATTTTTAAGAGAATGACGCAAAGTGTCCTTTGAAGTGAAAGTTTTTTAATGTCCAGGAAGGTACCTGTCTGTAGGTAAAGGGAGGCCCCAAACATACACATGTGCACGTGGGAATGCTCACATACATGCGCACACACACACACAAGCAAACACATGCAGTCCTAAATATACACACACATATATGAGGGCATGTGCACTCACACATCCGTGCACTCCCACACATGTATGCACACACAACAGGATGAACCGATTTTACCGGGAATGGAATGTCAGGATTCCGTGGCTCGCTGATAGTTATTATTGTGCACTTATTATGGGATAACAGATTTGGCACCTCACCTGCATTTCCCATATGTACATGGGAGCGGGACATTACAGGTTTGCCTCCTACCTTTGGCTGTAAGATATTAAATGGGGAGACTGGGAGAGGTTTGGCCCGGGCTGTGAGTCTGGGTTGTGGTGAATAGTGTCTAGGGCTCTGGAGTCTGAAAGTTTCATTCTGGTTTCATTTGTATTTCATTTGTATTGTCCATTTTGATCCATATATACAGCTGGATATTTAGTGAGGCAATTCTGGGTTAAGAACCCTGCCCAAAGGTACAAAAGCAGGGCCCCAACAGGAAATCAACACTGTTAACCTTTGGGATAAGCCCTGCTCCTTACTACTACACCACACAGCTGTCAGAATGCTGTTTCATATTCTGTGTGGGACAAAGTCTGAAACTGCTTACAGAGGCTGGAAATCACTGATGCTGAAAGCCTCAGTTGAATGAATGATTGAATGGATGAATGAATGAATGAATGAATCAATGTCAGTAATGTCCCCTCTAATGGCCCGTTGCCCTGCTCCTCTCTCTAATGAGCAAACTGAAGTGGGGGCTGAGTGGAAGAAGTACTTATTCCGGCTGTAATAATTGCTGGTCTTGTGCGTGCCATTTGTTTGCCGCGCACTTGAAAGGAATTCAAATTTGCTGACTAGTCTTGTCATTTGAAGCAGGGCTCTATGACAGAGGCGATCTGATCAGCATGGGTTCTCCTTTCATTGAGTACTGTACGGATAGTGACGAGGCTGGAAGATGATATAGTCAGATGTAGAGGCGGCTGGATATTTCCTGTATGCCCAGTCATGCTGTTTAATGTCTTTTAATATTTAGGTTCTGTTTATCTGTCTTTCTTTTTTTTCCATTCTTGAGGTGACATCTATGAGAATTTGGCTTCAGGGTGCCCTAAGCCAGAAGGGTAATTGGGACAATGACTTGTATTTATTTTCAAAGCCATTTCCTCCAGGAAGTGAGTCAATTCGACCCTTTGAACAGCTTGTGGAACTTTTGCCCCTTGACAACAGATCTTAGATCAGGATACTCACCCCCCAGTGTCAGCCCTAAAATTTTAAGTCTGATCCAGGATCAGTTGCAAAGGGCAGAAAGTGTCCATACCGTGTCAACAAGGGCAGTTTCTATGGATGGGGCACATGCTCTGGGACTGATCAAGGCTGTTCTTAATCAAGGATTGCTGAGAGGTGCCTACCAAAGCATTGTCTTGTAATGATGAACTATCGACTTGTTCCTGAGAGAAGTGAATCAGCGCTTTATTTAACGTGACGTGAAATGGAAAATCCCCACAAAGCAAACCTGCCGTAAAAACGAAATGGTGCAAACCAACGTTAGTGGCAAACAAGTAAGAAAAGAGCTGTATGCTGGAAACTTACCAGAAAGCACGTGAATTTTCTAAAGGTGTGTTGAACTGTGTTTCGCCTCATGAAGTGAAAGCAGTGTTTGCTCTGAGCAGCTGATGTTAATTAAATGAGGAGAGGCTTGGAACTACCATTGCCAGTTTTGGCCGCCGGCTGTATCCCATCAACACAACATTCTCACCGTCATGGTCAGGCCACAAAAACGTAGCCTTGGCTTGGTGGCAGTTTCTAAGAAATGAATCTGAAGTGCGTATGGCCGTTGGTATTGAAAAGCCCTAAATGAAATACTGAAATTGCCAGGGAAGTGTGTTGGTTAGGGCTTCAGCTTTCACATGAAATTTTTAATTAATGAATTCCATGTATGTGTGCCCATACAGCCGGGGAAGGGCAGGCAAGGTTACGGTCGAGGGTCTGGCGTTTGATGGGCATATCTGCTCTGCAGGAAGTGCGTCTTCATGCATGTGGCATGGCATGGAGGTCCATGCCATTGTGGCATCCGTAGTTGTGTTTGTGAGCACGAATAGGACAAGGGGAAGGGGCCTCTGAACGTCTTCATTGGCATCGTGGTCCCTTGGGTAATCATTCTGCTGCTTTGTCTGGCCCTCAACCAAGTGTGGCTCCTGGACAGGGTTTCACACCTGGCAGATCTACAGGTAAAGTTACTGTCAGGGATAAGCTAAGGCTGCAGGCGTTAAATCAGCTGTAGGCTTCCTCGTTTTATTTCCATTCGTAGGAGTGGTACAGTTTAAAGACAGAGATCATTGGAGCATACAGCCTTATCTGAGGCCCTCTCCTTGCTATTACCTGTTGGGTGTGGTTACTCTAAGCTTTGTGCTGTGTATGGATAATTACGGGTTGCACTTCACACTAATTACTGTAAGGTGCGTGGTCTGGTTCTGTGTGTGGATTTCAGGCCTGCTGTTACCTGTAGTCACCGTAAGAAGTGTGTCTGTGTGTGCTGTGGGTGGGTGTGTAAAGAAGCTGGCTGATACTTCTCCAATAAATGAGTCCCAAAAGAACAAAAGTTTTAAAATTCAATAATTTATTATAAAACGACACAAAGAAACCAGCCTATTCAAACTAGTAGCAGGGACAAAGTCAGCCTCTCCCTGCTCCCCAGTCACATCTGTATTTAATCAGGCCTCAATCAGCAAGGTGTGGCTCATTATCCAATAGGCTGGCTCCCCAAACAAATTTCCAACATGTGCACATCATTAGCCAGTTATAAATACACAATTGACAATTCGCACTCAGGGAGAGGTGGTGAAGGCTCTCCTTCACAGAGTGTCAGGGCCTGACAATGTGCATCTGTGGGGATAATGGGTTGACCACAGGTGTGTGGAGACTAAAGGCCTGCTCTCCCATAACTTGCAGTCCCGCAGCGTGGACAAGCAGCACGCCGTCATCAACTACGACCCAGCCACCGACCAGCACCTGGTGAAGGACCTGGGCAGCCTGAATGGGGTAAGTCAGGAGGGGGCAGGGGCGGTGGAGAAGGGGCTCTGTTCTTTGCTAAAATAGGATGCTTTCTCTCATGCACCGGCCAAACACGGTATTGCTGATCCTGCTGTAGTCTGTGTGTCCTCGCCGTAATGCAGAGGGATTAAATTAAACATTATTTTTTAATGTGGCTTTCTAAGCCATGCAGTACAGAACGCAGTGAGACTCTGTTATCCCACATGAGGGCAAGTTTGCTTGGCCTTGAACGAGACGGCATCCGTCACTCGCTTTCAATAGATGAACGCAATAGAAATACCTACACATGGAACAAGAGGTAAGAAGCTTACAGTACATTGCATCAGCACCGCTAAAGATTGTAAAGGATTACCAACAGATTCCATAGAAAAATATGTGCATTCTTTAGAACACATTTTAATCTGTCCGGCTTCTCATTACACACTCTAAAGGCTTCTGACACAAAAGACCTGCCGTTTTTATCCTCCACTTGAGCAGTCGACCCCCTCTGCTGTTCTGAAGGACCCTCAAGTAGAGTGTCTGATAACCGCCTGATAGCATTGGTGTAATTTTGTCTGTGATACGTGTTTTTTCTTCTTGTTCTGGTTTTGAGTGACAGATTAATTGTTCAGGCTGTATGTGGCACCACAGGTGTGTCTCCGCCACTGACTTCACACAGAGGCAATTTTCATCTGAGCCGCTGTACCTTCACAAGCCTTTTTTCACAGCTGGCATTTTTACCACACAAAACAAGTAAATGTGGTAGACAAGGAGCCTTAAGAAATGGTCTGAAAAAATAAATAAAGGTTCAGGACACCACTTCCCTCCGTTATTCTGGATAAATGCTTAAAGCACCAGAAAAGTCTGAACTGAGAGGCAGTGTGGAATTTGGAACTGAATGCCAGGATTCTACTGCGATCTGCCTGGTAGAGATGTAGCTCATGGAGAATGACCCTGTCTCAGCTGTTAGCCTGGAGGGAAATGCGCTACTAAAAACAACCAGAAATGAAGCTACTCAGAAGAGCACTGAAGTCCTTATCAGCATGTGGAAATTGGTTGCTTTTGATAAAGCAACTGATGCATCTACAGAGCACGAGCTGCCGTTACATCTCGGGAATAACAGGTGCAGCCGTTGAAAATTTAAGTGTGTCCTTTGCAATGTGCTGACACAGACCTCGTTGAGTTCGAAATTGACGACGTGGAAGGGCTCCGAGTCGCTTTTGCTGTAGTCGGCCACATTATGGCGTTAGTCGGTAGCATGCAGAGGTGGCAGAGATGCAGGGCTTTGGCCCGAGGAGCTGTGGGTTCAATGCCTAGGACACAGTTAGCAAGGCAGCAGTAAGTCCCCCATCTGTGTACCTTTCAGCAAAATGAAGATAAATAATAAAATGGGAGGGAGAGAAAGGTGATGCCTTCCCCCTCACTGCCTCCTCTCCTGTGATTGGCCAGTTTGAGCCCCGCCCCTGCAACTGTGCCAAGCTTTCATGCAGTGCAGTGGAATAAGCCAATAACGGGAAGTGTCTCAGCTGGAAAAGACTTTCCTTTGTGGTCAAACATCCTGCTGCTGTCATCAGCATATTAATTAATATGGTGCCTTAGACATATTATATTTGACAATATAGGGGCCATGAACAGGTCCTTGTCATCCAACCACTTTTTAACAAAAAGGTTTACATGGAGATTCCTTTGCTTTGTTAATGTATGACGTGTATGTTTTTATCAGTTTATTTTTTAATTGCATAATTTGTGTTTTTTCCTTGACAGACCTTTGTGAATGATCTGAGAATTCCGGACCAGACCTACGTCACCCTCAAGCTTTCTGATGTCATCCGCTTTGGATATGATATCCTTTTATTACACCCACGTATGGAGGCTATTAAATGGTTCAGTGAGTTCAGGTGCTTTTTCAGGGAGCAGGCTGGGTCCTACAGCTCAGACCCGGGTTTGAGTCTGAGCTGTGTCGTCTGATGACAGCGACCAGGAGTAGATAGCAGCGGAGCACAACTGACTTTGTTCTTCTGGGGGCAAGGGGGTTTCATTGGCCAGGCTCCACTCCTCTTACCATTCTGTCACCCTCTTTTGGCTCATGAGGTGGCTGTGAGTCGCTCGAATGACTTCGAAGGCCTTGCTTCAGCGCTCTTGGGCTGGAAAAAGAGTAAAAAGAAGATACAGAAAAGTGCAGACGTGCGTAAGAGCTCATTTTCTATGCATGATAGTGTGAAGCCCTCGCCTCTCTAGTGATTGCATTAGAGGGAACCGATTTCTCATTTATTTCCTATTGCTAGTGCATAATGAAGTGCTGGCAATGGGAGTTTTTTTTTTCCAGTGAGGGCTTGGACCGTTGAAAAGCCAGGACCAGAGCTTTTGCCGCCAAGCCAGCAGTTGGTAACAGTTGATGCGAACTAGCACTCTTTTAAGCCTGTGTTTGTCTGTGAGCAAACAAATGAACTTGGTTCCCTGTTTGCGGGGGAGGAAGAACCTTTCTTAGGCTTATGCTCTCCTTTTTTGCTATGTGAAAATTGGAACTGTGAGTAATTTGGCACGCTGCGGTCACCTAAGGGAATGGATTGGATTTTTTTGCACAACATGCATATTTACTGATTAAAAAAAAAGTACTTTACACCCAAAGAATGCCAGTGTCAGAGGGCTAGAGGGGAAATCAGGTCCTGCTGGGCTGGATTCAGTCTGTAGATTACATACGGTTGTGACGGTGTGTGACCCTGGCTTGCAGTGAGATTTGTATTAGAAAAGGGAAAGCCTTATGGGGAAAATCCTGTTTATTTGAGAGTGGGCAAACATTTGCAAACTGAACACTCTCAGTTAGCAGCCCTGCATGGGAACTGTATTAAGCCTTCATAAGTGCTGCGTTAGCATTGTGATACATTAATGAACACTTAGACCACGTGACATAGGCTGTCATGTATCCCTATCAAGTTACGCCGTAATGACATAGGCCTACATTTTTACATTAGATCATTGTCATTTGGCAGATGCTCTTATCCAGAGCAATTTACACAGTGCATATAATAAAGTGGTATGAAAAGTTGGACACCACTAACAACACATGAACAAGCATCAGCGCTAAACATAGTGCTGAGATCACAAATGTGTGCCTCGATTGACATGTAATATGTACAACTTCAGGACTGTATTATTCCAAATATAATGCTAATACATACTACACACATGCAAGTAAACCTCCAGATACCCAAATACATAAAACATAATATACTTCCACATATAAAATTGCACAGATACCTATAGTATCAAATCAGAATAGCATTGTATTGTCATTTATAAAATGAATAGTGACATAACATGTCCTGACAGTTTTGATAGCCCTATAATCTGTGTCAGTTGGCATAAATGTTTATAAATGTTAATAGAGTGCTCATGAAGGTGTTATGTAGCTTTTATGTGGGATACTTTAAGGAAGTGTAGAACAGTGTAGTGTGTTTACAAAAGTATTTATGTTGCATGACTAGATTAGTCCTAATTTGAATTGGGCCTTAACCTATTGCTTACATTCTCATGTGTACGTTCTGGAGAGGAGCCAACATCAGGTTCCAGAGGAGGCACTCAAGGTGAATGCACTTCTGTGTGTGTGTGTGTGTGTGTGTGTGTGTGGGTTTTCGCACGTGTGCATTTTATATCTGGCTCATTGTGAAAAGCATAATTTTTCTCCACTTAACACGTTTCAAAGTAATTTTGACATTACTGGTAAACTTTCTTAATGAAATGCTTTTTATCATTCTTTGAAAAAAAAATGCACCATAGATTTCTGTGTGAGGGTTTATCCCTAATAATGTGTCAACCAATGCTTGCTCTTTTGGTAGTTTTAGCAGTTTTATTTCAGTTTGAAATTTGAAATCAGTGTGCAGCTGTTTGATATCAGTGGTTTTGCTGATTTTTGTTTTGTTTTACGTCTGTCTTTCATTGTGTGTCATCATTTGTATATTTTGATTGTCCTCTGGTTTCACCTTTTGTAATGCCACATTAGCTGTTGTGATAGTCTCCCAGTCATTTCTGTGTCTTCCTCTTCAGGGCAGTGTTCTTTGTTGTTCTCTAAGCTTTTCTCGGACAGGGTTAGGACAGGTAGGGATGTTTTCGGGGGTGTTCTGGGGTGCGGCTTTGGTTGGCTGGGTTGTTCTGAGGTGGGCGGGGTAACGGAGATCCACTTGGTGTTAACTGCTAATTGCTTCCTGCCATTTCAGCATGAGAAGTACACCAGCCACCTGCAGATGGGGCTGAAGGCGTCGGAGGGGAAGAGGCTGGAGCTCTCAGACGGGGGGTCAGACTCCGCCCGGTCTAAACAAGAGAGGTCTGACCGCAGGGCCCAGCAGGGTAAGCCCTGCGACCGCAAACCCGACCTGTTCTGACCGTGAAATGCCACACCTGTATGGTGGAAGTGCAGTATATGGCAAAAGTTATTAAAAGAACTCTGACTTCTTGAATACCTGAATTCTACCAGGGCTGCTGCATTAAGCTGCTGGATCTCTCCCACTTACAGTCCTTTTGTGTAGTTTGGGATTTCCTTGGCTTGCATCCTGCCTTCTCTCTGGTAGCCGCCATATGGCTGCTGCCACATCCAGACTGGCAGTAGCTTAGTCTGCCAAAAGAGGAAGTGAACCACACCGGCATCATATGGTGGTGCCTCTGTCTACAGCCGGAATGCACACATCTATAGCAAAGTTGAATATACAGAGGTCAATACTGACCAGGCCTCTTAAATACTAAGACGTCCAATATGGTGATGGTCATGTATGACTAGTTGACCAATAATGGATACAAAAGGAAAAATCCCTATGAAATTATGAGAATTAAACATTATAAGAATTCAAATGTGAAAATTATGCTTAATGCTTGTTGTAATGGAAACATTATGTAGCATAAATATAAATAACTACTTTGTAATGAAACCCCAAATACAGGTGCCTGATAACACTTTTCAAGCCATTTGTGATTATTATTTAGATTATTATGGTTGTTGTGATTTCGATTATTTCCGCGTCAGGCAGTGAATGATGAACAGCACCTAGTTTGAGATTGGTGAGCGGCCGTTAATGGTCAATTGGTTCATGGAAACGGTTTCTCCTTTCTTTATTTCATTTGATACGTTAACATCTGAACCTGAAGAAGTGTGGTGTGCTTGCCTGAGGGCAGGTATTATTATGCAAAGTCTGTCGCTTTCACTGGCTCCTCTAGAACACTGCCTGTGTGTAAGGGGGTCTCCAGGGCCAAATCTAGGCCACATGTTGGTCCCCAGTGCAAACCTATGAGGCAATTAGCACCACTTAGACAAGCGAACCAACTGCATATGTATAGTGCATAGTGGTTTGTGACTGTGAGGTTTCAGGTTCATGTCCCAGTAGAGGCATTGCACTGAGTAAGGTCTTTAACCTGAATCGCTACAGCATAATCCATCTGTCTGACCGGATGCAGCGTAAATTAAACTGAAGTTCTGCCTGCTAAGCAAATGAATAATTAACAGAGCTGTTCTTTCACAGCAAAAATCTGGTAGTGAGATACTAAAGTTTGCAACGGCTCCATTATTCACTGTTACAGAAGGGAGATATCATGACTGCTGTCTAAGCAAAGTAGCATTTGGAGAAAGGAGAATGGCACGGAAAATGGGGGTATGTTGCAGAGAGGGGCACCAAATGTGCAGCTGGCAGGGGCAAAATCTGGGGGCGAAAAGGGGGAACAAATAAGACACAGCTTCAAACCGTTACAATTTAATAATCCATTTATCAACAGATTCTAATCAGTGTGCACCCGTTACATTGTGCATGAGATTGTTACGCAGATATCATGGAAAGAATGTGTTGTCAAATGGCTCATTGAAACTGTAATATCTGGAATTGTGTCCTAGTTTTTAATTACTTTATAGGAATTGTGTGGGAGTAAACCCTCAGGCCACTACCAATCAGTAAAAAGTGATTGAGAAGTTTGGAACGAGGATGAAGGAGCAGCAAAAGGAATACCTCTGTCCCTTTGCGTCTCCAGATGACGTGCTGTATGTGGCAAGGTGCATTAATGTGGCTCTCCTCTGAGCTTGGCTGTAGGAGAAATGATGGCAGTTGCAGGGTAATGTCTTGTGTGTCACACGCTTGCGTGGCGGATCAGACTGGGGCTTCAGTGCACATTACAAGGGCATTATGCGTTGTGCCCAAGACTCCTTTGATTGCTTCATATATCTTCCACAATGCTGTCTGTCTGGATGGGGCCAGGTGGCGGTTCTGAGTCTCTCTCAACGGGCTGGGCGTCTCGGTCGCCAGCCTCATCATCATTAGAGCTCCCGTCTGGTGACAGGGGAGAAACGGTGTCTCCTGGTTGCTGATGACGGTACAGTGCCGACTTTTCGGTTTCAGTCTGCTCCCCGCAGTGGTGTTGGTGGGGGGAGGGGTCGTCGAGGGTGGGGTTTGGCGGGTGTGTCAAGCTGGCTGCTCAGCTGGTCGGCGGGGCGCGTCTGTCACACTTTGCTGCTGTCCTGTCTCACCCCCCCCACCCACCCCCGTCCCCAGGAAAGGACGTAAATGGAGAACGACCTAAAAACTGTGTAAAAATAACACACAGACAGCAAACGATAATGTCTTGTGACGGGTGTGTTCTTGTATCAGCATGTCAAGGTGAAGCCAAAGAAAAACATGCAGTTGTTCTTATCCCTGCTCTTGCCTTAAATGAATGATCTACCATTGCTGCTTCCCTTAGCAATAGCAACATAATGACAGTAACATTTTTAAATCAAGTGCCTGTTCGCAGTGGAGTTACTCTGGTTTAATGTGATTGGATTGCTTAATCTAAACATTTTAGTGGGTGGTTATCCATTTGTCCTTTGTTGTGATCATTGTAAGCGATTGTCTTCCTTATCAGAGTATACTCTTTATGGGACAAATGATCAAGGTTTGGTCAGGTTGTTCTCCTCTTCAAAATTCTGACTCAGGCTTTCCTTCCTCTGGTGTAGATGACGTGTTTGTTTCTCTTCCCCTCCCCCTCGCACACAGTGCAATCCTGTATTTCTGATAGCCTGTAACATCAGCATTAATGCATTTACTCATCTTTGTGGCATCACTAACATACTACTCTCCTTAAATTCTCTTATTTTTTCAACATTTGCAAAGGTCACTGTCTTTTTCCCCTCCTCCCCAAAACTCATGCTGTCCCTCTCTTCCTTTCCCCATCCCCCTCTCCTTTACCCCCCTCCCTCTCCCCCATCCTTTGATGTCATGTTTCATCTCCATGGCAACTGCTGTCTCACCCAAAGTCTGTGTCCCGTGCTTCTGTTTTGTTTCCTCCATCAAGCCTTTTTTGCCAAGGGATAGGGACACGCCTCATGCCGGTGTCCTGGTCGCCAAGCTGACCCAGGAGATGTTAAACGTCACCAGAACAACAACAGCTTTTGTGGAATCAAACCCTTTGTGACGATGTTCCACTCCCTTTTTAAATCTCTGTAAAGCTCCTCTGTTATCTGCATCTCTGAAATTCATATTTAAATAATCACTGACTCAATCTCCTTCAATCTGCAGTCAGTCTCCTTCTCTGGCAGCTCTGGTATTCAGTCACTGAAGGAATATGCCCTCCATCACAGTGACATGAAAGCATTGTCAACCATATCAGGAGATGATTTTTGAAATATGCCTCAGTTAATTTGCTCAGAAGAGACATAATGCGTCGCCTACAGCCTAAAAAAACTGAGCTTCCTGGCTCACTGTACATAATTGAGTTGTGACCTTAAACACAATCAAGTCTAAATAAAACAGGGCAGTACGCTCAGTGACAAAATGATAATGTTGTAATTGTAGATTCCTATGTGTTCCGACAGCACACTTTCATCAGAGTGCAGTGTCAGTACATATCCTGCTCTTTTTAATCTACCAAGGATGTAAAACACGCAAAGGACACATCTAAATGAATCATGAAGAAACCATTGCGTAATCAATTTTGTCTCTCTTGTGATGAAAATATTTATTTTACAGTGAAAATGTAAGAAAACTAACATTAATTTTGACAGTGAATATGATCAGATTTATATAGGGAGCGAAAAATGCACACACATATATAATGTCAACATTCTTTGACATTGACAAAACATATGAAACAAATAAACTTGACAGTCAAGTCAATTAATGCATATATGTGGTACACAACCTATGCTGTGTGTCAGATTGCTTATTGCAATGTTTGGATTTCTGTTTGTAATGACATCATGCAAAAAAGATAAAACATAACTACAGTAGGTTTTTGTTTTCTGTTCCTAAGATGCTTCTTCATCCTTTCTTTCTAAAGTTTCATTGCATTCAGATTGAAAAGAAAGTGCTGATCTAAAACTTAATAGATTGTTACCCTTCTTCTTCACTGCCATTGGCCCTGCTGAAAGCTCATAGTTTATTTGCACACACATTGTTGGTGTTGCAGGGCCATGTGGGGGTGAGCCTCTGACCTGCACTGATCTCTGAGGTCAGCAGCATGCAACCATGTGACATTTGTCCATCCGCATGTGGCACAGACCACTCCCTCCTGACCTTCGCGTGCAGAGTTCTTTGGTGGTAGAGGTATAAATAGATGTGCTCTGGGTGGACTTGGTGTGACAGGAGGCACATGAAGATTGATGTCCCTCCGTTTGTCTCCAGCCGTCGCCTCTGGGAGGAAAAGATTCGGTCTGATTACTTGCCGTTTCTCCTCCCTCTAGGCGGACTGTCTTAAAGCCACACTGTTTCTGTTACCGTGCTCCTCCTTAATATCACATGAAAAATGCTGTTTTCTGTTTTAAACGGTGTGCGTTAGAGTGGTCTTGTGGTTAGAGTCTGCCCTAACCCCAGAATATGTAGGTACAATTCCCAGCTGAGTCATACAGGCCTGCCTGTCTGTCTCGCACTCAGCTTTGCAAGAAATGGATTGTGGGTAATGACCCTTTGCTATTGTCTAGGGGATGTACAGAATTCAAGATAAGCCCTGGCCCTGTCAGCCACTCAGGTTCCTTGCTTCCTCAGCCCATTTATATGACGTGTAGACTACATTTTCCCCCCATTCAGATTGGAAAGGGTGAGTGAAGATGGCTTACTCCTTTGTGGCAGTCCCTTGTGGCAGTCCCTCTAATGAAAACCCAGTCATGTGTGCCGATGGGCGGTAAAGGATCAGCATAGAGGATTGCTGCAGTGTGATATATTTATTGCTGTTCTGACACTTCTCTTTTGTGTGTGTGTGTGTGTGTGCTTGCACCTGTGTGTCTGTGTGTGTGTGTCCCTGTCTGTGTTTCTTTGTGTGTGTGTGTCTCTATGAATGTGTGTGTGTGCGTGCGCAGACCCTCCTGTATCCAGGCCCACCCCTCTGTATGGCCAGCCCTCTTGGTGGGGGGAGGACGATGCTGGGAACAAGGTCCGGCACGAGGGACGCAGACCGGACGAGGGTCACCCAGGTGAGTCCCCGTCAGGTGGGGCTAAGCATCATGTCACCCATCCGGGAGAGTTTCCATCGCCATGGCCTCTCTTTTGGTCCTGTATAGGCTCAGTGTCCTCCTACCCTTCAGAATCAGCTCTGGCTCAAATGCCACTCCCCCACCAGCCCCTCACAGCTCAGTCTCAGGGCCTTATGAGAAGCCTTTAATCATTCAGCCCTTTAATCATTTCCTGTCCATTCACCTTCAATGGGCTGTTCGATTTCAGCATGTTGCCTTTGGGCTGACTGCAGCCCCTGAAGTTTCAGTTTAACTGACTGCTGGGAAAAGGATGAGCAAGACTCCTTCCACACCAAGTCAAAACAAAGCTTGGCTAAATCAGCCTTTAGCGAAGCAAGGTCACTCTCATGTATCTGAAAGGACAGGTTGCACTGCACCGCTCAGTGCACGCTAAACACTTTGGACAGGCAAAAAGCCAGAGTGCCATGATCTGGTGAGAGCGTAATGTCCGGGGCAGTATTTTCTCAAATCTCTCAGAATCACTGAAACAGCATGAGCTGGCCATAGAGAACCCAGTTCCGGTGGTTGTGTTATAATGGTTGAGTAAATCATTGTTTAACGCGACTAATCGGGTACAATAAGAGGGAACAAGTGTTGTACTATAAATGTTTGTATTCATTTACACAGACAGAAATGTATGAAATGAAAAACTGAAAAACTAATAAATTCAGTAATAATGAAGAGCATAACTCACCCCTTGCTTGCTAGCTGAAGGAGACCTTCAGAGCTGCATAGTCTTTCTCGGCGGCCATAAGGATTCTGCATCTTTTTTTATTAATGGTTTTTATTAATGCAGTGAGAATGTTTACAGCCTATGTCGCTGCACAGAATACAGATGCTCTGTTAAGCTAATAAACAAAAATAGCATAGCATAATGAAGGGCATATGCTAAGCATGTCAGCAGGATGATTTCACACCACATATTCTAACTGCCCAGCAAATATAAAGCAAGTCTACTGTGTAAATGATTGTGCGGCAGTGTAGCATAGTGAGAAACATAGCTTGTAACTCAAAGGTTCCTGGTTCGATTCCACGCTGGGGAACTGCTGCTGTACCCTTGGGTGAGGTACTTAACCCGAAAATACCTAAATAAATATCCAGCTGTATAAATGCATGACATGCAAGAATTGTAACCTATGTCAGATGCCCTGGATAAGAGCATCTGCTGAATACCAATAATGTAATGTATTTGAGAGGAAATCAAGACAATAGAGCAGTCATCTGTTGATCTTATGCACTTTGTATACATGCCCTGGGAAGATGCTTCTTGGAAGGTGACATGTCTCTTAACTGAACCTCCTCAGGTCAGCCCGATGTGCGATAGCACACCTTTTTGTTTTGTCCCCACAGAAAGCCCAAAGGAGAGCTCTGGTCTTGAGTCGGACATCAGCGCCTCCCTCTCCGACTACCCGGTCTCCCAGGGCAAGTCCATCTACTCCTACGGCCGGGAGCCCAGCTACTTCGAGATCCCCACCAAGGAGTTCCAGCCGCGCCCCAAGTCCCCCGACGGGGAGGTCCAGGAGATCCCCACCAAGGACACGGACGCGCCGCCCCTGCCCACGCCCACCCTCTCCAGCCCCACACCCCCTGTGGTGCAGAGCCACGCCTCCTTCACCATCGAGTTCGACGACTGCACCCCGGGCAAGATCAAGATCAAGGACCACGTCACCAAGTTCTCTTCCCGGCAGCACAAGCTGCCCAAGAAGCTGCAGGCCACCACGCCCACCGAGGTGATGTCGGCGGAGAGCAAGGTGGCCGATTGGCTGGTGCACAGCGACATCAGCATGATGAGGAGGAGGACCCCGTGCGAGGACGTGTGTAGCACTAAGAGCGACCTGGCCATGCACATCAAGACCCTCAAAGGTCAGCAAACAAAGGGCAACAAACCCTAGTTAGCATTATATTTGTGTGTTGTTGTATTCTTGTCAAGCACTGGTAGGTTTTTTAATAAATGCACAGTACCACAGATTCCTGACTTTATTGAGTGCATAACTTCAACTTGTCAAGACGTACTCATCTCTGACTATCTGGCTCCATCAGTGTCAATATCAAAGCTAGGGGCATGATGTAGTGCATCAAATGACCAGTCTTAAAGATACACAGTTAAGCATATTCCCAATATGCCACATGCTCATTGTCATGTTAAACATATTTGCATCTTCATGTGCAGGGCATCATCATGATGACGGGACCCAGAGCGATTCTGAGGACCCCATCCTGAAAGGGAAGCGGAGCAAATCGCAGCAGCCAATCCGGGCTCAGAAGTCACCTCGCCCCCCCGGTCAGTCCCCTCCCGCGAGCCAGCCCCGCCCCGGCAGCCGTCTCCGCGCCAGCTGACTCCGCCCACTCCCCCGCCCGCCCAGGAGGCCCCGTGCCGGTCCCCGCCCGAGTCCGGCTCGCCCCCTCAGAGCCTGGGCAAGCCACCCCCGCAGGAGCTGCACAGCCAGCAGCAGGCCTTCATCATCGAGTTCTTCGACGACAACCCACGCAAGAAGCGCTCGCAGTCCTTCACCCACAACTCCGCCCACGCCGACTCCTACTCCGCCCTCAAGGCCAAGCTGGAGAGGAGGAAGGGCGCGGAGAAGCCGGCCCTCGCGGCGGGGCAGATCCCGCCCACGCAGCAGGTCACCATCCCCCTGAAGGGCCACGGCCACGGCGCCCCCCAGAGGGCCAGCTCCCTGCACCGGGAGAGGACGGACGATCGGCTCGCCTCAGGCTCCGCCTCCGGCATCACCATCAAGCCGTTCGGCAGCGTGGGCAAGAACTCCAAGCTGGCCCAGGAGTTTGCGGCCGAGTTTCTGAAGGAGACGGGCCGCGTGGTCACCCCCACCAGGGAGAAGAGTCCCCCGCCGCCCATGTCCGCCCCACCAGTGATGGAGACCCCCTCCCACATCCACCAACTGTCCCCCCCTCAACCCACTTCAGCCTCCCACCCTTCCACCCCGTTCCACCCCCCACCCCTGCTGTGCCCCACCCCCAGCCCCCCGCCCGCACCCCTGCGCAAGCCCCCTCCCCCATCCACGCCCCTGTGCCGACCCTGTCCTCTCTCTTGCCCCTGGGCGCTCGCATTGTGGACCCAAAGGCCTCGAAAGTGCGGGGTGAGGAGGAGGACAGCCTGAGCGATGCGGGCACCTACACCATCGAGACAGAGTCGCAGGACAAGGAAGTGGAGGAGGCACGGAACATGATCGACCAGGTCAGCAACCGAACCCATGTGATGCACTGCAGTTCCTCTTATTGCACGGTCAGTTCAAATGCGCTAGATCAGCGTTTCTCAAACCTCTCCTGGAGTACCACTTGTCCTGCATGTTTTAGATCTCTCCCTGCTCCAACACAGCTGATTCAAATGATCAACTCGTTATGAACTCCTGAGGCTGCTTAACAACAAACTGATCATTTGAATCAGCTGTGTTGGAGCAGGGAGAGATCTAAAACATGCAGGACAAGTGGTACTCCAGGAGAGGTTTGAGAAACGCTACACTAGATCATTGAATCTGAGCTCTCAAATGAAAATGGCTCTGAAAAATTTGAGATCAGTTATTTTAGCCCAACTGGATACTGCTCCATAGTGGAATTTGTGTACAAATCAAAGGCAACAAAATTCAACAGTGTCGAATGGTGTTTACAAACCTTGAACATTTTTTTAAGGAGTTGGCAAACTTGATGACTTAACACTTTAATCCCTACTACTCTTTGAAAAACATGACACCTGATTTTTGTCTCATTCTCTTTCCAAGATCACACATAATTTAACACAGAAGACAGTATCCTGAGCACCAGATGTATTTAAAGAAAGCCATTTTGCCAACTCTCACCCCACACATTTCTCCCTGTCCTTAACAAGCTTTACCTCTGGCACAAAGCATTATTTTTTCCCTCCATGGATAACATTTCATGTTAAATGTATAGAGCTGCTTCATGGAGTTCCCTAGCCATTACAAGCGCTGGGCACTTTAAGTCCAGTCATACTGCTAAAAGGACGCATGTGGTTTAGAGGTTTGCTCAGGAATTAAATTTAATCTCCCAGTAATCTCCTGCTGACATGCGCGACCATATCCCCTGAAGCATTTCTTTTCATGGGTCCTACACAGTCTTTTTTTCTTGCTGTTGCAGCAGAGCTATTAGCATTTCAAGGCATGCCATGTGATACTTAGACTTTAGCACGATAGCACTTTGTGTGATATAAAGAGTGAATGAATCCTTAAAGCTTTGGAAACCACCCTCTCCTTTGCACCCAATATGCACAACACAGAAATGAGTGTTTGTTTCAGACAGTGGTATAATCTCTGCAATACTCTTGAAAGGTTCTGCAAAAAACAGGTTTTAGAGGTGGGTGATCTGGGGGATCCAATGCTCTAAAGGGTTCACCTTAAGAATTCTTTTGTGACTCTTGTGACAATATAGCTGGTGAATGATGCCTGGTCGATCATGACATTTTTTTGGTTTGGGAAGTTATCCATGACAGTGTATGGCCTGCTCTTTTGGTGACGCTGCCCTCTGCCTGTAAATGGTAGATCTGCACCACCTTGAAAGAACACGATGTTGATTTATGGTAGATGTTAGTCGGCTGTGATAGAAAATGCAGTCAAGGACTAGACAAATTGCAGCGACGCCAGGGTGAACTTATGGTATATTTATGTGAAATTGCACTCTGTATAATGAAAGTCGGGCCATCACCTTTCAGCATAATTACCTCCTCGTTTTCTGCAGCTAAAAGCGGAGAGCGGTGCGTCTTCTAAAACCGCACTTTGCTTGACACTAACTTTTAAACGTTATCACCTTGTAAGCCCTGCTCACTGCATTACACCCCCATAATAACAGAGGCAAGCTAAGTTTATACCGTTCGGTTAATGTGCTCTGTCAAATCCCAGGGTCTCTCGACAATGTTTTGTGTGTGGCTAAGTGCCACTTGAAATAATAAATAAATAAAAATTGAATTTTTCTCTGTACCATCCCTTTGATAAGAGTCCACATTTCAAGAGTGCTACTCAATGTTGGGTTTCTGACTGGCCTCTTTGAATATATGTGTCAAAGATGATGCCTTGCAAAAGTACTTGTAGAATGTGATTGGCTGACACCTGGGGGGGACTAAGGAGACAGCAGATGATGTAATCCACCTCTCCCCTTTCTCTGATTAGCTTGTCTTGCAGCCTGGCTTGAGTTGCTTGTGGTTGTCCTTGTCTCAGGTACTAACAGACGTTTTGTGTCAAACAGGTTTTTGGGGTTCTTGACTCCCCAGAGTATAGTGGTGTGACCTACAGGCCCGTGATTAATGAGGGTGACCTCGGCAGCCCACGGCACAGAAAGACCAGTCCTTTGGATCTAAGGACAGTCTCACCGCAGGGGTTCACCTCTGCCTCCCTCAGTGGCGCCCCCACTGGCCCACCGCAGGTATAGTCCCAGCATTCCTAATTTAAATAAACTGGGCCAGACTCCGCCACGCTGATTAAACAACTATAGAATAGGAGGCAAATATGAATGTTGCTTATTTGTCAGGGTGTTTCTTCATTTCAACCCACCATTCTTCCCTTTCTTGACCGTTTTGTTGTTAACTGTGATTTCCTCCATGGTTTTGGGGTCTTTTCTACATTGGAGAGAGTCACATCTCTTGTAGATAAGGTTAGGTAATTATATTGAGGGTGGAATGTTTTTGTAATTAAAGTCAGGGGTGCAAAGAATGTTAAGGAATTTACTCATTTTCTCACTGGAACACAGCCTGTACACATTTAGCCTGGTTGGCACTTCGTCTTGGGGAATTAATGAAATCATGAATTAATTGGGGTTTATATCAGCATATTTGGAGCTTAATTCAGATTTTTGCAGCTTGAAAGTGCAATTTACTAGCCAGCAACAAGTCAATATGGTGTTGAATTTAATTTTACATAACGTAGCAAAGCAGCATCTCACGTTTATGGATGTGCGTATAATTGTAATTGCTCAGATTTATGGATTAGTTAGCACATGCATAACATAGCCTCTGTGAAAGTCATCACAATATGGAAGATTTTTATCTGAGTTTCTTTTTTTCTTGAATATTATTATTACATTTTGTGATGTGAACATAGCTGTGCTATCACATGTAACAACAATTTCAAGAATATGTCAGATCTTATTTCTTTTGGTGTTGTGAAATGAATCAGTCGTCATAAATGGTAGTGAATTCTGACAGTGTGGCCATTTACCAAGAGATTAGTCAGTTACACAGCTTTGCATCACAGTTGCAGGTAGAGCCGCCCTGCCCTGCATCTCAGGGGGGCCCCAAGTGGGTATCTCGGTGGGCCAGTCTGGCAGACAGCTACAGCGACACGGGGCCAATTGGGGGGCGCCCAGACACCCCACCTCAAGGGGAGCTGGCGGATGGAGGTGAGAATCCAGCAGTCCATTACTAACTTCAAACTGTAAAAGCAGCTCATTGTTTTAGTCAATATATTTGTTTTTCATTTGTGTGTTTTTTTTTTATGTGTAGACCTTTAGCAATGTTAAAAGTGGCTGATTAGGTAGATGCAGAATAAGAGACTTGGCTCAAGCTAAAAGATGTTTTTGTATTCTGAATTTATGTTTATATGTGAGAGAAAACATTAGTTGTCGGAAGAGCAGCAATCATTTGAAATTCATGCTTGCCTCTTTGTGCAGATGGGCGAATTGTTGATCAGCCAAGTCAAAATGGGGATGGCACGGAGTTTGAAGGCAGCCAGGCTTCCAGGATCAGAAGGCTGCTTCCGCAGGTGCCGCCCTCGGACAAGTCCGAAAGTCCTGCTGCCGACGTTCATGTCCGGCAGGACCCCTACAAGGGCGGCGAGGCCCCGGAGAGGGGGACGGGAACCCCCCTCCAACAGGACGAGCTGGAACCGGACAGCCTGAGTGACGCCAGCAGGTCCGACGACGGCTCTCTGGCGCGGCGGATCCGGGGGAGCCAGGAGCGTGAGACGGCTGAGGAGGCGGAGCCGGTGCGGGGTGCAGCCCAGGAGGACCGAGTCGTCCCGGCCGTCAGGTCCACTTCCTTCTACATCGGGTCCGACCAGAGCTTCAGACGGGACCTGGCGCGCAGTCCCGTGCTGTGTCCGTCAGAGAGGGACCAGGATCCCGCTCCCAGAGCGCCTCCGGTGACGGTCCCCGCCAGGCCCCCGGTGATCCCCCACGAGCCCCGGAAGCCGGTCAAACCCAACGCCTCGGCCCCCAACCTCCAGGCGCGGGACAGAGAGCCGCCGTCCGCGAAGGAGCCTTCCATCATCCGGCAGGAGAGCTTCACCAAGGACCGGCCCAGCAACGACGTCCAGCTCAACCGCCTCCCCCACATCTCCAGCCACCCCGCCCTGACCGACATGGAGCACGGGGGTCCCCAGGGGGCCGAGCGAGGGCAGGACCCGCAGTTCCTCTTCAGAGCGACTAGGCCGGGGGGCACCCAGGCCCATGTGGAGGACTCCCTGTCGGGAGAGTCGGACGTGGACACGGCCAGCACCGTCAGCCTGGTGAGCAGCAAGAACGGCCCCACCTCGGCGCCGAAGAAGAGGGCGCCCGCCAGCGCCGCGCAGAAGGACCGGCCGTCGTCCGGCCCGTCCGCCCGGCAGCCCACGGCCCGCGAGCGGCTGTCCGAGAAACCCCGCGCCCAGACGGCGGACGCCGGCGGAAAGGCGGAGCCGCCGAAGCGCTTCTCCCTGCGCCGGAGCGCGGGGAACCGAGGCTCCCTGGACCTGTCCGACGAGCCGCAGCACCTGCCCGCCTCCGCCTCCTCCGACCACGAGTCCTCCTCCCGCTCCGCCGCCCGGAAGAAGACCCCGCCCCCGCCGCAGAAGGAGGACAGGTCTGCCAAGAGCCTGGTCCAGCAGGCGCTGACCCGCTCCAACAGCCTCTCCGCCCCCCGGCCCACCCGGGCCTCCCTGCTCCGGCGGGCGCGACTCGGCGAGGCGTCGGACACCGAGGGCGCCGAGACCGACCGGGCGTCCCAGGGCTCGGACGCCGGCGCACCGGGCAGGCCCCCGGGCGACGGGCGCAAGCTGTCGCGGCTGGACGTCCTGGCCATGCCCCGCAGGAGGAGCGGCTCTTTCACCGCGCCCAGCGACACCGAGTCAAGCGGGGCCCGAACCCCCGTCGGCCCCGCCCGCAAGGCGCCGGCGGCCGAGCCCAAACCGGGCCCCGCCGGGAGGCAGCCCATCATTCGGGCCCGGTCCAGCAGCGCCAAGTATCCCAGCGCAACCAGTGAGTGTCTCTGCCGTGCCCTCCTTTCCAGTTACTGTGCAGTCAGTTTCAAAGAATAGCCAATATAATGATTAACTGCATACAGTGAATTAAAATGCCAGGGCCTGTCTCATCTGCTTATGCCAGTTGCTTTGCATTTGTCGATGTGTTGTTTGAATGTTTCATTGCTGTATTAGATCAGCCACTGGGTGGCACTGTAGAGCTGAGGTTAGGGAACTTAGCTCATCAGTAGAAGGTTTACATCACCTGTGGGAGCACTGCTGTTTTGCCCTTGAGCACGGCACTTACCTTCATTAGCTGCTCTCATTAATTAATAGCCTGTATGAATGGATAACATGTAAAAGGTGCAGGTGCCTTAGATAAAGGCCTGTCTTAAGCAGGCAGCAATAGTAATGATAATGATATTAGCTTTAACATGCAGAAGGAATTTTTACAATGCAAACAGTAAGGGGTAAAAAATCAAGTCTGACAGGGAAACTTCAAGAATGCATAGTCCACAAAGCCTGTTGAATGTTGTTAATCAAACGAGCGAGTGCCCTCATATGGTAGCCTTTTCCCAGCTTCAGAATGAATTAGTCTGACACCGGCAAAGTGAGCTGAGAGGGGCCGTGAGGGGGCGGGCGGCGGGGGCGGTGACGCACCCTCCTGAGTGGACAGTCACACGCTGTGAGATTATGTCCAGGTCTTGATTTTGCCCAGCGGGAGCTCAGCTTGGTCAAAGCGAGTTGCTCGATGATTGAATCAGCGTTGCCCATTCGGGACCTTCAGAACCCTGGTCGTCATGGAAACGAGGCTCCTGTTTGGACTTGGTCAAGACCAGAGACAGCTTCCAACTCGTGCTTGCCCTATTGGCTGAGAATACTCACACTTTGCCGGTTCCAGTAGCTAGCCACTTGAAAGAAGTTGAAATAATCGCCTTGAGCAATGGCTCAGAAATAGGAAGCTATGTTTGCTATGTTTTAATATATATCAAAAGATCGTGGGTACCTTTTTCCATTCTCCTGGGCATACTAACATCTTCCTTTGATATTCCTGACCATAACACTCACATCAGACCTTGATTGACCTTGACCATCAGAACACTCTACTAATGTTTGTCTTCCCTTAGCTGAGCTGAAACTGTCCATGGTAGCTTACTGTAAAAAGCACCTAAGGATTTTTTTCTTTGAAAAGATGAAACCCAGGGAAACTTTTTTGCACTTACTAAGCATTGCTAAAACAACACTGTTAGGTCACTTGACTTGAAGTGTGATTGATACGTCCATCTGAACATTTTCCCTGAATTGATTTCATTCCAGAGCAATCTAAATTGTCAGTTTCAGTATCCAGTTAGATGTAGTTTGAGATCTTAACCCTGGGTGTCCTTTAAACCTTTTTCTGTGTGGCTTAAGCTTTTTGCAAGGTACTCTTCTAAGTTGAATTTGAACCCCACCTGAAGGTTATGCATGGAACACTGAATAAAACAGCTGCTACTGCTCTCTTAATTACTGTTGGGTCTCCAACAGTAATGTAGTCATCACACTAACTTGGGGAGCCCCTCACCCTGCTAGCTGTCCTCTCCTTTCATAAGTGCAGACTGGTTATCAGGTACTGCAGTGTGCTCTTCTTTTCCATTCCTTTCATCTTCCTCCTCATCTTCATCCTGCCCTTGACCTCTGACCCCGCCCCCAACCCTCCACGCCCTCACCCCTCCCTCTAACCGAATCACTGGGGGAAGGCTCCCGGCGCCGGCCGAAGGGCTCGGATTACACCTCCACGTCTGAGGAGGAGTACGAGGCCAGCACCGCCTCCGTTAAACACAAACGCACCCACGCCTCTGCAGCCACTCAGACGCCCGGCTCCCAGAGGCCCGCCCTCGGCCCCGGCCTCGCCCCGCCCAGAGCCGCCCCCCGCAAGACGGATGAGGAGGAGGAGGCGGAGCCCGACAGCGAGGTGGACCCCTACCAGCACTGGTCCACGCACAGCGCTGAGATCGCAAGGTACACAGCCGCCACTGGGAGGCGCTGAGACTGTCTTCACTGCTGCTGCACAGTTTATAGCTATACAATACCACCAGAGTCAGGGCAAGCCACAGCCCTGCATGGCTGGTGTAGCTGTTGTTGTTGTAGTAAGCAGGTCCTTGAACCGGTCCTCTGTTTCAGTGACTGCAATCCCATGTGTTGTGTGATGGCGTGTTTTGTGCCTAGCCTCGTTTTTGATCGGTTTCTATTCTAGTTGCATTGGAGGTTCTTTTTAATGGACTGATTATGTATTTTTGTGCATATGCATGTGTGCACATGTGTGCATGTGTGTTTATTGGGGTGTGTGTGTATGCGTATGCGTGTGTGCATGTGTGTGTGTTCCTCCAGGCTGAGCCAGGACCTGGCCAAAGACCTGGCCATCCTGGCACGGGAAATCCACGACGTGGCGGGTGACGGCGACTCCCAGTGTGCCTCCGCCATGGCCACCACCCCCAGCACTCCCGCCTCCACCATCTCCGCCCGGGAGGAGGTGAGCCACCCGCCATGCACCTCCAGCCACACACCTTTACTACCCATAATGCAATGTGAATGACATCGAGGGCAGCATGTGGGCATGAATTCAGACAATTCCAGCCAGCTTTCACGATTCGTTTTGTGTCCAGCGTGCTATGTGACAGAGCAGAAGCTAATGCTGTAACTTGTTTAATCTTTGTTTGCTTTAAAGTGGCTTGGATTGGTTTGCTTCACAGTTACAATCTAATGCTCCCGCTGCTGCCAGAGCTGCAGAATCAGACTGTAGCATGAATACACTCTGGGAGATGCCACTCCTTTAAGGCCGGTGCCAAGATCATAGTAATATAAGTCCAAGGTGGTGCAGAGCAGCTGTTGGTGAGGGTTAGTGGTGTGGGCCTTACCATGGTCATGTGACGGATTTTCACGGCCGTCTCTCTCTCTCTGCTTGTGAACAGAGGACATGTCCATCCTCGCGACCTGCCCGCTCATCTCAGGTGCAATCGCCATTCCCGCCGCAACCCCCTCTGCTGGGCGAGCTCTCTTGTGCTTCGCGTGAAAACTTTTCTCCCTTCGTGTCCTTCCGATTGTCAGACCGAGGCCATTTCACAACGTGATTCCCACTCTTGGTAGCTGCCTTTGTCAAAGGGGCAGAGCCACAGTGCTCTGGACTTTGGTCCTGAAATCATTTAAGGAGCAGAATTTTTAAAGTAGACATAGAAGTAGCAGTGTAATTGCTGTGCCTTGCTCAAGAGTAAAGCAGTTTCCTGCCAGGTTTTGGAGCCGTTACCCATAAGTCCAGAGTGCAGCGCTCTGTCTGCCACACCATGCGTAACCCGAGTCCCGCCTACATTGTGCTGTCATGCTAACATTTTCCGCACTGTCCAGCTTCCTGCTTATTTCAAGATTAACATGCAAACTTAACCCCGCGTCTGTGTGCTGAGTGTCGTCTTGCTAACACGCGTGGCGGTCTGGTCGCAATTGGTCACTGTGTTGCTCCCGTCGGCCCGCAGCTGGTGCAGCTCATTCCCGAGGCCAGCTTGAACTACCAGAAAGTTCCCCCAGGCTCGGAAGGGGTGAAGGACCTGGATGCAAACATGAACGACCAGGACCCGAACTCCAAACGTCGACCGTGGAGCCGCGAGGAAGTCAGTGCATTTGAATTCTTTTTTCCGAACTCAGTCAATGGTCTATCTGAATAATAACTTAACTAAATAACTTAATAACTCAGCCTCCCATGGTTCCCTTTTTTACTTGAGGCTATAGAATGTTTATACAGTATGCTATACAGCCCATATGTCAATATCAAGGCCTGCGGGCCAGACACGGCCCTCCACGACCTCCGCCAATAAATTCTGACAATCAATTTAATGTGGCCCGTGCTCTGGTGTTTAAATTTACGTCCATGACAATACAACATTGAAATGCAGGGGGCGCTGGTGCACTTCCCTCTCATGCTTTTCAAAAAATTGTTCAGCATTTGATAAATACTATTTTGCTTTGTTAATCAATGCTAGTAACAGTGGCGCCCCCAGAAAATGTTCAGTGGGGTGGCCAGGTGGGGCCAGTGAAAATCTTGGGGTGGCACTAGCATGGTAACCACCAGGGGTGGGGGATGTAATAACAGCAATTCATTTTCACGAAAACAGACTCGGATATTTCGGCTATTTAATGGCCAAATGCAATAGAACAAACTGGATTTTTGGATTTAAACAAACTGAATTTATGGATTTAAATCTTTGGAGTTAAAACCTATGGATACTGAACGCAATATTTTTCTCCTCATCATTAAGCGATTCTGTATCATACGGGACGCTTGGCAACACTGAGTGACACAAGAAGGCTGTGGCATCTGGCATGAGTGGTTTTTTTATAATGTTAGCTAGCTACATACAATGCAGTTGTGGGTAAAAGCTATGTAGATAATTTGATTCTCTAAGCCTAAACACGATTAATGGCGATAACAAAATATATCTGGATTGAAACAACAAAAACCAGGTTACGAGCCCTTGGAGGCGCCCCTGGGTAACAAAGACCTTATTTGTTATTTTGTTACAGACAAAAGTAGGCTATTGTGATGCAAGTGTGGTTTGTTTAATTGTGCAGTTATCATTTTATACAAAAACAGTGTTCAGCACTTGATAAATACTATTGTGCTTTATTAATCAGTTTTGCTGGTAAGAATTACCCACAAACATGGAAAAACCATAATATTTCAACTGTGCATGTATGCAATGTTTTTTTACTTAATACAGTTACTAGCTTACTTATATTTCTTCAATAAAAAAATAGTCATTGTAATAAATGTCTGGCCCTTGATTTTATCAACCCTCAGCATGGCCCTCAGTAAGTTTGAATTTGACACCCCTGCTATACAGTGTTATTATTATTAATGTTATTACTGTCATTGAGCAGCCTAAGCAGTTAATTTAAGTTTGGCTTTGTTACAAGAATACATCTATACACTAGAAACAGTAACAGTAGTAACAATAGTAACTACAATGGAAAAATAAAGCTTGAAAATCCATATGCTCCATAATATATATGATCATGCAGCACAACATAATGCAGGTGTTTAAGCTAGTGCTAAAGGCTAATGGTGAAATGATGCTAAGGGCCTCGGTGGTATCTGAAGAGTGCTCTTCTCTCCCCAGGTGATTCTGGATAATCTGATGCTGAACCCAGTTTCCCAGCTCTCCCAGGTCATCCGGGAGAACACAGAGCAGCTGGCGGAGAAAATGAAGTGAGCCATAGCTGTGTGTGTGTGTGTGTGCGTGCGTGCGTGCGTGTGTGTGTGTTGAGAGAACTTCAAATTCGTTTCAAGTTCATCAGCCTCTACTTGTATAGGTATATGCATGTATTGATCAACTACACACAGAAAAAGATAAACTGGTGAGCATACAGGGGACTTTTATATAACAGTCCAATATGCCCTTTAACACCAAAAAGCTTAAATGAGAAAAGCACTGTTGGGTATCTTTGTGTGTTCGAAAATACAGAGGCATTGAAAGAATCTCAGGAGAGTCTCTTTAAGCGTCCAGGTCAGTGTCAGATTCATTTGGAACGTTATTACTGATACTCTCTGACATTGCAGCTGTTTAAACACATACAAAAGCAGATTTGCTGCTTGGGTCTGCTGACCACTCCAATTTTGAGTGCTTTAGAATTCAGGAGTAGCTCTAGGGCAGCTGTTTGTCAACTACTGAGCCACGTGTCCTCTCTGTGTGAAGAGTGTGATCATCCCTCCATTTTGTTTCAGGGCTCTGTTCCACAACAAGACCGAGGTCTGGGAGGAGATCGAAGCAAAGATCAACGCCGAGAACGAGGTCCCAATCCTCAAAACCTCAAACAAGGTGGTCCCATTTTTCCCCACCCAGCAGCCATTTTGAATCGTTGCGTTGCCTCCGCGGAATTCTTGTGTGGAAATGCTTTGTCGTGTAATCCTGTCTTTGGTGTTTCAGGAAATCACCTCCATTTTGAAGGAGCTCAGAAGAGTTCAGAAGCAGCTTGAAGGTCAGTGTACCAAGGCTTTCATAGTTCACTTCCCTCTGTCTGAAAGCATAGAAAAACCGTATCACCTGAGATACCCAATAGGTTTATCTGTCTCAAGATGGTGGACTCTGTTCTTAACATTACTGAAACAGAGGAATACCATGAGTTGAACCAGGAAAGAATGTAGAGTATCTCTCTTGTCATGTATGGTCTATATGGTATTGCAGTGAAGGTAAAAGTCTTGTGTTTTTTTTTTTTTGTGCATTGTATATGGCGGAGATCTGTAGGGGAAAACCGAATGAAGCACAGAACCACAGACAAACTAAAAACCTTGACAAACGCATCATGCTTTTTCACAAGACAAAAACAATTCTATTTTTCCTCCACTCTTGCTCATTTTCTTGCCCGTTAATTTCAACAGTATAGATACCACTGTTTACTCTTAAATGGCCTTTTTATGATGCTGAGAATGTTCTGGAAAACCATGTGTCACTGGGTACCTCCGGTATAGCCTTATGAAGAGAATTTTTGGTTCAACTCCTCAGTTTGCAGTTTTGAGCTCCTCAGAACTGGGCGTACAGCCTTTTTTTGAATGCGTAAGCAGATTTGTGTCCAAAATTCGTTATTCTCTGACTGGAAAGTTACGCACCGGGGAATTTGATTGGTTCTGCTCACACCTGTTCTGTATTTTTCTCTCTTCCTCAGTGATTAACACCATCATCGAGCCTGGCACCGGCCCCGAGGCGGCTCTGAAGGCCGCCGCCGCCGCAGGGAAGACCCGGCCGCCGGCCAAGGAGAGCAGGCCTCCGCCCCACTCCCGCCGAGGTGTGAGCCCTGGCACCAGCTCCGCCGCCAGCACCAGCGACAGGGCCAAGGGCAGCGCGGCTGCGCCCGACAGGGGGAGGTTCGCTGTCTAAACTGGCCGTCCGTGGCGCCCCTTGTGGCGACTCCCCCTCCCCCTGTCGCCACGCCACAGCTCGTGAGCTGCTGTTATGTTTGGAGTGTGTCCTGACGTTGCTGTACAAAACCGCTGACCTGTTACACAAGCTAAACAGTAGACAAATTGAAATAGAAAAGGCTAGATTTAAAAAAAAAAGTGCTGAACGTGCTTCGCCGAGTGAGTTGTGCAAGAGGTGACGTGTGTACGCATTCTTTGTTTTCTTTGAAGGCCAAATCTTAGCCACGGGGGGTCACGTGATGCTTTAAGCTGGGTTTCCACGGAAATGGAGGAGTAAAGGCAAACATAGCAGTGCCATTCCTGAATTATGTTTTTATGTTTGCATTCTGAAAATGTACACTGCTGGGGTACCTTTTGCATTGTCCCTGTGTGACATGGATGAATTTGTTGCAAAGCTTTAATGATCGGGCTCAACAGCATACTTTTTACAGCTTGTGGCTGCGAAGCAGCTGGTAAGGTTATTGCAACATATATGGAACATGATGGAATCGGTACTCCCCCTGAGTGGTTCGCTTATCAGAAAGCTTTTGAATGGCTAAGTATGTGTTGCTTTTTGATTACAGTATTTTCCCTCCACTGAAATAAATGCTTAAGAGTAGCGTAAAGTGAATGTTGTATGAGTATGAAATGCCAGGTTGATGCTAAAGAGATTTTCATTTGCCGGAGGGCAGTTGATGTCTGATGACTTCTACAGAATGCAGGACCTCACAAAAGTGTGCAAAAACTGTATGGTATTAAGCATTCATTTTTGCATAAAATGCATGCCAATTTTATCCCCTTTCTTTACAGAGTAAGTGGGCAAACTAGATCAACAGACACTCATCTACACTATTGCAAACAGGGTATGGTTTGAATTCTCTGTAATATTACAGTGGTATTTCACATGGTGGCGTACTTAAATGTGAAAATAAGAGGCTTGGTTGTCCGTTGTAGACCAGGGCTGGGTAGGCTTTTACTCCTGTTTACAGAAATACCTTGTTATGAAGATCTATGTGGGACCACAGCATGCTGGGAGAGTTTTTCTTCAAACTGCTAAAGCTACCTCCCAGAAGTATTTCTACAGGTCCAGTGAAGTTAAGCATATTACATGAAGGAAAGCTCTTGTATGAATGTATGTAGTTAGATTTATTTCATAGTTGAATGAATTGTGTGATGACGTAGAATGGCATTATCGTGTGGGATAGCAGGAGCATTGATTTCTGTTGTTCATAGATATTTTTGCATTTTTGCTCAGCCTCAAAGGAAGGTTTTTGGCTTTTTGGATGGATGTGGGTGACCCCCAGGTGACCTCAAAAAAAAAAAAAAAAAAAAAAAGCAGGGCGCAGAAAATAACTTGTAAACATTTGTGGTTGACACAGTTATTGCGTAGCTTTACAGACCAGGAAATAACACAAAGCACTTCATAGATTTGCAGGTTTTGAGTCACGTGTGGGTGTGGTTATGCATGAAGATCCAGGGCAATTTTGTCTGCCTAAGTAAGAGTTCAATAATCTAATACTACTTTGTCTAATTGCCGTAAGAATAGGGCACAACATGGTGTGTTTAGCAAGACTCATTTCTCTTTTTTTGCGCTCAACACACTTTTCTCTGATTGGAAAAAAATTTGTGGCTATGTGGGATTGACGGAACAAGCTGATTAGCTCAGAGCAGCTAGCGGATGCCTATCTTTGTGGTGCTCATTACATTTAAGGTAGCCAGTTAGCCAGCGGGTGTACAACATAACCTTCCAATGCTAGTTCTGTCTGCTGTTCTTGTTTTTTCTCCAAGTTCTTCAAAATGTAGCTGTATGGCATAGGAGCTTTTTTTTTTTTTTACCTGTGCCAAGGTCAGGTTTACTCAAATTGACATTTTGTTGAAAGTAATGGGAGCCGTAGGAAGTAAAATGTGTCTGTATTAAGGTTAGACAGTCTGTGAGGATTGAATCCATGCTGACTTTAGAGTCTGCATGGAATGTGTGAGCACACAGTTTGTGATTTGTTGTGCATTAACACACTTCCTGATTCATGTCAGCCAGTGAGGGCTCTTTGGAGATGGGGCGTGCGCACAAGTAGGAGGCCTGTTTTTCGTGAGCCATCAATTTCGGCCTCCTCCTCCTGGTCAGCATAAGACCACTGGGGTCACCCAAACCATCAACTATGGCGATGTCAGAGTGGGTCGTAAGGCGGAAGCCAGGGCTCATGGGAGTTTGTGTGAATGTGACAATTACGTCTGTGGGAAAACCGTAAAGTTGTACTGCCTAGTGTTCAAACAGCTGGCTGAAAAGTTATCAAGGATTTGTTTACTTTAAAGGTAATCAGGGCAATATTGGTGTGGTCTGACTGTTTACAGTCAGGCATTGTGAGGGGGTACGCATGTATGTTTGATTGCTCTGAAATATGTAGGTGTGCATTGCTCAGGCTGTTGAATGTTTAGACTATAAAGGGGAACACTTTTCAAAATCTATCATTTGATTCGGCCTATTGTATGTATACATACACTCGAGGGAGCATTGTGAACTGACTCCTTTTTTTTTTGACACAGTGCTGAAAAAGTTACCTTCCTGAATTGATATATTCATAAGGTAATAATGCTGTGTAAATATTTGTATCTGTTTGTATGGCAGAAAATAAAGCAGTGGTCTTGCAGACACGACGACATCACTAGATTGGTAGCACACTCCGCATATTGCAGGAAGCCAGTCGCTCTCTCTGTCTGACATCTGAACCACATCCTGCTCCTTAGCAGAGGTCTCTGGTGGCTTAAATGCATCCAGAATGTGACAGCAATCCATTGCATTGTCACATTGTCATTACATATCAGGATCAAATCACAGACTGACTGGTGTTCCCCTTTTAAGATTTGACTTACATTCCTGGCGAAAGGCCACAAAGTCCAGGTTCGGTGCGGCTGTTATGCCTGTCACCTCATTAAACCGGAACTGCGTTTCATCCCGAGCGGCAGCAGGGGTTCTGGCCACCTTGGATGAGCAGTTCGACATATTTTCAGCTTTAAAACAGGGTAGCACATCGAGCAATTCCATTGGTTTGCCTTACTGGTACCGTAAAATGGTCATCTTTTGTTTCGTCAATTTGAGGAAGGGTTTGGATTTCGTCCACTTAGTATAATTGGCTGTAAAATGGTCATCTTTTGTTCCGTCGAGCTTGCGAAGGGTTCAGATTCTGTCCACTTGGGTGAACCATGTCATTTTTAATGTTTGCAAGGCAGCCTAGGTGATGGCAAGGAGACGGCGCCCAGTCCTCCGAAGGGTCGCCTGTGTTAAAAAAACCCATCACAGTAGCGCTATAGCCAAAGAGCAACGTTCTGCCATCTTCTCAATAGCCTTAACGCGGGCAGCGAACCCAGCTGCCCTTTCAATCAACGCGCACCTCGTTACATCAGCCTGCCGTATCCCATGGGTCTCTGCTCTGCATAATGTGGGTAGGGAGCAGACCATTGCCGGTGATCTTGGCGATGCCCGCAAATGCCTCATATATCTGGCTCAAGAACTACAAGGCGATGCACCTGGACCTTGTAACCGGAGGGTTGTGGGTTTCAGTCCCAGGTGTCACTCCCTCGGGGGCTGCACCCCTGAAGTGAGAGCCAAGGCTCCTAACTGAGATTGCCACACTTAAACACAAGAAGTATAAACGGCAAGTGTGTAGAGGTGCGTTGTTACACTGGGAAAGGGCCTCCATTAAGCAACTAAATAATGAATCCATGCCTTTCAATCCTGAACCTGGAGTTGAGCTTTGGCTATTTGTTTTTCTTTAAAAACCTGCTTTTTCTGTGCTCTGTGGTATTAGTTTTTGTAAGATCACGGCACCACATGAAGAGGAAGTGGGGCTCAAAACTGACCACGATTGCCAAGAGTTCTTTGTTGTCTCCTGTACTGTGATATCCTGTTTGTAAAAAAAAAAAAAAAAAAAAAAAAGAAAGACTAAGAGATGATCTGCTAGCCTACTTTCTTTCTGCACTGAGAGAGCACCGCTGTGTCCTTTTTGGTGTTGTGTGTTTAAGCTACGCGTCAAACTGTTAGTTTGCTTGTCACTTCACTGAGGAAGGTTAACAAGATTGTATGCGATGAATGCTGTGTTTTTTTTAAGTTATAATGAAAAACAAAACTATTTTGTGAAAATGCGCACCCACCACGCGGTTTACATGTGGCTTGTTCACCAAACGTGCATTTTTCGTTTTTGTTTAAAATACACTTTACTGTCAGAGTGGTCTGTGAAATGAGAGTAAAGCAGTATGATTAAAGTGTAACGCTTTGTGTCTGAAGATCTGTTCTGGAGCATTTTAGCTTTAACAAGGGGGCAGGCTGTTATTGGGAGCCATCGGTTGAATTCCCACTAGGCTCTGTGGCTGTTTTTGAGTCCTCTGATTGGCTGTGACACTGATGATGTAACCGCTGCTGCTAATGTGATGTCTGCAGTCTTTTTTTTCCCGTTTTTATTTTCATTTTATGTTTACTGCCCTGCATGCAAGTCATATCAGATTTGTAGACAAAGAGAAGAAGAGAAAAAAGTCATTCCATACATCACTTGAAGTCTGTTCACCAGACTGGTATGTCTGTTTCTCTGTCTGTCTGGTATTGTGACTTTCTTGTTCGGCCACCACTAACTCGGCTGTTGGATGTAGTGGTTCAAACACCATATGCAGTGTAATTCATTCTCCATGTTAAGTTCTTCCATATTTGGTTATTTATTATTTGTCATTTTTACAGACATTATTTTTGAGATTTATATTACTTGAATGAAGTTATGCATATTTTGTGCATCGTTCAAAAAATATTTATCGTTTTTCTTTATTTTTTGTAATAAACTGATCCAAGTCACTGACATTGTGAAAGAACTTTATTTGTTGTATGTAACATACTCTAATCAGTGCTAGTAAAAATGTAAAAAATGTGATTACACTGGCCATGTACCTAGAAGAGTCACAAAGTGTATATATTAACCAGAAATGGTGGTAAAGTATTTATGTTGGTTGTTTGAGGCAGCAGGTTTTGTGCCCTCAATAATAAATGATGAAAAATCCAGTGACTTTGGCTTTTTTTTTTCCTGAACAGAATATTGCAAGGCCTGTTTTTTTGTGTGGTGTGTCACCCTGCAACTGTTTTGGTTATGGCTCTGTCTTAATCAACAATCACGTGTTAGTACCATTGATCTTGCTAACGTCGCCTGTCTTAAGTAATCCCGTATTAATTTGGCCCTCCAGAAAACACTCAGATATAAGACTGCTGAATTCATGATATCATGACATGGATTGAACGCTTCAATTCCACACACTGGTGTTAACTTGGTATATACACATTATTACAATTCAAATTTTAAGAAAAATATACAGTTTTACAAGTTGAAACACTCAGGAGCCCTATAGTGGCACATTCTTGAACAGTAGATTTTGGACTACAGTTATTATAAGTGACATCACCATCACCCTGCAAAAGGGGCAAGCTTCCATAACAGATTGTTTTTTGAGAGACCAGTTCGTATCAAAGAAAAACCACACAGTTCCTCCGCAGATTTCTGACAAGGAATATTAATGAGCCCCCAGAGTTCACTCAAGAGAAACCATACAAGTCTACAGAGGATGACTGGATTTAGCTCTTTGAAAGGGACTGTTGCTTGTTTGAAAAGATGTTTTCTGGGGAGGAAGAGGGCTTTAATAAGCCTTACACTGTAAGCACGTATGCATGAAGAGGACACATTTTTTGACGCAGAATAAAAGGAACAGTCCAGACCACATTAAACATAATGATTTATTTGCCGGTTAGATTTCCTCTTCTTTAACACAGAACTGCAGTCTGTGCTCCTTTCGAGCACCAGTAGAACGATTAATCATTTCCCTTTCATCGATCCGCCTGGCAGTGGGGTTTTTAAAGAAAACTCAGCCCTCTGGCCATTGAAAGGATATACATTGTTAAGCCCAGTGTCATTTTAAGATAAATAGCTTCATTCAGTGTATTGCAGCGGTATACTATGATTAATTTACAGTAACAGTACTTTCTCCATGTAGTTTGAACAAAGTAGTATTACAGCAGTTTTTCCATACATCATATAAGACCTGTTATGGCCATGTTAAAACATAACAATTACAATATAGTTGACAAGCACACTTGACAATGACAAATGTGAATGATAAAAATGTCACCGTAACCATAGAAATGAAGACAAAAGCCTCTACACAAGCTGTGTATTTGGCAATGGATACTGGCCAAGTTTTATTCAAGTCAACGCAATCTACGTAAGATCACTTTTTCTGGGGGACGGCAGTATTAAAAACATACACCTAAGTGTCCTGATAGCCCTGGGCAAAACATGATACTGGCACGGACAGCACCAATCAGCCAACAAACACCTGGATGGTAACAAAATCTTTTTTTTTTTTAAAGGCAAAGCAAAGAAATCTGAACACTCTTCCTCTGGTGCCCATTGGCTGTTTGCTGCTGCTGAAGGAAAAAAACATTCACACTTGCGCACAGACAAAACTATTCTGGCAAGACTAAGGAGATAAGAGAGAGAACTGAAAGAGTAAAATAACCACAGTGATACATGCTGAAGTAGTTTCATACTTTTATGCTGAGCAAACTTTCAGGTGGGTTTACAGTCCTCAGCGGGCTTACTTGAAAACCCGAGACAAGACATCCCTGGCAACTACAAAAAAAGCCATCTTTGTGGAGTTTGAGATGGTCGCAATAAATCTGGATGGCTATGGCACTTTGCAGAGGGCAAACAATTTCCTGACTTTTATATCTGAGATAAACATAGAATACTTAGGAGCCATATTTGCATTACTTCTAATCAACTTGCTTCATGCTCAGCATAAAGCTTGATTTGAACTTTGACCCTAACTTCAGTGTGTAGCACCAGTACCAGAGACATGCATGTGAATGAAATAGAGTTCCTGGCAGAATATAATGTGCCAAATCCATTTAGATCGGCAGGAATTAACAGACAGGTACTGCTTATGTAATGAATGGCAAGCTCCAATATCCTGTCCTGTCTCCGAGTCTCTCGTAATTGTGCTGAGGATCACGTGGCTGCTGGGTATTTGTGCGTCCGTTCTGGCCTGACAGTTGGCAGTCTGCGGTGTGGTTAAAAAAAAGGGGGAATCCGCTTGGAGCAAATGCATCGTGGGTACCTCAGCTGACGTCATCAAAAGAGAGAGAGAGAGAGGGTTTTCTGTGCCTAGAACATCTGGATCATGGATTCCCTGGACTTCCCGACACCGACCCACTTAACTGCGGAGAGAGGACACAGAAATCATGCTCAAGAAGATCCCAATGCTTTTTTTGTGCATACATTGGAATTTTGGGTCACACATTTATTGATTGAGGAACGTGGGAAAACTGAAGATTCTGTGATCTGCACTCCTGGGAATCGTACGACGTGATTCGCCGAGGGTTGCCGGGGCTGCCGACACATGAGAGACTTACTGGGGACCCCGATGTGGTTCTCCACGAAGCGGATGTAGTTCTGGGCTTTGGGTGGGAGGTCATCCCACTTCCTGGCAGCTGTGGTGTCACTCTTCCAGCCCGGCAGCTTCTCATACTCCACTTCCACTTTCTGCAGGATGTCCATGTTAGCTACGGGTGGGAGAGAGACAGAGGCAGGACACGGCATCACACACACATTCATTTGTTGATTCTCCTTCCACTTAGGGCTTGAACCAGGATGGCTCACTCAACCCCTTTCCCACAGTAAACCTGCAACTGGCTTTTCATTTGGAAGCAGTTCATTATACCCCTTTCCCACTGTAGAGCTGGAACCAGGCTGGGCCCTGAGACCCCTTTCCCACTGTAGAGCTGGAACTAGACTGGGTCATTATACCCCCTTTTCCTCTCTAAAGGTGGAATTAGACTCGCTACTGTGATTAGTTGATAGGTGTGTATTCATTTTCCCCCTCTGGCTATCTCCTCAGTATCTACTACCAGTGCTGATGGACTGCAGCCTGTCAGCTCTGCACACTACTTGTGTGTAAGTGGGCCAGCCCCATAGAATGAAGTGACCAAGCCAGCTTCACAGTAAAAGAGCAGTGGTTGATAAGGTGCTCCACATCATTGATAAGGTGCCTTCAGGTGAAATCCTCCTGTGTGCTCTGTACATACAGTGATGACACAGCATAAGCACAAGGTCACCTGGATTCATTTGACCTTCCTTACAATACAATTAAGTTCTTGGTACCTTATCTAAACCTGAGGTGCCCCATGTAGAGAATCCACAAGACCAGCGATGCCAACCCCTGACTGGCCCCTGATTAGAACACCAGGCATGTGTGTTGCGGTTTTCTTACACATGTATTGAATATCCCTTTCTCAGTAAGGATGCTAGCAAATAAGCTGTAACTAAAAGCTGGACTCATTCACAATGAAGACAGTATTGAATCTGTAAAATTACAGTAGTCCCCCTTATCCGCGGGGGATATGTTCCAAGACCCCCAGCGGATGCCTGAAACCGCAGATAGTACCGTACACTATATATACTATGTTTTTTCCTATACATACATACGGGTAGCGGGTAGTGTATACAGCGTGGATATGGTGGACAAAGGGATGATTCACGGCCCGGGCGGGACGGCGTGAGATTTCATCATGCTACTCAGAACAGCATGCGATTTCAAACTTATGAATTGTTTATATCTGGAATTTTCCATTTAATATTTTCGGACCACAGCTGACCACGGGTAACTGAAACCATTGAAAGCAAAACTGCGGATAAGGGGGGGACCACTGTACTGGCAACAATTGCCAACATATACGGCAATGTGGGAAGCAGGCTTTGATGTAAGATATGTAGGAGAGATTGAAGTTCTTACCTGGGAAATAGGGAATTTTTTTGCCATTAAGTTTATAGGCCACTCCAACTTTGATTTCATCCAGCACATCAAGGATATCTAGTTTTGTTAATGCAAACCTGTAATGAAAAAAGGAACACTGGTTTTAGATTTATATTCGATAAAAACGCACCAATAATCCATCCACTGCATGTTTATCATGGACAAAATGAAACACAGCTTGTCCAATAGATGGGGCTAGAGTTCTTTCTCACAGCTGGTGAGTGGAGGCAACAGGCAGGGATCCAGGATAAACTTATCCATTCTCTGTCCTGATTGTTACCATTTTGTATAAAATCTCAATACAGATCCAGGATCAGTCTGTCAATTCTTCATCTTTATCCCAACCATTTTGTGTAAAAGCTGGCTGCAGATCCAGGATCATCTCATGCACTCTGCCCTTGTCCCAACCCTTTTGTGCAAAAACCGGGTACAGATCCAAGATCATCTCATGCATTCTCTGTCTGTATCCCAACCATTTTGTGTAAAAGCCGCATACAGAACCCAGATCAGAGAGGAGGGTGTGAGGGAGGGGGGCTCTCACGCAGTGAAGCCGTTGATCATGTGGGCGTATCGCAGGATGACCAGGTCCAGCCAACCGCAGCGCCTCTTCCTGCCTGTGGTGACGCCCACCTCGTGGCCTCTGGTCTGGAGCAACTCACCGATCTCCTGAGGGGTGAAGTGATCCAGGGCAGTCTTACTTTATAAGCATGACCTACAGATGCCTGAGGTACCGTGAAAACCAACAAAACTCCTCCCCAAACTGGTTCAAGCACTTCCTCCAGCTTATGACCACTAGACTGCCACCTCAGTCCAAGGCTTCAAATGCATCTTGGTATGATGGAGTCTCACTCTTTGATTTTTTTCACATCAGCAGGGTGACACAGAAATCCTTTTCACATATAATCCATTTACACATCCGGACATTCACTGAAACAGCTCAGGTTCAATACCTCACTGATGTACCAATGTATTGCCCCACCCAAGTTCTGAACCCATTACCTACTGGTCACAGTCTCCTTTGGTCTCTAACCAAAACACTTCTTGCCTTTGTTCTTGAGGGTTCACCCTCTGTAATACAGAGGCTATTATGTGTGAGAGTGAAGTGCTGTGATTGACAGCCATAAAGTCTATATCAGAACCTCCCCAGTCCTGCAGTGGTATATGTACCGACTATGCTTCAAGCTGAATATTGTATCCATAATGATGCTATTGCTGGCTCTGGGAGTGTCTGTGAGTGGGCGGTTCTTACGTTGAGCTGCTCTGTGGGGAATGCCCCGATGCCCACCCTGGTGGTGTAGGCCTTCACCACCCCGTAGACTTCGCCCACATTCTGGGGCGGCACGCCCAGCCCGGTGCACACCCCGCCCACGGTGCAGTTCGAGGATGTCACGAAGGGATACGTGCCTGAGCAGAGAGAGAGAGAGAGAGAGAGAGAGAGAGAGAGGGAGAGGGAGGAGTGAAGCGGGGCCCCTCGCAGCCTCGCTCCTGTCAATCTCCCCCAGAGGCTCCGCCCCTGGACCAGCCTTTTGACGTCACGCCCCTGTGTGCCGTGACACGCATGCCTGTCTGACCAGCAGCTGCTGAGCTCTTTTTAAAACTGCAAAGGTGGAGGCCACTGGTAACTGCTTTAATAGCAGGTCATGTGCTCCCAGCTCCAAAACCTGCTTCTCTTTAATGTGTTTCCACAAAGGTGACAGCAAATCCATGTCTTCATCAGGGTGCTCTCAGACATGTAACAACTAGAAACCGGTGCACAACAATGAACTGTATAACTAATTGCTCTATATAATACTGTTAGATTTAATTGATTACAAAGGGCTAACTCCAATTGACTTAATTACATGTTTGTGGTGTAATGTCAGGGCTAATGACCCACTGCACTGTAGCACTGAAGCTGACAGTGTGTGACCCTCCTTTCTTCCTCAATTAAGCTGCAAGTCTCCTGTCAGGGCTCCAGGGGGCGATGTCACAGTCTGCAGAAGTGTGAGGCACACCCTAAACTCTGCTAAACCCGCCTGTGCTTTTCCACTCTCTCCTGGTGCAGCCACCGGGGGGTATTTACTTACCAAAGTCAATGTCAAGCAAGGCAGCGTTGGCTCCTTCAACCAGGATTTTCTTTGGGGGTCCGTGAAGCGCCTCGTACATGAAATAGACCCCGTCTCGAACCATGGGCCTTATCCTCTCAGCGTATTCCTTCGGAGGGGGGGGTTGAAAACAGAAGTCCATTTCAGCTTCATGCTCTTTTTTGTTGCTATGAAGACCAATCCTCATTTCTCATTTTTAGTGTCAGTTTCAGTTTCAGTTCAGAATATAAAGAACATATTAACAATATTGCTTATGAAAAGATATTTCTTTTTTATTATTCTTTTTATTAGTGTTGATAGTTTCAGGTTTACCTGACACACATATAAACACACACACATGCACACACACACGCACACATACACGCACACACACACAGAAAGCTTAGGGCCACCTTTAATTTTCTCAGCTGAGCGTCGACGTCAATCTCCAGAGAGGGGAACATGGACTGGTACTGCTGGGCAAGGTTCTTAAACCTAAAATCAAAGAGCAACCAAACACTCTGCCATCACTGCTATAATTACCCCAGAGCTTTAACCAAACAGCGACCAAACACACCACTGTCCTAACCCTGATGAAAAAGTCATACATGCCAGCTGATGGAAAAATATCAAATTCAAGAGATTAAGAACATATTTTTATAAGTACAATAAAAATATGGAAAAAATTCAAAACATGGTTATATGCCACTATTGATAATTTAATCTCTGAAATTTTATGCATATACTACATAACACATTTCACCATAAAAATGATTTTTTAACAAGCACATTATGTGGATCAACTGCATACTGTGAAAGTGGCAACATCTAACATCTCTCCTAAATATGTGTAACATTCCAATATATATTCTTCAGATTTAGGGTTACATATTTTTACTGATATGCTGATTCAGACACCACATTTCCTGTTCCCCAGCATTGCATTACATTTTTGCTCTTATCCAGAGCAACCTCCATAGCTATTTTTATGCTATCCATTTACATGGCAGAAAATATACTGAGATAATTTGGGTCCAAGGGAACATCAGCAGTGGCTCCATCTGGGAATCCACCTGGTCACTTTTGGGTTACAAGCCCGGCCCTTTACCCCAACGCCCACCTGCTTCTGGTCCTGGCCTTACCTGGCTGAGAACTCTTTGAAGTCGGCCAGCAGGTCGCAGATGCGCAGGCCGGTGCGAGATGCTTTGCTGGAATAGGTGGGGCCGATGCCTTTCTTGGTGGTTCCAATGCTGTCGGAAGGCAAAGGCAGCTGCAGATCAGGAGGGCCACACACACACACACACATACACATAGGATCTCTGTCTTATTATTCAGCCAAGCCGGTACTACTGTACTGCAGTCAATGCCCAAATGGCAAAACAATTTCACTAATTTATTCCCATACAGGAAAATAAGCCCAGGGGTCAGATGTCAGCAAATCTGCTCTGGGAAATGCGCCCGTTAAACAACTGGGAAATATGAGTTGAGAGTGTTGTTTCTACTTTTTGGTTATTTTGAGTATTGTTTCTACTTTTTTGTGAGTAATGTCTAAGGATATTTTTTTACAAATGGGATGAGAACAAAGGACAAATGAAATGAAATGAAAGTGTGCTCAATGAAAGGGTGCCATACTATTCTCAAATTTATGGCTGTTGGCCTTGTCGGTAATCACCAAAAATGACCCTTTGTCCACCAAGATGATATCCACCAACCCTACTGGCTCACAGGGTAATTGGGGCCTCTCAGAATTATGCTTGCGTTTCAGCTGTTTTACATTATTAGCATTGGCTAAATGGAGTGAGAAGCACATTCGGAAACACAGCCCTTTCATCACAGACTCACTTTTTGCCCTCCTGTGCTTGTCTCTGCACCTCCTGCAGTCCATCTACTGCCTGGTGAAAGTCAAACACTGCAAGGCAGGAGAGAAATGAGCACTGTTACACACACACACACACACACACACCCTTATCTACCATCTAAACTGTGCACACTCCTCAGTCAGTCATGTGTCGAAGATGGTGCAGTTCAAACATACCAATGTGAGCCCGATCAGAGATGACCAGTCGCTTCTCCCAGTCTTTGAGGCCTGTCAGAAACAGGAAAGACTGTAGTGAGTCAAAGGGCACTACAGCCTTGGCCATTTGACCCTCTATGCAATACAATCCCCTCCACTCTGTGCTACAGAAAGGAGAAAACCACTCCTCCCTACCTTTCTTTTCATTTTTATCCCCCTCTTCAAACAAGCCTGGCAGATGTATGACAACCCCATTGCCTGTAGAGGAACAAAGGTTGCTGGGTAAGAATAAATGCTGAGCTCTGATTGGCTGATGTGAGAATAATGGATCCAGTGGAGGCCTTGAGACTACAGAGTCAGCATTCCAGGCTTCTGAGCACAGACAAATACCCACCAATGAAGGAGATGGCTTTGGAGTTGATAATCCCGCTTGGAAGCAAGTGGAAGTCATATTCCTTCCCGTCCACGACCACTGTGTGTCCTGCATTATTGCCCCCCTGCGACAAACAAACAGGTCAAGAAAAGAAAAGTCATTTGAGAAGCCTTGGTCCATCCAGATCAGACAGCTTCTTTAGGCTGGTGCCTTTTCCCAGCGTGCACCTGGTACTTGCTTAGGTCAAGCACAAAGGCTCATCAAGGTGACTGTAACAGATAGTATGGCATGACACCCTGGTACCCATAATCCCCTGCTTGAGGGAACCAGAAAGAAAGGATAAGATTACTGTCTCTTCAGAACTGTCTCAGATTGTAGCGTAAAGTCCTCCTCTGACTGGAAACCTTTTCAGCAACGGGAGGGTGAGGCTTCACAAACCCAATAATGGGTGGTGCTATTAACGACTGACTTGTGTGATCCAATCAAAAGGCTTTTCCTCTACAGCAAAACAGTATAAATGGCTATCAGTGGGTCACTGATTACACAGGATAGTTCCACCAGTTTTGGGTTTCGGGAAGATCTCCCCAAAATGTTTTTTTTTTTGTTCCCAGCATGAGGTTTGACTGTTGCAGAACTAACACACAAATGGTGTAATGAGTGGATGGCAATACTTCTAACAAATTCAGATTATGTTGGAACCATATGACCTTGATTTGTCTTTGCTGGGCTGGCCTGAGGAAACTGTTGCTATTGGTAACATTGTTATGTGTCTGAAGGCATAATCAACCAGCATCAAGCAACCTTTCCCCTACAGAGATCTTAAGTCTGGTCCGTTGCCTCCATGGGGTACTGTGACACTGTTCCCCTCCTTAATGGAAAAATGGCAGCCCCCTGCCCCAGGCATGTCCGGGAGAAACCACGGGCAGGTAGCCGGGAGCTGTGAGGGAGAACCCGAGCCGGGAGCGACACCAGAGACCGCTCTCCAGAGTCAGGTCTCCCCTGTGGTGTCCGCCGTCAGATTTATCATTTTGTTTTCCTCACTGGGTCAAACACAGCAGGTTCTGTGGGATGGTCTCCCCTTCCCCTGAACCACTGCCCCCCCCAACCCCCGCCAAGTCTCACGAGCAGAGGGGAGTCTTGGAGGCAGGTGTCTCCCCCACCTCCCCACCAAACAGGGTCCCCCACAGAAGGATCTATTTTAGCACCCATGACAGACAAGGCGTGACCCCCTCCAAGTCCCCCCCTTCCCCCTCCCAGTCTGATTCTGTCCTGGCCCAGAAATTAGGGGGGAGGCGGGGGAGGTTTTGGTCCTGGCTGCCCTTCTCACATGTCATGAATGTGACCTCTCTTTATGCCTGTCGGCCAGGCGCTGGGGGGAGAATGTCGCGGACCGCCGTCAGTTGGCACCTCTTTCCCTGAGGCCACAGCCAAATCCAGAATGAGAATTAAAGTGCAATTTCCTCAAATACACACGTTTTTAGAAAAATATATAACACTAATGGCTGCTGAAAGCCACCGGGTTGTCTTTTCTAGAGGATAACGTCTCTTACTCTGTGCTTTCCCTCTGTCATTCCAACTGTCTGTGTGAAGTCCAGGTCTCTAAATCCCTGCAAAGTGTGACTGTTGAGCAGTTGAGTGTGCAGTACTGTGTGGCTAGTTAGCTTAACTCTTCTGTCTGTGTCCTTGTACTGATATAACAGCCCACTACAGAGCAATCTGTCACCTGCTGTGGCTTTTTTTTCCAGCTTTTTCTGAAATCTTAGGACAAAACCGTCGCTAATACAAACTATCAATAATGGTGTAATGTTATTTTAAATGTTAAGTTGTTATTGTGACTGTATGAAAACACAACATATGAGTCTGCTTTGGTTCTACTTGCCAAGCTCACCAGTTCACCAGCATAACTTTTGCCGCAGGGTAGTGTGGTCACATGAGAGAAACTGATTTCATTGGCTCTGAAAACTCAGAAACTGGGTTATTACAAATGGCAGCTTCTACAACAAAAGTGGGAATTGCAGAAACCAAGACCAGAAATCCAATACCTTGAGCAGGGGTTCCCTAACCATGGGTCGGAGCCTTTAGGTGAGTTGAGATGAGTGACAACTCCTTTTATTCATGAAAATAAAATGTACATGTGTTCAAAAAAATTGTTTACCTAATTCTAAAAGAAATTACAGACAGGAACATAATTCAAGTTCATTTCTTGATGCTTATTCCTCTCTTGTAGTTGTGACTATTCCTTACTTTTCTGTCATACATTTAGCTGCTGTTCCCTCAAAACAGTAATAGGTGTTAAGGCAACACCAGACATTGTTTGGGTGTAGAATGCTGATGTACACAATTAGACCTTGGACCGCACGGCTGGTATTTTGTGTATGCTAAAAAACAGTGTGCCAGTTCCCACTAATGGTGGGTCACGGATATACCTTGGCACAGGAAGTGGGTCACGGGCTTTAAAAGTCTTGGAACCCCTGATATAAGGGGGCAGCCATCACACAAACAATGTCCCTGAGTAATTTAGATGGTCATCTCTCATTTCAATGGCACGGACTTCCGTTTCCTTTAAATGAGGAGGGCTTATTCCTCAAGTTAATTGTACTCAAGCCTTGATTGTATTAACATTGTGCTCTTTACAATCAATTAGAAATGGACCTGGACTGTCACAGGGGACCATTCAAATGACTGGTTTCATGAGCATGGTGAAAAAGAGTGCCAAGCTGAGGGTCGAACCAGGGGCAGGTGTGTTCCACCTGGGGTTTGGGCCCTCATACACTGTACGTTTATTCATTTGGCAAATTCTTGCGTCCTGAGCATCCTACATACAAAAAGCACGTCCCACAGGCTTAGGCATGAAGCCATACAAGCGCTGAACCGCAAGTGCCATTATTATTGTTGTATAATGCCACTGTGGAAATCATTGCCATATACCACTTACTACTGTCACCATCTTCATCCACCCAGCTTGTACCGCCACAAACCTCTATCACCAAGATGTTCGCCGAGCTTTTTCCTGAGCAAAGGCTTATACTGCCAAGGGAAGACTAGATCACCAGAGGAAGAAGAGTGGAGCGGTCATGCAGGAGTGTAGGGTTTGAGGATACCTAGCGCATCATCCACTAGTTCGAGTTTGCTGGACCTGCATGACACAGGCCATGTGATACCTCCAATTTAATGAGAAATATGTTTTCCAGTGACAGAAGATATTCTGTCTTGGAGTGAATGTTTTGTTTATTGATTCTTGAGATTATAGTCATGTGAACCTCACATTACATCTTAGTGTAGGAGGATACTAATATCACAAAAATGTGGTGACATTTCCATGTTAAGATGCAGTTACCTGAACTTCCCCCAGAGGGTGAGGATTGTTGCATGAAGAAAAATAGTAAAGTTGCAATTATGGTGGGTGGTAAGTGGCATGAGAATTGCAAAGTGTCACCATGTGACGTCTGAGATTGTAACTCAATACATGTTTTTTCCTTTCCTTAACTGGCAGCAATTAATCTTTATTTAAGTTGTAAATCAGTCTAACAGACACACAGTTGACCACAGATTCATAATGCTGCCTTTCAGCAAAACAACTGCATAGCTGGTAAAATCATCTATTGGTCAGTGCCTCCAATTGTGGTCATGGAGGACAAATATGTATGCACCTCTTGTTCTTTCTCATGTGTCCATGTATTAGATAATTGGAAACTCAATGTTACCAATTCCTTGGATTGGGCCGTTGTTGTGAGGCAGCAATGCAATGCTCACTTGAAATCCATTGGGTAATGGTCTTCATTTCAGCTCGTTTCTTAATTGCTTAACTGGAGTTTCTGATTGAATAGGAACTTAGGTCACTCGTTGTTGCACCTGTCAATTAGCTGCTGGCTGACAAATATCTCGAAGAGTCTCAGGATTGTGGATCTCCTGGACAGGGATGGATTGTATTGGGAATATGCACATCCAGTCCTAAAAGTCAGGAGTCCTCCAGGTTTTAGAATTAGCTTTTGGTTATTGACTTATTAACACCTCCCATGTCAGTGTGGAGTTTTATTATTCTAGGTATAACTTCAATTCAACAATGAAGAACAATAACCAGCAAAGGGAAACTGAGGCATTACATTACGTCCAGAGCAACTTACATTAGTTACAGTTTCTTTTTACAGTGTTATCCATCTATATAGCTGGATATTTGCTGAGGCAATGGAGGGTTAAGTACCTTGCCCAAGGGTACAGCAGCAGTGCCCCAGCGGGGAATCAAAGCGGCAAACATTCGGTGATGGGTCCTGCTCCTTAACCACTATGCTACACTGCCGCCCCCTGAGGCATCATGACGATAAAATGGATGAAGCTACTATGTGCAGGTCAGTCATTGACTTGCAATCAAAAAAATCTTTGCTCTATAAAGCAAGATAATATGCTTGGTTCTCATCAGTGAGTCACTGATAACAACATAACAGCTCTGCTCATTTTAAGCATTCATGAGGTTCATGAGGTGCCTGTCTCCCATCAGAACCAGCTGACACTACAGGCCTCCAAGACTGGAACTGGCAAACCCTGCTTTTCATACATTCACTCTGATTCACAGCATCATAAATCAGTGTTTCTCAGTCTTGGCCCCAGAGAACTCCTGTGTCTGCTGGCTCTTTTTTCAATCTGAGTGCTTGATTAGTTATGTCTAACTGATCTGTAGTTGGAGGTGTGCTTGTGCTACTACATATGTAACACGTTGTTCAAATTATGGTCTTAATATTTCACAATTACACTGTTCCAATTAATATGACCAGTACAAGTTTACTTAATTATTCAATTCATCATTCTAAGCCATACATTACTTAAACATGTCGTTAATCATAAATAAATTATCTTTCATAGAATATAAAAACTTGTTTTAGTGGTCGTGAAATACTTTTTTCGTTTAAATTATTTATATTACATACCTGCAAAACAATATTATCCATCTTAAATGAACATAACGATCAAATTCCGGTCATCTCCAAAAGACGTCATACACAGGGAGATTTTACGGGATTATGGTGGAGTGAACCGTTACAATTGGCCGGCCAGCCTCAACATAATATCACTGCTTGATATCCCTCTGTTCAAGTAGAGAGAAAACGGATCTGAGAGGGGTCCGTTTCAAAAAGAATGATAACACTGAGTTCCTAAGTATATGAGTACACTATAATAGCTTTTAGATCAACACACACAAGAGACAATGTACAATCACGTGTCCATCTGCGTAGTGCGATTATCCTCGGATTTAAAACCAGAAAGGTACTCTTCAGCAGTCACATCCATTTGCTACAAACTACAAATGGATACATGCTCATTTCTTTCCATTATACTCAACTCAATAGTGAATCGCATTATAGTATATAATATAGTAAAGTATATACCTCACATCTGGATGGATTCTGCTAAATTTACATACGACAGTAATATCTGAAAGCACGCGTCTTGATAGAGTATCTCTGTAGATGCAAAGAAGCCTCCTCCTACCTGTTACTAGTTTTGAACGACACGAAAATAATCCATACAGACCTGATGCCCACCCCTGGGGCCAATCGGGAAAAAACTCAATGCAAAGACAACATTCACTCCAACTCCTGTCGATCCATTGATCTAAGTAGTAAAGACTGTGCCGGGACAAGCTTGGGGGCAATAAAACAGCAGTAGTAATGTGCGTGCACCGTAAAATAACATTGATTTCCTTTGCGTCAATATTTCCCACAACAGCACAATAACATTATATTTCATAGCTGTTCCAAACATTCATTATCTATAGACTACTGATCTAACCGTATTAAACGCGCTTTTAAATCGTTCCAGAAATAGCGTCTGATGTAAAATGTAATAAATGTAATCAATTCGACGATCGGTTCTACGTATTATTACTAAAATCGACATATTATCCATACTATTATTATTTCCATCTTATGGACTGAAAGTGTTTTTTCACCTGGTGTGGTATTTAAAAAGGGATGAAAATCCAGTATATAAACATATCGAAAACCCTCTTCCTTTTCTTCACAGGGCTTGTAAGAAAACTCCCTTCGTAGACATTCAAGGCTTTTAAAGAACTGCCGCTAAGCGGCGCAACTGAGCACGCCACCTCAAGATCGCTATCAATAAGCGCTGACATTTAACAGGGATGGGAATGCGGCGGTAGCTGTTGACGTCCCGGAGACCTTTAGCACCCACGCTGGGAGAAAGTTCAGCGCACGATGGCAGCCGGTAACCGAGCCGGCGCAGATACCCTTACACGCATCGAGAGAGCTCCCCGTCCCTTCTTGTGACGGTGTCGCGGCGCTCTAGTTACACCGGCCGATCATTTGCTCGTATTTATAGTGTCCAGGGCACTTTTGATGCAGCATTCCACTGCGCCCAACTCGGCTGAAAGCACAGTGTCTCTCCTTCACGCACTGGAAAGCTAAATTAAACTTAACTACTCGAGCGAATCCCTCTAGACAGTGCTTCTAGAGCAATGTTTTCCACTGATTCTCTTACCTTATCAACTGTTTATTGTTCTCGAGAGACAATAAAACGTTTCAGAACTGTCTATAAAACGTAATCAGAAGTGAGAAGCAAGCTAGTTACACTAGAACCCCTGATGCATGAGTAAAGATACCAGTTACGCTGCAAAACAAATGTATTGATTTAAAATAAATGCAATTCAGACTGAATTGTGTCTTCAACTTTGTTTCATACAGACTGCGATGGGTAACGTTCAAGTCTTGTGTTCCCAAGACACTGAGTAAAGCGTGACGTTCAAGGATAAAACATTGCGGGGCGCGCCAAAACTTGTGCCCCTGTAATCTCACAATACCGTAACACCCACTTTAAACCCAGTATGTAGCCGACATCGTCAAGCAAAGAGTTAACCGTTCTACAACACGGTCCGGTAACTTTGAACTCATTCTTTTACCTGGCATCTGCAAATGATGTCGGACTCTGTCGCCAATAAATCGACCACTTTTCCCTTGCCTTCGTCCCCCCATTGCGCTCCGAGGACAACTGTCACCCTGTTCCCTACGTCGTTGCGAGGTCGCTTCACCCCCGTGCTGGGGTTCGTGTAATTCTTGTGATCCTTCACCGACCAGCCGCCCGACATGTTTAAAACCAGCGCAGTTGCAACTGCTGCCCGTCGAAATGAAAGTGGAAAAAAACCGTCCTGCCAGTCTCTGAACTCAGTCCCTACAGCCACCAAATACGGTTCACCGGTCAGTGATGTCAGTACACACAGGCGCACAGCAAACCACATGTGATACGGAGTGTCTTAGGGGGGGGGGGTCGTTTAACCGCAAGAGAGAGTCAAGTGAACCATGTCGACAGGGTCCAATTGAAGAGGCTAAAGACGCGACCGAAAACTCCAAAACGTCCCTCTTTGTCACGCTGCGTTCATAACGCAATGACACAGGCCTGGGTAGAAGCGACCGGTCTAAAATATGACAGCAGTATGTGTCCTGTTTTCCTCAGCAGACACACGCAGCCACCATTTTGGAAGGATCGAAAACGTCATACGTTTATGCACATGTTCCTTATTTCAACGTTTACAAAAAAAAATCTGTGATCGTCGCAGAAGTAGCGCCGTTTTTCTTTAAATTACAAATACACATAGGAGTTTAGCTAAACAAAAGAGCAAACAAGTAACCCGGAAGGTATTATTCTGTTTAAATCAAAGAATATCCGTCCGCTCGGATTGTCTCAGGTTCCGTTTTGGGCAAATTCGAGTGATAAAAACTTGTTCAGCTTTATGAGTGGAACAGTATTCATCAATTCAGCAGAAGATAAATGAAAAATATCTTAGACCTACACTTAACTAAACGCTATTTAAAACGACGTTTAAACAAACCAAATCTTAGGTTAGGCTACATACCAGCTTGTATATTTTGTGTTAGCCTATACATAGGCCTACGTAAACTGAATAGACACGAAAATTGGATTTTGAATTATGTTGGCTATAACGGTAAGTAATTCTGGCGTTTCAGTTGACCATTACATTCACGAGGACCCACGTCTGACACGCACACTCTCCTCAGATTTGCAGCAGAGCCAATCCGCGCCGAGTGCGTAGCGGTCTCCTTATGTTTTTCACTTCCTAATTTGATGACACCGTCACAATATCGACTGTGTGACCGTAACATCAAGTAAAAACAAACAAACAAAAAAACTTTAAAACTTACGTATGACAACATATGCGCAAATAAATGGCTTTAAATTGTCTAAATTGCTTTAAATATTTTTTGTCTGTAGATCACATAAATTGCTTATTTTGTGTTAAGTTCCATACATCCTCACACTATCAAAAGTGTATACACACTTCTCGCTTCAGTCTGTACGCGAAATTGATCAATTTTCTCACCATTTCACGTATATATGTAATCACTTTATGAATTATATTTTATCATTACATTCTAAAATTGTATATAACTCAATATCAGACATTTTTACAAACTCTAGACAAATGTCATTTCAGCATAATCATAAAACATTTTATTAATTACAATCTCAATGTAAAAATAATCCTTTCTGATCCTTTTTTCTTCAAGAATGAAAATGCAGAGTAAGCTGGTATAATTCCATGTCACGGCTGATTTGTTGCGCTCCACGAAGGCACGTGTACCATTACCCACAATTCCACAGGGCAGCGCTGAGGCACTTTGAGTTGGTACATTCTGTGTCATTGATGACTTCTTGCTCAGGTGATCTAAAGGCAGGGAGTGCTTTAACACTGAGCCAAAAAATGGAGAGGGGGAGATACCATCCCACTTTGAAACGAGCCCCCTCGTTACACACGCCGTCTTTTAAAGTACATTTTGCATAAAACCTGCTCCACACACATGGCCGATGTTAAATAATGTAAATGTAAAAGATGATGCTGTGACTTCAAGCGGGCAGGGCTCAGTTCATTGTGAAAAGCATTGCGAGAGGCTCAATATTTCTTTCGTCCTTTGTGCTTCTTCTTTCTGGAGCCACCTGGTGGAAGTACAGAGAGACTGAATCAACATTTTGAACAGATCATAGGCATTCAGTCTGTGAGGCTGCTGCCTAGGAACAGTCCTTAGAAGACTCACTGTCACAATGTGCTGCCGTCAACAGACCTGGAAAGAGGAGCTGGAGGAGTAGTTTTTTGATCAGTAAAAAATACAGCTATCAAACAAGGAAAACTGAAGACGGGTTGCCAGGTATGTGGAGCATCATATAAAACATATTTTAATGTGTGGGTGAAGCTGAGAAACTCAGAAACCCCAGGAGGTCAAAAAAAGATAGCCAATCATCAGATGAAACACATCTCTTCTGTGGAGTCACATTCTCGTTTAAAAAAAAAAAGAAAGAAAGAAAAAAAAACAATTACTGGGATTTTGGCAGATCCACTTTCTCCAAAGTGATAACTTGCCATACATGTGACTCACCACAAATCACCACATTTATGCGCATTGTAAATGGAATTAGCAGATAAAAATAAGACTACAGTCACTGCTGATCTTGACAGATCTTCAACAAGCCAAGGCTATGTGACAATGGCATTCCACACAAACTGGTAAGCTTTGAGAGTAAAAGACTCGGACCAATTTTAGCAGGAAAAGCTAGCCCACATACTGGTGAGCAGACAAAAGGACCAATAGGTGATTTTGCCATGTTCTCAAACTTTGGGTCGCAGGTTCTACACCACCTACGATTTCAGCTCTCTGAGGCATACAGGTATGGAGGTAGGGGTGAGGAGTCTAACCACAACATGAACCATGTTGAACCAGTTCTTTTTTTTAAATGACAAACACAGGGGTGTATATTTACTGTACTGGCCCGACACCATGGGGGTGGTGTTCCCCACTAACAGGCAGCTAATACTAAAACTTTGATTCCGGGTTACACATTGAAGATATACTTCTGTTTTAGATGTACAGATGAGTAGGAGAATTAAAGAACTACATCCTTTCTATTGTCACTGAACCACAAAACTAGAATTGTTGTTTCTTACCTTCTACAATTTGTGATTACAAATGTTTACCATGAGATCAAACGAGCAAAAAAAAACAAAACAAAAAACAGAGGAGTCCGTTAGTCTTGCTCTGTGTACCATTTACAGTGCACTCCCATTATAAGAAATAGTGATATAAGGACCAACCATTGAGATGGAATCAGTCCTATACTAACAATATTTAAAGAATCTACTTGGGCTCATTTATAACATGTAATACGGTACCCAGTGGAACTCTGTCTTTCTGAGTCTTAGTGAAACCAGTGAAAGAAACACATTTGAGTGATTGGACACTCAACAGCCTACACTGTCTAAGATTCTGTGAGGAACTAAGAGGGCACCACATCATGAAAATGAGCTCAACCAGGCAAGGCACCACAGTCTCAATTATCATGGAGACACAAAAAAATTCTTAACGTGAGTCAAATTATTATTTTCTTTTAATCTAATTAGGGATATTGACAGTGCAAAGGCATTGTAGCTCACAGTGGCAAAAATTCACAAGGTGACATACTGTGAGTCGTTTTTATTTTATTTCATATAGAATTCTATAAAAATACTAAACACTTCTAGTACGCCTTTTTTCCATGTCTGATGAACTTAGGTAGGAACAATTTTCAAATCTTTAGGAGACAAACTTAAAAATTTATAACATAAACATTACTTGGTTATCAGAACCAAATAGCCCTACATGGATGTAATTCTTATAAGTGAAGTGCACTGTACAAGAAAACCCACAGCCCTGATGGAAGGAAGTTTGCAATGGTGATACATTTTCCAGTGAGTCAGCAAACCGGACAGGGACACCAAGGAGGAACATACAAACCCACTGCTCCCAAGTGTGGTTAAACCCAAAAAACCTTTAGCACTCCTAGTGGAAGGTTGAGGTGGTAGAGGAACTGACTTTTGATTGCATTTTATGGTATTGCTGGTTGATACTTACAGTACGTATGTGGAGTCACACCGCCGTTAACAGAGTAAGGTCTTGTAGCTGCTTGAGGGGGTCTTGCCCCCTACAAGTCATCATATCACGACGGCAGAAGCGGAGAGACTCACTCCTTCCAAAAAGACACCACAAGAAAGAGCACGTGCCCACCCACAAAGCAGTTCACCAGTGAGTGGGATTTAAGGAGCCGTTAGGGAGGAAATGATAAGCAAAAAGGGCGACAGCAAGCTAGTTCAGATGGACAGTGAATCGACAAGGGCCTGGTTAGATCTGTTAGCCTACCACATCCCAGGGGCCCCCCAGTGGCCCAACCTACCTCACTGCAAAGTGCAGCTCTTTCTGTGACGTTTGCGCTTCTTGCTTTCACGACCGTCTGCTTTCAGAAAATTAAAGACAGGGAAAGACGACTGAAGGAAACTGCATTTTATGCAGTTAATTTCTGTACAGAATTATAATCTTTTGCCCAAAGCCCCTTTTTCAGCAGTGTGGTGGTCAGTTTATCTAATGAGAAGCTGGGTAGACAAGCTCCCCAGTGCTGATGGGAAGGCTAATGATATGGGAAGGCAGTAATCATGTATTTTATAAAATTTCATAGGGGGGACAGCCTCACATACAGTGAAAGGTGTTGGTTTAGTGAAAGGATTAACTAATTTACTGCTAAAGGATTTCCAAAATTCATGGAGACTAAAATAAATTATGTTATAAAAACTAAGATAGTCATCAAGATATAATAAGAAAATTAAGATATTTCTAAGATACTCTGCGGGAGTTTTTGTTTTTTCCCTGTCTCCTTATAAAATACTGAATAAAAAGGAGGTGTTGTCATTCCTTTTTCCTCAGTTCTCAGACTTTACTGGACTGAACAGCACTGTAAAACATTACCTTCGCTGCTGTTCTTTTTGCCCCTTTGGAGTGGTTTTTGTTTATTGGGCTCCCCATCCGTGAGGTCCTCAGTAGAGTTTGGATCCTGGTTGGGCGTCTGCGGGGCGGGGTCCACCGAGCTCCTCCCCCCAGACGAGTCACAAGAACTCCTGCTCGGGTCCTCGGAGCCTCCATGGGGGCGGTCGTTTTGGCTGCTGTCAGTGCGCTCGTTCCCGTTACCGTTTTCGATCGCCCCTGCGCCGTCAGGCACAGCGGGTGTCCTCGTGTCCTTGGTGGAGTCCTCGTGACTGGCGTTCACATCCTCCTGTCGCTCCACGACGCCGCAGTCAGATGACACAGAACACTCCGCCTCCCTGTTCTTGTCTGTGTCCTGCGCAGGCGTGTCAGGGTTACTGACTTCAGGGGAGGCTGAGTGGCTGTTGGTTTCAGACACTTCCACTGGCGATGGTTGCTCAGCAGGGGAGCTAGATGGAGACCCGCCCCCATTCGCCACTCCAGCCGGCTCAGCACGTTGCGAGCCAGCAGTCTGTGAGGTGTCTGCTGCTTCTCCCGTTGCAGTGGTGGATTTGTTCTCCGCCACACTGCTGTCAGTGTGGGTGTCACCAGGGGGCGTGGAGGCAGGCCCTGTGTTTGAGGGCCCCGCCTCTTCCTCGACAGACGTTAGCCCTGCGGACACAGAGAGGGAGGGTCCAGCTTACCCACTGGCCTCTTTCAATGGACAGTGACTCCTGTACAATACCCAGCCAGGTTATTTGAAGCACGTGTGGAGAACATCAAAGAACACAAACCTATGCAACAGCAAGAGTGAGGGAGAGAGACCCGTGAGCACAAGAACTAACAGAGGAGAGGATCGGCAGCTGGTACTCCGGACAGATAGCAAACGACCAATGGCTGAGCAGGGTGCTACAGCAGGAGGAGTCATTCACTTACCTGACTGTCCGCTAGTCCTGCGTAACTCAGTCACAGGGAGACTCTCCCGCCTGCTCTTCGGCCTCGTCTTCCTCAGAGGGAAGCCCTTCCGGATGTCAGCCAGCAGGTGGTCGATTATACAGCCCTCCTCCTGCTGAGGGATGCCCTTCCGCTCTGGAAGAACGGAGAGATTCTCGTTTAAAAAGGCAAGCGGCTACATTTCTGATGTTTCTACGATCTCTGACAGTGACAGGCAGTGACGCTCACTTATCTGCCCGCCCTCCCCCGCCTGTCGCTTGGACTCCTCCTCGGCCTGCTGCTTCTTCCTCCTCTCCACCCTGGCGGCCTGCTCCTTGCGGGCCCGGTTCTCCTGAGAAAGAGGAAGAGGGCGTGGTTATGTACGGTAGACCGTTCCGTTCTGGAGGTCACTACTGCGCTCACTGCCATTGTACCCTCGGGAAAGGCACTTACCCCAAACTGCCTCAGTATGCATCCGGCTGTGTAATTGGCTAACACGTTTTAAGCTATGTAAGCCACTCTGGATCAGAGCCTTTGCTAAGCATATGTAGCATAATGTGATACAATGTCATGTAAGTCTGAACAGGAAGGTTTCCCCCACCTTGATGGCCTTGAGGAAGAAGCCGCGGAAGGTCTTGATGGTGCCGAAGAGCTCCTCCAAGGACAGCCTGGCCACGTCCTCACACAGGTACGCTGCCAGGTCGGTCTTCTTCTCCTCAATCACTTCAAAACGCTTCTCCAGCTTGCTGCAGGCTTCAAGATTCTCCTAGGAGACGTGCAAGACCAATCATCGGCACAACTGCACATACCATTCTACTTCAATGGGATTTCTTCGTCTATGACTGTGATGTCTACCCCCTAGTTTCTAGGAGCAATACGGCCCAATGCTAAAGGTCGTTTAGCAATTATTTTCACCTCAAATGCGTAGCTGATCAGCTCTGCGTGTTGGTCTGTTTGTCTGACTGTAAAAATTACAAACTTGAAAACATGATTAACAGATAGAAAAGTTATGGACTGCCTTGCTTGATCCTTAACTGGTTGTTTATAACACAAGGAAGATACAATTCAGTTATAGGCCTGCTAGAACAAGTTAAGAGTGACATTCTATTTTTATGTGATTGTTTACCTCAGTAAACACTGTGTCTTGTGTGTTCATGCCCTCCTCATACACAACTCAGCTTGATGCACAAGAAAATAGAAGTGAATGAGGGTGTAAATTTGAGCTCCAACCTCAATAGCGGTCAAATATTGCTGCTGGATGTCCTCTTCTGACGAGGAAACCTTCTCTTTGGTGTTTTTCAGTCGCACGCTGAGAGAGCCGGCCTCTGTCTGAATAGATTCCAGGTTAACTCTGCGGGGGGAAAAAAATTAAAAAAGAAAAATTGACAAATTTTTAAATTATTAAAATGAACAAACAGCATTTGTCCCCACTCCTGCAGTCCTGCAATGGGACGCGCGATCGTAACTCACCCGGCGGCCTTCTCGCAAACCTCGATGTCATCAGGGAGGTTCAACAGGTCAGAGTGGTTCTGCTCTACCTCCTGCCAGTCAGACACATCGGAAGTCAGAGGAACCCCGCAGATCACCACATTGTTGTCAGCCCCCAGCCCTCCCAGGAAGTGATGTCACACGTTCCACTGCCCATCGTACCTCCAGGATGTGATGGAGGAGGGTGATGCGGGATTTGTTGGCCTTGGTTTCGGTGAGCTTCAGCAGCGTGGTGATCCTGAACCCCTCTGCATTCCCTGTGTGGCTTCCCTGGAAGAGACAGGCAGATAGAGAGTAATGAATTATACAAAGAACCCTACCCAAACAGCAATGGCAGGAAACAGGCTCCCAGCGGCTGTATTAACAGTAACAGAAATAGCAACACTAACAGTAATAACAGAAGCAGTAGTGGAGTAACAGTAGTAGCAGGATTAGAATTTAGCAAGGGCATTGGGCAAAAATTCTCCCAAACATGGATAAAATGACCTAAAAAATTTTGCCTGATTAATTCAATATTACACATTAAAAATACAGTAAAATGTACCTTTCAATCCACACACATTTATGTATATGTGATAGGATATGTCTAACATGTCATTTACAGTCTATCATATTACTGCCCTAGAAATGTAATAAAATGCCCCCAATAATCAATTTAGAGGGGAAAAAAACAGCCCCTGGAAAAAAGTTTCACTCCTGAGAAATGGTGTTGGTAATTGAAGCAATAGTAGTGGAAGTAATAGCAATAGTATTATGATTTCTAGTATTAGTGGTGATGGCAATTGCAGTAGTTGTAATAGCAGCATTTGCAGTGGTGGTCATTGTATCAGCAGATATTATTAGGGTATTATTATGGGTGGTCCTTGTGGTGGAGGTGGAGTGGCAGTACAAATGGCAGTAAGGGTTTCAGTTGTGGTAGCCATACCCATGGAAGTATTCATTGAGTAAGTGCTCTGTGAAAGTGGAAGTAATATCAGCAGAGACAGCAGCAGTACTGTTAGTGGTAGTGGTGGTATTAGTAAGGACTCTTACGTAGTTGAGGAAGTTTCCGACATCGAGGATGAGCTTACAGAACTTGGAGAGCCGGGTGCTCTGCCTCACACCTAATGAGAAACACACACACACATACACGCACACACACACATGCACTGAAATGAATGCACACAACATGACCAACACTTTAACCACAGCACAAGCATAGAAAACCGAAAGTTGGACGACCCTGACTGTCAGGGGTGTTTATGATGAGCAGTATCGGGGGTCTGGGAGTTAGGAAAGGCAAACGGAGGGGCTCAGTCACACCCGGGAGAGGCGGGACCTACCGTCGCATGCCTGCACCACCAGCTCCGCCTTGGGCCTCAGCATCTCCAGCACGGAGGCGGTCTCCTCACACAGCAGCATGCAGTCAATCCGCAGGGGGTAGCTGAGACACGGAGACAGCACAGACACACAGCTGAACCCTGACCTTTAACCTCTGACCCCAAGCTTGTGACACATTTAAAAAATGATACTGAAAAAGATTTTGCGTACTATTAATGTCAATTAGCAGACAACCTTCTCAAGAGCAACTTAGATACAGGAGATTACAATTTAATCATTTATATAGCTGGACATTTACTGAGGCAACTGTTGGTAAGTAATTTGTCCAAGGGTACAACAGCAGTTCCCTAGCAGGGAATGAACCAGCACCCCTTCAGCTATGGGCCCTGCCCCTGCCTCTCCAATTGGAATGATTGCAAAATTTCTCCTTCTCGCCTCCATAGTTTTCAACAGATCTTTAAACAGGATGGAGGTAGGCCAGTATTCACCTTGGGACAGCTAGGAGCAGGAGGTAGAACTGATCCACGTATGCCAGTTTCTCTGTCTCCCCCTGGTATGACTCCAGGTTCTCGATCTGAGAGGTGACAGAAAAGTGAGTCGATAAGTTGACAGCATACCAGCCATTCCCACCTATTGGATGTGTACCAGGTTGCTGGATATATACTACAGCAATTTGTCCTTAAACATTACAGATGGGATCGATCCCCAAGGATCCCAGTTGCTGGGTGGGGCTCGGAGCTCACCTCATGTTTCTCAGGGAGCAGTTTTTGCAGCTGTTTCAACATCTCAACATCGAACTTGGAGCGGTCCCCTTTTATCACCATGGCCACAAACTCCTCATTCGAACTTTTGGGAGAGAAAGAGGGTCAAGGGTCATGGCCCGCAAGCTGCTGTCAAGATGCTCTTCTGACAGGAAAAAGAACTACAGCTTACCATTTGAACTGCTTCAGGAATATATTCAGGTTCAAGCTTTTCTTTGCATCCACGAAGGATATCTGTGGAAAGAAGCACCAGAATCCATTCATTCATTTAACAGAAAAGGCTATCCACAGGAGAAGAGAGAAGTGGTGACTTTTGCACAGGGGTGCGAGGGGTACCTCCTCACCTCTTTGGGCTCCTTCTTGACAGGAGCAGCGTCTCGGCTTTTGAGCTCAGTCTGCGGCAGGCAGAAGAGCTGCTCGATGCTGGAGTAGTCTGGCTCCAGAGGACTCTCCATCTGCACTGAGGTCCACATGGAGCTGCTGTCTTTTAAGGGGACAGGGACACACGGTGATGGTTAGGGGACACACGGATACACATGGTGACAACTGCGTGCGAGTGAAACAAAATGGAACAAAAGCCTGGTGGACTGTGGTGGACCGGACTTAAACCAGCTACCCACCCAAGCTGAAGGTGGCCGGTCAGTAGCTCACGCTCATGTGGTCTAGCGCTAATTAGGCTACCAGCTAACGCTAATGATACAAAGTGCTGCTAACCTGTGACCACTCGGGAGGGCAGTTTCTGCCAGTTGAGTTTCTTCATTCGCAGTGTGGGGCAGCGGCCGGCCTTGTGCGGGGGGCCATAGGAGCACCCCAGCGACTGGACGCTCTGGGCCACCACTATGCCGCCCATGCCTGGGGGAGGAGGAGGGGGAGGGGCCATTCCGGGCAGGGGCGGCGGCGGGGGCGGGCCCCCTGGCAAGGGAGGTGGTGGGGGCGGTGGTGGTATACCTGAGAATCCGGGCAGAGGGGGTGGGGGTGGGGGTGGGGGTACACCTGAAAATCCAGGCAGAGGAGGTGGGGGTGGAGGTGGTGGTGGCACCCCTCCAGGTAAGGGAGGGGGTGGAGGGGGGGCTGCGTGCATCATGGGTGGTAGAGGCGGGGCTGGAGGGGGAGGGGGTGGGGCCGGGGGCGGGCCCCCCTGGGCAGCTGAGGGAGGATGAGGAGGAGAAGGAGGTGGTGAGGGTGGAGACGCCGTCGCTGTCACAGACTGAGATGCTGTGACCACGAAGTCTGAGCCTGTGGCCCCGCCCCCCGGCCCGCTGTCCATCCGTTCTGTCTGCACGGCTCTGTCTGTCCTCCTCGGCTGAGCTTCATCCGGGGAGTGCTGGCTGTTGGAGCCCGCCTTGGAGAAAACCAGACGTTCCATGACCCCCTCAATGGAGTCTGCAGGAGCTGCGGTGCACAGAGCATAGAAACACCACAGCCTTACCCACAGTACATCAGCATTCAGAACCCAAAATATCATCACATTACGCACAAACTTGACATTCACATTGTCTTGTTTTCCAGGAGTCTCTTGACTGCCTTTTCCTGGGGTGAGGGAATAATTTTCTAGTTTCTTCCCCAGTTGGCCTGGGTTTCTGTGGTTTTTTTTTGTTTGTTTGTTCCCTCTGGAAAATCCACTGTGCTACATGTACAGCACTTTGTCACAGTGGTGCAAATAATTGATTAGTTTGATTGACTGATTGATTATTATTTTATCCTTTAGTGCATACTTAAATAAGTCCTTAATTAAAACATAAGTGAGTATGACAGAATTATTGGAAATGAATGGATGTCGAGGTGGAAGCTCTGAATTAAACTCAGGAAGAACACCAAAGTAATGTTGAGGCACAGCTACGCTTGCCCTGAGGGTCATCGGGGAGAGTCCTTGGGGAGAGTCCTCTGGCTGAGCGCACGGTCACTGAGCGCACGGTCGCTGAGCGCGCAGTCACTCACCATCTTGGGCCAGCAGGGTGGCCCGGTTGGTCAGGGCCTCCAGGGCCTGCCACACATCAGCCCGGTCAGGACCCACCAGCAGCAAGGCCTGCAGCATGGAGAGCAGCTGGAGAGAGGACGGGGAGCTGCTTACCTAGAGAAAAAAGAGTAAAAGAGAGAGACAGAAAGGAGAGGGAGAGAGAGACAGAGACAGAGTGGAAGAGAGCGAGAGGGACAGAAATGAGAGGGAGAGAGAAACAAAATGGGAGAAAGATGGGAAGAGGGAGAGTGGTAGATGGAGACAGAAAGCAGAGGATAAAAAAAGAGAGGGAGAGAGACGGAAATGGAGACAGAGAGGGGGGAGAGAGGGAAAGAAAAAGAGAGACAGAGAGTGGGAGGGGGAGAGAAGGAGAGGGGTAGAAGGGAAAGAAGAGGGAGATAGCAAACAAAACAGGGAGAGAGTAGGAGGAAGAGGACAGAGATAAAATTACACTGAGGTGACCACAGAAGGAGGCCTAAAGTTTCAGGCCTAGATAACACTGTTCACTTAAAAGCAGAAACAAGAGCACTATGACCAAACTGCAGTATGGCTATACAATGACAAACACAAAACTCAATTAAAATTTATCATCACATAGATCAAACATCCCTGTCATTATTATTATCATCCTTACTGTAAAGCCCTGAACCCATAAAACACACTGCAGTACTACAGCTCAAACACCCTTTCCCAGCATTGCAGCGGAGGTATCTGGCACCAGGGGGCTGCTTACTTTGTTGAAGAGGGCGGTGAACACCTCCTGGTGGCTGCTCATGTCGATGCCACCATACACCCTCAGCAGCTCCTCCTCATCCTCCGCCATGGTCTCCTCAAACGCCTCGCACTGAATAATCAGATCCTCATCCTCCTGTTCCCTGTCACACACACATGTGCGCCAATCAGCCATGGACATATTCACCGAGCCGCTCCAGCATTGGCTACGCCAACTGGTGGCTTACTTGGCTTAACCTGGTGACTGCACTAACTTACTAGCTAGTAAGCTAAGGAGGACACAAAACATGCTTTACTATATACTTGCAATAAAAATACATCTGATTTAGATTTATTTCTGATTTATTGGCCCTTATCCAGTTAGGATAGGTTAATTAAATTTCAACGCGCCAACCGAAATGGTTGAATAGTCTTAATGAGGAGCTGCGTCATTTATTTTTAGTTCTTCAAAATGGTGTTCATGTATGTATGTGTTGATAAAGTATATTGACTATATTTCATAATATGCATTTCATATATTTCACATAGGCCCTAGTCCAATGTTTGCCTTGTCCAAAGAATTAAAATGTAACTGTTTACAGATAAAGGTTTAACTTAGAATGGCACCTATATCTTTGATCTAAAGTTTGACTGTAATCCTTGTTTATGCGCCATACTTCAACAATCCACGTATTTAACTTGGTGACTATCACATGAATTGACCTTAGAACGTATGGCAGATAAATATTTAGAGAAATACATTCACGGCGTTTTACCAGCAACGAACGCCAATGCAGTCGGTAATGAAGGTCATAATTCTGGTCACAAAAATGCCTAAAATCTTGTTTTAAAACCGATGTTCCAGAAATATGTGCGACGTCCACGCCTTGTGTTTTTCCACTCAGTACAAAGTGTTCAAGCTAACAGCTGGGTTAAAAAAATAAACCATGCCTACCCTTTGTCTTTAGTTAGACTGCAACCGGAGAAATTTGTTTCCGTTTTTTGTTGTCAAGGTAACGGATGCTGTAGGCAATTGAAGGACCACTGCGTTGCGAACGTTCGCCGCAATAGAGTCGAAACATGACTCGTATTCTTTTCTTCACATTAAGATGCGTCACACATTGATGTACACGATTTCAGCGTTGCGCATCCCTTGTCAGACATTCGAGAATGGTTTTAAGTCGGTAATTCAACGAAGTGCGGACTGAGGGAAACACATAAACTATCACCCGGCCTTTCTTCCTTTAAAAATTGCACACAAAAGTTAATTAGGTAACGTTATTCAGTTGCAGGGTCAACACTATAAAAGGTGAAAACAAATAAAATAAAGCAGCTTCTCCGATTCTGGCAAATTCCAACACTTACCTTAATTTTGGCAGTATATCCAGTAACTGTAGTCCTGCAAGACAAAAGTTGAATTCACCTCACCGTAAATATATTTGTTCGTGCCAAACGTTAACAAAAGTACCTTCTCACTTTATCACTGCTGAAGAGGAACAATTTTGCTCAATTAGGGGTGAGACAGTTGAACTCGGTTTGTTTAGCACTAAATGTAGGCTATTCGTCGCACTGCAGTGAACACGGCGAAATCAATAAAACAATGTTAAAATGCAGATTGTTTCCTTTCAGAAATTTATGTTACTTTTACTGACAAAATATGTGCGTATTACATGTTGGATATATCTGAGTAAATGAGAATGAATGTAAGGCTTTTATGCAACTAACCTCTAAACACCTGCTGGCTGTCTGTTCTAACCAGAATAAGGTATTTTCACAAAACCAACAGGAAAGATACCGGAAAGGATTTAGTTGCATACTTGTCACCTATTTTGACCTCACTTATTTAATAGTCACTTCCCTGTTTCTAACATTGCCAAATTGGTACACATATTATAAATAAGTCTGCATACGGCGAATCTATGGCTCTGAGTAAAGTCTTTTCTACAACTTTGTTCAGATTCAGTGATATCAGTCACAACAAACCAAGCCTGTGTTAAACTGTGAACCTATTGAAAGTGGTAGCACTTTAAAGGTTTGGCCACTTATTCTGCCTCCATTTTGGATGTCATCAACATAGTCCCCTTGACCTGGTTCTGACCAGGCCGCAAGAACATGCCCCTAATTTTCAACTGGCTTCTGAGGGCGTTCTGTTATCTTTCACAAGGTGACAAACTACCACGTCAAAGTAAACCCCAAGTGTGACTATCTTTGTCTCCATCTCTTTCTAGTGAAGCTTAATTTTAGAGCCGCATAAACAACCCATTCGCACGTGTGTCCTTTCTGTTTTTTTATTGGTGAAACAGACGGACAGGAAGTGAGCAGCCAGCATACCAATGAACTCCTTGCGCAGTCTGTCCCTCTTCCTGAGGTCCTCGGTGCCAAAGATGAGGGCATTGATGACACTGAGGAGGGTGACCATGTAGGGCACATTGTCGGTGGCCTGCAGCTCATTCATGATCATGCTGAAGCGATACTGCTGGGTCTTCACGCTCTGAAATGGTTAGCGTCAGACACGTCAGACATGTCGCCAGTTTCACACAGATGGCCCGGCAAACGCGTGCAACTTAAAGGTCACCCACGGCTGTTCTCTGAAACATCAGCAGCAACCCTGAACTGAGGTGTGAACCTGGGTGTTTCCTTTTAATTTTGTAATTGATGAATCTAACATTGGGATCATGCTTACGCCCTATAGTCCAAAAATAGTTTGCTGCACCATATTTTGGGAAATTAATGCCAAAGTGTGTATGGGTAATGGTTAGACAGGATAAAGATAAAAGGCTAACAGGACCAAACCAGTCAGGCGAATTTGCTGTGACAAGGAGTGGCCTCCCAGGAGTTCCATGTGCCATGCTTTAAACTGGACTATCATTGCGTTAATTTGGAAAGTGGTATTCATTCAGATGAGTTTTTATGTATTTGAAAATGAGCCACAGAGAAGGTTTATAAATGCTTGGTACATAGTCTGTGTTTGCTTATGAAATCACCTTGAATACCTTCAAAGCCAGAAGTGACTTACATCAATTACAGAATTTTACAATGATTTCATTTATTCAGCTGGATATTTACTGAGGCAACTGTTGATTAAGTACCTTGCTCAAGGGTACAGCAGCAGTACCTCCGTGAGGAATCGGACCAGCAACCTTTTGGTTACAAGTCCTGCTCCTTAATCTCTACGCTATACTGCCGCCTCCTACGGCATCATGACAATACAATACTATATGCAAGTCAGTCATTGACATGCAATCAAAAAATCTTTGCTCTCTAAAGCAAGATGATATGATTGGTTCACATCAGTGAGCCCCATCTGTGGTCTATGACCTATGGACAATGGCCTCTTCAGAGGCAAATAGTAGGGCAGAAAAAACATTCTGGTACTTACACAGATGATTGCTAGATTTGCAGTAGCAAAGTACATGGAAGGTGAAATATATTCAGTTAAAGGCACTTCCAGGTACAGAGTTGCTTGTTTGCTTGCCATGACTTTTTTTTGGTACTTGTGTATTACATGCAGTGTACACTAGATGGTAGCACAACATCAAGGAGCAGAGAATACAGAAACGCATTGGCCAGGTAATGCCCTGGTATTTTAAGCTTTCCTGAGCAGTTCTGCTTAACTGTGCATTGCATACAGGAAATGAGTTCAGCTGAGCATACACTAAAAGGAAATTACACATTTCATTGATTTTATGTATGACTCCGTGAAGTTGCTTGTCTTGTCTCTCCGACTGGCATTTGCGGGTATTTGATTGACACCTGCCTTATAGTGCTCCAGGGCATCCAGGGCCAGACTGTAGCCGTCTGTGGAGAACATGCTGAGAGCAGCCAGCAGGTCAAACACCTGCTTCTTCACCATAACATTGGAGGTGTCCAGGGCTGGGGAAGATAATCAGTGTCATTACCTTTCTGTCTCTGTCCCTCTCTGTCTCTTTCTCACTCTGAGTTCAATTCAGTTCAGTTCAATTTTCAATGCAAATAATTTATTAGCATGACAACCAAAATACATGTTGCTGAGGCATGCAAAGCAATCAAGAAAACACAGAACACACAAACAATACATCACAATTATGATACTGAGTAATATGAATGATAATAATAATGATAATAACACACATAAAACACAATTTGAAGCCATTTTGGTGTCACCCACTGTCTCTTGGGCTGTGACAGACTGAAAGATGTAGAGAGTATATCTTAGTAGGGCTCTCTTTCGGGGAGGTTTTGAAATTTTGGCCCAATTTCTGCTATTTTGCATATTACTCTTTAATTTGTATTTCATATTTGTATTTTTTGCAGCTAAAAATAAATTTCAAAGTTAAAATAAAGCACTGCTGTGTCTTTAACTGTTCCTAGGCATCGTGAACATAGCCTTTCCTCTTTGGGAAACCATGTCTGCCCATAACAGCTACCCTGTGTTTGGCCGAGCTCTGCCCGTCTGCCCGCGTCTCAATGGCCAGGCTGTGCTCACTGAGTCTGTGCTTTGACAATATTTCTCTCAGTGAAAACAGCCTGGCAATACAGACCTGTTGCAAGTGCTTGCTGATATCTAGTACTTTCAAAAATATCTGACACAATTGCAGGGCATCAAGTATGAAACTTCTGTAGAGGTTGTCTGTATTTTTCTTATTTTACTTATTTATTCTTCTTATTTATTCTGTATTCCGCAGACCCCACAGCAGTCTAGAAGCCAGCAGTTCATCCAGTCAGCTGTGCCCAAATCAAGCTGTCACATCGTCACCCCATCCCACTTAGCCCCGCCCACCTTGAGACAGCTTGCGCACGTAGCCGCCCTCGTTGTCCACGATGAAGTGGATGCCGGCGGAGGAGTTCATGACGGCGCGCACGCAGCCGACGCAGGTGAGCTGCAGGAGGGCGTCGGCGATGCGGGAGCAGCCCCGCCCCGAGAGGCGGTCCAGGGCCTCCAGCAGCAGGGCCAGGCCGCTCAGCTCCAGGAACTGCGCCATCCAGGCCTGGTCGCTGTGCTCCAGCCGCTTCTTCAGGCCCGAGTAGTTGACCACCGTGGGCACCTGCAGCAGCCGGATGCACAGCTCCGGGTCGGCGTTCTCCAGGTTGGCCTCCTGCGCCCCGTCCACATCCTGGGGCACGCTGACATGGTCCTTCAGGGCCACCCACTTCCCTTTGGCGGTCATCGCGATGGAGGACGGAGCTGTGGAGGAGAAAAGAGGAAAACTGATACGCTGTCGGTGGGAGCAGTTTACAGTGATGTCATTCTCTGCTAAGATTAACAGTGTTGCTTCCCCACGTGACCCTGTATAGTCCTTCATCTGTGCAACACGCAGATCATGTAACATTAGAGATCATCACAGAAAAACTTTTAAAAACTGCACAAGGAGATGAATGTGGGATATTTTGCAGGATTTTACCTATAGTCTTCATGGCTTTCTAAACAAGAAAAGAAAAAGAAACCTGATTGCAATGCTGACGGCCTCATGCTGAGTGGAAAACTGGAAAAATGGCAGCATTGTTTCAATATTTAATCATCCAGGAAAAAACATAAGTCTCAGAAACATGTGAAGAGGTGAGACTGTCACCTGCTGTTGACCATTTCAGCTTCTAAAGGAAGGAGGGAAGCACACACAGACAGAATGGAGGGTACATGGATGAAAAGGTCAGTGACCCCTGACGTGGCCTGACGAGAGTCTGCTCCACAGCGCCTCCGAGAGGGGGCTTGTCCAGGCTGCAACTGACCCCTCTGCCTTAGAGGTCAATCGACCTGCTCTCTTTTGCTGAAGCAGTGAGATTGAATGGCAGGAAATACAGTCAGAGGCGCCAGTCAGACAGACACTCAGACAAACAGAGAAGTGCAGGAACCAAGGATAGAGGGAAGTAGAACATTTTTTAATAGATGACAAATCATGGAAAAGATACTTCAGCCACTTTCCTTTGACCGCATATTTACCCATATTTACATGTCTCTCTCTCTCTCTCTCTCTCTCTCTCTCTCTCTACATATATATATATCAATCTCACGTTGTAGCTTTCGCAAGCGTACAAACTACAGACAATCTGCGCTGTTTCGCGAGTATAATCATTTACTCTATTTACGCGATTGGTGTCAATTATTCTGTGAATTATTTGTTTTATTGTTAATCAAGGAGGATAAAGGGGAACAGGTTGAAAGTAAAGATAGATTTAAAGGTAATGTTCCAGCCTCCCCTGTTTCCAGCTCACCAGCCGCCACTGATATATATATATATATATATATATATATATATATATATATATATATAGTCATTTGTACTGCAAAGTGAGTACGAACAATTCACACCACATTCATGAGCCGTGCGCAAACACCCAATTTTGTTGCCACCCTTGTTATTTTGATGACAACTCCCAACTGTTCTTAAATTAGATGCTTGCGCACAGTATCTCTGATTAACATATGAAAATGCCCCAACAATCCCATATAAGGACTTTATTCCGAGATGTGGGTATTTTCTCTGAATAAGAGACATAAACAATTCTGACAGAAGTAGATGCAAGTAAAGTGGAGCAGTGGAGTGTCTGCGACATTCGCAAATCACTGGCCAAAAATACGCACAACTTTGAAAGGACTCCAATGTCTAAATCAATTTCAGATAAAAAAGTTTATATTTATCTTGTCAGACAGAAAATGTGTATCTGACTTTAGAGCGTTTGGGGAAGCAGACTTTACAGTTGTATGCTGGGGATAAAAAGGTGCATGAATATGGTAATTCATACTCTTATTCAAAGACGCTTAGTTAATTCAATGCAAGCCTGAATCTTCGCCCTGTTCTCTGGAGTGATTCAGGCATAGGGTCCTCTCATTGCTGTTCCCCTCATGGCAAACGAATGCTATCTTTCATCACCTTTTGTGCCAGCATCATCTTGCACAATCCTATCTGTCGTGTACAAAAGCGTGCCGTCTGCTGTGCCCAAACACATCCACCAGCCTTTTAGCACACTGATACTGCGCTCTATCACCGCTATGTGTGTATGTGGTTTTATGCAACCTCCCGTAGTATCTGCCAGAAGTGTCACCAGTCAAGGTTTCAGCACTTTGATCAGAATGCCAAAAAAATCATCGTCTTGTTGAAATTTGTGTGCTTGCGTATGTGGTACAAATGATCCGGAGCAGATGAACATCAGAACAAATTCCAGGTACCAAGAAATTGATGAATTCCTAAATGATGTCATTTTTATGTACTCACACTATACGCACTAAAACGTGTGTGCGCACAAATAGTGAATCTGGCCCAATATGTTGTCTTAAACCAGGCTTTGCTCAAGGCACACATTGTCGAGCTCCAATTGCTTTGCTCCTCCAGAGGCTTGTTTCTATCAGATTGCCAGACACAAAATAAGTGCCTTTTTCTGCCGCAGAGAACATTTTGCGGGGGAAGTTAACAGCTCGGCAGATTTGAGGAAGGGTGTGAGATGTGCCAGCAGTCCTCTCAGCGCTGGGCGTGCCAAAGAACGAGCCCCAAGCTGTCCTTCGGGGGGGTGGGGGCAGGGGAACTCTGTCAGCTATTCATGGTGGAGTGTAAACAGAGCCACATGCCTAGCAGTACGGTCAATAAGAGCTTTCACCGTGTGGTACGTTTCAGTGAAAAATATTTGATACAATGAGTGACGGCAGACCATACAACCACCTCACCTCACAGCCACGCCTCACTTAACAGTGTTCCCATAAAGGGGAAACAGTATAACACAAATGACCCCCACAGTGAAATGATTGTTACACAGAAGAAAAAGAGCAAAGGTACAACTACACTGGAATTCTATGGTATCAGAGCTGTGAAACAGAGTACTAAAACTTGTCCTTTCAGCTAAACACCTCCAATGAATGGGGGAAAGGTATGGAAAAGTGTGACATTTTTATTAGTGTGTGCTTTACAAAAGTAACCCTTCGTCGGTAAGCAATCCTATGTAGGTGAACCATGAGTATCTCATTTTTGACATGGTAGGCCAAACTGAAACCGGGCAGCCATTTCCAAACAGTGAAATTAGCATTTCCTGCTAGGTCCCTTACTCCTGACAGTCATGGAGGTTGAGGTGAGCCCCACCCACTACTGTAACGACATTAATTATGTAACTCACTAATTATTAGGTCAAGACATAAGGGTGAGTCACATAATTGTAGATGCTTAAAAGAAGTTTCGGTTACAAAAGAGTAATCCTGCATGGAGCAAGTATTGGGCATGGTTATTATTTCAGTTTGGCTTGTTAATGCTAACAAACCAAGCGTGCACTACTACCATGCTAAAACAGCCCTGGCTGATCAGTGGATTACTGCACAACGCCGTGCGATTTCAACAAGCTTCAGTTACGGTCACCATGAAGTGGGCCAAGATGTGTACCTGAGCAAGGGGCGTGGTTGTGTCACTGATGAAACATGTGTGTGTGTGTGTGTGTGTGTGTGTGTGTGTGTGTGTGTGTGTGTGTGTGTGTGTGTGTGAGTGTGTGTGTGTCCAAGACGGTCTTATCAAGACGAGAGAGAGCCGAGTTATGCAACAGCAGGGCGCCACGTCTGAAGAGCTCCGCACCACGACAGGAAACGGTGTCAGCAGGTCAGGTCAGGTCAAAGACAGGAGACTGAGCCAGGAAGCAGAAACATATCACGTCCACCGCAGGAGCCAAAAGCATGCCATGTTCACAAAAAAACGTGTCTGGAAGTGGTCAGAGAGCTGCATTTCACTTGCTCTTGTTCTACCCACGCTCTGCCTGGGATTAGCAGCTGTTGGTTTAACGCATCCTGATCATCTTACACCTCATTCTCACTGACAGGCACAATCTTGCATCAAAATTAATGTGTTAAGGAAAAAGATCCCTGGCATGCTAACTAGAGTTACTGCCAAGACCAATCGGTTTGAGCAGTACAAAGAGTGAACCTGGATGTTTATAGTTATCACTGGAATGATGTCCCTCCCCCAGATTTGGACATCATAAACACGGAAAAGAAAGGGGGAGGGTGGAGGAGGGATGCCATGAATAACTCACACAGAAAGGAAGTGGTAAGAAAGACCTTTGTAGCTATGGATGGGACCGGTTTGTCTGGGTTTGGTTAAATGTGCAGGGATTATCTGAAAATCGTCCTCCTGAATCTGTGTTTGGAACCTCAATAGCTTGATTCTGATGGTCAAAGCTTTAATGAGCATGTCACTTTCTGTGGGACTGGGTATGCTAAAACAAGGAGGGCTACTGAGCCTATCCCAGACTCACAGTAAAAGCACAGAGGCACCTGCTATGCTAACAGGAACCATGTAGATGGCTGAATTTCTACAGTGCATGTTTCACCATAAATGGCGTTACCATGGTACCATGGTAGACAACAGACCTTCAGAGAGTGTCATATGACCTTGAGACTGTAACAAGCTCTTTTAATTGGCCCCAGATTCAGAGGAATGAGTCTGCGGTTTGCTTGGCTACATTCTTTCTAGTCCCATGATATTACATTTGACAGTCAAGGCTGTCTCCCCTCCAGGTCAAGTCTAACAGCTGCTGAAATGGTGCCTTTTCCTGAAATTAAGTGTATTAAGTGCTTATCTTTTCTCCAGTGATTTTTGCTTATATGAAGACAGTATCACTAGTGCTGCAAGAAAGGGTTCCATCCCTTCCAAGGGATTTTGTTGAACCCTCATTTCTTGGCATCTGAAATGGGGTTTTAAAGCAATCACAAAGAAATCAAGATGAATTTTTATGAAGATCATGCCAATACAAAAACCCTTTGGTGTTCTATGTCTGTTAATGCATGTGACACATAGGTACAGTAAAATTTTATGATCAGCTATTTATTGAAGAGATTTGATTCATTTCATTCATTTCATAAGGTCATAGCTTTGCTTATGCTGTACCATTATTTAGGGCAGCTTTCATGCAAACCATCTCCTGACTGTCTTAAATGGTTGTCACTGTACATCTACCTTAATTTCTTTGCAGACACCCTTGTCCACAGAAACTTGACATAGCTTTAATCCATAATTAACATGATGTACTTAAGGAGGCAATATGCATTAATATGCAAAATCCATCTGGACTCAACAACCAACCTACTGTCCCCAAAAGCCTCTTGGTGCATGCAAGTAAGTTATCAACCTACTATTGCTGCTATTGGAAACTAATTATGACTGGTAATATTGAGTGGGGGAGTGTTTGTTTTATGAATAACAATCCATTAAGGATCAGCTGGTTCCTTTTTATTGAACTGTGACTAATGTCACACTACCTTTGTCTGTTCCTCATTCAGTTATTTTAATTGCAACAGAAAGATCTGCTATGGAGAGATCTGCTTCCATAAAATGATTTTGACTGTCATGTTGGATTGAGAGATCAAAGATTTGTCAATGGTTATCCAGAGCAATATGCTTATTAGCAATGCAAAGACATTAAAAAAGGTTCAGAATTTGACCTTACCAACAAAAGGTCCAGTGGCTTGCATGACAAGGACAAAAGTGACACAGTAAGTGGGGTCTCTGAAAGACTGGTAATGCAGCAGGGACAGTCTAATTTATAAGGCACTCCCATGCAGTGAATCAGCTCTGGAAAAAAAAAAGTTGGCTGTGCACATGTTGAAATTTAAAATAACCAGTTGTAACTGTATTATGTTGCTCTCTAATGGCCAATCAATGTAGATGTTCAACCTGCAATGGGCCCCTTCCTGAACTTTGTGGGGAGGGCTGGGATTTTGTGGTAGGCCACTGATAAGGCCAGTTCCTCCCTGCCTCTCCTACTTGTAGAAATGCTTCAACTGCCAGACATGGGGTTTCACAACAAAAATAAACTACTGTAAGATGTGAAAAGCCTTGTGTTTTCATATAATCGGTCATAGACCTTTCGAGTCTGTCTGTGCTACTTAACAGCAGCGTTGAGGCCATGTTGCCATGGGTACGGGAACTTCTTAAAAGGGGTTATTATTGCACACACCCGCCTGATTTGTCAGGGGGTTCATACAGAGAAAGGCGAGCCTTAGGCAGGAAGCATTAACTTCCTGCATAAAGAAAAAGCAAGCAATGCACAAGGTACTTCTCCCCTCCCAGTTTTGTTTGTCCCAAACTGATCCAGGGTCAGCAAGAGGACCAGCACATTAGTGGTTTTGCTGACAGAGCAAAACACGAGTTCCTGTGATGAGAGAAAAGAGGAGGCTTTACCATTCGCTGATGGCAGTGATGGGAGCTTGAAAGAAAGGTCACAACAGGCTCTCCTTTGTCATAGTTTTAAGGTCTCTGCACATTAGTCAGGAAGACTCCAATAAGTTTAATTCCAACAAATAAAACAAACCTGCCTGGCAATCCCTCTCAACTGGGGTACTAACAAGGAACCACACCTGCGCACAACGAGGGCATCACTGGGACACTGCTGTAACAGCCTCAACTAGAGATAACAGCCTCAACCAGAGCTAGTTACCACTGTGGACTTTGTTAATTTCAGTTTACATTGCCACGTTGTGCTGTGTCGTTATCACATTGATCGTATAAAGGTGTTTTGAGCCACTGTTAGTTGCTGACACCTGTATATCAACATGGATTCTCCCATTTAAAACCTGTGTAACAATCAGCTGAGTTTATACCAAGGCCACTTGCTATGAATTGGCAGAAAAATGGAACCACAGCTGCAGGTGCCAGAAGTAACCCTCCTAATAACTGATATCTGTCCAGCTGAGGGTGACCCCCCACACACACAGACACACACACACATACACTAATTCAGAGGGCCCTCTGTGACAAAAGAGGATCATGTTTCTAACTTGTCCTTTGGGAGAAATTACATCAGGCAATCTGAATTGGATTTGAATTTCAGTTTGATAAGATTGTGACTGGAACATGTCACCCTTGTCTTATAAAGAGCTCTGTGGTAGTCTGCTGCAAAGGGGAACTACATCAGAAGAAAGGTGGTTCATTGATTGATTTGTTGATTAATTGATCTATTTATTGATTTATTTATTGATTTATTGAGAGTGCTTTTTCCTTGAATTAGTAGGACATTACATAGATATACACACACACACACGCACACACACACACACCTCGCCCACTGACTATACAAGACTGGTATCCTGTGGAAATTTTCACTCATGATATCCGTAGAATCAGCTGCTCTCTCAGCCTGACATGCCAAATGCCTCCAGCTATGAAACCATGTAAAACCTGGAAGGGAAAAACCAGTTCACAGAGACATACTTTCATCCATGCCAGGCCTCCTGTTTCTCTTTGCAATGAACTGAACTTCTAGAATGTCTAAAATGAGCCATACTTGCATGGGTTAATGCATTTCTGGTTCTACTAAGACAGTGTCACTTTTCAAGCAAAGTCAGGCTCCCACTCGTCTGGATAAAAGCATTTCATCCTGGACTTGAATACACTTACATTGCCAAACTGAAAGAATCATAACCCAAGAGAGAGATCAGTGAAACCACATGTACTAAACCTGGTTAGCATTTGGTTATTATTTCCCATTTCATTTCACTGGAGTGTGTGAATCAGTGATGAGACAGAGAGGGGTGAATTCAAGTTCGATACTAGTTTTCAAGTTCTTTGTGGGGGAAGCTGGTTCATCAAGGGTCAGTATTAGGTTATGCAACAATAGGGAGGAAGCTCTGTGACATGGGCCAGGACGTTAATGTTCTGAACTGCTCTACTGCTCTGTGATAGGCAATTACATTGACGATCTCACATTAACTTCTTGTGGGGGCCAATGAGAATTGAGGAAATTGGGAGAACTGGGAAATCTTCTGCCACAGACTGCAAACTCATCTGTTCAAACTACAGCTTAGTTCCAAAAACCCCTTTGTCTGAATATTTGCCCTCTATTCTCAAACATATTTGCTAAATCCTTAAACTTGGCAGTTAACAAAATGTGGAATGTAATCTAATGACTCCTGCTAGCGGATTGTGCTATTTATGATATAGTATCATCTCCACTCATTGCCTAACCTTTTGTGTGCACTTTTGTAATCCTCCTGGAACACTGATGACATTTCATGATTAAGAGGTGGCACTGACAACATTTGCATATGATCGCAGAGTCTTATAGGACTGGGAATAATGACATAAAGAAGTTTTTAAGTTTGTCAACTAGTGACCAATTTAGGGTTTGGGTGATATGACCTACACTTCACTCTTTGATCACATTATTTTTCTTGCTGTTTGGTATTGTGCAATGGAAACACTTAGCAAAAATGCAAGACTGTCTATTCAAATATAAGTCAGCCAATTTTAGTGACCACTCATGATAAGAGTCTTTCTGTTTAGTGGTCAGGGAAAATCCCATAAAGCAACTTAAATGAAAGCTCCCTTACTGTTTTTAAGCATGATGCTCCCTCTCAACAGTGAAACGTGTGGTTCTATTCTGATATCTGGTATCAATGGAACAAAATCAAAAGACTTTGCATTTCAGTGACGCAAGTGTGACCCTGTAAAGGCACATCTTTATCAGCTAACAGGATTAGTTCCAGGAACACTTGTGATTGATTTAAGCATCCCACTTTAAATGAGTATCTTGTCTGGGGACTTTAAAGCTGATCGCACAACAAGGACTTCATGTTAAACCTGTAATGAAATCACAAACCTCAATGAATACAGTGAAACACATGCCACAAATGCTTTGTCATGCATGACTCTTCATTCTCAGTTACATCACACCTACTGTACTGGTAGGTTATGGGAAAAAGCTTCAGGCAACGAGGTCAATGTTATCAGATTTCTTGAAGATGTTATGTACCATCAATCTACTTTAGTTGTATATGCAAATTATCCCTTTGGATCTTCCTGTAAAGACCATGTCAGAAGTCAGCCATTTATGGTGAATATACTGAGACCCTTCATAGTAAAAATTCAGCTTTGCTAAGCTCAAACTGAAAGATATCACCTGACCAATTCATTGGACCTTTTGGGGTAGGGTCAAAACTGGCTACAGTCTAATATTTATGAGCACTTATATAAGTATTTATCCTGGCATGTAAATACTGGAGCCAAACTATTCATTGGCAAACTCCATAGCACATTCTCGCAGTACTGCCAACTCCACAGCCCACAGAGCAGCCAGACTATTGTTCAAAAGTTGCTTTTTGTTGACATAAGTTGCCACGGGTGACCCTTGGGTTTCTGCAGTGGGAAACGTTTGAATGTTTCTATCATATAATATAGATGTATAAATATCTTGGTGTGCAATAAATGTCTCTGCAACTTGTGAGAAAACCACTAGGCTGGACACGCACCAGACTCTCACCATCCACAGAACTGTACTGCAGGTCAGTATCAGAAGCACAAGCATGTTGCCTGGCTGGTTGTTGCACAATTTGGACTTTTGCAATGTGCAACAGTGCTTACTTGTTGGATCCTAGTCCTACAGAGTTAAAGGCTTTCTGGCTTTCATGCTGCCCTTGATGTGACTGCATGAGAACTAGCTCTTGATCATTTACATCAGTCCCTCAGGGATGACCCGTTTCATCGACTAGATGTTAATTGAGGCGATGCGGATTAAGTAACACCCTCAGGAGTACTTTCAGCTGTTTCCCCAGATGGGACCCAAGCTTACAACTTCCTGGCGAAGAGTCCAGTTCTGTTGCCATGCCGCCACGTTTTGATAAAGAAACACATACAAAAAGTGCGGCGATAACGGCAGATCACACGCGCAAGGAACGCATATTATGCGAAAGAAAAGACCGGCGAACGTTTGCTTCAAACAAGCCCCGGAGTCTTGTTTTGTGAAATGCTTTTCTTTGCTGATTCCACTGTTGTTATGGCTTTTGGTAGCACCGGAGAGACACAGAGAGAAGTGGAACATGCTGCATGATGCCCGGGTAACATCAGAGTAAGTACATCACGAATATTGGCTTGTGGCGCTGCAGTCGTGCTATCTCCCAATTCCAATAAACCGCAATTAATAGAACACTCCCAAACAAATCATGCGTAAAGAGTCAAATGACCCACCCGCTCTTTTACGTAACTTGTCATCACAAACAACACATGACAGAGACGCAAAGCTACTAAAGACTAATTGTAGTTGACATATCTTATGAAACTAATTTGATGCTTTTTAATCCAATAAACCGGGTGATGATTCAGAAATATATTAAACTTGTAAGGCAAATTGCATTGTCTCGGTGTGGAAGGCAATCTACATTGTCTCTGTGTAAATTCAGCCAAATCCAATAATGTCCAACGACATTATAGTGGTCAAGGGACATGGGAATCGCCAGCTACACTGTAAAAAGTTCAACTTAAAAATTTAAGTTCAATTGCTGCCTTAAAGTTTCAAGTAAAATCAAATTGGATTTACTAATTGCTTCAACTCATTATTCATTGAACTGACTTAAAAACCTGAGTTGGAATACTGACAACTCAGAAAATTCAGTTGAAATTGCATAAATCATATGCAATTTGTAAGTCGCTTTGGTTTAAAAGCGTCTGCGAAATACCAAATTGTAAATTGTAAGTAAATGAAAGAAAGAAGTTACCATGACTTACTGATCAAATCGTTTTTTACAGTGTACTTAAAAAGAATCTCAGCTGCTGTCGCGCTTGTGTTGTAATGCTTATTTCAGAATGGACACATCTCCATATTGATTCTGTTGGATCGTGTGTAAACGTTAACGCGCTGTTCATAACCAGCCTTATCGATCAAAGCTGACTGGGTCTAAAAAGATATGCGCGTAATTCGTGATATAACAATAGGAAGAGATGTGCCTGGCACAAATCTAATACCATTCATAACTCACGTTCCTCAATTATCAGAAAAGAGTCATTGTTGGAAAATGACGGAACCATTTAGAGCAGAAAAAACATGAATACCAACAACACACACGCGAAAGGACAAATTCAGGAATTCCGTAAATCTGCTCTTAGTTCTACTGTACATACACCTGAACTTCAGCCTTCAGGGCTGAGAGCAGTCATACCGCATTAAATGAAGACTTTCTCCGCATTTCTGACACAGCATTTCAAGAAGTCGCTTCGGCCAGGTATAATAAGCGTCTGAACTCTGTGGCGGCTTGCACGTCGGGGAAAGGCGAATAAGATGTACAGTAGCATTGAATTTCGAGGTTGTTAAACGAATGTGTAAAATTAAACCCCGCACCCGCAAAACCAACACACTGCTCTGGCTCGAACTCCTAAGTGCGTCAGCCGCGAATTGCAGACGTAACAACATTCTAGCCTAATGTAGTCAAAAACCCCGCGTTATGGCATCAGTTTAGAGTACCAAAGTTAATTTTTGGAATATTTCAAGTACTAAATTACTTGAGTACTAATTACCAACCAACAATTCTGATAGCGCACTGAAACCGTTTCTGGGTCGGTTTCGGTACTGAAAACCTTTATCTTACCTCGTTAACGCTTAGGCCTAAGCCATACAGTTCTGGAAGGTATTTTCTTTCAAAGGCTAATGCTTTGTTGTTACCAGCACTCCTTAACAAAAAGGAAAAGTCTGGAAAATTTCCGATTTGTTGACTGCGCGAGAGAAGGAGATGTGCAGTACCCGGCGGCTCCAGCTTTTCTTGTCTGTGCCATGCGCTAGCGCGGGTGTGCCGATGTCAGAGATAACCTCTGCGCTGGATAGCTCCTCCCTTGTTGAAACACAGGCATTGATTAAACACTGTGATATCAAATCAGGATTTCCAACTCTATGTACAAAAATAAATTAATGACATTTTAAATATATGCGAAACCCTACATGAACTTTCGAAGTGAAGCGTTTTTTGCTGTGATGCCATGTCTTACAGACGAGCTTTCCTCACATTTGATCTTGGGAAATGTAAAGGTAGTTTTTGGCAAACATCGTCGATATTGGCCGAGGGTACCCGCGTACAAACGGAGCATATTGTTGGGTAAAGGCATGTTAGGACTATTCACGCTGAGTGTCCAAAGTCTGGATTGAAAAAAATGCGACCGGGTTGACGGGTGATGGGTCGTCATGCAGCCGAACGCTCACCTCTCATACGTGCTGGTTGAAGATTGCTAATACCGTTGGCGACACATTTTCTTCGTGTAGCTGTGTACTTGTACAGAAAAGCGCTGGAAATTAAGTTTTATGTTAATAGATCCCCTGGTTGGAAGAACTGTTCATGCTGCAAGAACAAATGCCCTCTAAAGCATCCACTATAGGCATGTGTAAAATAAATCGCTCGTTGTGTAAGTTTGAGGAGTTGACGATGCCTGCGTGTGTGTAAAATCAAATGCAACCTGAAATACATTGAACACGTTTTTTCTTTCTCAATTTTAAGATAAATTTATCTTTTAAATAAAGAAAAACTTTTATCCCATATTTAACCATTTGTCCATATCTTTATGAAGCGTCAAATATTAACTTTAACTTTAAATATACACTTTGTCTCAAAAGTATGACAAAAGTGAGCATTTAGCCTAAATATTTTATCATTTTGAAAATGTTATTAATGTTTTCTTATCCCTTATCATTTAGCATTCTGTGGTATCTTGAGTTTTTTTTTTTTTTTTTTTTTTGAGCAACACAACTTTTCGCAATCACTTTCTGGTAAAAGGACACGTATTGATTTGCTCCGTTATCAGTGCAGGGAAGGTAACGTGTTTTGGGGAGGTCTATCCATAAGGGTAGGGTGAAGATGCAGCCACAGAGCAAGAACAAACAGGTGAACTTCACAACGCTTCAGAACCCAGCATTGAAAGAGCCGCTCATGCATTCCGTCACGGTAAACGGCGCTCCACCCCGCGCTGCAGTCACGTCCTTGGAATGTAAGCGATAGCTGAGCTTCCACCCAGAGAAAACAAGGGGAAACAGGCTATGAACGACAGAAAATACGATCAGACAGGCAAGACCACGTGGTGCAAGTAACACTGAAAAATAAATGCTTCCTGTAATCTTGGGGAACCTACTTGCCATTCAGTACAAACAACTAGCCTCTGCCTTTCTCCTGGCCGCTCTTTATGTATTTTGGAAATGCCTTCAGCCTGGCATTTGTAGTCAGGTTTACACATGCCTCTAAATCTCTCTATTTCTAAAAGTTGTGACCAGGGTGCGAAATACAGGGGGTCTCGGGGGGTCCGAGACCCCTTGATTGACACTTGAGACCCACTGAAAGCCTCAACAGCAAAATTTTGGGGGGTCTCTGGAAAAATCTTTTAAACAATTATTTGTCACTTGCAATCATCACTAAAAATGTCTTTAAACCCTTAAAGCCCGACAGACGCAGCCTGCGTCCAGATTCACATCCCTTCTCGGTTGAATTGCTCATAAAGTATTCATCGCTAACGATGCTAGTTGCTTGTCTATGCGACGAAGTGTTGGCGAGAAAAATAATTTTGAATTTACATCAAATTTAATCATAGTTACAATCTGCATACAGCTCTGCGTCTATCTCCACACCCATTACTCTTGTTTAAATTACTCATGCACTCGTCATTGCATAGATATGAAACACATATCAGAAGAAAGAGCATAGGCCTAACCGGAGCTTTGTAATGATGCTAGTCACATATTTGTACATACCGAAGTAATCACGTTATGAAGGCAGATCAGACTTCTGCAAAGTAATATCTTTACTAATTTCTTCACCCATTTTCACTCCTGCTTTTCGGTTGAATAAGTCACGAAGTCCCTATCGCGTCAAAACGTACCGCATGTCAAAATAAACAGCAGAACTCACCCTTTCTGATGATCCGATGTTTCTCTGTGTGACAAAGCGTTGTTGAGTAATCCGGTTTTGAAATTACAGCAAATTTCTGCATTGTCTCCAACATAGGGGTGACATTACATTCCACTTTGTATGAAAAATAAATACGAAATAATGTATTTGCTTTTCATTGCAATGATTCAAAAGTTGTGGTCAAGAGACGTGCGCAGGTTTTCATAAAATAAAGCACATTCTTCATCCAATGATTCAGTGACAAGACTTTTGTCTGACATTACCCTAGTTGCCAGATCGTCTATGAAACACAGTCTACACACACAATCCACACATCACATACAATTATTTATTTACTTATTTATTTACTGCAATAAATTATTGGGCCAAACACCATATGTATTGGTATAGCACAATATATTTCATTTCTGTATGGGAAAATTAATCACAAATGTTATTCAGAAATGGGCTTCTTAGGTAAGAGGGTGGTTAAATGATATTATGCTGCGAATGAGGCTGTCTACCTTTTATGCCAGATTTGGCTGCTTTTGTACAATACTGCTTCAGCCTGGACTAACATCTTCCACAACCAAAGCCTGATTTCTGTAGCCAGTGTCTGTCATTGGAAAAACAAAAACAAAAAAGCAAAATGCTGTGCCTGAAAGAATGGGACTATGACTCTGTGTAACCTTGACACAGAGTCATAACAAACCAGCGCATATAAACCTTATGTCGACAACTAAATGTCATGCGTGCATGCATGCAAAGGATCAGACAGCTTTAAGCGAATCCAAGTGTTGGCATGCTGATGGTATGTTGACTTTGGCTTGACAGCACATTGGCATGCTGTTGACAGATAAATATTTGGCCTGCAAAAGAAAATTGGTCAGATGGGTAATGTCAGCAAGCTGAAATCATTAGACCACAGAGTTTCCATTGTTGGAACCAGAGACGATTGTGACCTGACACCATTAACTCCTGCCACAGCTAGCCTATCAGAGCTGACCGAGGGATAGCAACTGGGAGATCTGCTCTTTCGAGGAAGAACGTAGGGACAGAATACAATTTCATGCACGGTGGGCAGGCCCTGGAAATAATGAAAATACCCAATGCTATTTGACAATGTAATAATGTTGCTTTTGTAGTGTATTAAAGACAGGTGGCACATGCCATATCTGAATCGAGAAGTCTCAATAACTCTGTGGGACTGACGTGTGACATGCAGAGTTAACACGGGTGCATTGAAGAGGCTCATCTTCTTCTGCACCCATATCAGCAGCGTGACCCCATATCCTTTAAAAAGGAGCACACAGTCATATCGCCAGTCAGCAAATCTCAGAGCTGCCTCGCCATGTCGTGGCACTAACATGCGCCTTGCCTCTCGTCAGCTTCCTGTTTCCCATATAAGGGTGCTGTTAACAATGGAATCCTTTGTGATGACTCAATCACTTCTGTCTGTTTGCTTCTCAAGCTCACATCCGGCTGTCCAGAGCACTGACTGACATCTCATAAACGCACAAATTTAAAAGCCTGCTCTACCCAAAAAAAAAAAATAAAAGTGCCTAATTGATTAATATGAGCCTGGCAAGCCGCTCTGTTCATGAGATTTTATTAATTTATTTTTTGCATGTATTTTATTTTGTTCTTTTTGCATAACCAAGGCACCCATTTGCAAAACAACTTACAAATCATTTTTAATAGAGTGTCCCCCACACGCTCATGACTCACAAACACGCACACAAGCCAGGTAAAGTAAATTTCTCCTGGGTGAAATAAAAATATCAAGTGAAATTCGTCTGTATCGAAGCCTTGATGGAGGCGTGACTGGAACATGAGCTCAAACCTCACCTGTCAGTGTTCCCCTCCGTCTCCCACGTTCCGCGGTGCAGGTTGCAACTTGCACGATTCCACTATTCAGGCAGGGGCTCCAACCCACTGCTGCTTCTGACTGATTTCCCCTCACTGGCAGATCCTCGCTGTTCCCAGAACAGCCGATTCATTTGGTCCAGACCGTAATTACTTCCTACAAAGGCATCCCGGGAACGGAGCTCGTCTACTCACTACTTGTTCAAACTGCACCCTGGTTCAATTAACACTGAAGTCTCAACGTTCATGCTATATCCTCCAGCACATTTGCTATATCCTCAAAACTCCTATCGCACCTACTATGGCATTTGACAGAATGTGGTATGTTATGTAATAACTCCTACTATTGGATTGTGACACTTATGATTTAGTATCAGCTCTGTTCTTAGCTTAACCTTCTCGTGTGCAGTTTTGTAAGTCACTCTGTGTGTCTGATAAATGACTAAATGTGAATGTAAATGTGCTCTTCCTGATCTTTCTAACCGGACTGTTTAGAGTTACAGCAAAGAACCTTTTTAGAAAAATACAGGGTATATTCACATTTGCAAGTTTACTTCAAAGGGAATATTAATTGGTTTCTACTCTTCAAACACCGTGCCATATGTGAACATTAACTGTTGTTCTCTCTGAAGAGAAATCGGGGCAATTTGTGTCAATAAAAAAACAAGATTCTGTGCAATTCTATCACAACCATGCTAACCCTCCAATATCTCTTTGAATAGGATTGTGGGCCAGTATTCTCACAGTGCATTGAGCAGGAACCTGCGCTCTGCATTTGTTTTGTCTGGTACAAGAAGGAGGAATAAGAGATCAGTTGATACTCATTGTAGTAATAAACTTTTTGCCTCTACCTCTTCCTGACCGGCTCTCTTCCTGTTTAACTTCCATGTGGACTTTGCCAAGGTCATGACCTTTGCACTATGATATAAATGTCTTAAAAGGAAGACACATCAAGGGCACTGGTTGTGATTGAACTGAACTTGGGGTGCATTTTCTTCATCCACATCCTTCAAATAATGAAAACTACTGAATTTGAAGGAAATGGCAAGTACAAGTTCAAAGTGAATATTTGAATGCACCCAAAAGTAGAGCATTAAAGAACCCCACAGCTGTATAGCTTGTCGGTAATTATTAATTTCTGTAATGAACTATCATTTGAGGTGAATTACACATTATCACCAGTTAAAATATATACTCAGATCAAAAGTTGTGTTACTAAGTTCCTCCTAGCATCATTTTACATTCTGTATGCTTGCCCAGTTCCTTGTCTGTCACTTCGCATAGCTATCCTCCGGAATATTATTTCTTCTGTGAGATAAAAATCTTGCTCACTGATGTAATGTTGCCACCTAGTGTTGAAATTACTGCATATGACTCTTTGTCCTTTTTGGAAATCCATTAATTGGTTTTCATGAGATCATTCTGACTGAAGATTTGAATTCACATCCTTATTTGGTGACACTGGAATGAAATTTTGCAAGACTTCCATGGTGCCATTTGAAGTACACTTATTTTCTGATCTGTAATACTTCTTACCACCTGGGACTGTATGCACAAACAGCAAGGACATATTGTGGAATCTCTCACGCTAGACTATTTTCAAGGTAAGAGGGAAAGAATTTCAGAGGCCTGTCACCTGAGTTAGCAATAGGAAGCTTTGATTTAAGGCTTTATAAGGGATTAATAAGGTGGCATGCAACAGCAATTCGAAGATAAGTTCTATCAAGGGATCCAGAGAGCACAGCGTGAAACTGGCTTGAAAAAAATCAGGCCAAAAAATACAATTTAGATTTCTGATATGTATCTAGTATGGGAAGCTTGGCTGAGTAGTCCAAACTAAAAATCCTGACCCTCTTCCTCAATTTGATGATGAAAGTCAGTCCTACTACACAGATTATATTTAGATCTGACAGAAAAATACATTACCATATCTTAGATAGCTGCCGTTAGAACAGATCTCTGATTGCTTAAATACACAAGCAAACATGATGAAGAATTTCTGTGAATAAATCAGCTCATGAAATTGCAATCTTGATTTTGTTTGTTTCATCATTCGTAAGAATTTTGGTCCACACCACAATGTCATGTTTACTAGCTGACATGTGAAAGCATTTTACCTCTGAAAGTGAACAATATCTGCATCTTGATTGGCTGTTGCATGAAACCAGATGCATGAAGTTGAATTGCCGTCAATGCTGTGCAGCTTGGTTGCTGTTGAGTTGCTGATTCATTGCAGGGGACGTTACGCAATGCAATCAAGGTATGTTCTGTTACAAGTGATAAAAGTTGCACTTAAGCTGCTTTGTATAACAGGGGCATAAGGCTTCTATTGAAAAAGCAGTTTTTTTCCAGCTGCTAAGTCCTGTAGTTTAGGAGTGTAGGACATTACAATGACCGACAGTCTATAAAATGTTGTCTGGCTTAAGTTAAGATGAATACATTTGATCAGTTAGGCGAATGTGTAAATAAGATGAATGTTTTTGCATAGAATAATAAAATTGCACTTAACATGACAACAATGCCAGGATGCTAATCCTGACTGCTGTTTTTTGTGTCCTCACAATGCAATGTGTACACAAAACCCATCTCTCCTTTTCTAGTGTCTGCCTTCACATGTAACTGCTGCTGTACAGCCTCCTCTTTTTCACTGCTTAGTTTGTTCATAACATCAAGTTAGTGTTGCATGGTCATATTCTGATATTCTAGCTAGCATACCTATCTGCAGAGCACCTTAATCTCATTGCAGCACCTTAACTTTTTTCTAGAGAAAAAATAGACAAAATTCACATAAGGAAATTGAGGAATTATGTTTATTATAATGAATAATTGCATGGAAGAGGAAATATTATCTACAGTATATGCATATCTGATCTACAGTGTCTTCCAGCTGACGACTCTTCTCAGAAATGTTTGGGTGATCTGAGCCTGTTCTTCAGGAACTGCAGTTGTCTTCTACCTGCATCAGAAAACAAATCCCTGAATCTCACCTGTACACAGCCTGTATACTTATGACTATAGCTAAAGATGGCACCGAGAATGAGAAAGCAACTGACGTTGTCGAAGGGTAATGTATGCAATTCAGCCATCCGATCCCAGACGCTGTCCAGCCTGCAAAAATATTTAAATACACATTCAGAAAATGACAGTCCTCATCCTGCTAGGAACAAAACAGCTATTTAGTTAAGAGGCGAGGATGTAATCCAGATTTAGTCAACACCACTAAATACACTGCACATTCAATTCATTGACATTTAACAACTGAAGGCTGTTGAAGGTAGGCCATCTCTCCCTTCTCTGCATCTACAGCTTTTTAAGGCACAGACTGTATGAATGCATGAATGAGCAACATTTGACAGTTCTACTCCTAAACACTTTCAGTCATTTGAAAAACAATGTACTTACCATTTCATAAACAGCAGAAAACGTTGTCGAGGCGCTAATATCTACAGGACAGAAATCATATGATGATCAGCGAGAACACTCAGATTACAGAATTAAAATGTTCCTGATGCTTGGAGTGGGAAACCACGGTTTCGGTCCCTGGCAAGTAAACTCTTTGCCTCCATGAACACTCCTATTCACCTCAATACTGTGGATACTTCTGATTTAAGCCACAGTATAGCAAATTACCAGTTGGTCAATTCAGTTTGGCCAGTCGTGAGCTTGTTCAACAATCTCACCAAACTACATCAAACTGAAGAGACAGAACATTGATTTTCGTGCAATCTGTTGCATTTGCAAGTTGTGTGGGTATGCCTGCCCAAAGGAAGGGAGCTTTGTGACTTATTGTGATGTGTTAAAATCATTTAAATATTTAACTTTAATTACCACAGGACTTTGATAGGAAGGATGAAACCTCAAAAGGCAAGGGCTCACCTCTTTAAGAACAGGGCAGCTAAGCTGCTGTTTAAAGAAGTCAGGTGTTGGCTTGCTGACTGGTTTCTTCAACTCAGCCAGTTCAGCTGTAAGTTCATCCAGCCTGCAAACCAACAGAAGCGCACCATTCAGACAATGGTAATCCATGAATCATCTAGAATCATCAGCTATTTGGTTCAACAAGGAAGATGTATTCCAAGGTTAGACTGGAGCTCAGCGAATATGATGTCCTCATTTCCACTGCTGATAATACCTTTATGCACAGTGTTAAACATGCACTTCTATTACCCATTCATATTCCTTGTAATAGCCCACATAGCCTAAACAACTTTCAGTAGCAAATGAGCTCACCTCTCCTGAAGATGGTCCACCTTTCTCTTCTCTGCTTCCACGGTATTTTGTAAGGCATAGGCTCTTGCCTGGAAGCAGTGACAGAGAATTAATATTCTGTCACAGAAAATTATTCACAAACCTACTCACCGTGTCCTGCTTACCTTTTTACGCACACCTTCCATCTGAAGGAATGTGATCTGAGGAGGGAGAAAGGTGACAGTCAGCACAAGATCTAACAACTGAAATCATGTTAAGAGGTACAGAGACATATCTGTATAGTCTAGTTAATGCAGCAATAATGCACTGTGTGTCAATCTGAAATATGACATACAGGAAGTAGAGGAAGACAATTAATCAAAAGAGTCAACTGCTTTTGATGATTCAAACTCTTGCCACAAACCCAAATTAAATGTTTAAACTATATTGTGAAAATATCCATGAAAAGGCAATTGAAAGTATCACATAACACTAGACAAATATGGTTCCTCTAAGAGGGGCTGTACACTCTCAGTATTGGCTGAAATTGCTCACCTGGCACATGTATAATTCCTCCTTTCTCAGATTGTCCTCCTCCATGGCCTTGATCTTCATGTTTTTAAGCATAATCACATCCTGTATTTCTGCATTTGTCTTTTCCTGCTCCAGTTTGTCCTGGGCCAACCCTCTGCAATTCATAGAACCCAAGGGCTTCAGCCTTCAACAGCACAAGTCATCATTTTCAGGTCCTTTCTACTGTTTACGGGCTCCACAGCTTCGTTATGTGCGACTACAGTTACACTAATATCAAGATATGGTACTTGTTGCCTGTGCCTGTCTCCTCATTTGTAATGCTATGTGTGTACAAAGCCATCTCTCCTTACTCAATATCTTGCTGAACACTTACTTCTGTAGAGCATCGTCCTTTGCTTGGTACAGGTCATTCATAATGTCAAGCTGAATCTGAATGCTCTTAGTATGATGTTCCAGGTGGTGTTTTTCTTCATTAAGAGCTTCTTTGGCCTGCTTCAGGGTTTTGAGTTGCTCTGGAGGACAAAGGGTCACAGTTCAGATCCAGGGAAATGAAAAATTACTGGCAGATAAGAAATACTCTCTGTGTGACGTACCCTCCAGCTGATGCCTCTGTCTTTCCTCGTCGATCAATTTCTCCTTGTAAGAAATCCTTTCCGCATCAACAACGGTGAGTGTAGTCTTAATCTATATCACAAACACAAAAGTGAGTCTCAACTGTTCGCAGCATAACCTGTATAGCTGTATCTATTTTTACGCAGATATTTGGCATGAAAATATTCAAGAAACTGACATGTTTAAATATGTCAAACTTGGTAAAATTCTGAGAAGGTGCAAACAAGCAGATCCTTTCAGATAAGTATGAATGAGTGTAACATTTTGTCAGTTCTTCTAAACACTTTCAGCCACTTCAAGAACAATTAACGTACCATTTCGATCAATTCGTCCAATGCACTGTCAGAGGACGTCTTTGGGGCAGTAATATCTAGAAGACAGAGAGATCATACGATGACCAGAGAAAATGAACACATTACAGAATTACAATGTTCCTGATTCGTGCAGTGGGAAACCAGTGTTTGGTTCCCAACTCTGCTAAACAAACTCTTTGCTTCCGTTTATACTCCTGTTCACCTCAGCACTGTGGATGTGAGTGTCATGTCTCATAACTATTTATCTAAAATCATCCATGGACAGTAAGACTGAACACCTGCTGCCTGCTCTCATATACTTCCAACTAGCTGAAAAAAATTCATCCAGCTTCAACGTTAAGGTAAGAATAGTTGTTCTGTTGTAGTATGTTTGGGAAAGTACTTCTTTGAAAATTAGCAAAGGAGGTACCTCAGTATTTAAAGATCTAGCTAGCTAGTTAGTTACCTCAACTGTTCAACATTAACAACAATGAAAAAAAAATCTTAATATATGACTGTTGCACACTAGTTTAAAATGAAGCCCCCAAGGCTATAACAATGGAAAGGCTACTTCTGGCCATCCTGTAGCTAAGTACCTGCTGGACAATTTGTTTTGGCCAATCGTTAGACTGTTGAACAATCTAACAATACTGCACAAAGTGAAAGTCTGAAAATCGATTCCCTTACAATCTGTTGCATTTGTTATTTGTGATTTGGCATATCTGGTCATGGGAGGGGCGCTATGTGATTTGTGTTGAAATCCTTTAAATGTGAAATCTAGACTGCAGTCTCAGAGGGCAGAGTGTACTTTAATAATTGGGTGACTTCTGTAGGAAGGATAAAACTGCAGTAGGCAAAGGCTTACCTCTTTCAGAAGGGCACAGCTGCTGCTCAGAGCAGTCAGGTGTTGGCTTGCTGACTGGTTTCTTCAACTCAGCCAGTTCAGCTGTAAGTTCATCCAACCTGCAAACCAACAGAACCGCACCATTTAGACAATGGTAATCCATGAATCATCTAGAATCATCAGCTATTTGGTTCTGCAAAGATATATTCCAAGGTTGGACTGTAGCTCAGCGAATATGATGTCCCCATCTCCAATGCTGTAATGCTTTTACGGACAGTGTTTGACAAGTAGTTCTATTAACCACCCAGATCCCTCTTAATAGCCCAAACAGGCTAATCAACTTTCAGTAGCAAAAATACTCACCTCTCCTGAAGATGGTCCACCTTTCTCTTCTCTGCTTCCACAGTATTTTGTAAGGCATAGGCTCTGGCCTGGAAGCAATGACAGAGAATTAATATTCACTCTTTCACACTGAAAATTATTCACAAACCTGCTGACTGTGTCCTGCTTACCTTTTTACGCACACCTTCCATCTCAAGGAATGTGATCTGGGGAGGGAGAACGGTGACAGTCAGCACAAGATCTAACAACTGAAATCATGTTAAGAGGTACAGAGACACAGCTACACAATCCAGATAATGTAGCTGCTGTGTGCATTTTGCAGTGTGTGTCAATGTTAAATATGGTGTACGGGAAATACATCATGCCCATCAATTGCTTTTGAGAATTGAAACCTTTGCCACAAATCGGCACAAACCCCCATTAAATATTTAAAATGTATCGTTTGGGGGGGACTGTATGCTGTATTCTTCTAAGAGGGATGGTACTGTAATGGGATTTGCTGAAATTGCTCACCTGGCACATGTAGAACTCCTCCTTTCTCTGATGGTCCTCCTCCATGGCCTTGATTTTCATGTTTTTAAGCATAATCACATCCTCTATTTCTGCATTTGTCTTTTCCTGCTCCAGTTTGTCCTGGGCCAACCCTCTGCAATTCATAGAACCCAAGGGCTTCAGCCTTCAACAGCACAAGTCATCATTTTCAGATCCTTTCTACTGTTTACGGGCTCCACAGCTTGGTTATGTGCGACTACAGTTACACTAATATCAAGATATGGTACTTGTTGCCTGTGCCCGTCTCCTCATTTGTAATGCTATGTGTGTACAAAGCCATCTCTCCTTACTCAATATCTTGCTGGACACTTACTTCTGTAGAGCATCGTCCTTTGCTTGGTACAGGTCATTCATAATGTCAAGCTGAAGCTGAATGCTCTTAGTGTGATGTTCCAGGTGGTGTTTTTCTTCATTAAGAGCTTCTTTGGCTTGCTTCAGGGTTTTGAGTTGCTCTGGAGGACAAAGGGTCACAGTTCAGATCCAGGGAAATGAAAAATTACTGGCAGATAAGAAATACTTTCTGTGTGACATACCCTCCAGCTGGTGCTTCTGTCTTTCCTCGTCCATCATTTTCTCCTTGTAAGAAATTCGTTCCGCATCAACAACGGTGAGGGTAGTCTTAATCTATACCACAAACACAAAAGTGAGTCTCAACTGTTTGCTGCGTATCCTGTGCAGCTGTGTTGACTGTTACGCAGATATTGGGCATGAAAATATTTAAGAAACTGACAGGTTAGAATATATAAGATTTGGTTAAATCTGAGACTGTACAAACAAAGAGATCTTTTTGGATAAGTATGAATGAGTGTAACATATTGTCAGTTCTACTCCTAAATTCTTTCAGCCACTTCAAAACAAATAAACCTACCATTTCAATCAATTCGTCCAATGCACTGCCAGAGGACATCTTCGGGGCAGTAATATCTAGAAGAGAGAGATCATATGATGATCAGGGAGAGTGATCAGATTACAGAATTACAATGTTTCTGATTCTTGGAGCGGGAAACCAGGGTTTGACTCTCAACTCTGGCGAGTAAACTCTTTGCCTCTGTTTACACTCCTGTTCACTTCAACACTGATGTGAATGTTATCTTTCTTAAATATTTATCGGAAATCATGGACACCTGCTGCCTGCTCTCATTTACTTTCAACTGGATGACCAAATTTTGCCAGCGTCAACATTGTGGTAAGAACAGGTGCCCTCTTGTAGTGCGTTTGGGAAAGTACTTCTTCGAAAAATAGTGCAAAAGGTGCCTCTGTGTTTAATGAACTAGCTAGCTAGTACGTTGTCTCATGTGTTCATCAGAAAAAAAGTATTAAAAAAAATGGTAAAATATGACTTTTACACACGTGAGATTAAAATGAAGCTGCTGAAAATGATTTAAAATGGAATGGCTACTGCTGGCCATCGTGTAGCTAAGTGACAGTTGGACAATTTGTTTTGGCCAATCGTTAGACTGTTGAACAATCTGAAAAAACTGCACAAAGTGAAAGTCTGAAAATTGATTCCTTGACAATCTGTTGCATTTGTCATTTGTGATTTGGTATATCTGGTCATGGGAGGGGAGCTATGTGACTTGTGTTGAAATCATTTAAATGTGAAATCCAGACTGCAGTCTCAGAGGGCAGAGTGTACTTTAATAACCAGGCAACTTCTGTAGGAAGGATAAAACTGCAGTAGGCAAGGGCTTACCTCTTTCAGAAGGGCACAGCTGCTGCTCAGAGCAGTCAGGTGTTGGCTTGCTGACTGGTTTCTTAAACTCAGCCAATTCAGCTGTAAGTTCATCCAGCCTGCAAACCAACAGAAGTGCACCATTCAGACAATGGTAATCCATGAATCATCTAGAATCATCAGCTATTTGGTTCAGTAAGGAAGATATATTCCCAGGTTGGACTGTAGCTCAGCGAATATGATGTCCCCATCTCCAATGCTGTAATGCTTTTACGGACAGTGTTTGACAAGTAGTTCTATTAACCACCCAGATCCCACTTAATAGCCCAAACAGGCTAATCAACTTTCAGTAGCAAAAATACTCACCTCTCCTGAAGATGGTCCACCTTTCTCTTCTCTGCTTCCACAGTATGTTGTAAGGCATAGGCTCTGGCCTGGAAGCAATGACAGAGAATTAATATTCACTCTTTCACACTGAAAATTATTCACAAACCTGCTGACTGTGTCCTGCTTACCTTTTTACGCACACCTTCCATCTCAAGGAATGTGATCTGGGGAGGGAGAACGGTGACAGTCAGCACAAGATCTAACAACTGAAATCATGTTAAGAGGTACAGAGACACAGCTACACAATCCAGATAATGTAGCTGCTGTGTGCATTTTGCAGTGTGTGTCAATGTTAAATATGGTGTACGGGAAATACATCATGCCCATCAATTGCTTTTGAGAATTGAAACCTTTGCCACAAATAAGCACAAAGTGGCTGGAATTGCTCACCTGGCACATGTAGAACTCCTCCTTTCTCTGATGGTCCTCCTCCATGGCCTTGATCTTCATGTTTTTAAGCATAATCACATCCTGTATTTCTGCATTTGTCTTTTCCTGCTCCAGTTTGTCCTGGGCCAACCCTCTGCAATTCATAGAACCCAAGGGCTTCAGCCTTCAACAGCACAAGTCATCATTTCAAGGTCCTTCCTATTGTTTATTGTGCAATGTGATGTATGTACAAAGCCATCTCTCCTTACTCAATATCTTGCTGGACACTTACTTCTGTAGAGCATCGTCCTTTGCTTGATACAGGTCATTCATAATGTCAAGCTGAAGCTGAATGCTCTTAGTATGATGTTCCAGGTGGTGTTTTTCTTCATTAACAGCATCATTTGCCTGCTTCAGGGTTTTGATTTGCTCTGGAACACAAAGGGTAACAAATCAGATCCAGGGAAATGAAAAATTACTGGCAGATAAGAAATACTCTTTGTGTGACATACCCTCCAGTTGATGCCTCTGTCTTTCCTTGTCCATCATTTTCTCCTTGTAAGAAATTCTTTCCGCATCAATATTGGTGAGTGTAGTCTTAATCTATATCACAAACACAAAAGTGAGTCTCAACTGTTCGCAGCATAACCTGTATAGCTGTATCTATTTTTACGCAGATATTTGGCATGAAAATATTCAAGAAACTGACATGTTTAAATATGTCAAACTTGGTAAAATTCTGAGAAGGTGCAAACAAGCAGATCCTTTCAGATAAGTATGAATGAGTGTAACATTTTGTCAGTTCTTCTAAACACTTTCAGCCACTTCAAGAACAATTAAAGTACCATTTCGATCAATTCGTCCAATGCACTGTCAGAGGACGTCTTTGGGGCAGTAATATCTAGATGACAGAGAGATCATACGATGACCAGAGAAAATGAACACATTACAGAATTACAATGTTCCTGATTCGTGCAGTGGGAAACCAGTGTTTGGTTCCCAACTCTGCTAAACAAACTCTTTGCTTCCGTTTATACTCCTGTTCACCTCAGCACTGTGGATGTGAGTGTCATGTCTCATAACTATTTATCTAAAATCATCCATGGACAGTAAGAGTGAACACCTGCTGCCTGCTCTCATATACTTTCAACTAGCTGAAAAAAAATTCATCCAGCTTCAACGTTAAGGTAAGAATATTTGTTCTGACGAAGTATGTTTGAGAAAGTACTTCTATGAAAACTAGCAAAGGAGGTGCCTCAGTGTTTAACAATCTAGCTAGCTAGTAACTCATCTCAACTGTTCATCATTAACAACTATGAAAAAAAAATTCTTAATATATGACTGTTGCACACAAGTTTAAAATGAAGCTCCCAAAGGCTATAACAACAGAACGGCTACTTCTTGCCATCCTGTAGCTAAGTACCAGTTGGACAATTTGTTTTGGCCAATCGTTAGACTGTTGAACAATCTGTAAAAACTGCACAAAGTGAAAGTCTGAAAACAATCTGTTGCATTTGTTATTTGGTATGTCTGCTCACGGGAGGGGCGCTGTGTGACTTGTGTTGAAATCATTTAAATGTGAAATCCAGACTGCAGTCTCAGAAGGTAGAGTGTACTTTAAAAACCACCTGACTTTGGCAGGAAGGATAAAACTGCAGTAGGCAAGGGCTTACCTCTTTCAGAAGGGCACAGCTGCTGCTCAGAGCAGTCAGGTGTTGGCTTGCTGACTGGTTTCTTAAACTCAGCCAATTCAGCTGTAAGTTCATCCAGCCTGCAAACCAACAGAAGTGCACCATTCAGACAATGGTAATCTATGTACTGCTAGAATCATCAGCTATTTGGTTCAGCAAGGAAAATCTATTCCCAGGTTGGACTGTAGCTCAGCGAATATGATGTCCCCATCTCCAATGCTGTAATGCTTTTACGGACAGTGTTTGACAAGTAGTTCTATTAACCACCCAGATCCCTCTTAATAGCCCAAACAGGCTAATCAACTTTCAGTAGCAAAAATACTCACCTCTCCTGAAGATGGTCCACCTTTCTCTTCTCTGCTTCCACAGTATTTTGTAAGGCATAGGCTCTTGCCTGGAAGCAATGACAGAGAATTATGTTCACTCTTTCACACTGAAAATTATTCACAAACCTGCTGACTGTGTCCTGCTTACCTTTTTACGCACACCTTCCATCTCAAGGAATGTGATCTGAGGAGGGAGAACGGTGACAATCAGCACAAGATCTAACAACTGAAATCATGTTAAGAGGTACAGAGACACAGCTACACAAACCAGTTAATGTAGCTGCAATTTTGCACTGTGTGTCAATGTTAAACATGGCATACAGGAAATACAGCGTGCCCATCAATTGCTTTTGAGAACTGAAACCTTTGCCACAAATAAGCACAAACCCCCATTAAATATTTAAACTGCGTTGTTTAAGAGGGACTGTATGCTGTATTCTTCTAAGAGGGACGGTACTGTATCGGGATTGGCTGGAATTGCTCACCTGGCACATGTAGAACTCCTCTTTTCTCTGATGGTCCTCCTCCATGGCCTTGATCTTTATGTTTTTAAGCATAATCACATCCTGTATTTCTGCATTTGTCTTTTCCTGCTCCAGTTTGTCCTGGGCCAACCCTCTGCAATTCATAGAACCCAAGGGCTTCAGCCTTCAACAGCACAAGTCATCATTTTCAGGCCCTTTCTACTGTTTACGGGCTTCACAGCTTGGTTACATACGACTACAGTTATGCTAATATCAAGATATGGTACTTGTTGCCTGTGCCCGTCTCCTCATTTGTAATGCGATGTGTGTACAAAACCACCTCTCCTTACTCAATATCTTGCTGGACACTTACTGCTGTAGAGCATCGTCCTTTGCTTGATACAGGTCATTCATAATGTCAAGTTGAAGCTGAATGCTCTTAGTATGATCTTCCAGGTGGTGTTTTTCAACTTTAAGAGCATCATTGGCCTGCTTCAGGGTTTTGAGTTGCTCTGGAACACAAAGGGGCACAGTTCAGATCCAGGGAAATGAAAAATTACTGGCAGATAAGAAATACTCTTTGTGTGACATACCCTCCAGTTGGTGCCTCTGTCTTTCCTCTTCCATCAGTTTCTCCTTGTACAAATCTCTTTCCTCCTCAACAACGGAGAGTGCAGTCTTAATCTGTCACAAACATAGAACTGAGTCTCAAACGTTCACCACACAACCGGTATAACTGTCTAAAAAATTTGAAATAATACATTTTGCGGATATTTTCGTGTGAGAATTTAAATGGGCATATCTAAACATGACTAAAGCCAATAAATTAAGATCAAAACAATCAGAATACTTTATCTGAATTAGATAACTTTGTATGAATTAATTTTATTTCTCGTCATAGTCATAGGCTGTCTCTCTTCTCTCTGCTGCCAGGGCTTGTTCTGACACACAAGCATTTCACTGGAGGCAAGAGAGGGGACTGAGAATTCTGTCTTGAACAAAGTCATTGTCTCACAGTGTTTTTTGCTGTAATCTTTGATTATATCCTTCTTACCCAGTTGTCCAGTGACTTCTTTTTGAGAGACGTGACCTGTGTAAAGACAGGTGACAGTCAGGACAGAGTCTGACAAACAGAGTTGTAGAAAAATATACAAGCACTCACCCAACCAATTTAGTGAATTGCACTGTGCGTTGTGTAAATGTTCAATGGTTAGTGCAAAATCTATTACTTGTATAAGTATTATATTATATATTACTTGGACAAACCAAGACAACATGTAGAGGAACAGACACTCAACACAAGTGAATCCTGTAAGGGCTGTGCAATGTTAGCGTGAGGTTGGTCTTCTCACCTGGGCGTTGTAGGAGCTTTCCGTTTTTTCATGCTCCTCCTCGATTGATTGGACCATAAGCGTGTGGGTCTTAAGCACGTCTTTTACTTTCACATCTTTGTCGCGGTCCTCAGACTCCAAATGAACTGCAATCCTGCAGCGCAGAGAGCAAATGGGCTTCAACTTTCTGCTGCACAATTCATCAATTTCGCATCCTAAATTCTGTACATTTTAAGCATGGGTCCTGTAGGACTTAGATTGTACTCTGAAGGAGCCCCAGCACTTGATTCTGAACCACTGGGGAGCCTCAGCAGTAGATTCTGAACTGCAGGGGAGCCCAAGCACTAAACACTTTTCATGTATGCGCAAAGCACATCTCTCCCTCACCAGTGCCTTGCTTTGACACTTACTGTTGTATAACCTCCTCCTTGTGCTGACACAGCTCTTTCATGTTTCCCAGTTTGTTCTGGAGGCTGGTGATGTGCATTTCCAGCTGGCACTTCTCTTTGCACACAGCAGCTTGCTCCAGTTCCCGTGTGCTGATTTTGTCTGAGGGACAAACGGCCACGCATTGTAAATGAAAGGATTTACAAAAATAAACGGGTGATGAGAAACACCCTTCATGCAACGTACCTTCCAGCTTCTGAATATGAAACGCATCGGCCATCTGCTTCTCCAGGTTTGAATTTCGCTCCTCTTCAAGAGTCTCAAGTGTGGCCTTCACCTGTGCCAGAAAAACGCATGTCTGAATCTCGGCTGTTCACTGCCTGAGTGAAAGTGTCTACAGCTAAGAATAAAGAACTTACACATTTTACAGATCATGTGGAGTGAGAATGAGCCAGCAATTGACATCTTCAGCTCCAACCTCAATCATTTAAAATCACTTGGTTAAAATCACTTATCACATTTCTGCTGTGTAAGACAATACATGGAATTCATATAAATATTCACGCAATATGTCAAAAAATGTACACAAACCTGTGAATGGTATGGAACATGATCAAAAACTTTTAAGACACACTAATAAAAACCCCCTGTAAAGCAGACAGTGTGCAAGAAAGGACTGTTGCAAGAGTAACATCACACCAGGCAAATGTGATTATTCAGAGGAGAGAGCGGGGTATTAGTAATGGCTGGACTTGCTCACCTGGTTTTTAAGGAGGGCCTCAGTTTTCTGATGGTCCTGTTCCATCTCCCGCATCTTATTTTCCTGAGCCCTCAGGGCCTCCTTTAATTCAGCCTCTGTGTCATGATGTTCAGACTCCAGCTTCCTGTGACACAGACAGCACAAGGGGATTCAGCCTCCAAATGTACAAAGTTCATTTTCAGATCCCTGACACCGACAGTATTTCAACCACAGCTGTGCACAATTGCACAGTTGTATGTCCCAGTCATACACTGCACAATACATATTTACTTCACTAAATCATTTGAACAATTCGTTATCTTACAACATGTGGATGCAGTTTATGGCATTACTTATACAGAATTAAAGTTTTATATTGATCAATTAAGCTTCTATCTCCTTCATAAGTGTTCTGTCTCTTTTGCATATGGAATTTAGGTGCATGCGCAACTAAATTTACAATTCCAGATTCATAAAAGCCCACCTTTTCCTAACCAGGCTCTTGCTTGACACTTACTGATGTTGAGTGTTGTCACTGCCCTGGCAAAGCTTGTCTCTGTCTGACTTCTTCATTATCCTCATCTGTTTTTCCAGCAGCCGTCTTCCCTTTTTCAGAGCTTCTCTGCCCTGCTCAAGAGCCTTGATTTGATCTGTGGCACAAACGGTCACAATTCAAACATGGTGAAGTTGGGAAACAAAGAAAATTGGAAAAAAAACCCCACAATAATAAGAAACACTGAGTGCAGTGTACCTTCCAGCTGCTTCCTCTGATTTTCATCATCTTTCCGACCTGAGAGAGCGTCCTTCACCTGTGCCGGAGAACACACCTTTGAATCTCAAATGCACCTTTGTAACTTGTTCACCTGTGTCTACAGCTAAACACTGTAACTAACCACATTATAGAAATGTCTGCTGTGAAAGGACACGAGCAACTGAGTGCTCATTTTCATAATGAAAATGAAGTGATCTTATAGGAAGGTATGAAGGACAATGACACACTCTATACACAGATAACAAAAACAGGGAAATATTAGCTAAATATTAACGATAACAATGAAAAGAATTACAGCAAACACTGCTCTCCAGAGGACGGTGAAAAACAGGAGGGCGTCAAAAAGAACAATGATGACCATGGCATTTTGAGGCAGTCCATACACACCAGGCCCAGACTGCCACTCCTCAGAAACGCTGGCGATAACCTGGAAGGAAATTCAACAAAAAACCCTCTGCTTTAAAACACCTGCTGCTTTTATCTCCCTGGAGATACAGTCGGTCAGATGGACCCATCTCAATGTACACATACTCCTCAATATATTACACTGAAAGAAGAGTACGATGCAAGAGAGATAAAGGCTATTCTTTTTTGGATAAGAGACCACCCCCCTGTAGAAATCATAAAATGTAATGCTAATGCTATTTCTTATCATGAGTTTAATTTCAGTGCATTATGCCACTCTTAGCTAACTAAGAGGCTAGATAACTGTCTAAACTATCTAGCCAGCAAGCAAGAATATTCATAGGCAATGATAATGTATAATGTTTTCATATTATTTCCTGGTAATATGAATACAAATAAACGAATTATAAATTTCCCAGACATTAAATACACGTTGTATAACATAATCTTACCCTTGTGGCATACACGTTCAACGTATGAAGGACCTCGCTGACATTCACATAGCTGAACGTGGAATTGCCCGCTGCGTCATCTTCATGATCATCACAAACACACAAATGGATTTTAGATTTTGAAACATGGCAACACAATAACACGCGCAGAACACCGTTGAAGACTCTTAAAAGGAAATGATACCTATACATGGGTGCTTTTCCAAAACGCCCTCTACACCATTCTGAGTATTCTCACGGAAAGGTGTCAAATCCTCTGAGTGTATGATGTCACCATGAGTAAAATCGGTTTCCTGAATAAGAAATATAAACATACAAATAATTAAACCCTTCATTTACAGATAGCGGAATCCCTAGCTGATTGCTCTTTAAAACAAGCATTAGCTTACTGCATACATACAAAGAGAGAGAATTATGTGCATTTGATATTAGGAAATTGATGTAATATGGGCTACAGTAATACATGGAAACATTAAAACAGTAAAACATTTTTTAAGAGCGAAAGGATGGGTAACAAGCACAAAGTATTTGATTACCTCTGTAAAAGCCTCTACTTCAGTAGTACAAAGGTTTTCAGGTATATTCGGCTCATTTTGGTTTTCGCCAAACTGGCTTGTGTCCTGGAAACAATATGGAAATAATTTAGGTAAAATACAGGGAAAATTAGTTTGCTGTAGTTTGATTTGTTTTGGCTCAGAGTGGTGGAAACAGATATCAGATTTCACTAACATTTTAACTCTTCTAAAGCAAATCTGCTTTGGCAAATCTGGAATATCAGCTTGAATGTATACTTACACTTTCTGTCCATGCGTCTGTCCTCCCCCATGAGCCGATGTCAGGGGGAAGGAACCGACAGACAGATCCAAGGCCCTGTGGATCCTCCCCTTCACACAGTGACGCTAGCGAAGAGGTAGAATCGTAAGCATTAGATTTAGCTCCTGTAATGACCCTTCAGATGCCTCATTTTAGACAACGGAAGTACCTGGATATTGAGGAAACTAAGCATCATAACAATAATGAAAACAACTCAATTTGTTTTCTATTTAAATAAATTATCAGGGATTAATTTGGGCCGGAAGAAAAGTGACATCTTAGCCAGTAAGCTACTTCTTCACTTTTATAGTTCCACCAATGCTTTTTATACACCCGGACACCTGTAGCTAGCAGTCTACAATCTTTTCTGAACTCGACAATTTCAAAACAAACAAACAAACAATTATTTAAATAAATAGTTGGCATGCTGGCTAAAACAGTGACAGGTTGTGCGCATTAATTACACTCCAGCAGGAATACTTACAGTAAAATTCGTTGTCAAAAAAATGGGGTACTTGAACTAAATTAAAAAGTAGTAAAAATATGTTCAACCGCCAAAGGAGTCTTGTCATTTCCTCGCGGTGTCTGGTTGTGGACGCGCCATACTAACACGATCCGCAGAGCAATGGTAGAATGTAGTAAGTATCTTTCTGAGGTGATCGAATTGTCTGAAATGAGAAACGCTCTAATTCCGTCAAATATAAACAGTTGAGTACATTCGAATTATGACACGTAATGTTGGTGTTGTGACCGCACAGTAGACATTCTGCGGGGAGATGAAACGGGCTTGGATTAGCGGAGAGCCCTGAGATTCGATCTATCCAGGCCGAGGTCGCAGACTTGCACAACATCAAGTACACTTTGCAGTTTCAAACAAACAGAATGGGCAGTAATCCCGATATTATTGTCCTTGAAAGATGGATCAGACAAGCGAGCAAATTATCCCAAAATCAATGTCTGAAATATAGAAACAGTAATATTGATATGTGTAAAATATTGACTTCATGTTCTGTCTGATTAGGGGCCTGTCAAAGGTATGATTTTCCTCGTACAGATGTGTTGGTAGTTGGCTATTTTTTAAAACAGACCTATTAATTATTTCATCATGTAATACATGTCATGATAAAGTTATGACAGAGAGAATATTGAGAATAACAATTTGAGAACAAGTCTTTGAATTACCGAGTGTCCTTCTCTTTTATTTTTATTTTTTTATGGATCAGATAGCCTATGTCTCCTGCAGCCAATTTCTATACCAATATGTTGAACTGCTGAAAGTCAAAAATATTTAAAAGTGCAATTTGTGCATGAAAATACACCACTATATCTCTATTCATGCTTCATTGCAACATGCCCAGTTTTTGGCTTCTTTGTCTGGGAGTAGTTTCAGTTTCCTTCCTCCTCTTCTGGCATCATACTAATTGCCTTATGCAGTTAAAGGCACAGCCAAAGCAATCATCCCAGCCATCAGACACCATCCAGTTTTTTCATGCTTTCAGAATGATGTCACAGGCATTATGCCTGACAGCAATTCTTGCTCACCAGAGAAACTTACATATCTGTGATTGCTACTGTTACCTAACACATTCATTCACTATCTTCTGATGTGTAGCTTCCTCAGAACACATGAAGCATGCATGGCAGGGTGAAACTGAGGGTGTGAGGGTGGGTGTGTTTGCTGGTTTTTGTTCATACCAATTAAATTGGTTCAACTACATGTTTAGATGTATACATTTATTTTTTATATAATTGCAACTTTAGTTGAAACAATGCATTTGCCAACATAGTTTTTGAGAGTAGAGGGGTCAAAACCATACACACTTCACAGGATGGGGGTCAAAGAGAACATTTTACCCAAACTACAGTCCCTCCGCCATTTTGAACATCGCCATCTTTATTTGTCTTCAGATCTCATTCAAGCCTCCAAATCTGCTTTCACGTGGAATTAACTAAAGCCAGGAACTAAGGCTTTGTCTCACTGTCCTGGAGGTTCTCTTTTGTGTGTTACTTTATGTTATGAGATCTAATGAGTCCAAGAGTGCCACTAACCTGGTGTAAGTTTGGGAGCTGGCCCTTTTGGTCAAATTGAAGTCTCTAAACCCAGAAGCAGAGCTCTCACATAGCTCAGCCATTCCTTCTTTTTATTCTAGTCCCTCTTCAGAGCGCTCGGACATTGTCATGTGTACTGTACTGTTTACAGGGGGTAATCTGATATGATCATCATCCTGTCATATAAAGTACATGTAAACATGTGCTTTGCTAGATCAGCACTAGATCAACACCAATAACCACAACCTTGTAACAATGACCTCACCCCAGAACCTAGGCCTCTTTTTAATAGAATTATTGCATTGTAATTTTGTGGGCCAATGGGCGACACTCGGCAGCCACTGAAAAACAGTATCTTTGTGCAGCGATTTCTATGGCAGCTGTATGGACTTTCACCACTAGATGGCACGATTTCCCTTTTACCACCTCAAGTTGTTGACTTTCCCATGCTGTGCATGAATCTAACTGCTTCGAGCAATACCAAGTAATGAACACCTCCGTTCCGGGTTCAGGTGCTTTACACAGCTAGTACATACAATACAGTCTACCGAAAAACACTGGTCCGCATACCATACTGAATTCTGGGTGATCTCAGCACAGCGAAAAATTCTTTCATCCACCTCATAATCGCTTGGCCGGTCGAAATGCCATCACAACATTGGTGCTGGTAGATTGTCTCCCCACGCAAGGTGAGACATCAGATCACTTTAAGGAGTCACGGTATGTAATTGTTCGGAGCCAGTGGCAGTTTCCTTTCTAGTGACGGTGTCCCTGCCTCGCATTCTTTCCAGCTTGTTCGTTTGGGGCTAAAAAGTGTGTCACGGAATCTCTCCTCGGGCCCCTGCGCGTAATGAATCGCTCACGGCCCTCGTGATCAATCTCTGTATGCCCTGAGCACCTGCAAAGGTACAGTATCACTGTTGAACTGCTGGAGCGGAAACGGCGGGGAGGGTCAATTTCACAATCAATTAAACAACACCGGCGTACAACAATGACTGGTACATTATCTTTGACTGAGCCTGTTACCGAAACACAGGTTTAGTTTGAGCGCGTCGTTGCGGAAAATTTTACATGACATCAAAACTTAAAATGAAACTTTAATTTGCTACTCCAAGTGGTAAAGCAAGCACCATAGTGGTTAGATTTAACGCGCCGTGTATATAAAGGTCGATAGTCATTTATGGGTGCGCCGTGTCCCAGGGTTAATATTTTAACCTTTGGATCAATGTTATAATAGGGAATTTTTTTCTGCATGGGATAAAGTTCACGTTCCTCTGGCGAAGGTAATGAAGTTAATGAATTAACAGTATTTGCCACTCCTGCCCACTTCATGGTTTTCAAATATCACATGATCGTCAGCAGAATTTTTTGAAAACTTTTTTATTGACATACTGCACATCATTACCATAAACTCTGTCAATAAAGATTCAACCAATAGCTCATAAAATGTAACGAAAGTCACAAACCATATGTGGTTTGCAAATATTACTATATTACGTACAGTCCACATTCTAACATGTTTTTGTGTACCGTTAACAGTGAGAGTGCCGTTACTGGTGTCCCCAATATGAATATTGCATATGCATTCAAATCTAAATGACAGATCGGCATCATAGGAACTCGTGTCTCTAGCCATCTACCTACTGCTGTCAGGAGTTAAAGACAGTTCAAAGAAAGTGTGTGACAATAGCCCCATATCCATAAGTGAACTTTCCACCCTCTGTCTTGTTATGTATGCCACAGTCTACAGTGCCAGGACTGCTTTCAGGCGGTCTTGTGACCACAGAAGAGCACAACAGTACATCCCAAATCCCAAGAGAGACATGTCTCATTTGGGCTTTCCCCTTGGACACAGAAAAGATGTGCTTCCATTGCAGTCAGGCTACCAATAGCAGCTGCCATCATTCCACTCTTCCAACCAATAGTGTCTCAAATCAGTCCACTGAGTCGGCCAGTCGTGGCTCACATTGGCATCTAGGGGGGCATCCAGGTCTGAGCTCATAAAATGTCACTTGTGTTCGTGGGAAGAAATGCTCAAGTTCTGTTCACACTCTGTAAGGGGATTTTAGAAAGCCACTGCTGGTGTGTCCTGGCAGGACAGAGAGAAGCCCACCATCGAGGATAAATAAAGAGCAGGGACATTAATGTTGTCAGTGGCTGAGTTTGTCCATCACTTGCAGGACATCATCCAGAATAGAGGGGCCTAGGTCCAGGCTGAGGGAGAAGTGGCAGTCGTCCTCAGCTCCTTCGGTCTCGTGATGGCTCTGGGGGTCCTGGGTGAGGCCTGTGTCCCCGCTGGAGGTGACGCTGGGGAGTGTCTCCGCTGCAAGCCGCTCGTCCACCTCCACACTGTCCAGCAGGGGCATGGAGTGGCACTTCTTGTGCCTCTGGTTGCCATGGCGTTCCACGTCCTGGCCCGGGACATCTATGGCATCGGGGCTGAGGCGGGGGGGTTTCGGGGGGGGGGTTCCGCCGGGCCGGAGGTCCTGCTCGCTGAACGAGGCCCGCGGCGGCAAGCTGTTGCCCCTCTTGAGGAAGGAGAGATCCCCGAAAGCATCACCATGGGCATCAAGCCCGATGTGGGACAGGTGGCGGAAGTCGCCCAGCGGCAGGCTGATCATGTTGACGGACAGCGGCTCCCTGCGCTTCTGCTTCCGCGGCCAGCGCGCGGTGGCCGACTTCAGGTACAGCGACGATTTCAGTGGCATCTTGGGATACTCGGCTAAAGCTGGGGATCACTTTGAGCACACGTGAGATCACAGCCTAGAGGCCACGTTCCATCTTACTGTGGGCAGTGAGGCTCTGCAAAAAAGAAGCACACAGAAAAATTCAATTGAAAGTCCTCACCTGTTAGTTCCAGTGTACGGAAATGTGGAATCGTACCTCAGCTTGTAACCTGTCAGCTGCAGGTTTGAAGGTGTCCCGAGTAAACCTTGTTACGTGGCTCCCTAGCTTTGCTTTTTGTACTTGAGCCCATGTATATGGCTTAGAGAACTGTGATGCACATTGTGAGTTAATGCATAACCAGGTGGTTTATCTGCCTTTTATGTGAGGGTGTGTCTATCGTGGAGCTGATAAAAGTACTTTCTTTTGTTCTTTCGCTTGTGGAAGTCCTTTTATTGGCCTCCTCTTGCTCAGTTCTCACCAGAACTGAAAAAATAGTCGACATCAAATATAATGTTGCAATTAGGACTTGTTCTGACTGGTATTGCTACATTTCTCAGTAAGTGGGGGTTGGATATCTTTTAATATTTGAATATAGTATTGCTCGCTTGCTTTGCAGAAGTATTGAAGAAAGGGAATTCCTCACAATTTTTTGACCCTGCCTCCAAGACTGTGATGACATAGTTGCAGTTATTGCATGAAAAATAACATGATGACTTTGTGAATGTTTTTTTGTTTGTTTTTTTAAACAAGTCTGAGGAGACTGTGTTTTGTAGATTAGCTGGAGATTTGTATAATTGCTGCAGTGAGTGATCTCTTCACTGAGATATGACTTAAGTGAACTGTATACACTCTAAGTACTTCAGAGTATGGTTAAATGTCCAAGTCTGTAAGCAGTTGACTTAACCATCCACTGCTGCTAAATGGTAAACATCTCATCTGTAACTAAGACAACATTTGCTGTGTTTTCTTCTTATGCGACATAAAAGGTTTCATCATTTTATTAAATGATAGATAGACAGCTAGAAATGCTAGATAGCTATCTATGGATATAAATAATAGATAGCTTGTTACACCTGTCATTTCAATTGGATTACATGCTTTTACAGGGTTTTGCTTCTTAACAGGTTGACCTTCCATATAGAAGACCAGTATTTGTGATCTGCCATAGAAACCCACAATGCAAAGCCCATTTGTCTGGACTGGAGAGGTGCCCTTGCCTCTCTCAGAGCTGAAATACTGCAGACAGGTGAGAGTGGATGCAGCAACATTCCTCTCTGAGGCGTAAAAGAAGGGTTACACTTATTTCAACTATGGAGTCAATGTTTTCGGAAATACCGCCCCCGAGTCTCTCGAAGGCTACAATGAAGAACTTGTTTTGCGATTCTAAGTTTTCAGCTAGTAACACTTTTCTGGTTTTATGATTGAAGGAGATGGTTAAGTAATGTGTAAATGCAAAAACATAGATAGGGACTACATATGATTTCTTCTTACATCTGGTTTCTTCAGAACTGTTTCAGTTACATGTGATTGGTTTATTCAAGCCTTACAGAATTAAAGGACTTACCTGTTAAAGTGTGTCCTTCCTTGTCAGATGTCCAGACTTGCTCTGTCACCGGTGAGTCTGTGAGGAAGCCAGAGAATCCAACAGGCAGGCACAGCACTGGTCCTGAGAAGTAGCTGGTCTGGAGCTGGTCCAGCTGCAGGTGAGTAGAGAACCAGAACACACTGAGCTTAAAAGCAAGTTCTGTAACTGAGGGACACGAGGGGCGTGCTCAGGGGGGTGGGATTGCAGATCTTTCTGTCATCTGGATGGTTCCTCATTATTACCAAGCCTCCTGTGTTAGCCAGCCCAGGAAGTGTAAAGATCAGTGGATCAACACTGCACTGATTCACATATTAAAAAGCGATCCCATTAACTCACCTTAGTCACAGATTGTTTGCGTAAAGTGATAAAGCTCTGTGTCCTCTGCCGGGTCTAACTGTGTGACACGTCCGTAGTCTTTGTGTCCCAGCTCAGCAGCCTTATATCCCACACTTCAAAATCAGCAGCGGTACTGTCCGGCTCCACACCAGTCCCCTCTGTCTGTGACGCGTGACCGCGTGATGCAGGCAGGCGCAGCAAGATGTGATCGATCAAGACTAAGCTGCGTTCTCTTCACAGAGGAGGGAGGGGGTGGGCACAGCCCATACGGCGCGGTGACACCCAGCCCACAGCTCAGCTCAGCGAGAGCAGAGTGGAGGGGAGGGAGTCTCTGATTCCCTTCCTCAGCGTTTCACAAGCAGCCACGTGGGCCCACAAGCCATTACAAGTGTTGAGCAGTGAAGAGCATTCCTTTTTCTGGAGCAGCGGGGCGTCTTTGTTTGTCGCCTGGGGTCAGAATGGGGAGGGGGGTTTATGCGCGGGGCAGCTGGTTATCTCCATAACGACTTGACCCAGCTTTCCTGTTCTCGGCAGGTTTTTGCGGAACCTGCTCGTCTATGCCCCCGAGTAGGGCGATTGGGTCTGAGACAAAGCGGGGGGAGACGGTCTGGCGCACGTTTTGCGTGACAAGGGTCCCCTTGCTGTTGGGGCAGGCTGACATGCCTCTCCTCAGGTCACCAAGTCTCTTCCTCTTTATTTACAGGAGCCACTTCCTGCTTTTTTACTGAGGAGGACATGACATTCCAAGACACCTCTAAATCCTCCTGAGGAGGGCTTGTGATGTTCTGAGAACTGTGTCCCCATCTTTGTAGCGAAGAATAGTCAGTAGTGTAGTGAACATTTAGTGTAGGTTTGCATCTGTTGCAGATTTGGAATGTAACCGCTCAACATTGTTATGCAGACGCTGTTATGTCTCATGTAGCTTTTTGTCTGCCTTTAATGATGAGTCTTTTGTCTGTGAAATAAACCACTGCTGAAATTGTTATGGCCAGGGTTCCTGAAATGCTCTATAACCAACATTTGCATTTAGCCACTGTTGAGCATTCTAGTGGCCAGGTATCACACCGCACACCTACTGAACAATAGCGAGAGGCTTCTCAAAAATGTTTCCTGAGAACTATCTGTGCACTGATCTGTTTGGCATAGAATGACATTCATCTCAGAAACTACAGGCACGCGGCATGCGGGTGAAATTACGCGCCGTAAGAGTGCTGATTACAGCAGGCGCTTCCCGTCAGTCTCACCTGTCGCCTTCCACCCTTACAGCGAATGAGGAGTGGCGCTCTCAGAATAAGGCTTCCTGGAGCTGTCATCGCTCCAGAATCCAATGGAGGATCATAAAGATCGAGTTTGGTTCTGGTCCAGCTGGTAAAGGTCAAAGTACCTGTCGTCTGTAAGATGACAAATAGTCCTCTGTTGTGTGTTAAAGCATCTTTTCAAACTGAAAGTCACTGCCCCTCATTATTAGGTGTGGCATCGTATCCATTTACAAAATAAACAAACAGCATCAGAAATTGCAGACCCTCACTCCTTTGATTCATCCTTCATCCTCCAGTGGCTCCAGGTTTTTACTGCATCCCATTGATGCAGACAAATGGACAGACACAAGTCAAACGCAGTGTCCGTGGATCCAGTGACAAGCAAAAGCAAGTGCATCTCAAAACCTGTAGAGCACGCTGTTATGGTCTATGTCATTAGTGCCACTGGTATTACTGGTCTTCCAAGCCTGATTTTATGTACCACATGTGAAAGAAACAGCATCAGCATGTCTATTCAGATGGAGTCCTTCACTCTTCCATTACTGGCAGATTTTGTTCTTATGGATTGTCTGCCCTAACCATGAAGAGCAGTAAGTAAGGGAGGGAGGAAACAAAAACAAGCCAGGAATTTACAAATAAGCTTTCTTATGTATTATAGATATCCTCTTTGGCTGTGATTAACCCTACAATTCAACAAGTAAAACTGAAAGTAAGAGGCGTTAAAGTCTTTTCAGTCTGGGCTAGAGCTTGGAGAGTTGAGACTTGTAATGCTAAGGCAATGCTGGTGTGCACCACTGCCAAGCTGTTACAGACTTCTGACTGTCTACCTGTTTGAAGGGCTTCAAAAGGCACCTATAGTGGTTCTCTGAGAAGGTAAAACCACAAGAAAGGGGTTGGCTGTTCTATAACTATAAAGATGTAAATATATCTTCTACACTCTAAGTATACTTCTATAACTCGGCCTGATCCTCCTGATCAGTTGGTGCTGAGCACAAACAACCAAACACTTTCCCTTGGGTTAGCTTTCAAATCCTTACTTTTTCTGGAGGTTCTTGCAGTTTTTAAAGCACGCACATCATCTGGTGAAAGCGTAAGTGATTGGGACGTGAATCGCCCTTTCACAGTGTGCTCCGGACCCTTTCACTGTTGGCACAAGTCCAACAGAAACCTGCCCGTCCGACACATGGCAGGAATGCTTCCACGCATCGGCGGCGTTGCATAATGCATGCTGACAAACAGAAAAATGCTGAAAGGAGGAGACGAAATGTCCAATGTCGTACTGGAGGCCCCAGGGGCTGTATCTCATAAATCTTCTGCTTCTGCGGGTTCGGAGTGTGAAATATTTTATTAATTCGAAGCCCTGCGTACATATAGTCTGTTACGAAACTTACTGGTGCTGTCATTTGTGTTTGCTTTGAGCCGGTGAAGCCCTTTGTTGTTGTTTGACTTTGCAGCTGTAACCTTCGGCATCAGCGCTAGTCCATCCATTAGTGTTAGGGTATTTATTAACAACAACCAAATTCCTTCTCTACCAGTACCTTTATAATAAATGGATTTTCCAGTTAGTTGACAGAAGAGCTGATTTTGCTGTCTGGCTATTGGGTTAATTTAGCCTTTTTGGGTACCTCTTGATAGTTATCCATCTGCCACTATTCCTACGAAAAGTGTTTTATGGTTGGTTGGTCAATTTTGGAATTTTATATGAACACGATAAGGAGGAACACATTCTAAATCAGAGATTCTGTAGAATTCAACAACGTGCCAATCTTCTTCAGTATTGTGTCTGAGAGGAGAAATCCAAAAAATGTTTCAAAATGTATGTCGTTCCTTCTTTAGAATCTTACTTCCACCTTCTTTCTAGTCTCGATCTGAACCTTCAGGTCAGGAACTGAAATAAATTGCTAGCGCATTTGTCACCTGGAGATGATACTGCGTGGATTGACTAATCTCTAAATGATGGGGATTGATGAGTCATCTCATACTGGGTGCTTGCTCTTGTCTATCCAGATGATGCAGATAGCAGATAGAGGAGCTGCACATGCTTTGTTTCAGGGTGTCATAACATCACACAGAGAATTAAATGTTGTTTTGGTTTGTTGGATCAACATACATACAGGTCATTAGAACCTGCAGATTCATTCTATACAGGATTAGAAGAATCCACCACTTCCTCATCACCTGCTCATCCCAACTCCTGGTCCAAGCTCTGGTCCTCTCCTGACAAGATTACAGCGTCTGTCATAGACTGAGGTCCCATTCCATTCAGACTGAACCTCAGTCCCCCTGCCTAAGTGTCTAGTTAGCCTTGTTTGTAGTTTGTGGTGATTTTACTCTGGGTAAATGGTAGCCTTCTGTTTGTAACAGTGTAGTCTAATTGTAGGGTATAGTGTGTTGAACCAATTATGTTTGACATTGACACGTTTGAATATGATTGGTAGTGCCCTGTTCATACAACTTTTCTGCTGGACACTTTATTGGATACACTCTGAATCAACGCTTTGTATGTTGCTCTGCTAAAGGAGCAAAAGCGTAAAGGTAAATCAAATTATGAATTTTGTTTGTGTCAAATTTGATTCCAAAGTTTTTATTATGAATGTATTTTATTCCTTATTCCGAACTTCTCATCACGTCAAGCGTTGCTTTCTTATTTCAAGAGTTGTGAAATTAATGTGCCTTTGCAAGAGAATTTCCCATTTTGCACCGACTGGCATTTGAGCTGGTTAAATCTTCACCTGTCTAATATGTGCCATGTCTTTGTGCATTGAAATTCTGGAAAGGTCTAGATATAAAGGTCTCCTAGCCTTGAACTATTTGCGATTAATAACTTAATTGTCGAGGATGTTGACTGCTGTAATGTAAATACTCTGAGTGGGTCTGTGTTCCAGCTACTGTTTGCTCAACAGTCTGACACACAGAGGTGCTCCAGGAAAGAAAACCTTTCTCCCAGACCATACAACTCAAATTCAAATTTTTTATTGTTTCAAGTCAATGGAATACATACCAGTCCAGCATTTCTGTAAGGCATTCTCTGAGGACTTGCTGGCATCTAATGCTCAGTTATGATCCTGCAGACTTGGCTGGAGGTTTACACGTGACTTACACATGACTGTCCATTTTTAATGTAAAATTTACACAAATATTGTGAAATGTGTGTGTTCTGGGATGTCAAATGGAAAAAAAATGTGAATCTGTACCTGCAGATCGATGAGATCACTGCTTAGGAGCAGCATTCATGTGATGTTCACTTTGAGAAATGTCTTGTTTTAGCAGCTGGGTGCCTGAAGTGTATTTGTTACTTATGAAATGAGGTGATGACAGAGGAATGTTAACCCTGTAAGAAATGTGCAGAGCACTGACTGCACTCGCAGGATACATTTATGATTCGAACATAAAGCACAGCATTGTTGCATAATAATGAATGCAAGTGGTATTTATTGCAAGTCTGACAGATCTTGATCAGGACATTTCATTTTATGTATTTAAGCAGGAGAGCAGGCTGAGAACCCAGTTCACTTTCATAGCAACGACCTGTGGAAATGAATCTTAAATGACCACAGCAGGCTAGGGCCCCTGTTGAATGTTTCATCTGAAGAATGGTATCCACAGTGCTGTGGCCCTAGATTTACTGTGATTGGAGTGCCCCCTGCTGGCCCAACAATGTCAACTCCACTATGCTGCATGTTTCTTTCATTCTTCTCATTTTTTTTAACTTTTAACTCCCACTATACTGGAACATGGTGCAGTTGGTCTTCCTATTCTCTATGCATTTACCATTTTAATTTGCTTAGTTCTCTGTTCTTTAATTTGGGACATGCATCTCTAACATCAGCTGAAAGGTAAAGATGATTCTGGAGAAAAATCTAATTCAGCTCTTCCAGCATTGCTGGGAAGTACTCCTGAGCCCAGCCTGGACCCTTATTTCAACAAATGAGCAGTTTATGTGAATACACAGAAAACAGGTACATGCACTGTTACAGACACTCTAGTGAATTATGTAATTATTATGGAAAACAAGCAAGCAAACAAACCAAGTCATTTTTGCCAAGCTTTAAAATCAGGAATGTGTGATCTCTTGCTACATTCCCTCCCACCCTAGGCTGCAGTTCTGTGGTTCATCCTGGGAGCTCCAATCTCTCGTGTTAGGGGTGTAGATCAGTTTTTGGTGGCAGAACCTATCTAGCATTAGTTTTCACCTTTGGCTGAAATAAAGTATGGGGTTTGGATTAGGGGTTGGTAAACTGATGCTGGATCAGTTACTTGGGGCTGAAAGCACCCGCAGTCACTGTGGAGGGAAGGCTGGCAGCCTCCTTGTACAGGCACCACACCAGTACGATATTAGCCGCTACGCTCGTGCTCAGCAACCGGTAACCATACAGCTCCAGCTTGTCCAGGACCTCCCGGGGCCGGTTTTCCACAAAGTACACACGCTGGCTGTGAGACACAAGAACACCTCATCAATATGGTGTAAACAAGGGCAAACAGTTTACATTCAGCATCGCTGTTTGGCTACACTGGACTGTCGCAGCTTCATTAGCTGCATACCATACTTTTGACCAGGACTGGGTCAATTCTGTATTGAATTGTGAATTGCTGATAAATTTCTGAAAGAGGTGACAAGATGCAGAATCTGAATTTGGATGAAAGAAAATGGAACTTAATTCAACAATATTCCAATGCCTAACATTTCATTTATCACTATAAATAATGTTTACTTTGACATCAATGACATTGTTACAAGGACTAAATCTAAAACATGACTGAAGCATTTTCATTTTAAAAACACACTTAAGATTTTTAAGACCCACAGTTATTTGCTAACAGTTATTTAAAGATAGGCTTGTATATAGTTGACAATAATTCATTTAAAATTTGTTAAATATCTGGAAAAATAAATTTCCCAGAATGCACTGGAAAGACACAACAGAACCTTAATCCTGATCCTGGCCTATAAAGAGATGCAAAAAATGCTTTAGGGAAAGCAGAGGAGGATGGTGGTGCTGTTTTGGCTTGTGTTTGTTACAGTAGTTTTGATTTACTGCCTTGCTTTTTTGTGACCCTGGACAGACTTCTTGGTCACCCTTTCCTTGCTTTTGAAGACTACTTGGAAGTTCCAAACAATGTCTAAAAATTCTCCACAATCAATCTCTACATAATTAGCACACCCAAACCACCCTCAAGTATAAAACCCGCCACTCTTGATCCACAATTCACACTGGACTGGGACATTGGGCAATGAAAAAAAAAACACTATCCAAGGATCGCTGGCAGACAAGCTCACCTTTCTCTCTGAAGATGACTGACGTATCAAAGAGTTCTTCAGCCCCAGAGAGGAATCGGACAAAACCTTTTGTATACATGAACACAAAATCCACTTTCCCACCCATGGTTCAAGCCTCAGATGTAGTCCCAACTTAAACCTAGTCCATACCTGCCTCCTCTGCTCCTGTGGAGGGAATTTTCAGTGTGACAGAAAGGATATTTAGACCAGAGAGATGTTGATTAAATGACAAAATACATATACAAATGAATAAATCTCTCTTGAGTATTTTACCATTCCAGCTCATTCAAATTCTGCATCCTGGTGGCTTATTCAGTTCTAATTCCAATTCCAATCCATAAATCCAACTGGAATAAATGCACGACTCCTTAATAAGGCTTTTTGCCTGTTAACGCGAGCCTCCCACACTGTTTGTGGACGGTTTGCAACTTACTGTTTAGAACAAGCACCACACAGACACACTATTTTTTACCTCCAGAAGTATCTAATCTGGAGGTATCTAATGATTAACCTAATCATTTGTGTGCATTACAAAAAATAAAGGAATGTCACGACACAAAAATAATGATTTCTGTTAGGATCACCAAACAGTGCCAGTTGTTGCCAGGCTGTGTGTTGACTTCCATACAAATATGGTGCATCATGCGTCACACAAACCATGTTGAGATCAAACCACCAAATGATAAACTTTTGGACAGATGAGCATTCTCACCTTGGCATTAACTTCAGGGTGTGAAAACAACCATCACAACTACCACCTGCAGCATCTGCTCCCAATTTACAATTTGGCATTTCGCAGACACTTTTAAACCAAAGCGATTTACAATTAGTGCATCAATCAGGTATAGCTGACTTCCTCATAGGCAAAAGATCACAGTGGGAATGCAAAGTAATTATTTACAGTACCATGCTCCTGTATAACCTGCAACAATAAAACAGAAATCTGCAAACAAAACCTGCAACATAGAGACAGGGTTAGTACAGAAGATTTTCTTTTTTATTATTTGTAACATAGATACATAACAGAAAGGTTACACAATAGGGGACAGGTGGGTTCTGAAAAGGTTTTCAGGCTCCTGCGGAAGATGGCGAGTGATTCCGCAGTTCTGATTGGGTGAGGAAGGTAGTTCCACCACCGCGGAACGAGGGCAGAAAAAAGACGTGGCCGAGTGGAGCGGCTGCCAGGTTCCCGAAGTGAGGGGACCGCCAGCTGTCCAGAGGAGGTTGAGCGGAGAGGTCTGGTTGGAGTGAATGGAGTGATCAGAGACTGAAGGTAGGACGGAGCAGAGCCTCTTGTGGCCTGGTAAGCCAGCACCAGTGTCTTAAACTGGATGCGGGCTGCCACCGGAAGTGAGTGCAGTGAGTAGCGGAGTGACATGGGAGTGTTTTGGGAGGTTGAATACCAGGCGTGCAGCAGCATTCTGAACCAGATGAAGTGACCTGATGGCGCAGGCCGGTAAGCCAGCCACTAAGGCGGTGCAGTAGTCAAGGCGGGAGATGACTAGTGCTTGAACAAGGAGCTGGGTTGCTTGTTGGATAAGGAAAGGGCGGATCCTCCTGATGTTGTAGAGGGAGAATCTGCAGGACCGGGTGACCGCCGCAATGTGGCTTGAGAATGTTAGCTGGTCCTCCAGGTTCACGCCAAGGTTTTTGGCTGACCTGGAGGGGGTCACCACGGAGCCCTCAATGGTGATCGGAGCATCGATCGTTGGGGAGTTCTTTAGCTCCCATCATTAATCAGTACATTGGTTTCAGTCTTCACCCCCAAAAATTTACATTGGCTCAGGGTGCTTTCACACCTGCAGCCTTTAGTCTGTTTGAATCAAACCGTAGTGCGTTTGACCCCTTGGTTCAGTTTGTAGTAATCGCACTCAGGTCCGCACTAAAATAATCGGCCTGAGACCCCCAAAGAGAGGTGGTCTCGATCTGCATCATCTGGTGAACTCTGGTGCGGTCCCACTGGGGAGAAAGCAACTCGAACCAACCAGGACCAAAACTATCCAATAGCTATGAATCATGGGAATTGAGGACATTAAATTTGGAGCACTTGGAACAGCGATGAGGTACGATGTGTCATTGAAATTTGGGCAGATGATCACATTTGCCAGCAGCTGGAGAAAACGCACATGAACAAGTCATATAACATCACTAAGCTTACCTGATAAGCCTTCGGAATAGAAATTGTTGGGTGAATATGTCACTGTATGCATTATTTAAAGCGCGCCTTCTCCTACTGAAGTGTCTCGAAGCAGCGCGTCTTCGTACGAAATTTCATCAACACATTATTTTCAAAACTAAGTCTACATTCACGTTCAAAGTGAATGTGATACTCATACTGATAACACTGGTATAACAGCCAGAGAATCGCGACAACTGTAGTGATGAGCTTGTGAGTTTGCTCCATTTTCGATGCGTTGTTCCCGTTTTTTTTTTTTTTTCAGAAGATAGTGATGAAATTCCCGCACGAAAATTCCCCCTCTGACCAATGAGGGAACAGTTTGCTCGCGCGTGGCGTTTGTTTAACAATGTTGGTCCGTTTTTAAATATTGCCGTGTGAAAACAAACCGAACCAGGGTGCGAGTGCAACATGGTAACAAATTAGTCCCTGATTCGGAACACTCTGGAAGACTCACAGAAACCCTAGGCTGACTAAGATACGCCCACTTCTGGAAGACTCTACCCAGATTCCACCCACGCCCCAACCATGAAACAAAAACCTACATGTGCTGGCGTAATTATGAATGCCAGTAATGTCCACTCACTTGTTTCCCCGGACATAGCCCAGTGTTGCTCCAAGCGCTTGCATTAAATTTCTGTCGGATGTTGTGTCTCCCACTGTTGTAGGTCCAGTTTCCTGAAATAGTACACACACATACACACGGCTATTTCTAGTCTTGAAAAACGAAAGTATTGCATGTTGCAACGAAAGTCCTCCGAAACATTTTTCGGCCTACATTTAAACATAACGCATACATTTGATATAACTAGTGTCAAGTTGTAGACAAGATGAATAACCAACCTCAAGTTCAGAAACAAGGCTATTTTAAAAAGCGTTCTGGTTGAATTCTGCAATGTGTGCTGCTTGCGCGCATCTATGCTAGTTCTCACAGTGAAATGAAATACTAACCAATGGAAGCTCAGAGCTGACGAAAACATAAGGCATGACTAGGTTGGACGTGTCGTCTCCCCGAAGAAACTGTCGAGTAGAAACCGTTATTATCAAACGTGTCGCTGTCTTGTCTTCGCCAGCACTTTCCCCAGCTGCTCAGTTTCGGAATGATAACACTGTAAACCCATCACAATAGACCAATCAGGGAATACAATTTTTTTTGTATCGTCATCAGACAGATAACAATACCCCACTGCACCATTTTTTATTAATGCGTTAACAAACTCAAAACAATCATATAGACGACACATAAAACATAAAGTTGACTTGACAAAACAAAATTACAGTTATGCATTAAATAACTATACATAAAGACAGGGGTAATTACTCTCTTGAATATAAAAAAACAACATTAAGTAACTTCTGGGTCTTTTTTGATTTTAATTGTTTTAAAACGTGAAATCACTACAATATTTTCCTGTTTAAACTTAAACTAATTGGAATTAGGCTATTTCTTTTTATGGATGTGATACTGTCACACCCACTCCCAGTCAGCCAGCTCAGCCACGCCCAGGTTAACCTGCTTAGCCAAACCAGCCACGCCCAGTTCAGCCTGGCTCAGCCGCTCCCTGCTCTCTGCCATATGACCGCGCTATTCCTGTGCTTTGACCTCTTGCTTGTTCATTGCACCTTGTTTGTGTTTTTGGATTTTGGATTGGTGTACTATAGCTTCCTGTTGCCGAACTGTTTTGTCCCTGACCACGTTCTTGGATTCTGTGATTAAAGCCCTTAACCGCATCTGGATCCCAGTCTGTTTCATTACAGGTACATAGTCAGTAATGACAACAAATAATAATACACACAATAATACACACAATTTTTGTCTTATTTACCATAATAGTAAGCGGTATAGCCTATGTTAGACATCAAATCAAATAATCTTTTAGTAACTTCACATGGCCTACTATTCCGTATCATTCCAAAAAATCCTTGCGTAGGTACATTCACAATAAATGGGGGATAGTCTCCTTTGTTAAACCAAAAAAATAAAAATATAGCGTTGTGTCTAAGCAATAGTCAAACTTATTCCTCAGTTCATCTGTTTAATTCAGATGCGTAGTTTCATTTTTCGTAATTCCCTTCTTTCGTATTCCTGCTCCACTCTCCAAGTTATCCAGCGCCCTCTCGCGACATTACTACGCAACTACACGCGAAACTTCACATAATAACTCAGTCGTCAGATCGTATAATGAGCATTTAGCTGGAGGAGCTTCATCCATTATCTTGAACGAAAGCCCTTTTATTCTGGTAACATAATACAAGTTAAGTTTTACTATTCACGTTTCAAAACATTGCGTTCCAATAAAATCTTGCTGGTGGGATGGTGATTCCATTACACAAGATTTTTCTTTTTATTAATTTTCTATTGATTGACATTTATAATTTATATAATCCAATATTTTAAATTCAGTCAAACTTCAATCTACTGTTGTTTAGTATTACACATAATACTTAAGTAATGTGGCTTATTACTAAAAAAAAAAACATTATAAAACATCTTAGAGTTCTTTTTATTTAAATTTGTTGGAAGAGATAGTGTTTGAGAAACAGACTGGATGGGACAGCAAAACACAGCCATATAAGGATATACCTCTAAGTAACCAAGAGTTATGTTTTCTTTGTTTTCTCTAAAATTGGATCAAAGTTGAAAGTGTATCTTTGAGTTTTATCGTTACAAATTTTTACACCTAAAAGGGAGCAATGTTTTTGACTGGGATACCCCCATGTCCTGTGTAGCCCTGTTATTGAGCATGTACATTTTATGTTGGTTTAATATCCCAGAGTTCTGCATTTGCACAAGACCTCAGTTTGTGAATTGGACTGTTGTTGCATGCTAGGAAGGGACAGCCTGGTCTTTGGCTTGTGGGAGTCCCCTTTACTGCAGCAGGAGCAGATTCTGGAAGGCTGTGCAGCTGGTCTTCCCATTCTATGTGCCGTAACCGTTTTAGTTTTATCCCTCTGTTCTAGAATGTAGGACATTCTTCCCTAACCTTAGTGGGAAGGGTGATTCTTGGAAAAAAAACCTTATTCAGCCCTTGCAGCATTTTTGAAAAGCACTCCGGGGCCCAGTCTGGAACCTTATTTCAACAATCAAGCAGTTTTTGCGAATACACAGAAAACAAGAATATGCACAAGCACTGTAATAACATTATTATGGATAAGTAAACAAGCATACAATGTCATTCTTTGCCAAGCATTAAAATCAGGAACATGTGATCACACCTGATTGGTCACAGGCACAAACGAATCATGATGTCTGTGGGATTGTAACACTTTATTGGGGTGGAATATGATGGTCTTTACATCTGCTTTATATTGTGTCTCAGAGTCTGCTCAACTACAAGCAGGCTGTGCGTCTCATTACTGTAAACTACATCTCAAGAATGCATGAATTAGTTGATGTTACACAACATGCTATCTGTACTATTTAACACTGATCTCCAGTTACATAGTTCTGGCATTCTCTTTCTGGTTCTACAATAAAAAAGAGGTGGGAAACAACAGAATAAATACATCAGTTTTCACCTTTGGTTTAAAAAAAAACAGGAGGGGTTTGGATTAGGGTTGGGCAAGCTGATCCTGGATCAGTTGCTGGGGGCACAGAGTATGCAGAGTGCCTCTGAAGAGGGAGTGCCAGTCTGACTGTAGTTACACATCTGCCACTATTCCTACGAAAAGTGTTTTATGGTTGGTTGGTCAATTTTGGAATTTTATATGAACACGATAAGGAGGAACACATTATAAATCAGAGATTCTGTAGAATTCAACAACGTGCCAATCTTCTTCAGTATTGCGTCTGAGAGGAGAACTCCAAAAAATGTTTCAAAATGTATGTCGTTCCTTCTTTAGAATCTTACTTCCACCTTCTTTCTAGTCTCGATCTGAACCTTCAGGTCAGGAACTGAAATAAATTGCTAGCGCATTTGTCACCTGGAGATGATACTGCGTGGATTGACTAATCTCTAAATGATGGGGATTGATGAGTCATCTCTTGCTGTATACTTGCTCTTGTTCATCCAGATGATGCAGATAGCAGATAGAGGAGCTGCACATGCTTTGTTTCAGAGTGTCATAGCATCACACAGAGAATTAAATTTTCTGGTTTGCTGGATCACCATACATACAGGTCATTAGAACCTGCAGATTCATTCTATACAGCATTAGAAGAATCCACCACTTCCTCATCACCTACTCATCCCAACTCCTGGTCCAAGCTCTGGTCCTCTCCTGACAAGATTACAGCAAGTCTGTCGTAGACTGAGGTCCCATTTCATTCAGATTGAACCTCAGTCCCCCTGCCTAAGTGTCTAGTTAGCCTTGTTCGTAGTTTGTGGTGATTTTACTCTGGGTAAATGGTAGCCTTCTGTTTGTAACAGTGTAGTCTAATTGTAGGGTATAGTGTGTTGAACCAAGTATGTTTGACATTGACACGTTTGAATATGATTGGTAGTGCCCTGTCCACACAACTTTTCTTCCGGACACTTTATTGGATACACTCTGAATCAGCGCTTTGTATGTTGCTCTGCTAAAGGAGCAAAAAAGTAAAGGAAATCAAATTATGAATTTTGGTTTTGTCAAATTTGATTCCAAAGTTTATATTATGAATGTATTTTATTCCTTATTCTAAACTTCTCATCACATCAAGCGTTGCTTTCTTATTTACAGTAAATGTTTTACACAGAATATTTTCAGAGGCACTTCAGTTCATGTATATTACAGGGTATCCTGCCTGGAACTTAAACTTGCAACTTTCTAGTCACAAGTTTAGTTTACTCATGACTTGACAGTGTGGTGTAGTGGTGAGCAAGGGTTACAATACTATGTGTGTGTGTGTGTGTGTGTATCCCATCAAATTCAGGTTTATCTGTATTACCTGTAAACACAGGTGTGCACCAGGATTGTCTGAGGTTTGGTGGTAATCTTGTTTGTTTTTGTATTTGCAGAAATTGTCAAAAAGAACCATGTTAATTTGCAAGAGAATTTCCCATTTTGCACCGATTGGCATTTGAGCTGGTTAAATCTTCAGTTGTCTAATATGTGCCATGTCTTTGTGCACTGAAATTCTGGAAAGGTCTAGATATAAAGGTCTCCTAGCCTTGAACTATTTGCGATTAATAAATTAATTGTCGAGGATGTTGACTGCTGTAATGTAAATACTCTGAGTGGGTCTGTGTTCCAGCTACTGTTTGCTCAACAGTCTGACACACGGAGGTGCTCCAGGAAAGATAACCTTTCTCCCACACCATACAACAACTCAAATTCATTGTGCTCACGTCTCTTTCCTTCAAATCTACATTTTAATGAAAAAACATTTTATTGTTTCAAGTCCATGGAATACATACCAGTCCAGCATTTCTGTAAGGCATTCTCTGAGGACTTCCTGGCATCTGAAGCTCATTTATGATCCTGCAGACTTGGCTGGAGGTTTATATGCGACTTACACATGGCTGTCCATTTTTAAGGTAAAATTTACACAAATATTGTGAAATGTGTGTGTGTTCTGGGATGTCAAATGGAAAAAAATGTGGATCTATACCTGTAGATTGATGAGATCACTGCTTAGGAGCAGCATTCATGTGATGTTCACTTTGAGAAATGTCTTGTTTTAGCAGCTGGGTGCCTGAAGTGTATTTGTTACTTATGAAATGAGGTGATGAAAGAGGAATGTTAACCCTGTAAGAACTGTGCAGAGCACTGACTGCACTCGCAGGATACATTTATGATTCGAACATAAAGCACAGCATTGTTGCATAATAATGAATGCAAGTTGTATTTATTGCAAGTCTGACAGGTCTTGATCAGGACATTTTATTTATTTAAGCAGGAGAGCAGGCTGAGAATCCAGTTCGCTATCATAGCAACGACCTGTGGAAATTAATCTTAAATGACCACAGCAGGCTGGGGCCTCTGTTGAATGTTTTATCTGAAGAATGGTATCCACAGGGCTGTGGCCCTGGATGTACTGTGATTGGAGTGCCCCCTGCTGGCCCAACAATGTCAGCACCACCATGCTGATAAACCTCATTTCTTTTATTCTTTCCAGTTTATTTTTTTACTACTAACTCCCACTATTCTGGAACATGGTAGAGTTGGTCTTCATATTCTCCATGCTGGATCAGTTACTGGGGGCTGAAAGCACCCGCAGTCACTGTGGAGGGAAGGCTGGCAGCCTCCTTGTACAGGCACCACACCAGTACGGTATTAGCCACTACGCTCATGCTCAGCATCCGGTAACCATACAGCTCCAGCTTGTCCAGGACCTCCCGGGGCCGGTTTTCCACAATGTACACAAGCTGGCTGTGAGACACAAGAACACCTCATCAATATGGTGTAAACAAGGGCAAACAGTTTACATTCAGCATCTCTGTTTGGCGATATTGGACTGTCGCAGCTTCATTAGCTGCATACCATACTTTTGACCAGGACTGTGTCAATTCTGTACTGAACTGTGAATTGCTGATAAATTTCTGGAAGAATTTCTGGACTTAATTTAACAATATTCAAATGTCTAATTTATTTAATTTATCACTATAAGTAATGTTTACTTTGTTATCAATGACATATTGTTACAAGGACTGTATCTGAAACATGACTGAGGCATTTAATTTTTAAAATACACACTTAAAATACACAAGATTTTTAAGACCCACAGTTGTTTACTAATATTTAACGATAGGATTGTATATAGTTGACGATAATTCATTTCAAATTTGTTAAATATCTGGAATAATACATTTCCCAGAATGCATTGGAGCAAACATTCCTGAATAAAAGACTGAACCTTAATCCTGATCCTGGTCTATAAAGAGATGCTAAAATGCTTCAGGGAAAGGGAAGCAGAGGAAGATGGTGATGCTGTGATATGTTTTGGCTTGTGTTTGTTATGGTAGTTTTGATTTACTACCTTGCTTTTTTCTGACCCTGGATTGTTTGGACAGACTTCTTGGTCACCCTCTCCTTGCTTTTGAAGACTACTTAGAAGTTCCAAACAATGATTCTGGGGAATTTTTAGACAGTCTCTACAATCAGCAAACCCAAACCATCCTCAAGTATAAAAACCCACTCAACAACTTCCTCAACACCTGCCAGTCTTGATTCACACTTCAAATTGACTGGGGCATTGGGTCATGAAAAAAAGCAGACAAGCTCACCTCTCTCTCTGAAGATGACTGCCATATCAAAGAGTTCTTCAGCCCCACCAAGGAATCAGACAAAACCTTTCGCATACACGAACACTAAATTCACCCTCCCCCCACCCACCCATGGTTCAAGCCTCAGATGTAGTTCCAACTTAAACCTACCATGCTTATCTGGGGACAGTGATCCACTGGCCTAGTACATACCTGCCTCATCTGCTCCTTTGGATGGAATTTTCAGTGTGATAGAAAAAATATTTAGACCAGAAAGATGTTGTCTAAATGTTTAAAGTAAGTATATGAATGAATAAATCTCTTGTGTGAGTATTTTACCATTCCAACTCATATTCAAATTCTGCATCCTGGAAGCTTATTCAGTTCTAATTCCGCCTCCAATCCATAAATTGAACTTGAATAAATTCCAAAATTCTGTAATTTTCCAGGTTTTTTCATCTCAGTGTCTGGGCTCCACATCCCGAGTAGGAAGTGCGCTCTGGTATGCACGACTCCTTAATAATTAAGTGTTCTTCTCTGTTAATGCGAGCTCCCACAGTTTGCAGTCCGTTTGCGCCTCACTACTTAGAGCGAGCACCACAAAGATACTCATTTTTTTTGTTAACTGGAGGTATCTAATAATTACATTAATCATTTGTATGCATTTCAAAACATAGAAGAATGTCACGACACAAAAATAAGGATTTCTGTTAGGATCACCAAACAGAAATCTTTAGTGCATGGCATGAATGCACTATGCTCTGGAAGACTCACAGAAACCCTAGGCTGACTAAGATACGCCCACACGAAAACCACCCAGACTCCATCAAACTCCCACCATGAAACAGAAATACATGTACTTTTGGACAGAGGACTTTGACAAGATTCTGAAAAGACTTTTAAAAGACTAAAGTCTGACACCATCTCACATCTAAAGACAATGTAGTCACAGACTATGATTTTGCAAAGACTGGGGTCTTGCAGGGTCACTACAATTTGGCAGTATAGCAGCACTTATTGTCCCAGTGACGATTTGACAATATATGTAATGACATATGTAATCAGATCAGATTAGTTCTGTCTCACTACACTGACCTTGGCTCAAAGATCTACTTTGTATGACCTGTACACATCTTGCCCTTGTGTCTGTTTACAGTACTTTTGGTTGTCGCTGATAAAACCTGCAATGAATAAATGTAAATGAAATCTGCAAACAAAACCTCCAACATAGAGACAGGGCTCAGTACATGTGGAAAAGATTTTATATTTTTATTATATTATAACATAGATACATAACATAAAGGTATATACAATATTTGTGTACAGGTGGTATTCGATAAAATACAGGTTTTACATATATTTCATCCATTTATGACTTACTAAACTTTTTGATTCTTTAACAGTGCCAGTTGTTACGCACGTTCTGCAGTTTGGTTTGACACAAGGCATCACAGTCCCAAAAAAATCCATTTTAATTGAGGGCAGAAAAAAATCGTGGCCGCGATGTTGGAGGGTCAACTGTATTTGCAAGACTGCAACAGATTCCTTTGAGATTATTTCCTGTTTGAGTGAGCTCACCATTGGTTGTTGACAATGCCATGTCACTATTTGCCTCAGCCAAGACTAAAAACAGATAATATTAAACACGGTTGATTTTATCATAACGGCAAGACGAGAAAAAAACTGACGTTAAACAGCTCCGATTACCACCTTACACCAAACGATTGAGATCACGGGAGCATGCCGCGACTCTAGCAAAATGGGAGATTTTGAAGGAGACCATTGAATACAGTAGGCCCCCAGTAGCATACAGACAGAACCAGACTGCAGATGCCATCTCATCTGTGGGTTACCTGGCTCACTCACTTGGAAAATAAAGACCCTATGTCAGACTGCTCTTCCTGGATTTCAGGCTTTAACACCATCATCCCACAAACCCTGGTAAACAAACAAACAAACTGTCACTACTTGGACTGAGCTCATCCCTGTGCAACTGGGTACTGACTTCTTAATAAATAGGCCCCAGACCGTTAGAATTCACAACATATCATCCTCCCCATCATCCTCAACAGGGAGAATCCTAGGGTATGTCCTGAGCCCCCTACTGTACAATGTGACTTATGACTGCTCAGCTGGCACCCCAATCATATTGTAAAGTTTTTGGCTGACACGGCAGTGCTGGGTCACCACAGCGATGAGTCCTCAAGTACAGGCAGGAAGTGGAAAACTGGAGGCCTGGTGCAAAGTAAACAATCTCTCCATCAATGTGAAAAAACGAAGGAGATGATTGTGGACTTCAGGAAGTCTTCACCCCCCCCTCCCTCCACATTGGGGGAGCAGCTGTTGAGGTGGTCTCCAGCTTTAAATACCTGGGGTTGCACATCTCTGACAATCTCAACTGGAGCATCAACACAGCCAGCACAGTGAAGAAGGCCCACCAGCGTCTAGTTCTTAAGGAGGCAGAAGCGCTGGCCTTGGCACCACAGTCCCCTGCTCCTTCTACAGGTGTGTGGTGGAGAGCATTGTCACGTCCTGCATCACCGTCTGGTACGGAGCTGCTCTGCTGCAGACAGACAGGCACTGCAGCAAGTGGTAAAGACTACCCAGAGGATCAGGCACCAAAACCCTCCATCAGTGACATCTACAGCAGCAGGTGCAGGAAAAGGGCCTCATGCATCATGAGGACTCCACCACCCTGCTAACACTTGCCCCCTCCTGTCAGGCAGGAGGCTCACAGCATCAAGGTCAGAACCACCAGGCTGAGGAATAGCATTTCCCGGATGCCTTGGAGTGACAAATTCTGCAACCCACTGAACAATTTTGTCATTACTATTGTGGCATCACTCCACACCAGGGCATTATCCTCATATCAGGGCATTGCTGCAATTGACTGATAACTTTGCACTTTTGCACTTTAAGACTGTAATTTCACAGATAAATGCTGCTTCCCAGGGAAATTGTGCTTCCCATTGAACAATTTGCTGCTACCACTTCCACTGTCTGTTTATCTTTTAGATTCCTGCTCACTTTATACTCATATTTATATATTTATTTACTTATTTTATCTCTAATGGTTCTTCTTTTCTTGCATGTTCCTTTTGATTTTATTATTGCTTGTTCTGATTTTCATTATTATTATTGCTACCACTGGTATGAGTACCTCAGAGAATCATGTACAACATGTCCTGAATGACCATAAAAAGTTTGCTTGTTTCTTATCCTTTATTCCGTTTTTTGGAAATTTGTTTGCGACAGTGATAAGAAAGTCGTTTGAAATTCCCGGCATTAGTAAGAGTCTCTGGGACCAAAGTGAATGTAACAGTTATCGGTCGTGGCTTTTTTTAACAATTTTGGCCCGTGTGCTTATCGTGTGCTCCTAAAATATAAAATCTACGGAACATTTTATTGTGAGGCAATAATGGTAACAAATTAGACTATGATTCGGAACGCATTTACTCGAAAACAATCGTAAATACAAACAAAAACCAACAGCACCACATATAAAATGGAAAAGTCTTTGCCGGGAAGTCAATCTCTTTTTCCGGATGTCAGTTATTTAGAGTCCTGTACATAAAGGTGTATTTATGAATGCCAGTTGTGTCCACTCACTTGTTTGAATAGTCATGTCTTGCTCCAAGCGCTTGCATTAAATGACTATCGGATGTTGAGTCTCCCACTATTGTAGGTCCGGTTTCCTGTAACAGTACACACAAACACACACACACTGAACGTTTCAGCAAAATACAGGAAATGAAAATGTCGGCTATTTCTAGCCTTGAAAAGCGAAAGTATTGTATGTTGCAACTCAAGTCCTTCGAAACATTTTTCGGCCTACATTTAAACATAACGCATACATTTGATATAAATAAGGTCAAGTTGTAGACAAGACGAATTAACAACCTCTAGTTAAGAAACAAGGCTACTCTTGCTTGCATGTAGTCTTTACTGTTTTACTGATTTACTTCTGCAGTGTGTGCTCCCTGCGCGTATCTATGCTAGTTCTCACAATAAAATGAAATACTAACCAAGGGAAGCTGAGAGGTCACGAAAACATAAGGCATGACTAGGTTGGACGTATCGTCTCCCCGAAGAAACTGTTGAGTAGAAACCGTTATTGCCAAACGTGTAGCTGTCTTGTCAGCACTTTCCCCAGCTGCTCAGTTTCGGAATGATAACACTCACACTAAGCCCACCACAATAGACCAATCAGGGTAAACAAATGTTTGTTTTTTTTTTTTTTTTTTTGCATCGTCGTATAACGTATAACGTATCACTGCACCATTTTTTAATCAATGCGTTCATTTTTAATTAATGCGTTAACAAACTTTTAACAATCATACAGACCACACATAAAACAAAGTTGACTTAAGAAAAATAAAATTCCAGTTATGCATTAAATAACTGTACATAAAGACAGGGGTAATCACTCTATTGAATATAAAAAGACGACATCAAGTAACATCTGGGTCTTTTTTACTTGTTTTAAAACGTTAAATCACCACTTTTTTTTTTTTTTTGCTGTTTAAATGTTTTTGCTATTTCATATTATAGATGTGATACATAGCTACACCCACTCCACAAATCAAGCTCACACACGCCCAGGTAAACCTTCTTTCCTATTCAGCCACTCCAGTTCAGCCTGGCTTATCCAGTGCCCTCTCTGTGAAAACCTCACGCGAAACTTCACATAATAACTCAGCCTGTCAGATCTTGTTTGAGCATTTAGCTGGAGGAGCTTCATCCATTATCTTGAACGAAAGCCCTTTTATTCTGGTAACATAATACAAGCAAGTTTTACTATTCACGTTTCAAAACATTCTGTTTCAATAAAATCTTGCCAGTGGGACAACAAATTCCATTACACAAGATTTTTCTTTTTTATTTTTTGTATTGATTGACATTTATAATTTATATAATCCAATATTTTAAATGCAGAAAGTCAAACTTCAAACTACTGTTGTTTAGTATTACACATAATACTTAAGTAATGTGGCTTATTAATCCAAAAACATTATAAAACATCTTAGTTCTTTTTATTGAAATTTGTTGGAAGAGATAATGTTTGAGAAACAGACTGGATGGGACAGCAAAACACAGCCTTATAAGGATATACCTCTAAGTAACCAAGAGTTATGTTTTCTTGTTTTTCTAAAATTGGATCAAAGTTGAAAGTGTATCTTTGAGGTTTATCAGATCAAATAATTACACCTAAAAGGGAGCTTCATTTTTATCTGGGATATCCCCTGTCCTGTGTAGCCCTGTTATTGAGCATGTACATTTATGTTATTCAAATTTCACAGAGTTCTGCATTTCCAATAAGATCTTCAGTTTGATGAATTCCAAACAAGGTTTTTCTTTTATTAATTTTTGATATGATTGACATTTATAATTTATATAATCCAATATTTTAAGGAGTGTCCTGGGGGAACAAGGTGGGTAGGAAACGTAAAAGATTTTGATGACAGTCAATTAATAAAGAAGACTACAGTTAAAACATCTCCAGTTCTTTTTTCTAAAAGTGCCATGGAATCTTTAATAACCATGGGAATCAGGGCCTATCTTTAACATCTCATCTGAAAAATGGCACCTATACCACAGGGTATTGGGTTTATGGCATCTGGAGTGTTTCAAAGCTGAAAGTGTAACTGTTCTAGGTTACAAATTTTTACACCTTTAAGGGAGCAAACTATACCTGCCCACTAGTGGCACATTAACACCTGACAATTAACACCTGCCACATGGTATGTTTGAAAATCTGTTTTTGTCTGTCTGTGGCATCACATTGACAAACATTTTGAGAGTGGATTGCCGTTGCATGCTGAGAAGGGACAGCCTGGTCTTTGGCTGTGGGAGTCCCCTTTACTGCAGCAGGAGCAGATTCTGGATGGCTGTTCAGTTGTCTTCCCATTCTATGTGCAGTAACCGTTTTAGTTTTATCCCTCTGTTCTAGAATGTAGGACATTCTTCCCTAACCTTAGTGGGAAGGGTGATTCAGCCCTTGCAGCATTTTTGAAAAGCACTCCGGGGCCCAGTCTGGAACCTTATTTCAACAATCAAGCAGTTTTTGAGAATACACAGAAAACAAGGATATGCACAAGCACTGTAATAACATTATTATGGATAAGTAAACAAGCATACAATGTCATTCTTTGCCAAGCATTAAAATCAGGAACATGTGATCACACCTGATTGGTCACAGGCACAAACGAATCATGATGTCTGTGGGATTGTAACACTTTATTGGGGTGGAATATGATGGTCTTTACATCTGCTTTATATTGTGCCTCAGAGTCTGCTCAACTACAAGAAAGCTGTGCGCCTCATAACTGTAAACTACATCTCAAGACTGCATGAATTAGTTGATGTTACACAACATGCTATCTGTACTATTTAACACTGATCTCCAGTTACATAGTTCTGGCATTCTCTTTCTGGTTCTACAATAAAAAAGAGGTGGGAAACAACAGAATAAATACATCAGTTTTCACCTTTGGTTTAAAAAAAAAACAGGAGGGGTTTGGATTAGGGTTGGGCAAGCTGATCCTGGATCAGTTGCTGGGGGCACAGAGTATGCAGAGTGCCTCTGAAGAGGGAGTGCCAGCCTGACTGGGGTCACATGGTCTCCTTGTGCAGGCACCATGCCAGCGTCTGACCCATCCCTGTCATGCCCACCACCCGGTAGCCAATCAACTCCAGCTTGTTCAGGATTACCCGGGGTGGATCGTCCACGTGGTACTCAGAGCTGCAAGGCACAAGACAAGAACATCTCGTCAGCAAGGTCCAATCAAAGACATATGTAATGGGAGGCTGATCCATTGAGCCCCTTAAAGGTTACTAACAAAGTCTTGATCCTTGCTGCAACCGGTAGCCAGTGGAACGGACTCAGAGAGAAATTTGCAACATCTCTTGACTGCTACTTGCCCAGGAAATACATAGCTGGGAGTGCCTTTGTGCTATCAAAAGGTTACAAGTACAGGCAGTTAATTCAACATGTTTTTGCCCATATCTAATGCTTAAACAAATCTGAGGTTGCCGTCTCAGTTAAGCTTAACTGAGTGCTTGGTTACATGACTAATTAATTATAACTTATTAAAACAGTTTGGTTTTGATTGAAAAGTTTTTTCCATTTGGTTTCTGGGCTCTGCTTATGTATGAATGTATGTGTGCATTTGAAGTTGCTGTCTTAATTAAGCTTAATTTGCTGTTAATTGAATTATGTCCTTAGACCCTGCTCCTCTTGCTGCAGCCACAACTGTCAGTACAGGAGAGTGTGGACAGACACATGATCTCCTCCAAAATACGTGATATCAGCCGCTGATTCTTTACATACTGCAGTGCCCATGATAAGCTTGCACAGACCTGAACCAGTGGAGGACATTTCATACACAGTTATATGCAGGGAGAACTGCAGGTGCCCAATCGACCAGCAGGGGTCGCTGATGTGCATCGGCACCGACCCCTCGCCGACCTACCCTCCCCTACATCCGTCCGTGGACGAAGCCAATTTGTTCCACTGCTACGGACTCCTGGGCATCATCAGCTGATGACGCGGCTGGGATCAAACCTGGGTTGCGCTGCTCAGTGGTGTTACCGGTTGAGCCACTCCCTCCACGTTTTGGAAGGGTTAAAAGCAGATAGCCACAAAGTGATGTGAACCCCATTCAATTAACACCTTAATCAAACCAAGCCCCCCCCATTCAGTTTAACAAATGCCCTCTTGTGCCCTCTCAGACCTCCAAAGAGCTCTCAGCCCTGAGTGGGTTGGTAATGGTCCTCCTATATTTGTACTATCCAATCACACTGTGAATTGTGTGAAAGCCCCATGCTGTGAAAGACTCGCACAAGCACTGATTACTGCTTGAGATGCTTGAGGTATGCCTGCTCTGAGAAAACTCTGCCCAGCCTCCACCCACCCCCACTGAGAAATTCACACAAGTTCATTTTCAGATTGACTTTCTTCTTCTGGCTCTTTATATTGCTAAAAGATTTGGCTCTTTCTATTTCTGTGCTAGCTCAAGTTATGAAAACAGGTAAAACAAGGACTTAACCAGTTTATGCCAAGGACTAAAAGATATCTCAAACCAACCCCCCTGATCTGCCCTTGTTCAGTCTCTTTCCAAAACCCTTATGTCATCTTGGTGTGTCCAATCAACCAATTCACCAATGAGAGTTAAATGTCTGGCGGGACACACTTTCCCATGAATACAAAAACTTGACAGATGAAAACGTTATTACAAGGGTTGAAAAAGTGAAACATCAGAACACAAGTTTATACTAAGTACAAATATTGAGAGCATTATGTAAGAATGTCATCATCACAGTTAAAACATTTTTAAAAATCATTGCTTTACAGAAAGAGAGGCAAAAAGAACAAGGTTAAAGAACAATATGTTGTTTTCAGCTCAGCGGCTATCACCCAATAGGATGCATTAGTAAGTGTCTCACCCATCTAGTTCAGCATGATGTTTCAATTACAGCTATATTCCAAGGGAAATATTTATGGATTAAATTAAGAGCAGGCAGATATTTCCATCTCAAAACCTGACTTCTCTGCTTGTGTATGTGAATGTATGCAGGTCTTATGACAACACAAAAATGAATGTGAGGTTGAATGTGTAATAATATCAACATATGCCCCTAAATTGTACAATTTAGGGGCATATGTTGATAATATTACACATTCAACCTCACAAATAAACAAGAACCAACAACATCACATCTAAAGGAAGAGCCTTCACTTTGTCCAGATGTCAGTGGGAGTCCTGGTGATGAAGGTGTAGAAATGATGTTTTCACTTGATCAACTCCACTGTTCTGGTGTTGTCTGTTCTATGTGTAAGATTCCCATTCATGCCAATAATGTCCACTCACAAGTTGTTGCCCAGCATAGTCGTCTTTCTAGCTCCAAGGTAGTTCATTACATCTGGATCCGAATATTCGTCTCCCACTATCGTAGGTCCAGTCTCCTGAAAAAGAAAACATATGGTACCGCTGGCCTGAATGACTCTTTTTGCTATCTTCCCTCTTGGAGAAAGAAAGAAGAATTGCTGAGGTTCATATTACACCTCGGACGTCCTCTGCTACATTTGCAGACAACATATTAACATAATTTTTATATAAAGCTTCAGGTAGTAGGCAACATACATAAAAGATCAAGTTCAGACACAAAGTGAACGTTACTCTTAAAAATGTAAACTGCACAAATAATTGTTTCCAGATGATCTGACAGTCCCTTATATATCATTCCGTCACACAGCAATGCAGCCAGCGACAACTTTTAATACAAAACAACAGAAACTGTTTTGTCCAAAGTCGAAGCCGGTAGTTTTCTTTTCACAAAATATCGTAACGTATTACTTCAATGGATCAATGGAAAGCGTAGTCAATACAACACTGAACATGCGTTGCAGAAAAAATCGCACCTCACCAAGTCTCTTGGTGGAATGTGCAAGTCCCGAACCCATCTAGCTCTCAGGAAAATCGCTAAAATACGTACCAGACGTATCTGAGTGCTGATGAGAATGTAAGGCATGACTAGCTGGGGCGGATGTTTACAGTTTGTTCCCCCGAGGAAAACTATTTAGTATGTATCCCTGTTGACAAACGTGTCCCTGTCCTTTCTCCTCTCTCTCTTTGCCCGGCTCTTCAGGGTAGAATGATAACACCCATCTCAATAGACCAATCAGAGACACCGGCTGCTTGGGCTTGGGAACGCCTTTGCCGTTAAACATCCATAAGAAATAATATGAGGTTGTAACCGTGAGTAGAGCAAGGAGGGGAAAAGTCGGACGAATTATAGCTAAATTAGCGGGGGATTAACCTTCAGGTTTAGCCCACTGAACTCTGTTTGTCTAGAGGAAAGGAACGTCTGCTTTAATTCACAGATTAAGAAAATTAAATCTTTTACTGTCTACCCTAGCAATTTGTCACAGAATTGCCAATATTTATTCACATAAGGATGCTTTCCATTCGGTTTTTTTTTCCGGAGGAAGGTGGCTTGTGACCGTTTGGTCTGTGTGTTCTGCAACCATGTGACATATTATTCTTTAATTTTTCCCCTCTATTTTCTCAAAACTGTGCAGCTGGTAATATCAAAACAAATGGCAAACTGACTGCGTCCAGATTGAAACACCTAGATAATGCCCGCGAATCGTAATTTCCTGGAAGCTGCAAAGATACTATCTTTAATATCCCCAAGGTGGACCTTGTGAGTCTGTTCAGAGAAAATGATTAAAAATATCAGACACACGAAATGAAGCCTTTCATATGCAAAATCCATTCTTGGTGTTGATGAAAATCTTGACCTTTGCGCTCAGAAATTTTTTTATAGTATTCGCTTTGGACCATGCGAACTTTTGAGACAACTGTGTTGTGCACTCAGGATATCAATAAATCTCAGTAAATTGATATGAATGTCAACGGTTTACAATACCGAGGTTTACGTGTCATATTAAGCTTAGTGTACACTTTACAAATGAACTGTAGCTGTTCTTGCTATAAATGCATGCAGCGTATTTTGTTTTATGCAACATGCCTCGTTTTAAAACGCAGTTGTCAAAGGCAGCATTTTAGTTATATAGAGAACGCGTGCAATTTTTTGTTTGATTCATAATGTAATGTGACAGTTGAATATGTTAAATTCAAATGAACACTCATACAACTACCTATACTTTCAGTGATAGCTTTATGCATGCATTAAAATGTGATTTTACAAATGTGCATTACAAGTAAAGAGTGCACATAACTACATTGCAATGCTCTCAGTCAGAGGGAGAGCAGTCAGTTCATGCTATCAGTTCAGAAGGAGCAGCAGAATTATGAGAGGCCCCTTGAGACATAATTTATACTCAGTCTCACACACAGCATCATAATCTCACACGTACACCACTATACTCTTACAAACACAAACACCACTATACTAATCTCTGTTTGAACTAATCGTGACGTAACTTTGTGAAAGTAAAGGATTACAAACGAACGTGTGTCGTTGAAAACTGCTCTGCAACATGCCTTAACAACGAAAGTATTCATGAAATTATGGTGTCTTGTTATTGAAATAAACGTTTATTTCTCAGTCCTCCCAACTGAACCATTTCATTAGATGATAGGCACACAGAGAGGGCCGGTAAAAAAAAAAAAAAACTTTATGGATTTTCTTACGGTCCGCCGGCCCACCGGGATTTGTCCCGGTTTGCCTGATGGCCAGTACACCATTGATGGCTGTCGACTTTGATCCAGCATTTCTGGCGTTGTGCCAACGGTTGGAGAGTTTAAAATGTTGTTTACGAGGCCCATGGCTTCATTGAGTCGCTCCCAGTCCACCATCTTCTCATATCATTCATGATTTGGAAGGCGGGCCATGTCCGTGAAATCCCGCTTCTTCTATAACCAATCAGGAACTGAGAACTTCCGTTTCAATCAAACTCTCTCACATAACTATTCTCATTCATATATCCTATCATTCTGTTTACATATAATATTATTCTCTCATACATATATTAGACCTTTGTTTCACATACACTACTAACATCATTTACATATACAACCATACTTACATACATATACTATTATCTTCTGTTACACAGACTATCATGCAAGCATATACCGTGTGTATAAGTAGCTATAGTTCTCTGTGCAAGAGAGAACAGTGCTGTGTGTATGAGAGTATGATAGTAAATAAAAGAGAGTATGATTGTGCATGTAAGAGGGTATGGTAGTGTTTGTGTAAGAGTATAGTGGTGTATGTATGAGAGTATGATAGTGCATGTAAGATGGTATAGTAGTGTTTGTGTAAGAATATAGTGGTGTATGTGTGAGATTATGATGCTGTGTGTGAGACTGAGTATGAATTATGTCTCAAGGGGCCTCTCATAGCAGAATACCTAGTGCTCTAACCAGACCCAGTGAGAATCTTCAGTCAGGACTAATACTGTCTATGCAAGACTGCGCTTGTCCTGTAGTATGTGATTCAATAGAATTTTATTTCTAATTTCAGCATTTAATAAGGATATGTAATGGATTTCTCCCATGGTTGGAAATAATACTCTCAATACAGCAAGGCAGAATATGATAATATTTGGAATTGTATAGCGCTACTGATATATTCCGTTGCAATTATGAGCTGATCCAAGTCCGTTCTTGTGATCTCAGCTCTGTGTTTGGCACATGCATGTTCACACATAGTGGGTAATGTCCTGTTTGTACAACTTTTCATGCCACTTTGTGCAGACTTTGTACTCAATCAATTTAAATCAATTTTTGTTTGCTATAGGACATTTTGATGATCAAGATTGTCACAAAGCACTGTACACATGGCATAGTTCATTTTCCAGAAAGAATCAAAAAGCAGAAAACCCAGGTCAGCTGGGAAAAAACTGGGAAATTATTCCCTGACCCCAGGAAAAGGCAGCCGAGAGACTCCAGGAAAATAATCTGAAATAATAAGATAACATTGGTATAATACATAAACCCATAACTTCATTGAAGCAGTTCCATGTTACAGTTAACAAGGTGGACAGGGGTTGGCATAATAGCAGGTTATGAGTAGGGGCCCTCTTTCTGCTGTGTTCAGTTAATACAGCAGGTGGTGAAGCCACAGAAGCACTTGCTGCTCAGATGGGAGGAGAAAGAGGGAGGAACAGAGAGAGAAGGGGAGAGAGGGAGAGAATGTAGTGGTTAGAATGGGATAACCAGGGAATTTGGGGCAATCATGGGGCAGTGAGACATTAGGCAGAATCAGCAGGGATAAACTATGGCAACATGCAAGCAGAAAGGTCAGAATCCATGGTAATGAAGGTCATCCGAGCCTGTCCCTGAGAGCAGGAACCAGCTAAAAGCAAAGGACTGTAGAACTGGAAATGAGGCAACAGCAACAACAGTTCATGGCACCAGAAACTTTCTATAGGCCTCCTCCTCAGTACCTAGTGTGACTGTGAGAACTACTGTAAAGATAAGTTTTCAATCTGGACTTGAAAAATTGAGATTGCACCCAACTGGCAAACATACTTGGCTGTTCAGTAATAGGAGGAGCTCTGTATGAAAAGCCTCTACTGCCTGATTCAATTTCTTTCTACTTTTGGAACCACCAGCAAGCTACTTTTGGAACCACCTGTGAATTAAGTGATTCAGGCAGGTTACAGAGCATTAATTGATCCTGAAGGTAAGTGGGTCCAAGTCCATTTAAAGCCTTATGAGTAAGGAGCAGTACTTTGAAATCAATCTAATATTTAACTGGTAACCAGTGAAATGATGCTACAACAGGTGTAATATCATCACATTTTTTCTTCTTGTCAAGACCCTTGCAGCAGCATTTTGAAAATGTTGTAAGGAATTTGAGGTGGCAGATATCAGAAGCCCTTTATTTTCAGCTAGGGTGCATTTCAGACTGCCCCCTACACCTTGTTCACCAGCTCTTCTCACTCAGGGGCATGCTGGCTGCCATACTGAGTCTGTCCCAGTTCCACAGGAGGTGATATATATAGCTATAATACACAGGTAGCTAGCTATCTGACTATTTATGTACTGTAGCTGCACAGAGGTATAATTTACTAGGAGGCTACAATAATCAGTTAGCTAAATTAAAAGAAGCTGGCTGGCTGGCTATAATCACTAGCTAGGTAATTAGCCAGGTATTTGCTACACCTGTGATATCAATCGGAACTCTGCTTGCGAGCAATAGCTGGCGACCTGGAATTGGATTGCAGGCTGCTGATTGCTTGTTATTGATTGATTATGGCTGATTTGTGTTTCAAATTCTTCAGATGTGAATGAATATGTGGACATGGCACTGTCTTCTACCAGCTGGAGACCCTTCATGCTTATTATGTTTTCACAGAGCAGTATGTGGCTGTATACCAACTGCCCACAATGGTTAGGTCTGACCCATTGTTCCTACTGGTTAATTTGCATTTCAGCTGTGACAATATTCATCATCAATTAATCACCAGACACTGTGATCTTGCGGTCAATTATGCAGCCCTTTGCATTGTTACAAAATTTAGGAGTTGCGCAACAGACAGCACAACCCCCTATACAACTGGCAGGTATGGTCACAATTACATCATTTTGGTTGCGCAACAGTTATAGTCATGCTTACAACAAAAAGCATAAATCAGATCTAACTTAAAAATGCCCTCTCTTAAAATGCTTACACAGCCTGACAACCAAACATATAAACTAAGTAGCATTTTTCTAACAATTCTGCCATAGAATGCTATGTTTGTAGATGCTGAGTGTCCTAAAGTGAACATTTTAAACAGTCTGCCTTTCTTCCTCTTCTTACTCTTCATAGACTCACTTGCCCACTCAGTGATGTCATAAAATAATAATGTTGAGGGGGCCTCTGGTGAAGGGAAAGGGAATAGGGGAAAAGGGGGGTAGTGTTAGACTGGTTTTCCAGTGTCACGTTACCTGGAGAGGTAACAGCGCCTTCTGGATTCAGGGAGTTTACAGTGCTATTTCTTGTCTTGCAGCTCTAAACAGGACAGGGGCAGGTTAGGCTGGGGGTCAACTGGAGTGGTCCTGCGGGCTGAGCAGCGACTGACAGTCACCAAGATGACGAAAGAGAGAAATGTTTACTTTGAGGGACAGTTAGCATGGATTAAGTCCAGGGACAGGTGGCTGTTGGCCCTCTGTCCCTCACAGCTGTGTCCCAAACATTCCAGGGAAAGAGAACTAGAGAAATATTAACACTGTTGTACTTCACACAAACATTTACTCGTCATAGTGTTACCGAGGATGGGGATATCTGAATTTTAAACCAGATAACTGACAATTGATACAACATTAAATTTAGCTGGCCCACAGTTAGGAGGTCAGTAATACTCCAGGGTGGACAGCTCACCTGGGGCAGATTTCTGTGTGCAGCAGGAGGGACTCAAAGTTTGTGTCTGTGGGACATATGTATAATCACAGGCCTGCTCCATCCCGCTCCCCTTCCATCTTTACCTGGGACAGCAGGAAAAACTCTTGCAGCTCTGGGTCTCAGCCTGGCCCCTAAACCGATCCATTGGGTGTAGGGGGTCCCTGTGTGTGTTGGGGGAGCTGGGAATTGTCACTGACCTGCAGGAAACATCTCTGGAAGGCAGTCACAGCAGGACAGGCTAAACTACACTAACATGCTACTTCTCTAGACTGCTCCTCAATGTGCTTGTCAACTCCAGTTTACAGTTATATGAGGCCTGTCAGAACTATGGAAGAGCTGTTGTCACTGGACATTTGCAGCACAGTACACTAGAAACAGCATGTTAAAGCAGAGTGTCCACACCCTGAAGGGCGTGAGTGAGTGCCCTTCCCGTGACAATGGGGATTATGGGGTGAAGGTAAGAGGGAGACAAGGTGCAGGACAAAGTGGGGGAAAGAATGGGGTTAGTTGGAGAAGAAAAAAGATGGGAATGAAGAGTAAGAATGAGGGAGAGTGAGAAGGAGGAGGGAGGGAGGGAAAGGAGTGGGAGTAGGAGGGATGTGAAATGGGGGGATGAGAAGGAGGAGGGAATGAGAAGGAGATGGAAGAGGATGAGGAGGGGTTTGGAGTAAGAGGGAGATTGAGGGTAGTGAGAAAGAAGGAGAAGGGGTGGGAGTGAGAGGACATTGGGGGGAAGTGAGGGGGGAGAAGGGGTGGGAATAATAGAGATGTGGAACTGGGGGAAAGTGGGGGTGAGAGGGGGTTGGAAGGGAGCAGTGAGAAGGAGAGTGGGGTGTAAGCAAGAGGGAGGTGGACAGAGGAAAGAGAAAAGAAAATGGAAAGGGTGAATGAGAATAGGTATGACACCCTGTGACATTTGAAAAAAAAACTCCAGGCTACCATTGGATTGGATCATCCTGAGACAGACTGCTAGATACAGGTACTAGATGTATTCCCTAAAGCAAATGACAATAGAGGTATACTATAGTTATGTTATAGTAATCACAATAAGCTAACTAATGTTATGGAGCTAGCTTCAAGATCACCTAACTAGTAATGCTAACGTTAGTCCTTCACTGACAGTATGTGTTAGCTACAACCCACTAGCTAACATTAATACCGCTGCTGACATCTATTCATGGTAAAAACAGTAAATATATAAATACATATGGTAGGCCTACATCAATCAGCTTAATTTTTATTACTGTGTTCAAAAGGTTAAGTACACTTAAAAACAAAATCTGTTGGTTTCTCTCTCATATATCACCTCATCTGTCATTTTTTATCTGAAAAATATGTTGGAATGCTGTTTGAGCCACAATGCCTACTGGGATTGCCTTCTGTTTGAAGGAACCATAGGCTGTGTCCTTCATATTCGCCAAGAAGTAGGCAATTTTGGAAGCAGTATTCTAAGGCATATTGATACAGAAGAGGCAAACAGATTTTAAATTTCAATAGATAAATCTCTGTTGTTGATTTTCAGTATGAGTCAAATGAATAAACACTACATTATTACTTATATTTCTCCAAATATCACTATAATACAGATGAAAGTTTAAACGTTAAGTTTAAACGTCATTGTATGCATAAAAACACTAGGTCACTTCCTTTCACCGTAATTGAGATTAAGTTACATTCAAGCTGCGACAATCTGCAACTTTAATATTACATAATTAATTTCACACTAGGTTTTTATTTTAGTTATCTCCTCTGAAGGAGACAGGCATTCTAGTTTGGCGGGGAAGTTATTTTAAAAGTTAACAAATCGGAGATACTCGACTGTCTCCGCTACCACCTCACGTGGTTTCATGCGTGTTGTCCTTCAAGCCTCTCCGCCCATGAGGAGAAAGCGAAAGAACTATACAAGAAGTTGCGAACGCCAGGTGTACTCTTTTTATCGGTAGCACGCAGTGATGCATCGCTCCGGGCAAGCATTCAGGAGACTGACTCTGGTGCCTGAAGTGGCCAGCGACAGCAGAACAACGCATACATGAGAGCTAGCTGCTAGTTACAGTGTAATGCGTGAGAATGCTGCTGTACGAGAGAGACCAGCCAGACCGTTCTAATGTCTAACGGTATTAACGCATTTCGTAGCCTACTCGGTCTTCTGACCAGCTGTAACGGCGACTTGATTACAGAATAACTTGTGGGACCTGTCCTTTAAGCTGGCGCATTTTCTTCAAAACCAGCCAGCTGACTAACAGCATGTTGCTAGCTAGACAAGATAGGCCTAACGCTCTTATATTTAATAAAAATTAGCATCGCTAGTCTAGCTAAAAACGTAACCAGCACTTTGACAACGAAACCGTTAAATTAGCTAGTTGTTTTCCAGTCTAATTATATAGCTTTGCTGGATAAATAGTTTGCTAGTGTGACACTGCGTCATTATGAACAAGTTTGGAAGAAGTGCTTGGATTGGACTGGGCGTTGGAACTACTGCAGGGATCGGTTTGGTTTTATTTCTAATATACAAAGAGATGAAACGAAGAATAAGTCAAAGATTGTCAATTCAGAACAATTCGGATGCATTCTGCACAGATGGCCCCAGCACAGCTATTGCAGACTCACAAGTGCCCATGGCGCAAGGTAAGATGGAAACTCTAGCACAGGCAGCATTGAAACCCTATGCAAATGTACGCGTAAGTATTTGAGTATTGATTATTTTGTCGTGGTTGCTTATTTAGCGAACGACGTTTTAATACAAAACGCACAGTTCATAAACTGGTTTTTGAGTCACTGCAGGGGATACTGCAGTGCGGGGACAGTCACGGTGTTGATAGTAAGAATCTGTTCCCTAGCGCTGACCCTGGATCAGTTTCATGTCATGGTTTGGGTTTAAATGAGACAACACGATACAAGAGGACAGTCTTCGCTCTGAACAACGTGATCGATTACCCTTCCTGGGACACTGAGGCTTGTGGGGTGCAGGTGAGAGGGAGACAAGGTGCAGGACGGAGTGGGGGAAGAATGGGGTTAGATGGAGAGAAAAGATAAGAGTAAGAACTAGGGATAGATGAGATGGTGGGAGGGATGGTGGGAGGTGAGATGGAGAGACGTATATTGATACAGTAGACAAACTGACAGACGTGTATTTATCTCCCCCAGTTACTGATATTTGAAACGTGCCTAAATAATAACCAAAACATTATTTACATATATGAAAATATCAACACTTAATGAAAGTGGAGCTTACCACACTATGGCATCTCATCCAAAACTTAAATAGCATCATTGAAATTGACATGCATGTCATGCATGCATGTATAGCCTACATCCAAACATATCCCTCTATAAGCTATTATAACATCATCATATATTTGACCTCACAGCCTGTAGTCAGGCCCCTGCCTTTGATTGGTCTAGAAACTGCAGTGACAGTTGAGTTAGTTGGTCACAAATTTACACTCATCCAGAGCCAGATTTGAGTCAGTGTGGTCCACAACAAGTTATTTCTGTCTGCCTGATCATTCTTAAGGGACAATTTCCATTTAACTGCACTCAATACAGCAGTCTCATCAACTTTGGCAGGATTTCAAATACACTGTACACCTGGACTGGCTCAAATCAGAGGAATATATATTTTAAGTACATAATAAAATACAATACTGTATCTAATTTATGTAAGTTATACTAATTGAGATGTATCTGGCTACATATTTCATTTGAAATTAAGATTTCTGCCAATAAATCATTGTCTGATATATGATTAGCTAACTACAGCAGTGCATTGGTGAATATATGAGAACCTGGGAACTGAACCCTCCCACCCCTAGTTAGGAAATATCCTCCAATCAGCTCTCACATATGTAGCGACCCTGTCAGGTGTGTGGTGCGCCTTCTATTCAAAGACAAAAATGGGTTGGGGTATTCGCAGCAATCGGAAGGTTAATTTTTAAGCTGTTATCTGAGTTCATGATTGTTTAAGGTTCATTTTAAGACATCCTTGATCTGAAAAATCAAAATGAGTTTTGATTCTGAAGTTGACAGATTGCTGTCTTGAAGCAATCAAAGCAATCATATCTGAAAATGCTACTGGAAAATCCATAGTTCTTTTTAAATTTCTCCTTCTGAAACACTGCACATCCGCATAGTAATTTTGAATACGTGTTGGGCAGTGGCCTTCTCGATTAGGGTTGGGCAAGAAGTATGGAGACGTGGAGATTGACACCCGTTGGTGTGCTCTGATTGGCTGGGTCTGGCTTTTGGTTCAGTCTTAGGCTCCAACAGTGGAGAAGCAATGTGTGAAGTCAGGCTTGCTGATAGTACCTCATATGCTAATTGCTCCTAGTGGACCAACACTGACAAACCCCTGCCAGTCTTCCGTTAGCACACCAACAGGTGTGTTAGACTGCCCCCTTCTGGCTTTGTAGGAGGAGTATGCAGTATTAATCAGGTTAGGTAAACTTGTATTAGCTAATGTGGAAGGAGCTCTTGCAGCTGAAGGCTTTTCTCTGACCGGGGGGTGTGTCCAGCAGGGTCGCTGCCCGGGGCGCCTGCTGGAGGGGCGGGTCGCGACCTTACGCCGGAGCTGAGGAACGGGCTGGAGGACGTGCTCCGGAGCGTAGCGGACCTGCGCAGCGAGGTGGCCTCCCTGCAGAGCTCCTTGCAGGGCATCGCCGCACGGATCGTCCAGGACGTCAGGTGAGCAGAGACGCAGGAGAAGATCCCGGCTCGAGGGTTCCGCCCGTTCCAGCTTTGCAATATCAAGCTTTAAGCTGTAAACACTTAAAGGCCCATTTCAAAGAATTACTACACTGATGCATGTTAATATTTGAAAGGCCATTACAGGTGTAGCAAAAATGCGTCACAAAGAGTATTCTTGTATTAATTAATTTTTGATAAAAAATATCATCCCTATCAAAAGATATATTGAATCAAGGGTTTTTCTGACCATGATAAGCACAAATCTTTGGCTACATTGTACTGTTGGAACAGTGGGGGGAGTCACTGAAAATACGCATTTGAGGCAATGGCTGATGACCGTGGTCCTCAGGATTTCTACTGGGTTTGTTTTACCCAGCTAAGGTAATTTTAGGCATGTGATTCCAAATCACCAGCATTTCTGGGAAATGACAAGCTGCTGAGAAGAATGTACTGTATTTCTAGAACACCCTTAAGATGGCTGCCCTTGATGAATAGTTTTTGCCTATCTCTTACAAGCAGAGCAAATGTTAAATATATCAGTATACCTCTAATTGAAGGTATTCATGTTACGAGAGCAATGTCAGGGCTTCTTGAGTGTTTCTGGTGAGCAGAGACTTTAGAATTGAGAGTGTTTTGCTGGCATGCACTGCTGAATGCTTCTGATGGAAGAGTGAGGCGTCATGAATATAAGTGGAGCTACCATGTGCTTTCAATGACTGACCAATCAAAAGACCTCTGTCTCCATGGCAAAAAACTATGATTGGTTCAGATCAGTGAGTCCTGAAGAGCACATGATAGCTCCACCCATTGTGTTTCTGAAGCCTCACTGCTGAATACTGACTGCATGCCCATTGGCCATTTCTGTTGGTTCTGTGTGCCCATTGGTTCTTTCTGTTTGTTCTGGCACCCATTGACTCTTTCTGCGCAGGAGTGGCATAGAGGAGAGCCAGAGGGCGGCGCGCCGTCGCAGACACCACCTGCCGCGGGAGCGCACTGACTCCATGAGCTCCAGCTCCATCTACTTCACCGCCAGCTCTGCCGCCGCCACCAGCGCCGCTGATGCCGGCAGCACCCACCCCTACGACGGCGAGAGCGAGGGCGGGTCGGTCACGTATAGCACCATACTCCCACACTAAACCTGAAAAGTAACCCCCAAAAAGTGGTCCACCAAGAGTTCATAAAACTTTGTTTGGGATGGCTTTCTACATTCAACAGCATTGCACTATAATTTTCCCTCCAATTTTGGTAATGTTTGTAAGATCACAGCATATTCTGTGCACTATCAAGGGGTTTCACTGTCCCAGAATATGGCCTAAAATACACAATTCTGTATTAGGTATTACTAAACAGATACAAGTTTTTAAGTACAGTAACTGGTTTCCTCCAAGATACTTGCCTTGTGAATAGAAAATACAGACACGTTAGGTTTTATGTACTTCCTCCCTCTGCCCCAGGTACACCACGGCTAATGCTGAGTCAGACTACAATGGTGAGGTGGACACGGACAAGGAGACGGACGAGGAGGACCGGAGCTGCCCCACGTCCTGCACGCTGAGGCAGGACTCCTCGGACGTGGGGGGCGAGGAGGAGGAGCCCTTGGACACTAAGGCGCCTGGTGTCACGCCCATGCAGCTGTCGTCTCAAAGCGACAGCGAGCCGCTTGAGTCAAATCGGGCCCTGGTGAGTGGGACGTGCGAGAAGGGGGAGGGGACCAAGGCTGACACGGAACTTGGTGTCTGATTCCAAGGGCAGGGCGAAATCACGTGGGCGTGTTGTGAGTGACCCTCCTCGATGGCCTGGCTGCCCGGGCAATAAAATGGGACTGGAGCCAAGATGGGGTTGTTTCTGTCCTCACAAAAGGCCTCTCTGGGCCCGCTCCGGGAAAAGGGAGCTTTGTTTAGTGTCCGCAACAGTGATTCACAGTGCTCTTCTGTCTACCCAGAGACAAGCCCACATCCAGTTTTCATTTTCAAAAACTGCTGTTCTTTTCTGAGAATAATATCTCTCTCTAATTTTCAGTTTGTAACTGCCCCATTGGAATATGAGTCTTTGTCATCTATGCACCTTCTGTAACTTGGAAAATATTTAGCAAAAGAATAAAGAAATTGTTACATCATTATTTAGCAAGAGCAGAAAAGAGTGAAAACATGAGTAGACCATTCCATATCAGCTTCTCGAGTTTGGGGAAAGCAGTGTTTTATGGTCTGAACTAATCTGGTTTTCTGTCCTCTTAAGCTCCTGATTGTTTAGAGATACTACCTGGATAGGAACCACGTCTCAGGCTCTACGTACATTGAAAGTACTGGTCCTGCATTAATGAAATGACAACATTATCAGTCAAACCCCTTAGGGTTATTAATGACTGGAACTCCTCAGCTGAACCAGGAAGTAGGTTAGAGTATGTATTCCTGCTGGTGATAAACATGGCCCCTTCATCCTGTCTCAGATATCATACACCATTGTGAAAGGGCTTGCAGGTTGTGCACAGGCAGAGTCACGAGTCAGCCACCCCAAATTTCAGCCTCAGGGGCTTTATGCTCCATGATTGGTTGCCTTTCAGCTCCGCCTCCAAGCAGAAACCTTGATTGTTCCATGCCATTGTTTCTAGTGCCATAAGGAGGCGGGAAACATTCCAGAGGCCGAAAACGGGGTGGACCCAGATTTGGAGACACTCAACGTCTGTACTGAGGTGACTGTGCGCTACAGATGGATCCAAGTGGTATTCTCTGAACTGTTGCTCGGAAACCAGCCCCCAGACGGGTGATACTGATAAGTGTTCGCATGCAAAGCAGACCTCCCTGCACACGCTGGCAGCTTCCATCGAACACAAATTTCCCAAGCCTGTTACTGTGTCTCACCGTGGGCCCTCAGCTCTCTCTGAACAGTGGTTGAGAGGACTGTGCATTCTCTGGCCTGGCATACAAAACATTTTCATGAGATTGATCAAAAGGGATTTGAGCAGTTTGGAGCTGTTCCCCTCGCCAAAGGCAAATTCTCAAATATCAGTACCATTAGTGCTTCTCTTTATCAGCCACCCCAAAATGCATGACTACATTGAGAAACATTTACGCCAGAAAAATCCCTGTGGCTCCATATGCTGTGTACTGTCCTTAGTGTTCTCTCCCACCAGCTCTGTAGACAGACCGTTACATCACCTCCCGTTTCACTGTCTCTCCAGGGTGCAGACGTGACCAGCTGGGAAGACGCGCAGACGGCCCAACAGGAATCCGTTTCCAGTGGGACGCAATAAGGCCGCGCGCAAGCAGGATCCGACCTGAGCGGCTGATCACTCTCAGGACCACAGCCATCACAAACCCTAGGTGTTTTTTTTTACCGTGAGCTCCTGAACGCTTTTTGTCTGAAGTCTTGGGACGTGGAGCAAGGACCGTTTCTTTTTTTTGTGATTAGGTGTGATGCGCGATCACGAGTGACGGGCATCTTGGATGCCAAATAATCTCACATGCTTACAGTCCATTCACTGCGAATCAGACCTGTGCAGACCTGTGCACTGCTTGCCATTTCCTGATGAATGTCAGTAATGTTGAGTGTACTTGAAAAAGCTTGAGTGACACATGGAACACAAGCTGACCAAAGTTTATTTTTTGTGTGTGCCTGGAATGAAATGCCTTATTCCAACAGATAAACATGAAAAGAATGGCAAGATGCTTGTATTGGATAGCTTGTGTCCCAGCTGGACCAATACAGAAAGTCAGATTAAATCTATAAGCTCTGTGCTTTTTCCTGAACAAAGAATCACAAATGTATGTTTCATTTTGAATTCTAATTTTCCTTTTCAGCAGTTGCCAAAAATTTATTATGCAAAGTTCATGACGAAGCATTTTGCAGTTAGATTGAATCTGAGCCTCAGCCTTATGCAAAGCATCTGTGATGTCTTTCCAGATGCCATCAAGAAGTGTGCCCAAATCCTCTTTGGAAAATGAACCAAAAACATTGTCACATTTTGCATTCCCTGTCCATGTCTGCTTTTTTCCATCCGAAGATTCTCTTAAAAGTGACTGCGGATTCCTTTCCCCCAAAGCACTTTGTACAGCACCCGCACTGTAATTAGCATGTTTGCTCCTGGGAAATACTAATGAAGTGTTGTATTTATTATTATTGGCCAAATGTGTGCTTAACTGACTTAACTGTTTGTGTGGAGCGTTTCCTTTTCATTCTCATATGGATTGTATACTAAAGATTTGTGTAATGCACTACCACAGACTGTCTGTGGAAAAAGAAAAACACTAAAGAGTGACCAATTGTCCAACTGTCAACACAGAACTCACTGTTTACTGACCAAGGGTATGCCTTCTTATATATGATGTGCAACAGGACCATTTGAAAACGTATGGACTGTTACGAATACAGATTAAGGGGATGTGTTCACTAATGTTGCTTTCTCTTACATGCAATAAGAGTATGAGGTGTCAAACTTGATGTGTTGTTTTGGATTTTTTGTGAGCTTAGAGATATTGGGGTGGGTGGTCACTGGCGTCTTATCAGTTCAAAGGAGGACTGCTTGCCTAGGGTGCAGATCAGCTTTTCCAAAAAACAGACCCAACACCCCAGTTTTGAATTAAAAACCAGCCCCTCTGTTGATTGTGTGGTCATCTTTAATGCTGCCATTTTCAGTTTTACCAACTTCACATGCAAGTCATAAAGAGTAGTAAGCATGACTGCTGTGCTATTGCAACATAGACTGTTTTGAGCATCAGCTGAAATAATCTAGAACATTTCACTCTTAGCTACTTGAACTCCACACCAGAAACCCAATATAAAATTATTTTAATAGTGAGTATCTTATATACAGAAAGTCGGACAAAAGACAGACAAAAGGGGAGAAGTTCAAATGTACAGAAATATCAGCCACACAAAAACACCAAAAGTAAATGTATTTAGGGAGCCCCAGGGAAATCTAACAAAACAACGTGGTGGCTGTTGCTTAATAAACCTAAAAATAACAGGATGCTTTTTGTTTTTTACAAGGCCACCGAGCTGATGATAATCCCTTCCTCCTTCTGGGCATAGGAGTACCCACAGGGAACATGAAAAAGATGTTGCTGGGGATTAGTGCTTTTTCCCATGAAGCCTTGCCATATGCATCTTCCCCTTTCCTTCTCCCACATCATCGGGTATGAAATCATTTCCTGAAATGCTTTTAAACAAATGGTTTCTCCAAAGGCTTCTTACCATTTCTAAATTTTTGCAAAACTTTCTAGAAAAGGAAACGAAAAAACCCCAAGGTTGGGGCAGCCCAGGCAATCCAGCAGGGCAGTAGAGTACGGCAGGCGTATAGAGCTCAGTTGCTGGAGTGCCGGTGTGTGTGTGCACATGAGCAATCTTCTGCTATAACATGTCCTTTCATTAGAAAATGCCTAGTAAATGACTGGGATGATTAAAGAATTATTATTAAAGAGCCTGTGCTGGGGAAAAAACTGATGTACACACCGATCCCTCTGAAAATCATGCCTGACACTCCTGCAGAATTGGCTGGTAAATGGCGAGAGCGCCCCCTGTATCTGTGTCGGCAGGAGAGCACTTTGGGCCTGCATTGCTCCGTCCCTCTGTCCGAGGCTCCGCCCCTCAGTCTTTAGCATCGCCCACTCCGTCAGCGTTGATAGCGAACATGGCCTCGGCCTCCGGGAGACACGGCGAGTCGTAGATCTTGCATATCCTAGTCTCTCCTCGGCCCTTCCTTAAGTACAGCCTGTTCGGAAGGAGACAAGGATGTGGTACGGTGCAGTAAGACCAGATTTATTCAGAACCACTATGCACTTTGCCCTTCATGTGGAGTCTGAGCACAGAGTCTGTGCCTGTGACAGGACTCCACAGTTTCTTGGGCTGTTCCATGTAACCACAGCCATGTATGTAAAGCATGCAGCCAGCATTACTCGTGACATCTAGGGGTTAAACAAGGTACTGTCATTTACAATCAAGGAATCCAGTAATCCAAGGAGTAAGTGAGGGTCACTACTGTTCCTGCAGCTGTGTCCCTTATCACAGCTAAAAATCTGTATTGCCACCTTTTGCAAGGTACCCGCTGGCCCTCAACAGTGCCTGGAGTTAGGCAGGCACTAAAATATACTAAAAATGTGTAAGACTGGAAAAAAAGCACCTCTTAAATTTGTCACTAAAAGTGAAGGACACTGTAGCGTGGACCGAGTGGGACTGATCCACACCATGCCGTCCAGCTCGAACGCACATCCTCCAGTACCTTGATTCAGGGCATTTGCTTAGAGTCTCGATTAATGGTACACGTCACATTTACAGGAAATGTGAAATTTGCCTTCCAATACAACAATATAAATGTAACTCTGCAATAACCCTTTTGCAGGGGAAGGTGACCGTGTGAACGGGGGTACTGAGGACACACCTGGTGGTGGAGGCATGGGCCAGGATGTTGCCCCCGATGGGCTTCTTGGGATCCGCAGAAAACATGGCGGCACCATCCACCTGGGCCACCACCTGGTTGGTGATCACCACGGCAACACCAAACTGTAGTGAAGCAAAAAAAAAAAAAAAAAAAAAGTGTCCTGAGTGACCTGAGCAGAAGGAGCGACTGTTCCAGCTTACAGCTTTGGTCAGCTTGTCCTTTTGGCTCCTGAGGTAACCCTTGGCACGGTCCTCCTGACCGCGCTGTGCGGTCAGACCGTTTCCCGCTCACCTCGTCAGCCAGCCGCAGCAGCATGCGCAGGAACCTGCCCAGGTGACCCTGCCGGGCGGAGAGCTCCCCCCTGCCGGAATAATCCGTCCTGTAGAGGGCGGTGGCACTGTCCACGATCAGCAGAGCGTACCTGAGGGGGAGATTTCAGAAAAGCACAGGAACGTCCATAAATCCTGTAAAGCTGAGTGGCCCGGTGGCTAAACGACCAGCTCCCTTTACATCGCCCGTCTTTCAAGAGTAACAAGGCTTACACACCAGTGAGCGATTTTTGCTGCTTTTTAACATCCTGTTGCAGTTTACAATGTTTTACATACCAGCAGGCCATGTAATCTACCCAGTTTGCTTTAATATGTCACTTATCGGATAAGCCAGCGTTTTCCAAACCTCTCCTGGAGTACCCCTTGTCCTGCATGGTTTAGATCTCTCCCTGCTCCAACACAGCTGATTTAAATGATCAGTTTGTTATAAAGCAGCTTCAGGAGTTCATAATGAGTTGATCATTTGAATCAGCTGTGTTGGAGCAGGGAGAGATTTAAAACATGTAGGACAAGGGGTCCTCCAGGAGAGGTTTGGGAAACACTGGGATAAGCCAATTTCTGCTCTACCAGGGTAAAATCTATCAGCACTCAGAGACCCACCCTGATATTGCTGCTATTTACATCATGCTGAAATAGGTGCACCGTGGAAACTTTGAGGCTTACTGGGAACTGTTGCAGGGAAACACTGCTTTTGGGGCTGAGTAACTGATGCTTCTGGGAATCTTCACAAGGGAGCTGTCGAATACTTTCCCCACAGGAGTGATTCTCAGAGGACAGGCAGTCCGCTGTTGTATGAGACTCACCTGGACTCGGCCATCATGGCGGAGGCCTGGTACAGCAGCTGGGTCTGGTGGTCTGTGTTGAAGGCTCGGGCGTAGGCCACGTTGTCGAGGACGTCACTCCCCACCAGTCCGTACCTACCAAAGGGGGGGAAGGTTACGCCCTGGGCAGCACACCCCTGGCGAGGCGGGGGAGCCCTCCTTAAGGGCACGGATTTCCAGAACCTTCTCCCACATTTTATCTTACTTGACTGCAGCAGTACTGGGAGAGTAAAGGGGTTGCTGTGCTGAAGGCAGGAACTTTATCGCGCTCTCCTCCTCAGCTGGACAAACAGAAATGCAGCCAAACGGACCAAACTCACCTCTCTGCCACGGCCAGCAGCCTCTCGGGTCGGAAGGTGCCCTCCGTGTCGATGTACATGGCCTTGCCCTCTCCGCCGCCCTGGTCGATGGGGAGCTGCGGGAAGTGACAAGGCCCCCCCCTTAATTTCCACTGCGACTGCAGCTCACGATTCGGCCCCCAAAACAACACACAGCATATAACAGTGTGCTCCAGCCATGTGCTTCTTCATGCACGTGGGAGTGTCTGAGTCGCCATGCGACTTCAGGACATTCAGAACAGCGCAAAGATCTATTCTACATTTAGCACATGTGGCAAAGGCTCTGCTTGGTTTAGTAACAAACTGATTTCAGTAATAGCAGCATGCATCTAATATCAGCAAAATCTGAATTCTATTAGACACAAGATTTTCAGTTTTGGTCAGGGCGCCAAGGGTTTCCCTTCATTTATTATTTAGTGGTGATGATGTAGTTTATCATTGAAACAGAGATAAGAATGTTGGAATGTAATTATCAAGATACAGCACTAATAATAACATCAATGATAGTAATGATAATGATAATAATCATCATAAGGCTGTGTAGGATTCCATCTGCTCCACAGGATGAATGGGTAGAGAAGATTACCTGGCATGTAACAGCCAGGGTGTGGCACAGCTGTGTCTTTCCTGTCCGAAATTCCCCAAACATCTCCGTTATGGACCCGGTTTCGATCCCACCTGGAAAAGGGCAAACAAAAAGTAGAAATGTAAGTAAAAGTTTGCACCGAGGGGAAAAAAATTAACAGCATGTGACAGGTCTTCTCATTACATTCATCCAATATTTTAACACTAAAAGTGTAATGGTTGTAACCGTTGCCTATTGTTGAGTAAAACTCCACAGCCATAAAAACAACTGTTGGTCTGACAGTCTACATCAAAGACACTACAACCAATTAGCTATAGCATGCTGACCATACATGAGTGGTAAATTAATGAAGCTATGCTTCTGCATACAGTACCAGTCAAAATTTGACACACACTTTATCATTTTCCACATTTTAGAATAATAGTAAAGACATGAAAACTATGAAACAACACACATGGAATAATGCACTGACCAAAAAGTGTTCATCAAAAGTATCTTATTTTAGATTCTTCAAAAAAGCCAATTTTTTTTTATTACATTTTTGGAAAGAAATTCATACAAAAAAATCGTGAAGTTGATGCCTATTTGTCTAAAAAAATTCAAGCCTTTAAGCATAAGTCTTTAGATGAAATTCTTTAGGTTTTCGAATGCATGTTTCCCATTACCTTAATCAGGTGTGTCCAAACTTTTGACTGGTACTGCATGTATATTGTATATGTATATTGACACATCCTTATTGGTCATAGCCAGTCCTCTTTCTATCTAAAACTGGAGTTTTTGTTAGCTTCATAACTAGGTACCAACTGAATGTATCTTTATATGCTATCCCATCAATGCTATTACAACTATTGAGTTACAGTGGATGGCCCCCATTGGCTCTTAATCAGACTGTCTAGCAATAATGGACAACAATGCAACAGACCACAGATGCGTATTAGCTAGCTACTCAGTTCATGTGCTGCCTGAGAATGTCACTAACACTGTAAAATAAAAAACAGTGGAGAAGATTACAGTTTATCAACAGCCCCACCCAAAGCTGCATAACATCACGAACTGTGTCGCATGTGAGTACCAAGCTACAGGAGGAAATAGCCTTTGACCACAAGATTTAACTATCACCATCACTGCAGGTAGTCCTGACAGGCAACAACAGCACCAGCATGCTTCACAGGCAGACTAATGACATGCAATTTAGTGATTTACTTGAACAGAAAACAGAATGAAATGTGCATTAGGACGCTTGTGAGACTCCCCCCTCCAGTGCGGCAGCTCGGACGCCCACCTTGCAGGAGCTTGTCCAGCTCTTTGGACCCGGTGGAGATCTGGATGATCTCGGCCCTGCGCTGGTGGAACTCGGTGGCCGTGGTGAACCCCATGGGGACCAGCTTGGCCGCTTCTGCCTGTCATACATCGAGGGGAAAGGGGTGAGCCAGAGGGGTGGAGGGACAGGAATATGACAGGGCACCCCTGGCGTGCCAAAGAGGAAGACACTGTTGCCTGCGGTGACAGCCTCAAGGAATCAGCAGACAGTTGGCTGCTTGCTTGTTGCCATTTTAATGTTGATGTTTGTGCTCCCTATTTATACGCACTGAATGTTCTCAAAATTGCAAATTGCTCTGGTTAGGAGAGCCTGCGAAATGCGTAAATGTTACGTAATGTAACCAGCAGGGGATTATGGCAATGCTGGAACCTTGGCTGTACCCTCATCCTTCTGGTTGTGTGGATCTGTTGTGCTTTACAGCAAACCAGCACAGAGAACCTGAGACCTTCAAGATGAAAAAGGCTGAAAAAGTTCCAGTCAGATTACTCAATTATCGTAAATCAGATTATCTCTGTCTGATTGAATTTATAGAAATTTATGGCAGGGGTGGGTGTCCCATTCCCTGGAGTGACACAAGGAGATGTTGTAGATCTCTAAATGGTGCCAGTCACCAGCCACAAGCACACAGATTTTTTAGGTCTCTAAATGGTGACATGCTGAGAACCTCGAGAAAACAGTGCTGCCTGCTTTCACAGAGTTTAATAATTTAGCCAATTATGTAATAAAATTTACATGAAACAAAACTCAACACATTTCAGGCACTTCACCACCAGGGATGCCTACCCCTCCTCTATGCATGCTCAAAGGGATGTATCGGCTGAAACAGATATAATTTTCTTGTTCCTTTCACTATGAAAGAGAGTATGTCCTAGTCAACCATACATTCAACTCCTCATAACGGCATACTCCATTTACTGCAGAGTAATCCTCAGTGACATTAAGTACTCCCATTCCGTGCATACTCTGATGAAGCACATGCCATCACAATACACACATACGCCTTTATCAGGAGTCGACTGTGACGCTGTGGACAGTGAAACGCTGGATTATTTTTTGTCTGCCCGCATCGAAACAAATGGCAGAAAAACAACAAGCCAATATAACAAAATCTAACACCTATTGCTCTAAGCACAAAATAGGCCCTTACCAGGACCTTCTCCGCCTTAGCTTCGCTGATGCCCTTGATGTTCAGCAGCTCCTTCTTGGGCGCGTACGCCACGGCCTCGATGGTGTGAAAGCCCGCATCCTCCAGCTTCTTGATGTCACTGGCACTTATCCCGCATTGCTGTGTGTGAAGACAGAAGTGTCGCTAACACACAGGCAAGAGTGCTGAGATGCTATTGCTGGCCCGATCGCTTATTTAAAATCCAACAATGAATGGCTTTATGGATTAATGATTACAGATCCATGACAGGCCTAGATAAACACAGTTCATCACCATCCTTTCTGTCATTCACAGCAACTAAATCGTTTGTTCTTTTTTTTTTTCCCTGACATATTGATTGTGTTGCTTATTAATGAGAACAAGACTGGGAACCATATCCGTCACTAAGCAAGTGTCAAAGTATTATTTGTAGGGGGTACTATTTTTAGGGAGTATTAACAGCTTCAACAGTTTAAAACTAAAAACATAAATTCTGATCTGTTCAACAAGAGGAGTGCCCATTTCCCCAGTACTGCTCTTTTAAGTACTGTGAATTTGTTCCTTGACATTTGACCACCACCCTCGAAATGTTAATGTTAATTTAAAATCACGTCAGCTGGTTAACCAGTTACTATTTGGCTCCGTCACACAATAAAAATCGTCACGGAGGCCCAAAAACACCGGTGCATTTCAATTCCAATCTGTACTTTACAGCAGCTACCTCCAGTCTGCAGAGGGGTTGCGGCCCAAAGCTCTCCTCTTCCTCCACCTCGGCTTCAACTCTGCTTTCGCTCCTCATCGCCATGTTTGATTGTAAATAGCCGACGACGCTGTGCAGATAAACAAGTGGACAGCACTGGGTTTAGATGGTGAATTTTATAGTGATCACACAGTCGTGTTTTTGCTCGATACAGGGGAGTCGGTGAACGGTACTCTGACCAGGAAACTTTGTAACAGCTAGCTAACGGCAGCGACGTCGGATTACTTTTATTTCACATTCGAAGACAACAGAATATTACCAGCTTTATAACGTTACATGTGACAAAACGTGTTTTGCAAAATCGACTCAGCAAGGTGTGTAAATGTACGGTCGGGAATACAAAAGAAGGATCTAGCTATCTGTCTAGCTAGCCAAACCAAGACTGGTGGCTAGATAGTTACCGCGGTTGGTCGCAATACTTCCGTTATACTTGTTTATATATATATATATATATATATATATATATATATATATATACACCACACACACATAGAAAATGTGCTCTGTGAATAACGTTATTAGCTGTACTTTTGTAGACAAGTCACTGAATGATGGCAACTGCGATCAAATGTCAAAACGACCAATGCGATTTTTACGGTTACTTGTGTGTTTTACACAAACCATATCGATTAATATCTCTTTATTATGCCTGCTATTAAGATGTTCAGCAAAACGTGGTTCAAGACATTATACTACAAGGGCTTGTGTACGCTAGCAAGCCACATCAGACACATTCCTAGATGCATCGCTCGAGCAGAAAGGCCATGTTTATGTTGCTAACGTTAGCTAGCTCTGAAGTCAACCCTGTGAGTTATGTTTACTTAAAAGCAATCATAACGCATAATTAGAAACACGGTTGTTTCAGTTGTCTACCCAGCTAAATTCACACGTGAACACCAGTTGTGGTCAGGCTGACAAATAAATAACTGATTTCGTAAACACCCAGCCCCACAGCCTCTTAGGCATTGGATATGCTACTCTAGTTAGCCGGTCGGTTAGCTAGTCCCAGATAAGAACAGAAGGTAGCTACACGGAAAATACCTAGTTTTCTGGTTAGTGAAAAATCCGATTGAAGAGATTAGCTAACAGAACCACGCAACTAACTGAAAGACCTGTTTGTAACCATTAGGGAGGTAACATTAGCTAGTCCATACCCACAACTTACCTTCTTAGCTAGCTACGATGGACGTTGATGCACACCCCTCTAAAGTACATGAAATTACATGTGACTATTAACAGAAAGTTGACATTCCGGTATAGCACTAGTTATAAATTCCTCATAAGTTCAAGGTATAAACTGCTTACTGTTACGAAAGCTGACAGCCAGTATCCGCCACTTCTCTATGTGCACCGAAGTTCCCGCGCGCCCAGCTGCGTCGTGACGCAATGACGTTTCTTTCCTCTTTTAAAGGGGCTTTCGCTAAACTTGTCTGAACTGATTTCTTCAAGATGAATATTGCCAAATGAAATCCATTTTTTTTCACGTTTGTAAAGATGTAACTGCGAATATATAAATATATTGACATGTAGACTTACATTTTGCAGTTACTTCACCTATCTAAATGAGATGCTAGACTAGGTTTTGCTAGGTTGATGCGGACATGGTGCGTAGCCTATAATACACAAAGACTGTAAAATGTTTTTGAATGAGCTGAAACTTTTTAAAAATGTATTATGTTTGTTATAAACACCTGGTGGACACTGTTATGTAGTCTTGAAAGTCAAATAACATGAAAGTTCTTTACAGTACATTTCAAAAGATGACACTTTTTAAGGCTACTTTTCCCATCCATACAATGGTCCAGGGTAACTCAGATGCGAACGTGCCTGTTCTCTCCCTATCTTCAACAAGTCAATGAAGCAGTGTTGCAGGAGTTTACATTACTTTCAAGACCCACTCCGTTTTTCAAAGGGTTCATTAAAAGCCCCCCCTCACACACAACTTCAAGTTGTCTGACATAACCCTGAAGCCATAAATTGGCAATTAAATCAATCAGTTCTCCCATACCTCAAAATTACTTTAAAGGCTAACTTTATGTATATCGTATATTGTATTCCGTGTACTTCGCTTCTGATGACTGTTACACAGATCCAAGTGCCAGTTGGTTTTATTAACTTTACATTTACATTTAAATCGTCTGTTAGTGGCAAGCCAAAATATGAGTTCTGCCTGTGTGGCTACAAGTATTTAATGTGTTGTATCTGTATTTTGATAATTGGAAAAATAAATGTAATTCCAGTATAAAATGGTAAGAAAAGGGAAGTCTTGGGAAAACCACAATCTGATTACACAATACTAGATTAACCAACTCAACAGTTCATTTCCTTTTAAACAAGTCTTGTAGTCGGTACCTTACTGAATAAAAATTTCAATGCTATCGAAATACCAAATCAGGTGCCTGTCAAAATGTAAGGTAAGTAGGGTATTGGGGGTGTGCTTCTAGCTGTCTGTGGCTTAAATGTGTATACCAGGTCCCCATTTTTCCATTATTTTTCAATTTCAGGATAAATATGTCATTAGTTTGCAGCAACTGTCAAATTCACAAGTAATTGAGGAATTCCTTGAGGATCAAAATGTGGGTGGGAGCGTGGGGGTGGTAACACCTTTGTGATACAGTACATTCACAATGTTTGCTTGTGACCAGCACACACCTGTGGATACTCTTAGCAGGGAATACCACGTACCAATTGCTTCTTGTGGAGGGTTTATTGTAAAAATCATCAAGGTAGCCAAGTTGTTAAAAGTACCACTGACCACTGATACTGCTAAACTTTACGGAAAAGGACATAAAGCTAGCGAGAGGGATTGATGTATGTTGCTGTAAGTAAAAAAATAAAAAAAAGTAAAAAAATTGATTTTTACTTTTTTTTCTCCTCCAAAGACAGTCAGATACTTGACCACTTTCCAGGACTTTTCCAGGATGAATTTATCATCAAGAATTTTCAGTGACTGGCAATAATACGGTATAATATGGCACATAAAATTATAAACACATTCCATACAATTATAAACTGGGGATCCATTTCCTTTATAATGAATTTTATTACAAATGATCATTATATACGATTTAAATATTCAAAGAGACAAGACTTAAGGATGAATCAAAAGCAACCTTAAGAGGTTTTCTAAAGATAAATGCACTGTCAGATGAATGCTATATGACAATGTGAAATAAGTAAACAATAATTACTAGAAAAAAACATACAGAAATATATACCACTAAGATTTTTTTAGACACTGCATTAATCTGGACTGCTAAACACAAACACAAACACAGTCAATGTTGCTCGTCTCAGCACAATAATACATCATGGATCTTCTTCACGATCCTGGTCAAGTAGTTCTTAGCAGGTGTTACAGAAGATACAATTGCTTCCACTTGGTCGGTCCTAAAAAGAATAAAGTGAGGAATATAAATCAAACTTGTCAATATCATTATGGCAATTAACAGGATCACTTTTTTAGGGTAGCATAAAATGCACATGATTACAATGACAAAGTGTGTGAAGACATTAAAAACACATTCCACCCATTAAAGTGTAAATATAAATATACATGTTATGCATTCGTGGGCGATATAAGTGTTCCTAGTGTTTCAGGTGTGTCAGGCAAGGTAACAAGAGACTACACAGTTCTAAGAATGGCACTGCAGTTCACTTCACCACAGAGAAAACACAGAACAGGAAGAGACTGAAGAGCATGTTCTGTACATTCTAAAGAGTGACAGGCAGTATGACAATAAATAGACAGAAGGTAAGTAACATATGGGTAACCCTAAACAAAGCTTCTGAAATATTTCTGTAGAATGTATTTAAGGCAGTCTCACATCAAGTGTGCATTAGGGGGTAGAGCTTAAGTCTGACTTGACCTCTGAAACTGTAGACATCAGTTTTACTGCTGTCCATTAGTGACCTTTTTTCAACTAAAGAATACAGAACAGAAATGTTGCAGGGAAAGTGGCAGGTTTATACAAAAAAAAACAAACAACAAACAGTTATATGTTTCTTACCTTGTATTTCCAATGAAATTTTGGAAGCACAGCAACTGAATGTTAGAGAAGGGGTAGCCTGATGTAACTTCCAGTGTAATCTCAAACTTGGCAAATGCATTAATACTGGAGAAAAGAAATCTTATCCTAAAATAAAGAAATAAAGGAAGAGGTCAAGATGAAGTCAAGGTTCTACTGCAGAATTTAGAAATACTTCTGACATATTTAAAGGGCACTTAGTGTAATACTGTGAAAACAATGCCAGGTCAACAGTTAAGTTTAACGAAGTTTAATTAGGAGTATTTTTTCACAGAAATACACTAGGTGCCCTTTAACATTTATGTTTGAATGGAACATCAGTTAATTATGAAAGAAATCATTGAGTATTTGATAAATGCACACCAGGTCAAGAGGCCTTACAATAGGACACATGAATAGACTGTACATCCAGACAAGACACTTTTCCTGAGACTTACTTTCACACCACAACCAGTTACTTTGGAAACAGAAATATTGATTTTAAGCACTGCACAGATGTCCTACTCTCAGTCTGTATGTTCATAATCTCCCTTTCATTTAATTAATCCGAAAAGCATTTGTCAGCTTGTAAGATAGTGTGGAGCAGGAGGTCTAAGGAGCAGAGGTAGCTTCCTGCGGTGAGTGACTCACTGGGTGTCCATGCAGTCGATTTCCAGGATGTCCAGACTGAGAGAGCCCCACTTCTTCATCCGGTGGACCTCCTCCCCCAGGAGGCGGAGGCGGCTCACCACCAAGGACACGTTATGGAGGAGCTGAGGACAGGAGGGCAAGGAAATGCGGTGAGCTCAAGCTGGACAGCAGTCTTGCGTATGTCTAGCGGCAACTGTGCATTTAATCTATGTAAATACAGACTACTTCTAACGGAGCGTTTCACTTGTTACCTGCAAAATACCTAATTACACACTGACTACTTCTAATTTATCAGGCTTCACGTATGCCTTATCTCAGGTTACAGCACAGTTGTCACTAGATGAACTGGCATGTCTGACGCATGATTGGTAACCAAGGCCCAGGTGAAGCCATTGGCTTGTCAACGTTGACCAGTTGATCGCCAGTCACTTCCTTTATCAAAGAATTGTAAATGAAAAAGCACCGCTGTTTTGCTGACATCAGTTAAAGCATTTCACTTTTCTGTAATTACTTTTGCAGGATTCCTGGTAAACAAATACTTGCCATTGGGATATGCTGCTTTGTTGGGTACATCTGGACCCAGCTGCTCTTGCTCTTTATGAACTGGGCTATCAGTTTGTGAACCATGCGAGCGTAGCACTCTGATCTTTCATCTGTGAGAAGAGGGAGAGGGAGAGAGGAAGAGAAAGAGCATGACTCAAAAAACATCACTTCCTGTTGCCTTAGATTCTGTGAGAAAGAAGTTTGACTATCTGCCATAATAGACAGGGTTTGGTTCTCCTCACCATCCAGTTCCAGTTGAAATGTAATATCTGCAACCTTCTGGTCAGTCTCTGCAGCAGCCATAGTCTCACCTGCATTCAAGAGGAAGTGGCCAACAGATGTACAGTGATGTGAACCTGGATTTATCAAAAGTCCTACACGCCAATCACCTAAACACTGATTCTGAAATCCTTTCAGCAACAAGCAACTATAAATCAGCGGCAAACGGAGGTTATTTAACAGTCAGAGGTCTGAAATTAAAAGAAGGAAATTCCTATTGGAAAGTTGTCATTGATTTCAGGTTAGCAATTCTGACTGAAGCAGACATTTGGACATACATAAGAAACCATAGTGGCATTGAGAATCCCATCTGCTTACCAGTAGGCTTTTCAAACAGCACCTCCAGCCTCAATGATTCATACAGGAAGGTGAAGACTGCTTTGTCATCTGTCATCTCACCCAGCTTCCATTCAGTTAATCTAAGAGAGGACAGTCCGAGATGGACAGAGGCTTTGTCATTCTACACACATTCTATGCTGCCTTCATTTCTGAACGGTGAGTTAAAGGGACAAAAAAGCAACACATTAAATAGTGTTTCAGTAACTTCATCTGGACACTGACCTGTCCAGGACTTCCGCCTGCCTCTGCAGTTCCCTGGTTTTGTCACGCGCTCTTCTCAGTTTGTCCTCAGTAGCCTTCTTCTCCAGCTCCAGCTCACATGCTCGCCTGGAGAAAGAGAGGGTTTTCTTTTGGAACATTTCATTTCCTGAAAGGATGAGTGGGGCCACAAAAGCCCTCTGGAGACATTCCATGGGTACTGGTGCCCAGCAGAAATCAATTAATCAATTGCCCCCAAAACTCTGAAACTGGCACTTACCGTTCATTCTCAGCAATGTCTGCATTGAGAGACTCCAGCTCTGCAATGACACGCAATTCAGTTTGCAAGTGAAACTTTTAAAAGAACCGTACACAAACAGCACACCAAGGATGGAGAATTTAAGCAGTAGAAGAACAGCACACACAGGTGTGTCTTTAGGTCTTTACCTTGTTGTTTGGCTTGCAGGGCAAGCTCTGTTTCAGATTTTGTACCACCTTCGTCCACCTCAGCACAATCCATGGAAGCCAGTTCTGTGAGATAATGAGAAACACAGCTAATCAGTTCCCAATTAACGCAAACAACCAACTACCTTTCTGGTGCAAATTCACAGCTTTCTCCAGAATGTTCCGAGAAGTGCTGATTAAGGGCGTTTTCATATTAGATATGATTGCTTCGTACCATGCCTGAGTACTATTGCAGTCCACTTCCGTGCTTTTCAAGTGGACCTGGGTACGGTACACAGTGTTCACACTAATCAAACAAACTGGACTTTGGGGTCAAGTGTACTCGGATCTGACCCCGGGTCTCTGATGCGAAAGCCCCCTAACATTGGGTTTCTTGAGTGTGGGTTACCATATGCTGTGTATCGACATAGCATGCAGGCTACTGAGCTGAATCCAGCTGCGGAACCTCTGAATGATCCATATTCAGGAATGGCAGAGACATACAGGATATATTAATCAGATGAATGCCTCAGAGTGAGAATTACATGACTTTACATTACTGGCATTTAGCAGAATTCTCATAAAGGAAGAAAATTTAATGAACTCAAGACTCAGGTCTAATGGAGATACTTTAAAATTGAGAACTCCTGGACATAGTGTCTTTCGGGTCTTTTTTCATTGTTTCACTGGAAGAGACAGTCAGCTTCCTGTCAGTAAAACATTTACTTGCACCAGTGCCTCACACAATCAAACAAATGTTAAATCAGAAGTAACTTTGTGAGCCTAAGATGACCAACAATTATTCATTGAGATTACAGATATCGACAGTTGGATTCTTATTGGTTGCTGATTTTTTATTGAAAGTGATCAGCAACATGAGAGTGAAACTGAGCAGGCTGTTCAGTGCACTTTTTTGCTGTGAGTCGCTCCAAGCGTGCTCGCTTACTTAACACAGCCATACATGAAACCCGTACATACCAGCTTCCAGGTCATGAATACATTCATCAAGATTTTTCAGCAGCTCATCGACTGCCTCAATCTTTTCTGTCAAGTCGTGTTGTGCCACCTGCAAAGAAGGAAAGTTGGGCAGCCAATGTGAAACCTGGCTAATGCTACAGTACTTTTCCACTGAAGCACACAGCATAATGGAAAATGGCATTGTGTCTCTCGCCAGCTCTTACCTGAGTCGCATGCACTAGTTTGGAGTACAAACCGGTTTTCATCTCATGGGAGAGCGCTTTACTTTTCTTTCGGAAGTGTGTCTTGCTCTTTCTCAAATTGGCCCCAAAGCTCTGCAACTGAGGGTAACAGATACAAAAGGCAGGAAAGTTTCATCTCTTCAAAGCAGCACTGCGCTGGAACATAATGAGAAGGTCTACAGAAGAAAATGGCGAAATGAAAAAAGGTGGTAAGGTGTTCCTGGAATACCTGCTCCTCCGAGTAGGATTTCACCACTTCCCACAGCGATTCATTAGTGGCTTTTAAAGTGTTATCTTGGTCTCTCATCCGCGTTTTTAACCTGCATGAAAGACAAACCCTTCCAGACATGAACTGATGAACCACCAGTCTTTAAAAAATCATAATAAAGCCTTAGTATTTTATGACTTCAGAAGTAAATAAATAAATAAAAATACTGCAAAAAATCCTATTTGTGTTCTTGTTTACACAGAACAACCAGCGTTCTTGCTTACTGAGAATGATCTGTCTTTTGCTGAATTTTGTAAGCATGGACAGAGAGGAAAAAACAAAGCAAAACAAAAGCAAAACACTTGAGGCTAGAAAACCAGTTATTACAAAGAACATTGTGTGACACAACATAATAGTAATCAACTGTGCATTGATTTCCAAGTCTGTCTTCTAGAGTTTGCTATGCTGCAGCTTCCACTGACTTATTCAGTGCTTTCTTGGAGGAATCTGACTTCTTCAATCACAACAGCATTGCAGCAGCATTTTGAAAAATAAAGAGATTGCACAGATGATAAACAATATCCACCATATCTCAGGAACAGCTCCTTGAATATCTCGATAAAAGGATGCAAAATAAATTCTCACATTTGTATTGTTCAATTTGGGATATGCCAAACATGTATACCTCTCCACCATTTCTGAAAGTTCTTGGCAGTCCTCTTCATACACCCTTTGTTTGGGCTGATTGATGTGCTTCTCCATTAGAATCACCTCTGTGCTGCGCGGCAAGTCTGTTGCAAACTGAAATTGGTCCAGACACAAGGCAAAACTCCATCAATTTGAAAGCCATGTAGAAGCAAGTTTTTCCACAGAAATTGAAAAATTATGACTGTACTTAGTGTACTACTAAACAGCTATGTGAAGTGTTTGGCGGGGGGTTGATTCCAGGGAGTATTACTTTGTCAGGAAGGACGCTCTGTCGAGGTTTGTGGATGTTAAAGTCAATGCCAAACAGCCTTAGGAACTCCCTCACAGTAATGCTGCCATCTTCCAGTTTCTGACGGTGCAAAAGAGAAGATTATGGAAACAGTCAACATTTAAAATAACCTACATGGAAACTAGATGACAGGCCTAGTCAATTACCTTTTGCAAATGTAGGTTGTATGGTTCCTCAAACTGGAAGTCATATTGACTGCTTCTGTGGACTGTGACAAAACAGTTACTTCAGTATCTGACCAATAAAGCATTGAGATACGTCTGTTCACTGAAACTAAACCGTTAATAAAAGATTAACACTGATTCATACAAATAGAGTGCTATCAATATTAAAGCTTAAAGCTTTAAGCAATTAAATATTTAAGTGCTTACCACTGCTCTCAAAGGTTCCATCACACCTCTGGTTGGTTAAACTGTTACTGAAGCTGGTGCTATCTGAAGTCTTTGTCATGAAGCTATGTGTGTTCTCTCGTGCAATGCCCATTACATTGCTGTCCCACTGAACAGCACACGTGGGGGGTTCCTGCAATAATAGAGCAAACAATTATTTTTTAGGTGTTGTAAAGTTGCTTCATGGAAAAATCAAAGCTTAAACTGTTAGCGCAACACATACCAGTTCTTCACTGGGCGCAGAAGGGCTTCTCATCTTCCTCTCCACTCCCATGTCATCTTCGTGACCGTCCACAGGGGAAGGCCTTTTCTGGCCTTGTGCCACATTCTGGACTGGTTGAGCGAATGTTTCTTCCACAGCAGTTTGTCCCAGACTGTCCTCAAGAATGTGCTCCTGGTCATGGCTCTCTCCGGGAAGGTCGCCTTCATCCAGTTCAGACATGTCGTCGCTGATCTCGGCGAGCACTTCTTCTTCGATGTTTTCAACATCGCTGTCTTTCTGCGGGGCACTGACCCTAGCTTTCCTCAGTACCTTCCCAAAACTGCTGAGCCCTGCAAGGTCCTCCTGATTTGGATCGAGCGGCTTGCTCCTCCGTGGGAGCTTTGGCAGAAAACCGCCGACAGACAGCCGGGCCGCCCAGGGTTTGCTTTTCAAGAGATTAATAGGCTCGCTTACGTTGGATTGTTGGTCCCCGTTTGAATTCTCCAGTTTCTCAGATGATGTTTCCATATCGCCACTACCTTCAGGGTTTTCAATGCCACAGCCTGCTGTCGTTAAGCTACCTGCAGCAGCAGCTTCCTCGGTCTTGGGTGAAGACGATGTCATCAGCTGAGGTACAGGAGCTGTGTGGAATCCTTGTGTGACATCGGACCGTTCAGATAGCCTATGCCCAATGGTTTGAAGTTTTGACTGAAGCTCTGCCAAGCTCATCCTCCTGGATTTATTCTGTTTGACCTCTTCTTTTTCACTTTGACCCATTTCTGGGGGATCAAAAGAGGCCCTTAAGTTTGCAGTGTGAGCCCTCTCTTCCTCACTTGCCACTATAAATTCCACAAAGACAGCATTGCTATTTGTTTCACCAACAGCTGTTAGCTCAGCAGATTTAAGAGCTTTGCCGTCAAAGCCCCTCGGGTCACATGGCCCTGATGTTCCTTTAGCATTGTCAGTGTGTTGATTCGGCTGATCAGGGGTATTTTCCATGGGCAAAGAGCACATCAACCTTTCCTCTTTATCAGTGGTCACGCATCCGTTGTCCGCAATAGGAACAGTGAGACATTTGGTGAGCTCCATACCATTGTCATATTCAGAAAAAACAAGGCTTTTGTTTGACACGGGCATACAGGATACACTTTTTCTCACCGTGTTAAGTGACATGTTTGACATCTCACTATTTTTGGTGTCAATGGTAATGATCTGGCTTCTTGTCATTTCCATATCATCAGCAGCAGTCTGGCAAGTTGCCCCTGGTTCATCAGAGGCAATGGCATTACTTGTTGTGGGAGACTGACCAGCCACAGTGTCATTTCCACCTGTGGGAAAATTCCTGCTTTCCATTGCCAAATCTGTGACAGCTTCAGGAAGTTCCATAGAACTGCACCCTGCTGAAAACATGAGGCTTTTAGAGGATGCAGACATACTTTTTCTTGAAGTGCTGAGCAAGGGCTTAAGCATCCCACAATTTTTGGACTCAATAACAACAGTCTGGCTTCTTGTTATCTCCATTTCATCAGGATCAGAGGACTCGGCTGCCCAAACACTGCTGCAACCTATGCTTGCAGTTTTACCGTTCTTCCACTCCCTAACATCAGGTCCATTGGAGGATGGAAGAGTTTTTGTCAAAGGGTCCAGCATCTTATCTCTGCAGGTGGAAACAAAGGTATTCTCCACAACCTGTGCAGTGATGCCATCAGTCATCTCCATATCATTGTCAGCCTCTGAAAACACAACAGTTTTGTTTGAAGCTGGTATGAAGGGCATGCTTTTTCTTCCTTTGCTGTGTAACAGATTTACCATCTGGCAGTTTTCGGAGTCAATAACCACAGTTTGGCTCCTGGTCATTTCCATATCAGAATCGGATGTAGCTGGCTGAAAAGTGGTTCTAAGGACATGAGTGTCTTCCTGCCTACTTTCCATTTTCATCCCATCAGAAGGACGTGTGGCAGAAACAGAACCTGTTTCAGCAAACAAAACCTCAGTTTCACCTCTTTTGGTGAAAGGGCAGCTTTCTTCAATGTTCCCTGTGAAGGCAGTAGTCATCTCCATATCACAGTCAGCTTCAGAAAACACAACAGTTTTGTTGGAAGCTGACAAGGAGGATACACTTTTTCTTGCCGTGTTGAGCAAAGGCTTAACCATGGGACCGCTTTTGGAATCAATAACCACAGTGTGGCTCCTTGTCATTTCCATATCATCTGGATCGGATGACACAGCTGGCCACAAACTCTTATTTTGAACATTAGTGTCTTTCTGGCTTTCTCTAATCAATTCCATACAATCAGACTGAGCTACATGAGAAATGGGCTTTTTTGCAGTGAGTAAGTAGGCCCCTGTTCCAGCTCTATTACTGACAGAGTACTTGTTTTCTTCAATGTGCCCTGTAAATGTATCAGTCATCTCCATATCATGGTCTGCTTCAGAAAACATAATGGTTTTGTCGGAAGCTGGCATGCAGGATAGACTTTTGCGCCCTTTGCCAAGTAACGGATTTATCATCTGACAATTTTTGGAATCAATAACCACAGTGTGGCTTCTGGTCATTTCCATATCATCAGAATCTAATGCCGCAGCTGGCCGCAAACTGGTGTGAACATTAGCATTTTTCTGGCTGCTCATTTCCATACCATCAGACTGTTTGACGTGAGAAATGGCATTTGGTGTAGTAAACCAGGCCCCCGTTTCATCTCTATTAGTGAGAGAATATCTGTTTACTTCAATGTTCCCTGTGAAGGCAGTAGTCATCTCCATATTACAGTCAGCTTCTGAAAACATGACAGTTTTGTTGGAAGCTGACAAGGAGGATACACTTTTTCTTGCCGTGTTGAGCAAAGGCTTAACCATGGGACCATTTTTGGAATCAATAACCACAGTGTGGCTCCTTGCCATTTCCATATCATCTGGATCGGATGACACAGCTGGCCACAAACTCTTATTTTGAACATTAGTGTCTTTCTGGCTTTCTGTTGTCAATTCCATACCATCAGACTGAGCTACATGAGAAATGGGATTTTTTGCAGTGAGTAAGCGGGCCCCTGTTCCGGCTCTATTACTGACAGAGTACTTGTTTTCTTCTATATGCCCTGTAAATGTATCAGTCATCTCCATATCATGGTCTGCTTCAGAAAACATAATGGTTTTGTCGGAAGCTGGCATGCAGGATAGACTTTTGCGTCCTTTGCCAGGTAACGGATTTATCATCTGACAATTTTTGGAATCAATAACCACAGTGTGGCTTCTGGTCATTTCCATATCATCAGGTTGACAGGTGTGGGAAACGGCGTTTGTTGTGGCAAACAAGCCTCCTGTTTCATGTCTTTTGGTGGAAGAGCACCTTTCTTCAATTTGCCCGGTAAAGGCATCAGTCATCTCCATATCTTCATCTGCTTCTGAAAACAGGACAGTTTTGTTGGAAGCTGAAGTGCAGGAAAGACTTTTTCTTGTGGTGCCAAGCAACAGATTTTCTGCATGGCAAGTTTTGGAATCAATAACCACAGTGTGGCTTCTAGTCATTTCCATGTCCTCTTGATCCTCAGAAGGTGCAAATGATTTGCAGTTAAACAATCCTTTGCTTTCTATTACAACTGTGTGGCTTTTTGTAATATCCATGTTTTCCTGTTCCTCAGACAGCATTGTTTTGGCAGTGGAATGGAGACTCTGCTGCAGTGTGGACTTCCCTTCAGGTTCAGACTTCCTTATTGCAAATGGAACTTGGTTTTCTTGATCAACCCCTGATTTGCGTGCATGGAGCCTGGCGAAGAAACCTTTGGCATCTACCTTTGGAGCGGGCGACGAAGCCACGGTGAATGGAGTCGCCAAGGTTGGCAATTTGGGGTTTTCTGCAATGCTGCCAGAAGCACACGTCTGTAACCGACTCGGAAGAAAATTCTCCATGTCAGATTCTTTCATTAGCACTTTCCGTGAGGTCAAGAGACCCTGCAAGGGTCTGCCACCCTCTTTCCTTGAATCATTGTAACCTGCAGTCTTGTCTCTTCTTTCACTGGGAGTAAAATCCAGGTTTCCATAGCCAGCCACAACCCCATTGATCCCATCTACGGCATTGTCAATAATAATCGTATGACTGTGGGTCATGTCCATGTCGTCCCCAGAAAACACCATCGTTTTATCACAGAAGTCATTCTGTTCATCATAGTTGAAAACGTTTTCCTAAATGAAAAGGAAAGAAAGTGGAGTCACCAATTAAAGGATTTTTTTCTGCGATACAGCATGACATTTGCTAGAATAAGAAACACTACAGTGGATCAAGAAAGTCTAGGTGTGTAGACTTATTGAAGAAAAAAAAACAGCAATAAATAACAGTGACAAATATCAACAATTAAGTCTTCTCATGGATAATAAGTGCACCGTTGTGCTCTTTGCAGGAAACTTAACTTCCCACACCTCAAGAAAGTATGTTGAATGTGTTTGTATTGCATCATATTTAAATATTACCTTATTTTGTTGTTGTGAAACATGAAGGGGAGCATTCAGCAAAGTCTCCATGCCTGAAAATAGTATGGGTTCTAATTAATGTGATGACATTCAGGGAATTTCCATTCAAACATATTTTAGAAACAATATTCATAGACATTCCATACTGAATTGTTTTGGGTAAAAACAAGGCTAAGACTGAAATGGTTTGACATACTGCCTTCATCTGTGAAATGGTGTTACTGGTAACTTGAATCCCACACTCAGATCTAAATCTGACTAAGCAATCAGTGCCTCTATTGTCTAGAGGGACTGATTAATACATGTTCTCCATTAATGAATGCAACAACACATCCAAACAGAAATAATCTTAAAATAGACATTTACTGCACTCTTATTTCACAAAAGTGTGTAGATCAAACAAATTCAATAGCTACACTAAAAAAAGATATGCACAAAAAGTTGTTGTATAAATAGAAAGCTGAAGGACTTTAAGCATACTGCCTTCACCAGGAAAACAGCATTCCTGCTACATTTCTCTATATTGCATTTCTCAACATATTTTAGAGACAAATATATTTTGATATGAAAAATAGTGTAATTATTAAAATAGTGTAATTATTGTACAACGACCATCTGTTTAAGGTCATCCTTACCAATAATTTGCTGCCCCCCATCTCTGGTAGCACAGACCACTCTGGTGATCGGAAAAAACAAGAGAAAGAGAAACAGAGTCATACAGCGTATGTGTGAGAAAATCCAAGCGGGCCTGCTTCAGTCACCAGTTTGTCCAACTGTGAAATAAAGTACTATATGAGGACTGAAATTTTGTTTTCAATGAAGACCGGGAATCTCTAGCCCAAAGAAAGCAAGACAGCGCATTACATTACAACCCAGGACAATACACAACATCATTGCTGTCAGCAAAAAGAATTAACACCACCATTTACTTATATAGGGCTCAAAACGAAAAGGACATTTAAAACATTAAGAAACGTGCCACCATACTTACTTCTCATCCAGAACTTCTTCTCCTGTTGAGGCAATACAAATAATATTTTATGATAATGAGAAAAACAACTTTGCTGTACATCTACCACTACAGCAGTTGGACAAAGTCAGATTTATCTGGGCCTGCATCATAAGCACTGCATTATATTTAAATAGCTTCATTTCAGTCCATGGCACATTTACAAATATGATACCATCTGATGTACATCTGCATTGTACAAACATGCACATACTTGTTACTAAATACTAAATTATAGTTTAAAAGATAGCAAACTAGAATTATTCCCTTTGAATAAAATAATCAAAAATTTACCTGTAGCAGAAAGATCTTGCAACAGATTCTCCGCTGCACAGCCATTTTTAAAATCTCTGAAATTTTAAAACATTTAGGACATGTTACAGAACAGTCATTCCTTATATTCTTTAGTTTTAAGTCATTACGTCCGTCCATAAATTAAGACACTCACAATATCTTCTTCTTACACCCAAAATATCTATACCCATGTGGTCTTATCTGTTCATCGTATCTGATATGGACGATGTGCAGCAATCGAAGGTATTAGCTCCTTACTTTATGAACACATGAATGTCGTTTGTTGTGGCAAAACTGACTCTTCGAGAATTCCTCTTCTTTTCAATTGGCTTGGTTGTTTCCTCCTACATGATGAACAACACAATAAAAGAACCATTGATCGTGACCATGGCACACTCCGCATTATGTTTTTGCTGTCCAACAGTGGCGAATTTTACCTGAGCGTCTTCATTGTCCGAGCCAATAGATTTCAGCGGAGTCCGAGGCGCCTTCAAGATCTTAATGCGAAAAAGTAACGGGGGATAATATGGGAGAAATGCAACCCACGAACACAGTCAAGAAATATTTCTGCCTTTCACAATAAAGAAAAACGAAACGAATCACCCCTTTGTGGGTCTGATTATTAACCGCTGAGATAAAGAACGAAAACACTCACCGATGAAATTCTCCTCTTTGAAGGTCTGAACTGATCACTTCTAAAAAGGTAACAGGGGAAACGGTTAACGTTAACCAGACAAACATTCAGCAAACGGGTAATTTTGTCACTTTTAAAAGGAGCTGTCAGTACATTAAAAACCTTCGTAGCCGGCTAAGGTCGGCAAATAGCCTCGTACCCTACTATACAAAATTCATTAGCCAAGATAAAAGATTGTTTGAAATTACATCGAATGATTTAGCTCGCTGTCGAGGCGGTAATCATAACAAAAACGTACAAACTCGTAGTAACCCGGGTGAAAGAAACGCGCTGACAGTGTAGTATAGCAACCTAATTAGGCTTATGAACGAGCTGGCTAATAGTTAGCGATTTGGTTGCCAGATGGCTATCAAGCTACTGTCAGCAAGCAAAGAACTTACTCTGTTTTTGTTGGCTCCGGGACTTCCATGTTCGCTTAGAAGCTATTGCAAATACTGTTGGGAGAAAAAAGAACAGAACTGCAAAATCAATTGGTAATATAGCTAGCGTAGATGGATATTCATACTCGCCGACGACGTTGGCATGGTAGCCCTTTTCCCACAGGGACAGACACGGTGACAGGTTCGGCTACGGAGCTAACGTTCGCTAAATTGACATCGCTAGCTAGCTTGCTAGCATATAAAGCTAACGTATATCCAAGTGTAATTTGATATCTACCTACGTGGAAAACATTCAAAATCGCCATTGCACTAAAGCGGCACTTACCATAAGCGTAAGACTTAATCGTTGTTTGTTCTATCAGCTCTGTGCTTAGACATCCCATGTATTTGACAACTGAATTTCCACTTCCCACTGACAACACTCGCTCGCTAGCCAGCTGCTTTGTTTTTGAATTTAACCGCGTTCTCCAGGCGCATGCGTATTGCGTTACTTTCTAAAGGTAACTATTTCCGGTTTCTAAAGGAGAGTGTTTCCGGTTGGGTTGGCGCACCGAGTATGTTGTTTAAATTCTAATCTAACTAACTGTGGCTCAACATGACAAAATCTAGTGAACTAGCAGGTTAATTTTCAGTACAAATAAAAAACAAATCACCAGCCAGCTTGCTACAATAAAATTGCGAATTTATGAATTGATAGTAATTTCCTGTTGTCAAATTAAAAGACGGAAGTGACGCATTTTTAAATTTAAGAGCGGTTTCTTCCCCGTGAATGTTTATTAGTTTGTGGCGATACTGTCTGTCCTTAGGCAGTGCTGTTGTTTTATGTCGTTTTATTGTTTCTGAAAATTGATCAAGCGAGGTGGATAGCTAGCCATCGTTGTCCATATTAACAGGTATGGTACCCTTGTGGTACGATTGATTCGATGCCCGATACACGGGCGTGTTTTTGTTATGTTATGACGCCTCTATCGATATGTAAAGTTTGCTAGTTTGTGAAATGCTCAGATATCGATTTAGCTAACCAATTTACCAAAAGAAGACTTGCCTCTCTTTATTGTTTAGCTGTGCAATGTTACGCGGCACGGCAATTGTACATCGATTTGAGTAACGTTAACTGTAGCTAACTAACGTTAGATTTTGTAGCTAGGTTGAAAATGCAAATCGGTAGCTAACGTTACCTCATGATACATTACTTAGCCAATATCGTATCGCAGTGTCTAGAAGGTGTCTCGTGTGTGTGAGAGAGAAAGAGCGCTAATTTGACATCTTCTTGATGTCAGCAAAAATAATAACGTTAGTGGCATAGCAATTGTGTAGCTACTGTTTATCTGTATATTTTAACACATAAGGTATTTCATTTAAGGTATTTCATTCGTGACTAAACAATTTGGCATATTCTCTACAGTTTAAGACTGGAACTTTTTTGCAGATGTGTTTACTGAGTTGTATACATGTGAGCATCGGTAACGTTTTTATTCCTGTTTTGTTGTGTACCCTATGTGTTAAGATAATATGCAGATAAATTTCTAAAACACAAGCCATGCAAAGGCACAGGCGCACAGACACACACTAAAAGAAACGAATAACGGGCAGATGTGCAGAATGGGACATGTGTTGATACAGTGTTACAGGAGACGTAATTCTAAGCACTCCCAGCTGCAGAAAATGACCCTTTGCATATATGCATTGCATTGCTACGTGATTTTTGAGACAATAAGAAAGAATTAAAAGAAGAATGTGTTTCAAATAAGCAGTTTCTGCTTCAGGATTTATTATTGGCCAGGATCAAAGGGAACACCCCCCCACCCCGTGCACCCAAATAAAGACATTAGTAATACATTCATGATATGGCTGAGACTGTAAGTGGTATGACCCAAAATGTTTTGCAGCTGGCAGCAATCAACATATGCAGCTGTAGCCTAAACATGATGGAAGATATTAAGACCTTTTAGTGTGTTCAAATGTAGTTGCACAGTACATAAGTAAATAGGACTTATTTCTATGGGATGCTACAGAAAGGACCTAACTCAGTTTTGAATGGGTATGGGGTATGCCCCTACTGACCTGTAACTTGCCACATGGCATACCTGTCCTCAGAAAGTGCTGAGAGTATTCTGTTATTTTTGTGCTCTCTTTTTCCTTGCAGGGAGCAATGTCTTCAAAAATTCCAGTTCAGATTGAAAATCGGCAGACAGAAAGGACAAAGCTGAAAGGTAGTTACTTTGATGACTGCCCAAGTTAATTAGCTAATTGGTAACCTTTATTGTCTGTTGTCTGCTATGTAGCTAATTTGCATCTTTACCTTCCAGGCACTGTTTGTCCTGCTGACAATATGAAGAAAGAGGTTCAGAAATTTGAATTCAAGGAAACAACCATGCCACCTAATTTTAACTTTGCCACAAAAACAGAAAATGGTGTACTCAAACCTCAAAACAATGTCCCCAGGTATCCAGCAAGTTTGTTACATAAATTTATCGGTCAACAAGTTAATTTAGCATACATTTTAAGCCTTGCAAGCCACCGTAAGGACAACTGTAGTTTACTGTAGTAGACAGGTCTATTTGACTAGATGCACCATTGTACAATAAGCAATATTTATCATAGCTAGCTAGTATACTTTCTTGTGCCATGATACCACTTTGAGATGTACTGTGATAGCCATTTTACCGTTTACTGTGTACTGTGACTGTACCATAATTCACTGTGAAATTATGTACCATTATGTATATTTTCTGTACCATAACATTTACTGTACTTATATTTTTATACTTTGACAACTATCATAAATGATAATGTTTGAGTTTTGAAGACTGTAGCTAATCATTTTCAATTGTTAGTTGGAACAAGAACATAATTTTACACAAGAGGCAAGTCTGAAGTTTGAAGCTTCTCCAACTGCGTATGGACTGCTAAATGTTAATTCATCAAACTTTATTTACCAATTTTGTTGTGCTGTATGCTTTTCTTTCTTACAGAAAAAAGCAGACAGCCAAGGTTTACAAAGGGTAAGACCTTCACCAAAACAAATGCTTAACCTAAAAAATTCCCACTGTCACAGGTATTTTTTTTTCCTAGCAAACAAAAACCTATTCCTGTTCCACCAACAGACCAACAGCTAGACTGGAGGCAGAACTCCGAGACCAGAATCGACTGTTGGAAGCATTGAATGTAGACCTGCAAAAGAGTCTCTCAGAGTCTAAGGTAAATAGCTATTATTACTTTGGTGTCATCACACAAGACAATTAAACAGCCCGGCTGCTTCTCAGACAGTCTAAATGGTAGGAAGAATTACTTTTACATTTGTTCTGGTACTTTCAAACATTTGTTCTGCTGTCTAGTAGTCAACTGCTGTATATACTAGGTGGTCTTGAAAAATCACTGTTACAATGGGTATGTACTACTTTTTTCAGTTCTCAGAATATTTTTGGGAAATTCTTTGGCTCACAAAGTGAAATTTAAACTGTCACACAAATTAAATTAATACATATTCAGCAGTTACGGGACAAGTTTCCCCTGTGCAGTCATATTAAGCCAGACACAGTTGGGATTTATTGCATGGCTAAATGACTGTTGAACTTAAAATTGCAGGAAAAGGTTGCACAGCTGGAGCAGCAATACACAGAGCTTCAGGGGGAGAACAGTGAGAGTCAGAGACAACTGGAGACTTACCGCTCGTTGCTGGTTGCTTGTGAAATAGACCCGAGTGAGTAATTTGATTTTAAAAATAAAATTTTCATAGTGAATCTGTTGAAATGGAATGCTAGCAGTGTGCCCTTGCATTTTGTAGAGGTGGGAGAGTGAGTCTACATGAATCCTCGAATGGTTAGTGCTATGGTGGTGTTAACTGCGACTTAATGATATGAAGTAATTTTAGGCTGTGTCCCAGTAGTGCTAAATTGTGTCCTTCCCTCAATTCTTGCATCCTCGTGTCCTCTGTGACTGAAAATCAATCATTGGTCATCTCCTTAAGGAGGATTTCAGTTCTGTAGAAGACATATGAAGGAAGACCTTGTTAATCTCCTCCAGGATCGGATGCATTGATGTATCGTCATGCAGAAGAGTTTTTCAAGAATCTGATGCAAAGTGCCACACGCTTGTCACATTCCATACATTTTCTTTATTTCTGATAACATAAACAGTCACCGTAGAAATACAAAAAATGTATTTAACATATGAGTACAATGACTAATCACAATACAAGCAAATTATATTGTGACAACAACTGCATTCATCTTAATGGATTTTTCAGTGAAGAGTGCATAAAGATGTGATGCAATATTGTGAATCTTTTTAAAAACTGGGTTTTTGTACAAATTTCATACATGACATTTTTCTACCAAAATAGTCAGATTAACCTAAAATTCCATAGAAAAATATTTTCCCTGAAGAGGGAAGGGATTTCTACCAAAAGTCATATGGAAATGCCAAAGTTCAATAGAACAAGGACGTTCCATTCCCCTCACCGCATTAGGTACCTCCTTATTTTCTCCTCTTATCTCTTCCTCTTCTCCTTGATGGACATTGCCATGGAATTGAGTAGGAGACGTGAGGACCAATACACCCCTAGCATCTGCTGTGGGGAACAGTCTTGGTTGGTTCATCCAAGTCAATGATTGGTAGCACATGGTAACTCCACCCATTACAGAATTCAAGAAGCTTCGTTTCTCCACTAAAAACTTTGTTGGTTTTATTTCAAGGAGGGATACAGAACTGTGTATGACTGTTGACTATGCTGTGTGTGACTGTTGTGTCCCTTAGTTTCAGGGGAAAGAATTGCTGAAATTGCTGAAAAGCAACGGACAGATGTGGTGGTAGGAACATATTTTTTCCTGAAATCAATTCAACAAATTTTGAGGTAGCAGAAAAAGCAGTTTTTATATTTTCAGAGAAGTGATACTGATAAGCAAGTTTTATGAATTATCTGATGCATTTCACTGGCAAAAGGCTCTTTGGTTATCAGAATCACAATTTCAGTTCAAGGTATCAGGAAATGATAGCATTTACATTGGTATGATATAAGATGGCAAAGGGGGGGCTTAATCCAGTCACTGCAGTATAGAGGATGGAGGTCCTGCATGCACTTTGTCCTGAGATGGAGTTTTCCTGAGTCTTGAGCAGCACAGCCTGGTATTTGCTAGACAGGTCTATTTGCTGGTACAACACATCTGTTAGTGGTTTGATTATTACCACAGGTTTTTTGACCCTCTCCAAAGAAACAAAAACTGTTTGGATTTAGGTACTGTATGTGGATTCCTATATCTGAATGAGAATCAAAAGTTTTGAAAGCTGGGGTCGGGGGGGGGGGTGGTCTGGCAGGGCAGGGTGAGAGGATGGGGTATACCTATCTTTCTGCCACTAAAACTTTTCTGACTATTTCTGATGCTGTAGAACATGTCTGCGGAGCTGACAAGCGAGCTACTGAAGTTCAGTGAACAGTGCATGGAACACAGAAAGCAGCTGGAGGTAAATGCGCCAAAACAATTCACACACACACACACACACACAAATCCCCTTTTTCAAATTCAGCATTCTGTCTCATCTGCAGCAGCAGCAACAAAACATGAAAGCCCTGAGAGAGGCACGAGAACAGCAAGCGAAGGAACGAGAGGCTTTCTTGCTGGAAGTGCAGGAAATGGAGAAGGCTTTGGAGAAGGCTGAGCAGCTGTTGCTGGAGGAGCTGTAAATGGTTGTCTGTCCCTGTTTTTTTTTTTTTTTTTTTTTGTACAGTACTGGAAACTTAAATAAAGCTCTTAAGTCTTTGCTGCTCCTTGTGCAATGGTGTTTGGTAGTTAAACAAAACTGCTTCTATGCTCAAGTGTGTGTTATTTCAGAAAGCCCACAGTAAAGAGGTTTTACCCAGCGTTTTAAAATGGCTTGACAGAATATTGAGGAAACATGTTGATAACAGGCATGTTTTGTAGGTGAGTAATTATGTTTACTCCAATGTAGGACATTCAAAATCAAAATGCAGAAGAAATATGCAAAAATTATACATGAATAGATTTAATAAACAAAGATGCATTTCTACACAATATAAATACTTTAACCATCTCTGATTATGCTGAAATAATGTTACACCTCGGTACAATAATTTATCTAGAATTTATATAAAAATTTCACTAGCTGGAATTGCTGGTTAATGAGGCATTTGTATACTGAATACAAACTGATGCTGAGAGATGTTGCTGTGAAAAGATTCTTGGTCAGTAATTACACTTTGACCCCCCTTTACTGAATACAGGGTATGTTTTAGGCCCTATTTACGTAAGGGTTCTGGGAGTCCGTGGTGGTTTTGATAGTGGCTGTACTGCTGCTTGAGAAGCTCGAAGCCTTTTCGTCTCCTATGACCTTGCTTGTGTTGTAGTAATACAGGAACAGGAAGAATCCTGGAAACAGAGATATAATCATTTGTATCCCTTGAGTTCATATATGTCACTGCAATTTAATCTCAAAAGGCCAAGACCCCATCTGACATTCTTCTAATAATCACTTTAATTTTCTTATCTGATCTACCAAGCAGATGATCTAGTTCTTAGCAACTTGCGTAGTTCAGACGATATACAGTGCAGATAATTACTGAATTGATATGTGTTATATACATTGCCCAAGGGAATGCCATCAGAGAATACATTATAAATGCCAGCATGTGTGATCAGGTACATGAATTTGATTTATGCTTCAATTAGTTTTATGTATTCTAATGTGGTTTATGAGATTTCATGAGATTCATTTAGCCAGTACAGCTAACTTGCAAAAGGATTTTTAATGGCTTGGCATGAAAGTGTATGGTATGTACATACAGTGGACTCTAAGTCGGCTTATTAAAGCTGTACCTCCGCCGCGTACATTGAAATGGATAGCTCTGCAATGGCACTGGCATTAAAAGGTTGCCAGTTTGATGCCCAGGTGAGGTACTGCTATCCCTGAGCAAGATACCTAAATTGAATTAATTCAGTGAAGATCCAGTTGTAGAAATAAATGATCAGCAGCAAATTGTAGTATAACTGAGGCTCACATTTAACATTTATTTGCATGCTTAATCCACTTGATTCCTTTGAGTGAAATCTTTTTTTTTTTTAAAACACCCCGCCTGTTAAAGAGTCGATGTGGATGTGCGTGCGGTTAAAAGTCAAGACCAAAAGGCGCGCCCAGCTAGCTGAGTGCCCAACCCGCCCGGTGCCCGGCCCTCAAGCCCTACCTTGGAAGGAGTTCAGGATGGTGAAGATGTAGTAGGACGGTATCCGGAGGGGCCCGTAGGCGAAGAAGGCGAAGCCCCAGGTGACCCCCAGCAGGCAGCACAGGCCCATGATGCTGCAGATGTTTGCCGGGCCCGCCCCCTTCTGGGCTTCCTTGACGTCACTGCCACGCAAGTACGTCAGCTGCCGCGCGATGACGATGAAGACGGTGAAGGTGAAAAGGAACACCAGGGCGTAGTAGCCGATGTTCACCACGTAATGGACCGTATCGTCAATGATCCAGCACCTGAAAACGGGAAGGGGAAGACAGGTTGGCGGGGGGGTTTAGGCAGGCTTCTTGCATTCACAGGTCCGACAGTTTCAAAACATGTGCAGAAAAAATGCTTTTAAAATCCCTGGCATAAGCATACTTACATTTGCACGGATTTCCCATTGTCAGAATTTACGCTGAGGCTGCCGTACTTTCCACAGATCAAAATGATAACCACCACTACACAAGGAAGTGCTAAGGAGACAAGCGATACCATTAAGAACGGTGTCATGAAATGGCAGCCTGGAGCCAAGTCCTGAACGCATCTCCTCATCAGTTGCCTGCAGAACTCACCCCATCCGCCGATGCACACCTTCAGGAAGTAGTGCCGGATGCCGATGTTGAAGGACTTGGCCAGGTGAAGGCACAGGTGGAAGGCCTCGATGGCGAACCAGGTGAAGGTGGACAGCATGAAGTAGTGCAAGAGCGCTGCGATGATCTTGCAGGCGATGAGGTTGCCCATCCCGGCGACAGCCTCGTTGGACAGGAAGGTGAGGTCCAGCAGGAACATGGCTAGGAAGAGGTTCATGAGGATCTGGGTGGCGTCGCTGGACTTGGCTCTCCTAGGGGAAGGGCAGCAAAGAAAACACATTTTTGGCATTCGATTGCATACATTACATTTAGTCATTTAGCAGATGTTCTTACCCAGAGCAACTTACAAAAGTGAGTACAAAAAGGTTAAGCTAAGAGCAGAGACGATACTAAATCATAAGTGCCACAATCCGCTAGGAGAAGTCAATGCATAACTTACACTCTGCTGAGTGCCATAGTTGTGCATGAGGAAGTTTGAGGGTACAGCAAATTCAGGATATAGTTATGGCCCTTGCATTTACTCTGGGCGGCAGTGTAGCATAGTGGTTAAGGAGCAGGACTTGTAACCAAAAGGTTGCTGGTTTGATCCCCTGCTGGGACACTGCTGCTGTACCCTTGGGCAAGGTAATTAATCCCCAATTGCCTCATAAATATCCAACTGTATAAATGGATGACATTGTAGAAAACTGTAACTGATGTAAGTTGCTCTGGATGAGAGTGTCTGCTAAATGCCAATAATGTAATGCAATGGTTGCCATTTTTAATCAAGTGATTAAAGAAGACCTTACCTCAAGAGGAAGTGCATAAACAGAGCTACGCCTAAGAAGAACATTGACAAGCCACAGCCAATGTAGGTGATGTAGGAGAGAGACTTCAGGTCTGAATTACTGATGTTTGATTCACTTGGACTGGCCTGGGGAGTCACAGAGGATGAAGAAGATAGAGATTTCCAGTCAGTCAGCTTCAAAAAAGAATCCACCTTTTGTTCAATGAACCTCTCAGAGCATGGATTCTGATTATGGCTGAAGTGACTGCATGGCTACAATTCCATCAGCAGGCCATTCAGAGATGCCACAGCAATAGTTTAAATCTTGAGGGGCATGAACTGACAAGTAAAGTAAAACAAACAGGGAAGCCTTCCATAGAAAACAGGGAACCTCACCATTAGTATGGCAAAGAATGTCAGGTGAGTGCATTGGCAGATGACGGTGCCATTGCTCACTGTGGTCTTACACCCATCAGTTGTCCAGACGGGCCGATCTCCTGTGAAGGAACACACTGCTTTTGAGTTTCCGTTAGCATTTATCAGACAGACGAAACAGAGGTGGTTTAACTGAAAGAAATACTGTCATCCCCATCTCGATTGATCAACGAAAAACACACAAGATGCCCCAATGCATATACAGTATCTTACATTCATCTGTGCGATCACAAGGAAGCATTTGAGGAGAGATGACAAGAAATGTGGAATTACCTGTGCCGTTCCAAGAACTGCAAGACATCACAGTGTTGCCCTGAAAGTATTTGCGAAGTGTTAAGTCTGCCTTCCGTTCCCATACCAGAAAGAGTTGCCTTCTACTGAAGTTAATTTACACCGTACAATTTTTAAAGAGGAAACGATTTTTGCTTTGTGACTTACTGCGTTAACTTGAAAGGTAATGTTTATGCTATCTGCGAGATCCGAAATGGGAGTGCCCATGTCAATTGCAATGACCTCATCGTTGAAAACCGTGCTGTTTTTCTCATCCTGACAAGGAACAACAAAACCAACAGCGGTATTTTAAATACAGTTTCAATTTCAATGCAGCTTAATGTCCATACACTCCAAAATATTTGATGCAAAGAGAAATGTACAACCAATGTCTTCCTGTTTGTTAAGAAAAGAAATTCATTTAGACTGTCCATGTAATAATTAAACATGGCCCCAGTGCTTAGAGAATATTAGAGTATCTCCTGTATTCAGAGAATGTCTGACACAAAGCCTATTAGTCCATTCTGAAATGCATATTTATGTATACGTATCTGTGTGTTTGTGTATATATACGTGGGGGTGTGTGTGTAAAAGAATGACTGATTTCCCAGTAATCAATTGAACTCCTTCCCTGAACTGGCTGAATGTGAATGGATTTTTTTTAACCTTTGACATATTGGGGAATCGGAAGACGCCAGCAAACGGGCCACCCTTGAATGATATGTTGGCCTTATTGAATGCTTCTTTTGAGATGGACACTGATCCGGGAAAGTCCTCCTCCGCCGCAACCTTGCTGTTAACAATCTGTAAGTGTAAAAAAAATTAAAAATACCCGTTGTGCACACACACAGAGGTGCCCTTCCACCCCTCCCTCTTAAGTTACAGGTTGTGCTTGCAGCCTCAGTCGGGCGGCCTTCTGAAACGCAACTGCTTGTGCTGCACTGCAAACCTGCATCTCCCCTGATTTCAACATGTATTGGCCTCCAACATTTTTTCTTTCAGAAAAGACTGTTAGAAAGCTGTCTTAAAGAGATGGTTGCCAACACTACAACCCCCCCCCCCCCAAAAAAAAAACACTTCCCTCAAATAAATCCTCCAACTAACTAATCAGCTAAAACGTGTGCTTTGTCATCCTGTCTGGCTACCTTGGTTACACAGGCCTCACATGCTGCACCATGTCATGCTTACATTTATGTGGGAATTGGAAGAGAGTCCAAAGAAAACCTCTTTGAATTCAGTAATGTTCCTTTGTCTTGTGAGTATCCCTTTCACGGGGCCTGCTGTGATAACAGCTGAGGATTCATTTCCCAGCTGTGTAAGGAGGTCGGAAAGCTTCTCCATGAATTCTCTGTTAGGATAAAAAACAGATGTACTGAGATGTGTAGTGGTGATCAATAACTCAAAGCTGTGGTGACACCATCATGGTGAATCTACCACTAATAATAATAATAATAATAATAATAATAATGATGATGAAGAACGAGCATTCTTACGAGGCAGCAGCTGCGTTTATGTCACCTTTCTGTGACACAATTGTTGTTGGATTAACTTCTATATGCACTGAAGGAGCTTCTACGGGGTTCTCACAGGTCACACATTTTGTGACACTTGTCAAGCCTGACAATTGGCATGACTGATTTTTGGTAATGTTGACGAACATGATGAGTGTATCTTCTGTCTGATCTGAGAAGTAGAAAAAAAGGGGTTAAAAACAAAATATGCACACAAACACTCATACACACACCCTAGATGGACTTGAATGAAGTTTAAGGCCAAACAGAAAAGTCTTTTACATTTATGGTGTATCATTATAGCACAGGCACTGAATTGAATATTTGAACATTAGGATGATCACAGAGTGAATAAAACTTACTGCTGCATGCAGCTTTACCATATGGTAAATCTCCTTCGCAAACATGGCAGATACCTTTCAGAATGAGATTAGGAGCATGGTTAGTACTCTTCAAAGAAATTATATTTAAATGATGTTATTCCCCAAAACCAATTATAAAGACAAAATAAAAAACACACATTTTCCGCTTACAAAAAACAGGACTCCTGCAGTCCTGTGATGTATACATTACGTAAGTAAAATTGAATAGAAATACAGCTAGGAATAATGCACAACAATAATCATAATAACAACAACAGGTGTCACTACTATTACAAATAATAATAAGAATAATAAAATAAAAATCCAACCATCTTTTAATTTCAACATATACTATCTTAACCCTTGGTAGACACAAATATTTCTGTAACAGATATACAAATATCATACAAATACCACCTCAGTTGAGCAGTACACTAATAGTCATCGACAACTCCACTCTCTCAAGTCTGCATTATCGGACTGTCAGATTGTATTTCAAAGTTGTTATGCTTTTTATAAATGGTGCAATGGAACATGTATACAGCATATTCCACTTACAGGAATCACAACCATCCAGAATGACTTGAGTCTTATAAGACTGATTCTACTACGTGGAACAACAAATCAATAGATAAAATGAACTTATGTTTTAAACATTTTTCTCTTGTTTAACTAAGAAATGTCCTTATATACATAATTGTCAAAATGGTAAAAAAGTATATTAGTTTTATTCAATTGCTTACAAAATTGAAATAGTACTGATGGGCAACGATTGAATGCAACCATGAGAATTGCTCTGTTCTGCAGTTCTGTAACTGCAAGTCTAAAAGGGCACAGTGCTATTTGATTTCAACAAAACCTACGCTGTATGCTGCTGCCAGTGTCAGTCCATAGATCCTTAAGAACTGCAAAAGATGAATTATTTTGTTGACAGTCAATATATTGTTATGAGCAGCTAAGTCATATTCAAATACTTATGTTCCACTTCCCAAAACAAAATTAAGGGTTGTGGCATTCACATGGGTGTAAACAATGTGTCATTAAAAAATACAAAATAATGTTAATAATAATTATATATTAATTACATTATTAATTATAGAATTAGTATAAATAAATGCAACAATATGTAGCTTTAGAATATTCTTCATGATTCTAGTAAAAATAATTTTGTAACAGACAACAAGTCAGTAACTTTGACTTGCGTAAACATCCTATCTGAAATGAATAATGTGCTAATAATAATGAAGAGACATAAAGGTGCGGTAACTCTGCCTTTTCAAGTCTGTATTACCTGACTCGCATATCATGCTTCAGTGTTGTATTTTATGGCTTTTACAAACAGTGAGATAAAATTACATGTAGATTGCATTCAATTCATGAGCATAACATCCATCCACATGAATGCCCACATTTTAAGCTGTATCTCATTGGTTGTCAGTATCTTAAAGTAAATAAAAATTGGGTTCATGTCATTTTCCAGAGTCTTTGTGATAAAAGGTGCTGTATAGGGTACAGAGCCCAGCTAGCGGCTGGTGCGCCTTCATTTTCCATGTCCTTCCTTCTTCATGATGCTCTCTGTCTCTTTGAGAATCTTAAGCAGTGTGGACTTTGGAAAGACCACATTTTAAGCTGTATTTCATTGGTTGGTCTTATGAACTGTCATAATACTGCAGACAGCAGCATTTTTTTGTAGAAATCGTTTTTTTTTTTCCCTGCCATATGGACTATCATCCGGGCAAAAAGCACAATTTTTCATCAAAACATTTTGTGATAGGAGCTTTGAGATATGAGATTAACTGTTTTCAGATCCTACATGGCCTGTTTCATCTAATGAGCTGTTACAGTCGACTAGAGCATCACATTGCATTTTGTCGTAAGCCCGAAGATACATTGAAAAACCTATGCATGGATGGAAAATCTTGGGTGTCAACAAAAATTACATTTACAGTTACCTGAGGCAGCATTCTGTAGGAAATTCTGTTGTGAATTCTGACAACCTACAAAAAATAATGTAAATTGTTAGTAAGTCACAAAGGGAGCAAGTCACTTTCCAAATCCATATTCCATTTCCCAAAAAAAATGAGGGGCTACAGAGTTAATAATGCTTTCATTCAAGTTCATGTGTGTGTTTAGTCTGAGTTTAATTAAAAAAAAAAACAAGAATACAGTGCAATCTGGGGTAAGTATCAATATATTTTACTGACAGAAGGTATGTCAGAATCCTTTTCTTAACAGATGATGACATGAGAGCTCGGGTGAGTGGATATTTATCTGTTTTGACTTTTATACAGCCATATGACTGATAATAATTCTTTAAATGTCTTCTTACTAATTGTAGTCGATGTGGGGGCTGAAGTGCAAATGCCTATTCTTACGATTGGTGTATTTACAGAGTTAGTACAGGAGATTCTATCCAAATGTTTTTGATCAGTGTTCTTCTTTTGAAGTTTTCTGAAGTTCAGCCTAATCATTGCAGAGAACTTCACAAATGCTGAAAATTCAAACAGCCATGTGATTTTATTGGATGACTGGTGAGGGACAGTACCAATCAAATGACAGATATCTGTCCCCAAGTCCTATGATTGCAAACCTAAAAGGACATAGTATTAAAAATACATGAAAAAGACAATTGATTCATGGACAGAAAATCTTTGACTTCAAACGAAAATTGCATTTAACTTTGTGAGGTAGCCTCTGATTACCAATGACATGAAATTTTACGATTACCTGCAGCTTGGCTAGGGAGAGTCACTGAAGGTGGACGACCTCCAAAAAACAATTGTTTTATAAATTCTTAGTAAGTCACAGAGGGAGCAAGTCACCTTCACAATCCATATTCCATTTCCCAAAACAAAATGACGGGCTACAGAGTTAATAATGCTTTCATTTAAGTTGAAAGTTTATGTGTGTGTTTAGTCTGAGCTCAGTTAAAGTTTGCCTTTAAAAAATGAATAAATAAAAAAATCTTGTGCAGTCTTGTGTAAGCTTCAATATATTTTACTGACACTAGGTACAGAATGTCAGAATCCTTTTCATAGCAGATGATGACATGAGAGCTCGGGTGACTGGATATTCATCTATATTGACTTTTAATACAGCCATATGACTGACAATAATTCTTTAAATGTCCTCTTACTAATTGCAGTTGATGTGGGGGCTAAAGTGCAAATGCCTACAATTGAAAAATGTTGCACAAGTTAACTTGTGGTAGGCCTTGGATGGTGTCATTGCCACTCTCACTGATCTGTGAGTGTTGTTAGCCTGGTCCAACACTGTTGCTCATTTAACTTGAATGGATACACTTATGTTCAATTGTGCTAGAAGTCACTCTTGATAAGAATGTCTGCTAAATGCATGTAATGTAAAGTAATGTAAAAAACCATGTGATCTTATTAGATGACTGATGATGGATGGTACTAATTGTCCTCTGTCCTGGCAAATAAGACTAAAATGCTGTGGTGGAGTCAGTATCTTAAAGTAAGTAAAACTTGGATTCACGTTATTTTCCAGAGTCTTTGTGATAAATGGTGCTGTATAGGTTACAGAGCCCAGCCTCAGGCATAGGTGGCTAGCAGCTGGTGCACCTTCATTTTCCATGTCCTTCCTTCTTCATGATGCTCTTTTTTTTCCTGCCGTATGGACTATCATCCAGGCAAAAAGCATAATTTTTCATCAAAACATTTTGTGATAGGTGCTTTGAGATATGAGATTTACAGTTACCTGCGGCAGCATTGTTTGGGGCATTCTGTTGTGAATTCTGACAACCTACAAAAAATAATGTTGTAAATTATTAGTAAGTCACAAAGGGAGCAAGTCACCTTCCAAATCCATATTCCATTTCCCAAAACAAAATGAGGGGCTACAGAGTTATTAATGCTTTCCTTTGAGTTCCAAATTCATGTGTGTTTTTAGTCTGAGTTTAGTTTAAAAAATAAAATAAAAAATAAAAGTAAGAATACAGTGCAATCTTGGGTAAGTGTCAACATATTTTACTGACAGTAGGTATGTCAGAATCCTTTTCTTAGCAGATGATAAATCAGTATGTTTGACACGAGAGCACGAATGACTGGATATTCATTCATTCATGACTATTTTTATACAGTCATGTGACTGATAATAAGTCTTTGAATATTGTTTTAATAATTGCAGTGGGTGTGGAGGATAAAGTGCAAATACCTACAATTAAAAAAGCACGTGATGTTATTGGATGACGGATGGCAGTACCAATTGTCCTCTGTCCTGGCGAATTAGACTAAAATGCTGTGGTGGAGTCAGTATCTTAAAGCAAGTAAAACTTTGATTCCCTTGCAAATGTCCTCTAAGGCAGCAAATCCAATTATGGCCTGATTGTATAGGACTTTTTGCAGCAGTGCAATAACTCATTCCTACAACTGAATGTTACTAAGATTAAGGATGTGGTTATCAATTTAGACGTTCCCTACCCCAGCTACCCGACAGACCTCCATAAAAGAACAGGCTGTGAAAATGGTTGACAGTTATCAAAACCTGGAGGTTGTTATCAACCACACACTGAATGTCAACACAGACAAAGTGTGTTGGAAGAGGCAACAAACTGCTGCTTTTCATGAGGAAATTGGGTTAGTTTCAGGTCAGAAAAAGACTCATGACACTCTGTTATAGATCTTTCTTTGAGTCCATCTGAACCTTTTCATTCATATTTTGGTCTTGAAACCGGAGTGTCAAGAACAAGGATAACGCGAACAAGACAGTAAAACTAAGCAGCAAGATCATTGACCAACAGCAGTGTGCTGTCTCTGACCTGTACAACAAGCCAGCAAGGAACAAAGCAAGAGCCATCCTCTTAGACTACAACACTATGACTATCCACTCTGAACTTCAGCTGCTTCCATCTGGCTCCAGCTCCAAGTTTCCTAAGAACGAGTAACAGATTGAAGCATTCTTTCATTCCCGCTGGCTTTATTCTCACGAACTCCCATGGCTTATTAATGGAATGATTGAGAATCCTTTTTAGTAATAACCGTCACTATGCTTATCATAGATTTATCTTTTTAAACTGTTTAACTACTTTATATTTTTCAATGCACTTTCATTCTCACTTTTTAGACATAATCATATAATTAAGTTTTATGTGACAAGTGCATGTTTTGAATAATGTTTTAGCTTTTTTCTTGCTTGTATGTCTTGTGTTGTACATATAGGCCTGTCTGCAAATCTGACTTCCCTTGTGATAACGATGACTAACTGAATTGAATTGATAACCATCTCAAATGAATAATCCACTGACACAGAGGAGACCATACGCAGAGTTTGAATTCTATTATGTTTGGTTTTATAATAAATTCATTTTTGAGCACTCATGTCATGTGACATTGCACGTTGTGACGTGCGACGTTAGGTGCGAGTTCTATCTCTTTTGTGCACTCAGTGATTCAGCGAGCTATCTTTCTGTTATACAATGAGCAGTTATGGACATTCGGCGATTTCTAAAACGTCCAATTTCAAGTAAAGCTTCAACAACAGTTAAACAAGAGCCGCCTGAGCCTACCAGCCAGCAGCAGCCGACAGAATGTGGAGACACGGACACGCAAACAACCACCAGCAGCTCTGGAATAGCAAGCCCAGCTAACCCCACAGCAGAGCGACCGCAGGGGCCGCCGGCCACGCTACGCCCTCTGTAACTGTCGTGTTAAGGTCCTTGAAATGTTAGAGGCATTGAGCGATTTTACTTTACGCCACTAGAGGGTAGGCCAACTATGACTGAGAAATTAACTTATTTCCTAAAGTCTTCTGACGGGTGTCTATGTTTTTACACTCAGAACCGTGCTTTTTGTGTAAACTGTACTTTTCAAAGTGTAGCTTTGTGTGTAGTTTTAGTCATGCTTCTATATTTAAATATAAGTTATGATTTTGAAGAATATGAATAATTGTGAGATAGCCTACCTGTTTGTGTCTGGTCACAACGTTTTCCAGGTACAAAACAAACATATTTCCCTCGAAACTTCATACGCAGGTATATCTGATACGATTCATTATATTTCCGCATCCAGATGTCTTCAGTTTTCTTTTTGGAATCCCCTAAATCACGGAGCAATTGTACACAGACGGAATTATATTCATGGGTAAAAATGTAGAGTACTGATTTACTAACAGTGGATTTAAACAGCCGTTTTAAAAAGTTTTACATAGGATAGTAGTAAGACATAGTCGTAGACCTTTCTGATTTTACTTACCTACTGTAGTTTCATTTGTGTCAAATGATAAAATACAGGTTCTGTTGCAATGATTTATGTTGTTTCCACCCCCAGTAGCTTCTGAAAATATATATATTTTACTGTTGTTGTCCATCTTAATTGAAATTGTAGATATAACTGTTCTGTAGCTTTTATTGTTCACTTTGCCACTGCATGCGTAAGTGCATCTTTATTACCCTTGTGGGGAATTTGTTTCCCACATGGGGGTTCTTGGGCGGTACCAGAACATTAAACAAGGACATGACAATTAAAAAAACTAGACCCTATATACATTCCAAAACCAAATACACACATACACATGTTTATAGGAAAAATTACAATTCAAAACTTTAGCAGAAAATGTTGCTAGAAAACTTGGATTGTTTGCTCTCCCAACATACTAGAGATTCACCTGTTTTAGTTATTTAAACGATCCCTTTTGGGATGCTAACAATAGCTGAACATCTTGAGGCCTTCCTTAGAAGATGAAATAATTTTATTATTTACACACTAGGCGGCAGTGTAGCATAGTGGTAAGGACTTGTAACCGAAAGGTTGCTGGTTCGGTTCCCTGCTGGGGTGCTGCTGTTGTACCCAATATAGCTACTTAACCCGTAATTGCCTCCGTAAATCTCCGACTGTATAAATGGGTGACATGTAAAAATTGTAATTTATGTAGGTCATGTAAGTGGATAAGACCTTCTGCGAAATACCGATAATGTAATGTAAAATGAACTCACCACAGCCTTGCGAAGATCCTGGGCAGGAATCGTTTTGTATGTGCTGAATGACTCCTGTGTATGTATCATCGATTATAAACAACGGGTCTTTACTACTCAAGAAATCTGATGAGACGCAACGATCTGAAACGGAAGAACACATTTTGATATCAGAACGATAAATAAAGTAAATTCCGCAAACAGGATGCATCGCATGGGTTAATGTTGGCCCCGATAACGTCCATAAAGTTCTTTACAGGAAACGCGACTTAAGTGATTACTGTGCTACAGCTGGTGAAATTGTTCAAGAGCCTGCGTGCGGGAGTGGCTTTCAGTTATTGAAAATCCGTTCTGTTTACGCACCTCCGTCTTTACAATGAGGAATTCGAGCGAAGGTGGCGTCACATCACTTATGTAATAATAAACGGTTGGGCTGAGTGACATGGTATCAAGGACCGTATAGCGTAATGTGACATTTAGCCTAACAGTTACTGGGCAAATCCACATCTTTTACAATGTATGGATACATAAATACAACCGCACACGCACACGCGCACACACAAAACAATTTGGCTGCTACATATGTATTTTTTTAACTAAGCAAATGTGACTGGCTATGACGAGGGCATAATTAGATTAGCAAACAGGTCATGACACTTGTAAAATCGTTTGTAATGGTTTGTAGTCTCCGGATATCGGGTATCTCTGTTGTCATCGAACATCATTGAAGGCTACTATTTCTCTGTTTGTCACTTTGTTTCCTCAGAACAGATAGAACAGTCCTGTTGCTGTAAGGTGTGGACAAAGGAAATTGGTACATCATTTCAGCGGATGCAAAAGACATGTCATTTGTATTGAGGCATTTAAATCGTAATACTGAGCCATATGTGCCAATAATCAATTAAAATAAATCCACCTTGAATGCAGTGAAGCGCTCAGAGCACTTAAAGGAATTTCTTTTTCTCCGTCCGTATGCCTGTGATACCCTGCTACAAGCCCCATCTCCATATGCTGCTATTTTAACTTGTACTGTCAAAAGCACATTTGGTCCAAACTATTGTTAGCTCGAAAAGTATATATAAAAGGGAAATCGACCCACTCATCAGTGCAGGTCAACACTTACGATTGCTATAAGTAGCGTCGCAATCCACGCAGCAGGACAGAAACACCGTGATCCCCCAGACACTCAGGCTTTTAAACCGCATGGTGAGTATTTCGGTCTGTACAGTCCACATGCAGTCATTGTAAGTATTACATCTAAAATGAGTAAATACAGAAGTCTCCAATACATGGCTAATCCGTGCAAATGAACATGGCCCTGGCTGGTATTTGACCTGAAAACCCACTGGTGTACTTGCATGAATCTAGACCACCAGACCCACTACCATCAGTTCTGAGCTGCATTGTAATGCTGGTCCCCAAAATAAAATTGTAATAATTCAAACTGTAATAAATCAAACACTGTATTGTAACATTAATTACTTCAAATGGTCTACAAAATACTGCAAAATACTATGTCACTGCTCTGTCACTTCCTACCTGTTACATTACAGGTTATTCAGTTTTTAATGGTTTTATGATTTTTCTGTTTCCATATTCCATATCAAAATACTATCACAAAATTTCCCAAAACTGTTGCTTCTTAACCTTTAAAGAAAGTAATACATTCAAACTCTTACCTGAATGAACACAGAAGCCAGCTGTTAATAATGGTGGAGAACACTCACATTTCCCAGAGGCACACTGAGACTGAAATCATATCATTTTGCATGAGCCCTGCCTTCTAGTCAAATTAACCTTCTGAAGCCGATATGTTTAACAGAACAACCACCGTCTTGTACAGAACATGCAAAGTCATCCTTTTATGAACAAACAGAGGATGTACTGTTGACGATGACAGTTCTCCCCCCCCTCACACACACACACACACACACACACACACATTTTTTCATGATTTTGGCATATTTTTTCAACAACAAATCTGACTTTATGTCCAATGACAGAAAACTCCTAGGATTTGGTCTGCGGAATACAGTGTCCTTTCCTGGAATATGGCTTCCCATTTGCCAACCAAATTAAACCACATCAATGATGACCTGTGATCAAATATGTGTCTGAGCCCAATTTTTCATGGTAGCAAATATGTATGTAAGGTGGGAAAGGGAGACGCCTGACAACGCACGGACTGTGGCACACCGAATAAGGGACTGTAGCTCAAGCAAGCATTCTTGGGCCATAAATGGCAACCATCTGGCTGAGGAATGTGTTCCCGCTCCTCCACACCAAGGAACAGTACGACAGGATGGGTCAGCAGGGGGTAGGGAGAGTCAGAGGGCACGGGATCTTGATGATCCTACATCCCTCAGGGACCCTTCCTCCAGGCCAATGGTGAAATCCCAACCTGTAACTATCACCTATTATCTCTGTATGTTCTGTTCGGTTCAAGGTACACATGTCTTGTTTGGACTCATTCTGATCCATACAATGCGAGTAGCAAAGGGGTGATAGTCCTACAACAGTAGGGAGTCTCCTAACCCTTATTCTGAATATTTACTGAAAAGAATGAACACCAATGCACGTGCCCCAAATAGCAGGACAAGAATAAACACTGGCACCAATCAATAGCCAGATAAGGACAAAACCTATCAGGGTCCTGTCCATGACCCCACGTCATGTGCTGACCAACTCCTTAAGGTTTGGGTATATAAAGGGAAAAACTTCTACACTCAGGGAGCCCCGTTAGCACGGACTCCTGCGCATTAAGCGTATAGCTATGTACTCCGTATATGGAGCGCCGTTAGCACGGACTGCTGCGCATTAAGTGCATAGCCATGGAGCACCGTCAGCACGGACTCCTGCAAACCATTGCGTATAGCCGCGTGACTCTGCATAGGTAGGCTGTGTATCTTTGCCATCATTTGCATTCTACCATACTGCCTGTTGTAATCTTGCAACTTCACTTGATTGGGATACTTTTAATTTGGACAATTCAGAATAATAAAGATATTGGCCTTAACCTTTGTTTGTGATTTTCATTTAGCCATTTCTAATGACGCACGTAGCAGGATTCAAGGTTTTTCCGTATGTTCTTGCCGTACCGCTCGAAACCCACTGATACTTACGCTCATAGTCAGTCTTAAGTATTGCACTATTCTGACGAGTCTGCAGTCCCTAGGTGGGCCGCCTAACTTATATTCTGCGGGTCAGAATGAGACATGGCAGCGAGTTATATTAAATGTGCTGGGTCGGTATCCTACGTCGTGGTCTATGTAGCCTGATCACCTACAAGCCAAAGCGAACTGAGAATTCCTGGGTTGCTAATTAGGATTGGGAATTGAGGAATAAAAACAAAGGTTGGCTTAAACTGGAGTCAGATTTAGTTATTAGATTGGCAGACTTTAATATTATTACTTCCAAAGACGCAAACGCACGCATCTGCCTTCAACAGCCACCACTTCCCTCATTGGTTGTGACTGGCTGTCCTACATGTATACAGTGCCTGGAAAAAGTATTCAGCCCCCAATACTGTTTTCACAGTTTATTGACTCAGACTCCAAATTTAAAACATATTGAAGTAAGATTTATTTCCCAGCTGGTCTACACAGCATTGTACATCATGACAAATCAAAAGAAATGTCCAAAACCTTTAAAAATGAAAAAACCCTAAAACTTTGAGATTTAAAAAGTATTCATACCCTTCACAATTATAATGCTAACCTTGGTCAGGTGCAAGATATTGTCTCATAAACTCATCCAATTTTTTGATGGTCTCCACCTGTGTAGGAAATTAGTGGATCACTTGTTTTGAATTACTTCATGAGCATAAATACCTTCCCGCTTTATAAGGTCAAACAGTATGGTTGGATTTTCCATTGATCAAACCAAAATGAAGAGAAAAGAGCATTCAAAACAAGTGATGGATATAATTGTGGAGAAGCACACATTTGGGGAAGGATACAAGAATATTTCAAAGGCCCTGAACATACCTTGGAGCTCAGTGGAGTTCATCATATGGAAGTGGAAGAAATATGGAACTACAGCCACACTGCCTAGGGCAGGCTGCCCCCCTAAACTTAGTTGCCGAACAAGAATGGCACTTGTCAGAGAGGCTACTGTGATGCCAACTGTCACTCTAAGCGAGCTACAGAAGACAGTGGCTGCAACTGAAAATGATGTCCATGGGTCAGCAATCTCCAAGCTATTGCACAAAAAGGGTCTTCATGGAAGAGTGGCAAGGAAGAAACCCTTGCTGAAAAAAAGCACATGCTTGCCCATAAAGACTTTGCAAAATGTCACTTGGAAGATACTACAAAGATATGGCAGAAGGTCTCGTGGTCTGATGAGACTAAAGCGGAACTTTTTGGCTCAAACATTAAGCTGTATGATTGGTGTAAAGCTAATACTGCACATCAGCCAGGAAACACCATCACTACAGTGAAATATGCTGGTAGCATCATGTCATGGGGGTGCTTTTCAGCAGCAGGGACTGGCAATCTGGTCAAGATTAATGGGAAGATTAATGCTGAATGCTGCACAATACATGGAGATTCCACTCTGCCAGGAAGTGTAAACTAGGGAGGAAGTTTGTGTTTCAGCAGGACAACGACCCAAAGTATACTGCCAGAGCAACACCGGATTGGCTTAAAATGAAAAAAATTGACATCCTTAAGTGGCCCCAGTCAGAGTCCTGTCCTTAACCCCATCGTAAATATATTATATATATAATATATATTAATATATATATAGTAGCAAATACATCTCAAAGGGAAAGACACTTGGTTGTATGGTTACTGCATGCAGACTTCTTGCCTTAATGTTTTCTTTTGTGTTTTTGGCTGTTAGTCTGACAGAGAGGAGACCTTTAAGAACGTTTAGGTGGCCAGCCAGAAGATACTTACTCACACAGTGGACTCAGTTTCACTGGAAACATTTCTCCTTCAAACTATGTACATATTCCATTTTTGTACCTGTGGGAGGAACCCAACAGCTGCCCCTAGATGGCTAATCTAACACTACCTTGAGCTGGTAATGACAGGCGATAATTAATTTTGGCATCTTTTTGAGATGTAGTTTTAGTTGTTGTACTTTTGTAATTCTGAATGACACTGTTATTTTCTTGTTACTATGTGATCATATGAACAAACTTAAGCTCTGGATGGAGCAATCCTTCCCGCCATCTTTCTCAGTTAGGTGACTAGCAGAGCCACCAGTCTCACTTTCCAGCCCTGCTCAATCTCTGCAGGCTCAGCTGCAAGGATGACGTATCCAACATACAGGTCAAAATCAGTCTAACAGCTACTGAGGAAGTAGCTGCATTTTTAAAATCTGAATCAGCCATCTTGGCAGGCAAAAATGGAACATGTCCTGTACCAGGTATTGACGTGAGAAGTGTTTGCTGTGGATGCTTAAGGGGTCCTGAGGTGTTGGTTCATAGATGTGACGGAAGGTCTCAGAACACCTCGTATATGAGCCAGAATGCTTCATCAGTGCGTCATTCTACCTAGTACCTAGGACCAATAAACCCTTTAACATTCTGTTATTCTGGTTCAGGGTCTGTTGGTTATTAGACTGAAGAGCGGGGCTCTGAAACATTTCTTTAACATCTAAATGCTGACAATTACATATGTAAAAGAGCTCTGAGTGATTACTGGTGTGCTTGTTGGTGTCTGTGCATAAGTTCTTCAGCTTGTGTCTGTTCTTGTGGAAAAGCTAGTAGTGAGCTTTTCAATGTCAGAGATGCATTTTGCAGGCAGTAATTTGTAATCATTAAAGTGGGAGGCATGTTTCACAAATAAAATAATGTAATAGCTCACATAAGAACAAAAAAAGAAAATAGTTTGAAAGGGTTGTCTGAATAATAGTTCACTTTTTCTTTTAAAGAAGCAGGTATATTCTTTTATGTGGGTTTGTAGCAAAGCCTGGCTCTTTGGCGTCGTGGTCAAAGTCGCATGTTTGGTACCCCGTAGACCCGGGTTCGAGGCCGGGTGGGGTGACTGCTCTCGCTCTTCGCTACAAATGGTGTTAGCAGTGGGATAGCTGGCCACGAGGCCATCGGAGGTGTGCCCGGTGTGTGAGCCGTATGAGGGGACCCCCAGGTTAGGTTGACCCCGGTGTGAGGGACCCCAGAGATGGGTGAAGCACGAGTGAGTGGGGCACCCTGGGATGGGAGAAGTACGGCAGGGGAATGCGTGAGGGACGCCTTGGTACGTGAAGCGCATGGGCGCACTTCCCGAAGGGGAGGGCAGTGTGACGGAGGGCCGTCACTACGGTTGAGTATGTGCTTTGAGTGCCATACCAATGAGCCTGGCTCTTTGGCGTCGTGGTCGGTCGCATGTTTGGTACCCCGTAGACCCGGGTTCGAGGCCGGGTGGGGTGACTGCTCTCGCCCTTCGCTACAGGGTTAATACAATGCAAGAGTCAAGTCACTGCATAAAGGAAGAAAAATGCAAAAGTGAAGTATCTCCCATTACTACATTTTCAAAATGGGTTTACATAATCAATAAGTACAGCAAAACATCACCTATAACTGACAAACCAAGGACCAGAATACCCAAAATAGTGTAAAGAGCATGAGCAATACTAGAAAATATCCTTAATAATTAGAATGAAGACAAGCACTGAACTGACAACAAAACTGGAAGAAGCCTTGGGTGTCATCAAGAGTATTAAGGTCAATCTTGAAATAGGGATTCAAAGGTTGTATTGCAGTAATAATCCCCCTTGTTTAAAGGCTAAAACATTAAAATATGCAAAAAACTATGCACCAGAGTATACAATTTCAAAAAGGCTTGTGAGCTGTGTTAATGTGGAAACATCCTCCTTATTTATTTATTTATAATTGGCAATTATACGTTAAGCTTGCACTGCTGCAGCAACAACTTCCAAATCCATGCTGGAGTGGGGGGTGGGGCACAAGCAATCGTCTGATACCCACTGCGACTGTTTTTCACACTAAAAGTCCCACAGCGTGTGCCCTGGGACCTGACACGAGTCCCAGGGTGCTGAAAGTGGAATGGCGAGGGGACCCAGACGGACCCACCGGCCCCTGTCGGTGGCAGAAGGAGCCCGATCAGTTCCGCCGATGTGGAATCCTGGTCAGAGTTGGCAAATGCCGACTCCAGTTTTGAACTGTTGGCCACATGACTTGGCCCTTTGCACTTTGCTTTCCCTGAGAAATGTGACACCTACATTACTTTATTTGGCAGACACCTGTAAGCGACTTACAGATGAGGCAGAGTACAACACAAGCAAAAAGCCATAAAAGGATTCAACAATATTAGAAGCACTGCATGACCAAGTTGCAGTAGTTGGCCAGACAAGGTACAAGCAAAAGGCGGAGATATGAGTACATTAAACCATTATATTTGATTTTTTTAAAGGAAAACAAAGTTTAAGACATAAATTGCTTTAGGTGGTAGTGTTTCAGGTGATCAGGTAAGCGCAGAAGAGCTGTGTCTTCAGATGTTTCTTGAAGATAGTGAGAGACTCAGCAGAACGCATGAAGTGCTGAAGTTCATTCCACCATTGGTTTATGTTAACACTTTAACCTCAACTTCAACACTAAACATATTAATGTGGGAGGCTGCCACAGGATAAATGTCACCGATTGCAGTATCTGTGAGAAACAATAAACAAGATGCTTGTAAGTATATTGAATATTATAGTAAAGGGGACAATAGTAGGACAGTATTTTTTTACTTTTTTTGTTTTGGGTTACTGAGTAGCCGAAAGGACCTTAATCCCAAAAATACAACACTCCTGTGCAAATCTTTATTTTGTGAATTTCCACGAAGTTCTGCAGTCTGGAATCTCCCAGTGCGGTATGCTTATGCGAAGAATGAGACGTATGTTATTGTAACAGGTGTGATTCAAATATCTGCCCCAAGAACATGCAAAACCTGGTCAAAGATAATCACGTGACCTTGCCAAGCTCAGATGGACAGGTTGATAACATTAGCAGCCGCTCATGTGTACAGTGCGCTCATTAGCAGCCGCTCGTGTGCTACGTGTTTAAAGATGCAAAAGGGGTCTGCTCTTATGTATACTTCCTCTGTTGACTGGCCATGGTGTCAACAAAAAATGGCCTGTTCCATTTGTAAAAGCTAATAAATGCTTGAACTTGTCAGTCATGGTGCGACGTCACAGTTCTCATATGGGTCATACATTTTGCATATTTTTGAGGATTCTGGGACATGAATTTGAGCACGTACGCACACACATGCTTTTTCAGTGCTCACTGTGGAAAACGTGTGAGCATTAAAGGGGGGATCAGAATAAGAAATTGATGATCTGAAATTTCTGATTTCTGAAATTTATGGCAGCCTTGGCCAAAAGTGGCCTTTCAGCATGGCAAACAATCCAAAGCGTTCAGACAAATGTACAAAGAAATGTTGAACAGAGCACAGAAAGAATGCTTTCACCCAGACACCTCACCTGAAAGATCTAAACAAATCACGTCTAGTTCAAACTCAAAAGAAAAGTTCATAAAAAAAGGAACTCTCCCTTTTCCCTCCTTTTATAAAGCTGTCAGGTACACACCTGCATCTGATTAGCACCTTAATAAGGGGGCAGAACACTTCTACAAAATCCAATCAGGCGCCAGCAGAGCATATAAGTGAAATGCATTTCAATGGATTTTCCCCCTACAATAAACAAAATATACTCAACACTAATGGAGGAAAATCAATGTTGTTGAAAAGGTTTTCTATGAAAATAGAACAGCAAAATCCAGCTTGTATAAGTATTCACCCAACGAGTTATTTTGCATTTAGTACTTAGTTTCTCCCCCTTTGCAGCCATAAAGCCTCTTTCGTCGTAAGTTTTCACAAGCTTTTCACATTTTGCAGGTTTAATTTTTGCCCACTCTTCCATACAAAACTGCTGTTGCACATTACTTGGGGACAGCAATCTTCTTGAAACTTTCTGCCACAGATTTTCTATTGGATTTAAGTCTGGACTTTGACTTGGCCACTCTAGGACATTCACGTTGCTGTTTTTAAGCGACTGTAGTGTTGCTTCGGCTCTGCTTTGGGGGTCATTGTCCTGTTGAAAGAGAAATCTCTGTCTCAGCTTTCATCAGACCACAAAGTTGTTTTCTATGTAATCTGAGAGGGTTCTACATATCTTTTTGCATACTCCAAACACGACTGACATTTTTTCAAGTATGGCTTCCTCCACACTGCACGGCCATACAGCCAGGAAACAATGTAGGTCTTTCGGTGTTGTCCTTGATCTATTGGATGCTTCTCTGACCAAGCCTCTTCCCCAGCTGCTCAGTTTTAGATGACAACATTCTTTTAGATGAAGATTCTGGGCAGTTCCGCTTTTCGATAATTGATTTCAAAGTGCTTTGCAGGATATGTAAAGCTTTGGAAATCTTTTTGTTTCCCTCCCCTGACTTCTATCTATCTATATATCCACAGCTCTTTACCTTAGTTGTAGGAAGAGCCCCTTTGACTTACTATTTCCTTGTACTGAATGCCCACCCTCACACAGACTGATGCACTTAACCTCACAAAGACTGGTGTGTTCAACATAAACTGTTAACCGCTTCAGTTACACACAGGCAGCTACCATCCAACAAATTTTGTGAACCCTGGAGGAAAATGGCTGGCTCAGAGCATATGCTAGGAGGCTGAATACCTCTCCAATGAAGATTTTTAGGAGTTTTGTTTGTAATTCATTTATTTTTTTGCCTCCATTTTTAGCACATTAAAATTGTAGAATTTAAATTTATCAAGGTTCCAGGTTGTAACACAACAAAATGTGGTAAAATGTCTGCAGCACTCCAGCCACTCTATATTTTTAACAGCCTTGTTCTGGGATACTTTGTGGTTTTGCACATTTGCCAGTGAAATGTATAACAGGCAGGAACAGATAACAGGTCAGTTGACATTATAAAATGGGTTTGAGTTTACAGGTTAGATAAAGAGTTTCAATGCACGCTCTTCTGTTTTAGAGGCAATACGCAAACATCACAGGTGCCTCAGTGGTGACTCTTTTGGTGGATATATTCAGCGTTGCCCTGCGTGTTTAGTCCTGTCATTTTAGCCGATAAGGAAGTTACAGAATACTGCGCGTTACTGCTTGATCAATTTTCTGCCATCAACACAACATTACATTACACCACATTATGTGTATTTAGTGGACACTCTCATCCACAGTGACTTCCAGCATAAGGAAAGAGAAGCGTATCCATCAAAATATAAGAAACAGTGACAGACCAGGTTAACACTCTCAGACCAAGTGCATGCGCAATGCCATTCAAGCATCACCACAACTCATGCTAATCTGATATGAAGACAGCCTAGAAACTATGGGAGGTCATTTACCGCATACTTTACCACATATCACAATGTTACTAAATCACATAATATCCATAACCTGTGGCAATACTAATTAAGCAGCAAGTAATACAAGTAACACAAATAGCAGGTGCTAGGGTTTGGCAATTGAAGTGGAACCGAGATGCAGCCTAAAGCCCCAGAAGATGGCCAGTGATTCTATTTCACATTAGTGACCTATTTGGCATAGGTCAGTGTTTTACTGCTTGACTCTTTCATTCACCTTTTTTGAGGGGCAGGCAGGAGTCACATAAGGAAACGCATTGATTCAAGCAGGTAGTCACAGATCTGGGTAGAGTTTGGACAGACAACTGGCCCTTGCTCCTGGACTTGTTCTATGTCCTTGAAGCTTACAGTGCCACTTGAGTTAGTCCTGGTCAAGACTGTGAGTCAGTTCCTTTTTTTGGTTTGTTTGTGTTTGGATGAGTGCCTTGTTTTGCCATCATCAAGACAGGTCAGCAGAGATCATAGAGTGGGAGTGGTTAGCAGGAGAGGGGCGGGAGAGGGTGTGGTGGGAACATACGGGTGTAGGGGCTGCCCCAATTCATCAGCGGGCCGGGCTTCTCAGGTTTTGCACAGGTCGTGCGGGTGAGCGGCATGTGCCGTCTCCAGGACAACAGGCTCTCTGTGTCCACCTGCGCCAAATACCGACACTGCTTGCAATTTATAAACACCTCACCCGCTTGGAGGGGAAACGCCCCCTCCATGGCAGGGGCACCTCCATGGCCCTCGCCATACCGAATCCACCCACGTAAGGAGATGGGCATGGAATGGGGAGGCCCTGGCAGTGCAAATATTTTTATTCAGAACAGATGTGAACAGCCTGGAATGCCATTTTATGATGTCATACATTCAATGCCATAGCGGTATATTTTGCCATATAAACATGAGGCTGCTGGTTTGATTCTGTGGCAGGATACTGCTTTAGCATCCACAAACAAGGCACATCACCTGAATTGCTACATTACATGTAAGATGTGTAAATGGGTGATAATCTCTAATCTCTGTAAACTGGCCCTAGATGAGGGCAAATGCAAAGTTAATAATATTAATAATACTGCTGATGGGTTTTATTGGGCAATAAACACCTGTGGGCACAAAAGTGTTTAACTGTATCATTTGCGTGGCAATGTGACCTTGTGGTTAGTAAACTCTGCTAGTAACCAAATTTCCGAGTTCAGCTCTATCTTTGAAGCCTTTTGGCACATATTCAGGTTGCCAATTAACTTGCTCCAGTTAAAACTGAGCAGCATGCATAGGTGACATATAAAAAGAAAAAAACAAAGCTGTCCCTGGATGATTTGTTATTCAAAATGAAGATCTGAGCACGTTATGGTGAAATGAAAGAGGACGTAGTTAATGTATGTTCTCAGAAACAGACCCACGTCACTTCCAAAGGCAATAGCATACAGGTGTCATTCAGCCTTTCCCTGTTTCTATTGTGACCTCTTTAACCTGAACACATGTATAAAGTTTTCCAACAATCTTATTGTATGGATTGTTTGTGGAATGAACCAACCTAGGTCATTTATCTGCTCTACCACAGGTCTGAGGCTTGCTGGGCCTCACTAATTTCAGCAATGCTCTGTGTAACAGCGAAACAGACTTTAAGGCAACCAACATCTTAGTTCACTCTGCATTACAATTATGTGAAGGTGATATTTTGGTTTATGGCCAAAATTAATTTGTCATATCACTTTGTGAAAAAGTGATTTTGTGGGTGCTGTTTTTATATTTCAGTAATTACTCCCAGATGCACCTGTCTCTTAACCTCCTGTTAGGCTCATTGAATGAGTGTGGTGCTTGAAACATGCTAGGAAGTTCGACTGGAATGCCTTACACTGCAGAAAAGCATTGAGGATGGTTCTTGTTTAGTTTATGGGCTCTTACTGTTTGGGTTTCACAAACAGTAAGGACTACAACGCCAAACTTGTGGATCAGTCAGCTGGTTCAGGTACAGAATCTTTCCTGACAGAAAATGCCAGCTGCATTTTCTTTTTCCCAGGGTATGGATAAGGTACTATCTGGTGCAGTTCTGCAAAACTGAACATTCCTTTACGCTGTGCCGCTAACCTGTTTGTGTGGAGAGAAGGATGAGGCCGCTTCTGCCTGAACTGCTGTGCGGGCTCGGATTTTGAAGAATCGCATCTCTGTAAATCCCCGCAACCTGAGTTGGCCCTAGAGTGCACCGAATTTGAGCCGGCGCAAAAAGGAACATTGCTTGTGTCGGCGCTGCACTGAGAAAGAGCCGTTTAATAGCTTCCCTGAAAAGAAGTCTTCAATTAGCAATTACGTTTGAAAAGGAGGCTGATATCTATCTTGTTTTTTTCCAGAAAAGCTCTCTTGGTAATTGGCTCAGCAGGGGATAACCGGTACATTTTCCTTGGCCCATAACAGGGCTGCTAGTCTCCTCCAGTCATGTGCTGTTGTTCAGTATTAGAAATGACAAAGGAGCAGATGAGCCCTGGCGCTAACCTTGTTAACCCCTCTTAGCAAGCTTTGAAAAGAGCAGCCTGCTGGTGGCGATACAGCCCTGCACTTGTGTGTGTTTGCTGTGCAGGCACTGCAATGCACACAACTTCCTCAGAGTAGACTGCGCGTGCTGGAGTTAGAGACCTTAATCACTCGTGTGTTGAGCAGCAATTCAGTGTTAGTGCAAAACCACAGTAGACCACAGTATTTTGACATCGGTGAGACTTTCACTGTGACAACAGTGTTATGGCACTTCCTGTGAGTGATTCCTGCACTAGAAAATAATTTTGAAACCCGCATGCCATCAAAATTGTTGCCCATGACCTTGTGGCAGAACTTTCTACCTCAGTATTATGAGTGGTAAGCTTTCACCCAGTCTCATTTTTGTCTCCTTGTGTTCTAGCTGAGACTCCCTAAACCACCGTAAGAGATGTGTGTCTTGTTATATGTCACTCCCATTTGTGATCTTTCACTGGTTTGTGGTAGCGTTTCTCTCTTTTTCTCTCCTGTCACAGAGCCTTAGCTGGCAAGCAGTGTTGCTTGACACAGCTGGCTGTTTGAAGTTGTATTCTAGGCTCTGTCTGTGTCTTGTGTCAGCTTTGCCTTACTGCCTGGCCTAGTGACTAGCTATTGCTAGCAAGCTAGCTGATCAAGATAGCTGAAGCTATCCTGACTGGGCCAATGAACTTAATGAGCATAAATAACCCTGTATGAGGCTTGTATGCAGAATCTTGTGGCTGGCCACCACAGCAGAGCACTCTTAATACTGCACCCTGCCTTGACCTAATTAGCCAAGTGTTGAACTTTTATTGCTTGCAACAGTGAAGCATGGTGCACAGACTGAGCAGTGATGCGCCCTCCACATAGGCCTCGCGGTCAGCGTGGCAAAGAGCAGCCCCACTCAAGAGGCCCAGTTCATGGGACTCTCTTTGAGAATGATGGCATCCATGCCACAGACATCCGCTTCCTCCGAAAACAAGTTCAGAGGAGAGCATGTGTGATGCCCAGGCAAGTCTGGAGGTTACTGGGAATGTTAGTAATCCCTCTTGGCCTGTTGAAGCTATGACCTCTCCTCCAACACAATCTCCACGCAAAACCAGAAACAAAACAACACAGGAAGCTGTTGTTCAATGAACCATCGTCAGTTAAATTCACGTGGAGCAAACATTGCTACTCCTGTGCTAAGCCATCTAAACTGTCAACATTGGTATTTTGGAATGAGTTACCCTTCACACTGTGCTATTTCATATCCAACCTGCTGTGTTACTACAGATATTTCAATCACTGACCAGTATGTTGAAACATTGAACATTTTTTTCCTTTCTATTATTGAGAAAAGGAGATCTAATATATTTTCTCACAGCGAATATTCACTACATCCGTGGTCAGTACAACAGTGCAGGCAACACTGAAGTCCCCTAATACCAACTGGAACCAAAAGAAGTACAAAGGATGGAGGATGTGGAGATCTGAATATCTGGGGAGTTTAAAGAACATCTGTGGTTTTACTTTGCCGATAACTGTGCTCGTGCTGTTTGATATTATGCAAACTTTGGGGGAGAGGGTTGGGCTTTGGAAGAGGAATTAGTCCTTGTTTAGCTTGGGGAGGGGGAGGCAATTCAGAGGCATGTACTCAATGCAGGACATGGAGGGAGCAGGCCTGTTTTGGGATCCAAGATCCATGGTAACTGCTGCCCAAAAAACTACTTGCTTAAGGAGTGATACTTTGGGTGGTGTCGGCAGGCGGGGTCTCCCCATTGACCAATGAGCTGCCAGGGGCCGGAGTTCACGACGGGTGTTCAAGCACAAGCACACGCTGTCTTTCAGCGATCTAGCTGCGGTTGCGGGTAAGAGATGCAAGGGCAGCAGACGACAGGCAATCCTCTACATCTAGGGCTGGAGTAACCATGGGAAGCATGTAAATGTAAATGTAAATGGAAGCATAATGGATTCAAAGGCTTTTAATTTTTTTCAAAAACGCAGTCTACTGGTTAAGTGTTCTTTACCGAAAACAATATTTGCAATGTTCTGCCTCAGGGGATAGACTAGCTGTCGGTAGCACTTGAGTATGATATGCTTTTCTTCCACTGAACAATATAGTCTACCAGTTCTTTTTTCTTAACTAAAATCCCTTTTTGCTGGATTTCAGCCGCAATTCCACCATCCGGTCTCCGTGTTCTACGACTAAAGAGGCCACTCAAAAGTAAACTGCATTAGCGAGGACACTCTAGAAATTATAATAACAATCAATTTCTGCGTTTTCATCATCAATTTCTAAGTTTTCCATTTAGGTTTTGGACCGAACGTAAAGGGTCCGGACAGGACTGAGAGGAAAGGGAACATATCTGGGTTAATTGGGTATGTGTTGGATACGGATCCCAGCTACAGCTGCATCCTCTTGGCACTCTGTCGCTTGCTGCTTCTGTTGCCCACTTGTCACAACATGGAGCGCTTTCAAATCGGGCGCAAAACCAAACATTTCTTCACAGTGCAAAAACGATTGCGAAGACTGCCACGATGCCCATCTGAGAAGCCCACAGTACCCTGTCTGAGACCCAGGGGAGTAACATGACACTGGCTGGAACGCTGTTCCCCCCTTCACAGAATGTAAAAAATGGGTCTTTCTTGTCAGTGAATTTGCTTCTCCATGTATCTCCAGGGAGAGGGCAGTGTTATTGTTGTGTTATTGTACTGTCTCTATATCTACTTATGTGTTACAACTGACATAGTATCCATTTTTACTGATAGTATCATACTGAGTAGCACTAATGCTACTTATTATGCCATCCTATTGTGCTATTATACTACATATACTATACTGTATATACGATATATACTATGTATACCATAATACTAGAACTTTACAACATTATCTGTTTATACAGCTGGAGGTTTGCTGAAGCAGTCCAGGTAAGGACCATGCTTGAGGGAGTCTCACTGCATGTCACAACAACAGTGGGATACATGGGATCTGAACCTGAAACATTTAGGGTGAAAGCCCAGTTCTCTTACCACAATGCAAGCCATCTGTTGCCCTTGTGTTACCCCTCGCTGGACCCCCATCCAGCATGCGTCTGTGGCTTACAGCATCTGCCCCAATCCTGGCAGGTTGTGGGGTCTGAGTCCAAACAGAGGCTTTGATAGCATCACCGGCTCTCTCGCTGCTTAGCGCTCATCGTTCAGATGGATGGTGGGTAATGACCCCTCCACAGACTGTAGCCCTGGGTGTATGCTTGTACATCAGCTGTTTCAGAGAGCAGAGGTTATCAGATATCAGATATTAGAAATAATTAATAGATCCTGTAAGTCTTCTGCTCCTACCAGACCTACACTACTAAAAGAAAATGTCTTCAAACCCTTAAACCAGTGGCAACTGAGTTGCTTCTCTGATTGGAACTCAGCATGAAGAGATGCATAGTGGGTAATGGCCCTGTCTGAATGTCTTAAGCAAATTAATAACTAGCTGTGGTTTTCACCTCCTCTAAATTTACACTGTTAGTCACCGGGACCAATTGAAAAATTGAGTTCTTTCAGATCAACTGAAGAGTGACATCACTGAAATGGCGCCCTCTGCTGGAAATATGGGGAATACTTTTCCCACAGGCTCATTCATTCCCCCAGAAAAGTCTGACTTGTTTACCATTGTCATTAATTTGCTCAAAACTATTTGGATATATCCTGGGAAAAAGGATGTCTCCTGGGAAAATTAATACCGAGTGAAAAGTTTAGCTAGACATACCAATGGGCATATCACTTTGGTGGCCCAAACTGACTGACCTGAATATTTAGCATGTCCAAACAAATGCTTCCCCTGGCTCGTTCTTCTTCACAGAACCACTCTCTGGGTATTCCAGCAAGGGACAGTAGGCTCCGTTAAATCCACTGCAAGCTGTCAGCAGCATACCCTTCACACCTTCACACACGTTGCTATCCTGTAGGTCAGAGCTACCAGACCCTGTATGATGGCAGTCTGAGTGAATGTATCCTTCCCCTGTTTGTGAGGCTGCTGCTTTAATGGAGGCAAAGCGCTGACATGCCACCGACAACAGCTGCCACATAGATTTACCCTGCCCTCACGGCACCTGTGAATGTGAAGTTCCTGTTGGGAGGGGTCTGAATGCACCTCAGGAACAAGGGGGGGTAGCGTCGATATGTTACAAGCTATATTCCATGTACACCTGGCTTAGAGGGTGAGGGCTGGGGTTAACACTGAGGGCACTGGGGGCGTAGGAGGCAATACCAAAGGCACTGAAGGGTGAGAGGTAGGGAGAAATCAAGGGGGGAGGGAGAGCTGCTTTGGGTGGGGGGTGGCGGCTCACCAGTGGGACAGAAAGGGAGCAACTGTAACCTTTCTACCATTTGTAATATTTGTAGTATTAAGTAGTTTATTACAGTGAATAAAGGGAGAGGGTGAGGGTGGGCCAGGGTTTTGGGGGGTCAGCTGTGTGCTCATGCTATATCGGGTTGACCTTGGATCCTTTGTGTATCATACTATCAAACAAAAAGCACTATAAATGGCTTAGTGCAGCCCAGTGTGGTCTAGCGCAGCTTCGGGGATCTCGCTAGCATGCTTTCGTGGAATCTCTCAAAACAAGTCGTGTGACAGAGGAGGCCCTGATTCATTCGAAACCCACAAACCTTCAGGTCACGTACCCTTTACCCTCACCGCCATGCCACACTGCTGTGATTCTGTCACGACACAGAACAGCATCAGACTCAATGAAAAACGCTCTTCAATCCTTTATGAAAACATGTTTAACATCTCTAAATATTTTAATATTTCTAAATATTGTTAAAGGAGTTTATGAGGCGGGATGCATATGTTATTAGCCAGGTAAAACCAGGTTTTACAGTATATTTCATTTCGCAGTGTGGGCGTGTGATGTTGGGGTGTGCTCTTGCCAAGCGGAAGTGACTGAGTACATGAACAGCAACATGCTGTACCTTTGGAGACCGCAGCCCCTGGTGACTTAGCTTCTGCGACAGCCAGAGCAGAGTGCCTTTGGTGATGTCACTCGACCGCCCACAACAGCGACAGAGCAGACAATATGACTCGCTGGGACGATGGGGACTTTTTCGGAGAAAGTTATGTCAGCGCCCCCCCGCCCCTCCCCCCAGTTAATCTCAGTGCAGCTGCAGGTGGTTTTGGCTCCTCGAATCAGAAAGCGACGCGTTGCTGTCTGTGAATGGCCTGGAGTTTTGGGGGTTGCTGGGTTGCTGGAGGAGGTGTGAATGTCTGCGCAACCCACTCCCCCCCGCAGGCTGTAGTGGAATGACTCAGAGACAGGCCCTCGGCCCCGGGGCCTGCATCTTGCGGCCCTTACGACAGAAAGGACCTTTGGGCCTCTGTGGTTACCTTCTCAGCTCTAAACAACCGCCAAACCGAAATGTCGCAGCTCCCAGTAAGTCTGGTGGCAGGCGATGCAGAGAATAAAGAACTGGGTTTGTCACCTGATGGATCCAAGGTCAGTTCCCAAGTGGGCCTGTTGCACTTTAGAACAAAGCACTTTGAACAGACTTGCTTTGAAGACTAGCCAGGTGCAGATGGATGCCATGTTAACAGTGGATGATGAGGGTAGACAAGGACACCTGCCAAGCTAATGAACACTAATGAAGAATGTATTTCCATTCTGGGGTTTGCTGTAAGCGTTTTTTTTTTTCCTTCACTCTAAAACGCCTTACTTTCCATTTGAACTGTGGTCAGTGGTTCCACTCAACCACTCCCCAATATCCCTTGAGGCAGCAGTCAGTACAGACTGTTTGCGTAAGGTGTAAATGCAGCAGACACAGCTTGGCCTAAAAAGAAATTGTGATGGTCATATGCTTATTAGCAAGCGCAGTATGTCCCTGCTCTCTTGAAAGCAAAACATGTCACACAGGCAGCTTTGTCTGCCTTTAGCTCATGCCGCTGTCTGCTGTCTCTGGGCGTCCTTTTTCACAGTGTGAGAAGCTGTGGTGATAAGAGTGGCGCAGTAATATGCCTCCTGCACGGCTGCAGGCCGAGGGTATTTTTAGATGTCTCTGGTACTTTCACTCTCCTCTTCTCTCTTGTTCTCTCTTTCCTTCCTGTTGAGCAGGGCCCTCTATACAGTGGGTGAACGGCCAGCCCCTCCAATCCCCCCATCTCTCTTCTCTTCCTCCCCCTCCTCTCTCTCTGCCACTCTTCTCTTTCTCTCTGCTCTCAGACTTGCTCTTGACAGTGCATGTGCGATAGCTGCTGAAGTGTTTGTGTCTGTAGCAGAAGGGGCGTGCCCCGGACAACGGTGGGATGGAAACTGGCACACAAAGGCAAATCAGACTCAGGGTTTGTGATTGCGTCTTGGGGAAAACGTTGCTTGGAAAGAGTGGGGGCGTTGGGGACACACACACACACACACACACACACACACACACACACACACACACACACACACACACACAAACTGACATTCAAAGAAACACTGACATTCATGTTCACTGACATTCAAACTGACATCTGAAAAGAAGCTATGAAGACACCCCCCCAGATCCCACATACCTACTACTGCGTGTGTGCCCCTGTGTGTGCTCTCCAGTGCTAACTCAACTGTATTTTGGCCATCTGGAAAGAGCCATCTGAATAACCCTGACGGTTATGCTTATGTATGGCACGTATAGAAAGACGGGACTTGTAACCGGAAGGTTGCTGGTTCAAATACCGTTTGGCACACGGCCATCGGACCATCTAGCGTGGCTTGTCGTTGGACCTGCCTCTGTAAATTCCCAGCTGTGTGAGTGGACACTGTGAAAAATGCCAGTGTGCTGAGCGGGGATTGTCTGGTGGCCCTGAGTCACAACCCCGCTTGCTCCGCTGACATTAACAGTCTTCGCAGCGCGTTTGTGTGTCATCACCAGATACGCGGAGGCTTCACTGAATCGTCAGCCTGCTGCCGAGGGACGTAGCCTTTTGGTGTCCAAGTGTCGGAGGGAAGCTGGGGAAAGGACTTCTATTGCGAAGGGCATTCACCTTAAAAAACCCCTTGGGCTGCTGTCTGGCAGCTCGTAACATTAAACATTTATCAATGCCTGGGCGACACAGAGGTTTGGGCATGAATGTTTAACACAGCAGGAGCTGATGGTGCACACAGAGCTGCAAGCCCTCCGAGAACGAACGCTCAGATGAAGGTTTGAAAGCTGCTGGCAGTGACGGCTTTGCTCTTAACAACCATGTCAAAGAGGTGAGCTTCCCTTCTGGGAATTACAGCCTGACAGGCCACGGTTTTTGAATTGTGCAAATGCAGGTGTTTGTACTTTGTTCATGCGGTAAGTGGTACTACCCATACACACACACGCATACACAAATTCACAGCTAATTTCTATAGTCAATATAAAAAGCAACACAAAAAACTGCAAGTAACTCCAGATCTGAAAGTCAGCAAGAACACAATCAAACAAAAAAGATCAAACCAGAGGCTTTTGAGCTTGAAATTGGGGGGGAGGGTCTTTGGTCTTTGGACTTTCAATTGTTCTGAGTCTGCTTTTGACAGTTTTGCATGACTGATAACTACAGATCATTTAAATTAGGGTCACTGATCTGAAGTGGATTCCCTTTTATCCCACTGTGTCCATTTCTGCAACCTTGCATTTCAGGCAAGTTTTTGAACTAAAAAGGTTTAAACCTGAATTAACTTATTGAAAGTCAATGAACCTAATTAAAATATAACTTGAATATAACCCAATATCTTTATTGTAATTAAAATGATTGAATGTGAAGCAAACAAATGTAAGGCCACTAAATGTGATCCGTTCAGAAAAAGGGAATTAGCTGCAGATGGGCGATCCTTATTTAACATGACACGCTTGTTAATCACACAAAAACAAACAAAAACAGGCTCTGGACAGTTGACAGTTAAACGGTACAGCCCTAGCCCCCTCTACTTCAAGCTCATATGCCTCAAACTCACCGAAGAGCCCCAGGGGGCTCTTTTATCATGCTAAAGTCACATGACTCATTCTTTAAGCACCCTCATATACAATGAACAAAACTAATCATATAGATCATGCATTGGTGTGGCGGGAAATTTAGCACAGAAGTTCAGGTTACGAACCTTGCTCAAGGACAGGACTAGAAAGTTGACCTGGGCTTTGACCCCATGACCCCATGGTTACAAATCCCACTACTAGCCACCACTCCATACCGTCACCAGCCGATGTAGTGGAACCCAGCAAGGGTGAGGCTCGAGTCTGAGCAGTGGTGGACCCGGTTCTACCACAGTCAAGGGCCTGTAAGACAAGGCCCGGGTCAAAAGCGACACATCGAGTCCAGAGGGAACTCCAGGGTAAGGTCTGTAGCCGGCTGTGGGTTTGAACCTCTTGCAGCCAGGTGCACCTGTGGCAGTGGCGGCGGCGGCTAATAAAAGCCTCGCCGCTGTTTACGCTGTCGCGTAACCGTGCTTTGCTGAGCATGTCCCATTACACTTCCTGCTGTTTACATAAAACAGAAACCGACTGTCTGCGACCTGGAGAACAAGAGCCCTGCCTCCTCACGTGCCCCTAGATGAGGGCCAGAGAAAAAAAAACTACATACGGGATGGTGACATCACCCTGCCAAAATAAGAGGCCCCTGCATGAGGGACCCGGGACTTTTGTGTAATTACCTAATACTCTCTGGTGGAAAAATTTACATACCTTGTGGTTGCTTGCTCTGCCTCTGCTAGGGGCAAGCACCTTATTTCCACAACATTACACCTCTTGCTGGATGCATGACAGCAAGATAATTCAATGAAGGTTCGAGAAGGCAAGATTAGCTGAGATTAGTTTCAAACTGTTTTAGGGTTATGACAGAAACCTTCGCTCATTATGTCAGTAATTCTCTTATGGAGAGGAAGGACAGAGGCGGGACTTGATCTGAAGGAAAGTGCAGTTTTGGAGTTAGAGATTCTGCTGGTCGCACTGTGTCCAGCACGACCTCGAAAGGCAATGCAGTCAGGGCCTGGCCCCTTTGTTCTCTGTGGAGCTCTTATCCTGGGCGCTGCTGTGTGTAGTCCTTTCTGCATTGACTGCTGTGTTTTTACTTGCTGCTGTTAGCTCCCTGGGGGGGTCAAAGGTCACTGTGGATCACTGGGTGCATCAGTGATGACATCATCCACACAGATGTGTGGGGGCAGGGGGCATGCGTGGCGATTTCTTTCTTCGTTTTTGGCAGATGCTCTTTTACAAGGCTAAAATGGAATGATGTACCGAGCACTTGTACATGGTTAGCAGCAACACTGATCAAGCTGAAAAACCCTGCTAAGATAAAAGCATGAAACAGCAACTGCTTTTAGTTTAAACACAAATCCGTAATTCATCCACAAAAAATCATTACCCTAAATCAAGTCAGGCTGAAGTATACTCAGTGTCTAACAATGACCTATGAGATTAACATTACTTTAAGTCATGCATAATACACATTAAAACTAACAATGATCAGTAAGACAAATTTTGCATATTTCATGCTAACATGACACCTAAAATGATCAGCAAGAAGCAAATATTGCCTTACCTCACTCTAATGTACACAGAGCAACCAACATTGATCTGTAAGACCAACATTAGACTTACATATCCGTAATGTGCACAAAGCATCTAACAATGATCGATAGGAGCAACAGAAACTTAAATCTGACTAACATACACATGCCGCCTCATCATGATCATTAAAAGCAACGTTACCCTAAAAGACCCCAACGCAGGCATAGTGCCCAGTGATGGTCCATAAAAACATTATCTTAAATGATGAAAACTAAGTACCTAACAGTGATCTACAGGGGCATTATCACGCATTGCGCTTCTCTGAGGGTTTGAGGTAATGGTGCTAAAAGTGGAACACCTTTGGGTTTATAGGTCTCCACTCACATAGCGACATGCCAGGAATACCTGCTGGGTGACCTCAGGCCGCCGGAAAGGTGTGAAGGCCCTGCCTCCACTCATGTGGTCAGAGCTCCTCTCCCTGGCACAGACGTCGAATAAACAAATTCTGGGCCTGCCTCCCAAAAAAACCTGCTTCTGCTGGCGAAAAAACCTGCTTCTGCTGCCACTGTTGTGGACTTTTGGGATGGGGCTGCTGAGGGAAGAAGCTCTGGCGCTCTGCCCGGAAACACTGGCCCCGCCACTTGTTCACCTGTGGACTTCTGTGCTGGGATGGGGCTGCTGAGGTAACCGGAACCTCCGCATTCCGCAGTAAGGAGCTCTGGGCGCTCTGCCCGGGGAATGGCTACATCTGCCGCCCCCGACTCTCTGCGTGCCGTGCCTTGTTCACCTGTGCCACTTTTCTGTGCTGGAGTGGCACAGCTCGGGTGAATCTGGGGGGGTGTCCTATAAGGCTGCTGTTGGGTTTCTGTGTACACATGGTGGTGGGCCATGGTCAGGGAATCAAACTCTGCTGGACAGGGAGAAAAGTTCTGTGGGGATAGTGTGGGGCACTGTAGAAAAACACCACAGACTTTCACAGAGTTTTTTTAAAACCCAGTCATATGTACGCGTTCCTACCCTGAGGCAACCAGCGCTATAGGAATGAAATGTGGAGGTTCAATATGGAAATGACAACCACTGTAAACAAATTGCTGCGCTAAGCTAAAGTTTGGTCTGGCAGCCGTGTGAGTGGCAGTGAGGTGTGACCACAGTGGCTCTTAAATGCCTCCGGTGACTCATATAGCGCCTTGCCATTGGCTGACGTCATTGTGGTGTAATCACAGTGAGGGTATTGTGTGCACTTGTGGCTGCACAGTTTCAATTCTCAGAATACTTTCGTGCTGTCCTCAGAGCAGTGCTGTACGAGGCAGCAGTGTAAATAGCCCGGGGGAAAGTGAGATTTTACTGATCCGGGCTCATTGTTCACCACCTCAGAATGTCCTTTTATAATGAATAATAACCCATTTCCTCAAAATGTAAGAACACCATGCTTGCATCATACAGGCAGGGAATTAAAACATAATAGTAGCTGCCTGTCTCAAAGTACTGCAGACAAAGTAGCTGTGATAAGAGCTGGAGACCTGATAACCAATGCAATTCTGTTACTTTCAGTGCTCCTGGTTAGACACGGATGAGACAAAACGGAAGAAAAACTCTGAGCATGGTCAACTGTGATGAGAGAATCCTCACAAAGAAATCCTGGAGAGTGATGAAACCCTGACCAAGCCAGCCACATGTAAGGAGGCCCCATTTAAACATGTCCTCATCCTCATTATGACATCATCAACTGGAGACGTCGGGAGGCCATTGAAGACACATGTGCTGGAATTCCCTGGAATTTTTTTCCAGCCTGATAATTGATGGGAGCTTTTTTGTCTTCTGTGTGTTAGCGCATCTGACCTCACCCTATTCCCAGAGGGGAGATGTCACATGACCCAGGGCATTCTTCAGCATACGTGGCCCCCTCCTTCTGCAGGCCACTCAGGCTCCAAGCCTCCGCGTCCGGATTGGCCAGCTGGCTCAAAGACATGAGATCAGCTTAATAACCCAGCTGTTAACCTGCAGTAAGGGCACATAGGCTGACATCTGGACTGAATATTTAATATTTGATGGGATATACATTACAAAGCCACATTGCACTGCAGTGCAATTCCAGAATGTATTTCACTATGCTCTCTTACAGCAGCGTTAAACGGTGCTGGATCAAATAAATATCGGTCTATTGATTTTCTAATAGTCTCCTCTGCTGTGAAGTAATATGCATCTTATGGCAGTGTGGATGTTCCACTTTTGTTGTAAAGTGGGAGGGCATTCTTTATTTAAATAAAATACACCCAAATTTCTGACAAGTGTGACATTTGTAATGACACAGGACAAACTTTAGAGGCGGTTGAGGTCACGGCTGTACTTTTGTGACAACGGCGTGATGGCACGGGCTCGGATGATCTCCTCTGTCACAACGACGCTCCTGTGACGGTGAGGCACTGTGAAACGGGAGACGACCCTGTCTGGAGTTAATGCCCGAGGCCACGTCCCTGTGTCGGGTCAGGTGACCTCGAAACAGCTTGCGTTTTACCTACTTTTATCTAACGCCAATATCCGTAAGGCAGCGTTCAGGGCGTGACAGTCCAGTCATAGCCACTAATGACCAGCCCTGATTCATTTCACGACTGCCCTTAACTTTGCTTTGTAAGCATGCAAGCTTTTCTGTTATTTAGATTTTAATTCTTATTCATACTGGTAGGCACTAAACTTGTCAAACTCTGTTTATGAACTCAAAAAAAGTGACTCTTGTGTTTAATTGTGATTAAAAGTTAATTGATTGATTGATTGAATGATTGATTATCATGCATACACAGGGGATGATGATTTAATGAGTTATGATTAAGATTTTTTTATGTATGAAGCATACCATTCAAACAGGAAAACATTGAAAACCATAATTAACAAAATGAGACATACGAAGGACCAAGCTAACCTCATTGAAACAAAACCATGACACTTAAATTAAACTTACCTAAAAAGTTTTAAACTTTTGGGCAATGTTTTAAGAAAAAATGAGGTATTTCTCACTCTTAAAAATAAAATCCCCTATAATTTGTTTTGTCGCCACACAGGAAATGTGCTCATTGCTTTAGCTGACTCAATCTGCGACTGTTAAAAGGATGACATCATCTTTGCCATGTGACATAACCTGTGGGTCCTGAAACATGTGTTTTGCTTTGGCCTGGTAAGTTGATCCCATTGAAGTGAGTGTATTGAATGATAATACAATATCAATATGACTGTGATCTTTAAAAAAGGGCACGGCTCTTTGTGGACTTGAAATCTGATAGAAACCATATCCATGTTTTAAGCAGACATGGCAGAATAATTCCTGATGCTGTTTTTGATGTTTCATCATGATAATTTGGCCCTCATAGATGAAGAAGCAGTGGCCTCATTTGCATGGAATTGTCTTGATTGCTCTGCGAACTCCATTTTTCCCTCATATTAACTGTTTGAGTCCAACATGAAACATGACAAGGAAACTGATCTGTCAGAGTGATCAGTTTTATTTTGAGTTGGAACGCAGTCAACAAAAGGAAGCTCTCCAGCATTGCACTCAACGTGAAAAATGCATTATAGATGTGGTTTTGAGATACATATCAAAAATAAGCACCCTGCCAGTAAAGCAGAACTCACAGCTGATAAATGTGTGAAAAACAAATCTGTCTTCCTCATTCTGACTTATATTGTTACCAGGATTTTCTCACTTATGAGTAACAGATTGAACACTTTTGTTATCATATCATCACAAAAAAAAATAAAATGTCCAACACAGACTGTGTAAAAATGTTAAATGTGTAATTTTGCTCCTTCTCACCCTCTGTTTTTCTGTTCTCACTTAGTTTAGGTGTGACAACTCTTAATGTTTCTTTCAGGCAGGGGGGTAAGTGGATTGCCACTGGCCACTGTCACAGAAGGATAAATCTGGAAGGGGCGTGATCCTTAGCACAGAAGGGGCAAGGTGGAAAGAGCATGGTCATTAGTGCAGAGGGAGTGTAGCCAATGGTCTGAAATGTGTGGGGTCAACAGTGTGGATGGGTCACAGTAAATAGGGTGGAAGAGGTATAGTCAACAGAGTGGATGGGCCATGGTAAATAGTGTGGAAGAGGTGTGGTAAATAGTGTTGAGGAGTGTCAACAGTGCAGAATGGAATGTAAGGAATGAATACGGTCAGTAATTTGTAGCTACGCAGAGAAGCTGTATGAATATTCCCATTCAAGACATCCCATCCCAACACAAATTAGTCTGCTGTGACCCAGAAGCTGGACAACCCTGAGAATGTGGGTAGGAGCTGCAGACGGTCTTTACCTGAATACCTCGCCCCAAGGAAGACGGCCACCTGCGAGCCACGGAGATACATCCTCCAGGTCTATAGATGCTGCGCTTTCATTCACTCCTCTGAAACAGTCCAGGCACTTGTGCCACACGAGCCCAGATCCTTACAGAAGATGGCTCAAATTACGGGCATTTTATTTCAAAATGTGCGGGCAGCTTTTTAATGCCTGCAGCTGTTAATGGGCAGCTCTTTTAGTGTCTGGTGCGATGTCTGAAACCAAGCTCTTCTTTCAGGCCCTACGATTCACTTCATTTTTTGCTCAAGGCTGTTTGGAACCACTCTGTGTCCAACAAGCATCACAGACAATGGTGAAAATCCTCTATGGTGTTGTACAGGTAAAATGGATTAATTTAGACGAAATACAAAAGCAACAACAAACATCTCACTTGCTGCCGAGCTGCCTGATTGTATGAAAATACCTCTTTCTGGGTATGATGTAATGCGACCTTGCTACAGCGAGACACACGCGGCCTCAGACAGAATATGGAAGGCCTAAACTGAATGCGGATCTCTGATTCACTGCACTTACACGGTGAATAACTCCAATGGAATGCACTTGAATTCAAGCCATTTTCTGTGCCATAAACAAATACAAGGAGGGCAGGAGTAGAATACTAACATAGGGTGACGTTTGACCACTAGCAGGAATCATACCAGTGACATATCAAGACTTGTTGACTTAAAACCTTCTGGATGATGCATTGAGGGTGGTGGCACCGGGCTGTCTTGGGATCAACTCCCAGGTGGGATGTTGCTATGGTACCCATTATGAAAAAAAAAAGATTTTAGCTGGATAGATTAGTTGGATCCCAGCACACACAAAATATTTTCACATTGCCCCCATGATGTTACACTAATATCATTAAGGCAAGAAAAATGCTCAAAAAATCCTCAGCTAGCTAGAACAGCTTTTCTAAACTATTATTTGTATTATTTGTAATCAAAGTGCAAAAAACACACAATGTGCAAATTTTACCCCAAAATGTACAGTAAATGTGTGACATCTTAAAAAGAGCCCCTGTCACTTTCAGCATGAAAGACCTTGTCATTATGCATCATACTTCTGTCCATGAATGCAAGCATGCGCACTTTCAAAAGGCACAGGAAAGATGACACACTAAGAGCACACTCAGGACCGCATCTGAAAATCTCACAGCGTTTGACCTCGCTGCGTTCCATTCCAGTCTGCACCGCCACGACCACTGAAACAGCGAGCGCCCGGCGGCATCCCGCCTGTCGCCGCCGGAGCCAATCCCCTCGCTGCCTGGCGCGTAGCGGGGGAGGGGCGGGGGGGCGGTGCGGTGCGGGGCGCGGTGCTGACAGCTCTTTCCTCGCGTGTTGTTCGCGCCTGCTCTTCACCTGAGACGACCCGCGAGGGACGGAGGATGGCCCTTCGCTCCGTCATTGTTCTTGTAACGCCGGTCTTCCTGTTCTGTGTTTTTTTTTTCTTTCCTCACGAGAACGAGAACGCTGTACCCCCCATCCCCGCCCCCACATACGCTCACCTTATTTGCCCTTGTTTTTCTAATGCTCTATTTTTTTTTTTTTTTACATTGAAACCTTTTGCAGTTGAATGCCATCTATCTCTCGGGAACCAGTGTACCAGTGTTCTCTGCATCACTCCTCTCTCCTATATGCCTTTTCATTTTATTCAGGACCTACTGCATGCTTGTATGTTTTATAAAAACTTGAAGAAGTAAATATGGATATGTCACAATGGTCTTCAACTTGAGGCACATGATTGCTTTTTTTCTTGGAAACCAGCCAATCAAGGTTACCTAAGCTGCCTGTCTGGAGTAAACACTGACTGTAAATCAGTTCAAAAGGTTCAGCCGAACAAACCTGTAACTTGAGAGCTATAAGTTTTTCTCTGTTGTCATTACATTCCTGTAATCATTAGTGAATCATTCTTTCCATGAGGAACCGACTTTTCAAAATATGCACTCTGTGTCCATTTAGAAAGGGTAGAAAGCATGCATAAAAGTAATAAGCACTCAGATATTCAGAACTGAAGGAATACATTTCTGATACAACAGAAAATACTCTTAACTTCATACTGTATATGACGTATATGATATACAGTACATTATAGATTTAATACATTTGCAAATATATCCACACAAACACATATTGCAAACCATAACTTACAGTGAATGCATGCAATTGAGCATAAGATAGTTGGAATGATCAATATATTCTGCAATGTATATTGCATATATTACAAATACAAATATTATGGGGATCACATTCTGACTGCTCAGTTGAGCCAGGGAGATGATCAGAGTATTAAGTTGGAGCAGTCAAGTTGGAGCAGTTGTGATGACAATTGTAATTATGGGATGTCAGAAGAGAGACCAGACCACTAGTGCCTAAGAGGATTAGTGACTGCGGTTTAGGTGAATTTGAAGGCATGAGTGTCTCAGGCAGTCAGATCTCTTTCCTCTTTAGTGAGCACTTTGTTAATGGCTTTATCCTGGCATCTGCTGGGACTAACTGAGCTGATATGAGCAGCTTTTTTTCCGATTTACAGGCGCGCCTCTACACTTTGCAATCTCAAACGCTTCGCCTGCACCCACGGATGCCGGTGTGCCCAGGATGCCCTTGCGTGAGATTGCAGTCTTTTAACTCTCCTCCCCTAAGGCCACATCCACAGAAACACAGGCAACGTGTCCCTTTAAGTCCCATCCGCTAATACTGTGGGGATCGTCTTGTTTCTAGGCTACAACTGGCACGCCCTGTGGACCAATCTAGATTTGTTGACATCTTCTTTCTTTGACCTGAAGTGACTGGGCTCTGTTTTGGAGAGAGACCTGGTATGGGGGGTGGAGAGTACAATGAATGAAGCGATAGGCACTGAACCTTGAGCAGGCCAACCCGCCTCTGGTGAACAGTGGGATGGCAAGACGAGATGAGCCAATGGGAGGAGGGCAGGGCAGACCTGGGGCCGAGGCCCTGCCCTCCGGCTCCCTCGCCTGCCTGTTACCAGGCCGCTGCCTCTGCCGGAGCCTGGCTGCGATCCCTGCCGTTGGATTGGCGAGTCTCCGGTGCTGCGCCTGACTGGCTGGCTGCACAAACGCGGTTGCTATGGACCTCGGCCAATCAGAGTGGGAGGGATGCCCTCCCTCGGTTTCCAGGCAGGATACTCGTGCTGAGGATTTTGGCGGGAAAACAAGTGAAACCGAGAGAGAGAGAGAGAGAGAGAGACAGAGAAGAACAGCAACAGCGGAAGGGGGTTGGGAGGTCTTCTCGGGGTAAGTGGAGCATATGATTATGTGGCTGTGTGTGTGTATGTGTGTGTGCGTGTGTGTGCATGAGCGCTGCTCTCTGCTTCCTGGTGTCTCTTTCTGATGCAACAGCAAACAGTGGAGACAGCTCTCCGTCTCCCAGGAACCTTACAGCTCCTCTGTCTCCCCCTCTCGCAGCGTATGCCAGCCAATGGCGGCGCTGTTGCCATCCTGGCTGGGAGGGCTCTTTTGTCTCCTCCGGCATCCCTGGTACCTCCCAGTCCAGAGTCACCATAGAAACAGGGCAACTTGGTTGCTGTTTCAAACTGTTTCTGCCCATCAAACGTTACGCCACGTATACTGTGCAACCTGCAGTCAATGTCTAAAATGTCAGATATACAGAATGTAGTTTATTGTCCCAGAAGCAGGCAAAAGAGTCCATGCTGCAGCCACAAATTTCCCATATCAAATATGTATTCTCACCAATTAACTTCCCGCAGGCAAACTGAAATGATGTTCCCGATGTCTATATACAAATTGCACAGAGAAAGGGCATCCGTCCACATGAAATACTGCTGATCCTGCTATGGCTACTAATACTTCTATTACCACTAATGATTGTTTGTCTGTACCAGCCTGATGTCAAGGTGTTTGGATACACTCCAGTAAACCAGGTAGTGTCACCTGTGAGTTATCTAATGAAAACATTCTTCCACGCCAGCCTCTGCAAGAAGCAACCGTATGAGATAATCCTGCGGGTGGATGCGCTCGTTGTGCTCCTGCAACACGGCGGCATTCATTTGTTAATGCGCTCTGCATGTCCGGATGAGCTCTCCGCAGGAGCTGGCTGCAGGACTGGATTAAGATAAGAGAGGCTTTTCACCAGTTTCTCACAAACCATTAAATCTGCCGGTCTTCTCCCCTCCTCCTCCTCCCCCAACTCAGCTCCCATTTACCAGTTTGGCAAAGGAGGGGTTTTAATACATGTGAAAAAAATCAAGGCTTTTGACACAGTCCTGTCTGCGCCACTGCCGTTTTTGTGCGTTTCCTACGACTTCAGCGGGAAGTGTTACCTTTGGGTGAACTTGTTGGGAAACGATCTGATTGGCTGGGTTCTGGCCCACCTGTGGTGAACAGCGGATTTGTCTCTGTCTTTAAGGATCAGTAGATGAAACAGAAGAGAAGTGACGTCACTCACAGACAGGCTTTCTTTTCCAACAGGAATATACTGGTTTATTTGCATCTCGGTAACAATGAAAAGTCTCTCACTGTCTGTGCCCGTGAGTTGAACTTCTACCAGCCTGGATGTACAACCTACTACATTTCATAAGCTTGTTGATAATACTTCAATGAATAAAGTATGATTTTCTTAGTTTTTAAAATGTCCCCAAAAAGAAAAATGCAGTTCATCAATACATTTGTTTCATAGTCAAGATGGTCAATTCATAGCACTTTCAGCCAATGTAGAGATGCTTGGTAAATAAATCAGTGTAAGAGTACATAAGAGTAGTCATAAAAAATGTGTTCTGTAATAAGCATTATTAGCTGAAAAGCCAATTAGCACAGCATTATTTTGGGTATAAATAAACCACAGAAATGCAAAAGGAAAGCAACCTGTGTGACCTATGATGTGATAGTGACATCATAATGACAACTGGGGTTTTTGGAAAAGAAATACCATTGACAGCTGGAGCAACTTGGTGAGATGGCCTCATTATTTCAAAGGAAATTAGTGTTTGGTTTTAATGCAAAATCGCAGCCATAGGAAAACAAAAAGGCTCTATTCAGTTATACTATAACACCCTGTGGCAAAAATCATGCAATATTAACAAATTTCCCACAATTTTTGTCTTTAAATATTAACAACTGCTGTACTGCATGTGGTTAAGAACAAAGGAGATTGTGGTCATACAGAAAATCTCTCCCTAAGTGTGGAATTGGACTGCTCACCTCTCTCATGTTACAATAGCGGTTTTTAAGTTATCAGGTATCCCTGGTCGCCTCTATCCAAAACATCTTTGAATATTTATTGTGTCGAATTACATCACTCCCCTCCTTTTGGCTTTTTCTTTCTGTGTGTGATTCTTCCGTAATGAGTTACACTAAGTTTGCAATAGCTTCGGGTTAAGGATCTAACTTTTCATGGGAATTCTAATTGGGGGTATTGATGGGAAATAATACTAGAAGCAGGAGAGACGGATAAATTCTAAAGAGATTCTCGCCTGTTACGGAATTCGTTGTTGTGTTTGTTTTTCAAATCGGCGCTCGGAGGACTTATTACTGTTGCTAAGCTGTCATTGCCCCCCAAACGACTCGTAATGATTTTACACCCAGTTTTTTCAAGAGATTACTTCCTCCTCTTCGACACCAGTATGGGCTTTTAAAAGGATACCGCATGTGAAAATGTTTCACATTATAAATCAAGTACAGCGTCTACCACTGTCGATAAAAACGCGTCGTACCAAAAAATCCTATTAGCTTATGTCAATAGTGGCCAAAATAACTAATGGTTTCAATGTGCGTGGGTGACTTTTTTTCCTGCAGCTAAAAATTTTCACCTGTTCCCTCTCTGGATGGATGGGAATCTCCTTCAGGCCATGACTCGTATTCTTTTCGGCGGTTCACTCAATGACTCGAGAGTGCTCACACCTATAATCATCCGCTCAATCAAAAGCGCCATTCATCACACATGGAGTAAAAACACCCATTTAGCTAAAAACCACTGGACCGGTTTCTCTTTCTACATCAAAGAAAACTTCCCCCAGCGTTAGCAGTGCGGCCGAAGCTAATTAACGCATTTTCATCATGTGAGCTGCGGTAATGCCTATATTTGCACAGCTTTGTTTTGCTTTGTAAGCTTTAAAACCCGAGCTGAAAGATTTTGTGTTTTTGCATGGAGGAGGGAGGAAGTTGCTGTCAAGGTCTCTGCCCCTCCTGGGTGCTTCTTAGCTTTGCTGATGTGGATGCAGAATTACTAAGATTGGACATAACGTTCTCTCTGTGCACCTCAGCGGCATTGGCGTTAGCCTTGGGAAAGGATGCTGCAGGCAAGAAAACTTACCCTCTGGTACTTACTCCAAACAACTAACAAAATAACTAGCGATATATGTGGAAACATCAACAAAGTTTATGCTAGAGAAAAGCAGATAAATACCGTGCTATCTGAAAGGAGGGTGCCTGGTGATCAAGAATGCCTTATATACGTAAATGGTACATTTGAACTGCAGTTTCGTTGAGCGCAATGGCCAGCTCGCATACACAGTGCGGGTGCTGCCAGAAAGCTTGCCCAAAATTGTTACTCTGCACTCGCACTGACATGAGCAGCTCTTCTTGTTGTAAAGTCGACAACGCGCCGCGGCTGGTGGTTTTTCAGACCGGTTGAAATCAAAGATTGGAAGGGTGGGGGTGGGGGAGGGGGAGGAGGAGGCGGGGGTCGCTTCTTGTAGGTGGCAGTTGTGTCCCCGTGTTTTTGATTTCCCTCCTGGACCAGCTGCTGTTCCCCCTAAAGTGGTTTCGGGGACCCACATTTCAGTTCTAATACGTGAAACTGGACATATATCTGAGGGTATACTGTAAATTAGACTGAACGTACAAGTGGGAACGCAGACTCGGGAAAATGAACTGGCAATAAGGACAGGAACGGCAGGCGACCCATTGTCATTAACTATACAAAACGCAGCCCTGGAATCTTGCCCATCCAGCTATGTACCCATTCCTAGATCACTTTGGTAGGATCCGTGACATCTAAAGTGGCTTGTTTATCAGTACAGTGGATAACAAACTCTGTGGCTGACGAACCGACGTTTGTTTGGGACTGGTAAAGGCAGATAGAATGATTGCGTTGCGCCTTTAAGAGTTCTCGTATTTACATCCACGGCGTGACGTTCTCTTTCTGGGCGGAACAAGAGAATGAAATCAGCTTGTTTCAAATTGGCAGTCAGTGTGAAAGTTGTTTTGGGAAGATAAGACATACCTCCATCCAAGTAGAAAGCTGGCGGAGAACCTCGAGGCAAGAAACCACCAGTTAGCAACAACGGAGATCTTATCAGCTTGCGGTAGGGAGATTGATCATCAATCTAGTTTGCTTGCTAGCCAACTAGCTACCAACTGTACTGATTAGGGTCAGCTAAATACAAGACAACAACTAACCTGCTAGTTTAAGAGCTTAGCTGACTGCTAACTTGCTAGTGAACCCGAAGCATCTTTCTGGAAACAAGAGATCTTTGTAGCTAGTGCCGGTATGGCGCTAATAGGATTTTTCTTACAGTCTGGCTGGCTTTAGCGATCGGACCTTAGCTGGTCAGCTATTTAAATTCATGCTTAACATGCAAGTTAACTAGACTACGTTAATGATTGCTGGAAAGTACAGCAAGCTAGCTCTTGTTGAACATCGTGGTTAGCTATGCACCGGCAAACTGGGCTATATGCCGCGCTAAAACGGCGAGACAATCCTGCAGATTTAGTTAGCATTTCATCGTCCTTCGCGAGTTAGCGGTTGTCCTGTCTTGTGGGCACGACTCATCGCCTTTAATTTGGCTAGAGGTGGGTGTTTATTGAGCGCTTTACGGACTAACATTTCAACCAAACATCACGCTGTTCATAGTCGTGGGTTGTATCTAATGTATTGGAAGGGAGCTGCAGGGTAATATAACTTTCACAGATACAACATGTAGTGTCATAGAATCGCTTTAGCTGTCTGTCAGTTTTCTCTTTATCGTTGAATCGGCGCAAACATCAGTGAAACCTGGCCACAAATGTCTCATTCCAACACGTTTCTGACAACCATCAACTACACTTGTACTTTCCGAAAGAATTTTGTGCAGTTAATTTAGTTGCCATACATTTTTCGAATATGTTGTGTGGCAAAGTTGTACTTTGTAGGCTAAGTAATACGTTAACGGGGATAACGCCAAACTCACATTGATTTGCTCTATCGGTCCATCGCCCTGCTGTTCAGTTTAACACAACGCGAGCCATTCATAAAACGAGTCTTCTGCGTGGGAGAGGAAAAATGTTTTTCAGACCGTGTCAAGATCTGATACATACCGTAAAATAGGGATAGATTGGAACTCATGCATTTTACGAATGTTATATAGTGATTGAAAACGTACGTTGAAGGTTTATATGGAAAATTTTCTGTGTTTCGATTGGGTATCTTTGAAATTTGCAGGGTTTTGATCGTGGATTTACATCAGTATTTCTGTGGGCAAGTAGCAATCAAAGGCAAACGCCAAAGATGCAGTTAACAGCGCGTTTATCAAACAAGTCGTAAAATCTTGCTGCCGGCAATGTGGCGTAGAGATAAGGGAATTTGGCTTGTAACCAGAGGGATGCAGGTTTTATTCCCCCCAGCAATGTGGCTGAATTGCTTCAATAAGTAAGCAAGTAAATAAATAAATATGCAGATGTAGCCTTTAAATGGACAGTGTGTAAATGAAAGCTGCAGAATTCACCCAGGACCAAGAGGACCATCTTGAGTTTAACCCTTGTATATTCAATGTTGCCAGCATATGTGGGGCTTGGCACTGATTATTGAGATAACAGGTCTATGTATTGAGGGATTGAGGGAGCTGATCCATGTCACTCTTTACAGTGCTGTGTTGGGAGGAAGTCGGGCATTTATCCACTCACACACGCCCACACGCACACATACACAGCCCTGCGATGACTGAGAGCTTGGACACAGCCGTGCGCAGAATGGGAGACAAGGCACCTAGACGTGCGGCTGCTTGGCCATGAATGAGTCAGAGAACCACGGCTTGCGTGCAGAGGGTGGAGAAATGCGCTCGCTGAGATTGGAGGCACGAGCCAACCTGCCGAGTCACCACCGGAAACCCCCCGCCGCTTCGCTTCTGTGAGAAAGAACAACACGGGGAAAGTGTTTTGTTAGACACTCCAGGCATGTGTGCTTGGTGCACCCCACGTTTCCTTGTGTTAAACGCTTAAATACCTACCAACTTTTCCAGGACATATAATGGAATTCTCATGACCCTGAAGCAAATGTAAAGGTAAACTACTAGTCATTTTGAAGTGCAGAAGTATGTAATGACTTCTGTTGTGTTTTGGCACATTAAAGTTTGTTTTTTTTTTTGCACCAGACAGTGGTTCTGTTACTTGCTACTGCATCAGCCCCTGTAGACAGGGGCGTGTGTAAAGGCACGTCTGATGCCCCTTGGTTTCCGCTCACCTGACCAGGCGGGTGTATCGAAGGGCGCCAGAGTGAGACGTCCCGCGCGCGATGGGTTTAGGAGGAAAGAGCTTCGCGCGCGGCAGCGGTGGAAGCGCCCGTGGGCAGAGCAGGAAGTGCCTGACACCGTCCTGTCAGCAGCATGACCTCATCTTTTTTTCCGTTGGCACCTGCGTAGGTGGGTGTGCCACCAGGGGGCAGCACTGCTGAGGTGGCCATGGCGTTTCTGTCTTTGCAGGTTGTGCTGCTGCTTATCCACTAGCATCATGCAAATGTTTTGATACAGTGCGCCGGGAAGAGGAGAGTTTTCAGAGAGGCCGATACTGCAATATTGAGGACGGCAACAGCGTGCCGTCGGCTCTCCCCTCTGCCCTCTCTGCTGTCACGATTTGCATGCCAAACTGCGTACTCTCGGTGGACTGACCTTTCGAAGCTTCTTGTTTGTGTTTCGTCTGTCTGTGGCTGTCAGCCGGGTGGGACACGGTGGCACCCGGTTCTCCTTCCGGGCCTTGTGAGCCCAGACAGAGGGTGGTCTGTTTAGGGACTGTTTTCACATAGGGGTCTCTGTACGGTTGAAGGAAAAGCCCTTTGAGGCCGATGCCCTAAGATGTCCTAATCATAATAATTACAATAGCTCACACACCTAAGATGGAGTGGTTTCTAGACATGCAAACTCAATTCCTGGATGGCCAGTGTTAGAATATACGTTTACACTTCCACTTACAGGACACACATACAGACACACTCAGATTCACATTGAATCCTCTCGTCTCTTGCTCCAGGCAGACTATCGCTGAGGCCTTCAATGGATGATGAGGAGGACGAGGTGTTCCGGCCAATCTCACGTTGTTGGGGGGCCCCCTTCGGTGAGATCAAGTACGAGGACAGGGGCACGCAGACTCCGAGTCCCGCCCTGAGAGCCGGGGGAGGCATGCTGCCCTACGGGGTGGCCAGGGAGCCGCGGAGACTGTTCTACGGTAAGGAGGGAGGAGCCGTCGACACTGGGACCGTCTGCAGCGAGAGGCCATCTCCTGCTGGTTGCTTTAGCATTGCTCACAATCCCTTGCTGTGTGGTCGGAATGCCCATGTCTGAAAAGAGAGTCGCACGCATGCACGCACGCATGCACGCACGCACTCACGCACGCACTCTAGGGGTTGCACGACTTCAGATTTTTTGAAGTCGACAGTTATGTGATGAAAGTCGAGTCGACGTCGACTAATCGCCGATGATGTACGTTCACAACAGGAGCGGCGAGAGCGTCAAAATTTGCTCTGGCTGCCCTGCCAACAATGCTGTCGAAGAAGGGGACGTTCTGATGTAGAACAAACAAATGTGTCAAAACAAATGTGTCGACCGGTATAGCTGCATGTGCCCCCATACATATTTAATGCCACATTTAATGCCATTTATCATTATTTTCTTCAGCTAAGCAAAGTCTATGTGAGCTCTTGGCCATGTATGACGTGCTGGTAAAAAAAAAAAGTTAACAATACCGGTTACATCAACGTTGCTTACGTAGCTAAAGTTTAAAATGTGTACTTCGAATGTACTGTGAAATGACTCACTGGATGATATCAACACAAACTTATGATAACAACACAGACTTTAAGCATGAAAGGCATGAAACATAACCATGTTATGTTATGTATGACCGCTGATAATGACACGGCCGTATGAATAATACTGAAATATCAAGGTGTTATTGACTGTTATTGGGTATGTAGTTAATAACTATAAATTATTACATCCGAATCTACAAGCCTGGTAGCCTCATCTCGATGCTAACTTTGCACCATGCATCGTTTTTTTTTTTTTTTTTTTTTAAGCGAGGTCGTGGTACCACTTCGAAGTGGTGTCATACAACTCTGAAAAGCCTGACACACACAGTATAAGCTTCTGCAGTTTGTCCTCCATTTTGACTTTGATTAGATCTTTAAATTCAATGTTTATATTGCGCTCCGGTGTCGCGCCACCCATGTTCCAGTACGTCACACTGTAAAATCATTGGTTACACTCGGAAAGGTCAGCGGCAAACGGGGTCGAAGTTCAACCAATTTCAACTTTGAGCGGAGCATTACAACGCCTGGTTTGAACACTACACTACGCTGAGGTCGGGACGGAGGCATGACGCTCTCTTAATAGGAAAACGATGGCAAAGCGAGCGTTGGGAGATTTTGAAGCTAGTCATGTGTAAGCAGTTTTAGTGTCATAATCACATGATCAGCGACTAGTCGACGTCATGCTTAAAGCGTCATCGCAGAACAGTAAAGTCGACTTGCAGACTAGTCGACTAGGCTGTGCAACCCCTAATGCACGCGCACACACACACACACACACACACACACACACACACACACACACACACACACACACACACACACACACCCTCACTCTCACTGTGCATGCACAAACACACACAAAACCTAACTCACTGCCCTCTCTCTCTAACATGCCCACACACAGCCTCACTTTTATTGTGCTCTCAACCACACACACATAGCTGCACTTTCACTATACAATCTCTGTCACACGCACACATGCACACGCACACAAAATCTCACTCTTACTGTACTCACGCACACACACTCTCTCATCTGACAGTCTCCTGTTGTTGGTTTCCTGAATATTGCATTAAGAGTGATGGAGTGGCTGCAGCACACAAGTGGCCAGAGGTTGCATGTCCGTTCAGGCTGTCTTCCCTTTGGTCACTTTGCTTAGGAAAATCAAGTCAGGCCACACTGCCTGCGAGGGCGGACAGAGAGCCATGTGTCAAGAACACAACCCTTGCAGTAAACCTGCTGTGTGCCTGTCTCATCCAGAGATAGAGACCTCTACATCTGCTTCGAGCACATAGCAAGAGACAGAAGAAAATTCCCACCTAAGTTCAGTTATCAGAAGGGAGGGCAAAGCCACCAAAGTTACCAGTGACAATAAAAACCATGCAGTACTGGGTTTATTATTACAGATTCTCCATCTGAGGTTAATGGTGTTTCCAGTCTGATTTCTGCCAAGACTCTGATGCAATAGGCAGATATCACTATGATCCCCAAGGCAGGAGGGCAGGAGAGTTCATTTTACAGGAGTCAGAGGTTGGAGGTTGCTGAGTGAATGTGATCCCTGGTGCAGGTAACGCGGGGTTCAGACTCCATTTCCCGGCGCTGTTCGAGGCCCGGGCTTGGAACCGGGAACACGACCGGGGTGTGGAGGAGGAGCAGCAGGAGGGGCAGCCGGAACAAAGCTCCGAGGTTCGGATCGGCCGGAACCTCCAGCTGATTGGAGACCAGTTCCATCAGGAGCGCGTCCAGCTGGTAAGGGCCGCCAAATGGAGAGACACAGTCAGACTGAGTCCAGACCGTCTGTGGGCGGGGCCTATGTGCATGATGTCTTAAAATGGGCGGGGTGTAGGAGGCAAAGAAAGGGGCACCTGCAAGAGCTGTCTGTGTGAGTGTATGTGGGGAAGGGATGTGTCTTATGTCCAGAGATTTACCATGTTTGGTGCTGTATGTATGGGTATTATGGATCTGCCTGAGAGGGGTGGGGCTACATGGCCAGCCAGGCTGAAATGGGTGGGATTATGTGGGTATTGGGGAATAATTATAATACATGCCATGGTGTGCTGCTTGACGTGTGTGTGTGTGTGTGTGTGTGTGTGTGTGTGTATAGGGTGGGGTGACAGCTGGGTGGTGCAGGAAAGCCAACGTGCAGGTCAGTAGAGGGCCCCCCCACTGCCAACCTGTACATCCCACCCATCTGTGGTTCCCCGTGAAAACAAACCAAGGGTACTGCCCTACCAGGCAGCCAGAAATAGCCTTCCTGAAATACCCCTGTGAATCATTAAACCAAATACCTAGCATTTTTTGGGAACCTTTGACAACACAGATGGCTAATAGGTTTTTGCTGAGAAGACGTAGTTTTCTCCCAGAGTTCTTTAATGTACAGACAGGGTGGAATAAGATTGGTATAGAGTACGGGCCATAGGGTGGAGTCACAGGACCTCACATTCCTGGACATGGAGGTGGAGGTGGATGGATGGGATTCTGGAATGTATGTGTTGGACAGGTGACATCACAGAGTCTCTACACAAATGGGCGATTTTCATGTTTTTTAAACAAAAAAAAATCTTTTGATCATAATCGGTAATGCTTTCCAAATCGTCTCCTGCTGGTTTCCACACGACTTTCTCCCTGTGACACATTCTCTCAGCTGGGATGTTTCTGTCACGTCGCCTCTCTCTGCCTGGATTTACCAGTGTGTCATCTTTTTTTATGCGCTTAGTTCCTGGAAGATAAGCTAATCGGCCCTCTGAGGACAAACATACCTGCCTGGAGCGCTGCTGGCAGAGTGCCATGGCTAGATCCCGTACCCTCCAGAGGAGAGGGGGTGGGCGGGGTGGGCGGAGCGGGGCACCCAGACCTTGCAGCTGATAAAAGCCTGTGTCCACACTGGGAAAGCGGGAGGTTGGCTGTTTTCTCCTGGATCATCCCTAGCGCAGCTGCAGGGCCGCATCCACACCAAGGGAAGAAGGAGTGCAGAAACGCACTGGCTTTCTGAGGGCATTTTCACACTGAGTGTAAAAAGTGGTCTGAACCAGCCCGGCACCGAACCGGATCTGGACTCACCTGGACCTGAATTTTTTGGACTGCCCTCTCGGGATTCTGGTGAACTTGATTAGGTAATGATCACAAGCTGATTGCCACATAGGTCCATCCATTCAACTGACCGTCCAAACTTAACTTATCAATATCTTATGCAGTCTGAGTGGTCTTGTCCCACTAAACTGATGGCAGCCCTTTCATCCAAAATGTCAGTCAACATGCACAGTCAAGAGAGGATGCTCATTCTCTGCTGTGATACAGACTGCCACTGATGCCACCGCACCATTCAACTGCTTGTCAGCTGTTTCTGCCATTGTGAGGAAGATTTTACTGCTTTTTTTATGGGTTTTGTTGTGATTCTCTGCATGTGTGCAAAAATCTCCAGTTGTGTGTGCCAGATGAACGCACGCAGTGTTTTTTAAGACGACTTAAACAGGTCTGAAAGCTTGGCAACGCAGCCCCAACGCCACAAAAAAGCAGCTGTTGCAGGCAAATTTCGGTCCACCAGCCCTTTAACTGGCTGTGAGCCTGTTGTGTTCATTGCGCCAGCCAATCACGCGGCTCTGTCTGTCTCTCGCCATCCCGCTGGAAGGATGACAGCGATATTAACGGCACGGTCTCCTCCATGGAGCAGGTGTCACACCAGGCGTGGTCCCGCAAAAGCGCCGTTGGTGCACGTGACCGCGGGGAGGAACAGAACAGGCACCCTGTGAAACCATCGCAGTTTGCCTGTCAGACAGTCTGATCTTCCTTCTATCAAAACACTTTCTCACTTTTTTCCCCCCCCCTCCATCTCGTCTGCTCTCAGAGCTGTCAGTGTGATCTGTCTATTCAAACGCGGGGCCTTGGGGGATGTTGGTTGAACGAGGTGCGATTAGCCAGTGAGCGTGGGTTATCTGTTGTGGAAGTCTGCACAGAGCCGGCGCGTGACACAGATAAGAGGCAGGCGAGGGTGACCACTCGCTGTGTCTGGGTAAACTCCGCTCTGGGTGTAGATCTGCAGCTAATTTTAATCCAGTGACTCTGGCTTTTGGCAGCCAGTAATATGACTGCTACCCATGATGCCCTGCTGACCTGCCTGTCACTCAGCTGGGAGGCTCGCGTTCAACACGTTCTTCCTCTTTTTCTCATGGTCACGAGAGGCAACTTTGCAAGAAGCACGTGTCTGCTTTGGATGAAGTGTGCAGGGGCAAAGATCGCACCCGGGGCCACAGTAACGCCAGTGCACTTTTGTCTCTAGCTGTGGAGGACACTGAAATTCAGTTTGAAGCCTGGATGTCTTGAATGTATACTCTCGAAAAACATATGTGGGGGGGATGTGATGCCAGTCCCTACTCTGTCATTTTAGTAGTACATTATCTTAAATGTAATGCATCACCATGAATTAAGCAGTCTTTTGCCTTAAGAAAAAAAATGATTTGCTGCATACATGCCCTTATCCACAGCACTACACATAGCTTTCATTGTACATGTTACACAACTGGATACTTACCAAAGCAATTTGGGGCAAATAGCTTGCCTAGGGTTACAATAGCGGTGCCTCACCCAGGCTTCAGACCTCCAGGTTATAAGGCTTGTTCCTTGACTGCCAGGTCTTGCTCGTACTGGAAGTGTGGGATGCTATAGGCAACCCACCCCCAATCATTTCCTCGACAGACACCATCGTACCCACTCCATCTTTGGAGGTCGTCTTGAAGGAAAAGAGGAGAGCAATTACAACACACGTAACAGGGAGCTTGCCTAAATAGCCAAGGGTGTGGATTAAAAAATAAATGCCACTGCATTACAAACTATTACAGGAGGACTGTGTGCTGCATTGAACAGCTGGTGTCTGAGATAACAGAGAAAGCAGAGGAGAAGCGATGTGGCGCAGCTGTTAGGGAATTAGGCTTAACCTGGAGGTTGCGAATTCAGTACCTAACAGGGCTGCCTGTACCCTGGAGCTCTGTACTTTTACCTGTGCTTTCAAAGTAAGGCATAAGGCAGGTGTACTTAGAAGCCATGTAAAGGTATCACTCAAGGACATCTCCTAAGCAAATAAACGATAATGACAAGAGACTCGTCTGCAGAGTGTGTGTCTGCAGCTCGAAGACGGTAGGGTCTTACGCAATCCAGTGCAATTCCCGTCCCGCTCAGATGAAAGCCAGCAGGAATGAGGGGCTTAATAGAAATGAATTTAATGATGCAAACCGCTCGATGTCTGGGGGTCGGCGAAAGGGGAAAAGAGCTCTGAAGCCTCTTGAGGTCCTCTAACCGAGCCGAGCTGACCCACCTGCTGCCGTGCTCCGTCGCCATGGCGATCACACTGAGCACCTGTCCTCCGAAGGACGTCTTTTTTTCTTCGGTTTCCGACGAGCCAGAAGGGTTTAGCGTTCCTCATGATTGGCAACAGATTCACGATCGGAACAACGGCACTTACATCACGTTTAGTATTATGGTACTTGGGAAATGTCCTCATGCAGGACAATCTACAAAACGCAAATAGTATTTACAAGTAAAACTATAGATATAGCAATTCAAAGCACAAGACAATTGAGCAGAATGACAAGGTATTTCCTTTACATTGTAAAGTGAGGCAGATAATAAGTGGATGAAATTGACCCCTCACCCTCTCTCTATTTTGTCTGTTACAGTACCACAGAACTTACAGGAACCAGCACCCCGTCTGGTGGCGCGTGGCAATGGCTTTGTACTCCTTCCTGTTTGAAAGACACGGAGTCCGTCACCAATGGGGAGGGGAGCTGAGGTGAAAGGACACGCCCCCCCCCCACCCCTGGCTCCTCCCCCAGGCCCCTCCCCCACGAGGGACTGGTTATGGGTTGGCACTGTGAGATTGCACACGGGTTTCAGATAAAAACAGAAAAGGCGGTCGCCGCGGGACGGAGACCAGATTTTATGTGTGTGTTTTTGTGTTTGGTTTTTTTTTTCTCCTACAAAGAAGCCATGTTGAGATACTTTTTACAAATATGTAAGAGTAATATTTTGTACAGTTGGTTATTTGTTTTTTTTTGTTACTGGTTTTTTTTTTGCATCTCGAATCGTGAACAACCTCCATTCTATGCTCAGATTGCCTTATTGCCGGAGTCACGGCGGAAAGACTTGTGGGAACGCAGAAGGTGGGGGAAAGCAAAGAGTGAGGGACGTTCGGATGTGACGTCATAGAGAAGAGTCCCAGGAGTCCTTTAATAACAAATGCATTTCCAAAGAGGCAGTTGAACAAATGTGTTGTATCTTTCTAGATGCACCATACCCTTCAGGTATTTTTAAAAACTGTTCTTACTCATGTATAATATTCTATGATCTGTACATGGGACATATACAGATCGATTCTGTTGTTTAAAAAAAGAAAAAAAAACCAAAAAATGCTTTTGGCTGTTGATGGAGAAAAAAAAGTTTTTGCTCTTTTTGCTTTACATATCTAGTTTGTAATCAGGCCTTGTGGAGATGGCCAATCAAAAGGGGGGTGCTAGAGTCACAATACAGTCAGTGCATAGTTATCTCAGTTACACACACGGCCGTCACCATGTCTATGTGAGGCTGATTTAACAAGGCTGGCCTTTCAGATGGCTGGTAAGTTTTGTTAACGAGCACCCGGCTACCATCATTGCACTAATCCTTGCTGGCTTTGGACTGACTGTGTACTGTTTAAGCACAGGGCAACTCCACATTCATTTTACCAGCAGGATGCAGGGGAAAACGCCCAGAACCTTAGTGATAAGTTGTCGTCACAATCACATTGCAGACGGGGTGCTCAGCTTGGCGGGGGTGATGACAGTTTTTGAATGTGGCCAGCTGTTTTGTCGTTCAGTGAAGGTTATTTATCTTTTGGGTGGACCAATTTGTTAGCTCACCAACAAGGAACGCTGCCTTCGTTAATGGTTTTCCATTGCAACGTATCACCTTAGGCACTGACTGAAGGAGAATATTTCTTAATTATATAAGAAAATGCATGTTTTTGTGGATATCAGTTGTGAAGTATGCCTGCCGTGTTTCTCCTCAGTTGTCCGCTGGGCTTTGACCATTTCACCTCTTCGATAAACACCTGCACATTTCAAGTGCGTTTGCTGCCGCCGTTTCTGTGGGCCGCAGGTTCTCTGAGAGTGGAAATGCAAAGTGGTGTGAAAGAACTTGTGTGAAAAATACTTCATCACCCACTCAGGACAACAGTGTGACATTTTCAGGGGACCTGAAAGGAGGACAGACCTCACAAAGGAGCACTTAAGACACTGCTTTTTGACTTAAGGTTTTATTTTTCCCAGGAGGGAAAGGTTCCCAAATTAAGAGAACACTTTAGGTTATGTTACAGAAACAAACACGAAAGTGTAATCATTGGTGATATTTGAAGATGTGAGTATGTTTGAAGACACTGATGGTTGTTAATTTTTTTTTTTTTTTTTGCACAGTGCACATACCTGGTTTGACTCGGGTGTATGCAATGCTGTTACTACCCTTAGTTTCAATTCAGTGGTGTATATTTATAGAGAAAGCCAATGTATGGGAAACTTAAAATGCCAGATATCTCTGAATGTCTGATTTATTTCTTTCCTGTGGCTGGATGGACACAGAGCTAGACTTTCAACCAGTTTATGAACACAGACACTAACCTGCAACTCTGGCAGAGGGCTGACATAAAAATTCATTTACATTTGTCCCAGTCCTCTAAGGGACTTGGAGGGAAGCGGTTCAACCCATCCAGATACGTACTGTGAAATCTTTTTGCCAGTTTTTCTGCCGCACTGACCTGTGAACACACCACACCACCTGAGGAAGCTTATCTTACAATATCATCTGTGAAATTGTAACTGGCTAGCTGTGTCTAGCGACATTATGCTCTGTTAGCAACACAACAAAGTGTAACTTGCATTGTTCATCTTCGATAACCACTTGGTAGCTGGCCAACTACAATGTAATTTTTAGGTGACTAACTGAACTTTGATGATGATGGATATCTTTACATTTTAACGGAAATACAGATGGATTTAACTTGGTAACAACAAAAAATCTAACTGGTATTTCGACACTATTGTGTGTTTTCATGTCTCTTCCAATTTTACATTTCACTCACATTTCACACTATGCCATGCAAGACTAAGGCAGACAAAATACCACACAGTAATAGTCTGGTCACTAACCAGATAATTTTCAAGGGGATGTTGTTGAGTATATTTGTCCCAGTGAGAAAGCATACAGTGCTGGACGATTTTTTATTGGCAACATGTATAATTGCCATGCTGCAACAACAAAGCTGCAAAGAATCAAAATCAGGCCGTCGACCTTCAATTTGTTAAACTACCAATCTACAATGAGTCCGCTGAGGCATAGGCTACTGCTAAAGTATACCATAGATTGTGCCAAAACTTTCCTGCAAATTCTGAATTCTGAACCCGTCCAGGTAGCCAGCTGACTCTTGGGACTGAAACACTGTCTCCCTCTGTGTTCATCCAGTGTCTAGTGACAAGAATATACTAATTTTCCACCCAAACATTGTTGTTTTTTTTTTAATTCTAATTTATTCTAATTTATGGAGTGTGCATTCACTCAGTACTACTGTACACGTGCAATTTCCTAAACTTATTTAACATTTTTTTGTGTCATGTGATGTGGAGCTGGAGTCAACATTGTAGACTATGCTGGTTCAGCAAACCGAAGAACATCAGATGTATTCAGCCTCGTAATTTCCCATTTCATTTCTGTTTTGCGCACAGTTATGAGATGAAACTGAATATGGGAGATGCTTTCGTAGAATAGTGTTGAACGATTTTATCGAGAGCTTTTCAGTACCTGGAATGAATGTAGCTGAAACTGCTGCCACCAACTGAGTTGGGACAATCTTGACCCCTTACACTCTCAGAACACAGTTTGTATTAGATTCCAATCATGTAAACTCCCGCCCCCCCAAAATACTGTCAAAAATTCAGATTTAACAAGCACTGGAAAAGAAGTGTATGTATGTGGTGTGTGTGCTGTACGTCTGGTGTTATTGTATGTTCTTGGTTCTTAACTGCTGGATTGGAAAAAGCTGCCAAGGTGCGCAGTATTATCAGAGGGTTTTGAAAGTTGCATGGGGGCTGATGAGGTAGTTCTATGTCAGAACTCTGTGAACTGCCGAGATCTCCACAGAGACAAACTTTTGCAATTCGCGAGCCATCAGTGTCTTGACTTAGAATCCAGTTTCTTTTATTCGGCTTCAATTTCTGAAGCAGGGTTTTCTGTCATAGCTGTGTAGTGATGAAATGAGAACGTATCAAGTTTTACAATGAAAAACAAAACAAAAACAGTCAAAAAAAAAAACATCTTGCTGCCATCTTTCTTAAAATTTCTTACATTTTTGTAAAGTTTGTACAAAATCTGAACACTTTTGTAATGATGTCGTTTTTGGCCTTTAAATCATTTCTTATTGTGGCAGGTTTTTGTTGTTTTTGGGGCATTTTTATATGGAATGAAAGTTGAAGTGCAACTACCTGAGAAGCCACACTTTTAAACTGTAAGTGCAAAAAAAGCTATGAAACCAGCTCACGTTTTTAAAACTTCAAAGCGAAAACCCCCTGTATGCTGTCTTTTATCTCATGTGCTGTGCATGGACTTGAGAGACCTATGAAAATGCCTTTATATCACTGTGTGGTGTCAGAGATGTCCTAAGGATTACGCACGCTCTGTATCCTTGGAAGTGAGACTGAGTGAAAGTGTGTGTTCTGTGAAACGCTGGCTGCGTTGTCTTTGGGATCATCTGCATTTACCTTCTCATCCTCTACCTGAAGTAGGGGATGGGTTGTTTTATAGTGCAATATGCTGTACATAAGAGCTTAACTCTATGGTTCTTTTGTTTTCTAAATTTTCATTGTTAAATTGGTACTTTTTTTTCATTAAAAATTGAAATTATAGAAGAGGTCTGTGTTTCTGTTCATTTCTGTCCATGTTTGCATTAAATACCTGTTATCCAGACACAAGGAAGGAACTGCTTCTGTGAGTTAAGACAAAGAGGTTTGTTAATGGTGCTGCAAATTTTGTCAGCGCTTGTGGATGGAGCAGCATTTGACAACAAAAGCTAATAATCAGGCATTTATGTGGGTATTTACATTTTTATTTAACGTTCCTTAAACTACAAAGGTCAGCTGAGAACTAATTTCTCTTACTGTGATGGCCTGGGGAACCAAGGAGGGCGACCAGTCAGCTGTAGGGAGAGGGGGGGTGATTAGGTGGCCAGATATAGAGAGTCAGCTGGGAATTTGTCTGGGACACTGGGGTTAACATTCCTGCTCTTTTGATAAGATCTTTGATGACCATAGTAAATCAGAACCTTGGTTTAACATCTCAACAAAACTACATATGCTGAGAAAGCCTGAATAGCCAGAAGTAATTATTACATTATTTTCAATTAGTAGAGGCTCTTATCCAGAGGGACTTTCATAGGTTATAATTTTACATTCTGGATATTTACTGAGGCAAGTCTGGTTTCAGCAACTTGCCCAAGGTTACAGCAGCAGTGCCCTAGCAGGAAATCGAACCAGCAACCATTTGGTTAAGAGCCCTGCTCCTTACCACTGTGCCACACTGCTACCCCTCCATAATCAACCTTCAAGACCATTGCATAGAGTTAAGTGCTTATTCAGTGTTCACTTGCACTCTTCTGGAGGTTGGTGGGGGAAACGCAGTAAACTATATAATATGCTTTCCTAAATTTCCCTTAGCAGAGTGAAAATCTGAGAAAATCAGATTATGTCGCATTGATTCTCAGAGGATAAGTGCAGCTAAACCATCCTCATTTGATTTTGATGAAGCCTTCTGGGAGTGAGAACCAGAAAAAACCCATGACGTCTCATCAGATCGCACGATCCTGACAACAGACCTTGTCCTCCGGCACGTGCGTTTCGTGTGGTACAGAGAAGGTGATTTTTCTTGTTTTCTCATGCGCTTGAAGTCTGGTTTCCTTCTCCGCCTGTAATGAAACCAATGCCTAAAGAATGGAGGCCAAAGCCGAAGAGCTGGAAAATCCAGTCCATTTACTGCAGAAAGGATCCTTTATATAACAGCGTGTTTTTTGTTTATTGCCTGAGGCAGTATCATATTACACAATGACATAATCTAAATGAGGGTTACACAAATGTGTCACTGTTACAGACTCGCTATTCGTTGGACAGCCAAGTCCGGAAAATGACATTAGTCTGTTGTGCTACTTTTTAGTTTCCCACCCTGCATAAATTCAATCAGATACGTTTATGTTCCACAAGTCATACAGGCAGTGAGAAAAATCACAATTGAAAAGATGACACGCACATGCAGTGAGCAGCTATCATAACAGAGAGCTTGCTGTTGATGTTGTGTCGAAGATTACTTGGAAAGTGCCTATTCATGGTGATTGTCTGATGGCACGTTTTTTTTCATTTTGGGGGTGGGGTATTGTGATGTGATGTGACTGAACTTCTTGCTGCAGTGCACTTTTCTGCTACTCAAACGACACCTACTTCTCAAAAGGCGGTGAGTTCAAAATAGGGTGATGCATATCTCTCGCCGTTAGACATTTTTATGTTGATTAGCTTAGCCGTTAAACTCAGAGGTGTTTGGCATGTGGAGGGTGGTGATTTCTGACGCCTGCTGGGAGAATTTTTAGCATGCAACGCTTATTGTTGTAAACCAAGAGTGTCAAATGTAGCAGTGTATGTCTGTGGGGGAAAATAAGCCCAACACACAGATCACAAATGGTCTAATCACAGTCAGAAGATTTTTCTGCTGTTGTGGCAGTCATTTATAAAATATAGGATATAGAAATGGCCAAACAGGTGGGGGGGGCAGAGGGCAATGAGGTGTGGCACTTCTCCACTCCATTTGGGAGACCACGGAAAGGTGGAAACAGTGACCCCGCTGCTGCACACTCTTTATGGCGTGTTTATCCTCTTTTAACGGAAAAAGCAATCCCCACGGTAATGTCACTGCTTGGCACGGGCATACAAAATGATGACTGATTGAGTTATGCGAGTTATGATAGTGTAAACAGTCTCCTTGTTTTTGTTTTTTATGGTTCTCTTGTACTAGTCTGTAGACATTATGTTTGGCTTCGGTTCTGAATTGGAACCAGACTGAACTGGATGATGTTGTGACCTTTAGCTGCGGGGGAGTGGGGGTGGGTGGAGCTAGGTCCTGCTAATGTTTGGTAGCTTGTAGGATGTTTTTGACCGCCGTAACCTTTACTCAAAACAAAGTTGAGGAAACATACGGTTGAAAGAGTAACCTGAGGTTTACAGCCTCGTCCACAAGCCTTATAGTAAACATTGGAACCGCAGGAGCTTCCACTGTTGGCATGGAAACAGCAGTGACGCAAACGTAGCCGAGCGCCCGCTGCATGGATGGGAGGGATTGAGCGGAGGCGTGACACAGCTGACATCACCAATCAAAGGAGAGCACTGGCTGAGCTGGCCACGTTTCAGAATGCCGCCCTGACATCAGCCGAAATCATTCATTCTGACCCTCTGTGGAGCTGTTTCTCTCCAGGGAGGGGACTGGGTGTGACTGGGTGTGGCAGGGCAGGGCAAAGCAGGCAATGCATTTGGGGGTACTGTTGACTCTCAGTCCCCCCACCCAAATACTATACATACATTGAAATAAACTTCATGCAGTATAATACACCTATAACATTTCTAAAAATGTTCTTCAACAGCACCTTAATAAAATTAGCATTTGCTGCACAATTTGAAGCAGCTGCACTTTCACTACACATGTATACATGGTAAGAAAGAGTGGGAGAGAGAGGTCAAGATATTATTCTAAATAATTGCACCTCCTTCTAACAACACCCCCTTACATAAGGTAACAGCAACCTCATTTCAACACCTGCCTTTAAGGGGATTTAAGGGGAATCTCTCTATCCTGGCTTTTGTCCCAACCTATATCCTGTGACACTTCAGCTTGTTATGTGAAACAAGAAGCTATCATCCGCCAGTCTAAAAGGAACCTGCTGAAGACACATGGGCCTGGGTTCGAGAATGGGCCAGTGTCAGCCACGTCACACTTCCAGGAGGAGGTCCCCTGACAGGGTGGGAAATGGGACAGAGGGCAAAATAAGGGAGCCGTTAAGGCCAAATGTTATTGGTTGAATTTTTTTTCCATACTATTGGATTCTTGGTGATGGGTTGTGGCTTCTGTAAAGTGAAGAACAAAATCGATCTTTGAGCAGCCTGTACTGAAGCTCCCCTAGTGGACACCACAGTAATTGCAGTAACTCCATCACTCCATGTCAATATACAGTAGATCATGCATGAGAACCATCAGCAGGAACTGTACCGCAGCAATGAGTTTGCATAAACAATACAATTATATATCTACAGCTATGTCTACATATATATGTATATATACATACACACACACACACACATAAATGTGTAAATGAGGAACAAAGCACAGGCCAGTTCAGCGAGTGCACTTTACTGCAACAGCCGGCACGCTGCCAGACAAGGGAGGCAGAGTCTCTCGCCACAACAACAAAAGCTCTGGGATGGGCGTGTATGAGTGTGCGTGTGTGTGCGCGCGTGTGTGCATGCGTGTGTATGAGTGTGAGATATATTTACAATGAAAGACTGCTCGAGGGATATTTGTAGAGGTTTGGCAGAAAACCAAAGTTCTTCCACATCTCCCCTGCTTGAGCAAGGAGTCAGAGTCTCTCACCACAACAACAAAAGCTCTGAGATGGGTGTGTGCGTGTGTGTGTGAGTATGAGGTGTATTTACAGTTAAAGACTGTTCCCGGGATATTTGTTGAGGTTTGGTTTCACGGCAGAAAGCAAAGTTCTTTCTGATCTCCGCTGCCTGCCCGCCCTGACCCTCCCACTCCAAACCCCAGTGATTTAGCATGCGGCCATCTGAAATTTCCAAAGCTGAGCAGCTGGAAGAAAACTTTGATGATAGTAAACACAACAGCTGAACCTCTGCACTGACAAACATTTACCGTAATGGGGGCCTCTGCCCCCCCTCCCACACCCGCACCACTCACCTACCACTCCAGCCTGCCCCGCCACTGCTCCACCGCTCTCCACCACCCCTACTACTCAGCTACTTCTCCTAAACCACTCACACCTACTCCCCTCCCACTCTGAACAACCCCCTCTCACTTACCTACACCCCCCTCCCACCACCCATCTCCAACTCACCAACGACTCTCACCCCACTACACCTGCCGCTCACCAACCCCCGCCACTGTACTGCCCCACCCCCTGCCCCCAACCAACATCATGGTTGTGTATGGGTTGTCATGGTTGTGTATCATGGGTTAGCTGTGAGCAGTGGGAACTCCAATTAGAAACTCGCTCGCTTGCTGACCCATGTAACATCTAGTAAAAAGACACAATGCAGACTACACCAGTTACAGTCACTCAAGGCAGGAAATTCTCAGAATTAAGTGACTTTTCACTTACTGTAATTCATTTTTATCTGTGCTTGAGGCCTCTAATACATGCATAAACACCACTGCTTAATCTTGCTGTCACAGAGGTGACCCACATTGGGTGGCATGCGACAGATTTCTTGGAGCAGCCAGCTTTAGACTCAAACATGTCATTTTAGCCTCTAGACTAAAGTCGCCACACATGAACGGTGTTTTTATGTCTATTGTGGGAATGGCTGTGACACGGAGGTACATGAAGTTCACCTATCCAAAAATGAGGCCACTGAGAGAGCTCTAAGCAGGAGTTTAAAGTAGGGAAGAGACGTCTGCTGTGTAATAACAAAATAGCATAATGGATATTCATTAAATGGAACCTCACAGCTCCCTCTTCACATAATTTTTGTGAGTCTGCCATGTTCTGTGGTATCTTGTGCATTTATCTGTTGTATTTCTCGCTAAGGGTGCTCAGAGATCTCTGCTCAGGTTTGCAGGACCACACATCAGCCTTGGAGGACCTCTTGGAAAAGGAGAAAAAAAGGTTGAAAGCTTATATGACTCAACTCCTCATTTTCTGGCTGATTTTAGATTTTGGTTACACTTTTGAATGCTTGGATGCATTGTACATTCCTAAATGCTCTTCCTTCCTAAAACATCCAGTCACACTCCGTGCTGATATCGATCTCCATGTTTGTACAGGGACACTACAGCTAGCGTAAATCCGCCTGATTGATAGAGCAACTTAATATTCTGGATTTGGTTACTGTTTAACACTCTTCGGATTCCAATCCCCAGGGAAAGGCATGCAGTGAATGTTAGCAATTAAGAGAAGTGTCCTCATTCCAAAGTAAAATTAGAGGTGAACAAGGGGGCAAAGGGAGCAAACAGGCTGAGCAACAAGGAATTACTTTCATCTGGAAAAAGTCTGTGAGGTGTTCACACACAGTCACAGGACATAGTTAATATACAGGATATTATATACTATAGCACATAATGAATCATTTTATGTGTGTGGTTTATGGCTTTTGGATGAATGACATATACTTAATCAGGCAGTCTCCCAAACAATAGCCGGGTCAGATGGTGCTCTCTGTTCAAGTACATTACATTATTGTTATTAAGCAGACAGCCTTACCCACAGCGACTTACACAGGTTACAGTTTTATCCATTTATACAGCTGAATATTTACTGAAGTAATTCTGGGTTAAGTACCTTACCCAAGGGTACAGTAGCAGTGCTCCAGCAGGGAATCAAACTGGCAACTTTTCAGTTACGAGCCCTGCTCGTAAACTCTCTGTTACGCTGTCACCCGACAATGTCATTTCACAATGTATTACTGCACATAGTGCTTTATATGAGATTTTAAGAAAAAAATTATATACATCTTAGACACCATTCCCTCAGTTCTAACTCCTGTGTCCAATATTTTATGAAATGGATTAATTCACAGCTCTGCTCCTCATGGTATCTCACAGACACACAATACACACATTATTTATATGTACTTTGTCTTATATATAGAAGTAAAGGTAAGAGAATAGCCCAGGCAAACTGTAAGGCATTTGTAGATCCTGGAACATATGGGACCAGAAGTCAGAAATGCCACCTAACGCAGACACCCACCTCTTACACAGAAACGTGTGCCTGGAAGGAGTTGGGCAGCCAGGCCCATCTCTATCAGTACAAACTACCAAGTATCTGCCTTTAATGGGGCACATACTCTTGACCTAATGGGGAGGTATTTGAATGAGTGTACCTGAATGAAGAAGCACGGTTGCTCTGTCTCGGTAATGGCTGGCAGTATAAATGCAGACGTGCGACGGCTCCTGGCCCGGCCCCAATTCGATGCCTTTATTGCTGCAGATACTCTGATTAACAGGCTGCGACTGGCGCTGGAGAGGCGCTGCGAGAGCCGTCTCAGATTAAAGATTAACGGGCCGGCGCTGCGGTCCTAATCAACTCCCAATGTCTTTATCCCCGAGCTTCCCCCGAGCGAGCCCGCGGAGAGGGGGCGACCGTTCGAGGCCTCTCATTTCCAGGCCACCCTTGCACACCTCTCGCTGCTAAACGCGGCCCGGCCCGCCTGCGACCCCGCCCCCGGCACTCCGGCGGATACATCTCTGACGACTTTCGCCTTCCACAAAAGGGAACAGCAGATAGCTGTCATGCGGTCTCGAATGCGTATGAAACATTTGGTCAAAAGGCCCGGTTTAATCTAATTAACTGAGCCGAGCTGGGCCGAAAATCAGCGCGGAGGGAGTCCCCTGGCTCCGGGGCGAGGGTAATTATACACAAGGCCAGTCATTTATAGCGGGGGCCCCTATGAGAAAGGCCAGCCACAGCCCTAATCGCATAAGAGCTTGAAATACTAAATTCTGAAGTGGCGTGGAAGACGCATTTGTTGTAATTGATTTCAAATCCTTTGGAAAAAAGCGTTCCTTCACTGCTAGGATTCACAATGCTCCTTCTGTTGAATCGACCCACTTGCAGCAACACAATTATGAATAAGTGTTCCCAATTAATAAGCGGTCTGTACATGACACCTCATTATGTGTGCCCGCAGAAATGAATTTGTTTAGAAACTGACATTGCGCTCATATTAAAGCAGTACATGACTAGAAGAGTCCTGCAATGCTGATGTAGAGCCTTCCAAAACAAGGCAAAAATACTCTGAAACAGTACAACAAACAAACAATTTATAGTAACAGCCAGCCACTCCATCAACTTGCCTCATGCACTTTCATTTGATAGGGTGAAATAGATTTAAATGACCTGCTACAAGCAAGCATAAGCTTAATGCTTAATATTAAAATCTGCTTGAGGCAGTAGTATCCTTGACAGTGCGAGTTTTATTTGGGTTGTAAAGGAGTTGTAGAGGTTTGCCTTCTAGGGGGCTAGGTGCAAGCCAGACATAGGCTGTAAACTTAGTGTGTACAGGGTGATGTGTATATAAGCTATGACTCTATATTGGCCTTGCAGTTGTCTCCAGATACAATCATCTGCCAAATGAAAGACAATAATATATGGCAAAAGAGGAGACCTTGCTAAAGTTCACAGCAGAAAGTGTTCTCTGTGTTCACACTGAGATGTAGCCATTGAGCAGATGCTCTTATGCTGCATTCAATAAGGCAGTTGAACAGTAGAACTGTAGATACAAAAAAATTTAAAGGCAGAATTGAAGCAGTGTCCTTGTGTAACAATCAACATTCAGCTGAGGTCAAGTGCCACAGTAAATGGAATGACATAAAATGAGCCAAGCATGTGCGAAAGAGCACCAGCGATGAAGAACCTCTGCCGGTTATATATAGCATTATATTACAGTTGCTTAGCAGACACTCTTAGCCAGAGAAAAATACAGCTACAAAATGTAATTACAACTAATACAATTTTTGCATGTTATCTATTTTCACAGCTGGATGTTGACAGTGACTTGTAGGGTTGAGTGCCCAAGGGTACAACAGCATTGCCTCACCAGGGAACCAAACTGGCAACCTCTGTGTTACAAGCCCTGTTCCATGCTGCTATGCCAGACTGCTGTCATAGTGGTACAATAGCTTAAGGATTAGTGAAGGATACAGGTTAAGGATATTAGTGTTAGAGGAGAGTCTGTGTTCAGGAAGGTGGGATTTCAGTTTGTTCAAGAATACTGGATGACCTTGTCATGAACAGTACTGAACACGGATATAGTATGAACAGTACTGAACACGGATATACACACTTTCTGTTGCGGTTCAATCATTCTGTAATGATGGCATTCTGAAGGGGGCTAAAATAAAGATAAATGTTCTTTATTGACTGACTGAATTGACTAAGTGATTGACGAAATGATTGACCTCTTAATTAAGAGGCTTGCTGATTGAGTAAATGATTGACACGTCATTAGAGGACGTCATTAGGGCACTTCAAAAGAGAGGGGGCATTAACTGCAGTGTCCTGGTCAAATTCCTCTCCATCTAAATCAGATCACCTGATCATCCCCCTTACAGTTGATTGGCTGCAAAGTCCCTAACACTCCAGAGGTTGCCGCTGTAAATGAGAAAGGAGCTCTTGGTTGGCGCTACTGGATAAATCAATTTTAAAACCCTGTTCCCCGCCCCATGTCGTGGGCCCCATTTGAGAGTGCTTTCACCCAGGCTGCTGATCCTCTGTGTTCAGGGGGGAACACGCTTCACGCTTTCCTCCGCTCAGAGTGGCAGACACCTCTCCCGCTCCTGAATCAGCGCGTTCAGGACAGAGGGAGACCCCGTGGGCTCGGCTGTCAACCTGAGGGATGTGCGTGTCTGCAGAAAAACTGCTAGGAGGGCAGAAATAAAAAAAAAAAAATCCTCCGCTGTAATTAGGAAAGCAGGCAGATGTGCTGTAGATTAATGGATGGATCAGAGGAGGAGGGGAGATCATTTGTCTCGGATCGTGGGCACCCTTAAAGCACCAGTAATCCATAAGCCCAGCCAGACACAGTCATTCTGCATGATATTTAATGGGAGTCAACACAAAACCTCAAGCCCTCTGGCTGAAAGAGGTACATAACTTATAGCATGCTTTTAATGTTGTGTTTAAAAGCTCTCTTAACTCCGAAAGATAACATCAACAGAGCTCCGCCAGGTAACAGCAGAGCCTCAGTGGAGCAGTGCAGTGTTTGGAGCATGAAGTTCACAGGGACCTTGAGACCGGCATTGTATCATTTCTTGCTGCAGGTCAATATGTTCCTCCAGACAACCTGTGCATTTTCACATTGAGCAATGCACTCTCAGTCTTGGGCGGACTCAGCTTCCACGACTACAGACCGTCGATGTCTCACAGCATCAGTCTGTAGGATTCAGCATTGAGTGGTCATTTCAGTGTGAACATTTTATATAATTATTCTGAGGTATTTTTGTTATGTAGTAAAGGGTGGCACAAAACAATCCCATGCCAGCCTACTTCCTCTATAGCCTGGGTCAGTATACATTGATGGCTTACCCTGTTAAGGCTGCAAGGCTGCCCTTTTTGTGCATCCCCTTTTGATGCCTCTGTAACAGTGTGGCCAGTGTAGTGTTGTATAATTTCTTGCAACCGATCAATGCCAGACAACCTGTGCATTTCAGACTTGTTTGTACCACTGCTGAACTGAGCTTGCGGAATGACTGACAAGTTGACACAGCAGGTGCTGCTGTCTCGAAAGCACCTGTGATACATGCTGAACGGCACATTGGAAAACACTCCAAACCTCTGCTTAGCCTGCAGTGTTCACCCTTGCTCTGCTGTTTGCTCCACAGCGTTTACATTGTGGTTACTGCAGGGGTGTACCTCTTGTTGTGAATGTCATATTGATATATCTCAAAGATTAGCTCATCTTAATGGCTGCTATCTCAGAATGTACAAATATATATCTGAAGGTACAGATAAGAACATACATAAGTATATATCTGAGGAGACAGAGGCGGTTTGGCTTTTGAGTTATGTGCCTCAGCTGCAGGTGCATCAGTCATGATCCTCCCCCATTATAAGCCGTCCAATGAAAATCTTGCATGTTAAGATCAAAGGCTTATACTCTGCTCCTCAGAGACCAATGTGGATGACCACACTTTTGTCAAGTGGTGAATGACGCAGCTTAACCCAGGCACGTAGGTTAACCTGTTTGCACTCTTCACCCAACTCAAGTAGAAGTGGTCAACAGCAGAACCTGACAACAGAACCTGACAACAATCAAGCCTCATTTTTCAGCAATTGCCTCCTTGGCAGCGACAGAGACAGAGAGTGTTGGCCTGCCTCCAAGGACCAGAGCATCTGGAGTTTGTCAAACGGCGCTCGCTTCCAAGACTAACGTGCATTAAGGCCCAAGTTTTGAAGTGCATTCAAATCTTAATGAGCTGGTATTAAAATGACAGCTACCCTTAATCTAATCAGATCGTGGCATGCAAATTCTTCTCTAAAATTCTAGGTATAGAATCAGATGGACTTGACGTCCTGTTTCTCTTCTTCCACTGTGTTCACTATTTGAATGAATGGATATCTCCGCTCACCAGCAGATAGTGATAGATTGACCATGAAGACAATAAACCAGCCAGAAACGCAACAGACTGAAACGGTATCATGTAGCGCATTGTCTCATATTCACTTGGGGTCTGACACGCACATGGGAGTGAACTGATGGCCTGAAATGGTATGCATCCAAGCAAACAGACAAGCATACAATGGGGACTGTGTTTCCAGTAGCACCATCACCATGGAACACACATATACAGCGGCATACACACCTACATACTCACCCGCTCTCACCCACGCACACAAACAAAGGAGAGGATGTGCTGTTCCTCTAGTGCTAAAAATAGCGTCGGAGGACTGTTATCATGGCTGTGTTGAATGACATATGATGGGAAAAGGGAACGTATCTTGCTGTGATCCCTGCCCCCCTCCGGCGGACGGAAGCGCTGACTGTTCTCGGACAAGGTGCAAAATCCCGATGGAAAGTCCCACCTGTTCGACCTGTTTGACCAGGCCCCTGGTCCTGAGATGTACGCGCCCACGACGAGAGCCTAACACAGTTGCCATGTTACTGCAGTGTGCAACCTGGACAGGTTTATATTCACACAGCATACACATCTATGGACACTCATTGCAGTGTCCAATATGCAACACTAACCTGTTAGGTATAAGGTATAAGGGACATATACAACAGGTGACTGAGCATACTACATGTATAACACTAACAATGTATTAATTGTCATTTTCACATTGATACTTTTCATGTAGGTATTTTATGGAGATTTTGTAGAATATACATTGTAATATTACATCATATTATAAAATGTAATATGAGTAACATGTGCCTACAATTGCATGTGTGAAAGTATAAAAAAGGAAAGACTGAGTGAAAAGACCTCTGTATTTGTGCCCATGTACTATGATGCCTCTCACACACGCACAGAGAAGAAATAAAATGTAAAAATTAAAGTATTATTCACAGGAATCATTGTTAGAGTGTGTCCCGACCCCAGTAGGTTGGGAGTTCAGTTCCTTGACTTTAGAAACAGCGCCCACTGCCTCTCTGTTGGGTGCTTGTCACAGAAAGAGATGCGTTGTGGGTAATGACCCTGTGATACACTGTAGTCACGTCTAGTGGGTATATATAGTTCAACCCTTTCAGCTTGCTTACATCTTTGAACAGTAGCTCTCCATCTTGGCTTTCTCATTTATTTTCATCTATTTTCAGAGTACAGTACAGAGCTGACTCTGAGACAACACAGCTGTCAGTGCCCATAAGGGGAACTTGTTCTGTGTGTGCAGACCCTGACTAATCTCTTTACATAGGAACATAATCAGGTGATTATAAGGTCATAAACCTTGTCTCAGAAAAGTACACAAAACAGAGAGAATGCTTTTGGCATTAAGATGTATTCAGACAGGGGAAAATAAATCAGAGGGTAATGTTTGTGATAAAACCCGACACAAGCACAAATCGATATAATTACTCCTGTTGAGAGACAGGCCAGCAACATGCTCTGGGGATTATAAATCCACAGGATCATAAAACAGATGACAAACAGATGAGCAGGGGACGGTGCCAGAGGCAAGATTCAGAGCAACACACACACACACACACACACACACACACACACACACACACACACACACACACACACACACACACACACACACACACCATGACCTCTCAATGTTGTTGCTGCTCTTTCTCTTTCCAAGCTCAAAGGGCACCTCTTAAAAGACCCATTGGAGCAAGAAAAAAGCAAGAAATGAGGATTTACTCAGATGCCCGCATAAACTTAAAACAGCACTTTCTGGACTTCTGAATGGACATCCCTGGGGTGATAACAAACCAACCTCACCTCATTCTCATTGATCTCAGCAACATTTCTTGTGCAGTTAATCAGATCCCACAACACTTCAGCCTCTGTGTGGTCAAACTCAGCTTATGGCAATGCAACACCCCAAATCTCTAACCAGAGTGAAAACACCACTGCTTAAAAATATACATGTCTGACTTAAAACTGTCAGAATGGTAAGACTGATTTAGTTAACATGCGAAGATAAGCATTTTGATTCGATGAGGGTTAAATAAACCACAGAAGGTTGATTATGCATCTGGACCTTATCCAGTGCAAGGTCGCAGTGTGTCAGAGCTGACCCTGCTAGGGACGGAGCAGGGGGCGGTGCCAGCCTGTCACAGGCCGCAGACAGACTGTGACTCGCGAGTGGAAAAGTTACAGCGGCCAATAAACCCGAGAGGGGACGCTGCACAGATACAGGTAAGCACAGTCACCCCAACCAGCTCCGATGAGCTATAAAGAAGGGCTTAAGTGGGGTGAGGGCAATGGCCGAGGGCTGAACAGACACGTTAATGTGTTACTAGGTGCTATCAATGTGTTAATAAGTGTATCGGACCTACTTCAGCCTGCCCTACTGACATCACCATTATACAGTGCCTGATAGGTTTCTGTCCTTTCTGTCACTCATGTCCCTGACAAAGAGCTGGAAAATAGCATTTTGCCCTGTGATTGGACTGTGTCTCATAAACCTACGTGCCTCCAGCTCACTATCATGGCTAAGATAGTATCTTAAGTATGTAGCTGATAGACCTACTGTCTACACTGTCTACACTAGACCTGCTGTCAAAGACAAACTGATCCCAGTTTTTTTCCTATTTACCCCCAGGCTGTTCCTGTCAGTTCAGAGAAGATTAGGCACCATGGGTACCTTTGACTCTTCATCGAAGCTGCATCCACTGTCTGCAGTAGATAATTGGACATAGAAACCTGAAACAAAGCTTATATTCATTAATAATTAAACAAATGCATAAATGTGTAGTCATACATAAACACTCCACTGCCACGAAAGTGTTTTCAAATGTCAATTTGATGTGGATGCAGCTACGATTCGGAGCCAAGGCCACGCTTTGGGCGAGGTACCGATGCAAACGGGGGGTGTGTGTGTGTGCATGTTTGTGTGTGTGTGTGTGGGGGGGGGGTTATTACTTTTGGCATCTGTCAGGAAAATCCAATCTAAGGGCACAGACAGACTCAAAGAAGCCCCAAACAATAACACACACCGAATGGGGTGTGGGGGGGGTGTCTCAGGATACCTGCCCAGTGTGCCCATTGTAGCGGGCCTGTCTCTTTTCAGCTGTTCAGCCATTTGGAGCCTTTACCTACCCTCCCTTCCCTGAGAAATCAACAGCGGAAACAATAATGAAAAAACACACACAGATACAATACCTTTCGAGTAAACAGGAGCACTGCGTGACCTTGCGGGCTGTCTAAATGTACGAAATTCACCACGTTCATGTCCTTTTCATGAGGGAAGCAAGCCGCCTCGCTCTCTCTCTCTCTCTCTCTCTCTCTCTCTCTCTCTCTCTCTCTCTCTCTCTCTCTCTCTCTCTCTGTCTGTCTCTGTCCCTGCCTCTTTCTCCTTCAGCCTCCTCTCCTCTTTTTCTGAGCCTCCATTGTGTCCTGGCATGGCTTTCTCCTTCTCTGAAGCACGGGTTCTGAGAAAGCCTGGGAACAAAGCAAGGAGCTGTTTTCTGAGGAGACCAACTTTTCCACTTCAAAACTACAAGAATGACTTTTGGACCTATTTATACCACAGACATCTTTATTATTCGGAGTTAAGCAGAGGAAGCATACTGCGAGCAGCTGCTTTGCCGTGAACGACGAATAAAGTCAAGATGATTTCAGTATTGCTGTTGGTGATTACATTATCAATGACAATGATGATTGTCAGTAATGAGGAGGATGATGGTGGTGCTGATGATGAAGCTGAAGCACACAGGGAAGATGGAGAAACCACTCAAACCAGAGTGGCGCAAATTTACATTGCCCCTGACAATGGAATGATGATCGATCAGAAGGAAAAGAAGAAAAGATCTGTAAGAAGAGAAAGGAAGAGACCGTGACCACCCGAGCGGTGCTCGGGAAAATGAGCCGCTTCCAGAGGTTTCTCCAGGGTGTGTGGTTCGATCAGAACTCCTGTGCGGCTGGGCTTGGGTTGGCCCGGTTGGTGCGGAGGGCGCTCCCCCAGGGGCCCTGCTTTGAAGCGAGGCACCACCCCTGCCCCTCCTCTCCGCGCAGCAACCACCAGCGCCTTCTCACCCATGCGTGGGGATCGCTCCTTTTCCCCTGGGCTTCCCGGCAGCTGCTCTGCTCGCCTGAAAGCTGAAGGGCTGCATCTCCCGGCCCTGGCCCTCAGCACACACTGTGCAAGAGGGCATCACTCCAGCTGAGTTAATTAGGCCTGACTGAGCTGTTAGCCGAATGCTGATCTGGGCTTGGCATTGCTCAGAATGTATCAGACATCCCCTCTCTGTAACCGATACAGATCAGTGGAAGTGTTTTGTTTTTCCTAACAGTAGGGTACAAGCAAACCTGCTTCTGTAAATTGGTCCTCCCCGAGTCCCTTAGACAATTTAGTGAAAGGAACTCGTTGATTGCCTATGCTGGACTGTTGATTGCTGGCCAACAGCCGCAGCCCCTTGTGAGGTTCTCCTGCCTGCTGGCTGAGTGGGGTTGGGCTTGCTTAGTAGCTGCCGCCTACGACCACAGCTGAAAAACACTTCTATAGGTCATATGGGCACTCTCTCACACTGATCTCCATGTTCAGGATGAGGGAATTTTTTTCTGAAGTTCCCTCTCACTGCGTCTCTTTCTTGTACATGCACTCATGCACTCACTCACACATACACACAGAATGTATCCATTCAAAACCAACAGTGACATACCAGATTAACAACATTCCCAGGCCAGCAAGTGTACGTACAACACCATTCAAGCATCACTACAAGTACACTTGTACTAATCTGAAACTAGACAGCCTAGGAAACTATAGGAAGTCATTCAGTACATTGACATATATTATATATAATATATAAGCACACAAGATATACACACACATATTCCCCCCCATACACGCACACACGCACGCACGCACGCACGCACGCACGCACGCACGCACGCACGCACGCACGCACGCACGCACACACACACACACACACACAGGGCGTGATGTCTTTCCACAGTCCTGATTGAAATTAATAGTCAGTTGTTAAGGGTTGATCGTGAGGAACCCCGAAGTGGGCAGACCTTCCTTGTGCTATCTGCTGTCTGGCCTGCCATGACCTCTCACATGCAGCACTGGAGTAGAGGTTATGTGGTCACTTAAAATCTCTATATGTGAAAATAAATAATTTCAGAAATGAATGTCCTGGAGAGGGTTACTGTCATGATCTGTGATCACAGCTCTTCGTGCCATGAAGAGCCTGCAGTCAGGGTTCTTTTCCTTAACCACAAAATCACTTTAATTTAATCATCATTGCAGATGTAACTTAAAAAACAGCTTGTGCAACTTTGTGTGTGTGTGTGTGTGTGTGTGTGTGTGTGTTTGTAAGTGTGTGTGCATGTGTGTGTGTGAATGCTTGTGTGTGAGACAGACAGTTAGGGGAGGGTGTGTGACTGTGTGTTTTTGTGTGTGTGTGTGTGTGTGTGTATTTATATGTATGTGATACAGAGTGAGTGGGGAAGGGTGTGTTTGTGTATGTGTGCGTGTGTGTGTCAGTGTGTAAGTCAGACAGTGTATGTGTATATATGTGTTACAGAGTGAGTGGGTGTGTGTGTGTGTGTGTGCGCGTGTGTGTGTGTGAGTGGGAGATTGAGGGAGGTAACCACAATCATAGCTCCAGTGTAGGACAGGAATGGTTAACATCTGTTGTCCCACAGTTTGGAAAATCCCTGGAGATAAACATTCTTAGCCAACAGCTTGATAACCTGACAGAGCCCATTAGCCATGCTTTGTGCTGGAGGCTACTCAGGTATTGCATCATCACCTTCTAATCTAAAACTGCTGATATTTCCATGAATCCTGTGAAAGGCCTGTCCACATGACACCTTGTCTCTGTGCAACTTGTGGCTCTTTAAGAGTTTATTTGCAAATGAACTCTTCAATTTTCCTCATGGCTGCAGACACTGATCTCAGTGTGACATAATTCCTGAAGTCTGGTACGTATTCAAATGAAAACAAAAAGAGCAACCCTGGTGACCTTTATGTGGATATTTTTAATCAGATGCAGTTCTGTTCAGCCTGTAAACTGGCTCACTCTTTTGCTGTTAAACTATCTCTCTGTCTTTCCAGTGGTTTAACCTGGTTGACTAGAAGTGGATCAGAGAATTATTTCCCTTTCTATCCGCATATTGGTGTTTTCAGATTTTTTTTTTTTGCAGACTGGAAAATGCTTGCTCTGAAGCAATATGGAAGTACCTGTCTCTTTTCAAACTTTTTTTCAAATAAGTTTTACTCATAAGACTGACTCTCAGACGCTGCATCAAACTGAGGCAGGCTACATTTCTACAGATTCTTTTCGTCCACAGGTGCACCATGGGATGTGGGTACAGGGGGGTGGAGGACCTTGGATGGGAGATGGGGGAAAGAGGCCTGGGGGGACAGAAGGAAAGGAGGGATATAAAGGACAGGGTGGAACAGAGGGGTACAGAAGGAATGGTAGCCACAGGACACGTAGATAAGGCCAGGACAGTGGGCTGGAGAAGGCAGGAGGACAGGGGGTGGTGTAGAAATACAAGGCAAAGAGTAATACATAAGCATTACTATCACAGTATTAACTGCATTACTGTATATAATAATACAATGAAAATAATAACACTAATATGTAGTAATAATGCAATAACAATGCATGCATAAACTGGGAGCCCTCTGACAAAACAGTCAACTGATACATATGCTCAGCACAGACTTCATAATATTAATATTATTACTATTATTATGATTAATCATAATTATTGAGGATGATCAGTAGTGCTACTACTGATACTAATGGTACCAGTGACGCTATTACTGCAAATTTGCTGACTAAATATCAGGGTATATAGTGTTCATTCTTACAGACAAACAGACATTTCCTGAAGTAGGACAGGAGGAGGGTGTTGGTGGGGGTGGGGGGTGGGGGAGGCACAACGAGGGGCGGGGCTGTTAATGGGGTGAGGAGGGCGAAGTGGAGGGCGTAAGCGACAGGCCCGGGCTGAACAGCTCACCGCAAAACATCTGCTGTCAGAGGAAGAAAAAAAAAAAAAAAAAAAACAAAAAAAACACTGACAAGCAACACATAGGCGCTGCGGCAGCCTGAGGAAATGTCACAGCTAGACTTCCAGAGAAGACCTGTCTCTCTAAATGACTCACCAATGCACAGCAGATTTAAGGGAGGACAGAGTCAGTAAATAAATACAGTCTCAATACAAGGGCACACAGCTCCTGCACACAGTTCAAATCCCACCCTGTAATGCCATGTTCATAGTTGTACGATAGCTGCAAACTCAGGCATACATAAGCAAAGCCCACTCCAGCACCTAGTGCTGTTATCACAGGAAGCTGTTACAGTTAAAAGAACTGTCAGGAAATTTGCATGTTTTTTGGCTCACATAAACAGTGTTGCATTAATTTAACATGTGTTGCTGGGTACAGCTGCCTCGGATCAAAGAGAGATCGCCTGCAGATAACAGGGTAGACCACATTGCTCTGCACAAAGACGCAGCTCTCTTGCTTCCTGTATGTAAACCTACAGCAGCGCTTTGGACCTCCTGACTTTTGACCTCTGGGTCAGGTTGGGCTTTGAGGACAGGAGGAGAGCCTCTTTGGGTGAAACCGATGAGGCTTAGACTTCAGGGTGGAGGGTGGGATATGTGGGATTGGGGGAACATTGCTGGAAGAGATTGGGCTGAAGGATCAGCTGGTGGTGCTTTTAATGGGCAATTTCTCTTCACGTTTAGGAAGAACAGTCACTGCCCCCACTGTCACCAAATGACACTCTCCCTTCCGTTTTGGTGCGCGTCACCCGGCAAAATCCTCCCTCTGTGGGAATCCATGAGAATCCTCACAGTCCAACCACCGGCTTGCCACAGAATCACAATGCAATCACAGTCACATGCAGAATGCAATTCAGCCAGATATAAGGTGACAAAGAATACTGCTTGCACTATGTGACATAATAATGCAATAATAATGATAAGTCTTATACTACACGACATAATAATGCAATAACAATGCATGCAGGACCTGCCAAAGGCAAACTTTAATGTGGGAGTCCAATGACACAACAGTCAAACGTGACATATACTCAGCACAGACATCATACTATTAATATTATTCAATACTCTTATTATTAATAATATCAATAGTACTACTAATTCCAATAACACTACTGCTGCTATTAATTTGATTAGCAAGTTGCACTGTAGGTAATATTGATCCATACAGCCAGATATTTATTGAAGCAAGCATAGTACTCAAGGATGCCTTCAATGGATTGAACCCTGCAACCTTTGGGGTTCATGCCCAGACACACCACCGGGCCACTGGGGCTGACGCCGTACTGCCGCTACCTGCTTAGTCTGTCCTTAAACAACATACATTAACCAAAGTGGTTTAGGGACACACTCGGTGACCCACGTCATGACCAGATGCTCAGAGTCACATGCCACTATCTAAAGCCGCCAGTAAGTAGCAAGCCAATTAAAGTGTGTCCTGAGAAATCCTGCTTTCATGACATGGGGCGGCCAGTTGCCGCTCACCCACTGCTACAAACAGACACATGCTGTTGCAGCCAATGAGCACCGCAGGTCAACCCAGGCAGGCCAAGCCGACCCTGGGAGTGACAACAAATCTCTCTCATACAGTTTCCTTCCCAGATGTAGCTGTTTAGCTGCAGAATTCCCTGAAATTGTCAAAAAGTAAGGCTAATAAGATGGGGATTGTAATAAACTAAATTCATGCAGCCTTGTCAACACCCAGGATGTTGCTTTCTTGTCGGATCTTTCTCCTGTAAGAATTCTGAGAACTCTGAAATTCTGACCAACACCTGTGCAGTCGATGTGCCCCTATATGAAACAAGTACAAGTGTTGTCCGAGTGCTTATTCAAAGAGGTTAAGATTGTAACAATGGTCTTTATGCATGTCAATTATGGAACACACTTCCAGTTCCCAACAGAGACCCATTGACCCTGGACATATTTAAAATGCAATCGAAAATGTTTCTTTCAGAAGCAGCTCTAAAACAGTACTACTGATGCTGTTGGCTTACTGATGAATACAACTACTTTATTCCTTATTACAATGCAGGTATTGTAAACTGTATGCTTTCTTTGTTTTGAGTTTTTAAATTACTTCTGATACCTTGAGAAATGTGTGTTGTGAATAAATGCTTTATTAAAATTCATTAAGCATGTAGCTGCTCTACAATAGGGGCTGAATGAATGTACTGTCTGAGTCTCTATCTGGGGTTTAAGCTTGCAGCAGAGATTGTCCTTTTTCAGAGAGCATCTCTACACAGATACACCTCTCTTGTGCGTACTCCCATTAGTGTACCTCATTTTACAACGATTGCTAAGTGAGATGATGGCCTGATATCACCCCAGGGGAAACTGTGTTAATCTTACAAATTGCAAAGTTTACTACTACCGACATATATATACTGAGGGATTTTCAGTTCATTTTTACTGAAGAGGGAAAAAAACCTAGGAGGAAGCAAACTGACCATGACTGTAAGGAGTTACCATAATCAGACAGAAATGATAAAAAATAATGTGGTTCTTATTGACAACATGCTTATGAGAGATAGGGAGCTTCGCTTCTGATAAGCATGCTGAGGATGACCATATGTCTAGACTAGGTCTCATAATCACCCAAGAAAATTTTGTCCACTTGCGTGAGCGCAGCTGACAACCACAAACACACAACATTCTGTGCACTTAGTTGTAGAGATGAAGTATGCAATTCTCCCCCACGGAGCACAACATGTCATACATAAACTGCTCCTGCAGGGTAACAAGGCCACCAATGACCCTGATGTTGACAGTCAGCGACTATGCACTCACTGTATGTTACACATACAGGAAATGCATTTTCACATGGGTGACTAATTTGACAAGATGCATTTCAGTTTTTTGACACACACTGGCATTTGATTAGCGATACTATCATGTGTGAACAAATTACACATCATGATGAGTCTTGAGGATGATTTATCACACACAGTGACAGTTCAACACTTTCAAAACACTGCTGGCATGTACAAAAAAAATCAACTCAGAGTTCACAACATCACATTCTTTGTATTCTTTTTTTTTCCTTTCTGTAGGCAGATCTCTGAATCTAACCACTGTGCTGTACAGTACATTTTATAGCCTAAAGAGATATAAAAAGTACTATACATTATCTAAAACAGTCCTCTCCATTGTCTCTTTTGCATTCCCAATCTTCCAGACTAGGTCTGGGGGGGTCAGCCTCTCACTATATCATAGAGGCGACTCTATGATCCATTTTGCCTACTCACAGGGGCTCACACTTTGGCGTGACCCAGATACAGTGACTTCTGCAAGGACAGGAAACAACAGGAACAAAAAGTACAGTCAGTGATGGGATATTGCATGAACACTGCAACCAACCTTACCAACATTCTCCGGGGCAGAGGTGGCTGCAGCTCAGTGGGTGCTCAACTCAGCCTGCAACCAGAAGGGCACAGGAACCAATCCTGATGGGCTGCTTGTGTTGTGACCTCGATCAAGGTACCTATACCTAATCTCACTCCACTATGCACCTAATCTCATCTGACATTACTGAGCATTTAGGTGAGACAGAGCTGAGTTCCAGCACAACAGAACAGCAGTGTCTCCAGCCAAGTTATATGAGCAACAGTGACAGACCAGGTTAACAGCACTCTCAGAACAGCGAGTGCATGCACAACATCAGTCATGCATCATCACAAATTAGCTTGTGCGAATCTGAAACTAGACAGCCTAGAAAACTATGGGAAGTCATTAAGTACATTGACGTGTGACTTATCTTATGCATAGATCTTATATCTCTCTCTCTCTCTCTCATATACATATACATATATATATATATATATATATATATATATATATATATATATATATATATATATATATATATACATATATAAATGTACACATACGTGCACACACACACATAAACAGTTTCAAGGACAAAGGTATTTGCAGAGCAATCCAGCAGTGGGATTCTTTAAGGTAAACAAGTGTAGCATTGGTTGCTGTTGCTTGTCACCTTGGCGACGTCATCCTCTGGGGACTTTCCGTCGCGGCCTGGCAGCGAGCGGGGCTTACGGTAACGAGCAGCGCTCCCTCTGGCCCCGCACAGATGCCGGCGGCTGATAAGGAGTGGGAAGAAGGTGTGTGTTGGGGGGGGACTCGCGCGTCCGCCAATGGCAGAGCGGGGGAGCAGGAACCCGAGCCCGCTGGCCGCATGCTCGCCCCACCGTGGCTCTCCCCTCTGCCTCCGGCGCAGGTGCGCCTAGCGCTGCGGCCGCAAAGAGAGAAAAAAAAAACACACACACACACACAACAACAACACGGCGTGCGAAGAGCCGGCGACGGGGTCGCGCTCTGCAGGGGCGTTACGCACTTCTTGGAAAAGGAGCACGGTGCCAGACTACTTGGTATTCAGTGGCGGGCTTTTCTTGGTAGCTGCGGTTGCGGAGGGGGGTGGAGCTTGCTGTGGCGGTCTAGTCCCTGGACACACAACCCAGGGAGGGTGTAAGCGTGCATCCTGCGGCAGGACGGGGTGTGGGGCGAGGGGAGGGCGGGGCTGGGAGAGGCGTGGGGTTGGGGGGGTATGGCTTACATTCTGAGTTCTTTTGCATGACGTTCCACCTGAACAGCATAAGGTAATTAAGTTAGAGGATGGACGGCTTCAGGATAAAATGCTGCATATCAACTGCACTGAAAGATGAGGGCACCTGCTGAACCCATAAATAATGTCACAATGATGCTGTTTCCTTGTTTCCTGACATCTCGGTTGGGGTAATTTGGGTGCACTAAACCAACAGCACCAGCACTGACTCCTACACTGACCCCCCCTCCCCCCACCAGCAATTACTGTAAATCATGACATCAACTGTGGGAGCCATGAGACTACGATTACAATGGAACTATGAATGTTTACTTAAAACGAGGAACCAGGATATCTTCCTCTTTGATGCAGTTGAGTTCATTGAGAGCAATTCATATTGGCTTTAAACAGAAGATGAAACTGTGAAATGTTAAAACAACAAGGTATTAGAGGACATACAGTATATCATCCTTCCATTAAAAGACAGTTCCTGTATGGTACAAGATTTGTAGACAGAAAAATAAAAATAAATTTGTTTGTACACATATATGTAGCAAACTACAAAATTGAACAGTCTGATAAAGTAAACAGATTTAGCTCTGCTGTTTTTATGACTGTAGCTTTCTAACATGATCTACAATGCAGTTTGCTAAAATGCAAGCTGGTTAAATGTTGCTTTTTTCACACATTGATATTGGTCACTTTTTCCAAAGTAGATTTTGGACACTGCAATGCAAGAACCATTATATTTCCTCAGCAGATGCCAGTTTAGCCAGATGAATGGATCTCTAAGCCTGACAAGACAAAGAGAACACTGCCTGCATTCTCGGTTAGGGGCCTCCTTAATCTCTGACCGGGATGGCCAGGGGATGGTGGCATCTGTAATTTGGGAGGACAGTAGTTATGAAACCCAGGGGGGTGCCATCGTGCCATCATGGTCTCACCACCCAGGGGGGTTGGGGGTCACAATGGACGTCTGACTGCTCTTCAGACAAACAGATAAACACAAAACCCAGTGGCCATAAAGCAGAATGGAGAAGCTGCACAGGAGGCTGAAACCCAATCTGAGGTGTGAGTCACATTCAAAACAGAGACACAGGAAAGGGCGGGTTTGTCTGGAGCTTGGTGGTGGTGGGGGGGTTCCTGAAAGAGGCGCGTGGGTTTTGGGAGCTGTGACTGCCTACTCAACACGAAAAAGCCATTGGCCTAAGAATAGAACCACTGATCACCAGTGACAGACTACCTAAAATATTAGCACTGGGTTCAGAAATACTGTGTTTGTTCCACTTTGGAACGAAAAGGCAAGTACTAGACCTGCATCCCCATTCTCCTCTGGGCTGACAGAAACTGAGGAAGCTGATGCCACCAGATTGGTGGTGGAGAGACCTCCTGTCAGAATGTGTCATCTGTTCTAAATCTCTGACAGCCGCAGAGAGAGTGCAGAGTCCGACCCTTTCTTAGTAGTGGTGGCAGTAGTGCCACCAGAAGCTAAAATCGGATGCCACGGCGGTCAGAAACAAAGCAATCAAGGAAAACTGCTGTGCAGCAAATATGATCAATGTAAAACACTTAACCAAAGTCCGCTTTTGAAATTAAGTTAATCTTTTTCAACATATTTTTTAATTGCTTTATTTGTTGAATAGTGATTATTCAGAGTGACTTAAATATTTACATGACATCTGTATAAACAGCTGGATGTTTTTACTGAAGAAATTCAGGATAGGTGCCTTGCTAAAGGGTCCAAAAACTGCCTATAGGAGGTACGAGCACTTCTCACCACTACACCACACTGCTGCATCCATCTTTAGCTTTCTTCTGTTGCTGCATTAAAGCCACCACCAGCATGTCTTAAATCCTTTAAGATGAAAAAATATATAATAAAAATCCACTAGGCGTAACCAACTTTGAATAGCTAATGGATAGCAATCAAGTGCTACGCAAGTAATCAAGTACTTCTAACTACTGATGGCACTGACATCTTATTGACACCATTAACACCATTAATAAGGTTAAACATGCTCCCATTTGTAGAGGGATGGGAAGCTGGCCTAAATGCAGAATAAAAGACATCATTAGACACAGTCATGGAGATCAATAGGGATTATGCTAAAGGATGTGTGCTCTCTGAGCTGTGATTTCTGCACTGTGCATGTGGAGAGCAATAAGAGGGGCAATGCACAGATTTTCTAGGGCTCAAAGAAGGGTATAGTTTAACAGTGGTTGATCTGGCTGGAAATGGCACTTTTGACTCCAGGGTGAAAAGGACAGTTGAAGCAAAAACAAGAAAACAATAAGAAATTGAATTAATGTAAGAAGAACAAATGAACAAAAACATAAAGAAAGCACGGTAAAGGTATTAGCCCACATACGTAGCCCACGTAAATGCCCTTTCAGTACATTAAGACGTAAAGTAAACAATTGCTGCTTGACGAATTGCCGTAGCGTAGACATAAGTGAAATTGTGTTCGTGCGCACTCTGCTGGCAATGGCGCCGAACTGCATGCTGAATTGCGGAGTGCAATTTTTTACCATTACACCGTTCAAGCACCTTCACAGCCTGCAGCCTTCAGCTGATTCTTTTTTTTATACAGCTGAGAACAAGACACAGCCAGTTAGTAATTAGTGGAGTTAGGGTACAGGGATAGAGAGTCAAGACTGCATCGAAATTACACTCGGAACCAAGAGGAAAACAACAAATGGTCATTTAGCGACGGTTTCGCAGAACTAGTGTTGGGGACGAGACGTATATGCGGGAGTGTCTGCAAATTTGATTGTAAAATGATTATTCTTAACTCAGGAGCAGCCTAGTGCTGTAAATTAACTGGTTAGATGAACAGCGCCATGCACCTGAGTTTTAAATCCAGGCTGTACAACAGTCCTAAGAGTACTTTCGTTCACCTCTCATTTCGATTATAAATTATAAACATACTGAGCGCTTTTTCTGAATAGAATCCAACCAGACAGTTATTCAGACTATACTTACCACACCTGATGTAGATATCTTTGTCTTTAAATATTACTAAGGTTACTGTCAAAAACAGTTTGATAACTATCATTTTATACCCCATATAAAAGCATTATTGGGACAATGTCGTGTCCAGATACAGAATAATGTCTCTTTTCATCAGTATCTAAGGATATCAAACTAAGGTAAATACACATAAAACTGTCACTAATAAACAGGGGGGAAGACCTCAAATAAGCAGTCATTCAAAATTGACAAAAGTAGAACAGAAAATCCCGAAAGCGTCTACTGGGGGACGCGGATGTGTGCGAGCACAAAGCTGAAGCGATACGCAGTGCGGATCTACGGCATTTCATTTCACAAACAGTACCAGTCCTGTCTGACATAACTCTTCTGGTGTGTGGGTTTTCAATGTGCGGAAGTTTTATCCTGGGAAATACAGATGCGACGCGCAAGCGCGTTTTTAACAAGGTCAACAAACTTCCAACAAACTTCGGCGCGGTGCGACGACTCGTGTCTGGCGCCGACTGTTTCTGGAACAAAAGACAGCGATCGTGGATTCCACAAGGCAGCATTCAGAACGGGAGCAAGCACGTACACAAGGGGAAACAGCAGACATAGTTCAAAAGTACAAATACTTTGGCGCTATCTTGACGTCAACTTAAAATTTTCCGAGAACGCTGAGGCAATGGTTGAGAGCAGTCGGCAACAAGATTCCTTTTAAAGGAACTCTAATCATTTAGAGAAAACGTTACCGTCACGACAACCCTCTACAACAGAGAGAATCCTGTTCTTTTTCTTATCTTCTGCGTCTGTTTCAGTTCCTGAGTTTCAAGAACAAAGGGCACCTCCACTGTACAAGGCAGTGAGGTGAGCCCCAAAGAAGCCTGACAACATTGTTCAGACAGCAAACCCCGAAAAAAATCATCACTTACATCCTTCTGCTGTCATCCTTAGTGCCACCTCTGGGACGGTGATTCTGCTGCCCAAGAATCAGAAGCAGCAGGGGGAGGGGAACATCTGTACCTAATGCAGAGCCAGCCTGCTCACCTCCAGCCTTTCCCTAAGTGCCCCCTGGTTCTGATAGGTCATATGCACACGCACATACCCCAGACTGGCCTTGCTAGGCTATCTAACCTGACAGACTCTTGCACCCCAAACCACCAGTCTTGCTTCTTTGCATGTGCATTTGCCAGACATTGCTAATGTGTATATGTTGTCCTGTGTATGTATTGAATTGGTGAGTGTGTTGTTGTCCGTTATGCTTCAATCCAGCTGCCCTATTAGTTCAAACTTAGTTGGACTGTTTTGCTTTGCACTGTAGCCTCCCGTCTCTCTGTCTCTCTTGGCCATCACTCCCTCCCAGCTTTACTTTACCAAGTCTTTTCTTAGTATCACTCCAGGTTGTGACCTGTTCATAAAGAGGCTCGGTTTCATCTATAATTCACTGAGCTGTTTTCCCGTGGGCTGCAGACGTGCTAAAAGCAGGAAGTCCCTCCAGTGAGGCTTATGTGGGTACTTCTCTAGCATCTTACCAAACGCACCTTACATATTTTACAGTGCACCTTCTGCATAATTCAGAACTTGCCTGCTAAACACAGCAGTGCTTGAGACAGGTCGCAGAGACTTTTGAAGTGAATCAGAATTAAACTATGACCGTCCTCTTACATCTGCTTGGCTATAATGGACATTTTACTTGTTGAAAAGACACCGGGGGAATGACTCTATTACTCAACAGCACAACAGCTGGGCTCCCACTGGAACCCTCTGGTTGCAAGTCAAGTTCCATAACCACCTTCTCCACACTACTGCTCTTCAGAAATATGAAATATCAAACCATCTCCTCTACTTTGTCAGGGGAAACATGGGGGAGTTATGCACCACCTTCCTTGGATTATGAATTACTTAAGCACCATGGACCCAGACATAAGTATATAAATAATATTAAATGCTCCAGCAAAGTATAATGGGAACTGGAGATGCTGCAGCATGTTTGCTCTGCTGACCTCAGGTCAGCGGGCTGTACCCGCACTTTGGCCCATGCTTTGTTCTGTAGAGAGAGGGTGATGTCATCACCACCGATCTGAGGTCAGTGGTCAGTAGTCAGGCTGTGGACAGTGTTCTGTGCTGTAAGTAAGGGAGGTGGGGGTGGCGGTGAGAGACCTTATCTACCCAAGCACCCTGTCAATACTGCAATTCTGTGTGAATGAGAAGCTCCTCTTGATGTGGGAAACATGTTTGAACTCTAAAATTTAAACATAAACACTTTGCTTAGTTACTCCGTTTCATGTGGTCCGCAAGGTTTTCCCCACCGTTTCCAAGCGCTCCGCGTTGCTTTTGCGTGCAGCTCCAATGTCTTACGCACGGGGGCACTGTCGCGCCACGTATGAAATACGCCCCGAGGAGCCAGAACACAGAAGATGTGTAGAGAGGATCAGAAGCCAGCTGTAAGCGGTGTTAACAATGCCTCCGTGATCCGGATTTCATCTGTTTACAGCCAAGCTACACTGCAACTCAATGCAGCCCGCAACAACCTCGATTACTTTGAAAAACCGAGAGACGAGCGCGCGGCACGACTCACCGTAATTCCATTGTGAGGCTGGCTACTAATGACCGGCCGGCACTTGCTTGTTGATTCGCCGGTGGCGTGAATAGAGCCAACGCTGGCCCGGTGCCCACGCTCCATTTGTGCCCATGCACAGTCGCTCCGAAGGGAGCGCCCAGTTACATGCTCTGCCGAGGGTTTGGCTCCTCAACTCTGTGCTAAAATTCTCTCTGTGGGATTGTAAGCGGCACTTAATGAGTTTACTTCACAAACAGGTGCGCCGGATTAGAAACGGCACGTTTTAAGGGCACGAGTCTACCCATTCCAACGCGGTATTCAACGGCTGGTCCTGGGAGGTCTGTCACACATTCACATCGCCCTGACAAATGAAAACAAGGTGGAAGAGTAAAGGGACTTGTTGTATCTAAACTCTCATTATTAACGTACTAGAAAAAAAACCCCCTGGACATCCAAATGAATGGCAAGAGCGTTATAATTATGGTAATTCCACGTATTAAAGTCTTAATTAAACTGCCTAAATGTGAAACTTTGGCCCACTGTATCAGTGATTACCCACATTTAGAGGTTGTGGCTGAGTTGACACGGAAACCTGTTCCAGGGCGCCCTCTACTGGTGAAAGGTAGAAACATGTTAGTTTCCTTGATTTTGTTCAGTTATTTATTTGGAAGTGGTTCATCTCAGACCACTTACACAGTTGTAATTATTGACCTAGCCCATATTGGGGTCAGACAGGAAGTCTATTCCTCCAATAAAGTTGACATTTTGCAGATTTATTCTACTGTTGGAAACAATTTTTAATTAGAGGTTAAAACTTAATATTGTTTCTCAAGCAATATACCTTTCATAAACAATGCCACCCTGCCAGACAGTTTGTCTGACCTGACAGTTCTGGTAGTGGGTAAAGATGGACGAAGAGCCAAACAAAAAAGCAGACTTTTGTTAAAAAAAAAAACAACAAAAAAAAAACCCCACAACCCATCGTTTAAACTGCTTTGTGTTAGGAGCTGAAATCTTGCTTGCCCGGTCTGTGTGATAAATGCTGACACCTCTGTGCTGGTTGGTGTGTTCTGGTGCATCGAGGGCGCCTCGCTTCACCTGCAGTTTGGCAGTTTTTTTTTAAACTTGGCCAGGCAGAAGGAGAGGATGGGAGGATTCTCTCTACAAAAAAAAAAGTATTTTTGGCATTTCAAGGTTCAGATTTTTCATATCACATAAAAGAGTGTTGTTTTCCACTGACCTTTGTAAGTTTTAATGCGCTCTGAAAGTTGAGGCATTTAACCTACGGCCTAGCAAACGCTGAAAAGAGAATTCTAGTAGTAACTAAATTTTGACAGAAAAAGGTGGAGCAGAGTCTAGTAATTCTAAACTCTTACAGTGGATTCACTGACTCTTGGGTAGGCCTGTCTGAGATATTGGCATCAGCACTGGGATCCCCAGTGAGCTGATTCACTAAGTCAGAACAATTCACAAAGTCTGGCTGATTCCCTAACTTTGAGATATGGATGCTTGAGTGATATCTATCAACTAGGGATTCACTAAGTCTAACTGAATCCCTTACTCTGAGATATGCATGCTTGAGAGATATCTTTCAGCCTGGGATTCACTAAGCCTGACTGAATTCCTAACTCTGAGTTACAGATTCCTGTGAGGTTTCAATCAGGGCCAGGGTCAGAGCCAGCACCGCCTATCTTCTGTTGCATCCATCTTACTGGCCCCTCCTTGTTGAAGCTCTGCCTTTCCAAAAGAACTCTGATCTTTGAAGCCATGCCCCGTTGCTGGGTAGCTGCTCTGTGGTTAGAAGAGGTGCATCATTGTCCTGATGACACATCCCCTGGGGACTACATTACCCGGAAGAGTGTGACGGCACATGGAGATTTAGGCAGACCGGTGGTTGCTCTTTTGGCAAGGGAGAGACCGTGCGTTATGGGATGGGGTGTGTACGACGTCCCTGGGCTGTCTGAGCACTGTCCCAAGAACCCAAGGCGGCACCCTTTCCCAGCAGCCTTAGCCCTCATGACGAAGCCTGTGGGGCCCCTAAAAGCGTGTCACTACGCCGCCCAAGGACGCGGGCGCCCGCCTCCGCCAGGGCAAGGCGGCGGAGATCAGAGAGCAGTCAGGCAATATTATCTCGGAGAGAGAAAGAGGCTCGCTCCGCGGGCTGTTGAGACCGGCTCCCCACCAGGTTGCCGACGCTTCAAAGCCCGCGGACAAAGAGGCTCTATTACCCGAGAACAATGCGGCGGGAAAACGCGGCGGCGCGCGTGGAGCTGCGAGCGCAATTTACGGCGGCGCACATCAAAAGCCGCTCTCCCGCTCAGAGAGAGGTTAAACAGATGCATTTTCAATAGGCTTCTAACGCAGCGCACGCAGATACATGCGCGCCTTAAGATTCGTGTGCTCAGAATTCCATGGTGACTAATGGAGCTGTGATTGCGCGCGCCGTGCCGTGTGAAAGCATCGCCTTTGATATGTAGAAGAAACGGGATGAATCGCACAAGCTGAACGTCCCACGGGCTGTCTCTCATTCATCTCGGGGTCCCGAGATGGCTGCGGTCCTGGAGTACGAGGAGGGGCAGAGATCAGGGGTGCGAGCTAAGCCAGGCACGTACGCCCAGGGTACCTCCAAGGCTCGCGTTCCAGAAGTTTCCCTTCGCGGAGCACGCTCTGATTAATTATTAACCCTGATTCTCGTGAGGATGGGGCTGCCCATTTCACGGCTGTGATGAGAGTGAAGTGTTGCCATTTGTCGCCTTGTGTTTCCTGTGATGTGACAGCTTCTTGGAGGGGTCCTCCCAATTCACAGCAGTGCTGTCCAAATGCATGCACACATGACATACACACACACATACACACACTCACTCCCATACAATGCCTGCATGCACACATACACCACACACACATACATGCATATACACACATGCACACACATGCACACTTTCAGACAATGCCTGCATACACACATGCATACACACACACACACACAATACTCACACACACATACGCACTCATCCTTTTTTCAAACAGTGCACCTGTAACATCAGTCACCGGAGCAGAGTTTGAATATTTGAAAATGCTGCATTCTCTCCTGTAGTCTCACTTCATACCCTCTGTTGTGGAGCACAGAGAATTCAAATGAAAGGACTGAATCACTTAACAACACTGTCTCCCCAGACCAGGATAACACTGCTGCCTTCATGGAACAAAGAATCACCTCATGTGTCCCTCTGCCATGCCTACCTTCAAAGCATCACACTTCTCTCTAGCCACAAAGTCTCATGCAAGCAGCTGGCTATTTTAGCCTTTGTCAGCACATCTTAAATCACACAAATCCAAAGCAAGTAATACTACGGTATCTAGCTAGCTGGTAAGGTAAATGGTCTGAATTTAAAATATAAAATATCTTCTTCAATACAGTGCTCTGTAGTAGCTTCTCATCCTGAACAAAATGTCCCATTCTGCGGCAGTGACATCTCATTTTCTTGCGCTAGCTTTTCCATCTCCTTTTTAAAAAAATTTTCTTCAGGGTCGATGAGAAGTACATCATGCTGGCTTCTTTTGTAAGGATATGGATGGATAAATTCCCCTGCATTTTTTATATGTAACTTGTGTGCTTAGTTGTTCCTTTATTTAGTGCAATTGTATTTGTTTAATTTTCATTAAATTATCTTATCTGCTGTATAATATATGTGTGACCAATGTCCAGCAAAGGCAATACAATACAAGCCAGGGAGGCAGCTATGTTCAATGCTGCAGTGAAGCAAAGGAGCTGTTGTACAGATGTTCCTATACGAACAGCTTGAGATGCGTTTCATGCCCCACAGAAGCCTGTTGTTTTTGCGCGCCAGACTCCTTTCACTGATCCAGAGCTCTGGCTCACGGGGTGCAGGTGCCTTCACCCACTCCCCTTGCAGTGGAGAGATATATCCATCGTGACAGGTCTTGCAGTTATTAACATCCATATTATATCCGATTAAACCGGAGTCACTGCACGCGGTGAAAAGGCACAATCATTCCGCTAATTAACGGACGTTCACGTTCCGAAACCTGCGACCCGCTGATGTATAGTGACATCAGCAAAGGTGATTGAGGTGCTCTGTGTGTGTGTGTGCAGCTTGCTCGGGGGAGGGTTGGGGCTGGGGATCAAGTTGCCACACATAGTTGCATGTGCCATTACTCTGCTATGGTTAAAGCTGCCAGATCCATGTTCCCTTGTTGCTCCCTAGAGTTCTGGGTTCTCATGTAAAAAATAAGCCAGCAGCCCCTCCTTGTACCCAAGAACAGGTAACCCCTTTTAGAAACGAACCCCCTCAGCTATCAGCTCACTACCCCCAGGAACCAGCAGACCGACATCCCTGTTGTCAGTCGGGATCAGCATCACTTGTGACCGGCGCACTGACACATGCACCCTTTGACATGCATAACCATGCACATTTGCAGTCAGACAGCATACGAGGGATGGCGACGTGATTAGGTTACCTGTCATTCACGCGTGTGGCAGCATGTGTCTCATGTTTGCAGTTGGACCAGATGTACAGTATGTGACATGGCGATAAACTGAAGGTCCTTTCAGAATTTACTGCTTAATCCAAGCATACTGTTGAATTATATTAACATTGGCAAGAAGGTGTAACTGAAGGTAACTGTTCCCAACACTGGTGCGGTGCCATAGTAACCAGAAGATCTGCAGGCTTGAATCCCAGGCAGGGCACTGCTATGAAAGCTGACCTGCCTCTGTGAAATATCCAGCTGTATATGTCATTACTGTGAAATTATGCATATTACTAAGAAATAATACATTTCAATGCAATAATTTATTTAGATTGTATGCCTGTCCCCTATGGCATGAAAGACATCATTTCCAATGAAACAGCATCCAACAGGCCAGCAATTTGCTGGTGTTGAAAGGCTGGCTGCACTCCTCTAGTCACCACCAGAGAAAACCAGTCCATCCAGCTGCATAACCCATAACTACCACTGAGACAACAGCTGAAATTAAACAATGTGTGTGTGTGTGTGTGTGTGTGTGTGTGTGTGTGTGTGTGTACATATGTTGTGTGTGCATATATGTATGTTTGAGCACAACAGAGACTAGCCTTCGGCAGGCAGCAGTGACCCGTATACACTCTGACACACATTACTTACCAGGACCGCTATATGCATGCTTGAAAAGGTACGATGATCCTGCAGCAGGTAAGGGCCAGGTTTTCTTGAATATATAAAAGTTGCTCTTCTTCATGGTGGCATATGGATGCTGGGTGTTGAACAAGGTGAACAAGGTCACTGCAAGTCATTTCCCATTTCCGCTCTTCCGCTGTTGTTGCTGCAATAAAATTAAGATATTCCTGCCCTTGGCAGATGGCTTAAGAAGCTGGCTGCCGATGTAGCTGGCAACATCACAGTTTAAAAAACGTCATTGGGTTGTACATGAGGCATAGAGAGAGAAGTAACATGGGGACCCACCCAGGCAATTCCACCTAAAAAGCTTATCGACGCGGCACAGAGGTAAATCACCAGATGCACTGCACCGTATCTGTCAGACGCCTTTCACAATGAGCAAGCACAGCCATCTTGATTAACACTTTTGGTGGGTAAACATTTTACACAGCCCGGGACTGGGGCACAAACAACATGAAACAGCTGAGGAGAAATTTAACTGAATAAAAAAAATGAAAACCTTGAGAGGAGGATTTACCAGATGTAGACTTTTAAATGTCAGACCGTCTTACAGATGAACAAGAGGATGTTTGAGGACAGCTTGGGTAGCTAGAGGCCACATCTAAAGATCAATGGTTTGAGTTAAAGTGTACTGTAATGAGTTTTGCAAAGGTTGAATCTATTCCAGATGGAATACACTTATTCAGGGCTAATACTATGGATTTGAAATGAGGGGAAATGTTTAACAGATGGAGCTTCAGGTTGCTGAGCATAATGAACTATCTATAAGCAGGTTGTTCTTGAAACCTGACCTGGTCTTAGGCGTCAAACTGTGCCGTTCTGACACAATGACCAAAAAGCACGCGGTGCTAAGTGGCACCTAAGTGGTGCTAAGTAGGCATTTAGACAACAGGACAAGCATCAGTGTTTGCCCTGAACTCATATCCATAGGAATGGATCTCCCAGCTGTTTGTCAGAGATCATTCAAACTCTTAGACTAAGATGATGAGTTTTTAACCTTTGTCCGGAGCCTTTCTTGATCAACGTGATGGATTTGTGGTGCCGGCTGAGGAGATGAATCCAGTATGCAACTGCTCTGGAGTGCTTCCAACACAGCTTTGCACTGGAGGCGGCCGGTGGTACTGAATTTTGGAGCAGACACTCAAAACCACCCGTCTCCTGAAATGTGATTAGAAGATTTTAAGGGCTGGGGCGGGGTTCTTCCACTGATAGCTGAAAATGCTCTTTGGTTCTTTTGATCACAGCCTTGGAGCTCTGATCCTTTGGCCAGATGCCTGGACATGCAGCAGGGAAAGAACTAAGTGAAGGGAAGAAGAACCTATATGTCATGAGGGGAAACCCATTACTGACCAGTTTTTTTCTCATTTTGACCACATAGTCATCCCTCAAAACAGAAAGATAGTGCAGAATCCATTGTTGGTCATGACAAAGGCTTTAGGCTGAATGTGAAATTTACACATTTTTCACTGTCAAATGCATGCAGCCCCCATCCCAAAGGAGATTGTTAAAAATGCATGTTGCAGGAGAGGCTGCATTCCTGAGTCGATCTCTCGTGAGGCCTGCTGGTCTTTCAAACCCTGCCGGTGTGCCGATAAGCCACTTCTGGTGATGCGAAACACACCTCAGTGCCGGACGGGTGAATTATCTGACAGCGGCACCGAGCAAGGCGAGAAATCTTTGCTGAGAAATCCTGAGTGTCTCCCTGACAAAACCTGCCGGCTGCCCTCTTTCTCATTTTCGAAAAAGAAGATGGCCGACTGCTGGGGTGTGCGTTCGTGTTCATCGAATGTGGTCGGAGCGATGCAGAACCGGTCTTTGTAAAACTCATAACAGCAACGTCAGTGAGAATGGAGATTATTACATCTGATACAGTAACAACAAGCAAGCGTCAGCCTGAAAAAAGTCTGCAAAAAACGTCTCCTTGATATCGGAAAGGATGTGGAAATGCAGCACTGTGATACCTGATTATATTTGCTGTTAGATAATAAGGCTCATCTCTGCAGGGAAGTTTACAGGCTTTTACTGGACTTCCATAGTGCTTTTATGAAAAGGTGCTATAAAATTGGTGAAAAAATTGCAATGTTCCAGTTCTTTGTTTTTTATTCATGTTACACGCCGAATGTATTACACTTCTGATATTTTAGTTACTGAAACGATTATTTTGAAGGGTAACAGTAGATTGTATTGTTATTACTTTAACATGCTTTTTAAAATAGCCTTTTGTCCTTAATGCAGCACTGTTTTGGAGTTGCACATTAGGCTTGTCTCATGCAGATGTCATTACAAAGCATTCAAAAGGAGAATAACTCAGCCCCTGTTGCTTTATCTGAAAATGCAGCCAATTGCATTGCTGTTGGGTGCACCATATTGGCCGACTGTGACACTCAGCAGACCTTAGAGACAGTAGGCTGGCCCACCTCCCAACTCTCCACAAAACCTTACTTTGTAGAGGTATGTTGTTGTCTAGTGAGTTGAGAAGTTTATTATATCATTAACCAGAATGTTTTAAACAACACAAGGTAGACAAAAATATTGAGGCAATTGTATGATTAGAATTTTGTGGCCCAGACTCATATGAAAAGCAAAACTAGCAACTTTATATTACAGTATCAAGTAATGTTTAATACATAACCAGGAAATAGTCTTCTTGTGATGATTTCACCCTATCACCTGGGATTTGATCTCGGCATCACTCCTAAGCACAGGACTATCTCCAGCAATGCACACTGAGCTATTGCTTCAGCTTGGCTAGGCCTGAAAATATCTAAGCCAAATTTGTACAAAACACCCAGCCGTGGTACATTGTACGGGACCCCTACTGCTTTCAAAACTTTTGTATCTATGATGCAATGGAACATTTGCTCCTCAGACTGTCAGGCATTCATTCTGTGTTTGTGTCATAGGTTTCACAATCTGTAGCAGAACTGTGTTTTCAAAAGGCAATCCTTCTGTTCTACATAAGACACGGACATAGAACAGACACTTTTCTGTTGTATGGGATGGAGTATTGTGCCAGAGAGAGCAGGGAGGCAGAGAAGAGGGATCAGAAATGTTTACCTCATGTGGAATTCAAAGCCATGACTCCCACCACAAGGAGAAAGTACAGATGACTGATCATGTGTGTTTTAACCGCTAGGCTAACAATCCACCCCAGATAGAATTTCTAAGCCAGCACACTGTTTCATCCGCCCAGCAGGTGTGGCATATCAACAGTGATTACTGCTGTGTCGCTGCATTCTATTTACTCTTGACTACAAACTTTTTCACTCCTCTTCACACATTCAGAAGCATTGGATCGGTACATGCACAATGAGACAGTTTCCACCGTATTCCATAAAACCATATGCCAATGCTTTTAAATCAATGAGGAGTGGAGAATGGGAGAGGGGAGGGGTCAGGTTGGAACACAGAGGCCTGGAACACAGAGTGTGATCACCTGTAAGGACCGGTACTAGAAGCTGGATAGAAAAACCAAAGAAGATAAGAAACATCAGAGGAACAAGGAAAGTAAATCAAATATCATAACATCATACTCCAGCAGCTGACATTTCTTTTCAAATTCAAGAGAGGCTCAGAAGAGGCTCAATGAGGCAAGGGCAAATATGAAACTGTTGATGTTTCTAGGATATGTACTAAGCCTACCTTGAGTCTAGCCAAGAAGTTCTGCAGTAGAAGGTGAACTACTTTTTTAATGTTTTACTATTTGCTTCTTTTTTGTAGAGATGAGTTCTTTCACAGGTTGGGCAAGTGAAGTGGTGAGCCAGTGGCTTGAGAGAGAGAGTTTAGGTGATCACACAGAGGCCTTTTCAGGTGAGAGGGTTTAAGGCACTATCAATGCCCCTGTTGCCCCGTTAAAAAATACACAAAAAACACCATAAGCATCTTCAGTTATAACACAAAAGTAAAGCCAATTTTGTTGTAAAGTGTGGCCATAATGGATGACCCAGGCAATACTGCAAAATATCCTCTTTTTGAAAACGCCTGAGCTGGAAGCATGATATCACAACATGTCAGCCTTATTTTCACGCCTGAAGGGTAATGGTATCAAACACATTAGCCACATGGTTTCTGTGTGTCTTGGTGCCATTCAGTCTATTCCACTGTCACCTTTATATTGTGCCCACCCTCCAGCTGCACCCACAGGACCAAAGCAATTGTGTTGTGCTATTTATAGATAGTGCCAGGTCAGACTACTTCATCTGGTGTACTGAGTGGACTTGCTGCCGCCAACCATCTTTTTTCTCTCCCTCTCTGCTATGTCTCCACTGCTGAGGGTTACACATAGTCACCTGCTGAGGACAGCCTGGATTATGCCCTCTCAGTCATGGTGCTGATTCATCTGCTCCTACACTCACTTATGACCCATTCACACTGCGGGGTGTTTCCGCTGGATCTACACAGCCTTCAAAAACAGGATTCAAAAACATCTAATCCTTAGAATATAAAATGGTTCTTAGTAGAACCCTTAGAAGATAAAGGGTTCTAGGTAGAATCATTAGGAAATAAAAGGGCTCAGGGCATAACGCTTACAAATATAAAAGGGTTCTAGGAGGAACCTTTAGAATATGAAAGTGCTCTGGGCTGAAGCCCTAGAAAGATAAGGATTTTACTATGAACCAACGAACCCTATATGGGAACCAAAGAACACTGTATGCTTCTACTTAGAACCCTTTTTTCTAGGAGTAAAATGCACAATAGCTACACTATTCAGGATATGAGAATAGCTTTTTAAAACCAATTTACCCTGAGCAGTTTTGGTTCGATGTCATTCAGCTGACCATTTATGACAATCAAATGAAATGTTGCTTTTCCCTTTTCATTGTCTTTTGATTTATGAAAACTGGTCTCTTGTTCATGATCCTCTTAACCTTAACTGCTTATTATTCCCATGTTAGGAGACCTTGGAAATATATCTAGATCAAGACACCCTGAATGCAATAACTTTAAGTAAAATTGAGGAGCTCAGATAACATCTACACTGAATTAAGCGGTGCTTTCCTGCAATGCATAGGAAAAGCTAACACTTACTGAAAGACTTCTATTAACAAAATGAATATGCTAATTTACAATAACTTCACACCTGGATAGTTTTCAAAAGCATTTCTTGTGAATGACTGAAGAAGAAATATAATCCCACAGTGAGAACTGTGTTTAAATCCCACATGTCCATTCTTACAGTTCACCTTCAAATTCTGCTCAGCGTAGCAGCGACTAGAGTTTTTAGTCTCTTATTTGTACTCTGGGAATAGACCCAAAAGCCACTAGGGTCAGGGTCCATGGCGAATGTGTTTTACAGCCTGGTTTACAATCTATTACGTTCCTGCTGCTGGCTGAACTCAGAACCGGCACTGCATCCATCACTTCTGTTTTTATTATGAAGCGCTCAGAGAGGGGATTGAACTCATGGTCCACTTCCTCAGCTCCCCGTGTCAAGCAGACAGGCAGCCATTTTAATTTTAAGCATTTTATTTATAGGTTGGGAACTGACCCAAAAGCCACTGGTGCCAGGGCCCTCCCTGGTTTGTGTGTGTTTTACAGCCAGGTTTACAATCTATCAAGTGAATGCTGCTATCCATGCCCATGAGTTGAATAGTGTCCATGGCCTCTGTCTAGCATTCTATGGCTTGGCCTCTGCCTTTACTTCTCACTTAACTGTTTTACATTTGAAGGTCAAATGAGTTTTTGACCGATACCGTCAGAGCTGGGATCGAACCCGTGGATGACCCCTCCACAAGACACAAATTTAACCCGCTCCAGGAAAGATGCCCTCGGTCCGACGGCCAATCGGGCTCATGTCGGGGGTCCAGGGGCCGATGTCACAGCGTCAGCGTTTGTGTCAGCATCACGTATGGGCAGATCACTGTCACGCAGTCAGCAGATCCCCATCTGTTTTCACATGTACTGTCCACAGGAGGCTGCTTTGGACCTGCTACACATTCTACACGCTGGTTTATATGCTCCTCACGCACTCTCATTCCTGCTTCAATTCCCAGCTGCAGCACTAGCGGTTGCCACCTCTAGCAAGGTACTTAACCTGGACTGCTTCAGCAAATACCCAGCTGTGCAAACAGAAACATGTAGAATGTAAACTCTGTGAGCCGCTCGGGAAAAGAGTGTCTGCTGGTCAAACAAATAACGCCATGCCATACCACTGTCATGTGACTTTGTTTCCTGGTTCATTTCGGGGGAGATGGTGACCATAGCAACCAGGGAGTAAATTAAATGGCACCCTCATATGTCTGAGGCTCCCCGGACAGATGGTGAGTTATTGCGGGGAGGCAGAGGTCAGTGAATCATTTTGGGGGGCACTGATAAGCCCACATTTTGGGGGCACTGATGGGCCAGTTAATTTACCAGAAACATTGAGCGTGCATGTGTAGCGTGCAACAGTAAATTTTCTGGACCAGACTTTCAGGTATCACTTTTGGAGGGACATACAAGTTTCTTGCTGTGAGGAGCGGGAATGCTGTAATACCAAGGGTCTAACAGCAGTGTTTGTCACTCCACATTAGCCGGGTTTCATGGATCCGTTCTCATCATATATGCTTTTCATATACATTGCACTGCATTACCTGTAGTGTCGAGAGTTGCTGACAATGATTTGTGGGCTACTGATAACTACACCATGGGAGTGAGGTTGAAAGTTGCTAGCCGTAGACAATGATATGTTGGCCAATGATAACTACACCATGGGAATGGATGAGAGTTGATGGTCAGAGACATTGATATGTTGGCCAATGATAATTACAACATGGGAGTGAAGTCGAGAGTTGCTGCTCATACACAATATGTTGGCCAATGACAACCACACCATCAACTGAACCACAACTGCAACTCTGCCACCCTGCCCTTAGGACACTAGCTACAGACAGGAAGTTTGTATGTATGCAAATTAATGCAAAGGAGAGAGCACATGTCTTTGAGGAACACAATGTAAAGATCATGCAAATGGAGTTAATGGATCCTTTCTTCTGAGCTGTAGAAACAAAGAAGCTCTGAGAAAAAGGTCTTACAGGTCTTTGGGTGAGACTAGGACATTCGGGTTGAAGCTTTTCTCCTTTATATGCCTTGGCAATACTTGCTATCTTTGCTCCGTCAAAACTGTCAAATGGCAGATATACTGAGGGAGAGTTTAAATTATAAAACAATATTTTTCTTTTATAATGTGTTTTTACCTTCAATAATGTACTTTTAGTGTCTTTATACTGGCAATAGAATCATATCTGGAATCAGGTGTTACAGTTTTTCCAAACACGTGTATTTATATGTTTTGGAGAAAAATGTCGCTGAATTTAACTGAAGTTCCAACCAAAAATTTATGTCAGCTGTTCATGGCATTCCTCATCTGCCCCATCTCCTCCTATTTTTTCTGTTTCTTTATATGATGAGGAAGGGGAGTCATATCTAGGTAAAGTCAAGGACTAGATCTTGGCCTTAGTTTGCAGGATTTTTCATATTGATACAACCATAGATTAGAAAGTAGCATTAACTACTAATATTTCATAACTTTCTGGAGGAGCCAATGTCCATGTGTCTATTACAGGTCGATTCAACCACTGTCAACATGTAGTGGAACTTCATGCAACAAAAATAATTCAGTTCCAGTGCACTCTATGTGTTTATGAAAACATTAGTCATCCCCGCATCCTGAAATATCAGCTCAATTCAATGTCAGAAGCATTCCTGAGAAACACAAAACCCCTGCTGATTTAGTTGAGAAGAAATTTGGCTCTGAAATAACTGTCAGAGCACACGCAAGCACACACCTGCAGTTCCATTCTTGCCCACTGACACGAAAAAAACTTTCCTCATCCATTACTGCCCCTCTGATTCACCCCCGAAAACAAATTGCACCAACAAAAAAAAATCATAGTCATATTCCATTCTAATCAGGCAGCGTGTGATAGAATCACGTTCCCTTCTCTCTGTAGCGCACGCAGGAGCAGCGCTTCAAGAAGCGGTCCACGGACAGGTTGCTCCTTTGTTACGGCGAGATAGCGCGAATGAAATATGCAGCAGAGAGCGTCGGCGCCGGGGTGACAGGATGTGCAGCACTGACAGAGCCGTTTCGGCGCATCCCCTCTGGCGCACCGCCAGCTGGAGCAGCAGACGATCAGCTCCCGACGCTGTCACGCGAGCGAGGGCTGCCGCCGCTCCTCAGCGCGAGCCCAAAATGCCGAGCAGGTGGCGGGGTATCCGTGTCGCGGGGAGGAAAAAAAAAACACATTCCAGCATTCAATTACCATCCATTGCGGCTTTCCTAACGTAATTAGGATTTACTAAACAGATGTATGTGCGCGGTATTCCAATTAGAAATTTAATTTAGAAAGTTGAGAATGTTTGCGCACCCATACCCCATTAAGCACACACAGTATGCACACAGTCGTACACAGACACACAGACACACAGACATGCACACACGATTTGACAAAAATAGAATATACTCTGAAAGGAGCAGTTTTGAAATACATACATATTGTGTCTTTATCAACTGATTTAGTGTCAGTTGATGGCTCCTCTGTTGATACAAATATTGCTCACTACAATTTAAGAGCATCATTAGCGGCTCAGTCTCAGCCACTGGACTGACCCTCCCCTCCTCACTGCTCCAAAGGGAAACTGCTTTAAAAATAAATGACATTATCTCTGAACTCGGCGCAGTCCTCCTGTGCCAATTATTTCAGAAAAATCTGGGACAAACAGACAATGAGTGTTCTTCTGTTTTAATGGCACACTTACTTCTTCCACAGCTGCAAACATCCACCCCTCCATATGAAATATGTTGTCCAGCCCAGGAATTTATTGCAAATACAACTGAAATGCAAATCAGAAATATATTGCAATGTACCAAAATGCCAATAATTTACAGATTTTAAATAAACACTAAACAACAATAAACACTCTGCCAAGATATACTCTCTAAATCATGTCTCAATATGTAGATTTTTGTATAGGCTGAAAACTAACTCACTATCTGACCTTCAGCATTCGTGCAATGATGCAAGTACACACTGGTAGGGATTTATGCAAATGTTCGTTTTAAGATAGCAGAGTGGAACTGTGGCTTATGTGCTGAGCTTATCAACAAAAAGGCCGGATTTTACAGCATTCGCTTCCTCTCAGATTCAAATTTATATGTCTGTAATATCTAGAGTAGATGATTGCAGTTATGCCAATGAGCTACTGCATCAATGTGCGACCATTGCTGTAAATATATGCAGTTTTGCCTCACCACACATTAATCCCACAGTGGCCTGCTAAATGTTGGGCATGCGATTTACAAAGATCAGGAAAGTCATTACAAGACATGCTAAAAGCATTACAGGTGTTGAAAATCACTGTGGAGACTGTAACGACCCTGTTTTGCGAGCCCTGCGTGCTGTGTCAGATCCTGTGCTTCTCCCCCTGTGCAATTACATACCGTGAGCTTCTGGCAGATAATCATTTCATAGACTTTGGGGAGGTGGTGCGGACTTTAGACAGAACGAATAAATCCATGGATAAATTATTCATTTCCTCTTCTGACCAGAACAGAATGCACCTCAGTGACTATGAGCGCTTCTCTAAACGGGGCAAGACAGTGAAAAAGGTCACCAGAGGGTCAATGCGGGAATCTGCGACCAGAAGTCAATATTTCCAATGCCACCTCATATGGCCGGCCTTAGAGGGCTCCCAATGGCTTGTTTTGATTGCTGTGAACAAAAAAAAAAAAACCAAAAACAAGAATACTCGATGCACTGGAGGTGAGTTAAACTTTGAAGTAAAACTCTGTCAAATGGTTTCCTGAAGCATGTCTGAACTCCAGGAACCCAGAACTTTCCAAGTGCTGTTCTGTCCCTCCTCTTTCACCTTCTCTCTCAGACATTTCTCTCTTTTAAAACCTTGCCCCACTTTATCTAACATACAGTCCGTGACTGGAATTGCCAACAATCAGACTCAGTCATGCCCCCTCTGGTAAGACACACACACACTGCACCCAAACAAAACATCAAGTCATAATCTGTGAGGCTTGTAATAATGTCCAATTTACCAGGGTTATGCATATTTGGCCATTTTCCCTAAAGCTGTTAAGAAAGAGCTTTCATGTACGGTACTTGGCATACATGGCACTGAAACGAACACATCTGATATCCTTTGGTGAGAGGCATTAGGTGCTGTAAACTTCATCATCATTATTACATTTTTTAAATTATTTGCAGAGGATGCCTGTATACATGGCAGCCAAGTCAGCTTCCATTTTACATATCCATGTATACAGTTGAACACTGGCTCAGGAATTATTTTACATTGTTAAAAGGTGCAGCAATAGGACCCATACAGAAATTTCTGCCCTCTACCCAAACCCAGTTATAATTGTTATTATTAGTAATACTATTAGTTGTAGTGGTGGTAGTCACAGCAGTAGGGGCTGTAGTGTTATTATTTAACTGTTGTTAATCAATCAAGGATACAGCAGTATGTAACTGCAAATTACAGGTCAAACCATATATCTTGTCCTGTATGAAATTTGTTATACTTGCTGATGACTGTTTATGTGGCTTGTGGTATTTGCCATCATGGAGGACAGGAAAGAGGAAGGGAAACAAGCTAATGATATCACAGTAAGTCTTCGTAAAACCCCCAAATGGGTGGAGCTATCCTGTGTTCAGTATCAGTAGGGCTCAGAGTTGTTCTCTGGGCCAGACGCATTCCAACCCTTCAGCACCGAGAGGTGGATGTAACCTCATTTTCAATTCACTTGTTAAACAATTATCCCATTGTGCCACCCCCACCATCTCAGCTAATCACTTCATTATCACAAGCTAACTGCACAAGCATGAAGACTGACAGTGATGTTAACATCCGCTGACACCGTCAAGTCGGACTCAGTCTTGTTCTTTAGCAACACAGACAATGCAGCCATAAATTAAAATGTTCACTGGGAACATGTTTGTAGAATATTTTTAATGCTAACCTGTGCTAGCATATAAAAATGGAGTAAGTAAAAACGTGATAAGTTGTTCGCAGCAGGAGCATGTGAAATTAACAGTTTAAACAGATAAAAGGGCCGTGTGAATATCACCATGCACGTCTAACTGTTACAGTTGTGTAATTATTCATGTGACCATGCTAATTGCTCCAAGGTTGCTGAGATAGGAGTGTTACTGAAATGCAGACTGGAAGCCCTCTACGTCCCATGGTGGAGAAAAATTCCAGGTCCTCGGTACATTACTACATTATATTCCCCTCATTCACCAGACGCTCTTATGCAGAGCAACTTACAAGGTGTGGGTATAAAGTGCATCTTACAAAGTGGCACGAAAAATTGAACAAATTGGACACTTCTGACCACGTTTGAACATTATTCAATGCTAAATACAGTGTATAGTTGTGAACTGTGACTCACTGATCCCAACCACAGTGTTTTGTCTACAGTTCAAACAAGCAAGGCGAGTGTCAGCACATGTTAGCTCCTCATGTGATGAGGGATCACAAATCCCATTCTCCCATTGCTTTTGTGGGATTCATGAAACCCCACTCTCCTGTTGCCAGAGCTACCTTCTACAACAGCTAAATCTCTACACAAGAACGTGCAGACACTGAGTGAACATAGATGCAGAACAATCAACCGGACAGTACCAGTACCAGAGTGCATTTCTCCCTTCCCCTGCAAAGTCTCATGAGAGGCCTGCCTTTTGAATGATTTTTAACAGAAAATTTGAGAGCATAGAGATACCTTTTCTTTCTGCTATTTTTTTGTTCCAGTGTTCCACATATGTCCGGGGGGGGGCTGCGATGTCATCTCCCCCTACTTTTCAATCGGCATGACAGTGGGGAAGAAAGAATTCGGGAAGGAGAGGCGAGTGGGAATGAATCTCTGACCTACGTGACACCTTGTCTCCCTTTGGTTTCAATCAGTGTAATTGGTATGCTGATTAGGCATTGCGTGGGCCGAAAACGAATCATTTTCCAGTTCCCTCCGTTTTAAACCAGCCCTTAAATGAATGCTCTGGTGTTTTTATTAATTACTAATCAGGATTTCTATGGGCCGTGTGCGGAAAGATCATTTTCGATTGCGACCCTTTGTCTAATCTAATCTGTCCAGGGCGCGGTAGTCTCCGAGTTTCAAATGCTACATATTTTATCCGCTGGTTACAGGAAGAGAGAGAGAGATAGATATATTTAGATATAGCAGGGCTGTCTAATTAGTTTTATATGACTAGTAAAGCAGAGAATAAATCAAACAAATGAAATACAGGCTTTCCTTCAGTGGGTTAGAAGCACAAAAATAATTGTTGGCTTTTTTCTTTAGTGGAAGGCAGCTGGAAACCAGCAATAGCAACAGTAACATTTTAAATATCAGATAACAGATACCAAAAAAGACAGCGCTAACTGGAGATCTATATTCCTGCTTATATACTGGATACCTTACTTAATTTGCAGTAAGGTATCCAGATACATGACAAGACATAAACTGATGGCAGTAAAGATAGCTTTCTACCCAGCTTTGATGAATGTTTATGAACCAATAAGCTTAACATAAGTCTTATTTGGCTACACTTGCTTTGGCAGAATTTTCCATGTTCCTCTTTGACAATGTATCCATGCCTGGTGAGCTTTAGACTGAACCTTGCCCTTACAGTCAACACATGGAGAGAGAGAGAGAAACCTTTTATTATTTTTTAATAATCTTATTATGATATTTAGTTAACAGCATATGAATAAATGTTCAGCCACCAGAAGGGTTTATCTGCAACCTGGACAGAAGGGAGTTGACTATGCATCTTTTATGAAGCAAAATATAAGATGATTTTTGAATCTATTTGCTGAGGTATGCCCTGAGGCTCATGATGAGACAATGAGGCTTCATGAACCCCACTATGAGCAGAGCCACTGTGTGTTGTCAATTACCAAATCGTTCAAACCAATTAAACAATTTTGGGTATGAGCTCCACCCATTCAGGGGGTCATGAAGGTTCATGAGGCCTCCCAGTATTATTGTGGGAATGAGATGAATCTCTTAAGAGCTTCAAAAGGTTATCTTCAGCCCGGAATGAATGGTGGTGCGCTTCCAGATCGAAGAGCTCTTGCAGAAACCTCAGGCTTTATGAGGCCTTCCCTGTTGTGGGGGGTTGAAAGGCAGCAGTAGTTTTGCAGGGCTCTCTGGGACTGCAAGATGGACCCGGGCTTAATTGCTGACCTGGAAGGGCCTGAACGGCCTTCAAAACCTCGATCGATGGGCGCCCCGATCGCCTTCGCACAAATGCTAACACTGTCAGGGAGGCCTACACTCTGTTAGTTTCGTTTCTAATTGGTCTCCCTCTGGCTTTCTGCTGCTGCCTTTCGGCAAATATCTGATAGAAAACACATTACCTACGAAGAAAACGACAGAAACCTTTCAATGAAAAAAAATGTTATGCTTACTTAATTTGCAGCAACATAAAGGTGAGATTTTAGTGCCTCTCAAAAGAAAGCAGATTGACTGCATCACAGGATAACTGGCTTAATTGCCGTGGTGTTTTGTCCGTAGTAGGCGGAAAGATATTCAATGAATGGATTAAAAAAAGATATTTCTGTGAAAAGTTGCATGCCTTTGTTCAAATAATCCATTTATCCAAAGAGTGCCTTGACTAGTCTCTGCTTGTCTTTTAAATAGTAATTTAAATAATCTGTATATACAGATTTAATGAAAATTCTGCCTGGGCAAGAACCTCTAGCTTTCCAGCCTTTTTTGGGGGAAGAGAAGGAAGTAGAAGCACATGTAGAACTATTGCTTATTTACACTGGGCTTATTTAGACTACTTGCACATCAGTTAGTCTATGTCATATGCAATTCTCTTAATTACTTACTGGTTTTAAATAATCAACTAACAAGTTGCAAATTAGTCAAATGTCAATGTATCTTTCAATCTGTACTGCCATGAAACACAATAACAATACAAGAATAACAATACAGAGCAGTACCAATATTCAATGTACAGAAGAGAGAAATGCAAAAGATTAATATTGATAGGTAATATGCAATACTTTACAGGATTTAAAGAAACTAACATGTGGTGGGTAATGGGACACAGGGGTTGAAATGGGAAACATTGACAGAATGAAAAAGGCACATTATGTTCATAATTTTGTGGTCCAACTGAAAGTGTCGAGATGACCGTACTTGTTAGATCCTCAAGGATGTAACTAAAATAAGATGTCACACATTTTTTTCATCTTTCAAAGAGGCTTTTTTCCATCTTGTTAGTAGTACAAAAACACTGCCCATTAACAAGACTGCTGTCAATGGAAACAATGAGAAACATACAAATATATCAGACATCACTGATGGAGGGCATAATTATTATTTTTCACTTTGCAGACACTGTGGGCTGGTGTGGTAAAATAACAGCTAAAAAGCTTAAAAGTCATGTAAAGTAGCAGGCGCACTTAACAGCTCAGTCTGGTGGATCTGTCAGTTTACTTTTCTGCCACTCTCAAAAGTGGTCCATCAGTTTTGCGCTCAGGGAGGTGACAGCCCCCCCCAGTCCTACAGGGCCCGTGTGACTCACAAATCCGACGAGCCGAAATGACAAATCGGCCACACTTTTCTTCCTGTCTCTGGTTGCGAGGGACAGATGGACTCAGAGACAGAGGCCCTGCTTTCAATAGGGCGCGTACTGGCAGCCATCTTGGTGAGACAGCGTGATGGACAACTTGCCTTTGTCGCTGCGGGGCCTCAGAGAGTTATAGGAAAGGCAATCAATACCAGCAGGTCCTTTACTTTCCCACGGCATGGACAAGCCTTTCAATCAAATGCCCTGCTGGTGCCCTCTCAGGCGAGACAGACTTTGGGCCTACGCATTTGCACCGGGAGAAATTCAGATCAGCCCATTCATTCATTTATTAAGGACTTATTAAATATTTATTAGCAACACCACAATAATTCCTTAAGAATAATAGCAAATAATTGACAACAGTTACAACAATACACCACTATCAATATCCTGACACCAGCAATTTGATTTGTCATTTCTTATACTGCTTTAAAGATCTGCATAGATTTGTCTCTCCTGGTTGGCGAATGATAGCTGTGCAAAGACAAGAACTCACTCGGCTATGGTGTGCTGTGTACATTTTGTAACACTGATATCTGTACACGGTCTAACTGATGTTTTTCACTGGCAAATAAAATTATGCCCGTTGTGTTATGGAATGCATCAACTGATTACCAAAGCAGGAAATGCACATGGGAAATGTGGCGTTATGGTCATGCTACGCTCCACAGATCAGAACAGACAGAGCCTGAAGCCTCACCTCTTAAGCCTACTTCTTGGTTACCTGTGGCCAGCCCTCTCCCCCTGCATAGTGCCAAGACCCTGAACAGTGCAGGGCCTTGATTTCTAGTGTACTGTGTGTACTGTGTGTACTGTGTGTGCACTGTATAGAGCAACTGTATTTGGCTCATTTAATGTTGGCCTTTTCCCTCTGGCACTATGTGTGACATGCATAACAGTATGTTCACGAGAACAACATATTATGAAAAATTGCTTTGTCTATACTGCTGTTTATCTGCCTTATTATCTAGAGCAACTGACATTTTGCATATGACTTTCTGCTAAATGGCTCAATGTAAATGATTAAATCTTAATGTAAAAAGAATGGAACATGCATTCAGCAACTGACAGAACAGACACTATGAATAAATCATTAGGCTAGTCGGAAAACATTGCTTGACAAGGGCTCTTGCCAATGGAGTGGCATTTTAGCCATCAAGCCTTCTTCACAAATCGCATGAGCCTAGACAAAAAAAAAAAAAAAAAAAAACTGTTCATGTTTTTAAAAAACAGTACAGCCAGTCAATGCAATGATGGGTTTACTTAAACCCATTAGCTTTGACAGCAAAAATGAAAGTCCTCAAGGTCATGCACATAAAAAAGAGTGATTTCTTCAGATGTGATCAGCAGTGTTGTAATACTTGTGCCAGATTATGGTCCTGAGTCCAAATCTTGAGTCTCTTGGTCTTGTTTTGGTCTCCTGTATTTTTTTTTTTTACTTCATCTTGACTCTGTCTTTTAGGCTTATATTTTTGATTCAGCCTCAGACAAATGACTCATAATCTCTTCTGAGAGCAACTGAGATATAAAAAAAACAGTTGCCACAGCAATCTGATCACACACCAGAGGACAGTCCGTGAATGGAACCAACAAGAGGAACTGAAAGAGCTGAGTGCAAGTCTTATACCATTCGCAGACGCAACAGAGCTAACAGAAGGAGAGAGATCTGTCACCACAGGATTGGTGGTTCCTACTGTCTTGTACCTGAACATTCACCTCCTCAATGGAGAGGACCAGAGGTCAGTGTAGGCCATTAGTCAGCCTTTTGTGCACGATGTGTACTTTCTGGCTGCCATTCTGATGAAGCAGTTTGACCTTAACTGGGTTGATCTAGATGTTGCCAACCACAGGAGTGCAACATCACTGAGGAAATTCAGATATGACGTGAAGAAGACACTCACAGGTTAGTATGCATTTTTGTCCCATTAAAACCAGCAAAACCATCAAACAATAGTCCATGCTGTATGTTCTGTAGGAAAATCATATTGCTCTGCTTGAATGTAATTGATATGATTCCATTTATCCAATTTTTGACAGGCACTGCATGGTAATATGTACGAAAGGTGCAGTCATATGATTTTGCATACCTGTAGCAGTCCAATCAATTCTTTCTGTTTTGCTGTTTTATGTTTTCCAGGCACCTTGACCAGTACAGATGAGAGCATGGAGGCTGGAGACACACTGAATTTGGACGCTGCTGTCGATCCTTCCCAGGATTCTCCACTGACCCAATATCCTCAGCTCCTGGCCCGTTACCAAGCCCACAAGAATCAGCACGGCTTGGGATGCAAGCATATCAGATCAGATACACATGCTTTAACATCATCCAGGACTCAGGAGGACTCACATACATGCAGCCCTGGTCTCCTGGGCTGAGAACAGGGGCAGATTCCCACAGCTACACACACTGGCAGTGGAAGTGCTGTCAATCCCCGCCTCCGCAGCACCTTTACAGAGGGGTTTGCACAGAGGGGGACTCATCACAGGAGCCCATCGCGTTCATTTAGGACACAGAATTCTCTCTGTACTTTCATATCTGAAATGCAGTCATGGCCTGTAAAAACATGTTTATTAATTTGATAAATGCAAACTTTGTTGCCTTATGTCCTTCAATCAGGCCCATAATCATTTTTCTATGATTCTGAAAGCCTAAGGAATCCATATTGTCCTTTGAAATGTTAACCTAACCGAGTACGTTTTAAGCTCTCATTTTGATAGCATTATCTCACTTAATTCTAGTCATGGTCTTGATTTCTTTGATATTGATCTTGAGTCGGTCTCAATCCTCACCAAACCCCCTGTTCTTAGTCTTCACTTGGACTTACCCCTCTATTTCCATCTTGACTCAGACTTGATTAGATCTGGTCTTGGTCTTGAATTGGTCTTGCTTTAGATGGTCACGACTACAACTCTGGTAATTAGAATGACTACAGTCATAGCTAACACAATGGCATTTTGATGGATAGTTCTAAGCCTGTACAGCCAAACTGAACAACAGAGAGGACACTTGTCTTAATGAACTAAGTGGCTGTGTTGTATTAAGGGGATTGAAAGTTCAATCAACTGAGAAATCAGGATTTTTTTCCCCAGTTAATCCTTGATGAACCTGATAGACCTCTTCCACAGGTAGTGGAAACAAAAGCCCCAGTCAGATTTTATTGGAGATTTTATTTGAAAAAAATGATAAAGAAGTACACATGTTAACACTGTCTACAGGCTGGTATCTAAGTCAGTGTCATTATGTGCAGAGACGGCCACTGTAATGGCATGTGAATTAAAATTCACTTGATATATGTTGACGATTCTTCAGGTGATCATTTTTGCCAGCTTGAGGTTGTTAGACTAGAGGTATGTACTGCAGAAATAAATGCTGCACCAATATTGCTAAAAAGTTTCCTTGATTCTCCCCCTGATCTGTCACAAAATAAGCCACCAAAATCCCATCAGACAACAGGATAAAGGCCACCGGTCTTAAACACCAATCTGCGTCCCGTTTAATTGGATGAGCCATGTGGCACAATCTCTGTGTCGGACAGAGATGAGTGATGGGTCCTGCCCTGGCCCAGTTCCCCAGCATAAGGTATGGAGGCTCATGTGCTGCCTCTCAAACTTCTCTCACGTCCTGTCAAGAAATGTCGCTCGGAAACATCCCCCTGGAGGAGAGACAATATAAAAGTTCTGCGTAGCTCCGCTGCATGGATTTAAAACGGAACGCCTTTACTGCAATTGATTGTGCTTTCGTCTGACTGTAGGACCCATCACTGCAGTGCAGCAGAACCCGGCCATTAATAATTGATCTTAACAAATGCCCTCAAAATCGCACTCCCCCAAGCTCCTTAAAACCCAGAGATAACGAGTGTGGGGAAAACAAAGAGCATCTGCCGTCTCGGGGAACAGCCGTGACACAGCAAATCCCCCCAATCAAGGAAGGACAGAATGGAAATGTAAAGAACATAACAGTCTAAAAAAGCTAAATCAGGAGAACATGCAACTCAGCCCATGCCTGCAGTCTAGAACACATCTAGCCCTTCATCATCTAGGTCTCGGGGGGGGTCTCTGCTCTAAGGGTCTCTGCCTTCACCAAGAATCCTGGCAAAGCTAATCCATGATCTGTTATGCCCTACATAAGAACCAGCACATAACCTCAGCAATCCCCGCAAAGGGAGCTATCGTGCAGCTAGATTAGGGTGCAGGTTAAGATGGTGCTGAATTTGATGAGAGTACCTTATGAAGTGAATACCTACAGAGCAAAACTAAGCTCTACTTAAAAAAGAATATTACTGCTAAATGAAGTCCCCCTGTTGTTGCAAGTGCTTGCAGGGTATTTTCACAATGGGGAGAGATTTTTGCATTGCTGAATACGCATACTGTACATTGTGAAACTTCACTCAACTCATCATCTGGCACATTAGTGTTTTATGTATAATTAGCATTTTGCCATTTGCGTCTGAGACACACAGAAACAGGGCTGATTTAAATGTTTACTACTGCAAACTGGTATACATGGAGCTGCTCAGATACAAGGTACAACCACAGTGTTCTGCATGGGGTTTGAACCCATGACTTTCAGGGCCTTGACCCTTACACAGCATAGGAGTGGACTCCTAACCAAAAGTCTGCAGGGTTAAATGCCAGTGTTACACCCTTGGATAAGGTACCAAGGTACCAGTTTTGCTTCAGTAAACATAATCAGCTGTATATGCAGGTGATATAAATGCAGATTTAAATAGATGATATGTTAAAATGCATGCACTGCAAGTTTTGGATAAGGTGTCCGCCAGGCAAACAAATAACTTCTTGTACTGTTTACGGACTGCTTGATAATCCAAGAAGTGGCGCTAGCCTCTCAGTTTCTCGACTGTAATAATCCTTGCCTATTACATGAGGATCAGCGTCTGCTTTGCTTAGCCCTTTACGGCAAAAATCCAATCAAGAGCCGTAAGCTTACAGGTTTTTGCGGCTCAGTGGCTTAGTAATTAGAATGAGGACGGGTGGGGAAGAGGCACCTGAAGCGGCACTGCCCACGGAGGGGGACGATTTCGGGACGTAGCGTGGCAGCCTCGATGTGGCGGAGCGCCACCGATGCTCAACAGCAAATTTGGGCGGGTCCAAAAGACTTATTCTGACCCTGCTCCTCTCCTTTCTCTACTGTAGCTAATCTGGCTCCGTTCCTCTGGCTGCTAGGCAGGTTCCCTGCATGCAAATGCAGATGAAGGGATTGGGAGGGATTCAGGCTAACCCCGAATGGCGTGTTGTTTTTGATTCTGAGGTAAGAAATTTGAGCAAGCATTATGCTTTTGTGACACGGCTGCCGTTTTGGTTAACTCCAATGACCCGGCAGATTTATTATGATACATAATCAAAAAACTGCAGCATCTGCATGAATTTGTTATTCATAGTTGGAGATCAGAGTCAGTCGTGTTGCCAAGCAAGACAGGTTTCTTTTAATGCAATCATGGCTCAGATTCAGATGATCACTATGATGCATTTTTATTAAGTTTAAGGACTAAATGTAGTTGGTTTTATTAAATGGTATGTTTTTCCACTTTTAAGAACTCAGGATGATGTGTTAATACTCCCCCAAAAAAAAAAAAAAACCAAAAGCAAAAAGAGCTTATTTGTTTCTCAAAGATAAGAACAAAGCAGAACAGCATATAGACCTTGGTCTCATCCATTCTCATTCTCATCTTGGAATATGAAAAAAAGGTAGCTTCCTGATATTTCCCAGAATTCCATTTCATGGATATGTTTTTTTTACACTGAATAGCTGTCTTTCCCTGTACTGCTGTTGTGTGTGATGGGGAGCAGCGCACCTGCAGTAATGCACTCACAGAACGCAGGATTTGTTGAAACGAACCAACGTGGCAGGATTGGATTCCTTCTGTGCCTTGCTCTTGGATTAGATGAGAGCTAAGTTTAACCAGGGGCTAAACACTGGATAAACACTGACACTGCCTGGGAGCTCAGGCTGTGTTGTGATTATTAATTTGCTTTTGAGCAGGATGCCCCTTTTTTTGGGCTGACCAGCACATCTCTGCATGTACCGCCCATTTAAACCCATTGATATTTACTGAGGCTGTTTGGGTTAGGTGCCACAGTCAAGAGTCTACAGTCTAGATCCAAAGCAAAGTTGCTGGGGGGGGTCAAGTAGGAAATGCACAAGTACATCCTGTACTTATTTTATTATGGAGGCACAAATTGTGACAGCAAGCGTCAGCTCCATATTTGTCTCCTCCATTTGTTCACAGCTGAGCTGTGTTCCTCACTTTATGATCTCACTTTATGTTGTCAAAGACATTTATGAATTGGGGGCACAGGTCCTGCTTTCACCATCCTTTGGTCCAGGTTTAACAGTTTGAACAAAGACATATTAAAGGGTGCATCTTGACCTTGGGAAGGGGGGCATTTATTCTGTATTTCTTATTTCTTATTTTGTGCACACTTTCTTTTGCAGTATTTGTCTTCCTTGTCCCTGTCTATTAATGCATGCCATTATCTTTGTTTATAGGGTTACTGTCAGAGGTACTGTGCATGTATTATTTTTGGAAATGATAACTCTGGTTATGGTTCTATGCCTTTTCTTGATGCGCTGTCTGCCTCATACTGCCACTGAGGTTAATTTCTTTCATTGTTTTTCTACGGTGGTGGCTTTGCTTTATCCTAGACAATGAAAATAACACATGCATTTGTAACACAAGGGAACCCTCTCTTAGCCCATCACGGAATACAATTGAATCTTAGTCTTGAATAATGTACCGTTCTTTTCATGTTTGTACAGTCACTCATCACTCTGATCACACACACACACACACACACACACACACACACTCATGCATGCATGCAGGCATGCACACACTCATGTATGCATGCACAACTTTCACTTCAGCTGCCAGTTGTTCTGAACATTGAGCTCAGCCACCTCTTTAATATGGGAAGCAAAAATCCGCCACTGCTGGAAAATGACGGAGCGTTCCATATCTGACCCTTTGGGGCCAACGTCCCATTGACCTTTCTCCAAATTGTAATCTACAGTAAAGAGGTTAATCGATTTGACCGCTGTTCCGCCACGTTCGCTTGATTGTGTTTTGAGCCAGTCAGTTTTGTTAATTAAAACTCTGTGTACCTTCATGATGCTTTAACTGCTGAATTAATCTTTGTGACTCGGGCAGCTTGTGACACTGGCCCCGCAACTGTTTGGCCTTGTTTCATCTTTAATCGCACACTTGCCTGATTATGCTCTCTTTTGCATAATTTCCACTGCTTGCTTCTGTCAACTAACTGGGCGCATCTAAAAGCAAGTGGCGAAGAAGGAAAAAAAAAAAAGAGACACAGTTTTTAATATTCAAATTAAATCTAAAAACATGAAGGACAAAGGGATGAAGATTATGAGAATAAAGGAGTAATAATGTTGTAAAAATGTGGTCACACAGTGAGGATAAGTTTCAATTATCCGAACTTCCCCTCAGAGTCTGGCTCTTTACATAGAGACACAGAACAAAGAAACAATTACGCTGAAATTAAGTCGTATGAGAGCTGTTAAGTGAAGCACTGCTGGGCATTTTTTTTTACCCCCAAGAGTTTCCTATTCTCTAAAGCACTCCAAAGAACAACTCTGAAATGTGATCAGATGAAGCTCTACAGATTCTACCACATGGCATCATGCAAGCCTTTTCAGCAGTGTGCAGGGGAAAGCTGTTTTCTCATCAATCTCTGCATCACTGATCCTGTCAGCTAATGATTTTTCACTGCTATGCATCTGAACAGCAGCCATTATTCAGTGATGCCAGCAAAGTGGGTACTTTTCCAGCAAAGCGGGTAGTTTGGGTACTCCCCTTAGCATCAGATGATTGTTAGCAAGCTGGCTTACATTGATCTTGGAAAAAGCACCACCTGGCTGTATTTTAGACATTTATTTCTTATCACAGCTCAGAGTGAAGAAACTAAATCAATGATCATGTAAGCATACAGCATGGAAATTTCCTCTGACATTTCACATTCCTTACTCTCTGGCTGACTATTACGCCGTGCACTAACCACTGCTATTTAGCTGCTATAATTGTGCTCACCTCTAAACTTGTTAGATGGATGGTTAATATGGTTGATGTACCCCTCACAAAAGAGTCTGAAAATGTACAGTTCATGTGAGGATAACCATAATGCACTTGCCTTTCTCCTAATTAGCCTGGAATTTAAGATCTATAAATGCATTTGGCCTTTTCTTTTATTACTGATTCATTTCTTATTTTTACTCGTTAAAACAGCATACTGATTTGCAGCAGCCGAGGGCCATTTATCCGGCCACGTGTAAAAACAAGGCGGTCAAACTTTAGACAACTGCTCACAGCGTCAAACGTGCCGGAAGATTCCGCGAATGGTCGCATTGAAACATGGCACTGAGGAGAGGTTGTGAGGTAGCGTTTTTTTTTTTTCTTCCAGAGGCTGATCACAGCTGCACAGAGCGGGGCACTGCGGTGAGCCGGCCCAGGGTACGTTTCCCCTTTCTGGTTTTAATGAAGAGTCAGGAGACTGCGCTGCAGTGTGATTCCGGTCGACGGCATTTTTATTGTCCTCTGCTTGACAACCAAGAAACAAAAGTGCTCTAGAGCGTTCACTGCCGACTGCAAAAACCACCGAGGCTGCTTGTGGTGAGGCTCCGGGTACAAGCAGTGTGGCAAGCAGACTCCGTGTGACCCGTTCGCTTCTGCATCCTCCCGGTCAGTGGGCTCAGCAAAGACCAGCAAAGCCCACCGGGTGGACAAATTGCCACACATCCCTCTCATACCCCCATAAAATTGAACACAGGCTTTATCACCGCAGGTGCTTACATTCCCACCCCTCCCGAATCTCCAAGCTCCAATCCCTGGCTGGGATCCACCACTTGGGTGATGGGTCATGGGGCGGAGACCATCCCCATTGGTGCAGCCTCCACCCGTATCTCCTACCTAATTGACCACATCTCTCTTTCGGCCCTTGTGCTCACGCTGAGTCCCTGAACTGTCTAAATGGGCACAACACATAACACTTACTTTAACATAACTATTCTCGACAGTCTAGCACCCCATCTGATTAACAGTGAGTCCTATCTTTCTGTGAAAAAATTGGCTATATTTATGTGCACACAGATTTCTGGGTAATAGTCCTTACTCTGGAAACAAAACACGAGCCACTGCTAACAATTCTGTATAAATGATAATCAGAGTATCCCAAATAAGCCTGGCAAAAGACAGGTGTGAAATTTTCCAGGACTTATTTAGAGAACGGCTTGGAAGATGTTCACTTCTGTACTATCTTCTTTTCTTATCACATTTTGCAAAATACCTTATTAAAAACAATTGTCTCCATACTGCTGCAGAAATGTGAACTTTATTTCTTAGCCATGGCAGCTCGCTAGTGAATGAATTATGATCCGACATTCCTTGCAAATCAATGAACGGGTGCAGATGTAATCTCACAGGAGGAATATTCAGAATGAGGTGCTTACAGTACTTGAATCAATGATGACTATTTAATAGAGGGATATCTCTGCCACACTGCTTACTGAAGTGATATTTATAATGGAGTGAGGAAATGTGAAGCCTGTGTATCCAAGCATGTGATGCTTTTGGGGGGGGGGGTTATGGGGGTTGATATGTGGGCCTTTGATGTGGTTGTTTTAGAGAGTAGATTTCAGAAGCCATCGCATCTTAACTCAGGATGATAACTAGTGTCTGGATTTTATGAACATATCTGCTGTCTTGGATCACCTGACAAAAATCAAGAAAACTTTCCTTGGACAACAGTGAATGCATGCAGATGTACAGTAAGCTTACAGAGGAAAATACAGAGTAAGCTTCCTACAGAACATGACTCATTATTGTCTATTTAATACAGGGATATCACACTGATATCACACATCACATAATGGAAATACTGGTTTATTTGGGTTATGGTTATCAGAATAAGGTGTTTACATTCTTTATGTTATAGCTGGGATAGTTAACAGTAGAATATAAAGGTGTATGTCAGCATGGTAACTGCCAAGCACAGTCACAATGGCTTCAGTACAAAGTGGAAAAGCCTGACCTGAGCTATAAAATTCTTGTCTTTCGACAAATTTTACCAACCTACATATACAGAAAGCAAAACCTTTAATCACCAGCTCAATCCTTTAAATACCACTGTCTTCCATAACGCCCTGTTTCAAATGCTAATTGCTGCTCAAGCAAAATACTTAATTGTTACATTGCGTGGCTACAATTAGTGCCCATTCTCTCAAATGGCCTTCTCCGAGTGATAATGCAAAGCAACATAATTGCTAATTACTACGGCACAACACAAAAGGCAGAGAGGAAACAGCTGCAGTTTGTAACCATATCAGCGGTCACGGTTGTGGTCAACCAAGACGTATTGCGGTCTCAGATGAAATCTGGCCAACAATAATTGACCCCGTGTAATACAGAGGTGAGCTGGGCAGCTTGTGTAGCCCAGTTTAAATAGGTCAAGAGTTGGCCTTTATCATCAGAGTTTTCTGCACTGAGAACCAGCCAGTATATAGGATGCACACAGCACTGGGTGGCACTGTGTGTGTTTATATGAAGTATTAGAGTTGTTGCTGTAAAAGCAGCAACATGAGATTATACATGCACATGTGATTCCACATCCCGTGTTCAGGACGTAAAGGAGAAACTGCGAGGAGAAACACTCCTGTGCTGTCGTAACAGTGGGACTGAGCCAAAATGATGTTTTCCATAAGGCGCGAGGCCACTTTATAGGAACATCTCTGTCAAGAGAGTTATGGCCCAAGCAATCAAGCACTGATTCTGAAAAGACAGAACATCAGAATCAAGGAAATATGTTTAGTGCAATTTCATCAAAATGAGGATGGGGTAAAGACATGTGCAGCTGGAATAAATAATATTAAAGTAATTGCAACAGTAATGATATGCAAAGTGAGGCCTAGATTCAAGCAAATTGTGATGCCAAGTTCTCATTAAATGAGAAGCCGGCATTTCTGGAGATGCACAGGTGTAAAGGTATGTATAATCTGGAGGGAAAACTATGATTATTCACATTGATGAAAAAAATACTAGCAAGATTTACCATTGATTGAAATACAGTAATTACCCAAAACTAATTACCCAATGCTACTCAGACTTTTTAACCCAGGACAATTGCATAATAGTATATAAATATTCAGTTTTTTTGAATAGTTGCTGGATTAGGGGAGGGAGGGAAGTTGCTGTTGGCTGACTGAAATGCAGCTTTTTATGGAACTGTATGTGTCTCTTTATCTATAATCAATCTATCCGTTGTATATATATGAATGTATTTTTGTTGTGTAAATTCAGTATCATTCTAAAAATGAAGGCATTTCTCTTCTATGTACGTTAAATATATCCAGATTATGTACCATTCAATTGACAATCATTTTCTCTATTCTGTTCTAATATTTCTTCATAATGACTAACTACCTGACTTTAGGAAAAAACACACGCAGACACACACACACACACACACACACACACACACACACACACACAGCATGTAAGCAGACAAGCAGCACTTATTCTTTTTGGAGATGACAAGAAAAGTTTCACTACCTTGGAATGATCAAACTCATCTACTTGAGGACCAGCATGTATTGATCACCCTGTCTTATTTGGTCTAAATAGTTACTCAGCTTTGTGCATTTCTCAAAATGCACTGCAGTCTCCAGACTGCACATGTGGGAAATGCACAGCCATGTACAGCCATTCACTGCAATCTATGGATGTACTGAACAACACCAAACCAATTAAATGATTGGAATATTTTTTAAAATGAAGAGATTAGCTACTCCAGTGCACAAGCCTGAGCCTCCAGGAACAGATTGTGACAACCCTGCTAAAGATAAGCACACAATCAACCTCACCAACAGCCTTCGCTGCCACATGTTCAAAGGTCAGTGTTAATCTCTCTGCCAGACTGCTTATTGAAATGATATTTATAATGGTGTGAGGTAATGTGAAGCCTGCGTATCCGAGCATGTGAGCGTATGGGGAGGGGTGCGGGGGGGGGGTCTGATCCATGGGGCTTTGATGCGGCTGTTTTACAGAGTTGATTTCAGAAGCCTTCACATCTTAACTCTGGACAATAACATGACTTAACCTCCTTTATTTGACAGAAGCTCCTGGGGCCTTGAAAAAAGGATGTTTCTGAGATTGAAGAACAACAGCTGCTTGTCCTTGATTCAGTGTTCAGGATTTTATGAACAGCTCTGCTCTCCCGGATCACCTTACAGAAAACAAGAAAGCCAGAGGATCGGTGAAGGTGAACTCGTACACGTACTGTATGCAAATGTGAAGGAGAATGAAACTGACTAGAGTGTTGACATTTACACATAATTAGCATAACTGAATTCAAACGTATTATTTCCAACCACTCACTGCCAGTGTGGTGGGGGTAGGTCTGCTGGAGGTATCAGACTGCATCCCTCTCTGTCTACAAGGCACAATGAGAGATAATTTTCCCTCACCGAGCTAAAGACCAAGGTCCTGATCACAGGGTTCTAATCACACACCCTTGTTCTCCCTCTGGAGGGTTGATGTCACCCTCTGTTGTGCGCGCCCAAATGCTTACTCGTAGGACATAATACGTCAGACGAACTAACACATTGGCTCAAATGGAAGCCAGGTGATGCTAAAGTGTAGCCTTGTGCCCGTTATATTTGGTGAAGGACAGAAGACGAAACCTTGATGTGTTCAGAATGATAAAGGCACTATCAATTTGTTATAAGCCTCCAGTTTCTCTCTTGTCAAAACTCTCTCTGTACGAAGCAAATGAACACAAACTCCAGGTACGGACTGGGCCTGCTAGCTGTAGATTAAAGTGGCCTATAAGTTAAGACCAAAGTGCAGAGAGACAGCTTGCTTACCCCCACCTCAAATCACCTCAGACAGTCTCTGTTTCAAACCATAGACCCTTACACACCGGGCCCCAGTCCCTAGGCCCCACTCTGGGCCCTGCCCCTGACCCCCTCCTACCTCATCTTTTCCAGCCACTTCTGTCCAACGCCTTTATCAAGCTGACGGCACATTCCTGTCTACTACTACGGCTCTTCCTTCATAACCACATGCACACCAGGGAACACTGGGGGCTGAGAGCATCCCCTTTTCTTGCAGGTTTTCGCCTGCGTGTGCTGGTATGCCGCAGTGCTCCTCTCTGTTCTCGTAGTGCTGTGTGGGCCGCATTGCTGGTGCAACGGTAAGGAGAGCTTCAGTGGTAGCAGCCTCTAACGGGGACAGGGAAAGTGGAGCACTTCACCTCACCCAGCTGCCCTTTCATACCAAATGTACAGGTTGAGAGAAAATTGAGAAATTGAGTTACAATGAACACAGCTTATCCTGCTGGGCTGTTTTTTTTTCTTCTATCAGAATGGCCAGACCTCCAAACGTGAAAGGCAAGTCATCCCCCACAATTGCCATACTTATTTTTGACTTCAGTTTTCCAAATTGTAGTTCTTTAAATCATAACCATTGCATCTGAAGGCTGCCTTATTACTCAGGAGCCAAAAAAATACAGTGGCTTTGGGCAGTTAAATTACAATATTTCCCAAGATCCACTTTAGAGTAGCTATAAAACAGCTTCTACCAGTGATATACACTAGTTACAGTGTTTCCTGCCGTCTGCAACGAGGAAATAGCTGCCTACCCGCAGGTAATACTGTCACATAAAAGCTCCGTGCAAGTGGTCACTACATTCAGGGCCATCACGGAAATCTCTGGTGGCTCAGATCGATCTAACCGGCACTGTTAAATTGCTGACATTATGTTAACATTATCTGAAATTCAAATTCAAGCACTACCTCCAGAAAGTTGGTTGAATCCAGCAAGGGGCTGTGGAAAGTTAGAAAAGAGCACTGTACTGGTGCCAAATCCCAATCGAAGCCAGCCATTACAAAAATAAATCTTGTTAAAGGAGTCTACTTGGACAACATTGCCACTCCTTTTGAAGTCATTATTTAATTATACGATCTGATTAAGAGTCTGAAAACCCTTCAATGCTCTAAAGGCCATGGGCATGAATTCACAGAATGTCTTACGATTCCAGGACAGATTGAAACACTAGAACACTAAAGCTATAAAACATTATCCAGTGACACTGACACACATAAGTGAGCAAGATTATAATAAACTAGTGAGAAATCTTGTATTTTGCTGTAAAGTTACGCTTATTGTTACATAGCCTCATAGCATGCTTCATAGTGTTGTTAGACTCATTAAGAGAGACAAATTATTAGCATTGCTGTGATGCAGTGATTGCTGAAGGCACATTTCCTGTGCTAATAACTTTTTGTTTTTCATTAAAACATTCTGATTTTCATTGGTAAAATGATGTTATTGGCAATAAGTCAGCAAAAAAAAGAAATGAAACCTTTTGTACCTAACTCTAATACATTTACCTGTAATATGTAAAGTCAGTTAGAGATGAAATTCCACTCTGTGCCTCTATTCTCAGTAAAGGCGTACATGTTATGAATGGTATAAAAGTTCATAGCTCATTGCAGCAAATCCAGAACCAAATATGCATTTTACAAACAAATATTTCACAAATATGCAATGATCTCTGCAGTAATAACACTATTTTCCCATTGAAAGCAGTATGCTAACACATAGGAACCATGTTTTTAATCAAAAACATTAGGAGCAGATCCCTTGCGTGTGGTGCAGTGGAAAGGAGCAGGGCTCCTAACCAAAAGGTTGCAGATTTGATTCCCTGCAAGGGCACTGCTGCTGTACCCTTGTGTAAGGTAAAACATGAATAAAATTGTAAGTCTCCCTAGATAAGAATGTCTGCTAAATGACAATAATATAATGTAATGGTCACTGTTGGTAAGTAACATGGCTGGGCTCGAACCCGGACTGCAAGACTCAGTCTGCACTTTGAGCTAACTGATCTACTCAACAGCCCCTGAATGCAGCTCTTTCATGAATCAAGTTCTACGTGACTCTGTTTTCAATCAGTTGGCTAAAATAACACAGCAGATCACCTCTACTAAAACATGTCTGGTAATTTTTGGTTTCATTTTACAAAAAAAAAAAAACCCACAGGATTCATCGTTTTCATTTTTAAATTCAGATTTATTAAGGGATATAGGGGAATACTAGCTACTGTATGGTCAGGTTTCATGAAACCCCCAAATGGGTGGAGCCATCACAAGATTCAAATATTTTTCAGCCAATAGTAAGACCTTCATTTATAGAAATATTCAAGGTTAAAGTAGCTAATAAAAAACACTAGATTTTTTTTCATGAATGAACAACAGAAAGTGATCTAATCCACTCAAGTCTGTACAAGAGTACGGCTCGTGCAGAAGACCAGGATCTTTAGCTTTGCAAGCTAATTTAATTGTTTGTTCAGTCATGGGAGTTGTCCGGGTCATGGTTAAAAACATACTATGGATCAGGCTGTGTTGCATTTGTTTAGTACAATGGTATGCATTGAAACATGACATTTTGATGCTCGGTGTATGCGTATATGTGTGGTAATGAGTTAGGCAATGGTTGTGCTGGCCTTGACCCAACAGGGGTGCTGTTGGCATATATGGATCAGGAATAGATGATTGACAGGCTGCCTGCAGAATAGGACAGGACAGAAGCATAGTCCATGCATTGTTTGTGTGTCTTGAATACTGAAATGAATGCTTGTGTATGACTCAGGGAAGCGGGTGAACTGCAGGCATGAGTAAAATTATTTTCTGGGTTTTTGGCCCCTGTTCCTCTGGCAAATGTAGCACATGAAGGAAATTCTCATCATTGCCAGTGATATTCCAGCTTTATTTGAATTATTCTCAATGCATAAAATAGAGTGTTGTTGAATGTTTCATCCATTACAACAAAAAGCAATGCTTCTGACTGGACCTTTTATAACACAAAATTGCCACATACTTTAGACATGACTAAACAGTTGCTTTATCCTGAATACACCTTAAAATGCATGAAATTTTAATCTGATGAAATATTAAAAGCATCAGGGAAGCATGGTTGGTGTTTCTCTCATCACAGCTGGAAGTTTATGCCTGATGTCACCTGCATTGGTTTTATTTGGTGAAGCACATTCAACAGGGTTTAATTATTAATACCTGTCTGCGATTCCATCTTCATTAAGACACAGCATCCATTAGGAGTCATTTCCCACATAGCGCGAGATGAACTGCTAAAAAATAATACACAGACAGAAGAAAAAAAGGAGAGGGGTGTTCAATCTAACTTTAAGAAAGTGTTACATTCATGCAAGTATTTATTCTGATGTGTTTATAATAAGTAAGAATATAATCCATGAATTGTCTCCAATACAATGAGGACCAAATTCTGACAATGGCAGGATACAGCTTTCTTGGAAAATTACAGACAGGTCAGCTGTTTGAGACCAGATATGTTTCAAATGTGAATTCTGGACATTTCTTGATATATAGGTATTTTATACATTAAACCTTTTATATCTTAGACAAAATTATCATCATCATCTTCATCATTTATTTATGTTGCGGACGCTCTTATCCAGAGGTACTAACAAGACTAGTATGGCATGATACATACTGTATCTCTTGGGCAACTATAATAGCATCTCTGCAGGTACTAGAAAGCAAGAGTTACAGTAAATATATCATGATTACAAATATGGCATAAGTAAATCTATAAAATAAACATTATCTTACATCATGCCATTTCTTCTTATGTAAAAAAAGTTGTTCATTTGCTTTTGAGGGGACTGAAGGCATTGGTGATGACACAGGTGAAATGAGTGTTCAGACGTCAATATATTCTGTTCTACATCTTAAATTCAAATGAGCTTTCAGAATTTAAGACTATAAGTTATGCTACTTTCCATAAACCAGATAGGTGCCTTGGTTATCAGATGGGGTTTGCGTATGATTTGAGTAATTATGTTTCTGGATGGCAGCTTTTAAACTGTTATTCATTATTTACACATCAAGTTTTCCACAAGCCCTGAACATGAATTTATTATTGTTTGTTTATGAACATGTATGTAGTGTGTCCCCCAGTGTGCAGTGGTGCTTTTTTAGGGTTTGGTGAAACATAATGCGCGATGACCACGACTCCTCCCTTTCAGTGTGTGAGACCATGTGACTGAAGTGGGAATTGAACCTATGACCTTCTAACCTCTGTGACGAAATGCTGCAAACTCCCAGGGAGAAGCACGGAAAGCTCAACATGCAGACGACCCAGGTCCCTGACAGAAGGGGGAGAACATCATCATCAGTGCATCACTACGTCACAGCTGTTAAGAAACCTGCTTTGCAGCTCTCCGTCTACAAACCTAGGGGGCGCGATAAGGCTGTTCACTTGAGAAATGAACAAACAATAACCTAAACTGTAACATAATAAAACTGTCCAGCAAAGCACATACATCTGTACGCTTCTCATTTATATTGACAATACTGTATGTAAAAGTATGCCAGTGGCCTGTTTATGGGTGCCTGTCAAGAGTTTTTCTTACAAATAAGAATATAATACTGTCAGGGATGCGGGGTGAGGACTCACACGCAGACCCGGAGGTGAGTGGCAGAGTGGCTTTATTAAAGCCCCAAGACAGGAGCAGACGAGGACAGGGTAAAAGACAGGCAGGGTCAAAACCAGGGAAGTCAGTCCAAAAACAAACAGAGAGCAAGCACGTGGTCTGGACAGGCGAGGGTCGGCAACGGGCAGGCAGGCAGCGGGGCAACCAAAACAGAGCGGCAGGCAGAGACGAGATCCGAAGGCCAGGCAGGGGTCACAAACTGGGCAGGCAGGTCCGGAGCAGGGCAGACGAGAAGCGGGAGTGAAGTCTGGGAAGGGGCACAACCAGGGAGACCGGCAACAGGGAGCTGGGGCAGAACCCCGGGCAACCCAGGCAGCCGAAGCAGAACGGCAGGCTGGACCGGGGCTGAGCAGGCAGGAAGCAGGGTCTGGACAGGGGCAGAACCGGGCAGGCCGGCAACAGGGAGCTGGGGCAGAACCACGGGCAACCCAGGCAGCCGAAGCAGAACGGCAGGCTGGACCGGGCTGAGCAGGCGGGAAACAGGGTCTGGACAGGGGCAGAACGGGCAGGCCGGCAACAGGAGCGGAGGCAGAACAGCAAGCAGACTCGCACAAACAGGGATACACAAAGACAGGACGAAACAGAAAACAGACTAACAGAACTCACGTGACAGAACAGCGGGCAAACACAGAGACCCAGGGCGGGAGACAGAAGACCGTGGAAAACCCGAGAAACAGAAGGCAAGGACGAAACAGGAACGAACTGGCAACAAGACAGAGAAAAGCAGGGTTATAGGGTAGGGCTGATGAGGTGATGGGAAGCAGGTGTGCAGGCAGGCGGGCGAAGATGATCAGGTGGGGCGGAGACAGGGCGGAGAGCGGGGCAGGGCCGGAACACAAGGAAAACAAAAGCACATGGACAGGGGAAGAACACAAACACACAGCCAGGGGGGCGGAGCACTGACAAATACAAATAATCCAATGAAACCACTGACTGTTGCAGAGTCAGAGTACTCCACCACACATGGTCAGCTTTTTCCATTTTTACATCACAGAATCATTGTTCCAATGTAAGATAAAATGGAAGGAGATTATTAGATTACTGAAACAGCCATGGTACAGTGGGAGGTGATAATCCTTTATATGTGATGACTATCCTTATGGAAGCCCATGGAGCTCGTCTCGGCCCTGTAGGTGAGACAGAAAAAAATGCTAGGATTTCATTGGAAAATATGGGATATATTTTCTGATCTTTGCAAGACACCGAAGCGCGGCCTGTGGAATGTGATAGATAATGGCTATCCTCCCTCTGGCTGAAAGCCCTGCATTTTGGCAGATGGGGGCTTATAGCCACTCCTGGAGGAAGGGGAATAAACAGAGCAGTCTGAGCTGGCCTTCACACTGGCGGGTGAACGCCTGTCTGACCTGCCTCGGAGCGGTGTGCAGTCCAAGCGTGAAGCGCTGCAAAGGTACTGCCCCAGGTGTTACAGCGCACTCATCTGTCCTGGGCCCTGCTGAGAGGACGCTCCAACAGCACACTGCTTATGTGTGCGCGCGTGTGTGTGTATGTGTGTGTGTGTGTGTGTGCATTTCACCCAGCGGTTTCAGGTAATTAACCATGATGTCTCTAGATCACAGCAACAATCTTTCAAAAGTTGCACATCAAGCAGACAATGTGGAAGAAGAGTTTGAGAATTTTTACACCTCCACACAAGCGAATGGAAAGAGCTTTCACCACTATGCCTTTCCAGTCCTCTGCCCTGCTTGGCTCAGACTAATGATATTCTGTTGCATAAAGGTGAGAAATGCACTGTAACATTACTAGAGTACAGTAGACAGCTGAGGGGAAAAGTGCTTACTTTGGTCCACTCCTGTACACACCCTAATACTTCAGCCCACAAAGCTCCTGCGTCATTCCTGGACTGCATGTGGACGTGCGTCAGTATTTGCATTATGGCACCGCATCAACCCTTTGAAGCATGCTTGCCTGTGAATAAGAATATGTGCGCACCACGAATGGTCTGCCACATGGTTTTGAGTGTGCTTGCTGGAAAAGCACACCGCGTGGTCTGTGAGGTGGAGGCCGATGGAGTCGTGCACGTGACCTGAAAAGGGAATGGGGGCGGTTTGGGGGTGGGAGAGTTTTATGGGGTGGGTCTGGGATCCTGCATAATGTGAGTCGCGGCATGTTTTTGACATTTGCAAATATTACCAGCTGTATGTGTAATTACACTCAATTAGATACAAACATCTTTAATTACGGAATTGCCTTGTTGACAGCTGAGGTTCAAGTTTTACCAGCTGCTTGCCTCTCAAGAACGTGTGAGTGTTTAGTTCCCACCCAAAGGGATAATTAGGTTTATCTGCATTATTAATACACAGCTACTGCATTTGAAAAGAAATCCATTAACAATGCAGCCATCTCTGAGGGCTCGCACTGATATTAGCGTCATTGCCGCTTATCACTATTTGTGCATTTAACAGACAAACATGGATGCTGATGGCAGCGGCCGACCTGGGAATCGAACCAGCGCTGTTCTGGTTACACAGCCAGGTCCTCATTCCCCACAATCCCACTGCTGTCCGCCAGCACGACCCTGATAAGTGGTTCAGCAACGGGCCCCGGCTCCGGCAGAGCGCCGGAAGCAGTACTGATGCATTGCGGTCGGTAAAGAGCTTGTGAGTGCATCCAGAAAGTGCTACCCTGCTGTGTCGCTCAGACATCACTACCGCTTATTGCGCTGCATTTCCATAAGCCACGCGTTGTGAGCCATCATCCCGAGACCCAGTTCCAGAAGCCGTCTTCCCCTCCGACACCATTTCCCTCCTTTCATATATCAGAGACCTTGGAAATGGGGGCGTGGGCGTTCAACCTAACCACAATGGGGATTTGTCATTAATTTTTTTGTCCCCAAACTGCGCTTGAGTTTCTTCACCTGAGCTATTTGACTGACTGCCCCTCAACCTCTCAACTGGAAGCCTAACCCAAGGCCTCATTTTGATGATACTGCATGTATGACTTGCAATTAAAGTGCCACATGGAAAACAAGCACTTTCTACTTAATAAATAGACTAGCAGGTCTAATTCCACTGGTCTCCCATATCTCCCCCTTATCTCCTCATCCCCCAGTGGATCTTTCATATATATATGTGTGTGTATATATATATATATATATGTCAACACTGCAAAGTCCTCTCCTAGAGATGAAGGCCAGGTTCTTCAGAGGGGTTCTATTTCCCCTTTTTCTTGCATGTGCGCACAATGGGGGTGAATTGCATTTTTCTCCCCTCCCCCTCCCCACCCTTCCATTGCCTTTGCTCCGATCATCTCCGTTGACAAAGGGGAACCATTAGCGCAGCTCCTCGTGCCGGGGCTCGGCTTCGCCTGTGCCGCTCCCGTCGGCCCATCAATCTCTGTCCCCGCGCTTATTTCACTTCCAGATTCTGTCAGGGGCTCATGATTGCGTTTCAATCAAGGCCCGTGGTTCCGTGGGCTCCCGCGCGGAGCGGCGGGATCCGGAAGATTGCCTTCAGCTAATCCTCCGCACTCTAATTACGGAGCCGCGGCGGCAGCCGCACACTGCCGTCGCTGTCAGGGGAAAGGAAAAAAAATGACGGCAGCAACGTTAAGAGCACCAACAACACCAACAACAACAAAAACAGACTGCGCTGTTAGCATTGCTGCATGGAAATCCATCACCTTTAGTTAATGATGAGTCAACTTGATTTCGCCTACGCGGGATTTCGGTGTTAAAAGAGAGGGAATTCGGATGGAAGTGGGCAGTCTAGAAATCTCTGGTTTTATTTTGACTGGGTTTGGGTTTGAGTTGTCCTCCTGAGACAAGGACTCTGGTGCTGAACCAGTCCAGAATTTGGTGCTGGGAGAGATGGCCACTCCATAATCAACTTTACAGTGGTTCTGGTTGCGTTGACTACAGGAATGGCAGGCTTGAGTTTCAGGGGTTCAGCTTTGCCTTTTCTGAGAGTATCCAGAAGATTCTATTAGCAGGGTTAACTAACTCAAAAGAAACAGTGAGATGGATTTGCTGCTATTCAAGACACCTAATGCTGTAGCATACGCTACAAACAACATATTTTGAGACATATCTATTTTTTGTTCATCACTGTGGCTTGAATTCAGTGTCACTCTTTATTTTTGTGTGTTTGTGTGTGTGATAGAGCAGTTGGGTTTTGGCCTCAGCTACAATTCTGGGTTGGCTCAGTTAACCACAGAATTTAATAAAAATTTTAAAAAACACACAAATACCTCAACGGCATCGCAGAGAAATATTCCTCTAATGAGTCACTCACAGATCGTATAATTGAGATGCATTGAAGATCTGAGCTGCCTCCCTCCCAGGTTGCACCTGGTACATGCACAGCACCGGCCTGAGCCTGTAAGACAGAGCTGCCAAACACTGGTCCTGGAGGTTCTCTCTCTCACCCAGGCAATTAAGCGCCCGATTCAGTTAATTACTGTCTTGAATGAACTGATTTAATCTTCCCTCCTGGTTCTGACAGTGGCATTCTTTCAGGAGGGCCGGAAGACCAGCAGGACCACCAACAGGGCAAAGCAAAGCAAAGACGCCGCACACAATCGCTGCATGCAGGGGAGGCAGAAACAAAGAGAGGGAGAAAGGAAACGAGGGAGACCAAGAACGTGAAATGAAGGGAAAGTGAAAGGAAAAAAAGACAGAAAAAGGAAAGAAAAAGGCAGGTAGGAGATAAAGATGTGAGACACAAGGTGAAATCAGACACTGAAAGGAGGATACAAAGGAGAAGGGATGAAAAAAAAGAGAGGGCAGAAACAGGAAAGCACAAAAGAAAGAGAGGAAAGAGAGGACAGAAACAGGAAAGAATGAGAGAAAGAGAGGCCAGGGAGGACAGAAACAGCAAAAAAACAAAAGAATAGTCTGGTTTTATAAGCTCACAGGAGGCCGACTGAAGGTTTTTTTTTGGCATCGGTCTTTGCACCCTCAGAAAGAAACCAGTCCCCTGCTCCCTGAGTTCCCCCTGCCCCCGCTCCCCCGTGCCCCCTGCCCCAGCAGCGCCCCCTGGGGCTCTCTCGCATCCAGCTCCTTACAAGCGAACATTTTTCATGTGGGCATGTTGCTCGGCTCCTTCTCTACAGTGCTGCTTTCTAAATCAAGAAGGATTGACTGACTGCAGGCCCTCTGCCTCTGCCTCCCTTTGTTTCTAGACGTGACAGCACTGCAAATAGCCCTTTCAGGGATCTGACAGTTTTCTGTGTAGGCATGTGTACTGTGTGTGTGTGTGTGTATGTGTGTGTGTGTGTGTACACACATGCATTTACATGTGTGTGGGAGTGGGCTCTAGGCACAGTATGTGTGCTTGTGTGTGTGTGTGTGTGTGTGTGTGTGTGTGTGTCTGTATGTGTGAATATATGTATGTGATGTGTCCGCATCTGTGTGATTGTTGTGTATATGTACATATGTGTGTGCATCTGTGTGATTGTTGTGTATATGTATGTATGTGTGCATGCGAAGAGGCTGATTACACATTTGAAGTGCTACTTCTCTTGCCTTGCCTCTTTACCTGCAGGGTGAAGCCATGTTGACAGGCGGCCAGCTGACATCAGATGGACGCATGAGCAACATTCCTATTGATCGCTCTTCCGCCCCTGGTGATGTCATAATAATGATCACAATGGAACAAATAATGCCTCCTGGAGACAACAATCCCAGAGCAGAGAGCAGCTGCTTCACAGCATGACAAAATGACAAGCAGAACAGAGAGCAGTGATGGGTGGGTGTGTCCTGTCACAGTGATGTCATAAAGAGGGGAAGTAACTGGAGGACTTGGCATCCTCCAATGGGGGCTCTGTGTTCAAGATAGATGGATAAATTCATATGCAGACATGCTCAAATGACAAATGGAGAGCTTACAGACTGTGAGAGCACTTACATCCCACGCTTCATGTATCATCTGTTATATGTCTGGGAACAAGTTTGAGCTGGGCACAATTATATGTACCATTTTTTTAATTTTAAGGAACTCCCAAAAATTTGACTGATTGGAGTCATTGGACTACACTGAGATAATTAGACCCCTGCATCTCTGACCCAGGACTGAATTAATCTTTGAACCATATTCATATGAACATCATTGTAGCTAATGCACAATGCACCGTAACACAGTGATACCTTGCTGGGCATTCAGCCGTTTAAGTGACTTTGACAAGCACAGGGGATTTTCCTGTTGGCTCAGAGTGCTGTAGTCAGGGAAGCTCGGAGCGCTGCTGTTGAGATAAAATGAGATTTCTGGGAGGCCGAGACGGTATCGCTCTTCAGCTCACAAAGAGATTTCAGCAAGTGGCTTCTCAAGAGCAAACACTGAGAAATAGGGGGCATGTCTCAACTTCAACTTAGAATGGTCTCATTTCAGCGTAGGAGAAACAGCAAAAACAAAGGACTTTTTTCATGTAATTTTTATATACGGTAGATTTGCCACATGATTTGTGGTAGCTTTCTATCTGGAATGCTGTACTTATTGTGTCAAACATGATAAAGTTATTAGTATTACATAATTATAGAGATAATGCCTTGCAGTTATGTGTGGAACCAAGTACACAGTTCTGATCTCAGAACTGTGCTTGGCACTGACACATGTTTGAATATGACCATTTGTGTCCTTGTTCGCTCATGCTGTTTTATTAGATGCACTTTGTACTATCACTTTGGAAGCCACTCTTAAGAGCATCTGCTAAATGGCAAAATATAAATGTAAATGGAAATGTATTGGCTGAGAAGGTCACATTGCTTTGCTTTGCTTTAATAATGAACAGACAGAAATAATAGATCTTTCACCGAGGTTGCTCCTTTCTGTGTGCTTTGTACCTTTTTGTCCACGTGTTGAACAGCCTGTGCTCCATTTTGGCTGTGCTAATGCAATTCGCTCAAACGCAAAGGCACAGCTGTAAACAATGGTGGCTGCCCAATATGTCCGTCACCAGCACAGGGTAGGCTGTGGCTCTGTGAGTGTAAAAGCTACTACAGCAGGGCTGCTCTGTGGCCCTCCAGGACCAGGGTTGGGCAGCCCTACAAACCCTGTGGCCCTAAAAAACCAGGGTTGAGCAGCCTTACAAATACTGCTGCTCTCCAGGACCAGGGTTGGGCAGCCCTACAAACCCTGTGGCCCTAAAAAACCAGGGTTGAGCAGCCCTACAAATACTGCTGCGCTCCAGGACCGGGGTTGGGCAGCCCTACGAACACTGTGGCGCTCCATGATCAGGGCTGAGAATAAGGGACATGGAGCTCTTCAAGCACTGTGAACCTCCACGACCAGAGTTGAGCAAGGAAGTACAGGATGAACTACCTTTAGAATGAGCTTAGGGTGAGGCAGAGACAGGTGGTTTTAATGCAAGAGCTAGCATGCTGTTATTGCCCAGAGTCAGTGCTGCTTCCAAAAGCAGTTTTCCTCCAAATACAGCAGTGTCTCTGTTTTTTTCTGGCTCAGATTGCCGAGCTTTTTTATTTCAGTAGATGTGAGCTTGTTTTCGCTCAGAAATCAAAAAATGGTGAAGGAAGGAAAAAGTGGAGGGAAAAAGGAGCCACGCAGGGGCTGCGGCGAAAGATCAAAGCTGTTTTTCTCTACCTTTTTCTTCCCACCCTGCTAGAAGTGGCAGTCTTTCTTTTTAATCACAAGTGCCTTTTCAGGAGGCGGCAGACCAGAACCAATCAGTCGCTCGCAGCTGCAGCCCCCCGATTCCGCCGCGGCGGCTTGTGCCGTGACGGTGCAGCTGCCTCGATGCCGACCGGCGCCGCCTGTCTCTGACCCCGCGTGAAAAACGCGCCTCCGCTGCCGTCGGAGGCGAAGCGTCCAAACCCTCGGTGGGGCCCTGCCGGCCCAGAGGGGAGCCCAAATCTTGTCAGCTGCATCAAATTTCAGGGGACCGCTTCACCTCGCGGTCCTCCCGGAGCTTTTCAGTGACTGCTTTTCTTGGCTCCAGACCTCCTGCAGTGGGTGCGAAAAGGAGGCGGATGGAGGAGACAAGCCATTCCGGAGGCTGCCATTTTAGATACGGCTCAATGTGGACTAAAAGCAGATCCAAATAGTACACTTCAGTGCACCGCGGTACATTAAAATACCTGGCACTTTCTCCCCCTCAAACTGTCCCACATCAGCTGGTCTATATCCGTACCGTGAGGACATGTGCTGTGTCCCTACTTCACTGCCTTCCGCTGACAGACACCCGGGAGATTCCACAGTGAATTGCCAGATGCTCTATTTTTTCAAGGCAGTACCTTTTGAATCATTGAAGCATGCCTCTTTTCTTAATATAAGCAAGGTGTACCATTGCTTTTATGTATTTATGGAGCCTGACTAAGCCAGTTCTTTGCTAGACCTATGAAGGGAGGTGTATTAAGTTATTCAGCTAATAGTGAATTTGTTTATGTCTGACCTTTGGAGGACCTTCCCAGTTACCAAATAAAATACATATAAACTATTTGTACTATAACTCTTCTTTTTTTAATATGTGGTAAAAAATTAAATCCACAATTTAAGGAGCATACTCCCGTTTTACTGTTTTCTTGCTGAAGAAATTAAAGGGATTTAACTATTGGAGAGGCACATTCAGTTGGACAGTTGTGCTGAACCCGGTTCAATACAGTGAATTTTATCCAGAGCATTTTTAAAACAATGGTCATTCAATCACAGTCAAATCTCACAGTAAGGCTTCAAATATCCAGCATTGATGAGTCAGATAAATGAATGAATTTTTAAACTATTTGAAAGTCAGAAGCTCCCTGAGTATTTATTACCAGATATTTATCCTCACCAGAGGACATACAGTATTCATGAAGGGGAATTAGATAAATTCTCATGATCAAAATATGACGTGAGTCATGTTTAATTAAAAGTTCATGCTGTTATCGCATACTATTTCTAAACATTCAATAATTAGGCAGATTCAAGAGCTGCAGTAATTCAACCTATTGACATAATTATTCACAAATCAAATGAGATTCAGATTAGTTGTTTTAAATAAAGTATCAGCAGTGGATTTGCTGATAGCCTATTCAGTCCAACCCCCAGGGCATAATAATATGGCATTTCTTAGTTACATTTTTACTAGTAGTTAACTAGCTTAAAATATGATTAAACTCTTTGTTACGAGTAATATGGTAATTACTCTCCTGATAACAGTGATGGCAGGACATCAAAGTATCTGATAAATTGACTCCTTCTTAAAAGACGTCCACAAAGCACAAATGTGAAAAAAATGTGGATTGTGAACAACGCATCATTTAATTAGCTGAACACATACATTACATCCCCATTTAGGGCAATTTTACAGCCAATAAAACTGCATTAAATGAGCTCACTGTATGAACTCCAGTTACCATCAGTGTTCTTCTGAGCTTGTTATTTCTCTCTGCCTCCTGGTGGAATTAATTTCCAGCAGTATCTCCCGACCCCACACTGAGGGTCAACATCCATGGTTTCATAGCATGCTGCGGTCGCCCTTCCCTCATTTCTCAGAGGCACAGATACCATCAGCTGCATGCCCTGGATGCGGCTGCAATAAGAATGTTACCAGGAATGACATATTTAAATTCTGCCATTACATGTCGGATGGCAAGGATCACACCCTGTTCGACGAGTCAAGAAAAATTCTGTGTGATTAGTCCCCAAGGTAAGGATTTGCATAAATTGGTCCATTTTGCCCTCCGTGGACACTGAGCTGTAAACGCGAATGCTTCCTTTGCCATTTGAGTGAACCCCAGGGTAATTGAAAATAGGAAACCTCTCTGTTCTTATGTAGCTGTGCAAGAATGGCATTCATATCAACATGCTGCTCTGCTCTGTACTGCTCTTGGAGAATCGATGTCCCTTTCCAACAGGCAAGAGCCCTGAACAGGTAAATGTTTACCAGCATGGTGGACCTACAGCATCTGGTACTGTCCTAGTTGGTACCCATTTCTCATTGACGAAAACGGCCTTGGAAGTGAATATTAGCGATGCCTCTGTGTATGGAGAAAACAGCTGTGATACATATTGCCTACACGCAGCTGTAATGGGCTGTAGAGGAATTTGCACCCGCTGGCCTTGGACATTATTAGGCATGGCAGACTCATGACTGCAAACTGCTTCTGTTCAAAGTGCTTTCATATAATGGTGCTGTGAGATGCTGAGCCATGAGATGCAGGCTGAGATGTTGACAGCAGGAAATGGACCACACAACAGCCATTCAAAGGCAATCGCCCTTGGCGCCAAGGCAAGAAACATTCAACAAACTGACTTCTGAAGCGCAAGCAGGTTAATAGTAACAGCTCCTCACTAAAATAATATTTGTTTGACCATTGTTTGATGCTGGCTCACATTGGGACCTGCTCTAAGGTGCTCTCTGCTCAATGCTGTCAAGGGTGTATGGGCCCTTTCACATCCACCCCCAGCACTGGAGTGCTCACCTGATTCCACTCAGAATGCAGATAGAGGGGCTAATGCAAACCCTCAGTGAATCAGAAGTATTTGATTGTTAGATTTCTTTCCCGTTGAGGTGGATTAAAGATCAAATTCTGCAGCAGATGCATTCTGTGTAGGAAGTACTGCAGTCCCCACTGAAAAAGAAGAGGTAGACATTTTAAGAACACATTCCTTTGGTTCCACTTTTCCCAGTCCTTCACCCAACACCAACGTTAATGTGACAGCTAAAGTATGAAGTTTTGTGTCAGTAAAAATAAGCAGGTGTTAGAATTTTTGCAAATCTTATGTTACTCATCAATTTAAAAAAAAGCAAGAGGACATTTGTCATTGCATATCACTGAACTACTCTATGGTTCTTGACATTTCGCACCAATTGTGTGTGGGGGTATAAGCTGATCCAGCAGTATCGTACTGGCCTACAAATACTGGCCTCGCTGAGCGTGTAAAAAGTAGAATTTTGACTGTGATTCCTCTATTTTGGGGGTTTTGGCAGCCCCATGTTCAGACAAAATAATTGACCTGCCTCATAGGAATTCAGGTACATGATTCTCAGCCTCATATGTGTATTTAGGTAACGGTAGTTTAATTCTGAAACTAAGTCACATAAGCAGCTCATAGACAGCATTTCACCAATATGAAACTAACTTCTTTGGCTTTGTGTGACCTGTGACACATCATAGACAATAGACTAGAAATTCTGTGCAAAATATGAAATAGATAGAAAGATAAAGGAGATGCTTACAGCACATTACAGATAGCCTCACATGTTGGTGTCTGAGTGCTTGGCTTGTTTGGGTTTGTCTGAGTGCCGTTTGGATGCTGGGCCCTGCCTGAGGTCAGTGTGTGCAGTCTAGCAGCTGCTACACTGTATCGGTGGTGGCATCGATCACTTTTGGCAGATGCCTTGGCAGCGCTTGGAAACTTTTCCGGCATTCAACCAAGAAAAGTGTTTCCACGAGCTGGGATTAGGCCAGCATGCTCAGCCTGAGCAATCAAAGCCCCCGCGTCCTCTGAGAGCACCGAGGCTTACCTCCGAGACACCGCGGACAGGAGGGTTTCACGGAGAGGGCGTGCTGAGGATTGGAATGAAGACAGGCTCACAGTACCGATGGACACATCCCGAAGGGCCTGACGGGTGAGCAAGGGGAGAGTCCAGGCCCATTTGGAATGCACTGTACGAACTGCGCGAGAGCTGGGGATTGCTGAGGGGGCTACCGCAGGACACAGTCCCGGTTAATGCCTTTGTGTCCGTTTTTAAATCCTGCTGTAGCTGACAAATTCCCTCTCTGTCTACAACAACCGGTAGTTTTTCACCACATTTATTATTTTTTAAACTCTTATTTTCAAGCCATTGGAGATTTCCAAACTTAGCGAAACTGTTGCATAATGAGTTTTAAATAGAATAAGAAGAAGAAGAGAGAGTGTCATTTGTTTTATACTGGGGCAAGCAAACATTGCTGTTCACCAAAACTGTGAAAATAATGAAAACAATCCAGGCCATGATGAAATTTTTCATTTTGAGCTAGAACAAAGTTTTTTTTAGAAACTCAACTCCCCTATGTTAGTTATATACAGTGATGGAGGGCTTACAAAAATTGACTTTGGTCTCAAATTCACCTTTTCACTTTTTTTCGTTCTATTCCATGCCTGTTTCCTCATTAACCAGGAAAAAGACACTTCTTTTCTGAGCAAAAACTCTGAACTGAACGTCCTTGTGAGAATGAGTCAGCTGTAAACTGGGAGTATGCACAATGTGCTGTAGCACAATTGACCTGCATAAGGATGTTATATCAGTGATATAACATTCATGCTTTTTTGCTTGGGACCTTGCTGTAAGTACAAGGAGGAGGACAAGAGAGATGCATGTATAGAGATCACTCTTCAATCCTTTTAGAGGATCTTTCTTAGCAATGGCAGCTGACTGTGGTTTTGACCTGCTCCAGTTAGGAGAGGAGAGATCTTTGTGTGCTGAGGACAACGTTCAGAGGACTGATGTTGTTTACCACGGTTTACAGGTTATGGTGAGGCTGTGACAGTGTTATCACACAAGCATTGTCATCACCATAATCTGTGGTGAATAAGGTGTTTAAGACATGCGGTGTTGTCAGTACTGTGAAAGCATACACATGCACACCACAACAATTGTGGGTGGTGAAAATGGCATTGGATCTGAATGCTGTAAGCATGTGGCAGAGCCTCAAACGGCCACCGCGTCTTCATCCTACCAAAAGAGGGTAACGTTTTCAATGGAGAGTTGAAGCAGTCCCTGAAGAAGGTCTACAGGAGATTCAGAGAGGCCATGTTGGAGGCGAAGCTCCCTCGTAAACTGTTCAGCTCAGGTTCTGTCCCTTGCACTCCAACATTCCCCCCACTCCCCTCAGAAGGCAGGGGACACCTCTGACACTCCGGAGAACATTTCTGCTGCCCTGCATAAACTATCAAACAGGTGGCTTGGAAGATAAGTCGCTCTTTCCCTCTGTGTGTGTGTTTGCCTCCAAGTTATAAACAGCTCTATGACAACAGAATTGCACCGTCTGATTCCAGCGCCAAGAGATGTTTTGAATAATGCATTACGCTGTTTAATTTTGAAATGGCTCTATTCTCCATCGAATCTAATCTCAAGGATTTCTGTGTTTTTGAACCACATGAAAAATAAAGATGGAACTTCCATAAATAATTAAGGGCAGTCTATAAATGTGTTATCCACAGAACAAGGGGAGAGACCTGGATCAAGCTGAGATTGCTTCTAATAAAATTGGCAGAATGCAGGGTACTACTCTGGAACTACATAAAGCCCCATAACACAAACTGTAACAGGATGAGATATGCAATGTGACAGGGGCTCCTTCAGGCATCTCTTCTCTGTTCGTGCAAAGTGAAGTTGGGCAAAGGATCGAGCAGGAACCCACCACCAGAACATCTGAAACACATCAGAACTTAGAGCGACCTATTGAACTGCTGCAAAGCAGACCTGTGCATCTCCTCGGTAAGCTTCACCTCCAGCAGCTAACAGACAGTGGCTTTATCTCTGGCCCAGCTTCCACAGTCACGCAGTATTTAGGGTGTGTATTTAGGCAAGGGTCCAATCCACACATTGTGCAAGTAATTATTTAATAAGGTTTTTGTGCAAGAGATCTGTGAGTCCCGGCACAAATATACTTGTTTGCAGTAGGTTTGGTGGTTTCGTGCCAACATAAACAGCCCTACAAAATTCAAGAGGCCTGTCTTCCTGTGTACATACTCTCGTTTTTTCCTCAACAACAAGAAAAGTAATCTTCTCCTTTGCATATGAAAAGCCCTGAATGTCCCTGATGCATATATCCCTAACATAGAGAAAGAGGTCCATGCCAGGCATACACTTATGGGTTTCTTAAATAATATTTTTTGTCAGAATCAAACTTTTTGAGGTGTAAATACTGAAGGCAGGTAAAACTTAAATTCTTTGTTCAAACTAAAGAACAACTCTCACAGACTTAAATATAGACTCTCAAGACCAAAAGCCTCCCTTTGTGACCTCACAAGCATAGAATAGGTATTTTTTTGTACTTTCTGGTGTTGTGACCTAGACCATCTCTTCTGAAACCTTGACCTGCCTGCCCAAGCATTTATCCTACCTTATTTAGGTGTGTGAGCAGGATATAACCTACGTGTGTGTGTGTGTGTGTGTGTGTGTGTGTGTGTGTGTGTGTGTGGATGCTGCAAGTGAATGAAAACGAAATGAAGGACAACCTTAAGGTACTTTCGAGAGCTATATGCTTCCAACAGATCATGCAGATTGCGTGCTATCTACCTGCTATCTTTGTGCTTAACGAGCACCGAATCTCTCTGATGCTCACACCTCAGTTGCTTCCACTTGGCTCCCGCTTGAACGATCATTTACTTAGAGAGAACACAGAATTCCCATAACTCTGTTCACATTGTCGTTCCCTATTCTGAAGACCAGGTCAAAGAGAAGTAATTCACTTTGCCACCGAGTAACTTTGCATCTGCTGTTATGAAATCTATCATGACCTGATAGCCAGGATTAGAGTCGCAGACGTGCGCAGAACTGCACGCCATCAGAAACCCAGCATCTTCAGAGGGGGGATATTTTTTTTCCTCCTTCAGGGACCAGCTAACTGTCAGTGCTCATGTCCTTAGCTCATTTTATTGTGCAATATATCAGATGACATCCCATCAGAGCTGTGACAGAAAGCCGCACGATGTGACCTTTGTGTTGGAAATCTGAGGCCAATCCATTCTGGGTCTGCGAGATGCTACAGCACCTGCTGCAGTCTACAGCAAAAAGCCTGCTCTTCATTTCTGGAGAAAAGGCCTGCTTTTGTAACCTTGGAACCTTCCACTCCGATCCTTTCACTTTAGAAATGCAATAATGACAGTAAACAAAAAACTGTTTCTAGCTTTTGGTATGGATGAATAAGTGCTGTCAGGTACTAAAGGAATCAAGAAATCTGCAGCCTGCTTTGAGTGTGGTACTTTCCTCAGATGACCTTACGTCTTTATAAATGTTGCTATCTTTTCACAAAAAGATACAGGGAAAAGCCTCCAAGAATAGACAGAAAAGAGAGACAGAAAAGTCCCTCACACAATCAAGAAGCCACACAGGGCACAATATTTGTTTCATTTTTTCAAATACATTGTTGTTTCTTTTCTCTTTTTTTGAACTGAAGAGATTCATTCAAAGCAGACAAATGGACTGTAGCCCCGTTTTCATGTTTGCCTGAGTGAACTGGCACACAATAGAGAGAATGCTCCTAAAGGAACGAAATTCTGATCTTTCACAATGTGTCTCACCAATGCATTTTGAGGCCGGGAACATAATTGACACAATTGCACGCACAGAAAAAATGGTATAATTTCAATGTAGCAAGTTACAATGTTGAAAAGAGAACCTTCAAAATTTCACTTTTTTGTCAACTTAGGCACACCTGTTGACTGTTTTAGATAATCTCCTTAGCTTGTAGACTGCACAGATGGTTGGCAGCTAGTATTATGATCCGGGCTGGGTTTTTACACCTGAGGATTTGTGTTCAGTTGTAGAGACAGCGCTGTCGCCTCATGTAGTTAAAAAAAAAATGTCTTTCATTGTCTCTGCTACTGTGTCATCTTATGCCTGGAAGGTAGCGGTGGATTCTGCTACTGGTTCTACTTTTTCATTTTCTAGTTTTATTCTGCCAGTTGTATTTTGAACACTCTTTAAATAACCTTGGATAAAGACATCTGGGAAAGCAATCAATCAAACAATCAATCAGGCCCACCAATGAGAAAGACTTTGAAACCTTGAATTTCTTGATAATGACTTCGTTTGTCACACAAGGGAGGGAACACAAGCCAAATCATTATATGGATTCTTCAAGGGCTTTCTCGCAGAAAGTGACCTTTGGCATGAAAGACTATTTTGTGGCTCAGAATGTTTATTATATAGCCATGAATGCCATTATGAGACAGATCTTTACATGAGCAAAACTGCATCATATCTGTGCAAAATAATAATGTGGCACAAAATAACAGCACACACAGAACTGGCACACTAGGGGTGGTCCAGAAGGTGCACTCTGAAACCATGTCACACCTGGGGATAACAGTGTTTGACCACAGTGTGCCTGTCACAACATGGCTTACTAATGTGCCTGTTTTTTAAAGTACTGGTAGACATTCTGCACTGGTTTGCCACTTTCACCTCAACATCAGCTACTTTTCTTGAAATTTGAAGTCAATCAGTGACAGATTACACTGGCACCATAGGTTCATAAAATATGGCCTGCCAGCTATCTTGGCTGGTAATTTGCTTTCCTGTGGGACACGCTGTTCTCTACACACTCTACAAACTTATTATCTGCGTAAGCTGGATCACTCTGCATAATTAAAATGTAGAAGACTTCCTGAATTGAAATGTTCACTGAAACAGGAATAAAAAAATAGCCTGAAGAATAGGCTGTTATTTGCCAATATCATCAACTATAAAAAAGATTATATTTATAGAACATATTTCAATCAGTTTGACTGGTATGAAAACTAATCATACAATGATATTGAAAACTAGGTTCCACACATCCAGCGATGACATGTTTGGGAGAGGGAAAAATAAAGAAAAATGAAACGTACATTTTCATGCCAGGAGATGTTCCTCCACGGTGTTTTGCGTCGTGCTGCGTCGGCCCCGACTAATAATCGGAATTTCAAACCGCGCCTCCGCCATCTCTGCGCGATGTCGCTTCTGCCGGCTCCGCGGGCGGAACGCGCAGCCATCCGGGCAGGTTATCAAAGAGTGCCGTGATGCGCGTTACTGCCGGGAAATGAGCTGACTTTGACGGCGGATGGAAACGCCCCGACGCGCTGCGCCGGCGGTGAACGAGCCGCTGCGAGGGCGCCGCTTTCGTGAAATATTTATCCGAGCCGTCAGACGTGGCCGGAATGCCAACCAGCCCGATCGAAATGATTACGGGCGGCGGATGACGGACAGCCCTCGGCAGGTGCGTGTCGCCGTTGATGTTGCAGGAGCGTTTTCGCACTGTTTCTGCACGGAGAGGAGGGCCTGCATTTCGTTTGCATGTTGCGAGTTTGCATGTTAACAGTTAACGTTTCATAATATCTCCACATCAACGCCCCTGTTAATGTCACATACATATTTTCCCGGTGGATAAACATGTTGTTCTTGGCAAGCGTGGAGCTGCTCATTTCTGCCTCAGTCAGATGTGGTCCCACATCACCTGACTCTGGGCTTATTGCCCGGGCCTCCTCTAGCAATGGAGCTCTTTTCAGGCAGGAGAACTGTGTAAGCTTGCGGGCTGCTGAAGCAGAAATGTCTCCACTGTCATCTGTCATAGGAAAAGGAGACCTCTGATAGAGGATGGGCATTCAAATCACGAAAATGACATTTCTTTTAAAACCTAGCAGGGGATAATTTATTCAAAGCTGTATGATCATAGACAATTATAGTAATACATCATCCAGCCACCTACTCCTACAAAAAGGTGAAATGTCAGAAGTAAAAAAAAAAGATTACTAGGTCTGGACATGAGAAGTAAGTGCTGTTGTGCTGGCACCGTGATCCTCCTACAGGAGGCAGTAGAGCTCCACTGTGGCAACAGAGAACGCAAACTCACCACTCCGAGTCCAGAACAGAAACACATTTCAACACGTATGCACGCAGCCTGGAAAATCAGTACTGCAGGGCTGCTTTTTTATGAATCAAAATGCTGCAGTCTGATCGTTTGTGCCTGAGCACTGCATCACTTTTTTGGTGCCTCAGCTTTTAAGTTACCAATACAAATCAAACCCTGCCAAGCACCACTGTCCCTCAGTTGCTACCCAGAGCCTGAGTGTCAAGTGGATTTGCAAGTCCCAAGGGCTGTGCTGTCCAAGGTGCTGAACTCTACAGGAGCTGTACTGTCCAAAGTTCTGAACTCTACAGCGATTGTGCTGTCCAAGGTGCTGAACTACACTGGGGCTGCACAGGGGGACTATGCTGTCCATTGTGCTTGACTCCACAAAGGCCTTGTCGTAGTTTCCATGAAAACGCTGTCCATGGTCCCGACTTCACTCTGGCAGAGTACCACTGTTGACTAATCAAGGGGATAGAATGGCATTGGTTGCATGACAGCAGCAGCTCTAAAAGCTGACAGTGCCTCCATTTTTGATCTCCGAAAACTCCCAGTGCCAACATGGTGCTGTAAGGCTATATTACACAAAGCCACAACACACGTTAATAACCACACAAGTCCTTCTCTGCTTCTGCAGATTCAAACAACCAACTCCTTGAGTTGACTTTATATATATGATTTTAAATTGATTTCACATGCATTATAGCATATATAAGTTCTACAATAACTATTAGGCCTATGTTATGTCACATTTTTATATTCTACAGTTTGTATGAATTATATTGTTAAACAAACATAAATCAAAATAATAAGCAGCACAGTCAGGGATTTGTCTGATCAAGCTTCTCAGGCAAATTAAAGCAGCTCAAGACTGACAGGATAGCATACATGTACATGAATATGCCTGATAGTATTGACCTCCCTGACTGGATGGCTGGGCTTTATAGGAACAGCACGGATGCAACATTGATGGACGTACCTAAAAGGTCACGTGTGCCTCTTAGCCAGGCTTCAAATGTAAGTGCACTCGATGTTATGCTAGTTTTCTTCATTTCCTTTTGTTTTGCTTGGATTGATTGATCGAGTGCCTCTGTACGGAGAGAGCTGACTAACAGCTCATTGCTATTTAAGCTCGCCTCTAAGCTGATTGCGTTTCTGTTGTGAGGGCAATCTGGAGCAGGATTACCATTATCATACAGGCACCTCTGAGAGTCATTCAGGAGGGGAAAGGGAGTGAGTAAAGTGAGCAAGCCTGTGTGCGTGTGTGTGCGTGCGTGCGTGTGTGTGTGTGTGTGTGTATGTGTGTGAGAGAGAGAGGGAGAGAGAGAGAGAGAGAGAGAGAGAGAGAGAGAGAAACAGAGACAGAGACAGAGACAGAGGGGTCTGGCAGGGGGCTAAGTGGACCCTCACCATCCGAATTAAGGCTGAAGTTCCTGCTTTCTTGCCTGACAAGGCAGGAGGTCTGGGTGATGGAAATCATACATAATTGCCTCGCTTCTCAAAGTGACTGCTGAAAGCCACGGCAGAAAACAATGCCATGTTTTACAAAGTGACAGATTAAATTTGGCAGCTCAAGTGTACCCTTATCACTCACTACATTTACAGCTAAGTTAATAGGCCTTCCTGTTTAACTTTAATATTACAGTATAAAAATTGTTACCACTAAATTTAGATCAGTTTATTATTTTTCTCTTCCATATAACAAACATATCAGCCCAGAGAAATGTAACCAGACTCAACAGCACTTCAGCCTCAGGCTATTGACTGATCAAGGTCACTTGCACATTTAAATTCTTCTCAAAGTCTTGTAATTTGTTTTGTGAAATCGTGAAAAATCTTGGTGAACAATTTTATTTGTACCAATGAGAATTTGGAGGAACTGAATTCTGACACAAACATTTCACAAACGTGCTTACAAAGTTCCCACGCTCGTTAATTGTTCCACAGGTTTGACTTCCTTTGAGAGTTTTGTCTTTTGCACAACCTTCAGATATGACCTTTTTACCAACATGAAGATGTAGCTCAGCTTATAATGATAGATTTCATTGTATGCATGGTTCACGTGTGCCTAAACGAGCCTGTATGACCTGCAACCCCTGGTTCTTTGTGCATTCTTCTTTGTGTGAGGTAACAACCCTTTCTCCTTGCAGCGTGTTTGTTTCACTTCAATGTGGGCTGCAAACTGAATATTAACCCTTTCCTTACACCTTTGTTTAGGGGAAGAAGAAGCCGATTCCATTCCTCTTTCAGCATAATACATCATTCAGATGTATTGATTCGTTCCTCCCTCAGTGACTGGAGCTCCCATCATCCCATAAACATGTTTCTTAAATATGCTGTGGTTGGTTAACAACATATTTGCAATTACCCTGTGGACAGGTTCTTATGTATACATAAAAACAGCTTGGTTACTATGCAATTGACAGAAATGCCTGTAAAAGAAAATCAAAAATGTATGGGAGGCAGTTATGATCAAAAATACTCTTGTACGCACGCATCATTACTTGCACACAGTGCTGCCGCAGATTCTTTCTACATGGACCCCACAGTCAGCTTGGTGTAGGTCACACTGTAAATTCTGTCTCTGACATTGCTGTAGCAGCAATGTTTTGAATTGAAGGCCCATTGTGACCATTCTCAAATGGGTGTGCCCTAAAACAGAACATCCACAGAAATGCCGACAGCACCGTGACCTCCTGTCACCAGCTGGAACCTCCTCGACCTGGTAAGATAAAGTATCTGTGAAGACACCCTTTCCAGCAAGCAGGTAACCAAATGGCATGAAGCCACAATTTGATTGACATCATTGCTTGCTCTACAAAGCTTATTGATTAAACTGGCTGCAATGGGAGAAGCAAAGCAAATCGACACAGTACAGGGAACTGTATAGTTCTAACTGCACCAATACACACTTGCACATCATACAGTCATTGTTTCAGTAATGTGTCAGTATAAAAGAGAAAGAAACACCCTGTGTTAACTGGATGCTGCTCTCAAATCTCAGCCTTGTTTGCCTGGAAGATCTTTCTGCTTGTTTATGCGAAGCCACATTCCTTTAATAGCAATTTCCATACATTTTCTCCTCTGGCTTAAAGAAATGCACATGTCAATGCGAGCACGTGTGTTCCAGTACAGTTATGCTCTGGTGCAATTTCCTGCAGCATCACCTGACTGGGGGTGAAATAGTGCAAGACACATACATTGTAAAAAGATTGTGATTTGTACTGCAGCTCACGGTGCTGAAGAGTGCTTGGTGCTCTCTGTATCTTTCGCATCTCATCTCGAGCTGCAAATTTGGTGACTGCTTCTGATCATGTGATGCCCCTCCTCACATATCCTTTGCATAAGAACTTCTCTCTGTGACGTGGGGACTGGGCCAATGCCTCTATAATAGGGAGGGAAAAGAGCATGTGCATGCTTGTTCAAATCCCACATCACATGCTTGTGCCCCTGCCCCTGTGAAGTTCCACTGTGTGCGCATGTGTGCTGTTGCTTAATGCAGACACAGGGCCTGGGTACAGCCAAGATTTGTCCTTGACTTGACTTTTTCGGTACAAATATACATGTCTTTCCTTTAAAGCTGGTGACTGCTGAGCTAGCCGTAGAGAAGAAAAGAATAAGTGCGACTTGCATTTCACTGTGACTTCAAGTTAAAGACAAATGGCGATTGAATCCCTATTGATTTAATAGCTGGGTGGAAAAAAATACATCTTTAGTGTTAGTGACCTTGCTAACAGTTAGTTAATACAAACCAACCCCTTGTTAATTAAAAAAATTAAGAAAGAAATGATATGAAAATTCAGCCAGGATATCTACAAACCAAGCACTCTGTTTGAATCAGTAAGAAGAATTACCCAAAAGACTAGCTGTAGTAGCTTCATCTGTATTTGCACATTACACATTGAAATTGGAGCAATAGTTGACATCATCCCATGAAGCATCACTCATTAAACGTTTCGGTCTGCCCAGGAGTCATCTGTGTGAATAATCTGCCATAGCTCTGCGGTACTTCCCCTTCGGCGGCATTTGAGTGATGTCACATCTGTGTCCGGGTCCCCGCTTGCTTGTGTCAAGACCTCCAGCCCGCAGCCTGGTCCCAATTACTCCCAGCTATTTTAAACAGCCTTCGCACGTCTATGGACCAGCCGTGCAGAAACACAAACGTGCAGCCTGGGCTTTTAACGGATGCCACGCAAAACCATGCATGTTCCAGTCAAATAAGCTCTTTTTTAATGGCTGCGGGCAAGAAAAAGGAAAAGCTTCACGGTTGCCTCAGCTGTTTTGGCATCTGCGCTTCCTTATTTACAATTAAATTACATGGATCCTGGGAGCGGTTTCTCGCTTGGCGTGCTCTTGTTAATGGCTTTCACATACAGCACGATGTGCCGTTGTGTATGGACTGTGAACGCTGTTGGGAGTTTACTGTGAATGCTGTGCTCGAGTGCATCTGCACGTCAAAGGCGGCCCTGTCTCTGTTCGTCTTTGGCAAGGCGAGCATTTCTTGGTGTGCGGGGATGGATTTTCCACCTATGGTCATGGTGGGATGAAATACCACTTGCTTTATGTCTCGATCGCCCCTCTCTGACTGTCATGAATGGAACGCTCCCCCAGAGAAATTCCACGGGGTTTTCATTAGTTTTTTTTTGCCTCCTGCTCTCCTCTTGCAACAATATTCCTGTCCTACTGAGCAGATGTATTTGCTCTGTTTCCTAGCCCTCAGTGACCTCTATCTGTCTGTCATGTCAAATGGATCCTGCTGTACAGTCTTAAACTGGGAGCCAGAAGTGCCATCTGTAAAACAGGGCTTTGGAATGCTGGTACTCTCCAGCTCACCTTGAAGTAGCATTTCTAAGGAGTCTCATTATCTTTTCCTTCCTGCTTTTTTCTGTCTGTCTCGTAACTGCATTTGATGTCACTGTATTTTCTGTCTACATGTCTAATCCACATCACTAAAAAAATCAACAAAGTGCAAATAAACTCTGGTTATTTTTTGTATGTCAGCTTTACAGGACAGAAATGGGAATCTTTTTATTAAAAAAAAAATAAATCTGATATTGGTCACAGTTTCCAAATCCAAATATTGATAATATCTACAATTCTGCCACCATGAGCACTTCTGCAGGGTTATGCAGGATTGGTGAAGGATGAGTTTGTATTTCTGCATTTATTTACTTATGTTTTTCTTGCTTGAGTGAAAACTTTCTCGGGCCAACCGAGAGGCCATAATGTGATTCCGGTTTGGTCACACAAAGCCATGCCCTGTTTATGAATGCCCTGGCGTGCACACAGCAAGCAGCGGGTGCTGAGCACATTCACTGCTCTCACAAGTCACTGCACCAGTCAGGGTGATAATCAACCGCGGTCGCGCAGTCCGTCCATTGGGGGGAGCAGGCCGGCTCAGCGTGGGAACGCGCACCGATTGGATTAGGTAATGAGGGGCTCGTGGTGGTAAATGTCATTGTTGGAAGGCCCTGCTAAGTACTTGACAGCACGGTATTTGCCATTTGAGAAGGTTAGAACTAAATCTGCACAAAGTGTGGTTTTGACATTTCAAGCTGTAAAGTTTCCAAATCCCGGATCACAGCATTGTTTTTATATTGTATCAATTTACATTTGAATATGTTATTTCATCAGATATTTTAGAGTAATTTAAATAATTAAAGTTTTTATGCATGAAAAAGGACATTACAAAGACTCAATAATGTATTATGCATTAATCACTGAATTACAAGTAAGTAAAAAAAAACCCCACAATGTTTAGTAGAGCATATATTACTGTTAATACCTGTTACTGAGGGAACTGAGGTTGCCAGACTGAGATTGTGTGCATATGGCCACAATATACACTTTTGTTACATTAACATTTAACCAGTGTGTATCATTAGCTTCTGTGGAACTTTTTCAATCTGGCAACTTGGCCTCCTCTTTTATGGCATTATTGAAGCTTTAGTAATCAGTTCCAGCAAAAAGTTAAGACTGATTTGTCTTGTGTTACCAAGTAGTTCAATGCTGATACGGTAGCTTTGTTTGACAAAATAGAACCATTCGGAGGTCTTAATCTTCCATATTGGAATGTGACCTTGTGGCGAAGGGCAAGAGCAGTCACCCCACCCGGCCTTGAACCCAGGTCCACGGGGTACCAAACATGCGACTTTGACCGCGACGCCAAAGAGCCAGGCTCTTTGGCATCGCGGTCAAAGTCGCATGTTTGGTACCCCGTAGACCTGGGTTCAAGGCCGGATGGGGTGACTGCTCTCGCCCTTCGCTACAAATGGTGTCAGAGTGGGATGGCCAGCCACGAGGCCATCGGAGGCGTGCCCGGTGTGTGAGCCGTATGAGGGACCCCCAGGTTAGGTTGACCCTGGTGTGAGGGACCCCAGAGATGGGTGAAGCACGGTGTGAGGGACCCCAGAGATGGGTGAAGCACGAGTGAGTGGGGCACTCTGGGATGGGAGAAGTATGGCAGGGGAATGCGTGAAGGACGCCTGTGTGTGTGAAGCGCATGGGCGCGCTTCCTGAAGGGGAGGGCAGTGTGACGGAGTGCCGTCACTACAGTTGAGTATGTGCTTTGAGTGCCGTACCAATGAGCCTGGCTCTTTGGCGTCGCAGTCAAAGTCGCATGTTTGGTACCCCGTAGACCTGGGTTCAAGGCCGGGTGGGGTGACTGCTCTCGCCCTTCGCTACAGACCTGAAATAGAAAAATAGGTATCTAATATGACTCCTGTTTATTAGCTATTTTTTGGTTTTACCCCCTTTATACAACCATATTCTGGCTTACCTCATCATGACAACCTGCACTTATGTAGGAGCAAGGGTTTCATTAACATGAAGTAATAATTTCCTTAGTGAGAGTAATCAGCTCAATGGCTTCAGAATGCTGTATATATTAACAGTAATGCTAAAATGAATGTTATGTTTAAATGTCATGCAATGTTAAAACAAACTGCTTTCTCATACTCTGTATGCACTGAACTGAGCAAGCAGTTTTTCATGCTGTATCTGTTTTATCATTTCAAAGATTTAAAGATTTTATTGATGAATTAGTTTAGTAGTTTATGTGTGACATACCTACATGGGACAGTGATCAAAAACACAGAACATGATTTAAAGAAAAACAACCTCTTCACAGAATTGCTTTTTTTCTGTCAAAAGAACATCTCATTGATTGTTTCCATTGCTCTGTGTTAAAAGGTGGGGGAGGGGGCACAGGAATGATTAAAACAATACATCTGTCTCTTGGGGAATGAGTCAGTGAGCTTTATTAGTTTGTTTGCTCTCCAAAACATTCCCGGTGTTAGATCTCAGATAAGCGTGTTACATCATTACCCCGAGGATGCGACAGCTGCTTCTCCTGCTGGAGCGAGAGATCAGAGCCGAGGCAGGGGGAAACCATTAGGCGGGGAGGAAAAAGACGATGACAATTATCTCAGTGCTGCGGCTATTTGCCATCCTCCCTCTCCCACGCCCCGCCCTGTGCCCCATCTGCCAGCGTGTGAGTGATTAAAAACAAGACTGAACCCACAAAAAAACAAACAGGCTTTCTAGTAGATAGGTGGGAATTGAGGAGAAGCACTGAGGCCGGAGTTTAAGCAATTCCGCCTGGCCTTGCTACCTTGGAACCAGGATGCCGATGTGGCGTGGTTGGCAAACTGGAAATCCTGTGTTGCCCTGGACAGGGTGTCTAAGCCCTACAGCTAAATAAACACTGATGCCTTTTGAAGCACAACTTTAGTATGCTGCAGGGAAGAGCTTTTCAAAGGACAATGGTCATGGAAGGGTATCTGAATAACGATATGGTAATTCTGTATGAATTATTTATAGCAGTATTTTGCCTCAGCAACATTTGTAGAATATCACTCATTTTAATCGTCTTTGTACAGTTTGCAACAGTCTCGAAATTTAGATGTTTGACATCTTGTTTTGGAAATCAGGAAAGTGGACTGTGCTTTACATGGCTTTACAGGTTTTTTGTATTACAACTAATACGAAAACCCTTTATGTTCCTTGTTATTGGAGAAAGAGTAACATAAGTGCACTAACAAGGCATGAACGGCAAAACAACAATGATGGCAACAAAGTAATATATTCAAAAATGCGCCAAAGAAAAATTAATATTCAGAGATGTGTATGGGATACCTAGCAACTGTTCCATTGGTGACAGCTGATTCCAGCACTGGGCAGCTAGAGGGCAGAGTCTGAGGTTTTCAGATGGGAGCACATGCACTTTGGTGGGATACCCCACCCTGGCAGTAGAAGTACTCAAAGCAGGGGAATGTGTGTATGATAAAGTGATAGACAGAGGAACCAAACAAATAGTTATCAAGTGAATACAACCACAACGAGGGGCCTACAGAGAAAACAGGGACTGGAGCTAGAACAAAAAAGAGGTAAGAAAAAAACTATCTACAGGTTGAAGAAGAGAGAAAGAAGACCAGCTCACAAAGAATGGCTGCATTCAAGGCTACAATTGACTAAAGCCACAGAAAAAGATTATTTAGAAGAAGTCTGAAAGATGCAGATTGTCAAAAGAAAGAACATTATGTACGGAAAATCCACAGAGTCCCATCGAATGTGAAGCATGCGGAGAGAAGGACGAGGACAAGTCTAAAGAGTCCTTCAAGGTTTTTAGCAGATGAGGGAAGGGAAAGAGCAGCAGGCTCCAGAGGAGGAGAGAATAGGTCAGGACTGGAAAGGCTTGCTCTGAGATGGAAAGAATGCATTCAAGAGGGATGTCGGATGAGCACGCAGACACGAGAGAAAACATCCGGGAACCTGAGGGGAACAAAACAGAAACAACTCTGCATTATGTGCACGGAAGCAGTAAGAGAAGCTTCTGGAGGCAATTCGAGGATAGCCAGGGCTGATGCTGATAAAGCAGGAAGGGATCGATAAGAGAGTCATGGGGTACTCCAGTATAAGAAGACTGATGTCCGGGGAAAGTGTTACTTTAAGAATGCAAAGAACGGGGGACTGACATGGAACAGTATTCTAACTTTTTACAAAAATAAGAGGTGTAAAGAGTGTGAAAATGAGGACATTATGTAGAGAAGATCATTCGAGACCCTGAAGGTAGATACCGTTGGTTTACAGGCCTCCAGAATAGGTCAGAGTCACAGAGACTACAAAAGTCAATTTAGTCAAGATTGGGAAAAGCATGAGCTGGTCATAGAATGAAGGAAAGCTGTATTAAATAGAGCAAGCGCTTTCAGTTCTGGCTGTGTAGATGATTATAAACCAGGAGTTGACATGTTTTGCTTTCTCTGGCCACTAAGACTTTTACTACTCTTCAGACAGTGAATCACCTGCCTCGGCATGACACTGCGGGTGAGGTCACAGGTGTGAAGTCACAGAGGCATTGCAGTGGATGATGGGAAACATATAGGGAGTAAATGGAGCTCAATATTGCTTCCACTAAGGATTACTTTAATGGAAAAATAACACATGGCATAGGAAGATTCATTCCAAAAAATCATTGACCACTTAAAAGAGGTGGTGAGTGGCGCATTCAAAGGCAGACAATACTTTGAAGATATTGAGAATAAAGGGCTTGATGGAATATTTGTCAGAGTAAGCTTCGCCTGGGGCAAAATGTTTCATGTGTAAAACTTGTTAACTCATAATTGTGTTGGTGCATGTAAGTCTAAAAGTAATGGAATTGCACTGTTCTGTGTAATATTCTCCCACAGCTGCTTACTTAGCGTCCATACTAGCATTTATACTGTGGGACCGCAGAAAATGGAAATGCTTCCTTGGAATTGATCACTAACTTTGCTCTAGCTTTCTGTGTCTAATAAGAACTTCCATGGTTTGGGATTCGGCATGCAGCACAGGGCCGCCTATTAAAATATAAACACAGCCACATTGATTTCTACACCACAGGAGCTCCAGGTTAATTCTGCCAAAGCCGCTTCCTGCAAAACCGTGCCACCAGAGGGCACAGAGCTAAGCAGACAATTATATAATTATTTTCTCAACGAGCAATAAATTATGCAGCTCAAGTGCGACTCGGTGATCTCGACTCGCAGCGCTAGCGCAGCAGAAGGGGCGCTCCTCGAATCGACCTGGTTTCCATGGGAACGCGCTCGGGCCCCAACAGCCGATATAATAGAGCAATCATCGTGCCCCTCGTCCGCCCTTTTTTCATTAACTTTGTGATTTTGATGAAAAACAAACAAACACGGAACAAACCGCACGTGTGCCATTTAGGTAAGATTTGCCTCCTTTGTCTGCAGGTATTTAAACATAAAAATATGGCTTTTCTGGCCTTAATAGGATGATTTTAACTGTAACATATTTCATGCCTTGCGCAAATTAACTTTTTGCTAAAGGGCTTCTGGGCCTGAATTTCCACTGAGCACAAAGCCAGAAATGCCCTCTGAGTCCCAGCTTCCTCTCGCTCCATCAGCCACTAACCTGGAGTCTAAGCTGTCTGCTTCCATAATTGTGGATAAAGCTAACATGTCTGGTAGGTGTTTGCGTAAAGCCATTAGCGGTCTCTCTACTGAACCGTACTGATACAAAAAGACAAATCAAACAGAAACACTTGTAATAAATCCACCGGCACCAAAGCCTTTGGAAAAACACAGTTGCAGGATGGAACAGGTTTGCCCGCAGTGCGCAAAATCTAAATGTGAATGAACTTTTTCTGCTCTCGCTGGATCAAATTAAGATCGGATTTCTGGGAGTTTGAATAAACATCCATTAGCCTCAAAGACCGAGCTTAAACTCTGAAAGATGAACTGTCTTTGAGGTTGTGGTTGATTTGCTTTACTAGATATCAAGAAAAACACTTGACACCTACTCCTGAATTCAATGCACATTTGACCCTGCAATTTGACCTGCAAAGCATCCCTTTTTTTGTTTTCACGACCGCAGGTTCAGCGGAATAAGTGGTACTATAGCATTCATTTGAGATTCCTAATTATGCTCATCTGAACATAATGAAGGAGGGTCCCCACTCATAACCTTCCTGAGGCCAACCTGCGATCCCCTCTAAACCTCACTGGCTGTTGCGATGAACTAATACCTCTAATGTGGTATGCCAATGTTATCTTTTCCATTATTTTCCAGGAGTCTCCTGACTGCTCTTTCCCAGGGTCAGATTGACGACGGATGTCTGTGAGCAACAGACACCAGACTAAGAATCATCTAACCAGTAAACTTTCAGTTCAAACAGAAGGGAGACAAACGCCCCTACACTGTCATAATTTCCGCAGTATTTGGAGTGTAAAAATATATATTAAAAATATTCTGCTTGTTAAAGTGTATTAAACAAATATGAGGAAGAAACACCTTTGAAGATACATTGCAGCCCCCACCTCAACAACAACACCTTCTTGAGTTTCTCTGCAATCTGCACACAAATGTAATGAAAAATTATCATACAGGGGTCACAAAATAGCACATCTATTATCTTTGTAGTTTCCAGCATGCATTACTTTGGATCTCTGCAGAAAGGGTCAGATATCTTTAATGCAGTGGCTATAGCGGAGGTATTTTGTGGAGAAATGCAACCGGCGCGGGTCAGGCAGACCAAATGCACGGGCTCCTTTTAAACTCCCTCCGCACACAGGGCTCCTGTAAACTAAACCTAGCACCTGAGCTGACCCTTTTTGATTCTGTTTGGAGATTAATAACCCCCAGCATGCTCCTGGGTATCCCCCCAAAACTCCACTCCTCTCCCCACCACCAGTTTTGAATTCTTTTATTAAGGGGCCACAGGTTTTGGAACACCTGACTTCTTTTTTTCTTTCTTTCTTTCTTTCTTTCTTTCTTTCTTTCTTTCTTTTTCTTTCTTTCTTTCTTTCTTTCTTTCTTTATTTATCAGGCTGTTTTTTTTTTGTTTTATTGTTATTATTTTTTCATCTATCAGGGGCATGCTTGCCAAAGCAAGCAGATTGTTTCTCAAAAAAAAAAAAAAAAAAAAAGAACTGGTGCCCCTTAAAAAGTGGTTTGTCAAAAAAATGTGTCCTGTTGAGTGTGTCCTCTTCCTGTGCTGCGGAGATGCATTGTTACAGTGGACCCCATTCATGCTCTGGGCATCTCTGTTCTTCAAAGAGCCCTGGCTTCTCTGTTCTCTGTTGCTTGCTGTTGCCTTTCCACTTAAAAAAGAGAATTGCATTTATATAGTGCCTTGCATTGCTTTCAATGACCTCAAAGCTCTTAAGGGCTAAGGGGGGCAGGCGAGGTGAATTGCCAGCATGTGGAGCATCCACCCGGGTGATGCACGGCAGCCATTTTGGGGCCAGAACACTCACTACACAGCTGCTGAGGTGGAGGGGTTTATTTGGCCGAACTGGGGGGTGATTATACAGCTGTTACAGATATACACTATATGACCAAAAGTATGTGGACACCTGACCATCACACCTATATGAGCTTATTGGACATCCCATCCCAAAACCATGGACAGTAATGTGGAGTTGCCCCTCCCCCCCCTTTGCAGCTATAACAGCCTCCACTCTTCTGGGAAGGCTTTCCACAAGATTTTGGTGTGTGTCTGTGGGAGTTTGTGGCCATTCAGCCAAAAGAGCATTTGTATGGTCAGGCACTGATGTTGGAAAGAAAGCCTGGCTCGCAATTGGCGTTCTAATTCATCCCAAAGGTGTTCAGTGGGTCGAGGTCAGGGCTCTGTGCAGGCCACTGGAGTTCCTCCACACCAAACTCGTCAAACCATATCTTTATGGATGTTGCTTTGTGCACAGGGGCACAGTCATGCTGGAACAGGAAGGGGCCTTCCCCAAACTGTTGCCACAAAGTTGGAAGCATACAATTGTCTAAAATGTCTTTGTATGCTGTAGCATTGACGTTACCCTTCACTGGAACTAAGGGGCCTAGCTCAAAACCTGAAAAGCAGCCCCAGACCATTATCTCTCCTCCACCAAACTTTACAGTAGGCACTGTGCCTTCCAGTAGGTAGCGATCTCCTGGCATCCGCCAAACCCAGATATGTCCATCAGACTGCCAGATAGTGAAACATGATTCATCACTTCAGAGGATGCGTTTCCACTGTTCCAGAGTCCACTGGCAGCATGCTTTGCACCACTCCAGTCGTCACTTGGCATTGCGCATAGTGATGTTGTGCTTGTGTGCAGCTGCTCAGCCATGGAAATCCATTTCATGAAGCTCCCGACGCACAGTTCTTGTGCTGATGTTGCAGCCAGAGATAGTTTGGAACTCTGTAGTGAGTGATTCGACAGAGGATAGGCGGTTTTTACGTGCTACGCGCTTCAGCACTTGGGGGCCCTGCTCTTTAAGTTTGCATGTTCTACCGCTTCTTTGCTGAGCTGTTGTTGCTCCTAGACGATTCCACTTGACAATAATAGCACTTACAGTTGACTGGGGCAGCTCTAGCAGGGCATAAATTTCACGAATTGACTTGTGGTTATGATGGCATCCTATGACAGTGCCATGTTTAAAGTCACTGAGCTCTCCAGTACGACCCATTCTACTTCCAAGGTTTGTCTATGGAGATTGCATGGCTATGTGCTTGTTTTTATGCACCTGTTAACAATCGGTGTGGCTGAAACACCTGAACTCAATAATTAGGAGGGGTGTCCACATACTTTTGGCCATATAGTGTACATACAGACTCAGACTGTTATTTTGGCCATGGCTCAGGGGACCTCCTTCCTGTTTGTAATGTCTTTTGTGAATGTGCTTCAGTGTGGAGCGAATCAGGAGCCATTCAATTTAAGGTTGAATCTAAAAGACAGCACCTCCTGCGGTGTCCCCATCTCTGTGGTGGAATGTTGGTTTTTCTACTTGGTGCAGAGGTAAGACTACCTCCTACTGTACAAAAAAGCACCACATACAAATCATACAATCAGAAAGTAAAAACATTTCTCAGCCATAATGACTCACTGTCAACCCACTGGACCAGGTCAGAACGTTATCTAGATACTTCATATGGGCAACAGAACATGCAGATAATCTGACACCTGTAGGTAACGGTCACTTCATTTGTGCTTTGAGTTCTTGCATGCCACATGTCAAGATGTGGAAGCTAATGATTCCTTTTCCCCCTCCATCCTTTCCAGTGAAATGTATTTCTCAGTTATCTTCCCACCCACCTAAAAGGTCAACGCATCCACACGGAGGGGAAAAAAAATACAATGCTGATTATGAAATGGTTATTTTTATTTGTAACCATTCTTCCCACCATTCTCATATCTTATCAGTCATTTCCAAGATTTGAGTGACACAAACTACAGTCTTCATGCCGCTGTGAATAAATAAATCGGTAAATACTATAATAATATTTGTAAACGGAACTCACAAATGCCTGGCTGAATATATTTAGTAACCAGCTTCCTCCTCCTGGCTGCTATTTGCTAAGTTTCTTTTGGCAAAAAGTTTAACCATCCATCTGTCAGTTTGGCGCAGAACAATTATATTCTGCTGAACAAACAGTGTTTGGTTCACCTTTGGAGCTGAACGCCAGCTGCAACTCCATATTCTACCTGTTAAATCCACTTTTGCACACTCATTCTAGCTCTGTCTCACTACAGGGACTTGAGAAGGTGGGGTGGTGTTGTAGGTGGAGTTGTGGGTGGGGCCCAGCCCTGGAGAGGCAGAATTGGAAAAGGAGGGAAATGACTTTTACTCAATGACTTAATTAGTCATTTATCAATTACTCAAGTATGTTCTCACATATTTCTTGGGGATTATCTCAGACACCAAGGAATATATATTTTTGTTTTTTTTTTTTTTCCATTCAGTCTACCACTGTGTGTGTGTTGTTTTTTTTTAATTCCCTCTGGAAATAGTGCTCCGTAAAGCACTTTGGATCAATCTAATTGTAAAGGGCACTGTACCAAATAAAAGCTGCTTGATTGATTGATTGGTTGAAAAGAGTGAGCTGTTTTCATCAATGAATTTCTCAGAGCTCATAACAGGTCTTGAAGAGGGCTGTTTGGTGATTCTACACATTTGTTTTTAGCATGTTTATATGCTTTGGATGACTGAGTTCATGTTCTAGAATGTATTTACTCTTGGTTTACTGAGCATGGTCATCTTATCATTACCCACAGAGCTGTGTAGGAAAAGGCTAAAAAAAAAACTGGAGCTCTAAGCATTATGTCAAGACTGTGCTCTGCTACAGTGCGTGACAAAGCACTGTTTGTGACACACTGGAGGAGCGGCAAGCCATCCCGCACACCGGGAGTGCCATAAACAGGCGTAAACGCGTCGTTTGCTCGATGTCCAGGTTAAGACCATGCGAGTGATGGCTGTAAATTCCACGCAGGGTGCACCGCGCAGCTCTGGTCTCACGCGGGCCGTAAATACAGGCCTGCGGGAGGGTGGCTGAGAGCCAGGCTCAGACTTCCCGCGTGCAGGGAAGACCCAAAGTCCACGCTAGAACTGGTCCTCTATGTCCTCTTTATGTGGAGATGGCAGTGTGTGCCATTTTAGTTTTACTTTTAAAAAAATTGTTTTACCTTTTTATTTTATTGAATTTTGCTTATTATATTTTAATTTAAAATTATTGTATTTCATGCATGTTTTATATGCTAATTTGTAAATCACTCTGAGCTGCACTTTAATGTATGACAGGTGCTATATGAATAAAGATTATTATTATTATTATTATTATTAGTAGTAGTAGTAGTAGTAGTAGTAGTAGTGTAGTAGTAGTAGTAGTAGTAGTAGTAGCAGTAGTAGTAGTGGAATTCATTACATGGTTGGTGAATTTTTGTCTGTCTTTACACCCTTAACCATACTAATTGAAGGTGCGATCCCCAATTTATTAACATAATTGCAGCGCTTCAGAGTGGTGGCACTTGGCACTGACCTCTAATGATGCCACTGTCATGGCATGAAATGCAGTTTCACACACCAATGCAAGCTACAGCCCTGCAAGATCCATGAACTTGGTTGAACTTAAAAAAAGCTCAGTCACAACATGGGTGTAGGTAGAGGAGATGATTGCTTTGGTGGCTTCCACATGGGCTTTGCTGCTTACAGCACATCCGGCTTAAGTTGGAATTGTGTAATGACAGTGTGAGCAGGTGCAAGGCCGTGAATTACGCCAGCCTGATGCAATCCATTCTGGAAAGTGAAGCTCCTGTTTATGTTTACAGTAAAGCGCTACAGAAAACAAACAATCACCACTTGCACCAGCTGCGTTGTTAGAATAACGCTGCTTTCAGACTATGTGTGTTACGTGAGTGAGCTTTGAGAAAATATTTAAAATCTATTCCTTTACCACATCCCTATGATAGGAACTATGGACAAAGAGAAATTAATTTTCAGGAGGGAAAAAATATAGGGTCCTGAGTGGCTAAGACAGCAAGGTGTTTGTTCTTAGCACAGCCTGAGCCCAACAGTTCAGGTTTAAACACTGGCCGTTTAAAGTGCCGATGACAACCAGGAGCCCAGAGCAGCAGAACAAATTGGTCTCTGTCCTCCGCAGGGGGTTGGCCAGAGTCCACTCACCACAGCGCTGGTGCCTTGCGGCTCATTCGAGCACCTGGAAGGAAGTCAGATAGCAACAGGCAGATGAACCAGTATGTTCTGTGTCTGCCTCCCTCCTTTTGCATTGTGGGAATTGTAGTATGTAAAATAGCCACAATGGCTTGCGTGTGTATCAGAGGATTGCATGCGCCCTGCCCTGTGCTTCTGCTCAGAAGTTGTCACGGTAGGATAAGCATCACATTCAATCAGCATTTACTAACATCTGCATAGGGAAAAGAGGAAAAAAAACGATAAACACCAGAAGAGGTAGCCAAAGGACCCACCCTTTCTGTGATCTCATTGGCTGATTTGGATAGTTTCCCCTTTGAGACAGATCTAGCTACAAGACTCCTGAATTACCAGACGTACAGCTAAGCATTGGTTAGAATTTAGAGCACTGGAACTTCTTCATTATGGAAATGACTTATTTTCAAAGTATGGAACAAAGATGCTTTGACTAAATTTTCTGCAATTGTACACCTCATCCATATCACCCACCATGTCAGTCCATATGATTTAAAAAAAATATATGTATCATTACCGTTATTTTTTAACCCCACAACAGATTCTATTCACAATGCGACTCAGTGGTTTTAGAGGCAGAATGCTGCAAATACCTTTTGGCTCCCTTCCCCACTCTCCCTCTCCCCAGCTAAAATAAGGTTGCTGCCTGAGTGGCTTTTTCACAGTCCCCAGTCTACTGAGGCTATTTTGCAAGATTGCAACATTGCTTTTTAAAACAGAACAGGACAAGCCAGCTCTTGTTCCCTCCGCTAACGCTACCCAATATCATTCCCTTTTAAAACAGCTATGCTGGCTAGCCAGTCAGTTAAATCAATTAAGCTCTTACTTGACGTAGACATAAAATGGCTGAGCAATCTGTTAAAGAGATCAAAGATCATTTTTAAAACCCAAGTACATTTCAATTAAATGTGCATATCTCCATTAAATTTATCTGAAAGTACATGCAAAATTTCTCTATGCCCACAGTGGCCTGTTGTGAAGTAGCAGAAGTGACAAGCCCTGGGAGCTATGGTTTCAGGACAATGAGAAATGGCAGGCTACAGCAGAATGAGTTCAAAAAAGACTTTGTCATTGCTTCATTGTTCAGACAGTAATTCTCAAGAGCTGCCATCAGTGGAAAGAGGAATGTTTGCTTTCTGAAAATGTCTAAGGTAGAGGTGGGGTGTATGCCCTGACAGTTGGCCCCCAGGGTCTTGGCCAAAAATACCACAGCCAATGGATATGCCCCAATCCTTCAAACTACATCCTGCCCTGTATCGATTGTTAAAGTTGTTATGAGTCAGACAGAGACCTGCAGTAAGTGTTCAGCCACTTAATTGTTTATTTCAGTAATTTGTTGTATTGATTGCGACATTGTTCCAAGGAAGTGTGCCGACAAGTTGGACTGATCATGCTCAATCTCCTTTCAGCCCCTGACGATGCAGGCCTTTTCTTATGGTGACCTCATTGTAGCGCTCTTTCCAAAAACCCTCCCAAAAGAGCTCCACCAATCACAGTTACAAAACAAACTATCAGGCACCCTTACTCAGTTAGCAACACTCCTAACAACTAAAAGGTACTGTACAATCTCAGACTCTCTAAGTTTGAGAAAAAAAAAGTTAATTTCAAATGCCTTATTTTGAAATGTATTTTTAGTAGGAGCATATTGTCTGTGATATACAGCTCAGCAGGGCGCTTGAATCCCCAGATGCACTGAGTAATTACCACCATACTTTGATTGAATGGCTAATTATCCTGATGCAGCCTCTTCCCCCTGAGCAATAGAGGGCCCGAGAAGCTCCACCATGTCAGGGGACAGCCGGCCGGGGACTTCCTCCCTGAGCCCCCGGTGGGGATTAGAATGAAAGCCCTGAGTCAAGCGGAATCTACACTCAGCTGCATTTCCTCCCTTGGGTTCTGCGACCAATGGCACAAAGGAGTGGATTGGGTGCTAGGCTCATTGCCACAGGATGAAAACTTAGCCGTGTACTTCAGCAGTCTGCGGCTAAGGAGTACTGAAGCAAGGTCGAAACTTGGCAAGCCAACTGGTTCAACCACTGTGAGATAAATTGAAGATCCTGCAGCCCCTATAACTCTCTTCCGTGCTGGATAGCACTGATTTTAAGAACGTCAATATAAGGCATTAGTGTCTCATATGTCTCAATACCAGTGCTGCACACCAAACAAACTTCATTTCCCAAACAGCACTGATCACCAAACAAACTGCATTTCCCTAACAATACTGCCTGTCAAAAGAACATAAGTTCAAGTCAACATGGTAATACAGGTCATGTGATGCACTACAGAATTCTGCCAGAATTCTGATTCACTGATCTTTATGGTGTCAAAACGAATAAAGTTGTGACTGGGAAGAAATGCAACCTTACCACAATTTATGGTCAATGTGACTGAGTGATCCGCATTTTGGACAGATTCTGCACTTGTACAGTTATTGTTTGTATTATCAGACTATACGGATTTACAGCAATTTCAAGTACATGTTTGAGCAACTAGTCTGTCTCTCTTTCATTATATAATGAAGAGTCATGCTGTTTAATACCGTTTGCCTTGCTTAAGTGACGTCACTTTTTACTGTGGCAGGAACTTCCTTTTTTAGATTTTTACTTCATTTAGTAGCAGTGAAACCTCTTTACATTTTCATTTATATTTATTCATACAAAGGTAGAGTACACCACAAGCAAAAAAACCATAAGGAGTCACCAATATAAGAAGTGCTGCATGACCAGGTTTCAATGGTTGGCCAGACAAGGTACCAGCTAGCTGGTAGAACTAACGAGAGCGTTAAACCAGTGTTTCCCAACCCTACTCCTGGTGGCACCCTGTCCTGCATATCTTCTATTTATCCTTGCTCTATCTACCTGACTGAACTCATCAGTGGCACGTTTTATTAGCTGAGCACACCTGATTTAATCAAGCAGCAAGGACAGATAGAAGATATGCAGGACAGGGTGCCGCCAGGAGTAGGGTAGAGAAACACTGCGTTAAACCATCAGATTACTTTTTTTTCTGTTTTTATTTTATAGTTTAGTAGGAAACAGTTTTGAGACATGAGAAATTCCTTTAGCTGTGTCTTCAGATGTTTCTTGAAGCACTCGGCAGACTGGATGAAGTGTGGAAGCTCTTTCCACCATCGGGGGACAACGGTGAAGAAAGTTCTGGATAGTGATTTTGCGCCGGGATGCGATGGGACCACTGGACACCTTTCAGTAGCAGAGCGTAGTGGTCAGGAGGGAACATAGACTTGCAATAGTGAGTTCTGGTAGGTAGGTGCAGTTTTGTTGGTTGGTCTGTACAGAAGCATCAAAGCCTTGAACATGATGTAGGCAGCGAGAGGGAGCTCTTGGTTGTAGTGCAGAATCATTTCAAAGATGAGGTTTAAGATCTTTAAGTTTTAAAAAGTTGGAGCACCTTCGAATATTGCGGGTTTATGAGACATTTGAGGCATATGAGGCATTTTACTTTTTTTATTACCTTCAAATGACTGCATTATGTCTGACATGTTTCACTGTCTCTGAGGCAATGTGCTCGTTATGTCAAATAAATGGAAGTTTCGTATTTTACATTAGATTAATGTGTAATTGTGGAAGTTCGCCCTGATCCAGTTCAACGGCCTCTGTGCATTCCTTTGTTCAGATTACAGGGTTTGATTCTGAGCCAGCTGCAATGATTGGCATGGCTTACAATGAATGAAGCGAAAATGAAATGTGATGCACGTGTGCCATGGATAGAATGGATTTGTGCTGGCAATGTTGTTATAAGGCTCTCCGAAGAAAACGATTTCCAAAAGAATCATGTGTTCATTAACAGTCCAACTGAGCCTTCTCCTGCATGTCATCCAGCTCTCACAGGGCAAGCCAGCCCGATGCTCTGTTTCCACGACCGGCAATCAGAACGGCCGGGCAGCGCTCGACACGACGGCCAGCTGTGAGTGCCAGCTCCTCTGCGCGCTGAAATTTCACAGGCCAGGCACTGCAATACATTTCCCCATTGTCTGGAGCCTTCATCTTTGAAACGATTCAGCATTACAACCGAGAGCCTCCCTTTCAGGCAAGAGGACACAAAAACAGAGGACGGGCTTCAGAGGAGTCCGCAAACGCCCAGATCAAAAGACAAACACCCTTCTGGTCAAGTTGCGCAGCAATTTCTGGGGAGCCGCTTAGCCCAGCCAACGAGCTGCAGCTTGGAAGTGAGGCCGGGCAATTTGTTTCCCCTTGGCACTCGTCCTGCCAAGTGTGAGTGCTGCTGTTTGCAGAGCAGAGGACAGAGTGGTGGAAGTGTAGCACCAAGAGGATTACACTTAATTAACTTAACTCAATGGAACTTTACCTCAGCCACAAAACATGCTCTTGTGTGGAAAACCCACTCCAAACCTAAAATGAAGATATTTAATTGTGCTTCATTAAACTATGTGTTAATAATATATGGAGTGTTTATTTTTTGTCCTTATGTTTGTTTTATTTTATTTCTGTCTTTATTTTAAATGTTTTTTTCTTATTATCTACACATACTTTGTGCATTAGACATCCACCTTAGAATCCAGTATGTGTAGCATATATTATTATTGTGTAGTACATCCCACTCCTTATATGCTTGTACTAGGTCACTAATGATGCTAAGAGTTTTACACATTAGATTCTCTTACCTTACTTCTATAAATTTCTGTACTATTCATACAGCAGGGGTGTCCAGGATGGGAGACATCCTAGATACTGGTTTTCACAGTAATACAGGAAAAAAAAAAAAAAAAACTGAAAGAGATTCCCAGCGATGCACATAGCCAGCTTGGCAAATGCTGTCTTCATGCTGAAGTATGTTGCCAAGGCAACAGAACTGTGGAGTGGCTGTGGGCTTGGAAACCCCTGATTATCACAAGTCTAGCTCTGTGAGACCACAGGAGTGCTCAGAAGCAGACCGCACAGCATCTGACAAAATGAGATCTCCTGCTTAGTTTGCATTCTTCAGACTAGGTGGAATGGTGGTAATTATAATCGATTGCTTTATATAGTGCCTTTCGAAAATCTCAAAGCATTTTACACTGTGTGGGAGGCGTGTGTTGAATCACCTCAGCCACCAGTGTGTTACACCCGCCTGGGTGATGCATGGCAGGCATTTTGCACAAGTATGTTCCCCACACATCAGGTGAGGTGGACAGGGAGGGAATTGTTTAACCGATTAAACTGGGATTGTCAGGTGGCCAGAGTCTTTAAGGCTGTCTCTCTTCTCAACATCTACCTGAGGTGTTGTGGATCTCTCTGGGTTTGGTTGCATTGGTTCTATACCGCCTGTGTCTTTAGTTTGTTCAGTCTGCCCCCAGAGGATTGATGGTTCAAACCCCAGCTGGGTCGGACCAGACCTCAGAAGTGGCACCCTCTACCTCCCTGTTCAGAAATAAATTGTAGGTAATCCAGGACCAGACTGCCATCCAGTCCAAGGCGTGCTCTGGTTCATAATATGGTTCGCGGGCCGCTTGTCTCAGTCATGGCCCCTTAATCTGACTTTCTTCTGGGTCCATGGTAGTTATTTGCAACTGTAGCGCTTCATGGGATGAATTATAGCCCGGGCCAAAGTTGAGTGAAGATTTGATCCTGCTTTGCAGCTAGGTGGAGGAACAGCAGCTCAAGATCACTTGAGATGTAAAATTGGAATTAGGAGTAAAATGAAATGACAAGCACAGGTGAAATTAAATTAAATACAGTTTTTGTATTTTTTTTTACAGTTTTTTTTATATAAAAGCTCTCCACTGTAGTGTGTCTGAGAGCAGACGCCATGCTCTAAATGAGAATGCAAACCATTTCAGACAGCCCTCCATGCTCTGCGTTGTCAAGGAAATATAAAGACACCAGAATACTAAACTGCACGTAGTCACCTTTGATGTGCACGCTGAGGATCAGTTCATGTAACGCAAACAGACTCGAGGGGAGGTGAGGGTTCTGGGAGGGACTGGAGTCGTAACCGAATGGTCGCAGGCTCAAATCCCAAGTGGGACATGGCTGTCGTTCCCCAGAGCACAGCACTTCAAATTGCTTGGGTAAATGTCCAGCTGTGTAAATGGATTATGGGTAAAATGTATGCCTGGATAAGGGTCCCTGGTGTGCAAATATATTTACAGAGGAACAGATAACAGAAGGAGGTTCCACTGCAGTGCTTATTTTACACAGGAGTTCTGTTGTAACCTGGACATCCCTACCATGCACTTCAGTACCTTAATGTTTCAGTAAGGACATTCTTTAAACTCTCAGAGTGGATATTACCATCATTGCCCCCGCACCTCTGGCAGACCTGGCAGCCTCTGCTTTTCACAGATTTTTATGCAAGACCTGACCTTTTTAAATAGCTGAGAATAACACACTCATCGAGCCTCAATTATCAGCTGTTCTGAGGCCCTGTGTCTCGGTCTGATCCTCCACCACTCTGTTCCTGCCTGTTCAACCTTAACAGGCAATGCTAACTCTTCCAGCACAACAAAGAAGACCCCCCCCACCACCACCACCACCACCACCACCACCACCCAGCCTCAAACGTGTTTCAACCTCACCACTGACACCACTGTCAGATTGCACCGTTGCTATAGTTACTGCATCTCAGATGTGTCTGCCTCCTGCCCGCTTTCTGCATCTAGCTGCATGAGCTACAGGAGTCACAAAAAAAAATGCTGGTTGCACTTTCTGTGAAGCACCTGCTTCCAGTTCCTCATGGGCATGTTGATAATGTTATATTGCATTATGAATGTGTTAAAAGGCATAATAAATGTTGTTTTAGAGTGTTTTAACTGCTTACGCCAACTTGTAAGCACCCACTCAATGTCATGATTAGGCATAATGTACTCTGCGCTCTGATGCAATAACGCACACCAGCCATTCACTGGAATACCCTATGCACTGAATAACAGTTGTTTCTACTTATTTCACCCAGTGAATCCAACAGTTACACTGTAATGAGTTTTTTCATTTGTAACAGGTGATTCACAATAGTGAATCAACTTGCCAGTATAAAGCTGTAACAAAATGCTGTCTTGGCAGGGATTCAATTCACTCTAGATTTTTTTTTCTTACTAGTCACGCTTTTAACAGATGCATTGGTCGTGTTTTAGTGAATGGAAGTTTAATGTGCCATTTTGCCTTTTTAACCAAGCAGGCGTAATCAACCCCAGGGTCCGCGATACAGAGAAGCGCTCGAGTAGAGATGAGCGGGGAGGCAGAGTAAATGATGGATCCAGATACATTGTGAAACCATTAAAATAATTTCAGCCGCCGCTTTCCAGAACTCCGCTCCGCTATCGGTGTGTAATAGCCATCACTCGCACTAAGCGCAGGTGGAAAAGGTCCAAAATGAGTGGATAATGGGCTCTTTTCTCATGTTTCGGCAGTGCCCCATTTGCAACATAAATAGCTATCGACCCCCCACACCCCACCCCCATCTCCCAACTTCCAATTTATGGTAAGCCAGGCATGCTTTATGGAACTCCCAGAGATAACGAAACCTGACAAGCGTCTCTCCTCCGCACCTTCGGTCGCTCTTCGTTCGCATGAAGAGTTGTCTTTGCAGCCAGGGCAGTCGCGATTATAATGATCGATAAACAATTACTGGAGTGACCGTGTTTCTGTGTGCTTGTGGGAGTGTGCCAATGTGGCTGCCGTTTCCACAAAACAGGGTTCATTTACTCACAGTGTGAATACAAATCTTTTGAATACAAAGTGTGATGTAGACATTCAAAGCCTCATGTAAATATTTGACTTTGAATCAGAGACACACGATGAAAGATTTTTAGTATGTGTGCTGTGCCTGTTATATGTATTGAAAGGTATACATTTAAAATACAGATTATATTTACAGTAATACCATATTTTAGATATTTTATAAAATCCTTCCAGGATGTGATCATAAAAGATTTCAATGAAAAAATGTCTAATTTTTAATATGTGACACTTTTTGTGAAATACTGAATATGTTTTCCCTGTATTTTTAATGAATAGGAATACCACATATTTCTTCTAAAGGGTATTCACTAATATATGTAAAATGTAATGTAAAATTAAATCAGCAATAAGATGTCTGAAAAAAAAGCTGTGAAAGACCATGTTAAAATCAATTTATACCAGTGTACTTTAGAATGACCTTATTATCAAAGATAGATCTGACTTAGTCAAGTAAAAGCTTATTTGGCACACAATCCTGTAAGAATATTAATGAACAGGACAATTGAACAATTCGATCAAACACTAGAAGAATCAGAACAGAAAGCTAGAAGAGGAAAGAAGATGGTAACTGGGTTAACTTGTACTGTTTAGTTAGTGTGCATTTATCCTTTCAGCAAAGTGCATCCATTTCAAACCACCACTGCAGCACAGCCACGTCATAACCAAAAGCATGTCACTGCATGTGATCAGAATAAGTCTGTATTTCCTTCACAGATCTATTTAGATTAGATTTTCTCATTTGTGAAAAACTTTGGGAGGCTTATAGAACTGAAAAACTGAAAAGAAACATTGATACAAACCTATGCCCAGTCAACTGTTCCACTGCTTCATGGCATGGCACTCTGACACGGAATTGTTCTAATAAGCCCCAGTGCCACCCCTCCCTCTCTCTGCTGGTTGTAGACTGATATATATAGGGGCCCAATTAGTGAAAACATCTCAGCTTCCAAATCAAAAAAAGAGAAAGAGGAACATGAAAACACTGAAACAGCAACACGACAGCAAGAGAACTTTGAAATCTAACTTTAGATTTAACACATTTAGCTCCGACCCACATACGTACGCTAATCAAGGCTTTCAATTAGAGAGAAGCACGTGAATATCCTGCTCAGTAAAGCAGGATACTCATGAGCCGTTTGCTTTTTCAGATGGGTGACAAAAGGCAATTCCATTGCCCCAAAGCAGAGCGGCTGCGGTCACGGCTTTGATAAATCCTGATAGAGTGAATACTTGAGTAAAGGTGCCATGCGGAGTACAAACAGCATGTCCTATAGAACAGTGATGCAGTTTTGCTTCAGAACGACTTGCCATGGGCGTAGCCTCTCCCTCATCCTCAGAAAATGCTTTTCAACACTCATGTATAATGTTTTAACTTCCTGATGGTGTGTGTGTGTGTGTGTATGTGGGGGGGGTGTTACATTCAGAGTACTTGCACCTATGGATGCTTTCTGACTTAACACAGTACAAACAGATTCTCTCCTTTTCCCTCCCCCTTTCACTTTCAAAAATGCTCACGCACACACAAACAAGAAAAATGAAAAAAAAGGAGCTGGCGGTAGCTCAAATGGTGCATTAGGCGCCACTGAGAGCTATCTCATTGCGCGGGAGATGGAAATGGATCATTGGCTGCAGCCCATGCGGACACCTCGCAGCGCGAGCCAATTAATTCCTTTCTCTCTTGCGAGGCCCATCCTTCACGGACTGGTCTGGCTGACCTTTGACCCATGCCACTGTGATTAAAGTGTGGGCAGCTCAGATCGTGGCGCCCTCTGCTCGCCCGGTTAATCCAGGCCAGGGAGCGCGGCGATTGCGCAGTGACCTGCTCCGCGGAACGTGGCGACCTGCTAGAAATGGAGCCATCGTCCCCAACACCACTGGCGGTGCGGTGGAAATAAAGAGGTAGGCCAGCTATGGAACAAGTCCTAAGGTGTTATAAAAAAATCTTTTGTTACGTATTACGCCCTCCTTGCTGAAGGTAATCAGCCCACTTAACAAGCCCACAGTGTACAATTATGTCGCACAGGTTTACAAACTTCAATCCCTGCCCCCTAACAGCTGATAGCTCTAGCATTTGATACTTATTTTACATGTATTATTGTGATGTATTTTGGATTCTGTGTTCTATGGACTGTTGCATGGTAGTATACTTGGCTTCCATCAGATTGCACAAGTTAACTTTTGGTAGGGCTCGAATCGTAGGGCACGTTTAACATCTCAACCCAGGCGTATCCCACTCTAACACCAATGTGGTGTGCAGTGGTGTGCTTGTTGCACTATCCAAAATGTAGGCAGTCCATTGACCTTGTGTCAAACGTATTGTTTGGACCGCGCAGGCAGGAGGGATCCAACTTTCTGATACCTCTCCGCGGTGCATATCTGTTCGCTCCGTCGGCTCAGTTCTGGAGAAGGAGAGCGAGGGCCTGAGCCGTGCCAGCTGGCTCGCCGGGCCGGAGCCGACTCAAACCCAGGGCGCAACGGGCATCGCTGTTCCATGCCACCGCACGTGTAATGACCTCGGCTCTGCGCTCTCACAATAACAGCCCCGGAGGGACGAGGGCCGGCGACAGCCGCATCGCTGGCACGCCAGCGGCTGGCAGAGACCTGCCGAGAAAGGCCTACTCAGCGCTTCAAGATTGTTGGACCAGCGCCCCTACCCCACAGACCTCCAGAGGAGGAGAAGCCTGGTCAGCGCTCTGCAGGCTGGATGCCTCCACTATCCATCTGTGAGCGCCGTGTGACCGGGCTCCGAGCATTGCTTTGGTGCAGTACGGCGTGCTGTGCATTGGGTACAATGCATAGGCATTGTAATGGTAACAATAGCGGGAGGGCTCTCTTGTGCCATTCGCTGCAGCTCACGCGGGACACCCGGGTCCTGCTGTGAACACAAACGCTGGTGTAGCTTATGCTTCCGACACAATTAATGCATTTATCGGTGTTCAGCACATGAATAATTAAGGAGGTCTCAGTTCCTGGAAAAAAAACAAACCAACACTGTGTGTGCCCATTCAGGAACAGTCCTCTGTTCCTTCATTTTAATTATATAAGGCTAGAAAAACTCTATGCAGCAGTTAGGTGCTGCCAGAAAATTTGTGCTTTAAAATGACTGAAGCGTGAGACCTCAAGACATTTAACCATTCAGTACTACAATTTAGCCAGTCTGCCCAGGAAGAAAACTTCCCTCTAGTGCAATTACCTTTTCTACTCTGTTTTAAAAGCCTCTCTCCCTGAGTAAAAGAACTTTGCTATGAGGTTTAACAGTTCCAAGGCTTTAAGTAGCAAGTAAGTTTAGAGGTGTGTTAAAGACAGGCCCGAATCAGACAGAATGTTCGGTTGAGGAAGCCCATGTTATTTTTGGAGGAGGCATTCTGCCCAGGTGGAACAGAGTGGGGGGGTTGGGGGTGCACTGTGTCAAGTGCTACGCTCAGCAGATTTGTGCAACTTCTCAGTTCAAGGGCTGATTGTATGTCAGACTTTCCCATTGCAGTCTGATTTGCTGGGCAGTGTGTGGTGTTTGGTATGATCATTAGAGTGTATGAAAATGCACTCTATTGTTATCCGAATTTTTCTTATTCTTCTTTTTCTTCTTCTAACCAATTTTGTGCGTTTAATACAGCCTCAACTGTTTAACGTAGAAACTTCATTCAAACTGTGTTGCGTAGGTCTTACAAAGGACACTTATGCTATGTATTTTTTATTTTTGTAACATTTATACTTTTTAAACTATTAATTAAAAACTATCAAAATTTTCCCCATAGACTTAACATTGGCCTTTATGACATCACAATAGAGCCATTAAGCAATTAGAATCTTGTGGCAGCTGTTCTGACCACCTACATCTGTTTGATGTAGGCCTATATACTTTTATCAATGTAAAATTAGACTGTTTGCATTTTCATGCACTCGTAATTCCCTGGAATTACATTCTCTAGTTTTTATTGTTATTATTATTATTGAAATACGAACACATGAATGTGGTTTTGTACATTCCACTCATTGTCACTGGCTCTACATCAGTGCACCGAAAGCATACAGTCACTGTGGACTCCTACACCTTACTCTCCGTTCTTGGAATCAACATACCCGGGTTTTGCTGATCTACAGCTGTTTGAACTCTTTTCAACCGCTGTCCGACCGCTGTGTGAATGCATCCACCTCAGATCTCTGCAGAGAGATGAAAGCAGAGCATTTGTATTCCTCACATGGCCACTTGTGAGGAAGCTTCTTCGATGCATGCGTCATACTTTGAAGTTCACGTCTCGCCACTGAGAAGATACATACATTTATTCGTCATTACTGTGCCCGTTTATGTCTGTGACCACATGCAATCCTGTGAGTGTAACAGGGTAATAAATTGTGATCCACTTGCCATTCATAGATAACCAATGAGTTATAGTTTCTTCCAGTCGTCTCATTCTCATGCCCTATAAGGTGGAACCTTGTTAGCTGGTGTGTGTTGCGTCATGTTGACGTGGGGCTGTGTTTCAGTTAGAATGGTCCCAGTCGCATGAATGCAAATCAGTGGTAGGTTGCATGTTTCAGACACTGTCCGTGTAAAAGTAATGTTTTAATTATAAAGTGAATATAGGAAGGTAGAGTTCATTTGAATGTGTCGATTTTACATTTGGAAATGCATTTTAGAAGTTTACCAGTTTAGAATTTTAGAAGTAGACCAGTTACATGAGGACGGCCTCCCTGTAAACCCATTTCTCTGCTGAGGCAAAATGAGTAAGGAGGGGCCCTCGCTGTTAATCTCTAAGAAGGGCCAGATCTTGTGCCACAGCAAGGGGAACGAGGAACTGGTGAGACCCAACCCCTCTCTCACCTCTCATGGCATTGGACAGCCAATAGCGCAACACCACGGTTAAAACCCGGTCCTGCTCACTGCTGACACTTTTGCCATCGGTCCTTACCCCGAATAGGTCTCCCACTCGCCACTGCAGTACCGTGTCGTGCCATTGAGGCCTTAGCGTCACGCCTTTGAAACATTAATGCTGGATTCAGAGCCCAATCTCCAACAACAGTTGTCCTGTTGAACACCCCACCGTGTGACTGGCATTCAACAGCCTTCAAGGCATTTCATCTGACAACTGGATTTCATATTTTGTGGAGGCTTGTACATCTTCCTTCATAACAAAGGAACCCTCTCTGTTGGATTGTTCCCTTTTCTTTATTCAGCAGAAATTTTAATTCACTTTTAATTAAAAGTCTGCCAGCACTAATGTAAGCATGTCTGGAGATGCAAGGACATCTGGAGATGAAAAAAGGGTCCTGAATGCTAGTCAGAATGTTGTGTTGAACTGCATTGTTACAGTTTAGTTGAGTTTTATTAATTAAATAGCTTTTGCCATTTTTTACATTTTAGCCACTGCTGATTACATCAACTATTTATGCTTTTGTTTATACTAAAGGTCAAAGTCTTTCTAAACTCCATGAATTGACAGTATTCTTCAATATGATCTCAATCAAATAATGAAGCTGACATCTAAGTATAATGTATCTATTATGTTAAAAATGTAGATACCTAATGCAGCACACATATATATCAGTGTATAATACAATAAAGGTTGCAAATGTGGTAAATATGTTGGTCATCCTCATTCACTTCTTGTGTGAGCATAAGCAGCTATAGCCTCTGCTAACAGTGACTAATCTGACCATCTACCAAGGACACAATAAGATAGGAGCACCTGGTCTGCAAGCAAACTAATATGCTTAAATCTTTAACAGATCAGCGGCCAACACTCTACAGATTACTTGTTGTGGACCCAGATCTGGCTAATCTAGATCACCTGAGCTTATCCGTTTGGGAATAGCTTTTTTGGTGGGGGCCGCGGGGGCTGTTTAGCATGCTCTGAATGTGTGTGCACTGAATGTTATCATGAGCATCCTGAGTCGTGCCAGCTGTTATCTGATGACCACAATGGCACGGGTATCGATCACGCAAGATCGGTCTGGTGGCTCCTCGAAATTACCGCGAAGCACAGTAAGGAGCTAATGCGAGGTGATGGAAAAGGGGCTCCAAACAATGGGCCACTCCGCCAAAGTCTGACCCAATAAAGCGCTTTAGATATACGTCATTAAACCACTTTGGAGGCCTGGGAGAGAGGGCTGGCTTGTTAGGGCCAAGAAATGGATGTACAGATTTACAGTTAACCCTCTGCAGACTAGAAATTGCACCCCCTCTCTCCTTTGTTCATCCCTGGTAGAGGTTTATGTTGGACTAAGGTGTGTGTGGATCCCTGACCTTCTGTAATTCCTGTTACAGAAACCGAACTGTGACGGGCTGATTGCGATCATGGAAAATCAATGCCTGAGTGACATTACTGCTACCGCACAGTGGACAAAAGCACACACTCTTCACATAATCCGGTTTCTCACACCCCAGGAAACAGGCTGTGGGAAAATGAAGAGCAAGATGTTTGGGCACAGAAATACAGTATATCATTAAAGAGCTTTCAGTGCGCACATTTTAAAGGGCAACTATACTGGTAGGAAAAACAATTCGCCACTCTTTGTGCTGTCCTCTACCTTTCAACTGCTCTCCCTATTCTTTCATTTCATGCCTCAAATCATCTTCAATATGTTTTGTGTCACCCGCACATTTACACTAATCTTTATTGTTTACGGACCGGTCAGCTTTCAGCTGTCATGCTGTGTGCCTGCCCTTAGCTCATCTGCTCAACATATGTATCATATTAACATATTACACAGGCTTTTTGTCACAGTGATGTTTCGTGTCATAGTAAACACAACAGCCCCTCCCCCACCCCCTGACAAGCAAGACAATGGCAATCAAATGCAAACATTGGACCCTTTGAATTATTCATGCAATATTTCACTTTTTTACTTCAAGCCGTTTCTTTCTCAGCAAATCCACTCTGTCTGTCCACTGAACATTAGAGCTTTTAGCTTGAGCTTACAAAGCAGGCCACGGGAGCGAGGAGCCAAAACGCTCCACTTAAAATAACCTTCAGCTTGGACTTAGCTGTCACTTTGTGTTCATGCTTTAATAGGAAATCATTTTTCATCCCTTCGCCTCTCCCCGATTTGGGAGACAGCTGCAGGAAGGAGGACAGGCAGCAGGCCAGAGGTTGACCGGGCTTGGAGAGACACAAACAAAGCCTCATCATTAAAATAATGAAAACGCTCCCCGCTGTTTACGGCTGCGACCCTCCACCTCCTCCGAACCCTTCCGGTAATTGGCTTTGCGGGCCCGCTGCTCGAGGAGCCTCTGCGATTCGTCTGAAGAGACAGCCGGCGCTGTGGGACTGTGTCTTGGATGGCGTGGTAGAGCTGACCACGGCATTGCACGCCAGGCGAGTGGAACATTCACAGAAGAAGGCCAGTCCGAGACTGGAGGAAGGTGGGATGGTGGCCACCAGTTACCATAACTGCTAAACCCCTACAGTAAACCGCTGCATGGCTGTGATGTGGTAGGAAGAGTTTCCAATGCTTTGTTTGTTCACGGTGACTTTGAGGTGTACAATATTTCCACAGCCTGTGGATTAAACAGGGTAAAATTTCTTTTCAGTGTGTTGCTTGCTATTTTTCGTACTCAAGTCAGACCTAAATCCTAATGTATGAGCTGTAATAAGTTAAACTAACAAATAAAAACACCCCACATTTTTGCCTGTTTGGCATAAAGTTTGAATCTTCAACGACCCATTCCAGTACCCAGCAAGGTGTTTCTCTGAAAGAAAAACAAACACAGCTCCATTTTGAAAAGCAGTTTTCACATGCTACAAAACGTCTTCAACCATTGAATTTCCCTTTTGCAGCTTCGGCAACTGTTATGGTCACTTACTCTCATTTGTCTTTAATAAATGATGCGGTATTGGTGTATGCAGCACAGCTGTTTTGCTAGAGCCACACCTTTACTGCAGCTCTAAGACCAGTAGCTCATACTGAGTTTAGACACCTGGATCTGCGAAAAGTTGATGCATCAAGTAATGAAGGTCAGCTTTAGTTTTCTTTCCCGCTAATCCAGCACCTGGGGGTCGGAGGCTATCTTTTTTAAATCAAGGGGCGTATCGCCTCCACTCCCTCTCTCTTAATAAAATCCCTGATTAAACCTGTGCTCTGATCTCCTGATGGAGGAACTGACCCCAGCTGGGCCCTGAAGCGGCTTGGAACGAAGTCTGCTGAACAGCGCACATGTTTGGAAGAGATCTCACGCACCGCCATTATCTTGTTTCTTGATAAATCAGGCGCCTCGCTTCAGGTGATTAAGTGAAAATTAATACGGCCGAGCTCGTCAAGCATTTTTCCCCCTGAACCGTGGATGGCTGTGATGATATTTACTCTAAAAACAGCTATGTCTTTCTATAGGCCTGTGTGAGTTTGACAATTAGCACTGGGGAAATTACACTGGCAGTGCTTCATTTCATCAAAGGTTTATTTTCAGAGGCTGAGGGTGTGGATTAGAAGTGCTATATATGTATATATGAGTCAGACACATTTTCAGGATGCACAATGTGTCGACAAAAAAAAGTGTAAACATTTTATATACTCACGCAACAGAATCACGTTAAAAGTGTCGTACTGCTCGCAGTCTATATATTACTCCAGTACACAGCTGTCTATTTAATGTTGATGCAGTTCAAGTTAAGGGTCTAGCTCAAGGCCACAGTGGGAGTACCCCATCAGGGATTTACACTTGCAACCTCTTAATTACAAGGCAAGTTAACATTAAGCCCAGCGGTACAAAGCTCAAATAAAGCTAAAGGTCAGGAAGCATCTTCTATCATCTGATTATTATTATTTATCTGTTTATTTGCCAGATGTTCTTATTCACAGCGACTTATGAGGCTTTCATGGTAAGATACATTGAATGCATATCACAAGAGCTACAAGAATAACTACATACTGTAGGTACAGCGGGACCCATTGCTGATACATATGCACGCCATGGTTGTATATAATCCAATTATCCTTATGGGCAACATACAAAGCGCACATCCCACAAGCATGCATAAAGAAAGCCAGTGATATAAGGTAGCGCTACTTGCACATATCACAGTTTTCACACTGCAAAATATAATCCATACTCATAGTGATTAATGATAATCTGAAGGAGCCCTATCACTTACATGTTGCAGTGAACAGATGCTCAGGGATAGGGGTAGGATATGTCCCTGTTCTGGAAGCCATGTGAAATCTGAACCGGTGGGTTTTTCAGTGGAGCACTGCAATTATGACAGGTACAGTGGGCCACACTGAAGGGAGCGAGGTTAAGGTTAACGGTGATGTGAGGATGTACAGACGTGGAGGGGAGAAGCATGTCAGGTTATCTTTCTTAATTCTGAGGGGATTCAGCAGAGAGTCTGTTGCCCGTGACGCTGGGAGCCATGTGGGACACCGGGACACTGTGATGCTTGGGGCAAATTGCATGGAGACAGATGTGCTGGAGAAGCCGCCGGAGGGAAGCCTGTCTCTCTGTCCACAGAATCGCAGCTTGTGGTTATTTATCCTCTCTGTTTGACCCCCAAAATAAACCCGGCATCCTCTGTGGAACTCATCATATTGTTCTTTCTGAGATACTTTTGCTCTCTCATGGGAGACGAGCAGGTCAGAGCGCACAGAGGGTTGTTTGTCGCATTTCTCTGCTCCTCACCACACACGTGTCCACCCCACCGTGTTGCCTCATACATTGCTCTGCTCAGACCTGGCACAGCAGCTGGCATGAGTTGCACAGGCGACACATAACAAACAAAACATTTTCCCTTTAAGAGCTCACCAGCTTTTCCATTATGTTACCTTTGCAAAGTAGACTCTTTTATCAAAAGTGACTTACATAACTTACAAGTTCTCCATTCATATAGCCAGATATTTACTGAGGCAATTCTGGTTGAGTACTTTGTCCAAAGGTATAACAGCAGATGTCTCCCTTGAAATCAAACAAGGAACATTTGGGTCAAAAGCCTAGCTCCTTACCTTTCAGCTATGCTGCTTTTCAATGATTCAACGGAAAAACAAAGCAGTAAAATCCTCCTCTTGTGACAGATAGATGACATTATCTAACTCAGCTCACCCTCAAAAGTCAAAGCAGATTTGAAAAGCCAAGAAAAAAATTTCTATGACCTACAACTATAGGGAACATGTTTTAACCCTTTTGAGAATGTAACTAGAAAATATCTTTCACTTCAGAAGCATTTACCTCACCAAATTTGGCGCATTTTAATAGAACTGGTTGTGCTTCCATGCTCACAGGCTGGACTTTTTAATTCTGAAAGAAACTGAAAGGGTCCGCGGCTTCCTTCCTCCGAATAAGATCGATTCTGTTACAAAGCAACGCACTGCCCTCAATCATTTACAGAAAGCGTGCGAGAAGTGAGATGTATATGGCTTGCCTTGCCACGCGTGAAAATTGAACATGTCAAAAGTTGGATGATTCTGTTGGGGAGAAAGAAATGTTTCTGACTTGCGCTCCAAAACTTCGCTGTGGTATAATGGAAGTGTTCGCTTCGCAAATCGGGCGCTGTATTAAACACATAAATACTCATTTGGATTCAGGCGGTCGTCTTGCCATTACTCCCCTTCGACACACATGGGCTGTCTCCCTCGGAAAGATATCCTCCTCCTTGATTTGTGCTGTCTCTGTATACATACCGCACGAAATGAGAGTAAACTGTAATAACACACAGGCTGTGAATATTTTATACATACTAAAATACATAAAAATCAAATTATGTAAAAATTATATGGGAAAGGCTATTCAATTATAGAAATATCAAATATATTAATAATGCAATGTCAGATGACACCATATACGTTATACTGTAAGATTCCAAATTTCATAAGTGTCACACATGAAATAAGAGAACTGCGCCTCATTTCATATGTAATTGTAAAATTAAAAAGTGTTCAGGACAATTGGATGGAAGAAGAAAACATGCGTTGAATGAAGATCTTAATTGCAAAGTGAACAGTGCTGTGTTCAGGCAGCTGTGAACATTGTTTTATTTGCTTACCTGACACCTGTATGCACAGGGTAGTTTGTGTTATGTCTACTTGGACAGCTGCATGTTTACCCAACCAATGCAGGTTAAGCACTTTGCTGATGGGCACAACTCCGCTATGCCATCTGGGATTGGAACCCGTGACCTTATGGTTGCAGGCCCAGTCCCTGAACCACTACACCAGGGTTGGAGGATGTCTTGGGAGTACAAGTTATGTATGCACCATGCACTGTGTAAACAGAGCCGTCTGTGTGTCACTGATGCATTAAATCAGCAGTGGTCAACTGAGCAGGGTGAAGGCCTTCTGCTCCATGCAAGATTTCATTTCAGATTTGGCCAGGCCAAACACAGTTAAAACCCACCTGATCCCCGCCCCCGCTCTGAGTCCTCGGACGAGTCTCGGCTGGAACTCGGGACACGCGCGCACATTCATCACATTCAAAGCCATTCTGAGCGAAGGCCAGCGGAAGAGACTGGGCTGCAGAGATAAAGTGGAAGTGGAACTTACTGATCTGCAGCACCAAAAGCAGCACAGAGATCACTGGCACCTGCACCGGTAGGAAGACAAGCCTTTTAGGGGTGATTCTGTATAAAATTGAGACTGGAGGGGGTGCTGCAGAGAATGAAGAGAAGAGGGGAGGGTTGTTGATGGACCCCTAATTTGAGTGGCAAGGGACAGCGTGGTAGTTTGGGCAGATTAGGCATCAACAAATGGCTTCACCGCACGCTCATATATGAGCACTGTTTCCATAATGATGCACAGTGTTACTTGCTATTCTGTATACCCGTGCCCTTGATTTTGTTGCTCTCTGGACGTGATGCACAATATGCACCTTCCATGTGGGCACTGTAAGTGTGCTTGGGAAAAGTGAATCTACCAAATAAAGATACGGTGCACACCTTTATAAAATTCTATTTGTATTAAAGTATAACATAAAAAATGTTTAAGCATTATTTTGTGTTATGTCACTTCTTTCTGACCCTGTTAAATCAAGGTTTATAAATAAAGTATGGACAACAATATAACAATATTATTTATAACAGCCAAGCTGCCGGGAGGCATTGCCCTGAAAACGGTATGTTAACTGCTTTTTTACGGATCAGACGTCGCAATGAGAAAGAACAGACTGTACAGGTGTGAAGAAATATGTTCGGGTCAGGAGAGGAAAAAAGTGAGAAAAGAATCCATTTTTTCCCATGGCCATCTCACCAGCCCCGCAGTCCAATGTGCTGCCGGAAAGTTGAATCGATGCAATTTTCCACCTCAAAATTTATTTCAAAGCATAGCAATTCACCTTTAGCCACAGATTGCTCTCAAAAGTAAAGAGCGAGCCCCCTTTTGACTGGCTCAACTTCAAAAAGCAACAAGAGATAGTTATAGGCCATAAGTCAATGTATGCAGTTATGCATACAGACAGTATGTATTACCACCATTTATGAGTCGCCATAGTTATTGTGCCTTTTCAGAACACGAGTGCATGCTTACGGCCACTGCAGAAATGGTCAGAATGCCTGCCTGCGGCTGTAATGGGGCTTAGAGAGTTTAGCAGAATGAGCTTTGGAGGAGAGCTGTGATGAAACCTTTTGCCATGTTTTTACAGTTTGGCAACAGTGTGAAATTAAGAGGATCCAGCTGATGTGATTTATTTTGTTACCTCATGAACTCCATAAAGGCTGGAGCCATCATGTGTCACGTTTTATGGACCTTGAGTGAACCAATGAAGACTCTGTACATACACCCATTTTATTTCATCATATAAAGACACATTATATATTATATTATATTATATTATATTATATTATATTATATTATATTATATTATATTATATTATATTATATTATATTATAACAGACACAGAGTAAGACCTGGAACTATCATAACGTGCACAGAAGAGTACAGAAACTTTACAGAGTGCATTGTGGAGTAAGTGCATTCCCAAAGTCAAAACTGTCTGTAATGCTTAAATGTCACTCATGTTTTACATATTTGTTCAGAAACATTCAGCTAACACGACTGACTGGGAAATATTACGGGCAGTTAGCAATCAGGTTTTTTTTTTAATGAAGGGTTTTATTCAAACTCCGTTTCAATAATTGCTGCTGATTTAACTGGTCTCACGGCTTCTCTCTCCCATTTTGCCTCTGCACTTCTCTTTGTGCAGAGCTGCACTCAGACAGCAAAGACATTCTGGCAAAGTGCATCAGACCATAGAGAAAGCTTCTTCTGGGGGGAGAACTGGATCAGTTCCATAATATATTCTAGCTTCTTTCATGTACAGAGGTTTCCTGTAATAAACCAATAAGGATGAGAATGTGAGTAATTAAGGATAAAATCCTACCCGAAAAGAAACTCTGTTCCTTGTTTATGCAAGTAAATTTAGAAGAAGGAAGACCTTGGTGGATCTGTAAGAAATCAGGCAGAAACTGAATTTCCATCAGCTAATTGTCTTTATTTACACATTGTTACACACTTTTACATCTCCAGCAGCAGAACGGTTCGATGCTTTGATGATTCCCCCCGAAAATAGCCAGTCTTTTTGAATATTTAATTCCATCTCCTGAGTTCTGCTTTTTGATCAGGCTTGCTTTCCCCACCAGGAGAGAAGCAGGGCTCTGAAACGAGAATCCATAACTAACCATGTTTCAAAGAAGAATCCTGACCGTTAAGACACAGAAAAGGCGGCGAGAGGGATTCTTTAAAATGTCAAGCAAAGCTTTGATATTTGATGTCCACTTAGGAGGACACAGTGAAAGCTGTGGTGACTTTGTGGAAAGGATGTGGCCATTGGTAAATGTCTTGTCCATTTATCGTGCTGACTGGCTTTGAGCACAACATTGCTGTAGTTTTCCTAGGTTAGGCCTCCCCCCAACTGTTCTTATTTCTCCTGGTGTTTTGCTGGATGTGTGCCATAGATTTCTGGCCATGGTCACTCAGCAGGCGGGGGAGAGGAGGAACAAGACTGAGCAGACTGTATTCCACAGTTGTTTACAGGCAAATGCCTTTACTGAAGGGCCTCACACTGGCTGGACAAATGTAGAGCAAAACACTAACGAAGAGTCAAAGGAGCGACTGCAGCTTGCTTACAAGGATACCACCAGAAGGGGAAGCTAAGGCAGAATGGACACCTGTGCTGGCGGTCCTCCCAGCACAAGTCGGTCAGAAACAGGGCTGGCATGGAGGGAGCATAAGGGAGGGACCACATCTCCAGTCACAGCCTTAAGCCAAGCAGTCTTAGCCAAGCAGTTGCCATGTTACCTGTGTGTGTAGGGCCAGTGCTGTCCATGGTCCTTCAGCTCTCCTGTGAGTAAGGCCAGCGATGTTCATGGACCAGCATCACAGTCTATAGGGTGCTTAGCAGACAGAGGCTGAAGTTCTCCTATTCTGCAACAGAGGTATTTTTTTGCCACTCAAATCACACCAAAGAGGATTGAGTATCTGACTCGATTCAATCTAACCTAAATGTACTTTGTACTCTTGGACATTTTCGCCACATCTCCTCATTACCATTTAAGGGAATCCCCACACATTGTGATGACAAGGTGGCCTTGAGAGAGAGCCTTTCTCCCATTCTTCCCTTTCCATTCTGTATTCTCCATTCAGCCTTGGTGAATTATCCCTTTTTCCCCTGCATTTTGTCTGTTTGAGTGTCATTTCGACTACCCTTGATATTCACCATTAATCCAGTGAGCCCCAAATCCAGTCCTCAGTCACTGTTATTTTAACCACATAGTGTTCCTGTTTGAAAGAAATGGAAGGCCGGTATTCTGTTAGCCATTTTCATTCCGAGTACACAGTATGCCACACTGAGCAGTGTATGCCGCTAAACTGATTTTACAAATGGGATCTGAAACGGTGTTTTGTGAAGGCGTTAGCAGATAGGCATGTCAAAAAGAACTGATCACAAAAAAATACATCCTGACTGTCAGAAAATGTATAAATTTGATTAAGCAAGCAGCACTGCAATAAATAAAAAACAGAATGCTTATTGTGTACAGATGAGAGATATGTCATTGCACCACCCATGAGCTATAGCCATTATAATTCACCTGTCTTATGAAGTACCAGAAATAAGTCACTGGAGTTGTACATATTGAGGCATCACATCATCATCTATGCCCAGTTCAGCATTATTTGCTAATCGCCTAAAAACTGAGGAATGGTACCTTTTTTCTCCTTCTTCACATTTGTAGTAGTATTAGCAGCAGTACTACCATTAGTGTAAGTAAATATAGCACAAATAGAATCCTCTCTAGTAGGCTAGTATTTATTAGTAGCAACAGTAATTAGCAGTATGAATAATCTCAACAAACATTATTGTCCAGGGTGACTTACCGTGCGTACACCTGGATATTACCGGAGAAATCACTTGTGACACAAGGCCTGGCAGCAATGACATCACATCCTGTGACTGCAGCCAGTGTCAACTAACATCCTCACAAGCTCTTGATTTCAACTGTGTTCATGAGCTGGAATGTGCTGAAGCCACAAACTCCTTTAGCTTTACATTACGTCACATTTTGTATTAATGCTCTTTTCATTTCAGGTACTCATAAAAAGGAGCTGCCCTGCAGAGTCTGCGGGGGAAGTAATCAATTTCGCTCTATCAATTATCAATAATCCATCTCAGAGGCGTCGCTCGAGGGAACTCGCTCCACAGACGCAGTCTCCCCGCCACTGAGACGGTGATTAAAAATTCATGATTGGATTATGACTTTCATTACGGTCTGCATTTTGGCTAGACTGGGACGTGGCTAATTTCATTTCAGAGGAAATAATTGAATATTGTTTGCAATGGTGTAGATTTAATTTCAAAAGTGTGTATGTGTGTGTGCACATGGGAAAGTGCATGAGTGTGTCCGTTTTTTTTTTTTTTATTTGTTTTTTTGCTGTTTTGTTTTTTTTTAAACAGACACTAAATGCTGGTGTTTTCTAAAGTAAAGTTGGAATTCCTAATAATATTTTCCTTTAATTTATGGTAACAGGATGGACCCAACACTCCCTGAAACCAGGCCTGTAATTTTTAATGAATTTGCAATGCTGATAGTGTGCCCAAACTTTAAGCTCAAACTGTTCCAGCTTGTATGCTTGAATACAAAATGAAGCCAAAATGGCTTATGCTTGTTACCCTGAATGCAACTGGGAGTAAAGTGAAGTCACATAGTTACACGACTGTAATAAATACTGAAGTATTTATAGTCAGACACGCTGCCAGCGAACTGAGAGGCTCATCCAGAGCGCACGCTACGCAAATTTGTAAGCGAATCCAGCATTGCATGCTGAAGTCTCACCTTTTTATCTTTAATTTAGCATTTTGAATATTTCATTGACAAGAGTGGAAGTTCAGCACAGTGGTTCTCTTATGGCACGTTCTAAACTGCTCAAACTGGCTGCTCTGTTGTCATGGCTCAGGGGCAGGGGGTTGACATTAACTACTTTCTTCCCCTCTAAAACTCCCACCACAACTTCCACTGACAGGTCATTCCCAGGTCATGGCACCACAAAACCACAAGGTATTTACAGAGACAAGCTGGATGCTTGCCCTGTCTGCACAGGAAACACAGCAGTTTGGTTAGCTCACTGAGCTAAAGACCCCGGGGGTTCAAGTAAGCTAGGTAATCGTGCTCTCATCTACTAGTGAGCATAGGCAATGTCCTACAATATATGTTTCCTTTCTTCTTGTCCTCTTCCTCTTTGATGGTATTATAATGTCTTGGGTCTAGCAAGGGAAGCTACAGCATGTCAAGGCACAGCAACACGAGTTCTTCATTTTTTGTTTTGTTTCAATTGTAGTACAGCTGAACAACCACTATATAACAGCAGTAGTTTAATTTTTTTCAGATTTCTCTATAACCCATTGAATGGAAGGCCTGACTAACACACAGGTGCTCAGATGGAAACAGCAACAGGCTTCACTGACAATGAAGCCATAGACCATTAAGGTAGCTATCACACAGAAATGTCCCTCTTGTTTGTCATCTCTGCAAAAGCCTGCCTCTGGGGTTTCAGAGTGAGTGACCAGGGTTGTATCTGTGCAGCTCGGAGTCCAATGAAATTCCAGATAGCAGCAGCCTAATAAACCACTGTGTGGTGCCATTTGATACACTACTCCTTCCCACCTTCTGAGAGAAAAAACAGGTTGCCTTGGCTCTGTGCAAGACAGTGCACTCCATTGCAATTGTCACTGAAACGGATCTCATTCTTTTATCTGAGAAAGCAGGCAAGCAGCTCAGATTTCCCTGCCCAAGTGGCATTAGTCATAAAGCCGGTCTGCTTAGTAACCAAGCTGCACTGAGTTAACCTTCTATGAAAAAAGAAGAGGGCTTTTACTAGGGACAGTGCTTGACTGTAACAGAGGTCACCTATGTTTGTGGCACTTATGAGAAGTGCGAGAGATTTCACAGGCTTCAACACAAAGACAATCTGTGGTGGTAAAACAGAAAGACATGGCAGCAAGGCATTTTGGAATAACACTGAGCACCTGGGGTGTGACCGAGACAGAACCATGTGCCCAAATCGGAGCGAGGGGGGTGACAAAGTCACAACTGAGTGCGTGGCTGCAAGAGAAAATGAGTGACAGAGTGTGATGTGAACGAGTCAAGCCGCCGCTATCGATCAATACCTCTGTTGTTAATACCATCTGTTTCAGAGAGTTGTTTACTGATGCTCATGTCCAGTCCATTTACCCCTGAGCGGCTTTGAGGCCCGTCAGCTGCAGATACAGCATGCATCTGTAGGCTGGCTGGGCCGAATTTTACTGAACGTAGGGAGCCTCCATACAGAACAGAATACTGGTGTGTTTAGTTACTTTAGAGACATATCCTTAACAGACCCACTAATACTGACAGCAGATGGATATTTAAGGTCATGCTGATTTATTTAATATCTGGCTAATTCCTGGCTTTGGAGAGTGCTAAAATACTTTTTTTTTTATGACCAATCCTTAGTTAACATCCAAAATGGGTCTTTTCAGTGCTTCATGCATGTCTAATTCAGTGATAACCCAAATAGAGTGTGCACAACTTTCTAGAATGATAAATGCGTGTGTATGAGTAGAAGTACACACACACACACACACACACACACACACACACACACACACACACACACACACACACACACGCACACACAAACAGATGTGTGCTACATTTTACATAACTGGCACCCTTTTTTATGTGCTTGTACTTTTCCTCGCCCTTTGTTCATGTCATTTTGTTGCCCACGGTACCCAGTAGTGGGTAGGGAGCCTGGCATTTCGCCTGACAGCCGCTTCACCAATATAACATTTTAACGTCTGGAGATCAGGCCGCCTCTCACACGGAGGAGCGCAAACTCGAGGAGTCTTTAACCCACACCGGCATCAGACAGCAGTAATCTCCCATTACTTTCCCATTGATCAGCATTACGGCCGGCTCGGCTGGCCTTTTCAAGTGATAAAGTCTGGAAAGGCCAGGCTATCGGCCTCTCGCTGTGCGGGCGGAGGGGCCCGGTGTGCGGCTGAAGACTGCCCGACCTTTCGCGAGTTCGACCCGGAGCCGGGCTCGACGGCGATTTCCATCACAGTTTCACAACGCTCACCTGAAATCAATCCACTCACGTGTTTTGCTGGCAGAATATCCCTTTTTTTTGCTCCGCTTCAGTGCCGTGATCTTTTGTGACCGCGACTGTTTTTGCAGAGGTGGAAACCATCTGGGATGCATCATTTGACCGCTTTTTCTCACTACAAGTGAGTAAATTGAATGAAACTTGAGACATACTGTATATCTTGCATAATTCACCCAGTCCATGGATTCAGCAGAGTTCAGTAAGTGCAAGGCCCAGATCTGCACTGTGCAGTGCCACCACAACGTGGCGTTCTAACATTTATTCAAGTAATTATCACCCAAAATCACAGCCATTTCTATTTAAACAGCCAATCATATTCAAATAATATTATCTAAAAGTAGATATGTATGCCATGCTGTACTGTGCTGTACTAGCACTTCCAGTACATTTTATATACCCCCTGCTCTTTTGAGGGACGATTGATTGGCAGAAGCATGCCACTCATAGTCCTAGGCCTGCATGCTTCCTGGTTTTGTAACATGTAATCTGAGGTGGAAAATTATGGTGATTCAATTCACCCGCTCGGAGTTCTGGGTGTTCCCTCCTGTCTGCGTGACCAGCGGCCCATAGGCCCTAGACTTCACACGCAGCACTGAGGAGCAGACCTAGCCAACAATGACGAAGAGCAAAGAAGGCCCGAACTCTCATCTGATATCTAGGTCTGTCACTGTCTCAAGTTTTGTTTTCTGTGAACACACTGAGTCTCCGCTCTCTGTGTCATTGCACTATAGTCAACTGACTGTTAGTTAATCACTCATTGATGACTCGTATTCATGTAACATGTCAATTCCCATAAATTGCCCAGAGTTCACCTTTTACAAGTGACATAGGAATCATTTTTCATTGTTTCCCATTCAGGTTGACTTTGATTCATTGCTCTGTAAAGCTTTTTTTAATAATCTTATTGTACAGAGCGCTATGCTGAATAAGTGTTGATTGATTGATTGACAGGGGTGGTGTGACAGGTCTGATGAATTTATTTCCCACTCACTCTCTTTCCTGCATGTCAAGCCAATTAATAAATCAAATAATGAACTTTGTCTTAACGTGTGACTCAGACGAAAGAATCAGCAAACAGTGATACAGAATGCACGCACTAAAGCCTGCTTTGAGGCACAAATGTGCTAAAAGGAAAACTGGAACTGGAACACTGGAAGAGCTCCCCTTCACCCCTGAGTGGAAACCTGAGGTGACATTAGGGGAGAATCCACCTTGCCTTTGGGGAGAGTGACCTTACTGTCCGGGTTCGCACCGGGCAAGCCTTCATTGATATGCCGTGGACTCGCCGAAGATCAGTGGGGAAACAAGCAGCGCGTCGACATTTGTCGGGATGAAAGTGCCGTCTGACGTCTCTGTTGCCTTTTGTATCGAAACTTTAAAAGCCTGTCGCTCCTCTCCCCCCCGAAGCCTCTGCAGATAATGCGATCGGTTACCCGCCAGGGCTGTAGCCGCGGAAACCAAAGCGTTGTCCAATATGGAAATGCGCTGCGGTTCAAAGGCGTAACCAGCTATTTTCGATTTCTTCAAAGTGCGGCCTGCCTAAGCTCTTTACAGCTTAGCAGAAGGTGGCATCTATCAGGGCATGCAACACACTTGCGCTGAATGTGCCCTAATAGGATTTCTGCTGCTAAACGGCGAGGCTTCGTTCCCAGCGTGGCGCTCTGTTGGGCCCTCGGCGTCCCCAGCGTATTCCGTGCGCATGGAAATGAGTTTCCCAGCGTACCCCCGCAGTGTCTGTGAGGAGCGCGGCCTGAAAGCACTTGACGACATTGACCTTGACAGTGCTGGGACGTGCGGCGCGGAGCAGGCCGCTCCTGGAAACGTTCAGAGGGGGATTTGCAGAGGCAGGTGGGACCGCTTCAAAGTGGAACAACTGGCGCTGATGGGTCGGAACTTTAGATTTAGTTTACTGTGCTAGATGAGATTATGCCATGCAGTTAAGATCTGATTCCCTGCAGTGGTGCGTATGCATGGTGTAATCATGGATGGGTTTGTAAATTGCGTGTATGTAATGCATTCGAGACTGAAACACTTGGCTCAGATCTATGGTGGTGCCTATGTGGAGGGTCTCCTGAATTTAGACTCTGTCCTTTGAGGCCCTCTGCTATGACATCACTAACAGGTGACCATTCGGGCTTTGTGACACTGCTGGCTCCAGATCTTCTGCAGTGCAGCAGCAGAGGCCAGAGGGCAGCCTCTGCCGTATTCAAAGAGTGCCCAAAGTTGACATACTTTCAAGCTACTGTGCCTGTGCTTGGGCTATAACCAATGCTTCATTTGCACAGAAAGTGTTTATTAAATGAAAATATTCTGTAGCAAGCAAAACTGGCTGCGCTGAAATCTCAAGGGTCAGGAAGCAAAGGTGACAAGGTGGAAATCCCACTGTCCTGAGCACAGTCATTTCCATTTCATGGGTGACGCTGACACATTCTGAAACATGTGGCCGGTATATCATGAACCATTTACCATGTGGTTAGGAAGGAACAGTGGTATTGTTCACTGTGGAGCTGCTTTGCAAATTTACTCTGTAAAGATGTGTTTGCTGTTGGGATCTGGTTTTTTTTATTTGCTTGTTTTGTTGGTTCATGTACCAGACTGCTGTTCAGTTGTTTAAGAAAGGGCTGGAATAAACAGAATTTTTCTCTCTCCTTCCACCCCTCCCTTCTCTCTTCCTTCCTTTTTGGATGGAGGACCGGCACCCCCTTTGACGGACTGTCCTTATCAGTGCACCAGCATCCATTTTCTGACCTCCCATCATTTCCCCCATCTGGGGAAATTAACTACCACCCTCGGGTGATCCTCACATATCCGTCTCCGGTAGTTTTCCTGCTGCAGGCCCCGCCAGTGGGTTAACCACACCTGGTGCAGTACCACCTACTCAACTTTCATTACCTCTGATGTGGTCTGCTGCAGCGCACCCCTGCTTGGCATCCCCTCCTGCTCTCTTAATAAACTGCGGCGCATTCACAGCTCCTCTTCCCAGGTTCGAGACTCGCCTATGGGCCACGATGCCACCCCTGCGCTCCAAAAAACCTGAACTGACTCAACACGAGCCATCAGGCTTCCATGCCCGGCATTGGTATTTTTTCATCTTTTTGAAATTACCTTGGAGTGCATCTGGTTTGATCAGAATGAGCTTTGACACCCATGTCTTGTCTTGAGCATTTTGGGATTGTTCAACCCTTGCGCCACGCCCAACATGGATAAAATTACGCTTGATGCAAGCTATGAAAAATGATGCATATTTTTGCTGAGCTACTTCACCTAGTGTAACAGTGTTCTACACAAAAAAACACAAAACACAGGTAAAAGCCAATGCATGAATAGCATTAAAGGGAGACTGAGATCAAGATCTAATCAAGATTAGTCAGCAGATCAGTTTTAGCTAATGTGGTCCTTGTGACAACAGCTGCCACAAATAGGCATACATGTTGTGATATTTCTTTGCCTTGATGCCCAAACTCATTTCTGTTTTGAAAAAGCAATAAAATAGCACTTCAATAAAAACAACCAAGAACCGATTCACATGCTGTTTTCTGCTCAAACATTATGATGTCTCGATGAGGGTCAGAATATCATTCGGGAGAAGGCTCATCTGGCTGTCAGAGTAGTATGCTTTTAATATTAGTTTCCATGGGAACCCCAATTTTTTGGGTACAACACAGACAGACGCACAGAGCAGGCTATAGTTAACTTCCTGGAAGTTAACTTCAGTGACAGGGTATGCCAAGAGCATGCTATTCACATCTACTGCCATGTCTATAGCTGTCACCATCTCTCAAAGACTCATCAGCAACAAGCAGTTGGGTGTGGGCATGTGTAGGAGGGGGCTCAGATCTCATTATACTGTTTAAACTGGCTTTTAATGTCTGACTAATTGCCTTTCATTGCTTTGTTGTTTGTACTTTATGTTTTTGTACTTACCTTTGTTTTCCGTTTGTATTCTGCTCGCCTAATTTTGCTTTATTCCTACGAACATTTAAAGCCCTTTGAATCTCATAGTAGTGCAATATAATTAAAATGTATTATCACTGTTATTATTGCTATTGCATCTTATTAATTGGCTCTAAACGCATTGCAATTTTTACAGGCCATTCCTTCCTGAAAATTGTTTATGAACAGGCTATGTGTGACTTGATTCCTCATCCTGCAGTTCAATAAGCTTATTAAGCATGGAGAAAGCAGCCCGCGTAATCTGCAAATCCACGAAACGGGGTTTACTTAACTGCATATCGCGTTTCGCGGTTCACCGTCCCTCCGAGCGGGCCGGGCTCGTGGTGGCACTTGACCCGCGCTTTTGCCGGCTCCGCGCACCAGCTTCCACTTCAGTCAATTGAAGGCCTTTAGAACGGCATTGAACAGCGCGTGTCATGTTTTATTCATCGGACGGTCCAAATGCATTTCAATCAAGAAGGCTCTCATAAATATGAAGTCAGTCTTGTTCGGCTCTTAAGCATAGAGAGACGGCGCCGGGAGTGTGCAGCTGTGTGGGGTTGACCTCAGGGAGGGGCTGAAGCTGGGGGCGGGGCCGGCCAATGCCGACCCCTTCGTTAGGGAGGGCCAGAGGGCTGATAGAGGCGGGGGAAGGGGGTGGAGAAAACAATTAAAGGGAGAGTGAGGGTTCACTTCATTATAGCTAATTAATTAGTCAAATGAAGGTCATTGCCAGTTAGTTATTGAGATGGAGAGATAGAGAGATGAGCTGACAGCCACCTATTAAGAAGAGTGGCACCACTCAGAAACTGCATGTTCTGTGTTTAATGTAACTGAATGCAAAAAAAATAAAAACGCTTTGGGGAAGCTTTTCACCCACCCCTGGCTCATGGCTATCACATGTCTACTCAGGCACCAGCCATTCCTGACCACCTCTATAGCCAAGGACTCAGTCAAAGGAAACAGAAAATCATGTTTGACTGATACATGGCAAAACCGAACCCAGTTTAATCTCTCAGAGTTACTACACTGGTCAGAGACAATAATGCTGTTTGTAGTGAGTGCATTTTGCATTTTACTCAGATTTTACACACACGCACACACACACACAAATCAGCAAATTCTTACCATTTTATCATCCTGATGCATGTCTCTCTGTGTTTAAATGTGATACAAACAATATTTACAATTTCTGTATGCCTTTCTTGCAACCATTGTTTTTGAAAATCTTTTCTTTGATTTTCTTTGTGTTGGAAAATTTCAACAATAAATCACACTGCCTTTCTCTCACCTGGTGGTATCGTCAGACTCTCTGCTCTGATTGTAAACAACTCCCCGCACTCTCTGTTTGAGAGGAAGAGAAAACACATGAATTTACTGTGAGTGTAAAATAATTAAATCACGTCAGACTGCCACCAAACATGCGTCACTCAGAGCTGTTTTACTTTATTTCATAATGGTCTTTCCCGCTTTTCAAATGACAAAGAAAATTAGCAGAGAGCACAACTACCGTGATGCAAACACTGTGTGCTTAGGGGGAGGGAGAAATGGTTTCTGACTTTTGTTTATGTACTTACATAAACTTTGTTTATGTAAGTAATTCAAGGGAATAAATTGGCACAACAGCACAATTTGCACTGCGTCAAGTAGCACAGAATGATACCGCTTGGCATTATTAAGGTTCGAGAGGTTGAGATCAGACTGTCTTTCCTGTAGATATGCCTTCAAACAGTAGGACACCGCTGGGGACTAATTCAAGCCCTAACTCAGTGTGACCTTATCTTTGAGTGACAAAGTCAGGCAGGTGTGTTTCCATTTTGTCTACCTTACACAACCGTCAAAATTCCAAGGTTGCTGAGACCATTGAACAGAGATGTTTAAAGAAAAGGAGCAAAAAAAAAAAAACACTTAGATGTGTCAAAGCTAAGCGCACTGTGGTTAGATTGAACCTGAGCCTTAATGTACTCCAAACCTTTCCTCTGTGTTCTTTCCATTTTAGAATCCGTGTTCATTTCTGTGCTGTGAACGTTCCCCAACATGGCCTCTTGTGATAGAGCATTTAATCACTCGCTTGGGACTCTTGCCTGCCAGACACAGAGGCTGAGAAGATAAAAGCTCTTAATAAATGAGAGGTTAAAAGCACTCCAAATGGAGACATGGGTGATGGCTAAATTCACTTAATAAGTGTTATTAACTGGTGCTGGAGGAGAAACTGGTGGGGGAGAGAAGAACAAACAGAGGTTTGTGTACACCAGCTGGGGTCCTATAGCAGGATTATAAGAAGTTTCGCAAACATCTGAACGCAGACCAAATCTTTTTTTTTCCTCCTCTGTGCAAAGCCACAATCCTGCCCATCAAACCCCTCAGAACAAAAGTACCTCCACACGCCTAGTGGCTAATGGTGTTTGTCAAACAGCACGGCGTGCTGAGAATCAATGCCGAGATATTTAGCATATTAACAGGAAATGAATGTGGTGACCTTGCGGCTCGTATTGTTTAATGGGAAAAGGAAGTAAATAACCACCTACAGGATAGACACACAAGCCAGGGAAATCCTGTCAGAAATGTCAATACAGGAGCAAGGAGTATTTAATGAAATGCATCTCTCCAGCTACAGGTTGCCTTTCTTCAATTTTGGCAGCAGTGACCGGATGGAGGAGGGAGAAATGGGGGCTTCAGTGGGCGTGGCCTGAGTGCCACGGAGCAATGTGAATGGTATGGGTGGAGGATGGACGTGTTGGGGGGTGTCCTTATAAGGGGTTAGTTGGTCATACTGGAGGTCTGCTCGGCTCCGATCACAAGACCCTCACAGAGACAACAAAAGAGCCAAGTGAAGCCAGAGACATTCTGTGACCTTTGGGGATGAGAAAGTGCCAAGGCTGAACACCTTTGCCACCTGACAGTGAAACTGCCCTTTGATTGATCGCTCTGTGATGTTTTTTCATGTCTCTGCGTCAGCAGCTGAGGGACACAAAGATTTCCAAAGGCGATCTGCCTGCAAAGATTCAAGGTGTCAGGGATAGTCAATGACCAAGCATGCTGTACTGCCCTGATGCAGTCAGATTCTCTCAATACATCAGCAGACGGATTTCCGGACTACGCTGGCACAAAGCATTGCCTCCCTGTCCCGCACGCTTCTATCCCTTTCCGAAGCCATGCCACAAGTCACCAAGGTTATATCTTGCAATTCTGAATCAGAGCCACTACTCCCTTATATCAAGTTTCAAATGCCAACCCCAAATCCTTCGAAAAGAACCACGGCTACAGATAACCTGCTCTAAAACCACAGTATAGTTGTGAAACAAACACATTCTGGAGAAAACAATGGTGGATGAGCAACTTTTCTGAAATAACCAACTATGCTGATTTATTTTCTCAGAGCTAAACTCAGGTGGTTCACTGCTTAAGAGAGACAACAAAACTTGCATTGTACACAATATGCAAAGTGCCAAAAGAAGAGCTATAAATACCTGCACATGCAGTTGTAGCATCGATAAGGGCTGCTTTAATGCCTTTTTTGAAACTAGGGCTGAAGCCCTCATATAGGTGGCATAGTTGCCCAATAGCTCTGTCCCATTGAGATCTTGTATTTTAATCTCAACAGTTTTGCAATGCAAATGTATACATTTCGTGCATATATTCATGCTTTGTAGAAAATTTAACATCACATTCCAGTGTTTTTTTCCATCCCAACAAAAATGTGTGTGCAGCTCAGAGGTGCCACTGTGATTCTGATAAAACTGTACAGCTGTCTCTGTCAAATCCACACAACTATTGATTCACAATGGGTGGTATCTACAGGGGCCGCTCCAGGCAGGGGAACTAACTGAAGCTCCAGGCAGGGAAACTCACTGAAATTCACAGAATTTACTCTCATTGGGGACTCAGAGCATAACAATTTCATCCAGTGTGAATACTATTGAAAAAAAACATATATCTGATTAATAAAGTGGAAGTTAATGTTTTTTTTTTCATAATTGGTACATGCCAGCCTTTAAATACTGTATAAGCATTACAAGGATTCACAAGCGCCAAAACTTAATTAGCGGGTAAGGACACTATTGCATCACATTTGGCTCATTTAAAAGCAATTACATCTGTATTAACCAAGCTCAAATGAAGGCCTAAGATTGTAATTACAGACACTATAACTGCCCATTGCTGAGCAGACAATGAATTAAATTGCCCAAAGTGGCAATATGATTACAGATATGATTATGATGATGCCTTCTGCCATGTTCTGGCTACTTTTCTTTAACCTGACATGCTGGGGGAAAGAAGAAATGCAGATCTCAGAGGTGGTACTGTAATTCTGACTACTCAGATGTACTTTGGAGTCATTGAAAAAATTAATGCAGTGTCTTTGGAGCTGGGGAGTATGAAATGTAAAAATGCAATGTGTACCGCATATAGTCATCTGCAGTCATTTTTTTTGTTCTGTTTCTGTTTCTCTGGTCATTCCATTTTCTATGTCACAGGCGTGCTAATTGTTCTACTCTGCTGAATGTGTGTAAACAAACTAATGTGTGTTCAACTGCACTTTCCAGAAACAACAACAGTGACTGGAATCTCCATTCACTGCTGTTTGACTGATGACAGAGGTGTTCTAAATACGCTGTGGAGATCCAGCTTCACAGATAGGACCCACTACTGTCTGGTGCTGCTGGTCTTTCCAGCTGGGGCCAGTAAGTCTTTCTTGCTCTGTTACTGTATTTAAGGGCAAACAGGAAGCATGCAGCTGGTTAAGGATGATATACACAGGAGGCAGTCAGGGGAGGAACAGTGGCACAAGCCTTTTATTACCCACAAGGCCAATTTAGAGTGTAATCTCAGAGTCACAGCAGTAATTTCCATTGAAAGGGTAGAGAAAAACAATCCAACTCCTGAGTGTGTGTGTGTGTGTGTGTGTGTGTGTGTGTGTGTGTGTGTGTGTGTGTGTGTGCGTGGGTGGGTGGGTGGGTGTGTGTATGTGCATGTTCCCCACCCTTGTGAAATTGACTATCCTCAGCATCTCATTTTCTCAAAACACAGTGGGTATTACCCGACCATTAAACTACTTGAGAAAAGTTATTTAGCTTTTATGTAGGCGTACCGCTAATCAACAAACATTATTGCAAGCACCGTGAATAAATGAAGAAACACAATTTGTACTGGCGATATTCCCAGTCTGGCGCTCTCTTCCCCAGGTTTCATTGGCTGAATAAGCCTCTCCCTCTCCACCTCTGCTGATGTGTGGTGGGCGTTCCAGCACAAAATGGCTGCTCTGCATCACTTAAGCAGATGCTATATATTTGTGCATGAAACAAGTCACGTCCCTCAATGTAGAGTGATTTGAGGTCAGTGAAAAGCGCATTGTAAATGCAGTTTACCATTATCTTCATAACCGTCATCATAATTGTGTGATACATGCCATCCTCTGGCTACAAAACTTTCTGTCCCTACCCTATCTGGTCAAAGTGATTGTCTAGGGACTGGGAACCAACACATGTTGCCATGTTTAATGCAAACAGTTTGACAGCTTGCCATTAGGTGGCACTATTCAACATGTTCCCCAGTACTGCTAGGGGAAAAGTGCCATCTGTGTTCTGTTAAACAATTTTCATCCTAATCAATATCACTGTAGGAGTTGAACAGATGTAATTGAAAGCTCACTTGGTATTGCTTTTGATAGAATAACAGAAATTCACAGTTAGCATAGTCGCCCTGTGGGCTGGCCTGAATTTTTCAATAAGGTGTGAAGGTAATGAGTGAGGCGCGAACACCCAGCATCATCCCCTGTGCATCTGTGGAGACCTCCGCAAACCACGCCCCCTTGGTCTAGAGCCAATGAGAGGACCCGGTTGTATGTCTTTTATTTGCATGGCATTACCCACATGGACTGAAACCAATCCAATTTAGCGGTCTAATTTCTCAGTGTGTGGCAGGAGACTGTAGTCAATCTGTGTCACACCAGCTATTCAGAACCTGCACAGTCATGGCCCCTGTCATGAGAGCAGTGCCAAAGGTTAAAGGCTCTGCAGAGAGAGAACGTACACCCACACTGTATTCTCCATCTCCCCGTTTTTCTTACTCACTGAATATGGAATGTCACAAATGGCTGCGGGCCCGCTTCTTGCAAAACACTGCTATTATTAGCTGCTTAGCATATGCTGGCCCCGTAGCAAGTGCTAACGACAATATCAGTCTCCCTGCCAGAGAACTAGCTGGTTTTGTTGAAAGCCAGGAAGCCAGCGCAGATTGCGGTGGTGGGATTGGTCCATCTGGTCCAGCTCGGTAGTTCGCAATGAGCATCGTTATGCTGCCAGAACAGCATGGAAATTGCCGCACAAGGCACATTTAACCTTGATTTTCAATGACTCCTGGTTCCTGATCATTTTAAGTCAGGCACTGCCTTCTTGAAACCAGCTTATGTTGGAAACCCTCTTCATCTCAAGAAAATGTATAACACAGATTTATTCATAAAACTGATTCACTATGTTTTTCTTCCATCAAGAACTCATCCGCTACATTACTTGATAATGGCTTGTGATGATGATTGTGATAATGATGAATATGCATGTATTAGTATGGTTCATTACAACGTATCAGACTTTGAATCACTGAATATATCAAATTATGCACTTAATTTGAATTCAGCTTCCAGTCAGGGGTATTTTTTTCACTCTACCCATGCTAACAACTGCCAAACAGGTTGCTGCTTAACAAGGTTATTGTTCAAAAGAAAAATCACTGTACTGGACATCTGGACAAATAAATAAGTAAAATAGCAGCTGCAAAGTTTTGTTTGGTTTTGAAAGTACACAAGGAACAGTCTGAATGGACTGAGTACAGGTTTATTGCATACATGGTTATGTAAAAATGAAATGAAATAAAAATAAATGCGAAACATGCAAAATCCTCACGTTCTATAATTATTCCCCTCAGTCATTATGTTTATGAAATGCTCTGTGTTGCGCCGAACACCAGCAGGTGCCAATCACGAACGCCATTTCCATGGAAACCCCAACATCACACGCGCGCCATTGTTATTCAGTCCCTGTGCTAATGGATGGGGCTGTGGAGACTCCTTGTTCAAAGCGATTTGCAGCAAAGGTCTATTACGGGTGCACCTTTTTAAAAATAACAAAAAACACGCGTCTCCCACGTCACCCATGGCACGGCAGACCGCCTGTTACGAAACGCACAGCTCACCGTAGCCCTAACATGGGTCCGGCGGGCCGCGGCGCAAATCCCCGCCGTGGCCATTTCACTTGGTCGTGAGACACAGAATCCGGCGTCTGCCGGGGTTGCCGAGTCACCGTGGCGACAGCTGGTGGATGCGCTGAGGGAGACCATGTGATGGGCATGGTAAGGTGCGTGCGCGAGCAACCTCACACACAGCGAAAACAGCGTCACACAAAACAGGCTCCCCGGGATGCAAATATTAGCAGGCCCCGGAGAGGACTACTGCGTGCGGGCAAATTAAAATGTCCCCATTTTCCAGCGACCGTGAACACTGAGGTTCCACATCTGCTAAGTTTGTATTCTGTGGCATGATGCTTTTAAGTGCAGAGCTGCTTAGGGCAGGGAGCATTTCAGGCGTCTCTTTGGGGAGAGAGGCAAAATTGCATTCAGAAGTTGAGGATCCTAAATGCAACCACCTACATGCAAGAGTTTATTATAAGCGAGACAACACAGTCGAATGCGGATTTGCTTTGAAGGAGCAGGATAATTATCCAAAACTATTAGGAGTCTCTTTGTTCATACCACATCCCATGAGGATGGAAAATGCTTGTTCAAATCAATACAGAACTCAGTCCTGAGTCTCATTCTGGGCACACTGGAAGTAGTGGTGTATTGTAGTGGTATATTGTTTCAAGACGGGCCCAGTGCATAAACAGAATAGCACTTATGACTTAAAAACTGGCTATTGTCTGCATTGTCGTGTCCTTAATACAGACCCTGCAACAGCTTTGAGGCAGCAGTGTGGCCTATTTCTCATAAGGCTGGAAGTTTGACTCTTGGGGGTGTATATAGGTATTACTAAGGAAGGCAATTCATCTGAGCTGCTGACTAACGAATAAGACGTAAAACATACGCTACAGTATATAAGCTGTTCCTGCCAGATGCAATACAATGCTGCGATCAGTATATACATATCGCGCTATTGTGTAGTTGTTTCCATGCGATGTCACCTCACCCCTCACTTGATCACATGACCTCTGACCGGTGACCTATGACCTGTGGCCCCTTTTAGGGACAATGACAGGAAATTTTCACTCTGTTCTGTTCAGTAAGCCAGAATCTTTATTCATTCCTCTTCTCTGTGCTTAGCAGATGCCCCTTAACCAGCTCACACAGTTTAAATTCTTATGTATGCGATCCATTTATGCAGGCAGGTAATTACTGAAACAATTAAGTATGCGGAAACATTAAATTCCTTGCTCAGGGGCACGGCAGCTGTTTCCCACCTTGGAATCAAACCTGCAACCGTCTGGTTATGAAGTCGAACCGCTGACTGCTGTGCCATGCTGCCAGGAGCCGTGTTACCCTGTCACCTACAAATAAGGAGGGAATGAATCAGTCCTGCCCTCGCCAAGTCGTGATGACGCCGTGGCGCCGGCAAGTGGGACACGGGGCAATTCCTGCATTCTGTATTTCTGCATCCTGCACATATATTAAGAGTCACCTCCATCTCGGTCTGTTGCCCGGTGCTTCATCTTCATTACATGCGAGCTAAAGAAAATTAAAACAGTGCTAAACAGATAGCTACTGACATACCACACTGACTCAGTTTGCTCTGGTGTGAATTTTCCTATAATCGTGTTAGATGTAGCATATGAAATCATATTAAGGCTCTGACAAGATTAATTGTTAGGCTTGTTGGAGACGAGTAACGCGCATATTGGAGGGAAGCTATTTTGGAACACTGTTCACATGCATTACAGTGATAATTACCGCCATTAATTATACATTTAGAATGGGAGAGGCTTTCTTCTTTAATGTAGCAAACCCAAGTTGCGTATTGTTAATTTTGGTTTACATGATGTCACTTGAACTCCATTTTGAACCGAATCGTTTCTTGGCTTAACTGATGAGTTTGCCGCTGACAGAGGTGGCTTCAACATGTGTTGATTGATTTGAGCCTCGGATCGAGTTCTCCCATTTCCAGCTATTTTTATCCCCCTGTTCTCCCCTCATGCTCACCTATTTCAAATTTAATTTACACTTCTTCTTGTCACTTCTCTGTGCAATATGCACTGCATAAACGTCACTGCTATCCTCCCTTGCTTTACCATGTTGTCTTATTGAGTACTAGGCTATACAGTGACACACAGAATTCAATGTTTTTTTTCTTTACACTGATACTGTTTAAATGGGTGTCCATGGGACAGGTGGTGTATGTGGAGAGTCCACCATTGTTTTAACATGACAGCTTAGCGGCAAATGCAATGCAATTTTCTCTAATTAGTGATGTTTTATATCCAACAAACACGGTTGTATGGTAACAGGTAAATAAAGTGTATGAATAGGTCACAAATGATGTTACACTGTCATATCAGAGAGCAGATTATACCTGCGGTGATGTGCAGTAACCACAGAGTACCAGATATGAAGTAGACGTATTCCTACAGTAGGCCTTCATTCATTGTGACAACATAAGACAACCAGACTACAGTAAATTTACCAAGGTGATGGCCAGAAATGTAAAAACGCTATTTCAGATGCAATGGCAATCAGTATGATATTGATGACAAATTTACCAGGGTTTGAATTACTTTGAATACCAGTGTCATCATGTCATTGTTCTGGAGCACTGCTCTGTTGTCACTGCATAGGGGGCAGTGTGATCCTTACTGGCTACCCATGTATTAAAATGTGCCTGGTAACCCTTGAAATTTATAATTGCTCATAGTCTGTGCAGCAGCTTTGGGTCATCTCTTCTCTAGAAAGCACTTATCTGGGAAAAAAGAGAACACCTTTTGTACTCAACCTGCGGCTAGCATGCTAACTAACATAGCACACCATGACACCGCTTGCTAAATGAGGTAGTGGAGTAGCTTGGCAATATTCAGCTCATGCTTTCTTTATGGCTTTCACTCGTGTTGTACTCTGCCTCACTTATAAGTTGCTTTGGACAGAAGTGTCTGCCAAATGAATAAATGTAAATGTCAGTTCATTCAAATTAGTTTGCAAGCAACGCAGCTAGCTGGCTAATTTGCAAGATAGCTTGCTAATTAAGTAGAGGGTAATCTTTCCTTTCACTTGATCCACACACTTGCCCTAGTGCATAAGGAGGCGTGGCATTTTTTAAAGGATGCAATGACTGCAAGGTAGTAATGGTGGTGGAATATAAAGACTACTTGTTGATAGCCCTGTCATGTCAGAAGACATTCTCTGGAAACATGTAGCGGCCCTAAGGAAAACCTCTATTGGTGACGTTAGCCGCAAACAGTTCAGAACAAAGCAGACAACACATCTGGTCCCAGTCAAATGTAAAATAGATGTTAGATGCTTACAGTGGTTTAGTATTGAAAGAGTTGAGAAGAAACTCTGAAAAGCCAGAATGATGCTGAAGTTCACTCTTCATGGTTAATGAGCCATATGATTGTATATGATTGTATTTTTGCTACATTATATGGTTATGTTCATGTAGGCCGACCCCAATAATCATAGGTGAGACACCAACATTTTAAACAAAAGGGCTCATTGGTTTTTGTGATGGATGAAATTTCACCCCAAGTGGCCATGTTCTGGGAGTCATTTGTCATTTTTATTTTTTTCAGTTTGTCTGTCACACACACACACAAATACACACAGTGTCCCGCCTTTCAATGTGCCTCCTCTTGCCCGAAGAATTCCATTATCTGTTGAGGGTTTAAAGGGACTGACCCTGTTTATTTCGTGTTATGGAGGTCCTGATGTAATCTCCCTCTGCCTTTTTACCTGATGTCTTATCTGACAGAAACGCTCTGGCTCAGTGATCGGCCGGTATCAGCAGAATACAGTGGCCATATCTTCAAATCGGCATCGCGGTCTTCATGCCATCTCTGCGATGGCCAATGGCGCGTGCAGCCACATGCCGGCTGAACTCACTGGAAGGACCGACACAATGCAGCCAGAACACCTGTACACCCGGCGCAAGGACACAAGTTGTGATGTTTGTGATGTTTTCCCCTAATGCTTCTTTTTATGTCTCATGCATATCAGTCCCGGGATCTGCCTTAATTTTTCACACGCTACATTTTGTAACACCCACTCAGTCTGTGTCTCTAATTCATGCACCAAAATCTTATGAAATACATTCCAAGCATGTGATTAAATGGGTAGCATTCATACCAACAGATGTTTCACTGTTTGTAATTTGGTTTCCAACACCTTGTGGTAAAGTAGTCTTCTCTTCTCTGAATGGCTTGGACCATCCCATCATTTGGCTGTGTCTACATTATAAAGGTATATTCTAACATATGTTATGGTACGGAAAATGTATCATTAATATGATTCTCATTATTGTACTAAGGTTCAGCAGATGAGGGTTAACCCATGGATACAGACACATGCAGAGTTATACAGAGAATATATTTTTAGCTCGATCAATGCATTGAAAATCTTTGCCATTCTAGAATACTGTAATATAGCTCTGCTTTGTTTTAGCACTGTATTGCACTATACTTCAGCTTTGTATTAATACAATTTAAAAATAATATATTATTGGGCTGAAAAATATATTTATCAATATATTATTTACATTATTACATTTCTGGGTGGTACCACCTGGAAGATAAACTGAAAAAAAGTGAGAACAGAACATATGCACACCAGATAATGCATTAATAGCTGGGTATTGATCATTCAGCTGAAGTGCTTCTATTCCTGGTAGCGGGTGATGAACGATAGCTTGCGGATACCCAGAGTACCTTCACAGTTATGTGTGAAGCATGACGTTCTGCCATCTGTGTGACATTCATTTGCAGTTTTTCAATTTATAAAAAAGTCTTCTTTCATTCCACCCCATAAGCGATTTTTTTTTTGTATTTAGTCAGTATGTAGCGCTCATTGTCAAAGAAATAAGGTGCTGTTGTTATCTCTTGTTCAGACACGCAGGAACAAGCCTGTGTTTATCGCTGTCAAATTTATGTTCATGTCTGCCCTGCCCCTCTCCTAGACGTAATTAGCCTAACTCTGACTTTTGAAAGAAATGCAAGCCTTGAAATATCTTTAGAACAAAATTAGAAAAAAAACATAACCTGTTGTCTCATAAATCTAAGCATCTGTCAAGTCCAATAAAACCTTTGACTTCCTGATGAGTAGAGTGTAAGAACAAGGACATTCTGTAAATCTGTGCTATAGGAATTTCATAGTGTTCATTGTGATGAAAAAAGTGTGATTTAAACAGATAATTTCAAGTAAGTTTAAATTTAAGCAGCTGATCTGATGGCCCAAGAAGCACTTTTGGACAGTGAATAGCACAAGATAAAAGGATGGGTTAAGCTTTGTCAAGCCTTCAATCACACAGATTACAGCAGCACATCAAAAAGGCAGCAGAAAAACAGCTAGTGATCCAGGTAAAGATGGGACATGATGTTTTTAAATGATCAGATAGAGGATGGGGCAAGACACTGAATGTTAATAATATTTTACATAATAATCTAACTTCCTTCTAGGCAGTTTTCCATAAGATTTTTTTTTGCTTTGATTGACATTTTATTTGTTGTTAGTGCTCTAGATTGTTTCATGTTATATGTCACCCACTGTTGTCTACCAGCTAGGTGACAGGTATCTAGTTAGCTAGCTAAAGCATTACTTTAACTTCATGATATGTAATGTTTATTTAAATCCTTCAACTCCAGTGCTAACTCCTACTCCGACTCTCAAAGCCAACAGTTTGCAGTTTCCTGCAAAGATTCCTGTATTTAAACATACCTCAGGGGAGAGTATAGAGCAAGACACATGAATGCTGCTGTGAAAATGAAATTATTGGAATGATAAGGGTGGGGGGGGTAAAATTCAGACAGATGTAGCTAGTAGTATGATAGCTAAGGCAGTCAAACAAGGACATATTCTGCTCCAAATTTAGCTGTACATTTTGTTAAATTTAAGAACTTCCTGTCAGAATACTGAAGGTGGTCACATTTTAATGTCAGTGATAGCAGGCAATAGACTATGATTGGTTTTCATCCAAATCCATCATTATGCTACATCATACTCAAGATCTGGAAGTGGAATTGGGACACTGAGCAGAAATACACCAAATAAAATAATAGTAATTTAAAAATTGACCTACTCCCTACTGACATCACAAGTTCTGGCTACAGTATCAAAGCATTCTGGAAGAAATCCATCTGACAATTAATGTATTTACTGGCACAAGCTCACAGATTGAATATAGACTTGTATTGCATGTTACACATTGTATTTTACAATGTACTGATTATTTCTGCTGCTGCTAGACGTGTTGATCAGCCAATAGGGGGCACTCTTCCTTCTGAACAAAGTAAAATTGCAGGTCAAGTACAGTGATGGTGGCCCTATGCTGAAGGTACCATCAGTCTGCTGAAAGTACCATCAATCTAAACAACTAATCATTTCACCTTAAGTCGTTTGGCTGCCAACCCTTTGCATTTCCTCCCCACTTAGTTTCCCCAGCCTGTCAACATAAGGAGCAAAGGCCTCTCCCTCTCCCTCTTCCTGGCAATATAAATGATGCATTCATTGATGCTGAATTTGCTTGCTTGGAACATGTTGGAAAATCATAAGCTTTACTAGGGATTACCAGCAAATGATCAGCTAACCTGTTTAAGATAACCTGAGCAGCAATTTCAAACTGTAGCATTGGGAAACAAACAATGGAGAAGTAGAAAGTAGCTTCATTTGTGAAAACATTAACAACATTATAAAGAAATTCAGTTGAAAAGCAGTCTCCTTAAAGGGAATCAAGAGTTAAAAATTAATAATAAATTAATTTACTTAATTATAATGAAATATCATCATTAACTGTAACTAGGGCATTTCTGAGGGGTGTCACAAACTCCTCTGTAAAAATCATTAAAAAAGGAGCTGTTAGATTCGGAAATAGATTTGAAGTAAACGTAACAGGCTAGGTGCAATCTTATTGATCTACAAGCTGAAACTGTTAAGCTCCTCAAACATAAAACCCACCACAGCAGGCGTGTAAAGAGAGAGGCAGGTCTCTCAATTCATCCAAAATGTAAATGCTGCCCTGCCTGAAGTGATTTAGTGATTTAACGATTAGCAGCCTTTCACATTTTCAATCAAGCCATTTCAGATGTCAAGCTGAGGGAAGAGTTCAGCCCAAGACTGACAGCTCGGATGCGTAAATAACCCTTCAGTTTGTACACCGATGATTCGGTCCATTTCGGAAAATGGTGCTTTGTATTACAGAGGCTGGCATGACTGAATAAGGAACCTGAGGACATTTCAATCAAATGAAATCTGCAGGGCAGATTTATGACCTATTCAAACTTGGAAATTTCCTTTGTCCAGCTATTTAAGGAAAATTACTTATAATTCTGTAGCTGACTCATCACCTCTGTGGTAGGGTTTCAGACTTGTCTCTCTGGAGACCCGTAAGTTTGCCGTTTCAAATTCTGCTCTTAATGTCTTAATGATCCCATTAATTTAATTAGTCAAGAATGGTTGATAAATTTACACATTCAAACTGAAAATTATACAAGTATGAGTACTGAAGTGGGCACAGTGTGATGCCCCCTAGGGGCCAGAGTGGTGCAGGTTTTATGGGTAACATTTAAGTAGCTCATTAGCTTGAATCACACCTTGTCCTAGAATGACAAGTTATTTGACTAGTCATCCAATTAATGACTTTAATTAGGTACCTACATCTCATCAAGACTGAGAATCTTTTCTTATTACCTTCCTCTTAGCAGCACTAGGGGGCACCCCACTCTGAACTGGGAAGGCTTACAATGCGGCCATGGAGGCTTCTGTGGTTTCTGGCCATACCATCAAAAAGGGAAGACATCTATGCCTTCTGGCAACAGCTTTTATTTGGCCTGTAAAACATTAATATAGTTTCACCCTACAGCAGCCATGTTGACATCCAAGTAGATTATCCAATACTTGACTTCTGACTTCCTGAATGTTTTAAACCCATAATTGAAAAGTGAAACATCATTTTTCCAATTTGAAATGAAGGCAGGTCAGGTCTGGATAGAATGAAATAGTCAGACAGTCACCACTCAGACTTGCACTGTAGGTTTCTCCAGGAGATCAACTACATGGTGCCTGTGAAAATGAAGATGTGTAGTGAACTGTTGAAGATTACTCCAGCTAGATAAGCACCTTAAATCTAAGCAATTAAAACAAGGGACAAGGGCACAAGGAAATTGTGATACTGTTGATACAGATGCTGGTGTTGTTCAACGGTGCTCAAAACGAGTCTGCTTCAGGAATCTAGGACATTGAAGCATACCAGGTCACCCTCAAGTTTTAAGGAACCCCACATATATTATCAGTAAGAGCTAAATGATTATATAATTTTCAAATCACCATTATCTTTCAAATCACCAACAAATGCACTTTGTAAGTCACTCTGGATGAGATAGATTAAATGACAATAATCTAAAGTAAAAAATCCAGCCATTGGTTATCCTAAAGGGACAGACAGCACAGCACACTTCTTACTTTTGACACAGGTCTGAACAGACGTGGAGAATGATTCAGGGGACAAAAATGAAGAAATGAAAAAAGTGAGACTGTTTCATAGACATCCCACAGCAGCAGCACAAAGGGCAACAATTTCTGCCTCACATAGTGATGAAATTCCAATAGTCTCCTTGAAATGCTATCTGGCCCCCTTTGCTCTTTTCAGATGGGAAACGGTTCCCTCGGGGGCTCTGTGTGTGTGTTTGTGTGTGTGTGTGTGTGTGGGGGGGGGGTTACTTTGTAATGATTCAAGGGGATTTGATTCCCACAGTAACGCTTCATGCCTGATACAGTTTTTGGTTTTCGGGTTTGGGCTCACTGTCGGCTCACCGTGTTTGAAAACCCCTTCGAGGCAAATTCAGGTTTGAGTTTCACTGGCCTGCTTCCTCCACCCTCTCTTTCAGCTCACTGGCACAATCGAATAGGGGGCGTAGCACCTGCAACCAACCCAAACTGTTGCCAGGCAGATGTGCTGTTCAAAACGTGTGTTTTGATTTACGTGGTCCTCAGAAGGGTGAGGTCAACACCCCACTGATGTATACAGTCTGTGTGTCCATGTCTAATGAAAGCATTTGCCCATTGCATTGGCCCCTCTTGACCAAGGCTCATATTGCCTTCAGCCTAGAGTGAGGTGAACATAAATTCCTTACTGACAAGTTTCACCAAACTCACTTCTAACTTCCTTTCAGTCTTGAACCCAACAATCTCTACAATGACCAAAAAGTTTGACTGTTTGAAAATGTAAGTTTTTTCAAGGCAAGGTATACATTCTTGTGATTCTTACAAAACATTCATTTGGGGAACTGAACTAACCTCCCAATAATGCATAGGCATAAATAACTGTCATTTTACTTACAATAACTCTGTCAAAATTAAGGACACATTGTACAATATGAGCTGCTCTGTTGTATTGCACAGATTTCTATCTATAGTTTTATCAGCTGGGAGGTGGATCTTATCACTGTTGAACTGTGAGGCTTATAACAGTAATGCGTGTCATAGTTAGCCATCTAATCACTGTTTTTTTCAATGCATCAGACTCTGGCCTCTGAGTTGAAATTAGTATTCAGCCAGTACGTTCATCCAGAGCAACATTATTGACTTTGTATTTTGCACACACATCTCCTCTGTATTTCTCCCAAAAGTCTTTACTAGCTGTTTATTGAATGAAATTACAATTACATCTCTACCATGTCTGAAATGATTTTTTTTGTTTTCCATTCCTTTTTTAAATGACTCTGGCTTCCAATTCAAAAACCCGGGGGCAATTGCGAGGCTTTCGGTAGCAAACATGAATATATACAGATCAATACCTTGGTTTATTATTAAAACTAAACATTTGGGTCCTTATTTTTGTGTTTGGTAGAAGGACTGCTTTTCTGCAGTTTAATTTTCTCTGTCATTATGTTCAACTTTGACAACACACGTACTCAAGGGTATGTCACTGTCACCGTACATGCTGGTGTGGCCGAGGTGATGTTTGCTTGTCTGTGTCTGAGCTTCACTGTGCACCGAATCAGAGAGACAAAGGAATTCTCCCTCCATTTTCTCAACAAAAGGACATAAAACTAGAGTCTCCATATTCTCACTTTCTGAGGTGTGCAATCTGGTGATTGATTGGTGGACATCCAATCCATGCTGGCCTTCTCTCACAATCTTTATAAGACTCTTCAGGAGAGATGAGAGAGGGTTACAGGGTTTTTTGAAGACAGCTGCTCCTCCTCCTTGGCCTACCAAGGGATCCAGCCCTCACCACATGGTGAGTGTTTCCTTTGTATACTGAACAAGAAGGTGGAAGACGATGAACAAAGTCAGAATTCAAGTCTATGAAGCTCTCAATGGAAGACTCTGAGTGAGACTTCAGTGGGAAACTTTTGATTGTCAATGTCTTCAACTCTTTCTCTCTTATCTTAAAGGTACCCGTCCACCACAGTATCACTTATATTACCTTTTGTAAACACTATTTTCCAATAAATGTTATTTGTGTTCATTAAATGTATTGCCTTGATTACTTGTGACGTGTATATAAAATAAATGGTTTATTATTTACGAACATTTACAGACAATAAAAAGACATGCAGCACTACACCATCCAAAAATGGATATCGAGTGTGGATATGGTCAAAATTGATTATTTTTTATCACTTGTACAGATTTTTATTATTGTTACTTACACCAGCATATTTGGATATTGATTTGTTTACAACGCTTTGTCAGAGTTTATAACCACAACTTTCCCCTTAGCAATCAGCTTTACTCAATTTAAAGTACCTCATGGATATGTTAATTGTTTTCGTTTATGAGTGTTCCACCTTGACTGTTTGTGATTATATTGCATATTTGTTTTCAAATCAGTTTTCAGTTTGCATTGTTTCTTGTATTTTACATAATTACAGTTAACAAACCTGATGGTCAAGTCACACATCTCCTTTAGTATCGCTACATTCCCCAGACTAATCCGGTTTAATGGGGTTTATTGCTGCACCCTCACCGAATTAACTGAACTCTTTTTTTTTCAGAAGCACTTCCCCTCCACCACACAAGTAATCAGTCCACCACAACAGTAAAGTAAACTGCAACACAGATGTGAAACTCCATGAAGTTGCCTTATTCTTTCTCACGGGAAATCTGTTTATGTTTCAATTAACCGGTTGATCTTTTTTATTGTAATGCAATAACAGTAACATTCATGTCATATCACCTCAACCTATCTAACCGTTGTAAACCACTCGACAGAATTAAATGTTTTTTCCAAATCTGTCATACTGATATGCGGTTTTTAAACATGCTGTAACACTTAGATGGGGAAGTTATGGGAAATATTTTATAACTTTTTATAACCTCCTCAAAAGTTGAAATGTACCATGTGAGCTTGTGCAGTTGCCTTGCCGTTCCCGGTGGGAGCATGTCTGAAAGTCCACGTGCCTGTATCGCCGGGAGTGCCACCATGTTTCAGGATCGGGGAACACCTTTGTGTATTAATATTTCTGTCTTTTTCATGCCAATGTGATGTGTTGTTATGAGCTATTTTTGGTGTTAGTGATTGCTATGTATGTTGGGTGTGAACAGCTGTGTCCCATATGAGGTATTTTCCCATGTTATCTTAGAAGTGTAAATTTCTAAGAAACTGCTAACCAATCTTATCACAATGTTGGTTGGACCCATGGTGTAATCAGGCACTGAAAGGCTATAAAACCATTCTTTGCCAGTCTTTTGGTGGTGGCTTAATGCTACAAGGTTACTGGTGTGAGTACCACTGTAGTTGCAGCTGTATGTGCTGGCAGGTCATTATGGTCTGTGTGGGTATGGGCTAATGCTTGGTCGCCTTTCTGTACTGTCAGTACCGTGCATGCTATTTTGTTTGTATATCAATATTTTTTCCTTGCCTTGTTATCCTGACTGTAAATATTTCACCACTTCTGGAGCCCGCTGTAAATAAACGCCAGGCTTTACCTGATGTTTGCCTTGCCGCCACCTCCCTCGGCCACATGCGTACCATTACCAGGTGAGAGAGATGCAGGTGGGTAATATAATTAATAATCAGGGCTTGAAACTGACCTCGGAGGTAGGCTGAGGAGAGTTCATTCAATATGTATTTTCAGTAATATACTCCAGCACTAAACTAACCTTCTCTTTCACCAAGAATTTCTCCATCATCAATAACCCCAACAATCTCACTCCACAGGCCAGTTAACCTATGAGTCTCCCCTTAATTCAGGCACACGGCAGATTTTACCTGGGTGTACTAGTATTACAATATTTAAATTGTATATTGTACATTGTATTGTATTTAAGCATGTGTATTGCATATATAATATACAATATTTAACTTGTATAATTTATATTGTATTGTTTTTATACATGTATGTTGCATATGTAACCTAATCACTTTTGAAAAAAAGTTTCAACTAGAGCTTTAGTTGATTAAATGATCTCATTAATGAAGAAATCCATAAAGCCTGCATATGCATACATAATGTGTTGCACACAAAATATTCATATTGTTCATATTGCCAGTGCCCTGCACACACTTTAATTGCACAAGCCTGTCTATGTACATATATGCATTATGTATAGTTGTCAGAGCATGATGACATCCAAATGAATGATGTTTAAAACAAGTTTGGAGGGGAAAACACTTCCGGACAAGCAGGTACGTGATTTTCCACCCAACCTTGAATACCAATGCAATGCAGCACTGCTAGACTCAACAGCAAGCCTGATACATACTGCTATTCGTAAGCATTCCTTCCCTATGGGCATATGCTTTTTCCCAGTTATAGCCCTCAGCGCACTATTGTTTAGGGATCCATTGTTCCTTGTGAAATCGCTTTAGAAGATTTATTGCACCTGAGCAGAGGCTTAACAACAAGGCTTTTCTCTGGCTAAGCAAATGTTCAAATCCTTTAAGCAATTGCTCTACACAAGAGCAGTAATAGATAAGTAAGACCTGCAAAAAATATTTAAGCTCTTTAGAATAACAGCAGTTATTTTTTAAATTCGCATAAGCCAGTTATTTCCAACCCAGGGGAAAAGCATGTTTGTGGACCGATAAGTTTGGAGAATGTTAACATTTGCTGCTGGAGATTTCAGGCTCCTTGCATGAATGTATCACAGCGCTTGCATTCTCAGGGCAGGGTAAGCTCTCAGTCAGTGGAGTAGCAGCTGTTGCTATAAAATCAATACCTTCATTTGCAATAACGATGATTTGGACTGGACGAGTCAATGATCATATGCATAAATCGGGGCTCCAGGTCGACCCAGTAGGCATGGCGCTCATCTTGAGCATAGCCCTGAAGGCCAGGTTCAAAACATATCTTGTCACCTGCTCATAGTGACTGGGGAACCACAGAGGCAGAGCAAATTGGTTTCGTTCTGCTGGGGATAGGGATTGGGCACATCAGCGGGGACTTGTCATGTCACTGCGCTCAAGCACCCAATGATTCATTGGGCGCCTCCTAGCTGCTTGGATCGTGTGAGTGGCGTGGTGCCTATCGTCCAGTTGGCACCCGCTACACTGTGGTGTAATGTGGGACTCATAGTGTGCAAAATAGCATCTGGCTCCATGGAAGTGTATCAGTGGATTGCATTTGTCTTGCGTCAGCACTCCTGTATGACTTCAGAGGTTGCTGCAGTGAGACCAGCCTAACGCACTACTGGTGATTCCAAAACAGGGTTGCATAGAGAGAAAGCATTAAAACATAACTGTAAATCTCCACAGCTGAAGAGAGCCACAGATTCAAGAATGATTCACCAATCATTCGAGATACCTCCCATCCGCGCTTGCATACATTTCATTTAATTGAGAATTTTCAGCACTCAGTACGTCACATACCCACTCCGGTACATTACATTACTTTACATTACATTATATTATAATACATTGGTTATGTTACATTACAGAGGTACAGTGCACACACACATACTGTAGTTACATAGTACTTACAACTGTTAAACCTGTTTTCGGCTTGTGTAGTTACAGTTACACAAAGTGCATGTACATTATATTTACTCTGTGGGTACACAGTAGTACATTTACATTTACATTTATTCATTTGGCAGACACTTTTATCGAAAGCTACTTAAAAGCGAGGCAGAGTGCAGCACAAGCAAAAGCCATGCAAGGAGTCACAATAATAGAAGTGCTGAATGACCAAGTTTCAATAGTTGGCCAGACAAGGTACTAGCTGGTAGAGATAAAAGTGCATGAAAACATGAATTGCAATTTTTTTTTACTTTTATGGAAAACAAAGTTTACAGTATAAGAAAATGCTTTAGGTGTTAATGTTTCAGGTGTTCAGATGAGCATGGAAGAGCTGCGTCTTCAGAATTTTCTTGAAGATAGTGAGAGACTCAGCAGAACGGATGCAGTGCGGAAATTCATTCTACCATCGGAGGACAACGGCGGAGAAGGTTCTGGAAAGTGATTTTGTGCTGCGATATGATGGGACCACCAGACACCGTTCGGTAGCAAGTACTGTACCAATGTAGGTTTTAGGGTCACTTGATGTAAAATGGGACTGAATTTGCTACTGTGTAGCTCTCTAGCGCCACACAGTGGACCTACTGGGTGTAGGATGCATATTGTAGCATGTCCCGGCATTAAGCCAGGCGTTCGCAGGCCCTTCTGGCATCACCATTGTAATAAGGCATTTAGAGATTTCTAGTGCTCTTGTCTTTGCCATCTCTTTCTTTGAACAACCGACAAGGGATCAGCAGACATCTGATATCAAGTTGATCTCTTTCATTCAAGTGAGTGTAATTTATAACAAAGAGCACTTTGATCAATTGCCAGCCAGCTCAGATATTGCAAGGAACTTATAGACTGAGTTTATAGATCGTGCTGTAATTACTGCCATTGCAGCCTCTTCAGGTTATCCTGCAAATGAAGCAAAAGGGTTTGAGGTTCAAGAAGAGCCGTGCAGCATGTGTTTGTGAACACTGCAGCAGCTTCATCTGGTACCCTCCCCGTCTGCGCTATGCAGATCTAGTAGCCACCGTGATGTCAACTCCTGGGCTTACAGTTGCATTGCCCAGTGGATCACAGTTGCTTTGACTGGCAGGTGACTGACACCTGAAGCTGCCCACCACTCAAGTTTCCATCCATTCGATAATCCCAAGTAAAAGCCATGCACCAGGACTAGGCATCTTCAATCTCTATCTGGCAGTGCACTTGTTCTTATTATGACATGCCTCTTCCTTCGAGCATTTCAGCATTTATGCATGCTTACTTCTGACTGACCTTTCTTGCATGCTTGAGACACCTGGTATCTTCTCATTATCCACCATTAAACAGATGATAACACTAATATTACTGATCCTGTGCTTCAACGGGAATTAAACAAGTCATAGGTTTACAAAAGGGGTGCTCAGCCCATGCAATGTGTAAAACTTTTGAAGGGAAGTCAATTTTCACCTTGGCTCCCTTGGTTCAAATGTGATTATTGCATGGAAATATGCCAACCCATTTACAACCACTGATCCTTTATTTAGAGTGTGGGACTGGTGGTGGTGACGTTTTCGAGATGTTTTCAATAAAGGTTTTGAGATTCAACAAAGATTCAGTCGAAGAGCTTTTCAATTCAAGAGTGTTTTACCGAGTTAAAGAGTTTTAATCAAAGAGTGTTCTCTTTGTAATGTAATCCCACCCATCAAGATTTTTGCTCATTTAGCAGTTCATAAATGGATGATTTTTCATGCCCAGTGCTTTAACATCTAATACCTCCATCTTGCCCACATGTCCATTCCCCTTTAAAAGCAAGCTCCCAGCTCTGTTCAGCACAATCTGTTTGCAGCCAATAAGCACAAGGGTCATTCGCACAGCAATCATATATTTAAATGACAGTAATACAAGTGATGTCATCTTATACTGTCAATCTAGCTTAGCTTTCCACAAACACACATACCCCCTCAGCCACAGGTGGCAGATCATGTAGACCTCAGCAGTGAAGATTGTGCTGCACTGTCAGAGGCAGAGGAGATCACCAATCAACACTCATGTAGCTCCCATGTGTGGGCCTTTACTAAAGGACAGTGATGTGGGGTTGTGGTTTGGGAACTTGACTTGTAACCAGAAGTTTTCAGGTTCCAAACACATGTGAGACACTGCTGCTGTTCCCCTTTATACAGATGCTCAACTCTAATTGCTTTGATAAACAGCTGCAGAACTGGATATCATGTAAGCTGTATAGGTCACGTTGGATGAAGACATCAACTACGCAAAAAAAAAAAAAAAAAAAAACAGCTGAATCCTCTGTAATATAACATGCCCATAAACTGTACTTAAAAGAAGCCTGTGCCTTATCATTTACATGAAGACTATTATAACAGTGTCACTCAATTGACAATTACATGTAATAGCCAGTGGCAAGCTACTTAACAAGCTCCACAGTATGGAATATTGGGCCATCTCCTTGCACTGGTGAGGCAGTGCATGGAGTCTAAAAAAAAAAAACCCACATTTGCACTTCTCTCACACCTTCCTCTTCCTGCGCCTTGTACGTCAGAATCAAAGCTGGCCTGCTGTAAAACCGTCAACCCCTCGCCCCTCCCCTCCCAAAAAAGAAGATGAATAAAGAAGACTGCTCTCCAGCTTCCTCTTAGATGAATGAGAGGAGGCGTGGACTCAGTCACTTCGAGTATTGTTTAAAATGGCAGACAGACACTCTGCTTTTGTAGCTTGTCCTCAACTCCGAAAAAAAAAAAAAAAAACAAAGTCGGGATCGATTTCTGCCCTGCATGCAAAGCAGGACTTGTGCATATTTTGTGCACCAACCGGAGATTTCCTGTGTGCCAAGGGGAGAAATCACATTGCGTTTTCACGCTCCATTTGAGGCCTGCCCTTATCACTTCTGTCTGTCTGACAAATCCCCTCATGAATACTGCATGCTGCGCGAGTATGAAATATTCAAGTTGTATCGCCCTCTCTAATTGAGTGCTCCAAACATTGAAATGAGATGCGGGCGGGTATTGTTCATATTTCCTACGGAAAACACAATGAGCGGTTCGTCACGGCGGGGGCAGCCGTATTTTACTTTGGCGCGGGACCCGTGACCGCGCCTGTGCGTGCGCCGTGCGCCGGTCTGAAACCCGATGCAAATCCTGCCGGAGAGCTCAAGTCAAGGTCACAAAAGCCGCTCTCAATCCTGTTTCTCGGTGGTTCTGTCTTAGTGTAAATACTTCATGTTTTCTTGTGTCAGAGATTCCTGATGCTTTCAGAAGCGTCGCACCCGACGCAGGAAACAATTATGTAAAGCCTTCCATGACAGAAGGATTGCCGCTTCTGTTCTTAAAATATAAATTGCGCTCCCTTGTTATGCACGAGCTGTCGCGTGTCGTCTTGCTTTATGAACCTCCTGTAAACTTCTGGAATCATTCTATTCTAACCAGTGCAAAGGGATAACCCATGTTTGGTGCTGGGAAAGGGTTGCCTAGGGGCAGAGAGGGTTGCTATCGTATTTGTGCACCACCGGCCACAGTGCGTTCAATGCTCCAGGGGCCTCTGCGGTCCTTAGTAGGACCATGGACAGCAACAGCCCTACTTGTTGTAGCGTTGCAGGACCATGGACAGAACCGTCCCTCCTCAAAAGAGTGCTGTAGGACCATGGACAGAACCAGCCATATTCACACGCACTGTGGTGACTGCAGATTGACACTAATCATTTTACATTTAAACATTGTCACTTAACAGAGGCTGCTATCCAGAATGACTTGGAAAGAAAGAGCACGTAATACAGTTGCATGAAAAATAGTACATAAATCACAACTCTCCATGGCTGAACACAGATCTTGTGCGTTAGACAGTTCAGTGCATACATTCAGTATGAATTCACTGAAACTGCTTGTTGCCTCATCAGCAGGCCTGTTTAAAGGTACAGCTCCTGTGCTGTCTTCTAGCCTCATCTAGTCTAAGTCTAGCCTTGCTACAAAAGTCAGGACAGCCATGTCACCATCCGGTAAAAGCACCATGAAGTGAAAGCACTAACACCTCAAATTCCCTCCTGCACCTACTATGGCACTTAGCAGAATGCTGCATGTTATGTAATGACTCCGTAATGACTCCTACAATTTGGTATCATCTCTGCTTTTAGCCTAACCTTTTTCTATGCACTTTTGTAAGTGGCTCCAGACCAGAGCATCTGTTAAATGACTAAATGAAAATGTAACGTAGGAAGTAAGCAGCTGTTGGCCAAATCCACCCTCCGCTGTCATGTGTACTCAGCAAATCCCACCTGCTAAACTGACCACAGCAAACACTATACGGCAGGAGGTTTGGCATAGGCGTCAGGCACTTGCATCTTTATCTGAATGATAGGAAAGTCAGAATTCATGAAGTTGTAGGATAGTTAAGACTTTGCACACCCGACCACTATGATTGGTTCAGACTGGCGAGTCACTGATAACACATGATGGTTGCACCCATTCTACGGCTCACTCTCTTATCAATAGAATGTTGCAATGAGGCCGCTGGAGGATACTGCTGCCCAGTCAAAATGCATTTATGCATGCCAGAGTTGAGACTCTGCCTCACTCTGCTTTTCACGGTTATACTCCTTCTGCTGTTGGTTCAGGCAGGCTGTCCATCATTTGAAGCCTTTTGGTCTCAGATAAGGCTGGCCTCTAAAGCTGATGATGTCATTTCCTCTGTACTGTATGAATGCCATGCGAGATGTCTTTTGACTGCATCATTTCGGAAAGTGCAAAATTCATATTCTGTTTCCATATACAGAGTACTATGGAGCGTGAGGATGCAATGAGTCATTTAAATGGAATAAAGGTGATTCACATATACATACCTGAAGGTAATCATAGGTACAGATGTCTTGACTGCAATGCCCTTCTGGAACCTGTCCAGTATAAGTCAAGTATATTTTTAATTTTTTTACTTCTGATTTTCCTCTGTGCGCATGTGTGTGCGTGCGTGTGTGTGTGTGTGTGTGTGTCTGTGCGTGTGTGTGTGTGCGTGTGTGTTTAAGAATGTGTATGCGCCCATAATTGCCTCTGCTTGTTCCATTTTTTCTTGTTTTATTTGTTGCCAATTGGTTTGAACCCACTTTGTGAGAAAAACTACCAAATGAATATATAAAATGTAACATTATTACTGTTGTTATTATTCTTGTGTACATCTTAATGCCTAGGACATATGTGACCGCACGCATGATTTAGGGGCACATTCGCAAAATTGCCATTTTTGTTTTATCACAAGATAATAAAGTACAGATTCAGAGCTACAAAATGAAGCATCACTTGCCAAGATTGACCAAATATTTTGGCTGTAATGCTCAATAGAACATCATGACTTTGCAAACCACACTTCTGAGAAATCAGCCCTTTTCTCTTCTGCTGTCATTCTCACCTACCCAGCTGTGACAGACAAGCTATCTCAGTATGCAATTGACTATGAAAGGCTGGAGGACTAATGGCTGCTGATGGTTGGAAAATCCGTGCCATTGTTCATTGTGGGTGTTCATTTGCATTTGAATAGTTGGAGGACTACCTGGGAGGACTACATGGAGTTTAGCAAGTGTTTCAGCCACAGTGTTTCTCTAGGCACATGAAAGAAGAGCTATGATACTCTGAATTTGTGAATAAGAAACTTTTATATACAGACTTGGACACCTTCAATGGTATACTGAGTCCACTGATGCTTTCTCTTGGTGGCAATTCGTTTGTTGTCATTCGTTATGTCACTCCTTCTCCCGTTACTGAAAAGTTGTCCCATGATGAACATGTCCTTTTCCGACTGTGACAACGCGCTGATCATACTGCGTAGTTCGTATATGCGTTCGTAAGACAGTTTCTTTGAACAGGATTCATATCCGAGTTTTGAGTTTTCTTTTCGCCTTCGACCACAACCGCAGTTGAAATTGAGGATTGCCTCCATTTTTTGGTCACACTCAGAGTCTCGTAGTCCATGATGATAACACCAAAACTTTTACAAGAAGTAAGAAAACATGATTTGGTCGTGCCATTTTATTTGTTACCTGGAAGTATGTGTCAAACTGTTGACAATCGGCACATGGATATGAACCAATGAATGCTCAGCATTGTGTTACAACACCACAAAAGAAGAAAGCAATCGAAACTCCCACCACAGAAGAAGAAAGTATCGGAACTCACACCACAGAAGAAAAAAGCTGTCAACATTCCCACCATAGAAGAAGGCCATTCCTTCTGGTTTCAGTCATAAATCCAGTATTGTTTAAATTACATTTTTATAAAAATGGCTTTGTGTTGCAAATTGACACCACAGCGAATGGGAGAGGGTGATCTTGAACTGCATGACTGTATTAAAAGACGGAAGCATACGATATGCCAGCGCTTGTTTTAATAATGCAACATTGACGACGTTTTCTCCCCCGTCAGTTCTCGGAGGACCAACTTGCCTTGATATTTTTTTTTTTTTTCATATTTACAGATCACTTTCAGTTTCAAAGAGAAAGGGGATGATAGATAAGCACTTTAGGAATTTGAATCGACCACTATCTCATTTTTCACGGAAAATGGTTTTTTGACCGTTTTTGTGGTCTCCTGTAAAGTTGAAGCGGCCGCGATGTGGAGGGTTTACTCGCGTCGGGTCACATATGGGTACAGGTTAACTCAGAGATCAAACTATACATATAGATGGAGGTCGTCATACTTGGGACGACTGAGAGCAGAAAGAAGCACAGACATAGCATTGATAACAATTTGACTGCAGTCTTGCTTTGGAAAAGCAAGGAACTCACTGCTTTTAGCATCTGAGCCCAGGTTTAGCGGAGATACGAAGACTCTCTAAAGCCAGGTAGGTGCATTACCTTTCAGAGACATTGAAAGCACAGAAAGAGCTTTGAGAGGCGTTGCCAGGCAGAATGAAGACAGAAAAGGGCGTCTCGATAACACGGAGGAAGATAAATCAAGGGGCGGTGATGACATCACCGTATGGGAGAAGGAGCTGTGCCAGAGCAGCACCATCATTCTTTTTAAAGTGAATTGCATCAGTGTTCACCCTGAAAAAAAAATTACAAAAAAGGAGAACCGGTCCATCGGGCAGATGTCAAGCCATGACATCTCGAGAAAGCGGAGAGAGAGGTACTCATGTGCCATTGGTCTGCTGGTGTGGAGCCAAGATGGGAGTCATCTGCTTGTTCATGCCACACTCACTCAATATTTAATGGCTCCTCAAGCTGCCAGGAAATGTAACATTTCAAATGCTTTCAATATTTCATTCAATCCGTTTACCCACAATCCCACAATTACGCTATTAGTCGCCAATAATGTCTGAGCAGATTGGATGGAATTAATTTGAGTAAATTCCACTAGTTCATAATCATAAGCTTTTAATAAGAATATATTTGTACAAAACTACATTGGTACGACATTAAAACTCCAAATCTGGTAACTGTTTGAAAAGGAGGATGCAAACTCTCAGCAGGCATTTGGGAAAGATCTCATGAATAATCCTGAATCACTATCCATTTCAGTAATCCTAAAGCCTTACACAAATCTGAGACTGTCTTCCTGTGACCGACTACAGAACTCCCTAAAATTCATTATGAATTGCAGATCCTGCAGTTATTTCTGTGATCTGAGAGCATTTATTCTTAAGAAATCAATATCCTAAACTTTTAGCCACAGTTAGTGCCCAATGTCAATGTCCAATAAGTAATGAAGAAATTCAAACTAACACATCTAAAAATCCTACTAAAATCAGCTCAAGGTGAAAGATAGTAATCATAATATCATCAATTATATCAACAATGTTTTATAACATGGTGACAATTTAGTAATTACATGTAATTACAGTGCATTTGTGTCATTACAAACAACTGCTGTATAACTGCCACAGATATTCAGCTACAGATTGTTAAACTGCTTATGTTTTTGCACTTAAGGCTAGGGATGGGTTTTGGGTAAGGATTAAAATGAAGGGCATCAGACCTGGATGGGTTTGGCCCACGCACATACAATTTGAATCTGTGAATGTGTGTTTTATTTAAAAAAAAAAAAAAAAAAAGTTTTAGGGTTTGATTAGGTGCTGAGTTAGGGTTAGGGTTAGGATTAATGGTTGGGCCATGGTAACAGATTGATGACCTTATAATGGCATGTTTATACAGAACATTTCCGCATCAGTCACAGTCACACAGAGGTCACAGTGCAATTCTTTAACTAAATGGCCTCCTTATGATTCAGCAGTCTTTTGTTTGATATTATTTTCTTAAGAGTCAGAAATCAGAGTTCACTCAACATAAATGCAAGATGTTTTCTGTGTGTTCTTCCAGGGTTTGCTTACCATTTGAAAAATAAGCAGCTTAATCATGAAACATAGCTAAAAACACAAGTATGCAATGCATACTTTAGCCAATCCTGCTTTGGGCAGTGATGAAATTTTAGCAGATTCCCAGCTGAATTAAAGGAGGTGGTGTTTAAAGTTTTGCTGTAGGATACATGGGAGAAACAGCGCATTACATTCCCCATGCAGCTCATCCTGAGTGACTGCCAAACACAATTAGACCATGAGAACATCACAATGGGGAGAGCAGGCCATTCGGCCCATTTAATTTTTGCCATTTTTTCCCTGTCTCTGTGATAATGACAACAAGCTTAATATTTACACTGCCTTTGATGAACTGAGATCACAGTAGAGACAATAAGCGCAACAATAAAGCAAAACAAAAATAACATCTTGGACAGCCATAAAAGCAGTAATGATTACATTAAGATGACAATACATCTAGACCAAATCTATTTTCATGTCCAGTTTTGTCTTGAATGACCCAAGAGTCTCTGTCTCTCATTGCACTTCTGCATGTAGAAACACCTTCTTATTTCAGAACAATTTAACCAAAAAAGCTGGGGGTCAGTGGGTGTGGCCTTATTGAATGGACAGCAGCAGACCCCTCCCATAATGAAATTGTACTCATAGTAGCTGGGTTTATAGTAGATGGCATCCACAATGAAATTCAGCCTTCCCTCTACTCCCGGCCAAGCCAGACTTCATACTTACCTGTGCAGTGACGAAGACAAAATGGAGAAAACGTCAAAAGGCACACATGGGGGTTATGGTCCAGTGTCATCGTACAATGACTGAGTCAGCTAATACTCCAGACCTGGTGCCTAATTAGCTTCCTGTGATATCCCCTGTGTTTGTGGCTGATTAGTGTGCTATAACTTTCCCATAGTAATTCTGCACTCAAATGTTGCTGAATGTAATGTAACTATGGCTAGCTAACATTGGTGAATGTAGCTAGGATCTGTACTCATATGGTCATTCTGTGATACAATCTGTTATCAGACAGGCGTAATCCGAACTATCTCTAATAAATGCAACATGTATGAATTCAAAATGTAACCTCTGATTCAGGCAACTTTTGGCCTAGCTGTGAATCACAGTTAAAGGTGTTACTTTTTTTTCCACAAATAGTTTGGCTAGTATAGCAATCATAACAGCAATAGTAAATAATGACACAATTCTGTTTTCAATCAACTAAAAAGTCATATATAAAAATATTATTAAATATTATTCAATTTTCTAAACGTCAGCCATGATGCGTGTGGTGTTGGAAATAGTGAATGACTAACAAATGATTTAGAATGTTCTGAAAGTGTGATGAACAAATAAACAAGGAAATTTTCTTCATCACATAATTCAAGATTAATCTCTCCCCAAAATCCTATATACCAGAATGGACACATGCATTCAACATTAATGGAAAGACTTGTTCCGAACTCATGTACTTTTGTCAATAATTCAAATCTTAGGAATGCTTACTGCTCAGACCGTGATAGGCCTTTCATCTCATGTCATCCTGCCCGCAAATGTACAGATTTGTTTAGCCTCAGGCCGTGACAAACTTTCAGGGAAAAACAAGGCCATCCATCAGGATATAATTAATTTAACAATAGCGTAATCCGCGTCGAGCAAACACAATGAGATTTTGAATTATGCAGCATGGTGTGTGTACAGCTTCTGCGTGGATGGTTTGATTAATGAATAATTCACGCCATAAAAAATAGCTTGTGTCGTATGTCGTAATTGGAGAACAAAGTTTGATTTAGTTTCTTTTGCCATGTTTGACTTCCCAAACTAACTTGAGACAGATGATTGGTTCCTTGGCTGTTTAATGTTGTTTATGTTAGAATGTGCCTAAACAGGTTATCATGTCGGCATTGCTTGTGTACTGAGGTGGGTGGAAGTGTGTCTTAGCGGTTTCGGAACCTAGCTCCTAAGCAGAAGCTTGTGCGTAAACAGTTTTCAAAAGCTTGCCAATCCTGCTGTCAACATTCTCTCCAAAAAGATTTAAGAGGCTGCAAAATGTTAAAATGTTAAAATATAATATAACATAATACAATATAAACTATATGTATATAATTTGATTAGATAGTACATATTAGGAGTGTCAGTCAAATAAAAGTTGTCAAACATAGGCAGTTAGCTAGCTAGGGAGCTAATTGCATTTTCTGATGTTTTTTTTTTTTTTGTTATGAGAAGTTGTCTTGTGAATGGTGTATTTTATCATTAGCTAGACAGTTTTAGCTGGTCAGCTCACTGCTAGCATCAATTTTTAGTATGCAGGTCCAGGGGGTATTTCCTATATAGTGTTTTTCCTACCTAACCCCTGGGTTGGAAGACACACAACAAATGTAATTCCCTAGTCTTGTGAAGGTAAATTGATAAATTGCAGAGAGTTAGAGTTGGATAGTCTTTTTTTTTTCAATAATACACTCCTGCATGAGCTACCTATAAATGGATAATCAGGAACTCCTTTCCAAGACAATTCTACTCCTTACACTTTTTTTTACATTATTGACATTTAGCAGACTCTCTTATCCAGAGCGACTTACATAGGTTACAATTTTTACATGTGATCCATTTATACAGCTGAATATTTACTGAGGAAATTGTGGGTTCCTTGCCCATCGGTACTGCAGCAGTGCCCCGGCGGGGAATCGAGCCGTCAACTTTTCAGTTACAAGCCCGGCTCCTCACCTCTATGCTACACTACCGCCCCACCCCCTTACTCAACAGGCTGATTAACCTACGCACCCATAAACATGAGAAACAGAACAAGGGAATTGGGTTGTTAGTTGACAAATTGGTCTGATTATAACTACAGTTCAAATATCATCTATATGCATATCTTAGTTAAATATGAAAGCATCTATTATAAAATAATAAAATGCTACAGATATGGGCATACACCTTAATAGCATCCTCATACAAATGCATACAGCTATGTTTTTCAGGAGGCCTTCCCAAGCAACAGCCTGAGATTTGAACAAAGATCATGAAACATTTAATGAGATTAACACAGTATTTTCAATGTATTTATACATTTTAGGAAAAAAATCATTTTGTGTACAATTTTAGAATTTGTTTTTTGGACATTAATTCTAAGACTTATACCAGCAGTGAGTGTGAAAATTTGGCTCCCTGAAGAAGACTATACAGGTTAATCTTTTGTTTCACTCTCTGATAAAGGCATCAATCAGTCTTTATTATTCCATGGAGGGATATTAGATCAGCGTACAGCCTTACATGTACAACACAAAACATGCACTAGTCACATTAAATTTTCTTGATTACATGACAAAGTGTAAAATTTGAGGGCTAAAGCTCATTGAACAATCTAAAAATAATAGGAAACAAATAGGAAATAAGACAAATACATTTAAAAATCCACAGTGTGCAGGTAGTACCCCTTTGTCAGCCCGCTGGATATCCGATTTTCCCTCCACACGACAAACCAAAACCTTTTTTCACAAGTTATCAGCTTTTGATTTCCCACTGACTCTTAAGGAGCGGCGTGAGGAAGTTGTGTTTGTGATCACGTTATACGCCCTGTAGGCACAGAACAAAAGATGCGCATATTTAAAACGCTCGGCTGATGTTTAATATGGGAGGTCTGGTAACAGTCATTATTTTTGCAACGTGGTGATGTGTGGTGTGTCTGCGCGTGCGGGGGAGGGCGGTGATTCTTAATTTAAAGTTTCCACAGCTGAAGTGACTTGGCTTCATTCTTGGTTCTTAAATGAGAACTCTAGTCTTCCAAGTAGTGTTGGCACAGGAGAAGTTGACGGGCGACTAATGATTTCTACCCGCTTGCTGTCTTCAGCGTCATTTACTTTAACGCCGAGGCTTCACGTTGATGATGGTTTAATTGAGCGTTCCGAAATGACGGCCACATGCCTTTAACTCCAACAAAGATCAGAGCTAACAAACAATCACTGAAAATGGCAAACAGACAGATTGGCAGAGCAGCGATTTTTCATGCTCTCAAATTACCGTCGCGCGCAAAGGATGCATTAAAACAGTGAACATTAATACACCCAGCCAAAGTCATGGATTTTATTAACAGCGGAAGTCATGCTGTTAAAGCCTTGATTTCTCTGGTCAAAATCAGCCGCGTGACAAGAACAATTTTAACACTTGAGGAAACATAATTGTGTGCCAAATCTCAATGATTTTTTAATGACCGTTTTGTTTGGTTCACCTTCCAAGTGAGAGCTGCTTGATGCAGGCAGATTATTAAAATGCACTCGTCAAGAGGGAATGAGTGTGCTCTTAAATTGCGATATTTTTACCCCGAAGGCGATTTAAGAAAAAAAAGATACATAGAGAGCAGTGGCCCTGCGAGCAAATTGCGAAAAAACGTCCATGAAATATTTTAAAGATACGTGTTGTGTTCTGTTGTGTGGTGCTCGGGTTTTGTTGCGCACTGTTGTGTAGTGCTAGGGGTTTGTTGTATACTGTTATGTAGCGTTAGGATTGTGTGATGTGCTGTTTGATAGTGTTAGCATTGTATTGTGCACTGTTTGCTAAGATCAATTATTGTTTATGGAACTGTTTTTTTTTTGTTTTTGTTTTTTTTTACATATATTAGTGTTTGAAAATGCAATTCCTTCATTTCAAATATTTTCATATTCTTGTGTGTAGCAAGCATTTTCTGTAAAAAGATAAGTAGCTCCTCGTTCACTTAACATTTGATTCTTGTCTCACAGTATTCATGTCTCCGAAATGAACAGTATAGTAATTGCTCAAGTCATTTAAACTGTGAAATACTAAGGTCTGCCCTGAACAACTTCAACATACTCTAATTATATCATTCAGTTTCAAATTGTTTGGTCTCATGTCTCACCATTTATGCAATTCATGTTCACAGGTGTATTTCAGAATTCTGTGGTGTTTTTTTTTAAATGCAAATATATTTAAATAAGCAGAAAACAGCATCAGCTGAAATGCTTTTCCTCAAAGCTAATCATTGTGGATGCAGCTGGATCAATTTCCATGTCAAAAAAAAAAAAAAAAACAATTGCAGAGCAGCTGATGGTAAGTGAAATTCTGAGCTGTTCACCCACTGTAGGTAATATATGTGCACAGCCTACCTCCAGAAATCAATAACACTACAATCCCATGTCTGTGCATCGAAACATCTGTGTCAGCATCTAGTATCTGAAACACCCTGTTGCCCATAAACAGGATTAATTTTCTGGAACGCCATCCCACTTCCATAATAGCACATGTCTTTGAATTACATTGTGAATAATGTATGAAACCAACGAGTTCAAATTTTATAAAGATTTAGTAATGAATACATAACAATGTCATTGAAAATGCTGCATTTTCTTTCTCCTTAAGAAACCATAAAAAACCTCTCCCCTATAGTGTCTCTGCAGGTGTGTGGGGGGGACAAATAACAAACAAACATGGCAAATGAGTAACACTTCCATCTGTCCTTTGTCACTGTTGCCTCAGAATTGTGGTTAAAAAACACCCAGGTCAGAGGAAGGAATCACTGCTGATTCCAATTTAGCAGAATCACTGCTAAATTGTTTGCACAATTTATGTATTCCTGATTCTTCAACCATGCATGAAGAGCACATGCGTTATGTAGTACTCTTCATTGTTTCCAAGCACACTAGATTCTCCTGTATGTGCACAAGTAATTTTGCATAAGAAAAGCAAACCTCCGCCACCTACCCCCGTGCCCCCCCCCCAAGCCCTGACTTCTCCATATGCCCTCCCCGGTAGAAGAAGATGCAAAATGTAGATCCCCTGTGTATCACAGAGGCATTCACAGTATTCACAGTAGCGAGTGGAGAAGAAAAAATTCTGACACTGAGATAGATATTTTAATATTGGAGGCTGAGTTAGAAAGAAAAATGTTGTTTGGATCTCTCAGTGTCTTGTCAAACATGAGTTGAAACAGCTGCTTGCAGCAAATTGACAATGCTGTGAAGACAGTGTCTATATGCAGCAGAACAGCTGAGCTTTCGGGGGGAGGTACAGTCATGAATTTCTCTTGTAGATTTTTAAACACGTAAAATGAGCAATAAGTGGCAGGGTTGGCATTGTCTGTTTAATCTTCTTTATGAATTAAATTGGGCCTGTATACACATGAACTGTATCCTAAGTTTCATTATAACAGAAAATTTCAATGTTTTATTTGGTAAAGTGAAAATTTTCCCATAATATTTCACTGGGGCCCTACAATATCGTGCCGTCTCCTGATGGCAGCCTTTTTCAGTGATTGTCTAAGTGGCTCCTTTGGCAATGGGACATCTCTTTTTGTGTCCTCTGGCCCACATTTCTGCCCAATGACATTAAAGAGACAGCAGTGCACAACAACTAGAGAGCTTTGATACCCACCCCTTCCACAAAACTCCCACTGCAATTGCCTATGGCCAAAAATTCAATGTGTATGTTGTGCAGGGATGTCATAACTGTGGTGAGGTAGTACATACGTTAAAATATATAAAGATAATTACTCCTCAAAATCAGCCATGAATTATTTGTCATTCCAGAGAAATTAAAATGTTCTTTCAAGATTTTTTTGCATTTTCTTCATGTTAATGTCCCTGTTTTGTGACTAATTTGAAGTGTCCCATTGCATGACTCTAACCACTTCATTTAAGGACTTCAGGATAATCTTCCTCCTTTTTTGTTCCATGTGCAGAGATCTGACATTTGTAAACATCCATTTCATAAAGGAACAGATGTTATGCTTATTCCTTGCAAGTGTGGCTGAAAAAAATCTATGGATATATAAACATCCTCATGACACAATGTGCTGAAACCAGTTTAGGGGTAAATATGTATCTACATACAAATCATGCCCGTGAAACGTTGAAGAGATTTCTCGTTTTTGTTGAGACCATAAATTTGTCTGTTACAACCATAGAACTAATGTAAAAAGAGTCTATACAGTTTCACATGCTTAGTTAACTGGATGAATTACTGTATTGCTGTGTTTGCATCTCTTGTCAAATGCAAATCTTCATGTATGTTAAGTGGTAGTGACGGATGCTGTTACCAGGGATGCACCAGTCTCTACAACTGGAGAAACTGGTGCCTCTTCAATAAAGTATCACAGTGGGCATTGGCCCTAAAATGCTGCATTTGCATATCAGAAACTGAAATGAATTTCCTTAAGTTTTCGATTTCCCTACGAGTACATTAGAACAGAAAGGACTACGATGTACGATTATTCATGAGCATAATAGTTTTATTCAATGTGATTCATCGTCTCAACAATTTTACCGTAATAATGGCATCATTTTCTTTCCATGCATGCAGCTGGCATATGCAAATATGCTTGGAGGTGCCCAACAGCCAAAACCAATAAACCATGAATAAAACTTGAGCCAGCGAATAAACAATCTTCCATTCTCGTCAGAAGAACGGCAGTTCTGCTGTTAACCAAGGATAGCAGTGCATTGCCATGCATTTAAAACACAGGCATTGTTCGTTGTTGTGTCAGACGCAAAAAGGATTTGTTGAAACGGTTAGCTTTACCTCCGGGGATGAGAAATCACTTCGTTTTGGCTCCTTTGAGAGCAATCAGCACATAGCAATGAGGTTTCAGTGGCTTTGGATTTTTTACATTCTCTCATTTTACATCTCTCATTTACATTCTCTCAACCTGATCTTGTAACTTCTGAGGTCAACCAGGCATAGAGTAATAAAACATTACTAATTGTTTCACCTAATTGTGTTATTGTCCTTTATTTAATAGATTTGTATACATTCTATGCATTTATTTAATATATATTTCATACATTTCAGTGTTTTTTGCCATTATTGATATTTTATGCATGGAATTCTTAATGCTGTGTTCTCTTGTGCATGGGCAAAAGTGCTTTATAAATCAAATGTATCAGTGTGATAATTCAGTTATTTATTTAATTCAGAACAAATATGCCACAGTGTGTTTATGTGAGCCTACAGACACGACCAGGCTAATTTTCCATATTCAGATTTGATTTCTTGTGTTGCTCTCTCTCATTAGGGACATGTTGTTAAATATACAATGCACACATGACAGTTGACATTTCTACATCAGCCAGTCTTTTCAAACATATAAATACTTCCAGGGTGGTAACGCAATTCAACCTGCTTATTTTCTTCAATTTGCATACATTAAAGTCATTTATACAACATAATCAACTGTAAAAGACAGGGAAAATGCCATCTGCTCACCTCCGGTGGTAGGCTTGTTGACATATAATGGCTCTTCTATATCTGAGTAATGTTGGCACCATGTTCTGGTGCACTCTCAAATGCCACGCGTGTTACCAATTGCAGTTTTTGCAAGGTGATTTGTTGCATGCAGCTGGCTTTCTCCTCAGAAGCATATGTGTGTGGCTTCTGTACGGTGCCCGCAGTCGTGCTTAATGCACAGAGCGGTGACTAAAATGGCCATGCGTGGCACTGCCTCAGCCAGCCAGTGAGCCGCCTTTTCATGCTCCAGTGAATAAACCATCTGCATCATGCTACAACAAGAAATTAGCTTCAGTGCCACAATTTGAAAGAGATAATATTAGCATGTGAGATACCCACATTAGAGGAAGCGCACTTTCCTTTAATTTTTGTGTCTAGCATGTAGGACTGTACTTGGCATGGTGGATCTCTGTTTTAAAAGCTTTAAATAATTAGTTTAGCCTTCTCCCAAAATAAAATTGCCCTCAAGAAAGACACGCTGCACATAGATTCAGAATTTATTGGCAGATAACACTGAATATCTAGACCTCGGTTTGGATATTCACAGGTTGGCCAAAGTACCCATGAGTGAGGTACTGCACCTCAGTTATTTCAGTCAATAACCAGGTGTACAAGTGGATGGCTAGGCTGTGTTCTTCTGATGACATACGACAAATCTGTTACTTGAGAATGTCATACTGTACTATACTTTCAGCTAGATATGGGCTATACATATGAGTTGGCTATATCCTATATGTGTGAGTGCACATGTATGTATATAGCAAGTCCATTGGTTAAAGAATAGGTTAAAAATGTATAACAATACATGAGATGATTATTAGTTGTATGCTGTTTTTATGAATAACTCATATATTCGTGATGAATTCAAAAATGTGCATGCATTAAAATTGTCATAAATTGAATCAACTCAGTGCCAGCCAAACTTGTTGCTGGATGTTAAATTCAGCCAAATGCGCCCGTAACTCACATCTAAGCCTGCATTAAATAACGAGCTAACTCAGGCGCGTACGCCACACTGCACCGCTCGAAGTGTTAACGAGCCCCCGCTTCCTATTGTTCGACCCTCGTAAACACGCACCACCGCAGGTGTAGCTTTGCGTTGGAGGGACTTTATGGGGCAGGTCGATGTTAATTAAAGCCCGTCATTCCTGTGTGCCTCTCCTGTGTCGGCGTGGTCTCCGGGAGAAGGGAGCGGGAGACCCACACAGCAGAGACAAGCCACCATGAAATTAACTCTCAATTAAGCTACCGCCCGTCGCAGTGACGGGGAGAGAGGAGCCGCTCCCCTCGCGCTGGCGAGCGAGCGAACCGGATCCCGCGGCCTCGTTCCGGGGTGCTACCCTCCTCCGCGCGTCTCGTCGGCCGCGTGACAGCGTAATTACAGACTGATCGGCTGGCATGATCGTCTGTCTGTTAACGGTTTCTTTTTATCCTCCCACAATGCTGTGCAGGTGCAAGCATGAGCTGAGGCTATTGGTAGAAATACGGAAAAGCTGGCTCCCAAATCAATATTGCCTGTATGAGAATCTAGGTAGGGTGTATACTACCACCTGCTTATCTGAAGGGGATATGCCAAGATGCTCAGAAGTAGAACATTTTTATTGTAGGAGTGGGAGTGGATGCATCACAACATTGTTAATAAACCAGCATTCTTAATACGGGAATCAAAGATTGATGCATCGTGCCTTGAGTGAAATGATGTGAGTTTTCAGCATCAGCAGCAAAAAAAGGAAAGCATTCAGTCCAACCACCTTTCCATTTTGAGCACTGAATGTAAGCACATAAAATCAGCTCCTGATAACGGCAAGTGCTCATAACTGTTACATTACACACTTAAACAGAGTATGCTCAAAATGGGGATAAGTAAAGTCGATGGAAATTAAAATGGGACCACCTGCATATTATGTATTAAGGCAGGGTGTGCAGCTCATCCAGTATGCAACTGCAGGGCACTGACTGTATTACTTTTGTTAAATTCTTGCAGACTCATCAGTATTTTTCATTAAAATCAGAGAGCGCTGAATCCTTGATGACACGATCAAGGTTATTTAAAGTTGCGGACAAAGCGACTCAGCAGTACTAGTGAATGATCTCTGATGTGTTTTGAGAAGATCATGGGAAGAGAGAGAGACTGGTCAAGCTGTGCATTGATACTAGCCACTAATGGCTTCCACATATGAATAAATGATAATAAATACATTAATAATTAATTTGCATCAAGTTTCATTTGCATGCTATGCTTTGCCCAAGATGAGAGCTGATAACATTGGGTCTCTAGAAGGGTGTTCATTGTTGTCTCATGCACAGCAGTTCTTATTCATTGCCACAAACAATTTGGCAGTTATTGTAATGTTTACACTGAATCAATAAATTTGTTTACTCGGAGCTTGTTATCTTTTCATGGACTCTGTCTTGATTCATTCCAAGTGTTAATATAACAGGTTGTCAGACTTACTATAAATCACAACTCTCTCACTCACATTCATTCTTCTGTGGCAAAATTGTTCTGAATGCTGTCCAGAACACAGCACAACCTCTTTCATTTATCATCATGCACATTTATTGTAAAATGTTCATTTGTAAAGACATAATAACCCAAAACTATAATCTAATAATGTTACATTGAATTACTGTTTAAAATGAGCAAAATGACAGGAAATATTATTGCTGTAGCATGTAGCTAGTTAGCAGGTGGCAAAATGTGGTGTTATGAATCAAATTACAGCCAGTTTTTTGTTTATAACTTATTTTTTTAATCAGCAATGATAAACAAGCACTACATTCAACCCACAGTTTTGCATTTCATTGAATTTGCTTTTCTTTATGCTTTTGTTCAGTGGTCCTTTAGGGGGGTGAGCCAATTAGTATAGCACAAGAGAGGACATTGCACTTGCTCATGGGGTTGTTGTCCACACCCTCATTAGCGAGAATATTTTATTGAACTGAGCTTTATCCAGCCCTGTAATATTGCTATATTTCGACACATTGAGGGGGTGGATATTGTTCTTTATTGATGTGGATATAGGGTTTCATGTGTAATGGATCAAAAAATCCTTTTTATTTAATGTTCTGAATTGTATCAATGGGTTGTAAAATACTGTATTGACAGTGGTATCTGAACTGACAGGGACTGAATGGGTGTAGAATTTAAACAAGTGGAATCTGTCACTCCCTTTATAGTGTATGAAATCAGAATGGGAGGAAGAGGAATTTCATATGATAATCATATACTTGAAGATTAAATGAATGAAAGTGACAAATCATTCAGCCTCATAAAGAAGTAAGTAGAGAATATGATCACTTGTTCATTTCTGGTCTGGTATGGTGATATGATGGAACCCAAGTAATTTAGAACAAGCTCAGAAACCTGGTTAACCTCTAGAGACCACTGGAGACATAATCTGGCACAACATTTTGAGCACTTCACCAACAGAAGGAGACACAGAGGTCAATAAGATCAGAAGCAAGGCAAGCTTTATTCTGGTAGCCATCAGACTCCTCAATCAACAGCCAATATAATGAACTGTAGTTACTGTATGAACTATAAGACCATGGGTCTCAGGGCACAAGGGGGGCAGTAACCACTGTATTGTGTACTCTGAAAATGTATCGCAAAATATTATGCGTAGTCCTATGTAAATGAGGATTGTGTATGTGTTTTATGTAGGTGTTAACTATTTCTGTGTTCCTGTTTTATGCTGACTTAACAACGTGAATTTCCATGTATATGGACAGATGAATTATTGTATTGTATCACATTAAGTTAAATTTAAATGGTTGAGGTAAAGTATCTGCGTTGAGTTACAGCGACCGGGTCCGGTTAAATCGACCAGGTTGACGTAAAGTAACCAGGCTGAATTAAAATGAACGGCTTTAATTAAAGTGACCATGTTCACGTAAAGTAACTGGCTTGAGTTAAAGTGATCAGGTTGATTATGCATCTCAGGGTTGCAACACGCTGCTCTCTGGCCCAAGCTTTCTATTTCAGTTGAAGGGGGTGATGGGAGCAGCCGTGTAGCCCCCAGACTACACAGTGGACCCTGGAATCAGGCAGGATTATCGAATGCACAACAATAAAAAGACCATTAGGCTCAGGCCATCCCTAGAGATGATAGGCCAATTTCCTTTTTTGATTTTTTTTTTTTTACGAGGCAGCTGGTTGCTGAGCTATACCAATCCATTTCCGCAATTATATCAGCCTCCTAGCCTGCCACTGCTGCAGAATTCAAAAGATGGAAGCATTGTTAGAGACCTCAATTTAACAAATTCGGATGGCTACATCCACCAACCCGCCCCGGCAACTCTGCAGTCTTTATACAGGGACCCGTCACACTTTCCCCGATGGGAAATGGGCTAAAAGCTGTTCCATTTTGGAAAATGAACTACCCTGTGCCATTTTGCCTCTGGTGTGAGTTTGAGACACATTTGCTATAGCACTTTGTGAAGTGAAGTAGTAGAGTACAGCAACTCCATTCATCCTACACTTTTAAGGTGGCAATTTGGGGGTGACAACCTTGACGAGCGTTCATTTGAACTGTGCGCTCCCTTTGGGTAACTTAAAACCAACATTGCTAGTGAACCAAGATAAGCTGTTAACCCTCAAACCACAGTCACCACAGGATTAGCGGTTCAGGACCCATAAACGTTATTATAATGATGTCCATGGGTCATCAATCTCCCAGTTATTGTACAAAAAGGGTCTTTATGGAAGAGCGGCAAGGAAGAAGCCCTTGTTGAAAAAAAGCACATGCTTGCCCATAAAGACTTTGCAAAATGTCACTTGGAAGATACTACAAAGATATGGCAGAGGGTCTTGTGGTCTGATGAGACTAAAGTGGAACTTTTTGGCTCAAACACCAAGTGCTATGTGTGGTGTAAAGCTAACACTGCACATCAGTCAGGAAACACCATCCCCACAGTGAAATACGCTGATGGTAGCATCATGTTATGGGGGTGCTTTTCAGCAGCAGGGACTGGCAGTCTGGTCAAGATTGTTGTGAAGATGAATGCTGCACAATACATGGAGATTCTTAATGAAAACCTACTCCTCTGCCAGAAAGTGTAAACTAGGGTGGAAGTTTGTGTTTCAGCAGGACAACGACCCAAAGAAAACTGCTAGAGCAACACTGGATTTGCTTAAAATGAAGAAAATTGACATCTTTGAGTAGGCCAGTCAGAGTCCTGACCTTAACCACATGTGAACACCTGTGGAAAGACCTCAAAATTGCTGTCCACCACCGCTCCCCAACTAACCTGGTACAGCTTGAGCAATTTTGCAAAGAGGAATGGGCTAATATTGCGAAAAATTAATAGGGACTTTTCCAAAAAGACTGATGTCTGTAACAGCTGCGAAAGATGGTTCAACCAAGTACTAAAGACATTTCAGTTCTTGATTTTTTATTCTTTAATGGTTTATAATTTTTCTGCTGTTGCAGAGTTGAGTGATTCAGAAATTTAAAAAAAATCTCTAATTAGTCTAATTAGTCAAAATCTCAGGTTGTGGAAATAATTTCTCTGAAAAAAAGGCTGAGGGATGAATACTTTTTTGAAGGCACTGTATGTCCACATGCATTCAATACACCAGTATTGAATGCATGTGCCATGACAGCTTCTGCTATATTATAGTGGTGTAAATTATCAACCTAGTTTTGGAACATTTGGCATCAGTTGCACATTAGTCATGTTTATATGTTGTTAACTATCTGCTAAGTCTACACAAGCCATATCTATGCACTGCAAATGTATCAGTTGATCATGTATTTATGATAACTAACTAACTAACTAACTAATATTAACTGATGTGACCTTCATGTAAAGTGATACAAAAATATTTTATGAGGGACTATTGCCGCTTGCACAGTTTTTGTTTGAGGATTATCTTCATGCTTCAGGGCCTAGATATCATCACACACTATGTGCATTGGATGATGCTGTTAATCTCCATGTATCATTTGTGTGATGGAAAGCTGACAAGAATGCAGAGGGTCTAATCTCCTGAGAGAATTTCACCTGATCAAGAGGCAAAATCTCAACATGCCAATTGCATGCTACTTTCAGAATAGTGGGTATATCATTTTATCCCAGCTGCCAAACATATCTGCTTTTGATTGCTTAAGATCACATCCTTCCATATCCTCTACCTAAACATTGAACGTTTTCTCAGTCTTCCCCAATGGCACTTCCTCATGTGCACGCTAGTTTTGGAGAATTGACCTCGCATGTGTAGCATGTAGCACTGAACCCATCATCTTTTCTGCCCAATCTGAAATGGTTTGTAATGTTGTCAGCCTGAACCAACATGCCATTTGACATTTTATTTGCCCTGATCCTACCCTCCTTGTGATCTGCATTTTAGTGTGTGGGATAAACTGATTTACAATTCATACTTCTCTCACGACAGGCACTCGGTGTCACATTAGTTGGTGTTTTCAATGCTATAGTTACTTAATGGATGTCATTTGAAAGTGATAATGTTGAAAGAAGTGCAACAGGGATCCTTAAATTAAAAAGGAAACTAGAAACACTTTTCACTAATTGTATTTGTCTGTTATAAACACACAAAATCAATTCGCATTTAAAAAGCTAGGTCATTTCAGCTGTTTGGAATTGTGCCTCAGGGATTGTAAAAAATTTGGCTTTTTTTAAGAGGGAAAAGTGATGTAAGGATTGCCATCATTTGCCATCCTTGCACATTGGAAATAAAATAATATTAAGCAAACTCTCTGGTAGGACTGGAAATCTGAGGACAGTGTTGGCTATTTCTTCAAAGCCTGAAGCCTTCACCTTTGATCAAACGGCTTGGACTCGTGTCAACAGCTTCTGAGAGTTTACCTGTCAGTTTTGACCTAACGAGCCTGTAGCTCTTGTATCGGCCATGGCTCCTGGGTATTTAAACTCTCCCATTCCCAATCTCTAAGTGATACAGTATCATCCTTTTTGATGGTTGTTTATTCTGACTGTATTCAGACTGGCCTTTCTCACCACCCTGTTCGTCTTTCATTTCTCTGCTAACATCTTCGAGTCCAAGGCTGGAGGTTCCTGGTTGGTAAGCTGCAGCTGCCCCTCACTTCATCTCCCTGGATCTTTCAGCTCAATTTCAATTTACCTTTGTCTTGGAGGCAAATGAGTCCAGGTGATCTTTAGCTACGCTACAGCTGTCTAGCTGCTAGCATCCAGGGTACAATTGTGAGTCAACACTTTAATGCAAGGTGGACATGCATCACCAAATCCATTGATGTTGCAGCTAACTTTGGGACACTCGGCACATGTGCATGACAGATTAACACTACCAACAGACATGCGCCCTTATAACCATCACATTAAAAGCGTAATTCCCTATGTGCTGGGACATGGTGGACCCAGTCAATAAACATCCTCCCTTACTGGAAGGATCTGGAGTCATGTTGCTCTTATAGAGGTTCAATAAATGCATACTCAATGTTGAGTAATTCTTTGTGAAGGGTTCATGTCAATGTGTTAACACTGACCTCTGACCTTGTGTATTCGCCTTCACTCCTGATGCTTGGGTATTCACTACAATTCTTCTCTTTCTTCCTGTCTTTTTTTTTTTTTTTTATCAGCCATGTGGATCACGCTGTTGCCACCCACAGCCAACACTTTAACATGGTTGACTGCATGCGCGAGTGGCTTTCACCGAGACTAGGGGCTTCATCTCCTTGCCTCAGCTCGTTGCCTCCTGACGGCTGGAAAATTTCACACACGTACACCTACCCGACATCCCCCCAGTTACACACAGCCGTGTCTGTCTGTTCTCCCTGAACATTTCAAATGCAGCAAAACTGACTTATAAGGCAAAACAACAGGCCCCCAAAGCTGCCTGCCAAGGCCATAGACAAGAACAAGATGGAAAACTGTATTATTTAAACCGTTCTGCGTTGGGGTTAAAATTTTGTAAGCTCTGTGTTTAACCTCTGCGTTGGAATGACTTTTCAAATCCCTGATGCTAGCCGTACGCATTCCATACCAACTTAAGGGCTGAAATGAACAGTTACCCAGGGTTCTGGGGAGAACAGAGCAGATTTAAATGAACCCCACTCCGCCTGCCTCGGAGTTTGACGGGAGATACAGTGAGTGAACACATTGTTTAACGGGGAGCTCGATTAAATACAGAGACGAGCGGGCCGGGATTAGACTAGGTGTTTGATTTTAACAGCAATATTGCGGTGAGGTCTTTTTTGTGCATTAGCTTAATAACATGCAAATCAAAGATGGGGATGGGTTTTTTGTCTGCGTTGCCGTCATTGACAGCAAATGCCAAAGCTGCCATTTCCGTGAGGCTTAGCATGACAATAAGCTTGCATGCATATGCCGAAATGAGTACTAGACTAAAATGTACACAGCTCATCCTGAGCTGATGGTACAAGCACAATAGACAACACACAAGCCCTCCCCTTTTCGTCTGTCATCAAGATGTTCCCATTGGACTCTCTAGCCAATTTTGCTTAATTTTATCTGTCACCTTGTTTGACTGACATTTTATATTACTCACACACCTGTGTGTCCTTTCGTGAATCAAGGAACTCTTTATAGAGTTTTTTTTCACCATCACCAGAGAATGGAAAACTGTGCGGAAAATACATTGTCAGAGGAACTCATCACCTCAGCATCTTCAACAAATTGGACTCAAAGCATTTGACAGCATTGGTTATTTCAGCAACTAAACAATTAATGTCAACACTCGATTCACTTGTGCTGAGAGGGATATTCATTTAATGTAGTTGCACTTCTGTAAGTTTCACCACAGTATATCATTTTTGACTGATTCGTCAGAAAGGGTGTAATTTGTGTTTTTCATTAAAACTTGTCAATCTGGCACAAGTTTGTGCTTGTCCTTGCTGTCAATATGTATATTGTCATTCCTTGGAATGTGGCCGTGTGACATTGTCCAAAAGAAAATGCTGATAAAACAGATGTTGAAAAAAAAGATTAATTTTAAGTGCTGAAAAAAATAATTAACATAATATACAAAACTGAATGGTTGCCATGCTGGCACAGCAAGAGATGAACTGTTTTCAGTACAGCAGTCTGAGCACAGAAAGACAGACTGTAAAGAACTGCAAAGAACACCATTGGGAACCATACTATGAATTGTGTGTTGTGATGTACTGGCTCAAGCAGTCATATTTTATTGTATAGCATCTTTCACCTGCAGCTGAAGAGATTCACAGTGTGAGTCTGACAGGCATAGCATTTAATAATAGATGAATGAAACAGATATAGTGAAATCAAATTTTCATGAACGTGTAAAATAAATGCAATAAATGAGTACATTAATCTTTTAGCATCCCCGCATTTGTAATGAAATAAGCAAGTTCAAGCCAACAATAAATAAAAACATTGGTAGAGAACAGTGTTATTAGACTTTTAATGTACTCATGAACAAGCAGTAGGTTAAAATGCAGAAGGATGAGACATAAACAATTATCAAAAGCAAGAGTTAGAAAATGGTGGTTGTTATCGAGACCAATGAATGCCCTGCATACTCAACAGTACCCTCCTTTGTGATCATTCTCTAATAAGCAGAAAAGAAGTTCAGCTTCTTTGTTTCTTTAGACCAGGCTTGTGTTCCATCTTTTGAAATATCCAGCGCATAGGACTTTAAAGACAACATTGTCAGGGGATACCTTCCTTGAGGTCTCTACTTTGGCAAATCTCGGAATCAAAGGCTGCTCTGCCAGAGTTATTCTCTCTATTGCCTTCAAACAAAAGTGCTTTAAAGGGTTTAATGGCGATTCCCTGAACAGGCCATACTGTGGAAACTGCATTTCCATAATATAAATCAAACACAGATTTGCTAAAATCACATTTAAATAAATTATAATGGCATCCAGCAAATTAACAAATAAATAAAACATTAAGGAATTAAGGAAATTAAGGATTTTTTAAAGAATTAAGGATTAAGGAAAAAAAGAATGAAGTAACACTAAGTTATATTATGTGTGTCAAAATTTTGACACAGAAAGTCCTTACAGGGTTTACTTTTTTATGTCATACGTGCGTATTAGCCCAAACCAAAATTAAGACGCACTTATGTTGTAATCTGCAATTTTGATAGAATTACCATTATAAATAGATGCTCTGATTACATGTGTGCATTCCTGACAGTCTGTCCTTATGTGCCTCTGAAATAGAAGGTGGGTGTCTTTTTTTTTCTTTTTTGCATGAGTCTTCTAATTTCCTACATCACCTTTGGCACTCTGAGGTCTCACTTTATATACTTATGCTGCTAAGTGCACAGAAGCATTCTGGGTCTGTGTTCTGCTTCATGTGTAATTAAACCGCACTGTTATCAAAGTTGAGTGGCAGCCAAAAAAAAAAAAAGAAAAAACTCATGATTAATTGTGCAATACCCACAATGTTTGAATATGAAGAGGCCAATCAGGGAGCTAATTATCTTTTGTAATTTTCATTTACTGTCTCACCTTAATTCAGTGTTAATTTCTGTTGATGAAGTGAGTGTAATTAAAAATTCAAATTGCTGATTCCTTTTTAGCATTTGGTAGTGTGCGTGTGCTGGCTGAATTGTTTATTATGCGTAATGAGGCGGTTCTCTTATCCAATTAGCTGAGCTAATGAGTTAATGGATTTGTATAGGAAATCTTTAATAAACCCTTTGTATGCACACCTAGCCATGATGGGTGCTGAATCATTAGGACGGACTTCCCCAGAATCGTACGGTTTATGAGCGGAGAGCCTGCGGATGACAAGCCGTAATGATCAAAGTCCAATCAGATGGATTCACGACAGTTTCAATGCCACAGACTCCCAATTATTGAGAGCGACCTCAGTGAGATAACTTGGGGTGACTCTTCGGTTGATGATTGCACAAATCAATCAGGCATTGCATTTTCAAGATCCTGTCAAGGGGGTCGATTCAAATGCAAGTGATTAATTTCAATGGGGCTTTCAATGCAGCTGCACTGTATAATTAATATTGTTCTGTTTCTTTGTTTGGCAGATGCCATTATCCAGAGCAACTTCAGAGCCTGTCACAGACAGCATAATCAAGATGGTGCCACTCATTGGTTCTGCCTGAGGCAAGAGTCCCCCCCTCGCCCTGAAGAGTTAAAATTTAGATCGCTTTGCTTTGGATTGTGCGATAGTATTTGGTTCTTCAAGAAACTGGAGAAAGTAAAGAAATAGAATAGAAATAGAAATAGAAATCCCTCCCCACAAGACTTCAGATGCATCCTCGTAAAACAGAGGTGTTCCAGTTCCCCAGGGCTTCCTGGATGGGGGAATGAAAAATTGAGTTTTCCCCTCCTCCAAGGCTCTCTGGGACGGTGCTTAGTAACTCTGGACCTTGGCAGTCTCATCTACCTCATCTAAACACTCAGCCTACCCCTTAATATCACACGCCAGCCCTGATATAGAATCCAGTGCAGACCTCCCCAGCAGACAGTGAGTGTACCAGGGTTCCTCTGTTCTTTTTTGTCTTCCTTTCACCTCTGTCGATCATTTCCATGAGGTGTTGCTGGGTCAGAGAACGAAGGCAAGAGGCAGTGCTGCACAGTCCACCGGAAGCTCTGACAGCCCAGCTGTGGTGTTGAAATTTAATTTGGCCTGAAATTCGGATGATGTGTGAGCCCTGCGGTGTAAGCAGATGATGAAAGGAAGCTAATTCAGGTCGGCCTCCTCTCATCTGTGAGGTGAGGACCGCAAGTGCAGAGCACAGGCCCAGATTCATCTCGACCACAGCACACCTCACACTTAAGAGAAATGAATTTAGGCAAGTGGCTTAATGAGCGTAGGAAACACTCCATATTAGCACCCCATTATTTAAGTGTAATAGCACATTAGTAAAACATGATCAACATTTATTCATGTAGGACCCACATTTGGCTGTTTTGAGCCCAGTGGTAAAACACAATAGCCTGGTCGAAATAGGCAGTCCCAGTGCAGTTGTAGCATTTTCACAATGGAGAAAGCATGGGGGCGGCAGTGTAGGTAATGGTAATGGTAATGGTAAGGGTTTGTAACCGAAAGGTTGCTGGTTCGATTCCCCACTGGGGCAGTGTTTTAAAAATACTGTTATGAATGCATTGAGTGCATCGACAGCACATAGTACTAAGAGTAGTAGGGAGCCCATTCATAACTAAAAAATTCTGCTTGGCTTCCTCTCAGTGTCTAGTGACAACAGGAATCAATTGCATTCGTTTGCATGCTGGAATCCGGCTGATGTAATATGACGTAAAGCTGAACTGACAGCCATCTAGGGAATACAGGGAAGTGGCCCCATGATGTGCTGTAATGAGCTGGTAGCGTAAAACAACAAGGCAGCCATCACCACTGTGCCAACAGGTAGAGGAGCGGACACAGAACTTTATTCCAATAAAAGTCAATAATGTGTCAGTGAAGTACTAATTAAAGGTCTACTTGAATTTATTCAGAATGAAAACAATGACTGCTCATTGTTAAGGACAATGGACAATGTAAAACATGGACCTCTGTGTTCTCTGTCTTTCCCGTCAGTTTCTGTTAATTCTAGCCCAGTTCTTTTTGAACACAAATAGCACATTAATCCGTTCAGAATGCAAGTCGGATGGAAAAAAAATATATTTTCCCTCATTGTTGTGGGAGTTTTATGTAAATCCATCATTTAACAACGGATGATTACTGGTTTAACTAATATTCTGCACAGCCCAGGGATTGTAAACATCCATGTGTAAACTTCAAAATTGTCCATTATCTGTCCCACTGTTTGTGTGCAAGCTGCCAGTTAGAAAATAAGATAAACATTAAGGCTGTTATTGTAATACAAAGTAAAATTATTAGGATTCCGAAAAGTATTGCAGTTAGCCATTTTTTCTGATGAGCAAGACACAAATGTGCAAGAGTGATTATGACCCACACCTACAATTCTCTGTACAAGAGTGTTTGGAATAATGCATGCCCCACCTCTATTTTAGTCTATGTAGGGGGGTTCCACTGTTTCTAATAAGTCTTGAGTAAGTTCATGGTTGTTCATGGTTGAAGTAAAGGGTAATGCTGGTTCGAAATGAATGTAATATTTTCATTTGGGTAATCCTGAATAATATGTACTTAATCGTATGGGACAGGTTTGTTATTGTCTGTAGGTTGAATTAATGGCTTTTTATTTTTACACTGCGAACTGTGAGCTCCAGCCAATAAGAGCTCTTAAAAAAAGAAAAAAAGGGGAACTTGTTGATGGGGGAGGAGGAGAGAAAAGTGGTGGCTGGTGTGCAGATCAGAGCTACCGGGGGATTAGAGCAGAAACAGTTAATTAAAGTAGTTCACGGACGCAAATTTGTGTATGTGCATTTTATTTTTCTTCTCCGTATTAAGAGAATCGCTATTTTGTTAAGTATGTTTTATGCGGCACTAACGGCAAGACTGGGAGACTGAGTGTTAGCCTCAGATAGTGAGTGTTAGCCTCAGATAGTGAGGTCATTTGTTAACAAATTCCCATGTTTCGGTTTCACATTTAATTCTGCTTGTGCGGTTTATGTTATGTGAGTCAGTTATATTATTACAGGTAATCAAACCTTATATTCGAAGTGTTTGGAAATCTTTGGATAAGGGTCTTTCCCAATAATATTAATAACAGTCGATGTATGTGTATTAAGGATTTTATTGCACCCGGAAACTCTTAAGGGTTATTCTCACTGGTTGCCTAAATGGTAGAGATGTGCCAGTTTATCTGTGGGAGTGCTACATCTACATTGCATGTTTTTAAAGCCAGTTTACATTAAATTTGAATTTTTTTTTGCAGTATTTCATAACAGTGCTAAAGCTGCTCATAGGCATTGGCCCAGCATTTTAAGTGGCTTAAATACATTGATTCACAGTATTAGCCTACATTAATTTCTGTGTAAACTGTGAATCTTAAAAGCTGTATTTTTCTTAATGGCTAATTTTTGTTTTTCCCCTCTGGTCTTGGTGGGATTAGTTAAACAAATTTTTTATACAAAGTAGTTGTACACAAATGTGTACAGTGAGCAGAAAGTTAATGCTGTAGCACGTCCTATTTTCATGAGTTCAGCAAAGAAATACTATTAATTTTTTAAGCCCAAACTGATCTCTGATAGTAAGATCCAAAAACATTTAATGTAAACCATCCCCTTGTTTTGTAATTGAATTGTTTCAATGTCAGGTCAAAGAAAAATGTTGCAATCATACAAGCACAATAAAATAAGCATGACTCCCATACATGACTCCCATACTGACTCCCCAGTATTCTCCTGGGGAAGTGGAGATTTACCTGGGGTAAAAGGTAAATAGTGGCAAAAACAGTAAAAATGCATCCACTTCAGGTGGCTATGTTTGAAAATTTCTCTTTAATCTACAGAGCAACACAGGAATTGATGATTAAAGAGCACTCTTTAAGCAGTAACAGGACACAGGGCTGGTTTGCCCCAAAATGACTATATTAATATCAATAACGGCGGTAATTACAGCATATTACTCCCCAGTGATGGTCAAGGAAAATTGAATTGAACAAATTAAAAATGACTCATGCAACATGGAAATGAGATTGCTTCTAGAATAAGGCACCAAAGATAATTTCAAGAGATTAAGGGACACAAATGTGTTCTTTTATTTATTTATATCCTACAAATCACATTAACAGTGGACAATGCAATATGGGAGATATTGAAATGATCATTCAAATGAGTATCACAATACTTTTTTTTTGACCATATTTATTGATTTACCATGTGGCGAAATGCCTGATCTTACTTGATGTCCATACACATAGAGAGCTGATGTTAGCATTGGCCCTTTGTTGAGTCCTGGGAATTTTCTGGATCATAACTCCACCTGTATGAATCTCTCCAGTCTGACCTAATATCTATTAGATCATGCTTATGAGAAGAACTGGGTGTTATGTTTCATTGCTTCTGCATGTAATATTAACACAGGTTTCAGCACAGTTAATGGCAATAACCAGTTTCCCCCTAGGTTTTTTTTTTTTACCTCCAAATCAATTCATCTCCAATTAATCTCCAAATCAATCAGTCAATAAATCAATCAACTAGTCAGTGAAAATATTTTCGTTGTAGTGCAATTGTAGAAGTGAATTGGAACAAAGTTGTGGTCAGTGTGTGTTTCCTAGAAGGAAACAAAAACCCAAAAAGCGAAGGGTCATTTGGGGAAAAAAAGAAAATTATTCCCAGACCCCAGGAAAAGGCGACAGAAGGACTGCTGGAAAATAGTGGTAAAGGAAACAGACAGGGAAATAAAAGCACATGAAGGCTTATAAATAAAAATATTGATCTTTTAAAATCAAGCCTGCAAAGTTCAAAGACTGTCAGTTGGCCGGAGGGGTGGCTGTTGGTGGGTTCTGGCAGATGTGGGGGCCTCCAGTTTGCCAGTTGCCATGGCAGGGATGTCGTGGGTTTCACAGTTCAACAATGGCCTCAGTTTTTTGTCCAATGAGGCTGGGTGAACACTGATCACTGTAGCCTCTGTGCAGCAGAAACACTTGTTGCACACATGGCAAATAGCAGAAATGAGAGCGAGAGAAAGTGGAAAGAGACATTTGAACAGCAGGTCCCTTCAGGTGAGTACAGTATGCAAAGGTACAGTACAGTATTGGGTATAACATACAGTTTGGCACTTTGTAGGTTCGTAAGGGATAATCTGTAGTCGCACGCAATGGTGCTGGTGAGAAGCAAGGTTAGGACCAGTGGCCATGAAGGATATCCGAGACTGTCCGCCCACATTACAATCTGTATTTAGGCCCACTAACAGTGGGGAGACAGCATGATGGTTCCTAGCTCTAGAATTGTACACACCACAAGCCACTCTCCATCTTAGCAGCTTGTTTGTCTCAAGGACATGTACACTTAACAACTGAGCTTCAAGTCCTGGAAAAATATATGGTAGGCTATGTGGTGTTGTGCAATGTTAAGGGACACTGATGAGATTTCTGTGTATTTGACAGTGTGTATGTGTCTGTGTGCATGTTCTACTGTTCCGCCTAAACCCAAGGTCATTTTGACACAATAAACATTGTATGCAGCTTGATAACATACAGCTGGCAACAAAAATGAGCTAGGTTCAGCGTAGCCACAAGGCTTATTGTGCTTTACATTTGTTCATTTGTTCATTTCAGGGACAATTGAAAAAAAGATTCTTGATTTCATTATTCAAGGTTAAGGCTAAATTGTAAGGAACTGAATGACACATTTAAATGGGCATAAAATAACAAAAGCAAAAAACATGGCAGAATTATTGTCAAGCGTGGATATCACTAGTCAGATTGTACAAGTTAACTTGTAGTAAGGCTTGAATGGTGTCATGCTCACACTTGCTGGTTTGGGAGTGTTGTTAGCCCGGTCTGACACTGTAGCCTGGTCTGACACTGGAGTGTTGTTAGCCTGGTATGACACGGTTGTTCATTTAACTTGAATGGATACACTTACGTTCTTTTGTGCTGGAAGCCGCTCTGGATAAGAGTGTCTGCTAATTACATTTACAGTTTTTCCCATTTGCTGACACCTTCCTCAGCAAGCAAACCTGCAGCCTTGCCTCATTTCTCAAAAGACACACTTTTCTCACAACTGTAAACACTATTCACGTGTTTTCACACAAGTTTCTATGTGTAAAACCCTTTTTGCAAAACTCTATGCAAAAGTGGCCAAATTAATCATTCATTGCACTATATGTTCATTCAGCTAACACACGCAACCAATACAATACACTCAAGTCATTATCATCCGAACTCAAAGAGTGCACCTTTCCCCAGGTGTAAACACAAAGCCACAAAATTAGACAGACCAATCAGAATCACATAAATATCCTTATAAATAGGGCCATTTGTTTGCATGTGCTCTGGAACAATGGATCCTAAACATGCTGAGGTCAAAAAACACCAGAGAGGTGGTGAAGGTCAAGCACACAGAGGAAGAGGATGAGGACGAGGAAGACCAAGTCGACAACAAAGACAATTTGTTTCTGATGCAATTTGTGCAACTATTGTTCATAATGGTCTAATACATGGGATGACCATGAGGGAAGCTGGACAGAGGGTGCATCCAAACGTGAGTCGCTTCACTGTTGCATCTATTTTCCGCACTTTCAGGCGAGAAAACAGATACTTTGCATTGGTGTTACAGTAATGCATGCATACACATACGGTAATGTTGTAGTGCATGTACAGACTATAGCTATACTTGGAATTTGTGGTCTCACTGTGGTTTTTACAGCTCCACAGTGATGGATGACCATTAGCTATCAGTAGTTTTTTTTGCAGAACTGAAAGGCAGCCACCTGCTGGGGGTAGGCAGCGACTACTGACAGATGCGCAAGAAACTGCAGTTGTCAACATGGTCATTGCTAATAATGCCATAAGGTTGCGGGAAATTCAGAGATGCATAATTGAAGACCAGGTGGTGTTTCAGGGTGTTGATAGCATCAGTATTGCATCATATCCTTCATCATAACAGGCTACAGACAAAACAGTTGTACAGTGTGCCTTTTGACAGGAGCTCCAACAGAGTGAAGGCCCAAAATTTCCAGTATGTACAGGTAAGTACAGTTCAGGTTTTTGGGTAATTTCTTCTGGTCTATTACAGTTGCTAACACACTTTAACTGGTTCCCTCAGCAAGAAAACCTATAGCCTTGCCTCATTTCTGAAAGGATACACACTTTTCTCACAACTGTAAACACTATTCACCTGTTTCCACACGTTTCAATATTCAAAACTCTTTCTGCAAAACGTTACACAAAAGTGGCCAAATAAATCATTCATTGCACTATATGTTCATTCAGCAAGCACATGCTCTCATATAATTAACTCAAGTCATCACAACCTAAACTCAAAGAGCACACCTTCCTCCAGGTGCAAACACTAAGCCTCAAATTTGTAACACACCAATCAGAATTGCAGGATCAATAAATAGGGCCTAGAGGCATGTCCATGTGCTTTGGAACAATGGATCGTAACAATGCCAAAGTTGCAAGACAACAGAGAGGACGATCGTGATCGGGATGACAACAACAAAGACAAGTAATCTCAGATGAAATCCGTGCCACCCTAGATCATCATGTGCTCATACATGGGAGGACTATGAGAGAAGCTGGACAGCTAGTGCAACCCAACCTAAGCCATTACGCATTTGCATCCATTGTCCGTACTTTCAGAAGGGAAAACAGGTAATTTGTCTTGTTGTTACTGTGATACATGTAATGTTGTAGTGCATATAGACAGAATCTTCACTTTGTTCTCAGTGTAATTTTTACTGTACCACAGTAATGGACGACCATAGGTCAGAATTTCATTTTTGCAGAACTGAGAGCCGGCCAGCTATTGGAGGTAGGTGGAGACTTCTCACAGCTGAGCAGGAGACTGCCATGGTGAATATGGTGATTGCCAATAATGCCATCTGTTTGAGGAAAATTCAAACCCAAATAGTTGAAGACCAGGTAGTATTCCAAAGAATTGACAGCATCAGCATTTCCACCATTGACCGGATTGTTCAGAAGAACCACATAAGGACAAAGCAGCTGTACCATGTGCCTTTTGAAAGGAATTCAAACAGAGTTAAGGAGCAACGATTCCAATATGTGCAGGTAATTGCTATACTGTACAGAATTTTTACAGTATGTAGAGTATGGCCCATCTCTCCAGCATATCAATACAGTACTGTATAGTACTGTAAAGTGTTACAGTAACTGCAGTACACCATCTTTCATTCCAGTACAGTAGTACACTACAGTACTGTATTTGTAGTAAAATGTGTGTTTTTTGACTTCTGTAGAGAATCCTTGAGCTGGATCCCATGGCTGACCCACATGAGTACATCTTCATCAATGAGGCAGGGTTCAACCTAACAAAAAGGCGCAAAAGGGGGTGCAACATCATTGGTCACCATGCCATCATACAAGTTCCTGGCCAGAGGGGAGGCAATGTCACCCTATGTGCATCCATCAACAATCATGGCATCCTCCACCGCCATGTCAAAGTGGGTCCATACAACACGGCACAGCTCCTTCAATTTCTTGATCAGCTGCACAATAACATTCTTCAACAGACAGGGGAGCTAGGGCAACCAGAGCAAGCCCAATATGTTGTCATTTGGGATAACACAAGTTTCCATCGGGCTGCTCTGGTTTGCAACTGGTTCAGTGACCACCTCGGGTTCACCGTTCTTTTTTTGCCAGCATATTCCCCATTTCTGAATCCGATTGAGGATTTTTTCTCAGCATGGTGGTGGAGAGTGTATGACCACAACCCCTACGCACAGCAAAACCTTCTGGAGGCAATGGTGGACGCCTGTGGTGATGTGTCTGTGTCTATCCAGGGTAGGATAAGGCACACAAGGGAATTTTTCCCACGCTGCCTGGCAAGAGCAAACATAATGTGTGACGTTGATGAGATATTATGGCCTGACCCAGACCTGAGACGAGATGATGAGAACGCTGATGCTGATGCTGAGTAACCTGTACATTTTCTGCATTTGGAAATACAGTAAAGCTTTTGGAAATTGGGTATTTTACGGTGCATGGACTCCTCCTTACATGTTTTGTCAGTGTGACATTTCAAAGGTCAGATTTTTGACCAAAACAGCATATACAGTAGTATTTCCTTATCCACTAATGTAAGAGGTATTTATTACAGTACTGTTTTGAATTTCTCTTGCCAGGGTGTTCCTGAAAGGGTTATCTGGATAGTAAGTGCTGTGATTTTACAAAGTTCCAAATTATTTCTCTGAAAACCTATTCTAAACATTTTGGTAGCAGTGTTTTGAATTAATCCCTCCAGTGTGTAACAAACAGTCATGTAGTCTGTGTTTTTGACAGCTTGTGTGTGTTGTCTGAGGGCAAAGTTTGATTGGGACCCAGAAGTTAGAGGTTTGTACCGTTGGGTGTGAGTTTTTAGAATTGTGTGTGAAGATTTGAGAAAATGGTGAGTTGTTCCAGCAACTGTGTCTAAGCAATTGAGAAAAACTGTAAATGACTCTCCACTCCCCCAGTAGTGCTGTGCAGTACATGTTGCCTCAGCCCCATGAGTAGATCTTTGTTGATGAGGCAGGGTTTAACCTCAAAACAAGGCGCAGAAGGGGATGGACCATCATTGGTCACCATGCCATTGTGGAGGTTCCTGGCTAGAGAGGAGGCAACGTGACTCTATGTGCTGCAATCAGTAATCAAGGGGTCCTCCACCGCCATGCCACTTTGGGTCCATATAACACCGCACATCTGCTTGAATTCCTAGGTCAACTTTACCAACAACTTCAACAGGAAGGGGAGCCAGGGCAACCATAGCAGTCCCAGTACATTGTCATCTGTTCGTGCCTGGTTCAATGACCACGCCACATTCACAAATCTTTTTTTTTTACCTGCATATTCCCAGTTCCTCAATGCAATAGAGGCATTTTTCTCAGCATGGCGGTGGAAGGTTTATGACAGTAACCCCTACACAAGAGAAAACCTCTTGATTTCCATGGAGGAGGCCTGTGGGGATGTGTCCATAGAAGCCATCCAAGGCTGGATAAGCCATACCAGGGCATATTTCCTGCATTGCCTGGCCAGGGAAAACATCCTTGATTTCATCCTTGATGAAATTTTGTGGCCGGATCCAGACCAGAGAGGAGATGATGATGCAGAGTAGTTGTAATTAGATTTACAGTATGGAATTACATAGAAGAAACATTATATTTTGGTAAGAGTGTTTTGAATTAATCCCTTTAGTGTCTAAGAGGCAGTCATGTAGTATGTGCTTTTGATTGCTTGTGTGTGTTGTCTGAGGGCAAAGTTTGATTTTGACCGGAAAGTTGGCTGGTTGTACAGATGAGAACGACGTTTTGAGAATGTGTGTAGTTTTGAGAAAATGGTAAATGGTTTCAGAAAATGTGTCTTAGCAATCGGGAAAAACTGTAATGTAATGTAATGTAATGTAGTCACTTAATACATTTAAAGGGGACATATGGATGCATATTGTTAATATTAAACTATTGTATTCTATACATATTAAAGGAAAGATACCTTTTCAGAAGTATATAGACAAAAAATAAATAAATAAACAGCAAGGCAGGCTTCTGTACTTTTATAAAAATGCCTTTATTCACGGTAACAGGGTAGATCGCAACCTGACGAAAGCTGTCAGAGCCAAAACGCGTTGGTGACCTGCCAATTTTAATTAGCCAAAGGCAGTACTCAGGTTTGGTTCTTTTCTTACCTTTCCAAAGGTGTCTGACTGAATATTTGACTGCAAAAGCATAGTGGGACGAATGAGATGATGTGAGAGATGGAGATGACTCTGACTCCTGTCTAATGCAGATGAATACTTAAATTAAATTTCTCAGTGTACAGGGGGTGTACAACAGTCAAAATGGGCACATCCTGAGGTTATCTAAGATCAACTCAGCCACACATACTAAAGGAGAAATGAGTTGCAGTTCATGCTGAATTTGACTGAATTTGCTGCACCTTTCAACTGTGTGCATTTTAAAATACAGACCTACAGAGTGTTCAAAGAGTAAATGCTAAATTGCTGAAGAATTATTGCTTAAATACCATCCATGAAAGAATTAAGAATTAATTAATTGTTCATCATAAAGTCAAGGCAATTAAACCTAATTCAACTGTAGTAATCACAATTCCAAAAATCACAAAACAACACCAATCTGTAAACTGTGTCAATCAAAGCTATTGTCAGTCTCATTATCCAGAGCAATGCTACAGCAGCCAAATCAAAGCTCTGATTAAGAGCTCAACTGGAACAAGCGCCATCTTACCCAGCACCACCCCCAGCCCCCAACCCCCCTCCTGTGCTGCCCCTGTGCTGGGAAACACTCCCTTAGTGTGGTTTAGAGGTCTCCTTTATGAGGCATTACTCCAATCCAGTCCACTTGTGTGATACTGCTCTTAATATTTACTACAGGCTAGCTTCTCTTCCTCGCACTTTCATAAGTGAGATGAATTATAACAAGAGTGGCTCCCCTCTGGGCACAGGCCAGTGTCATAACACATTGACAATGCTGTAATAGCCCTCAAAGGCACAGATCTTCTGCACTGCTTTAGAGGAGAGAGGCGTTTTCAGACACAGAACGTATTTAACACTCAAACAAATGGAGATGAGAGTGTTCTGAGGGGGTTTTTGAGAGACCTGCTTTAAGAAATAAGAGCACACAGAGTTGGCAAGCTGGATGGCGGCAGATGGTTTTACATGTCACTCAGCAACACAACATGTTATTTACTGAAAAAAATATCTTGATACCTCCCAGATGCACAACGTTTTTGGGATCATGTTTTATGTGAGGTATAAATCTATGTTTTAATGTTAATGTGTCTTTTACATGCGTCTGAAACACATTTTTGATGGAAATTGTACTAATAAAAATGCTAAATGCTAATGCTAAAGCAGAGTATATGATTTCAAAGCAGAGATTTGCCACCATGTTGAATATAGACCTCTTAGAAACGTAGAAATGTGATTGGAACCATCAGTGTCGTCCCATACAAAAATTAAATAAATTGTGTAATAAATAAATAGTGTAATATACTGAGAAATATGTTGTTACTAAGAATATATTGCAAAAACATTTAAAATATTTTAATGCAAAATAGAAATATGTTGTAATATACCAAATTTACAATAATTTGTAATAATTTGCAATAATTTACATATTTTCAATATACTGATCATGCTAAAATATATATTCTCTAAAATCTATTCTCTATATATTATTTTTGCATGGGGTCTTTAGTCTTTCATCCCTTTACAAGGCAGACAAGGGCAGGTTCAGAGGGGGTCATTCAGACCCTGCTACTGGATCCATCCTCTCCAGCAAGTGTCTTTCTCAACCCAACATGCACAGTAGCACTGAACCTGAATATAATGTTATTGTCATGGTATTTCTGACCTTGCAAATGAAGTGCTCTAAGTCATCTTGGGAGCAGGGAGCTCACCAACAAGTGAGAGGTGAGTTTATATCTAAGTTCAGACTCCCTGCAACAAGTCAGTATTTTTTACAATCTCAATATGAGCCCTCAAAGCGTGTTTTGGTGGTCATCTTGCACTAATTAGTCCACCGGTTGCTGTTGTGGAAAATTTATTTTGTCATAAACCGAAATTGAGAGTAATTTGTTCAACGTTGCTGCTTTCTGCCTACAGTCCCCAGTAGGTATAGTGGGGTAGATTAGGCTTCTTCTCTGTATTAAACTGTGAAATGCATTCTGGGATTTGTAGATTTGTTGACTTTTTTTTACAATAAAATTGGTCCTGAAACCACAAAAAAATCAAATTACTTTGTTTTGTTGCTCTTTGTTTTTTGAAGTCTCTTCATAGTGGATTTAAACTATAGTAAAGGTGAGATACAACACAAACATTTATAAAATTGGAGTTGAATCATACTTTAAGCACTTCATATAAACTTTTATAAACTGAGGCTTCATATACCTCATAATGCATGGTGATACTTTGTGCTGTCAATCACTGACTCAACAGGCAGTGCTCTCCAAAGCAAAGCACTATGTTTGGTTTAAATCAGTGAGCCATTGACAGCCTATGATTGTACCACCCATTACTGTACCACCCCTCATGAGGGTTCTGAAACCTCCCCTATTAACTTTACTCACACATATTGCTTTTGTGGGTAACAGGCATTTAGAGAGAGCTAGGAAGTTTGCTGGACTGAGGCCTTCAAAGACCAGGAGTGGGCACCTTGGGAAATTCTCCCTGATTAGCAGTGAGAGCAACTGTTGCCTTGCAGCTTGTTTCCATTAGCTATGTTGACCTGTAGGTCAATATCCCCAGTGGACAAGGGTTGGCCTAAACAATAAACTGTTACATGACCTTGAGGTGCATGTAGCTACAGAAGGGCATTGGATGTCTGCATTTTTTCCTTCCCACATCTCTTAGGGTGGTTAACCATGAGCAGCCACTCCAATTGCATGCTAGCCACCCCAAAAAAACTAGCACATGTTCATGTATTACCATCTAGATACAATAGTTCGCTGCATAGAATAATATTCCAACTTGACAGCTTGTTTTAATATCCCTCTGCATGGTTTGGTCTATAATTTCAAGTAGCTGTTAGTTCAGTGTCCCCTGTTTGACATTTTCATTCTTGTATATCAAGAAAGAGGCCCTTGTATGAAAGAAGTTAAAATGAAAGTTCTCCCTTCTTCTCCTGCACTGAGAGCGATGTCTGCATCTGGCTGGAGTTCAGTGTTTACTTAGTATATCAGCTCTATTTGCAGGAGACTGCATGATTTACATCTCATTGTTCCAGGATATTTTCTTCTGGATTTAGCGGAAACACAGTTGGCCACATTGAGTATCAGGTACCCAAATGATCCTGGAGTGATCTACTGTCAGCCACATCTCACCCACAGCTGAATGAAGTGGAAGCAGCCTTTTGAGTATGGAAATATTTCTGTACACCTGTACATATGTGGCACCAATTTAGCTAGAATTAGGCTTCTTTCACATGTCGTGGTACTTAATATTGGTGGGAGAGGGAGTATTCATAAACTACGCAATGGACTGTCAATAACTGAGCGGAATGAGGCAATAGTGGCAATGATATCCATAACAAAACTATTTGTTGTGTGACTGATAACACATTCAGCAGATATGAATTTTCATACAGTCAAAGTACAAAGGTTATAGTTGAGGAATTGACATACTTTTATTTGGCTCAGTGTATGACGAAGGGATCACACAGGCTGAGGTTATGACCCGCCCCCTTTGGGATCATAAACAGGCTGAGGGGGAGATTGTTGACAGCAACTGAACAGCTGGTGTGGAAAGGAAGATAGATAACCTTGGGTGGGATGGGACCAGTTTATCACAGTTTGGGAGACATTTGGGGGAGTGTTTGCTTTTGGGGATGGGAGCGGGATTTAAATGATCAGTTTGTTTTAGCTTCAGGAGTTCATGTTGATCATTTGAAACAGAACAGGTGAACTCCAGGAGAGGTTTGAGAAAACTGATCAAACTAAAAGGAGAACTCATTAAATGGCATTGTAATGATTTGAGAACAAACATCAGTGCTGAATGTGTGTGTCTGAATTCAGAGATTTTGACCTTTTGGGGGTTGGACATCAGTATCATTACAGTGAGAACAGCAATCCCTGTAATCAGTTTAAGGTTAATTGCTTCAGTTCAAAATCTTATTTTATCTGAACAGCAGATAGATAACTTATGGTATCACACTGGGAGACAAGTGTTTGTTTTGGGGATGGGAGGGGAAATATATTTTACTTCATGTGACATGAACAGAACAGGTGAACAGAAAACAACAAACTGAAAAGAGAACAATGTGTACTGGAGAACAAACATCATGCTGTGTGTGTGTGTGTCAGAGAGAGAGTTGGGGAAGACAGTGTGTCGGAACACATTATCAGTTTATCACATTACTAGATGACAGAACAGAAAAAACAGGTCCACACAAAAACATATATAAAATTTAGATACACACAGTCACAGGTACACAAAAACATATATAAAATTTGTGTAATTCAGTTAACCCTTACCGATGCCTCTCTTTTAGTGTTGCTGTTTCATTTTTTTTTTCATCTCACAGCCCTGTCCATGTAGCTGTAGTGTGATGCACAGCTCATAACCCAAAGGTTGTCAGGTTGATTCCCAACAGGACCCCCCACTGTAGCACCCATGAACAAGATGCTTAACCCAAATTGCAGAGCAACTATCCAGCTGTAGAAATGGATAATGTGTAAAAATTCCAAGCTATGAAAAGGACCCTGGAGTGTCTGCTTAACAAACATAATGGACATCCAGATTCTGTGGTAAATCCATCTTTTGCACTAGGACAGCAATGTGGTGCAGCAGTTAGACATCTTTTTACTGCAAGTTTGTGGGTTTGGGTTCCAGCAGAGAGCTTGCAGTCCATTCTTTGTGCAAGGCCCCCAGTTGCTCCAATAAACACCCAGCAATCCAAAGAGATAAACACATAAATGGTAAAGCCATAGATAAGAACATCTGTTCGGCAACTCAATAATGTGATGCGCAGCAGCATGACCAGGTGCCGGGTGTGATTCTCAGGCGCGGTGAAGAACCTGAACACTCAATTCCAGGAGTTTGAGATCGCTCTCTTACAGTAAGTCGATGCATTAGATACATAAGGCAGGGTCCCCGTGGGAGAGTCTCTCTGATTTAAAAAGCAACTTCGCCTCGCTGCTTAGCTCAAGATCAGAGGCTCGCTCGTCAGAGAGTGGCTTGGAAGCAGCGCACCAAATGACCCGATGCAAGGCAGGGCCACGGGCAGGGGTTCCTTAAAAAGCCTCCCCGTTTCACGCTGCGACTTGCAATTAATTTTGCGGGATTTCGACAGGTATGATTCCACCATCCTTTGCCTGCCACCCCTTTTAATTATTCTGTATAAATATTCTAATTAACTCGGGCCAGTCTCAATGTTTCCGTAATTGGTTTGTGAGGATCTAATTGATCTTGTAGGAATGGTGAAGGCATCAGTGCTAATGATCGCAGTGCTCAAGCATTGCTAACAAAAATGCTCTGTGTTCTTGGATGTGGCAGTCAAATTTCTGACAAGCTAACTCCTGATCAAAGGCATTCATCATACCTGCATGCATTTCTTTGACAGATGCATCTATTTTGATCATCCACAGACTCATTTGAACTTAATACCAATGCTGCGACGGGTGAAGGTAGCAGCTATTTAATTATAGAATTTGATTAGTCCAGCTTTATGAAGGGATTGTATATAGCTTTAAAAACTCAGAGCCCCTGCATTGGCAAAAAAAAATGCAGCTGTCAGATTGGAATGAATCTAATAGTACTGATCAAAAGGAGTTTGTCAGAATTTTAGCGGCCCTGGCGCATGCAGTGCAGCTGGCAAGTCAGCTGGACACTGGCTAATCAGGATGCCTGTCATATTGCCTATAAATAAGCATTTACATTTTTTTCCTGGTAATGGAGGATACTATTGTTTCAAGGAGGAAATTATTGCCTTCCTCCATGTTCTTGGTGGTCCTCCTTCTGCGTGTAATTAAAGCAGTCAAAACGCATGGGCACTATGTGGTCCTTAAAGGCCTTATACCACTCGGCTGGGAAGCCATCCACCCCGGGCGCTTTATTAGCCTTTAGTCTGGAAATAGCTTTCTCTATTTCCACCTTTGCTATTTCTGTCGTTAGGGCTTTATTCTGTTCCTCACCTATAGATGGTAAATCTAATGATTCTAGAAATGTATTTATTTCCTGGGGGCCAGCTGTATTTGGTTCATTATATAGGTCTCTAAAATAATTTTCAAAAATTAGTTTTAGGGTTCCTAATTTTGTATATGGTACTCTCTGCCTGTTGCTTCCTTAGCCTCCATGCCAAAGGTTTCAAGACCCTTGGACCATTCTCATAATATGTCTGTTTAACGAATTTAGCTTTTTTCTCCAATTCTTCCTCAAATGTTTTATTTATTTTCTTTTTGACACTGTTAATTTGACTAAATATATAGGGCTCCTTTCTTTCGATGTGTTCCCTCTCTTGCAACTCAGACAGTTTCTTATATTTTTCCTTTTTCCTATGTGATGTGAAAGCTATAAGCTTTCCTCTAATCACCGACTTTGCGGCATCCCACAGAACACTTAGTGATACTTCTCCATTGTTGTTATTATCCATATAATCTTTAAACTCCTTTTGCACATATTCCTTGCATGTATTATCATTTAAGATTCTTGTATTAAGCTGCCAAAGCGTATTTTTTTCTATTATCTAAATGTAGGGTTAAATATACAGCTGAGTGGTCAGAGATATCTCTGACCCCTATCCTGTAGTCTTTGAGTCTATACCTGTCTGAGTTATGAGCAATATCAATCGAAATCAATTCTTGAATGTATGCCATGATGAGTAGAATCTGTATTGTTTTTCTGTTGGGTGGAAGTCCCTCCATACATCAATCATTCCTAACTCTATCAACATTTTTTTAATCATCCTAGCATTAGGAGTAAGCCCCTTTAATGTGTTAGAGGAGTCAAGTTTAGGCTGTATCTGGATATTCCAGTCTCTTCCACATATTAGAACTCCAGAAGACACAGAAGCAATCAATTGAAAAATTTCCCTAATACAAGATTTGTCCTGACCTGGCAGTATATACACATTGAGTAGTGTTACTTCTTTCTGGTCAAGATATCCCTTAACCAAAACATGTCGACCCTCTTTGTCATGTAATTCAGAGACCGCTTGAAAGTTCACTCTATTAGAAATTAGTATTGTTACCCCCCTCTTTCTGCCCTTCTTATAGGATGAATAGAATGTATTTTTGAAGCCTAATTTTTTAACTTCTCACGTTCTGTGCAATTGAGATGAGTCTCCTGCCAAAATATTACATGTAATTTTTCCTTTTTCATCTTTGCAATAACCTTACCCCTCTTAATTGGATTGTGCAAGCCATTAACATTAAGGGTAATCAACCTATATTCCTGACATTGCATTTGATCCCACAATTAACACAGCTAGATGAGTGATATGCTATTGTTGACCATACTTGAACTACTTTTGAACTATGAAACAAACACAAGTCAATACAAAATAAGGTGAACCAACAAGTCAAAGAACTCAAATTGACCTCCATTCTGAAGTAGTAAACCACCTCTTAATGTTGGGAGGAGTAGTCTAGTTAATCACTAGATTCCCCCTTCAGTGCAACGTATGATAACCCCACTTCAAGAATATATTTTGTGCACCAAATATTTGTTACAACATCTCTTACCCATATTTGTTGGTCAGCTAATTCTCTAAATATAGGCTAAGGGTAAACCTTTACAACTGTAAAACAAAGATTTAGTCTCATACAAAAATGAGAGCTGGTAATTGTATATTCAATCAAATAAAATGAACAGTCTTATTAGGGAGGGGGGAGTCATCGATTAACAAGCAGCAGGTATAATTTTTTACTCCTGCACACTGTGGGAGTTCTATCACTCAGTAAAGTCATTGAGAAATATCCTTAACCAGTCTGATATCTTGCTTACCCAGTCCCTTGCTCTTACAGTATAAAGTTGTTTGTCAACATGTCACCTGCTGTTCACATTATTTCTTAGTCTATCTTGGTCGACGCCGTCCTTTTTGCTAGCGTTTCTGCAGTGTAGTCATGATCAAAATAGATCCTTCTGCCACTGTGGCAAATCTCTTTCTTCTTCCAAGCAAAGTGCAACACCAGTTCCTTAGTTTTGACTTTTTTTGTTAGTTTTGTCAATAAATTGCTACGTATTCCTTTGGAATGCCATAAATGCGGATATTGTTACGTCTCGACCGTGCTTCTAAATCCGTCAGCCTCAACCACTCTATCAGTTGTATTTTTAAGATCCATTGCCACTTCACCTAGCTTCTGTTGGATTTCCTCTCTTATGTCAGCTAATTCCTTCTTCAAGTCACCTCTGAGTCTCGAAAATCGGTCAATTCTAACTTCATCTCCGAGGTCATCGCCTTAATGTCTGCACGGATAGCGGCAATGCTATCCTCCATAGCCGCCGCTGCTAGCTCTGTGTTTTGGCCGCGTCCGCCATTACCCTTTCAGTGTTCCTCAATCATGATCCCCTCAGTCCCTATTTTCTCTCACTTCTCCATTCTCCCAGGCCGCTTTCCCTTGCCCTTTTTGTTTTTTCCCCCCCTTCCATTGTTAGCAAAGATATATTTTGACGATTACTCAGTATTTAAAACGGAAAATAAACTCCGACTGACCGGGAGAGATTTCTTAGGCAGCCATATGCTTCAACGTCCCTACCGGAAGTCTCAGGTCATCCTACTCGTCATCTTCCTCATCTTCATTTTCTTCTGCAAACCAAATTAAGGATACATACTATGCTGGGATGTGGACTGGAAAACAGACAGAGCAAAATCCTTCATAGAAAACAAGTGCAAAACAGTGGGATGGAAGCAAATAACCATCTTCGCTGCAGGAAACATGGCCTCAGATTCCCCTGAACAGTACCACTGTAAACAACCTTACCTTCAGAACAGTGGCTTTAGTGAGAGCTGCATTCCCTCTCACTACTGCACACACAGACACACGCACACACACACACACACACACACACACACACACATACACACACACACACACACACACACACACACACACATTCTGTGTAGCCCCATTAACTCTAACAGGGTGACACAGACCCATGATAAGCTAAGAAAAGCATTTTAAAGAAAGAAACACTCTTTTTGCATAATATTTTCATTAATGCTGGTGGACCTTGCATCTAGTGCTGTGTTAGGCCATTAGTCCAGTCCTCAGTAAAGGGCCTTATCCACCCAGTGTGTATGTGTGTGGCTGTGTGTGCACGCATGCAAGTATGTGTAATCTTGTTTGTTGAATCCCAGTCCGTGGGGAATGCCTAATCTTGACAAATGCACGTGGGTCACACTTTAAACAAAGTGTTGCTCATAAAGGCTTTATGAAGCATACGTAAAGTCTTAATAAACGCGACATAATGCCTTCATAAACCATACACAAGCAAATGTCATACTTCATAAAGGGAGACATAACACTTTCTTATGCTTTGAAATGCCAATTTTCTTTTTTTTCCTCCTAAATTCACTTCTGTTTTTTTTTTTTAGAGAGAGCATGTTCAGATTCCCCTTACAATACGAGACAGTAGTTTTGTGTGCAGAAATGTCGCTTTAAGTTTTATGTCTCCCTTTATGAAGTAAGACATTTGCTTGTGTATGGTTTATGAAGGCACTATGTCGTGTTTATGAAGGCTTTACGTATGCTTCATAAAGCCTTAATAAGCAACACTTTGTTTAAAGTGTGACCCACATGTGCTTGTTGCCACATTGCGTGCCGCCCTTTCCAAAAGTAAATTGCATGGAAAGTGGCCAGGGGGATGGTAAACAAGACAAGAGCTTGGTCTGAGGATGAGGGCTATAAGCTGCTTTGTCTGGGAGCGGGGAGAAGGGTCGGTATGCAGGTCACTGATACACTGATGGTGCACAACATGCTAGCATTAGCAGTGACCTTTCACATTATTGTATAATTTTAGTTAATAAAATATTATATACTGTTATGCCTGTAATCCCAGTAACACTGTGCTTATTAAGGAAATAATACTGACCTAAAGACAAACATAAAGGACATTTTATCTATTGCATGAGAGCGTAAACGTTATACGAAAACACTGCAATCAAATTAAATGTGCAATGAGTAAACTGAAGAATGCACTTATCACGGCTGTGGGTTGCATTTAATTTTATGTAGTCTGACAACCATGCATGCATGCGCATGCCAATTCTGTTTCACGGAACTGAAAAAAGCATGTCTGCAGGGGTACATCGTTTTATTATGTTTGTTTTGATGAGGTCATCATAATCTGCCTGGTTCGCCGTGACACTTTGTCCTGAACGGATTTAATCTGGGGCTGTCTCCCCGCAGTTCCGCACATCTTTATTGGCTGTCGGCAGCCAGCCATTAAATGACTGAGCCAATCACAGAGCAGCAGGGTTGTCATTTCAGGACTGTTTGAGCTTCAGCAGAATACGCATAAGTGGTACTTTGAGCATTCACTTTACAAGAAGGAAGGGGAGCAAATATGAAATATTCTGTAACGTCAATCCAAGCTAATTTTCAGGGCGAATACATGGATGCTCACACACAACAACAAGCACAGCGTTAACTGTGTAAATGATACCATTTATTGAAAATCCGGACGCCTCGCTCCACCCACCAACAGAACGAAAGGCCCACGCTCCTCACAACGACGCTTTTCCATCATCGCCCCCCAGTGGTGGAATGAACTCCCCACCCCCCTGAGAACAACTCCTTCAATCCAACCCTTCAGACGTGCGCTGAAGACACACCTCTTCAGACTCTACCTGGACTGATACCTCCCTCTTCGACCTTGTAACTTTGACGTTGAGAACCTGACTCCTGTCTTGTACTTGTTGCTCACTTACCTAGGTAGTATAGCGGTACTCCATTTTTTCTGTAATTGTATTTGAGATGCAATCCTAGTTCAGATTAGTTGGCTCGCGTCACTGACCTTGTGCTCAGCTTCAGCACTATTTGCATTGTATGACCTGTACACATCTTGCTCTTGTGCCTGTTGTTTGCTCACTATTTGCACTTTTGTACGTCGCTTTGGATAAAAGCGTCTGCCAAATGAATAAATGTAAATGTAAATGTAAAATCCACAATGGCTAAATTTGAAAAGACCTCTCACATTGCCTTCCTTGCCATTAAAGTTGCTTCATTTTTTGGCAGTATGAGGTATGGGTAGAAGTTAAATATGTTTATTTACTCTGGAATGTGGGTTTTTATTTGGTTCTTTCTGCGCAGACTGAGGAAAGGGCAGTTGGCATGCCCTGGTGCGCCTCACACTCCAAACGGTCCTGAAGAATCAGTACTTCAGGCTGGACAAGGGAGGTGGTGTTGGTGTGCAAAGGTCTTCCACTCGCAGTCACCTCCGCATGTGACTGACGCCCCTCCTGCCTGCCTCTCTCTTCCCCTCGGTAAATGCAGGCGCGACAACTGGAAACGTGCACATCACAGAAAGGGCCCTATGCTGGAAAACACAGGGAGAGCTTCTAAAAATGTTCACACAATACCTAAGTACTTTACCGACAAACAATGCACCGCGGTATCCACGGAGGCTCTGGGAATTCAGCACAATACATCTTTTTCTCTCCCCTTTTTCCTGTCTTCATTAAAAATTAAACAGCGGCCTCACCAATGTTTATTTTTAGAGGAAAGCGTTCGGTGCAGGTTTTCATCTGAAGGGGAGCGCTATTAACGCATGCCTGCATCTGACTGCCTCTGGAGGAGAACGGCGTTTTGCCATTGTTGCGGTGAGGGAAAGTTATTGACAAGGTAAGAATATGCACCATTTGAGCAGCACAAACAGTGAATTGTAATTTTTTTTATGCCAGAATATTTCAGGTAAGTACATCATGAAAAATACTGGAGCGGCAATTTGAATTCTTCACCTTTGACAGGAGGGCCAGAGTGTCAAGTACGGAGAGCTGAAGCAGGACCCGTAAACCCACAGATATTCAACTTCAGCACCATAATAAATGGACTACAGTTTCATTATATGTCAGGGAGTTTGGTTAAAAGTACCGGGGGGCAGTGTTGTGCAAGTTCACACTTCACGAGAGCTAGCTCTAAGTTCAGTTCACACAGATTAACACGAACAAGTTAACGTTCATAGTTCACAGTTTTGAATTTTGAACAAGTTCACAGTCCCAGTTCATTTCTTTCATTTTTTAAATGACCTGCTCCAGGGACTATTTTACACGGACATCTACACGCACAGTGATTCTTACGCGGGATATGGGCAGTTGGTTGCGAGCCGTCGAGCTGTCTATCTGACAAGTTGCACTAATAAAAATGTCTCAAGTATGGGATAACGCCGTCCATGTTCATTCATCAAGCAGTAACTTGAACACACCCAAGGATTCTTAAGCTTGCGCAAACCTGAACGAGCTCAAGTTCACGTTCTTTAGTTGCAAACGGATACGATCAAGTTCACCATTTACCGAAAAAATGAGCACGTTCAATGCCTTTGTCAAGGGAATTATCTCAGAGAATTGTCAAAGTTTCCCCTGCACTTCATCTGAGCCATTTGCTGTGGTATGTGTTAAACCCACGCATCATTACATACTGATCAAGGCAGAGGCTCCTCCCCCACAAGACTGACAGGTGCAAGGCCCCCAAATGGCTCAGCTGGCAAGGCACTCATCTTGAGCGCAAGCTGAGCCTAGCAATTAGGGATCAATCCCAGCTGCGCCATTAGACGACAATGACTGCGAACCCATGGCAGAGAAATTAGGCTTCATTCCGCCAAGGTCTGGTTTGTTTTGCCAACAGGGTTTCAATGTCTCTCCATTCTCCAGCACCCTGCAATTCATCAGGTACCTGCGAGTTGGTCAGATGATGTCTTTTTTTTTTTAGTACTTTTCCTGTACTCTAGAATCACCAACTCTAGAATCAACAATTGTACATTAGGCTTGACTCACTGCTACAACACTCATGTGGGAGACTTCCACTTTGCTAATATAAGGCATCTGCACAATCAAGCATCTCTTAGTGGGGACATCAGTAAACATTTTAACTGCATTTTAAGAATGCCTGGATGCATGACATTTACATGACATTACTGGCGTTTAGCAGACACTCTTATGTAGAACGACTTACATCAGTTAGAGTAATTTTTTTACAATGTTATCCATGTATACAGCTGGATATTTCCTGAGGCAATTCTGGGTTAAGTACCTTATCCAAGGGTACAGTAGCAGTGCCCCAGGAGGGAATCGAACCAACAACCTTTCGGTTACGAGTCCTATGCTACACTGCCGCCCCAGTGCCTGTATGCCTCAGTGTGGACAGAGGTAAACAGACACCCTTTTCCAGTAAAAGCTCTTCATTAGCATTAAAATGACGCTGGCAGCTACACATTGGAGTGGAAAAAAAATTTTCAGGGTCCAAACAAACGACATCACCCGAGGCGCAGTGTCCCAGGGAGCAGTTAATCGTGTAATTATCGCATGTCCGGGCAGAGGGCTGAATTAGTGCGGACCCCATTGTTCATATTTGCATCAGGGACAACTCCGCCCGCCCCTACCTTTGGCTCTGACAGCAGAGAGCCTGCTCGCTTTCATTCTGTAATTAATCGAGCAACAATGCGGACCTTCTTGTCACCTCCCCCCCCCTCAAAGGAGGGCACGTTGAGCAAAGAAAGGGTTCGGGAGGCAGTGGTAGGGGTTGGGAGCGCCCCACCAGAGGGGTCTGAATGTCACCTCTACACGAGGCACACACACTCCAGTTGCTTTACTTTACAGGTTTATCTTTGAGGGGGTGGAGGAATGCATCCTCCTGGTAATGGTGGCTGGACAAGGAGAGGGGGCATGGGGGATGGATGGGGGGTAACAACTTCAAATGACCTCATCTTCATCTGATTTGCTAAAACTCATTTTGGTCAGATGTGGGATGGATGCCCTACATTTTAGTTCCACGGCTTAGCACCTGCTTAGGGTGGCTATCTGCAGTGTCCTATTGGCTCAGTCAATCCCCACACGGCACAGCTCTAGGCAAGCAGTGACGTGAGAGAGCAATAACCGCAACAGTTCCACCAGTGCACTACGCCACAAATCAACATCATATCAATGATGCCTGGAATGCTCCCCCAGAAAGCCCAACGCCCTGTTGCCTTTGCCCGACAAGGACAGGGTTCAGCCTGGGCAGGTATTAACACGAATCGTACCTCGGGGCATGACCATCCCAAGCAGAGACGAATAGGTGGGATAGACTGGACAGCCCGTGAAACTACCATCATGCATGGAGAGCGGAGATAAGGGACTTAAAGAAATGTGAATTTGGTAATCCGGTTAATTTGCATGTTTCACCTGCGCTCGACGGGCGAATGTGAGGGAAAGGTCAAGCGATTCACACTGAGCATGTGTGGGCTCAAGGGCATGAGCAACCTAGGGGAAGTCAGGGTTTGACAATGCTTATCACCTGCGGATTATATGCATATGTATGAATTCACATGCTTAACGTTTCACTGTATGAAACAAGACAATATTTCAATACACATGCTGTATCTGAATAAATCTTGAATTTGCACGCAAAAAGATTTATTTTGGTACAAGCGATATATTTTCGTAACCGCATGTAAAGCTGGTAATACAGTATGCCACACAAAATGTAAACTGTAGTTACAGAAATAGTTATGTCATTTCTATTGTTTACATAAATCACAATTTCCAATTGTTCCAATTCCACTAATGCAGCTGTAAACTCAGGAGAGAAGATTGCAGACTCAGTTAGCAGAAACTGCATAAACTGGTTTCCATATGTATAAAGACCCATGGGAGGAACTAGCTGGACCTTGACAACCCCCACCTTCCCTGCTAGAGGATCACCTGTCAGCGCACCAAGATGCAAACGTAGGTAAGAGGCCATTAAAAGCAGCTTTATTAATTTTTAAAAGTGGTTTAAATGGAGCAATTCATAACAAATCACAGGCATTTGCTGGAGTAACCTCTGCTGCCCCTCTCCTTCCAACCCTACTGCAGAACTCCAGTCCACCCCTCATCTCTCTTTCTCTCACTCACACACACACACACACACACACACACACACACACACACACACACACACACACACAGGACAGGACTGACAACCAAGAGACTCCTTACCTGGTAGCAGGGTGGCGCTCCTGCAGTTCTTCCAATTCACACTCCTCAAGCCAGCTGGAGTCAGCTCTTCCCCTGGCGAGCAATCTGGATCGGTCTCCTCCTCCCTCGTTGTCATCTCAATGCCCAGGCCAGCTGGTCACTGTTCTCTTGGTCCCATGACACGAACACCGGATACACAGAAGGAAAACTATCAAAAGCAGCACAATACAAGCACCACAAAAAGGGAATGCTCCCCAAAATACACATAACTGGGCAAGACTCACTCCAAAACCCCAGGTCTTTGCACTGACCTTTCCTCCTGGCTGATCACACAACTGCTTAAATGCAGCTATGGAGCTCTGAGCTATACCCCAAAAACAGGTGAACCGGAATATTCTCTGAGTGGCTAATAATCACACGCACCTGGATGTGGCTTAGCTCCCCAAACTCCCTGTTTTACCTCCTGAGACCCACAGATGACTTTGTCATACATGACCTCTACCCCTCATATACGTCAAAAACATGTAAATTTATTGTCTGCAAAATCTCCTTTTGCTGATCCGTTGACTAATGCCATCATTAGGAACACCTGGGCAATTTGTGCCATTCGGAGCATTTTCACTGTAAATGTGATGAGCGAGGGCAAACGTTTAGGGGAAACCTTTGAAGGTCAGTGCAGTTTCCGCACAGGATTGAGTTGCCTCCTCCCCTCTCCCCCCAGCTGAGTTTTGAGGACCTTACCACCGGATCTCATGGATGTGCCATGGATATCCTACCTGCTACCATTCATTAATGTTACCGTAATACCAATACACTGTCTATCATCAGGGCTTGTTATATTCCTTGCGTGGTTGTATATGTGTGTGTGTGTGTGTGTGTATGCACACACGTGTGTGTATGTCTGTGTGGGTGTGTCTGTGTGTGTGTGCTGGGAGGAGGTCTTTGAAGCTGAATGTGGATTCGCACAGTGCTCTTCTACATGAGCAGTTCTTTCCGTGCATCGTTTGTGCATCACCATTATAATGGCATGGTATGGCAATTACTGTCACACGTACCATACTTACACATGACTCCCCCGACAGCTAACATTTTTATGCCACTGTTGATATTGAGTTGGGATATCACAGTCCCGCTTCAGAGTATGACAGACATGTTCTTCTTGGTCACTTGCACTGCTGGGCAATAGGAAAATTTCCCAGCACCGCCAGTGGCATAGAACACCCTTACATGGTGAATAGAGCTCCACCTGAGCAGGAGCTCACCTGTACGTTCAGAAAGCACATCCCAGTAAACACACAGTCAATTTGTGAAGCCCAATTAAAGCTTCTGATGGCTCTCGGGTACCTGTGACCCTGTGGCGCACAACGGCAGCGCCTGCCTCATTTGCGAGCGAAAGCCGTACAATAAATCCCTGAAACTTTAATGGCGATTGATTATTTCAGGGTTTAAATTGGCTCCTTTCCCACAGGTGATATTGGATGTGCTTTGAAGTCTAAGCTTAGAACTCCACTAATACATGACTAGGCAGCATGTGGAATGAGATATATCACAGCTCACATCTACATAGCAGCCACTGAAGAGTGGTGCACAAAGTCTCTCTATATAGACATTGAACAATCAGGGTACATTGACTTGTCCACAGACTTTTGAACTTTTCATAGAAACAATGACTAAATTAAATGCATGCAAATTATTATATTTATGAAAACCATATGAAGCATGTATAATTACACATTTGCAAATTACATCTTACAACCACTCAGGAACATGAATAATGGTTATTTGGGATACCTGCATGAGAATTTATAAGAATATAACAATATGTGTTCTTACAGGAATGTTAAACCGAATCATAAACCTGATGGAAACACAAATACTACTGTTTAGGGGTGACCCCGAATAGTCGACTATTCGACGATTTGATCTAAGGAGCCTGATTCGACTGCCAATCACACAGTCGAATCGTGGCAAAATGTGGTTATGAAACAAGGATCATTCCATTCCGGTTATATGGGGGTGCTGAATGTCTGATTTTACATGGAATTGCTTGGTTTCTCCCAATAAATCATGATATATAGCCTATTTTGTTATAAATATCAGCCTATTAATAATACTGTTAATAAAAATTGGAAAATAACTTGTGCTTTTAATCAATCTCCTTAGTGTGCGTGTTGCACTATCCAATTTTGTGGGACCATCGGAGCAGAATCTTGGCTGGGCTTTAAATCTTTTTAGCTACCTAATAGCTCACAATGTCTGGGAAAAAAACTTTAAAAGTGTGGGACCATTTTGAACAAGTCAAACATTATCCAAAAAAAGTCAAATGCAAGACTTTTTTCTCTTTCAACCTGTTCCCCTTTATCCTCTTTGATTAACAATAAAACAAATAATTCACAGAATAATTGACACCAATCGCGTAAATAGAGTAAATTATTATGCTTGTGAAACAGTGCAGATTGTCTGTAGTTTGTGTGCTTGCGAAAGGTACAGCGTGAGATTGTTTAATTAACAAGGATGGCACTTATCAATTTAAATTACGTGAAATGCTCATGACACATCACAGCTTTTGTGAGGTCTGTGTTCTAAACGTTATTGTTCATTGCACTCAACCTAACCTAAACGTTTATTCTCAGTAATTTAAATTGATTTAACTAAAATTAGCTCTGTTTTGTAATTTGAATTTTGTAACACAAGAAAGCTATAATGTGAAACATTTAAGAGAAAGCTTTGGGATTACTTGCCACTTAATTATTAAAATTGCCATCCTTGTTAATTAAACAATCTCATGCTGTAGCTTTTGCAAGCACACAAACATTAACGTTGACGTTGTTCTGCACTTCATGGCATTAAAATGTTCATTTTATGTTAATGTTAAGGAATCGTTTAACTAATAATGTTTATTCCATATTGCCTTTAATTTATAGCTTGTAGGGATTCACCTTAACTTATAAATTTAAAAATCCAAGGCATGTGTTAGCCCCTTTGTTATTTAAACCTATATTTTGTTATGGTCATTTTTTATATGCCACTTTGTTTGATGTTTGATATGCTGACACTTGACAGTGGCCTCGTTTCAGTTTTGGTCATTTCATTATCAAGTTGTTTCTGTGTGCGACAAATTGTTTAATTGGGTGTTTTAGCTCTTTTGTCTGGTGTGGGGAAAAAATGGAAGCCAATTTCGCAAATGAGAATATGGATCAATGAGCAAAAAAAAAAAAAAAACATGATTCGACAATCAGTTGACGATAGGCAAGACTTGACGAATCAGATTTGACTATGTAAATTCTTAGTCGAGGACACCCCTACTACTGTTCATCAACATACAGCTCCATACTGGGAGGTTTCTGCAATCTAGTTCCTAGAAGAGTCCTGATTTTCTGTTTTGGCACAAGAGGTGGATAAATCTTGTCAGCTTATGGGGTTCATTGTGAAAATCAAATTTAAAATCCAATTACTTACATACTCCCTCTTGAATGTAACAGCAGAACTAACAGGAGAATGCTTTCTGTTTGTTAATAACAGGCAGTACCTTGATCCTGATCTCATAGTTATTGTGTGAGTTGTCATGCCAGTATTTTTCCCTTATTTGTTGTGTAATATAAAGTCTCCCATTGTTGGATTGTGTGGTTTCCAAAATGTATAAAACATTCCAACCTAAGATGGAACTGCACTAGATCATTATACCCCTTTTCCACTGTAGAGCTGGACCCAGGTTTGTTCATTATTAACTCAGTGTCATTTAACACTGAGGTAGTTAAGAAAGTGATAACTACATCCTCTCTTCATTTCTGGAACTTTGACCCTTTCCTGTGAAATGGAGCAAACCTAAATGGTTAGAGAGGACATAAATTCATATGGTAATATCCTTATTTTCGCACCAATGAACATTTTTTTCCGATGCTTGTATGTTTCCTTGTTTGTTGTAATTATGGCATTTCTCAGTATGGATTGCTCGGGGGAGGGGGTAATCTCATTTCATAATCTCCTTTTTTTATTTCTCAGGTTCGTCATGGTAGTGAGCTCATCTCTTGCTTGGATGAAACCCTTATTGGTCACTTGGCTATAAAGCCTTCTGATCATGAAGGATCTTCTACACAGCTCATCTACAATAAACCTCCACAAAAAACAATGGTCCTTGTCTTTTCCTTGGGTTGCGTAAGCCATATGAAAATGGCAAGCACAACGATTTTTATTAGAGTCAGGCGTGCTTAGGAGAAGAGCTATTGCTCACAATATGGCATGTATCATGATACAAGTGTCATGATAAGATATGCATCACAATGCATGTCACATTACATGGAGAAACTTTACTTCTTTGCACAATATTTAGTAAGTATGTATTTTTATTTAAAATGCATATATTACTTCAGGGGCCACTCAAATAACAGGTACTAAAACCACAAAAAAAAAGCTGTAAAACTTTGCAATAGCCAGATGTCATTCAATAAAGGCAGGCTAATGCAAAATTCGCCTTCAGTAATGATTTGAAAGAGAAGCCTCATAGATCCAAAAATGGGTGAGGCTACCACATGACTCACTGATTTGAACTAATAACGTTATGCTGTGTCTTCTGGCTGTTTCTTAAAGGTCTGTGGCTGACAGGCTGTGATCTCGTGATTGGTAGCCCCACCCAGTTTTGCGGGGTTCACTATCTCATCACTAGCCTTGAAGACCACACAGAAAACTTCTGTCTCTGTGACATCACATTTCATTATATCACAATGGACATTACATTTTGTGTTCTATAATGAATGATTTGCGGTAAGACTGTTTTGGAGGTGTTTAGGACAACAGCCTTCTGCGCTGACTACACAGAGGTGTTAGGCAGAGCAGGGTGAATCCAAACACAGAGATCACTCAGAGACACTGGTTGGTTGTAAGAAACCAAAGTTTCCTTTCTGAAGGCTGGAGAACAAAAGGCAGGCTTAGCAAAAGCATGGCAACTCAAAACTGAGCAATAAGCAAGGGATAAGGCGGGGCTTAAATAACAGACAAAGCACATGAACACACTAATTGAGACAGTAAACAAACAGGAAGTGAAGCCATCCGGTGGTAGTCCTGGGAAGCAGCAGCCAGAAACCCAGACAGGATGTAATGAAGACACCTGTTGGTGATTATGGGAAGCAGCAGCAGCCGAGGATTCTTTGTGTGGCATTACACCATGTGCATCAGTCCATCTTGCTTCTCTCTCATGTCCCTTACACCTGGTGAATTTTTATCAATCTAATCTTTTTACAATTCTGGTTTATAGCTTCTCTCTCATTACAGCCCTCATCATCCTGTTCTGTTGCAGTTCACTGCTATCGTTCATGTCGTGCAAATGCAACCCGATGTCTGCACAGATGTTATGATTAGACAACCTGGTCATAATGGATCTCAAGCAGTAGCAATAACCTGTGTTACATAACTATAATATTATATTTAAGCTCAAACAGCACAGGCATTGAAGCGAGTAAAACGTTCTGTCAATTACTCCACTGGACTGGACTAATTACCCATGGCATAATGCAACACACCAGGTGAGTCTGTTGGAGGAATTAATGTTCAATAAGCACCAGTTAACATGAAGGGTAATGAGTTTGACGAATGCTGTTTCTTTGGGTAAGAGGACAAGATTTCTGCTCCCTCATGCTGAGAGCTTGAACGTTTATGTCTTGGTGCACAATTACAGCTGGACAACTGGCACACAGAGCCTGCCTGCTTCTGCTTTCAACTACCCTTCTGACAGTTCAGTTAAAGAGTTGATGGCCTCTAAGTACTGTAGCACATCTATCTGCATTTCACTTGAATTCAACGGGCCATCCTTGAGAGCCGCGCTGAAAACATTAGGTCAACCCCGGCATTAGTAGCAATAAAGTAATGATGCTTCTATTACAAAAAAGCCAAACATACTTAAACAGGAGATCCACTCCGTTCCACAGGGAAACATTCCTGACAGCCACAAAAATGGGGACACGTGCAATTACTGCTGTACCAGTAAAAAACGAATGTGCAAGGATTTGTTCCCACATGAAAAACAACTGTATTTTCAAAATAAAACTATGTAGTTATGCCATGAATGTGTGATTAACATGTATATTGAAGAACTAAAGGTGATTGCCATCTAACATAAATGGAAGACAGCGGGGGTTGGTATGGTGCTCGGGGGCCTAGGAACAGAAAGCAAAGCTGGGAACAGGAGACACGACCTGGCACAAGTGTTCAAAACCACAGATCACAAATGCACGGCCTCTGAGGTCCAATCAATCAACAGGAGCTGGACTTGGACTAAGGGCAGGATACACTAACATACTGACACACTATCTGAGTAGGCTCTGACACAGGTATTCTTTCATATACATACTATAACATTCCAGTATATATGTATATACGCACACAGACAGACACACACGTGCATATATACATATTATTTGGTCTGTTGCTTTCGGATTAATGTGCATATCAATGAGGTAGAACTTTTAGTAGGGCAGCTCTGCTCAAGACACCAGTGAATACCTTTTGAATAAATTCATTTAAGTTCTATGATGCCTCTCTTTCAGTACCCAAGAGCATTTCCACTGAATACATTCAGACAAGTGAGAGAGAGAACCTACAACTAAGCACACCGTAAACAGGAAGACGTGTCACATAAAGTAGTCGTCAAATAATTACAAGCTCTCACACGTCCTTTTGAATCTTCAGACACTGGAGGAGACTACATGCAATTTTAATGCCTCCAGGCACCATATTAAATAGAAAGGCTGCTCTTGCACGCCACTGTTGGCGCAGATACCTGTTTTAATTCTGGGGGGTGCGGGAGAGACTATTTGCATTGTACCCTAAGGGGCCAGTCCTTTTTTATTCGCCTGGAGTGAACCTCAAAAACTGGGGTACTCTTCCCCCTGCACAGACAAGCACCGCCTATTTCTTTTAGGCAAACTCCGTGGTTGTCTGCCTGTGCCAGAAAGGCGGACAGCAAAATGGGAAAAGAAATAAACTGCCACAGTTGTACTGTTTGCCACTGTTTCATCACCACGGGGAGGATGCCGTTTTTGTGTTATTTTCATTTTAGTGGAACACTTTAAAGTGTAAAGACTGCTATTCTCGTATACTGTAGCAATGTATTCTGTACACAGCTCTATGTGCTCTACTGCCTGCTGTTATTATTCCACATCAATGCCATCATTTCAGCCTGGACTTTCTCACCATTTTCCTTATCTTTGACTAAAAAATAGAAAACGGTTCTTGTCATTCACTTTGGTGACTTCGGCCTCCTGAAACTGTGCTTGAAATGTAATGCTGAATTAACTTAGTTAACACTTAATTATGAGTCAAAGTTAAAGACTACATGTGGACTGAATACAACTCTTGGTCCCCTGTGCTTTCTTGCTCCATTCTGGGGCTGCCATTAATAAAGGAATTTGTGCTTGACTTCATGGTCTGCTGTAGAGAAGCATTTCATTAAAGAATAAAAGAATAGGTCTTACAGAATATATGGATGCATCTTATGATATATAATATGGTATAAAACAATAAATCTAACTGTAATTCTCAGCAAGTGTTACAGCTTTTTTTCTTTTTGTTACTTGAACAACAGAAGTTTGTTAGTCTTTGAAACTGTTGAAAAATGTTGCGTATGCATATAAATGACATGCCGTGTGTTTCCATTACTCGAAGTTCAAAACCAAGTGTCTTGTAGTTTGATTGAATCCGGCACCTTCCCTCGTAAATCCCCATGCACCTTTTGCTGCGTTGCCTGGTTCCCACAGAAAATCTTGACGTGACAATTCAAGGCACACTCGTCTGAAAACTTCAAATGATCGTCAGCACCAAAGAAAATTCTGTGTAAATTTCGGCTGAGTGGGACAGTCCAAAGAAAACTCAGCAGAGCCGAGAACACAGAGCTAGCTGCAAAAGTGAGAAGAGAAGGTGCGTATTGTGTGTAAATGGGACATAAGTTAAAATCTTGGAGAAGCTGAAAAGAGTGGGTCTAAGAAGTCAGATTTAATCTTTCTCAGACCGCCAGCTCCAAGGAGATATACCAGAAACCATTTTTTTTAGCTCTGACTCAGTGGTCAGGAAGAGGCCCAGCATCACAAGTGCCAAATTTCTACCCTGCAAAACAAGAGGCGCTGATTGCAGCCACAGAACATCACACGGAAAATGCACAGCTGCCATTTCGCCATTCCAGAGCCGCCCGAGACATTGGAAGCCAGACTAAAAACTCACAGAATTGATGAGTGCCTTTGGCAAACCACTGGCCCAGGTCACCAACTGTGGCTACACGAAATGAAGAATTTGATTGTTGACAAGGGCAGGGACCTTTCTCAGGTCTGTTTCTCCTGTTCATTCTACCTGCTGCCTTGTGGATGGGAAGACATGAGCGATTCGGCAATTGGAGGGCAGTCTGTGATGGGGGCGTCCCAAGACGGGCAAGCGCCAGTAGAGAGAAGCATCACATTGGGAGGAGCCATCGTGCCAGCAGTGGCCGATTTGGAGGAATCAGTGTTTCGCTATCAAGGAAAAAGTCTTTTGATTGTTTTGCAGGAGTCAGTGGTTGATAGACAGCTGTACCTCAGCTCTCATGGGGTCCATAACATTCCGTGCTTCCTTTACTCATCACGAATACTAAAACAGTTAAATAACATATGGTAGAAATGTAAGATGAAAATCATGACCGTTTCTTTAACTTGCAACTCAAGGTTCCACTCAGAAGTAAAATACTGAAAATATAGTCCTGTTGAGTCATATTGTGTCAGCACATTGTTAAATTCAGGGTAACTACAAGGCCAGAACATTTCTTTATCTAGCATGGAAAATGCATTTTAAAGCAAGCACATTTGGATTATTGTATAACTGCATTGGTGTAAACCTGCCATGTTGAAATACCCAAAGTAATACAATATTCAGTATCCTTACTTCATACACCCCTGCCTTGACAGTTCTTCACCTTCCTTCTCTGGAGATGAGCACTGCGCTGTAATGAAGCGTGCTACGCCCGACCTGCTGTGAAATTCAGACACGTCTTACTTACACGTTTCTCTTGCAGCCCGGCCTCCAGGCCACAGAGAAGCTGGGGAAATCGTGGTGAAACCTCCCAGGTCTCAGGTGCCATCCTCCAGATTTGATCAAACCCAGAAGAGTCACCTCAAAGGAAAGCCCTATTCTATGGAAAACAAAATGAAACGTGGTTGCTTTCAACCGACTCCGGCCCAAATGGTAAAGGATCGTAATCCAGGAAACAGGAAGAGGTGTGGCATAAAATTAGGGGCATCCAGTGACCTCTAGTAGTAGTTAATCTGGGGTGGTTTGTTTGTGTACGCCTGAACAGCACTTCCACAGCAGGTGGCTGGGCCGTATCAACTGAATCCAGTGGTATTCCCTCTGTAATATTCTCACGGATAAAGTCTTATGATGTAAGCTTCCTTTGACCCATATCAGAGTATTCCCAATCTTCTGAACACTGCCAGACTGGAGACCCTTATATCTCTGCTCAGCTACCACTCCTGGGCAGTTGTAAGTCATCCCTAAGGCATAAGGCTAACCACCTAATGGCCTAATATGGAGCCCCCTTAGGACAGCACCAGTCAAGGGCATCAACTGTTCTGAATTGTCACCATATTCTCTATGTCATAAAGTTTATTTATTGGGGGCTTGCAAGCTGTAGGTTGCAGGTTCAATTCCCAGGAAAGGGGTCTGCTGTTGTACCCTTGAGCAAGGCAATTAACCTGGATTACTTCAGGAAAAAAAAAACATTCAACTGTCAAAAAATGATGAATATGTGAAATGTGGGCTTAAATTGCCCTGGACTGTGGCATCCGCTAAAGGACTAAATGATAAAACCACAAGACAAATAGCATCATTTCTACAAATATCATTGACAAAGCATTAGAACAAAAACAGAATCCAAAACAAACAGAAAAACAGCAATGCGAGGTGAAAAATGTAATGGTCCCAAGCTCAAGTCCTTCTGACATGAGTCCTACCACATTAAATAGAAGAACCAAGGACCAAATAGACTATATAGTAACAACACCCACATGTGTAAACTATTATATATATTTTTACAATACACTTCTGCGATACTGTCCCTAAGAAGTGAGGGAACACATGACGAGGTCCACAATTTCTGGCAACTTGATCTTTTCCCAAATACTCTTGAATATTTGACATGAATAATTCACATAGAACAAGGTGTACTTTACATCAGTGCATCTTGATTATTGTGTGTGATTTTAAGAAGTGTGTGTGTGTGTGTGTGTGTGTGTGTGTGTGTGTGTGTGTGTGTGTGTGTGTGTGCATACATATATATGAGCTAGGCCCTTCACTGTGAACCGGGTCAGCTCACAACAGTTGCATTTTGATAGCCATGAGGCAATAACATACCCCTTAAGCGCAGGATGGGAAGTGACACCCCAGAGAATGCCTCTGGCAGGCTGTATAGCCGAGCCCATTATCTCCACCCAATCAGAAGATTGCACCAGCACACTCCCGGTATAAACTAATACAGCTCTCACTGTCGGTGCATCTTTTCCCACTTGCACAGTAACGCTCGGTAGTAAACACAAGTTTGTGGATCTGCTCTTTGTTTTAGCTCAGAAAAAAATATCTACATTGCTCAACAACCTCAGCCTGAGTTTACACCCACCCTCAATTAGGCATTCAATTTTTGTTTGTTTTAAATGAAACATATAGCAAGAAGTCAAAACTGGCCTTAAAAATAAACATTAGCATATAACCATTTTGCATGAAAATTCAAGTCTACCCCCCATCTACACAGTAGTGGGTCAAAATGATGTACTTAAGCAGGTTCTGAGTAATGGCAGTTGACAAACCTTATAGACTTTGGAGGCGAGCAATGTGAGGCCTAACCTACAGTAATGCGTTTATCTGCTTTTATTTTGCCATTTTTTGCCTTAGTCTACTTCTGAAGAGGTGGTTTTGCACATTTCCATGGTCGGCTATAAAAACTGCTTGCAGACAGCTGTCATTGAAAGTTAACAATTGTAATATTAAAACATGTCTGCAAAGTGATGGGGATTCAAGGTAGAAAATGCCCAGCCGTTATTTCTTGTCCAGATATCCATCTCAGGTCATTGCCTTGAGATAATTATAAATCCTTTCGACAAGGCAGACCATAATATTTTATCCGGCTGCCCAACTTCCAAGGCCTGTCTTGAGGTTATTGGTCTAGACAGGGTTTTTTTTTTTTTTTGCAAACTTTTTTTTATTATTTCTTTTTCCATCATCCCTTGGAAAATTGAAATAAAAAAGTTATTTATTCCTGCGTCGAGACAGAGGGCGAGGAGAAGAATACAAGAAAGAAATTCCATCTATTTTTACTTTTGTTTGTTTCTGCCTCTCCAAACCTCCCCCACCCCTTGGACTCCATCCTTGTCCACTTTTTTACCCTGAATCGCCTTCAACTCCCATTCACAACCATCCCACAGTCACGTGTGTACACCACATATGCATGTGCACACCAACAAGCGCAAACAATATTACAGCCCGTCTGCGAATCGGCAGTGACAGTTTCTTGATCCGAAACGGTCTTCCACAGTCCTGCTGCGGGGTAGTGGGTGTTCGGCGGTGAAGCCGAAAAAAGGAAGACTCGTCATCGATAGCGGCCCGGCTCGGCTCGGCAGGAGACCCAGCTCGCGGTCTCATCTCGGCATTGATTAATAGCCCGCCCCTGTGTTCTCGGGCCCCGGCGTGATCAGAATGAGAACTCCCGCGCTCTGTGGGAGGCGGCCCTGCCGAGTGACTCCCGGCCTAATTTGGTCCTTCTGCGGAGCCCGCGGCCCTGTCTCCGTGACCTCGGGCATTTCGCTGGAGGCGCCTCTGAGCGGCCGCGGTAATTCGTTCCAGCTCGGCAGCATCACCTAATGCCCTCTGACTCAGCGGGTGGACAGCTGACATCCAGACATCGGGCTTCTCACTTAATGTCTCCCTCGCAGCCTGGCGTAACGCTATCTGTCAGACTGAAGTGAAGATAAAGGCTACACACATGCGCACACTACTCTCTCTCACACACACACACAAATATACCACACATACACATACACCGCCCACACAGACACATACATAAACACATATACTCTGTCTCCATGACATTTGTAATTAGCATTTTAAATCAATGACATCAATTCTGACTCCTCAGCAGTGCTGAAATTGGGATACATGGATGCATTACCCTGACTCAGATAAGCGTTGCAGTGTCTACAAAGGCAAAATTAGGTGAAATGCTTTCAACAAAGCAGGAGTATAAATAGGTTAGAGAGGCATTCATAGGTGGACACAGTGCAGACTTTTGCAATGAGTAAACACAAAGACCTACTATATTTAGTGGAAAGCCAAGATGGGAACAGCATTTATGGTACGAACAATGAAATGGTATCAGTGACAGTAACAGTACAATATTGTTTTATCTGGTTAGCAGGTACTCTTCTCAAGAGACATGTGCCAAGGTTAATTTTAGCAGAATATCCATTTACCCAGCTGGGTGTTAACTGAGGCAGCTCAGGTTAAGCTCATGGGATCTGAGCCTGCAGTCTTGTAGCAGCAAGTCAAATTCCCTGACCACTACTCCACAGAGATGCCCGCAAATAGCAGCCTCGCCTTTCTGCATAGCACTTTCAGGCTAATGCTAGAGTGATTTATGCATTGATAGTAGCTGTCGCAGCTTTGATTATTGTAGCACTTACCCTGTATTTTCAGTATGGCATGAGTTATCGTAGCACTCTGTGATGTATCGAGTCATGTTCAAATGTGCTCTGTTTTTTTTTTTCCAGTCTTGTTCTTCATGGAGTCTTATTAGATGCACTTATGTAACTTTGCTCTGTTATTCACCAAATGTTAAAGTTGCACTGTACATGCCTTGAGAGGCGATTCAGTTAAAAAAAAAAAAAAAACGAGTCAGCCACTGATGGGTCAGACTTTATCATTTAAATTAGCACATGTTAATCATCAAAGACACATTCACAACAATCTGCGTGTTGAAAAGCTTTTCCTGCCCTTTTCAAGCTCACAAGCCTCCAGGTCACAAAAGCAAGGAAATTCATTGCATCACTATTCTCCAAATATCAAAGTGTAACATGGCCAGCACATGGCCAGAATGTTGCCCTCCAGCATTCAGTGACAAATATATCACTTTACAAAGGTTCAACAGGTTAGTTAAGTTACACTAATGATACATGGGAACTACATGGCATTACACAGTAACAACATTGTAATTGTTATTTGAAGTGTGACCACTGTGTAATTGTAAATTAATGTAAAGTGTGACCACATTTTTAAAAAATCTAGCTATACAGACCTTTGCCAGAACTTTAACTAATTTCACTTTTTGACAGGGTTCTCAAAAATGTTGCCTCCGCCAGTCGTGCCAATGCTTAGATGCTTTCCCAGACCTACGTTCTAGCAACTTCTTCCTCCCAGCCTGTTTCACATATTGTGATTCTTTAAAAATCCCATGCAAGTGTGCTGAATGAGCCTGAAGCCTGCTGTCGGATGCCAGCTGCAGAATTTGAGGAACTGGGCTCAGCGCTCCCGAGGAATTTTCAGAATGGGAGAATCATACCGTGTGCCTCCACCTCAGGACGCGGTAATCATTGCGAAGCTGCACGGCGCTGCCCGCTTCTTCCTAAGGCCTCCCTGTAAGGTTATAAAGCACTTACCGGGACTCCAGGAAGCACAGAGTCACTAGCTGTTTCCATCAGGCTACCCAGCTATTTCTCTCCGCATGCCGTGCTGGCGTTGTTTGTGGCCATCACTGTTTACAGACCGGTATATCTCCCACTTCAGTCCAGAGTGTATTTGTGGGTCAGTGTTTGTGCTGTTTCATTTTATCCTTTTTAATCCATGGCTCTCTCGTGGGCTTTTTTGCTGTGGTTCAATGGCAAACACCAACAGCTAAATAAAAACAGTTTCTGTGTTGGAAAGTTACATTATTGGAAGTTTTTTTTTTTCATTGGCTGCTGGCAGTCCTTCATAGTTCATGATAGGCAACATTGAACAGCACCCTGCAAAAAAATTGAAGACTGCTTGACGTTCACTTGCAGCTGTAAAGGTGCCCAAAAGAGCAGCATCTTCACCTTGATGTACTACATGAACAAAGGTGTTAAGCTACGGTACAATTTCAGTTTGGCAACACCAAGTTTCACCAAGTACCACTGGAAGTTCCAGCTACACTCACAAGGCCTGTAAAAGGGAGAAATCATGGCAAAAACCATAATATTTGTGTTAGGCATAGGTGAGCAGAATGTTAAAAATACACTGTCATGGATAGTGTAGGCCGACGGGCGCTTCCCAGGTAAATGATGGCTCTGCCACACAAGTAAGAACTGGCCACCCAGCCCAAGCTGGCTTGTCATTCTGCCTAGAGTGCATCTAGTGCTATGCCACTGTCTGGGTGGGGTTGGGCTCAATTGTATTACATTTGTTCAGCAGACACTACAGAGTGACTTACACAGCCTACAATTTTACTTGTAATCCATTTATACACCTCAATATTTACTGAAGCAATTTGGGTTAAGTACTTTGCCCCTAGGGGTCCACCTGGGAATTGAACCAACAACCTTTGGGTTACAAGCCTGTGCATGCCACCACACCACACTGCTGTCCTACCCCTCCCACCTCATCCTTAATCCTTATAGCCAGGTGTGATCCCCTCTGAGCCCAGCTCTTTTAAATGTGTTTCATTTGTCTGGAAATGGTTTCTACTCAATTGCTTCTTGTGCTGTACCTGGGGAATACTGTATCGAGCAGTGGGATAGCCAGTCGCTGTGGTTTACAAAGAGAGTGGTGACTTTTGGCCCGAGTATTCCCCCGGGCTTACACCAGCGTGCACTGGCATGCATCAAAGGCAAGCAAATTACAGAAATACATATTTTAAATATTTATGACCCTGTTCAGACAATTGGGTATTTTACATCTCACTATAACATATTTAAAATGCATGAGTTTAATATATTAGCTACAAATACATACATGGTATATATTAATAAGGCCAGCGTGACAGTGCCACAGGTGGGAGGACACTTTGGAGTCTGTTTTGTGCCTTCAGATTCACTACAAACACACACAGGCTCAGGCTGGATCATGGACTGAAAGTAATGTGAGAGGACTCGGGATGCTTGCTGAACCGCACAGAGCCCTCGTGGAACATGATTTTTGGAAGCAAATCAATTTCCTTGGCCTAATGGTGTGCAAGCGGGGTTGGACACTAATGGATGACACACAGTATGTACACAGTGCACACGGCCAGTACTATGGATTTTGTTTATGGACAGTAATAGGCAACTGTTTTGACACAAAGACATATGAATCATGCGCCACTATGAATTTTTGTGACAAATATATTGGAACTGTTTTTCAAACATTTCAAAATACTACAGCTACTACTACTGCTACTTCTACTACTACTATCACTACTACATAAAATGATTTAATAATGTGTGTTTTAACGGTTCTCAGTGTATGTTGTTGTATATTTTCACTGTCAACTATGGCTACAGCTATAGACACACAGGTACCCCTCTGGCCAAACTGGCAACATTACTTCCAGATGTGCTAAAATTTGAGACAAGGTATTGAATAGCTGCAGTATCTGATAAATCTCAAATAGACCTGTGTAATTATATTACAATGGTGGAATTCTCTCTTGCCACAGCATATAAATCTCTGCACAAACATAATTCAGACATGATATATAGGTTAATATATAATATATAGGACATAATTCAGGTTGTGTGTGTTTGAGTGCACATGCATGCATACATGTTGTTATGAGGGCTGTTGCATCAATGTCTGTGGAAACGGCACTCAGAGGGTATGGAGCCTTATAAGCTTCTTGTGGGGCAGTTCTGTTCTGAAGTCCGGGGTCATACAATACAGCATACAATTTACTGCACAAGCAGCATAGGCCAGCACCACATAGCATAGGTCACAAAGCAGTGGGGCTGAATTGTCCGATTTATTCATTGGGTTGTACAGGACAGTCTTTAGTAGCCTCCGTCCTCACCGCAAGCAAAAATGATTTTTTTCCCGTACATTAACTGTGCATTCCATAAAAATGGACCATAAAATGCAGCTTATATCTTTCAGGCACATTTTCACATCTTCATTCCTTACTCTGTTTCAGAATTATTAACCAAACACGGAAATTTATGCTTGATGCATGTTGTAAATGAATGGAAGTGTGTAATTGGGGAAATGGGCATGGTTGACTTAACTACAGAGCCTGCAAGTTTCAGTCCTTAGTGGGGCAGTTGTGGTTTTGAGTAAGGTATCTGAACTTCATTGCTTCAGTAAATATAAAGTATAAAATCCAGGCTTTTTTTGGTTACTAATAGACAATACAAATAACATTAGAACGATAACTGAACTGTATATCTCATTTCAACCATGTGTCCCTTTGTGTGTATGCTTGTGTATATGGGTGAGTGTGTTTGTAAAAGACAAGGATGCTACACATTTTGGATAGAATGAATCTAAGTTTTGTAGTACCGATGGCTGCAAATCTGGCATGTTCTCTTGGGGAACAAATACAACATCTTCAAAGCTTTAAACCATTGCATGGCTCAACTCACAAGGCCTTTGAACTTCATTTTTCAAAGTGCCAGTAGAACATAACAGAATCTTTTTCTTTTTTAAATCTATTTCACTTTTGTGAAAATGGGGGCACTGTGTTTCAGATGCAAATAACAGGTGATTTGCTCTTGAACTGGTAGGCCCTTAATGGACATCCACTGGAGTCATAACTCTCTTGGAGGAGGTGACTGTCCGCTAATGTTTTCCTAGGGTTCCCTGTGGAATAATTGAAAGCATGCCCCTTGTTAAAGTTCAGGGAAAATACATTCATCAGGAGATTACATTGGGGCGGCGATTTGTGTACGGGGGGCTCCTTGGGGTCAACTGGGAGGTTGACACAGAGATGAGCCAATGAATCAGGTCCACCGATGATTTAACCTCCTTGGACCTCGCTAACCAGCATCTGTTGCTAATCTGTGCGCTCATGGGGCCACGCAAGTTAAATAAATCTGACAACACTTCATCTCCAGGCAGACCGTGTATTAGCATGAAGCGGTTTCTTGGAGAGGATTATGAAACTGTTCACGGGCTTACATAAACTCATGTTTACCGGGAATGAGGGTTGTTTTATTATCGAGAGTTGATCTGGTCCGGGTCAGCCATTAAGAGCGGTATGCATTACGCAATTACTCCCGAGCCTGGCGGACGAGCGAACGCAAGTACATTTATGATTTATGAAGAGAGCGCAGTCATGAAGCCCATCAAAGTCATGAGCGGCGAAGCAGCGCTCTTCTGCTGCTCTCGCGTGCGTTCGCATTTTGTCGGTTGGAAATAAACCTCCGTGACTGACGCAAGGGAGTCAAGATGAAAAAATTTGAATTGGTTATACAATCAGGTTAGTATATAAATTAACTGGTGGGGAAGTGCAGACGTTAATGGCGCATGGCTGAAATTCGTGGGCTGAAAAGGGAGTTTTTAGGAAGCTGAAGGGAAGTTAGCAACAACAACAAAACTTTCAATGCACAAACTGTGCTTTTTAAATCAGCATCTGCAGGCAAGGTGATTCATAGTGAATTTAAGCTCAGGTTATCACTTAGGGATAATACCGCTGAATTTGCCCTGTAAATTCCTGTGGTCAGTATAATCCCTCAGTTGGATTTTGTGGTAGAGACTTACTCATGTGTAGAAAAAACCTTAGAATACCAACGCCTGTTTTTTTAAAGAATTTTACCCTGCTCGCAGAAATGGTCCTTCTTGGTGTAGCGGTGACTGTATACCCATGGTCTTTACTGTCACGGTAACGTTATACTCCTTATTATTATGTACTGACAGCAAAGCAAGCTTGATAGCTGGAAAACGGCGGCAGTAATATATGTTTGTGTTCCTTCTGTCAGCACTTATTCCCCTTGTGGCTATGTTTCCCGCAATAGCACTATATCTCAAGTATGGCACTAATGATTCAGTATCTGTGCAGCTACTAGCCCAATGCTATTGAATGCACTTTGTGAAAGCTGCTCTGGATAAGAGCATCTGCCAAATGAATAAACATAAAGTAAACCCATTGTTATGTTGATGACTGTAAAGCAGCGGTCCGTATAATTACGGCAGTGACCGTGCCCGTGGGCGTCCTACTCACAGGGTGCACGCCTCGATAAACGGCTCAATTTGATCTTTGCCTGTAGATTTAACAGTATAGTCAGTGTTCATCCTCTCAAAAGAAGAAACCCAACCCACGGGGAGGCTCCATCATGCAATCATTAGTCAAACAGAATATAATACTCTACACCTGCTGAGGAGAAGTTCCTAGAAAACCGAGAAGTGCACAGTTGCAGTATGCAATCATATAAATCTGTGATAAATTGTTGTCAGGGGCTCTGGAGTAAGGCCGTCCGAGCTCAGCCCATAGTCTCACACTTTGATACAGGAATTTGCTGCTGGATCATTCCATGCACAGAACACAGTGACACCACACTGATGTTGCTGATCATTCATGAGATACAGTAAGCAACAAAGTGAATTACTGGTAGCACTTTCTTCATTGCAAATCCATAAGGCCTCATAATGTAAACATTTCAATGTACTCCTAATGGCTTATGATAACACACACAATACATAATTACAATCCACATAACACACCAGGGCAAGAATATATAATGCTTCATAATGCACTATGTATGCAGTATGAATGTATCCATTAAGATAAATAATTATTAATAATCTTCAAAGAAAACATTACTGAATAAGTCATAACAATAACAGACATAACAGATGGCGTTTGCCCCAGCTTCAGACTGGGAATAGCACAGTAGAATGGAGATCATTTGATTTTGCATCATCCGATTTCCAACTGCATGCATTAGCTTAGCACTGGGATTTGTTTGGACTGTAGCCTCATGCTAGTGCTATGTTAGATGCTAAGGCTCTAATTTTCAGATCAGTGTCAGTCTAGCATTGTTTATTGCTTGGATCCACATGAATTTGTACGGATGGGCAAGCATGGGAAAAAAAAAACATAAAGGAATTAATAAAGAGTATTTGGGGAAACAGTGCTTTGTGCTGAAGTTTAGGGTGCTGAACTTGTAGCTCGAAGGGTGAAGGGTTGAATCTCACAGTTCGAGTCTATCGACCCAAGACTAACAATGTTAACCTGAACTGATTCAGTAAATATTCATATTTAAATGGATATTATGTAAAGTATAAGCCATGTAAATTGACCCAGTTAAGGCCATCTGCTAAGCAAATGAACAATATAATGCATTTCTGACTGGTTAGCCTGTGTGACAAAAGTCTATTAGAGTGTAACAAAGAATGAGTAGTTTATTGTGACCTTCTAGTTGTAAGTGAACTGAATAATTGTCCCATTATCAAAAGCGAACTGGATCACAGTGCAGTGCAAGGGAACGTCATTATTCCAGTTTTGTGAAATTAGATTGTAACGAGCTTCTAATGTGTCTCGGACGTGGAACGCAATGGCGGAAAGGTGCCGACAGCAGGACCGCACAGTCGCCCTTTCTGAGTCACCCAAATGATATTTTGGAGGGTTCATGTCATTAGGCCAGCACTCATCAGCAACACTCTGTGAGGAGCCCTAGTTCCTCTGAATGTGTCAGATGAATCTGTCATTGCATTGTTAATGTCTTTCTCACTTTCTCTGACCGAGCTACTCATTCCCATTGCTCATGCAGAAAAACCAACGCTGGAAGTCAAGAATGTATTATTTATTACTTGAGATGGATTTTCTGTGGAATTTCACATCCTTTCTGGCATTGCCCGCTCGAACTGGAGAGAACTTCAGTCTTAAGACATGCTGGTTTTCTTCTTGTTAGTTACAAAGTATTTACTCAGTCTTATGTCTTTTTAATGTGTTTATGATGTGTTAACATGATAAGCATGTTGTAATTTTTAGTATCACACTTTGAACCAAGAAGTTTGAATGGGTTACCTAAGAAGGGGTCACGGAATAAATAACACCTCCCCCCTCCCTAAGCCCCCAACTGGCTGACTGGTTGGCTTTCTTTCTATTCTTTGGTTCCCCCTGAAAAACACCCACAGTAAGGCGCTCCTCTACAATCTGATTATAAAAGGGTGCTGAGCCTAATAAAAACTGATTGATTACTTAATTGATTACTTGACCGAAGTGCAGAATGACTGCAGAAACTGGCGATGGCACAGACAGGCAGAGAGGAGTTGTGTTATGACTGAGCATGCCCAGATTCTTCAGCTCAGGATCATTGTGTGGCATGATGAATCACAGCACTATAATTCAGACATGAGTGGGGTCAACTGTGGTCTCTCACCTTTACATTTCAGACATAATTAGGAGGAAACCCACCTGTAAATAAACTTAGATGTGCTCAGTATATGGGTAGCGTTTGAGTGTGTGCAAGTGATGTGCAAAGGTGGTTTCTCTTTGTATAATTCCTATCCTGTTTTTAAAATTTGGAATCAAACTATCTACAGTATTACATTACATATTATAATTCAGAGATGCAATTAACAAGCAGCTGCCATAATTATTATGTTTAATCGTCTTCGCCACACCCATCTCCCACTCAGAACTTGAAATACTACGATGCATACAAAAAGGCTATATCACCAGTCACAAAATTGCATTACATATTATGAGTGAAAATGTGTTAGACAGTCTGATAACTTAAAAAAAAACAATCTCCAGCTAGTGTCTGCGGATCTGGCTGGCAGCGTTTGGGAGCATTTGGGAGTATTTAGTGAAAGTGTATTGTATATTCTGAATCATAGCTCCATTTCTTTTTTTTGAAAAGTCACAGTGGGAAATCTGGACACCTGAGGCCACAGGCATTTGTAAAAAGCCAGCCTGACAGCTAAATCAATCTCTAAGGCGCTGCTGTCAGGTAAATACCCCGCCCCAGGACGCATGCTGAACCACAGGCTGTGTCAGTCCCACAGAGTCCCACCTAGGACCTCTCGCCGACCTGTCACTCAGTGCCTTTCCACAGGGTCCTTAATTACAAGGACCGAATGTGGGGCTGGGAAGTGCACAGCCGTCAGAGGGATCCCAAAATCCAATTAGCACCTGTCATCCCCCCAACCCACGCAAGTTCTTCATGAGCTCCCGATTGGCTGACGGGTCCTTCAGATGACCACGTTTCATTGGTTGTCGTGTTTGAGACGGTGTGCGAAGCGCCTGCCTAAGTTCAGGCCGCTCCTGATTTCCATGTCATTGTGTTCTGAGATCTTTGCCCCCTCCAACATAATGGTAAAAGTAGATCTTGTACCAAACTGAAAAACTGATTTTTTTTAAACATTTGTATTGTTTTCTATTGTGAAAAAAAGAATACAAATTGATGTTGTGTTGTGTAAAACTTGCCCTCAGCTGTGGCAAAGATTATATCCTTTCTCAGCTTTTGATATTTGCAGAGAGGCTGGCCACCACTTCTCAAAAAAATAAATATATTAATTAATTAATTATGGACAAAAACAAAGAATTTGTTTATACATAAATCAAAGAAAAGAACCAGCCTTGTGGCTCACACAGCACACTCAAACAACCTGACAATCTGAAGTCACTCCAATTCTTACTCCCTTTAACAGGTTGTTTATTTTTGTTATAGTCACAGATAACCTAACAAAACAAAAAAGGAAAAAACTGCAATCCCACTTATATATTGCATTATTCATATATTTTCATTCAGAGTTTAGTCAGTGGTACTTTAGTTTTTCAAAGTTTTTCCATTTAAATACACGTGTCCTCTCTGTCAGATGTCGCATTCTCGCGAAATTATGCCAAAGCAGCTGTGTCACACTGAACACCATATAGTGCAGTTTTTCACTGCTATCTGAGACGCTATTGGCAGTCAGCCAGTATAAATGATAAAACACTGTAGGGATCCATCAATTACTTATATGCACTCACTTAAAATGTTCCTGATTAACATTTTAATATTTGAGGGCAGGGATTAAAGCGGTAAACATTTTAAAGTTACCCGACTCCGATGAAATCATCACTATACAAGCGAGGGAGTTTTTAATGAGGGAGCATGTCAGAGTCTCTAAAACGCATCGTAAAAAGGTCTTTGTTCCCATCTGCTTCCACAGGTGTGAGTTACCTGGTTTATTTGCTGTTCCGAGCAATTGCTGATCCGAAGCAATTAGCCGTATCCTTTCACAGACGTTTGTCGGTGGCAGTCTAATCGATGCTGAACTCTCCTGTGTGGTTAGTCAAATTCCTCGCCCGTGTTAGTGAAAAACCTGCAATTTTCAGAACTGAAAACGCGTCGGACGGTTTAAAGGAGCCTGAAGCGAGGCCGTGCCGACTCCGCGTTCTTTTCTTCTGGGTGACACACGCTCGCCTTTTCTTCCGACGCTGTACACGTTCCATCGAAATGTCATAAATCACCAACACCGCGCCTCAGTGGTTCCCCCAGAAAGCGCGCTACTGCCCTCAGACACAGGGTCAGCGACTGCCTGGAGTGACTGAAATGCCATTCATTTTGACCAGACACAGAGAGGTGCCTCTGAGCCCGCTAATTTGATGCCATTATATTATCGTTGGCAACACCGCAGGAATTAACAGGCTTTGCAGTTTCTGTGCAGCTGTGTTATTACTTTGCTGCGGTATCATATATATATATATACTGCTTTATGTTTATTTGTTAACTTCATTGTGTATTCCATCTGAAAAAATTATTGATGTTGATTCGTGACATTTATACCCATTTTGTAACTACAGGCAAGGTTACCAACCTCTTGCAGTGATGAGGTAAACATCGAAAAGTAAACTAGACAGAAAGCGTAACATGTTAGATCGATCAGCTGTACGTGTTTACAGGAGAAAACACGCAAAACCATATCCAGTTTAAGAGTGCTGCTGCACTTTCGTTTGCCATTTAATGTCAGGGAAAACACAGACGCGTCAATCCCCTCTGGAAGTCTACTGACAAAGAACACAGCGACAATTCAGTCCGTTCCGAACGGTTAGCAATGCCAGGCTAGCATTAAACAGGAAGCAGTTTGCTGCCTGTGGGGGCTCACAAACTCAAGGGAGAGAAAAGAGCGGCCGTGGGGGAAGAGCGAGTTGCGTTTAGCATGATTTACGGCCTGCTCCGGATAATTAGATCACTCCGGCTGAGGACGGGGAGCAATGGAAAAGGCCTAGATCACTCTTCTCTGTTAGGCTCTATCAAGATTAATGTCGCCCCCCCATCCCCATCAATGTTATTTCGCCAAGAGTCAATACCGCAGCTGGAGAGCCCTGCGAAGGAGGCTGGTGGTTACCACATCCTCTTCACCCCCCAACTCCCACCTGTGTGGAGCTGTTTAGGTGATGCCACTACCTTCACAGTGACAGCTCTGTCCCGGCCTCTGGGGTGGTGCTCCAGCTTACCCACACTGTGGTACTGTGTGTGTGTTATTGAGGGGGGGGGGAGTGAGGAGCTTGAGGCAACAAGGCAATGAGGGGGTGAGTCTCGGAGTACTTGTCAGGCTCTGGACAGACCTTTGCCTCACACCGAAAGCACATGTAAACATTAAGCCGGTCTGATTTGTTCTTCTATTACATTCTGTTTTGAGATCTGCTGAAATGGTGCACCAAAATAATGCTAGAAATGTACCCTCTAAACCTGAACTAACCACAACTAACAGTTTGTCTTCTTCCCAAACAACATTCAATGTATGTCCTGGTATGTCCTGAAACTATCACTTACACATAATTAACAGGTACTAGGGTAACTGCATACCATGAACAGACATACAGTAGGTTATTGAAAACTTTCATTAAAATTGCTCAGTTTGGCAAGAAAACTCTTGGCCAATTTTCAAACTGATATTTGCTGTCACCTGGTTGCATGACATTATTGTGAAGGCTGACATTGGCTTAAAAAGTACCAAAATGTGAAAGAAATTCTGCTATGGAGAGCATGAATGTTAAATAACACATGAGTTGTCAAAGACCTCCAAAAAAAAACACATCCCATACGTAGAAGCTCAGCTGCGGCTGCACACCACCCACCCCCCGCCACCCCCCACAGCTCTTTGGACCACTTGAGGTAATTACACCTCACTCCACCGGCTGGCGTGTTGAAGAGAGAGCCTTACGGACCAGGGAGCTGTAATGGATCCGTCCCTCCGAATCCCCTCCTGCTGAGAGACTCCATTACCGGGGACAGGATCACCTCAGCGAGGGGTTGATGGGATTCTGCGGCAGACGGGTTGGGGGGGGGCAGACAACCACCACCTGTCAGGGTTAGAGCGTCACCTGAGCTTGACCCCTCCCGTCACCATTTTTTTTGAAAAACTGCTGAACTGTCACGTCCTTCCATAGGAGGCTCTCTGCCTTCATGTTTTGATGATGCAGGAAGCACAGTGATGTCCACGTGGGTCCGATGGTGTTGAGGTTCCTGTCTGCACCATCACGTGTCCATGGTTGTGCGGGCCCCTTCTACAAAGGGCCACTCCGGGATGCCTGTTTCAGCCTGTCCCCGTCACCCGTGCGCACCTCCACCTTAAGTGCATCGGTGGCACCCAGACACCTGCTTTACAGAGTGCAGGCCATCTTGCGTGACAGTGCCCCGATCTATAACAGGCGCGACAACCGGATGGCTTTTGTATAATATATTTGCTTTTCAAATGCTCATATCCAGGGCCACTTGCATATTGCATAATATTTATTGGAGTTCCAATGGAAGGTTCAGGAGGAGCATTTACAGAAGGCCCAACCCAGTCTCACTATAAAGACAAAAATCCCACTTACCTTTGCCTTCCTACATCAGCTGTTCACAGCATTTCCTCCTCCACAGCATTTCCCCTGTTTCTTTTTCCATGTTTTTGTCCAAATGGGCTCAACAACCTTGGTCCATGGTCAGCTGCGAATTCTTCACCAGAATCCAAGCCAGCTAAAGGTACTGCTATACTCACATCAGCCACAAACTTCACACTTCATATGAAATTTGTATTGCTTCTATGGAAATTTATGTTTCCTGAAATAGTTCACACACTTTGGTTTCCAAAGCCGCCTGGATTGACAGGCAGAACAGCAATGAGGGTCAAACTTAGACCCTATTGGTTAGACTGCCACCTTTGTGAGGACTGTGGAGCAGAAGCATTGTGGGTGAGTGTGCAGCCTGAGGAATATCAGACTCAGTATCTGGAGGTCCAGCCATTTGTACGGTTTCATATTTCCGCTCTTCCTTGGATGAACTTCTTTTCTCTCTTTGTTTTCTTCCTTGGCTCAAACAGACAGTGCTCTTGTCTCTTGAATACACTGTGTGATATTGTGATATTGTGATGTCCTGTGATATTGATCACTGACCTTGAGCATTTTCATTACAATGCAATAACTACCCTCAAGCTTTATTTATTATCCTTCCTCCACTTCAGTGAGTAATGGTATCATAGGGTTCATAGCCATTAGCCATATCTGGGATGAATGAAAGATTTTTATTATGCTTATATAATATAATATAATATAATATAATATAATATAATATAATATAATATAATATAATATACACTTAATGAGCCAGTTTTTATATTGCCTATGTTAGTTTGGTATAACACTATGTATTGTGTATAGGAATAAAAACAGATTTTGCATGAGTTACATATATGTATACTTATAAGGCATTTTGCAAGATGTGAATTTCTGTCTCATTTGCTAGCGCAGTTGTTTTCTTTGTTACTGAGGTTAAAGTGAAGGATTAGAGAATCCAGACATTGACAGGGGTAAGGTTTTATTTATATATAAAAAAACCCTTTTTTATATATAAAAAGTAAAGCTTCGCACAAATAACGTGTGAATCATTTTCCATGCCTCCACCTCAGCTACTGTACCTGTTTGCACTTGGGAAAGCAGTTCATTCAAGTCAAGTTAGACACATTCGTGGGATGAAAGTTGTTAACACATGTTTTAAGCTCAGTTTCACCGTATTCTAATTAAAAGACACAGTTATAATCGTGAGAGGAACTCTGAGGACTGCTTCAGTAAAGGGATGGTGAGGCACTCAATGTGCAGACAGTGTCTGCAATATAAAAAGGGAGGGAATGTGAAAAATAGCTGGGAGCGTGACTGAAATGCTTACAAGCAGGAGACCACTGATGCTCACAATTAGGTTCTCCATATACAATTACAGGGCATCTATTCAAGCTTCATCTTTTAACCACAATTAAGACCCATGAAGTGCTACTTATGTACATAATTACACTAATTGTTTATCATTAGAGTCGTTTAAGTCTTTAAACACTTATCGATGGACTTAACGTCGCCTGTTACTGACTGCGTCTGTGGAGATGATGATGCTGTCATTTTTTGCGCATAGACCTTTTGTGTCTTTTTTTCCTTTATGAAAGCAATGATTGTGGTTTCCTTGGCCGGGCAGGGCTCGGAGGCACCACGCGGTGTGACCTTCACTCCACAGAGGAGCTGCTGCATTTCAAACCGTGGCATTTTCTTTTTGACTCAGAAAACTGCACTCCCCGCCACACAGAGTATACAGGAAACAGTTCCCCCCCAAGGCGCTCTGGAATTTAGCGACCAGCACCTTACCACAAACATTACCCAAGGGCTCTCACTCCGCAACATTAACGCTGATGCATTTTCAAAAGTCGCATCTTCATAGTTATGGATATCTTCAGATTTCTGTCGCCTTTGAAAAACTGTCTTTCCCTAAACATTTTAAATGTTTGGCAGACAAAAGTTTTTGAGAGGTAATAAATATTGATCTGTATTTTTGTTATCTCTGAAAACTGTTTCTCATCAAAATGGCATGTCACACACTGCTCTCCTTCATTGGTGGGAAACTTGTCCCCCAGGTTATTAGATTTCACATAAAATGTTGAATTAGACACATCTGAGGCTGTTGGTGTGGCAAATAATTGACATCGTAGTCTCAAGGGCACTGTATACAACTGCTTGTGCATCTGAACTCAGTTACCAGGGGATTCTGGCCCATAAATAGATAGTCAGTCATCTCGTGCCTTGTCCTCACCTGCAATACACAGGTAGAGGTACATAAAACCATGTCAGCTGGGAGCCATTCAAAATAGCTGTTTGTGTTTTGTTGAATCTCTCTTTGACCAAACATCCATGCCAGTACCATGCCAGTTTGCCTTAACTGCCTGCTAAATGCTAGCTTTTAAGACAACAGGCGGTGCTATTTAATTATAGCTTCTTCGTATGTGTATGCTATTTAAGAGGCATCAGAGGAGAAGCTTGCTTGAGAACTTATAAAACATGAAGCATTTTGTGTACACCCCTGGTAAGGGTTTCATCTTTTTTGACTGTTGCCACACACTAATTGTACATTAGATGGCAGCATTTTAAGATGGCAGCATTTAAATTGTATATAATTAGCATTCAAGTGTAGCTTTGCAATACGTTTGCTGGAATCATGTTTAAGCCCAACATTTCTCTGAATGAGAGGTTTACTGATGGATATTGCACTTCCTCAATAATTAAATGAATGGCATTTGCAAAAATGCTTGAGAATGTACAGTACCCATACATGGAAATCAGCTGCACCCTGCCTCGCTGGCTCAGTTTTCTGCCTGCAGACTCCACTGCAACACAACTGTGGAACAGCTGCTTGCGTAAGCGCTCTCATGTATGCAAATGCAACCAGATAAGGAGTGCAGTCTGTTCCCATGCAGTTGAGTAAGCTTCATTCATTACTATACAAAAAGTTAATAAAACACAATCATTGCTGAAGGCATTTTCTGTACCTTTAACCTTCTTTTCATAATATTTGTCATAATAATACTATAAAAATGCAAAGACCATTCTTTGATCTACTGGTTATTTGTGGGAGGGGTGTATAGATAAAAACATCCAACTTTCTCATTCCATAATGACAAAAAAAAACTTCCATGTGGCCTACTTTTGGCAACATGAAGTACCATGTGAAAGTGCACCTAGAGAGCCCATTTCCTGGATGAGGTATACAGCGTGGATGCATATGAATGGCAAATATCCCAGCTAAGTCAAGATACTCCTGGAATCTGGACTTGTCAGGACATCCCAGCAGTCTTTTGACAGTGCAGTCCATTAACAATTGAAATTCTACCACAATCCACTGTGTCCCCTCTCGTATCAATGTGTGTGCTATAAACATAAAAAGAGGCACCGATTTCATAGCCGCCTGGAGAAACATCATCCCTCATGGAGAGAGACATCCCAAATCTCCTACTTTCACTTGCCTTAAAGACATCCCTTGGGGGAAGTGACCTCTCCAATCTTAAAAAGGAAGTGCTCCAGCTTTAATTGTCCAATTAAGAAAGGGGATTACCTCAGTATTATTCAAAGCTAACGCATGCCTCCCACGTAGTATTTGCTCTCCCTGGAGCAATGGGGCCGTCTTGCGAATATCGCCTGGCGTTTTAAACCAATCCCTTGTTCCTGGCCCTGTGTCTCCATTCTGTGGCATGCTGCTCCTCTCCGCCTGTCACTACTGTTCAAACAATTCAGCGAGTGACTCAGAAGCAAATACAATAGCCCCTGTTTTCTTCACAGACCTGTGGATTTACATGGGGGTGAAGGGACGTCATTCATCTCTTGAACATATAAAAAACCACAGGTGCCAATGCAAAAAGGCAAAAAAAAGACATTAGGGTCCATTTGAAGTTTCCCCGCTGGTCGCTTCATCATATTTTGTGTCACATGGAGGATGGCCGCTGGGCTTGGGCCTTTGAGCTGTTTCAGGGAACACCTTACTCCACGCTGTCAGGTGTGCTCCACTGCAGCTCAACCTACTTTCAGGCTGACCTGAAGATGATCAGAGGGCCATGTTCTGCTCGGCGAGCTGATCAGCAGAGCAGTGACAGAAAACACACCAAAGGCGTATGTCGACATGAAAATGGAATTAACATGCTACAGATCTGAATCAGTTCCGATTAAAAATAAGATGATGAGCAACATCTGGAGGGGAAAAATTATAGGCTATTAGTAAAATATGTGATCCGTGTAAATGTATAGCAGCAAATGAGGCATGAATTGAAGAGAAATTAAAGAGTTGTGTCTTAATGAGATGATGGGAGATGATAAAGGATAATGCAGCCCTAATACTGGGAGGCAGTGCATTACATCACTGCATAGCGAGGGGAGAATCAATAAAGTTTTCATGCTGACACAAGGAGGTACATTCAATGCCATCACCTCAGAGCCTAGACAGGTGAGGGTAAGGTGCTCCCATGATCGTAGCACCAAAAGATAGCTTCTGTGTCCCTTGTGATGGTCATGTGAAATTGAATTTTGAACAGCTAATCTATGTGATTGGAGATGGTTATTCAGTTCTCTGGATGGTCCTCCGGGTAGATAGGGGGCGCTCTGTTAATGCAGAGAGCCCCTAACCAAAATTTGTCTGTGGAAGGATGGAACCTCAACCAAAACAGAACTCTCTTTCCGCATTCCTTATACAGCCTGCAAAGAGAACTCATTCAACTCGCTGCTGGAGATGCCGTCATGTGTTGCGTTAGTGGATTATTCAGATTTTGTTGGTTTTATTTAGATTGTTCAGGTGTATCAGTTCCTCCCATTTCCTCACCCTTCTTTGTGAGATTTAGAATTGAAACATTAGTCATGCCCTTTAACACCGTCTTTTACATAACAGAAATGAACTACCGCTGGATCAGTGTTGGAAGGCAGATTTACCTGGCATTTTCCCAAAACGGTCAGAGTAGATAGGAGGAAGTGAGTCACTCCATAAAGGCAAGGCAAACCCATAACCTATTACATATTACATTATACTATATTTGTGTAACAGAAGCTTATATGCAGAATGAAGTACATGGACCTTGACATGTTACCTGTTTATGCAGCTGGATATTTGCTCAGGCAATTTGGGTGAAGTACCCTGCCAAAAGGTACAACAGCAGCTCCCCACCAGGAAACTGAACCACCACTTTCAGTTTCAGTCCCTTCTCCTTAAATCTAGACAATACCATCCAAACCCCATTTCCTTATTTTACCATTCATTTACCAAAATGGATGTACGCAGAGAATGGTGAATCAGCTTTTTGATTCCTGTTGTGATGTCAGAAGTCTTGACTGGTCTCAGCAGACCCACGATCTTGTATGTGAGCAAGAGTGGCTGCTAAATGCATGTAATGTAGTGTAATGAGTAAGAGCCTAATGCTGGGATGCTGGGAAAACTTCTGCCCATCAATTTTTTCATTATGGTTATTGCACAGTCTGTCACTACTGCACACTCAGGTCTCACCGTCCCCCTTACACACAGGGAGACACAGTGCAGCGTTACTCAGTGTTACCCAAATGCAAATCTCCCATGATCCTGTGCTGCCACTGCAACAGAGGACCACAGATGAGTGACATCATTACCCACCAATAGTGCTATCTGCTGTTCTTAAAGCAACAATAAATACAACTGGACATAATGGAAACAATACATAACTGGAAATAATGGGATGTTTCACTTTGGTGGAAACCATATATATCCAGCTGCAACGTTGGCCCCATAGGTCAAACAGAAGCGCATGCATGCATTAAAATTGTACACATGGGAGAGGGCAGTGGTGTGGTGTAATGGTAAGGAGCAGGGCTTTGAACCTGAAGGCTACCTTTTCGATTCCCCTGTGAGGCCCTGCTGTTGCATCCTTGAGCAAGGTATTGAAACTGGATTGCTTAAGTATATATCCAGCTGTATAAAATGAATGATATGTATGCTGTGAAAGTCACCCTGGATAAGAGCATCTGCTAAGCAGCTGTAATGGAATGTCATGGATGAAAGAAATTGAAGTGGCCAAGTTATCTCGGAGGTGCCTGATGTGAAAGAGCAGAAGATTTGGTCATTAGAGAAGGCCAGGCAGTCACAGCCACCGCAAGCATCATGCACCAGGGCCGTGCCTCAGGCCTGGACCCAATAGTCTCACGCATTTGAATATCGATTCTGTTTTCTCGATTCATGTTTGTCGCCATGCCAACGCATCATGTGACACTGAGCTGGTATTGGCGATGAGAACGCAATGCATGCAGTCTAAACCCTTAAGAGAACTCCAATTGATTAATATGAGAGGCAACGGCTCAATGTGGAATTTCCCCGATGGTGAATCTCCACATCGCTGCCCCACTCTACCCCTCCCCCTATCCTCCCCATCCTCCCCATCCCCTCCAAAGTCTCGCACATCGTGCTCTGCTGACCTTGACACCCCTGGTGGTTGAGGGCGTGTATTACATGTATCACACACGCTTGTGATCAAACCCTTAACGCGTCCCCTTAAATTCTTCTGAAAGGGTTACACATGTTCTTTCATTTCTGGCACGAGGTGTGGGGCAGCATCCATCCCTGCTCAACTCCCCTTCCCCTCTGTAGTCCCAAATTTGCCTGAAGCGCGCTCCACATCCGCCGTACATCTTGGAGAGGGCGGCTTTCAACTGATGTCGCTCTTTCGAGATTACCTCCCTCCCGAGCGTCCCGTCGGTCGCTGCTCCTGAATATGAATCAATGAACAGGAGGAAACAGAAAGGCCATTTCTTCTCCACCCCCCTCCCTCCCCTCTCCCCACGGCAAGACGCGGAGATGCGGAGATGATTCATCAAGGGTATATACACATTGTGCTGTTGGGTGTCGGTTTAACAGATCTAAACTTTCATCTCCAACATGGCATGATCTATAAATGTAGGAACAGGTAGGGGTTTTTCCCCAGTTCCAACATGTATTGTACATATGGGTCCTAATGCTGATTGTGTGCTGTGAGTGATTGACATTTCCTGCCCTGCCTGACATGCCTGTCACATGGTGTTCCACCGTGTGTGGGTGTAACCGTAGGAGGTGGGGTGAGTGGTTCCATTGACATTTCACTATCGTCAGGTCCACAGTGCATTTCTTACTGCATTTTGATTCTACGGCTGACGGACACCGGTCTGTTTCTCTGTATTGTGCAGCGTTGGTAATTCCAGGAAACCTGATGTGAGCAACTGTGTCAAAAAGACATGTGTGGGGGTGGGGGGGTATATGGTGACAGATGACTTATAATTACAATAATTTGTGCGGTGAAGTGTCAGCATAATAAAGGCATACATAAACATAAACAGGCTAGCATCAACTCAAGCAAATACTGCATTAAACTCACATCTCAGCTGTGGATCTTACTGTATGTTACATATCACATTGGCTATATGTGCTCTGTTTCTGTGTGATCTCACGTGTAGGTCACATAAATTAACACATGCACATTCTCACACGCACACAGACATCCATCTTTAGTCACTGCTTCCATTTCAAAGCAAACAATGGGTAGAGTAAGCAGCACCTAATGGATGCTATAAGGAGAGGAAATACCCAAAGCTGCTGTCATTAACACGCAAAACACGAGACAAAAGATAAACTCATTAATAGGTGAGAGAGCTAGCATACCTTTCATATGCAGACAGCTTTTGACAGCGGCTATGAAATATGCATTGATATTTATGCCCTGAAAGCAGAATACACAGACAAACAGGGATTAATACATAATCGGTGCGTGACTTTTTCCTTAGCGCCTGGATTATAGATGCATGTGGAAGCTCTGACTAGGTAAGGCACACTGCTGTTACAGTATGCTACTCAAAACCAAGCGGTGCAGTGCTCTGCACAGCTTCCCTTCTCTCTGCCTCCAGCTGTTTAGGGCGATGGTAACCCTCACACTCTTGACCTATCTGGTTAGAACTAAGGGGGTTATTACCCTACAGCATGGCAAGGTCATCTCAGTTTTTGCCACGAATGTCTAAAGAAAAGGGCTTTCTCACACAATACACTGAAGCCCCGTTGGTTTCCTTTGAGTCACATGCATGTATTACACAGTTTGGGGCTGGGACATGGAGGGTCAGTCCTTTTAAAGGGCATCTGAATGCTCTCTGATTGACCATTTAGGGGGCTACGTCTCTGATGCTTTTTAAAGCAATTCCCCCTCTTATCTGCCAACTACTGATTACTGACCATTCCCAGCATAGGGAATATCATGCATCTGAATTCCTCTTTTGCACAGAGACCTTCCAGTCTCATCTGTATTTGTTTGTAAGCCAAGATAAACACAGGTCTGTATCTTTAGCCACACTATTTAACACAACCATTATTCATTTGTTCTTAAAGCACTGCAAAAATATATTTGAACAAATTATTGACAGTAATTTTTCCTTTTTTTTCATGTTTTGTAAAGATGGGAAAAGGTTAGCAAAGTTAGCGAAGTAAGCCTTATTGCAGGTTCTATGGCTTGGTGTATGACTTGTGTAGTTGCATAAATAAGGGCAGAAACAGTTTATAACCATTTAACTCTGCTTTAGCCATTTCATTTGTGAATTTTATGTCATGATTTGAAAAATCTGTATAATTACAGAAGAAATCTGTGGAATTCCCCTGAATTTTCAACCAAAATAACTTGATATCTACATTTATTTGTGACTTTTGCAAGTCTTGCCACAGCTTATTTATAGTTTTAAACTGAAAGCCAACCTATTTTCACATAAACTGGATGTGTAATGCATGTGTATAATCATTTACAATTGCTATAGTACATGCTTTTTTACACTTTAATTTGCACTGGTAGGAGGAAGATCAATTTAAAAGTTGATGTGTAGAGATCTCAGCATGCTAAAGTCACCACTAGCTCACTGGCAACAGCTTGAAAGTTTGCAGTTTAGTTCTGCCTTATTTCCCCTGTTGGCATGCCTCATGATGGCAAACAGAGGCAAAAACAGAGGTAAATCCCTCTCTGAGCTCTCAGAAGATCTGAAGCAGCTTGAGGGGACTGTCAGTGGTAGAATAATCAGTTCAAGGCTGTGGGCGTGAAATGGGAAGTAATGACAGGAAGTAATGATACTGTTTTGGATCCTGATAAATGAGCTTTTTTATGTCAGCAAGGGTTTTTTTGGTTATTTATATTTTGCAATTTTCCCTTCTTTTTCACTCACCTTTAGTAGTTGCCAAATTATACATTTAGTTTCATCAGCACCGTGGCAACAACTTTTGAACCCACTCAGGAGTGCATGGTGAAGCACATGCAATCCCTCAATACGCATACATGCCTACAAATCCCATAGTGCAACAGGAGGCCAATGCCATCAGAGGTCAGGTGCATTGTCCTGATGCTATCTGAATGACTCAGAGGCACCCACGTGAATTCCAGGGGGTTGAGAGTAGAATGATGAGGGAACCCTGGCCAACCTACCCATCCCTATCCCCGGTAGAACCAAGGCAATTTGTTCTGCTAATGTGGGCTCCCGGTCATTGTCAGCAAATGACAGGCATTTGGGACAAACACTTTTAATGTCTGAGCCATTTGGGAGCCTTTCTGTAAGCATTATTATATTACTGTGGCTGCTGGGTGATGATTATTATTGTTATTGTTGTTGCTGTTATTGTCATTAGTAGTTTGTAAATGAATAAATAAGGTATTTGTGGCTTGGGGGGTGCCACAGGCTAGCACCCTTGATAGAATTAATTCTTAGGAAAGGTGCATGACCAAATAATTAACAGAAAGAAGAGGCTTCAAGCGCCTGGATGGGCCTTGGGAAAACTCAGATGTCAAATTGTACTGTTCTGTTCTGTCAGCTTCAAACTTATTCTCAATGTTGTAGGCATGCTGGAGAACTACTGGGAAAGAAAGCTGGCCTTAATCCAGTGGCACAAGGCCAGGTAATCACTGAAAAATGAATAAAATGAAAAAAACAATTTATTTTATCTTGTTTTTATTTTTCTCTATGAATATCTCCCTCCTGTCTACTTACCACAGAGGACTCAGGGTCACAGTCACAATAGCTCTAAGGTTTCTGTCCCTTGGAGCTTTGAGCCATGCCTGCTCTGTTCATGAATTTGGAGAGAATAGTTTTATTTATTGCCATGCACAGTAGAAGACATTTCCTTTAAAAGGGGAGGAAAGCAGCTGAACAGGTAATTTAAAACAATTTGGAACAGCATACATATTAAGCCATCATCTTTATTATGTTCCTGTCTGCACAATACAACTAATAATTTTCTTGAAAGATTTTTAGTACATATGTCAAAGAGAAAAAGTCAGAGTGAAATATTGAGTTGGTGGTCATGCTTTTATTGCATGATGTGTAAACCGTTGTCAAGGTGATAATGATGAAAAATCAGGGAGGCATAGGTCAGAGCTTTGAAAGAATGGGCTCCCAAAGCAGTAAAAGAGCTTGTGGTGTTTCTATTGCTAACGATTAACTATACTCAAGAAAATTAAAACCTTTTTAAACCTGGAGAATCATCTGGTCTAATAGGTGTAGATCTATATAGATAATCTGGTCTAATAGTTCTAGGTCTACATATTTAGGTGTATTATTTTATGGATGTAATCATATTTCCAAAATACTTCTTAACTTTTTGAAGTTGTAAAGTAATGACCATAGGAGGCCCATATTAAAATCAAATATATTGTATCATATTGAGAAATGTGTTGTTATGTTCATATTCTCAATATACTATTTTTTTATGGGGGGGGGGGACACCTACCTTTATCAAAGAAGAAAGGTCTGAAAAAATATCTATGAATAATGCAGTTATTTAAACCAGTTCAAGCAATACACTATATTCCCAATCTCTGAAGGCTGGCAAATGTGATTAATATAGAATCCTGATATCTCAGCGGTGACTTATATTACCCATTTGTACACATTTATGGTGGTGTGAAGTAGCTATTTAACTGTATTATAAAAGGAGTTTCCTTTTCTTATCTGAGTTCAAGCACACACTCAGTATATGTATGGCCAGAACATTGTGGTGAGCACAGAGACAGCCTGCTTGTAAATTCAATAGAAGCTAGTGGATTTGAATGAAAACACCATCTGGGTTAAGAAAGACACTTTGAACAAAAATGATGCAAGTATGGTCGTCGCTAAGCATTCCTGAAAATCCCTGGTTGACTGAATGCTCAGCTTAATGTTCCAGCAGTGAGGCCAGAGCGGGTATCTCAAAATGCATTTGGATTGGTAAACACTGCCCCCACCCTGATTGGTCCAGTTCAATGCTCACATTTCCATTGGTTGGGGAAACTTCAACTTCTGGAACAGAGCAGGCGTGTTGGTATATGGTGTGGCTATGACCTGTGGGCTACAGTTATCTTTCCCTGAGGTTTGTGTTATTTTAGGGGTCTGCCTTTTCACCCAGTTTTTGAGTCATCGCCATGTGCAAGCATCACAAAGAATGTGATGTTGTTTTCTGGAGAACAGTTTTTCCATGGGTGCAAGTGGTGCATATGATGTAAAATAAGCATATGATGTAAGACTTATTGCATCATATTAACTACCAGCATTTGGTAATGGAACTTTATGCTCTTTGCTAGTAGCTAACTAGCTGTGAACTTCTAATACACTGAAGTTTATACAGTGCCCGCATTATCTATCATCTTAAATCTGCAAATAGCATGGGGCAGGCTTATCCAGTGTCTTCAGATGAGATCTGAGGGATGGCAGCAAAATTAATGGAGTTACAAGTTCAAAATGAGCGACACTCATCAATAGCACCAAGCAATGCATGAACACGTCGCAAAAATGATCAACGCGCACACAAGCACTCAATTAAAGAATCATGAAAGATAAATATTCCATTTTTTTGGGGGTGATGTTTTCTTTTGAAATGAACTGAAGTGAAGGATTAAAAATGCAAGCCTCACACCTCACGTTTCCCAGCATGCAGTGTGGTGCAGTTCATGAAGGCGGCGGGTGATGGGTGACAGTTCTGTTGTCACCGCTACACTTGTGGGAACCAGAGAATCTGACATCTCGTGCACAGAGGTTCACCTGAGTGACAACACAACGCGTATGCAGATGGCAGTCAGAGTCGGTCTGAGCAGAATTTTAATCGGCCACACATAACAGGGACCCTGTGTGTGCACCTTCTGAAGCAATGGTAGGCCGCTCTTTGCCAAGATTAAAGAAAATACCGAACAGCCTCCTATCACTTTGGCTTCTGTCACTTTAGCCATTAAGCCTGCTAGTGCCTCCAGTGGCAAAAGGATGTTACTGTGTCAGCCACTTAGGCATGTGAGTGAGGGACATTTGTTCATGCTGGAGCTGCTTCTGCCAATTGCAGCTAAAAAGTGTTTTATGAGGTAAAAGATTGAATGATTGATCTAAATAATCTAAGATGCATTTTTAAATGAAACCAAAAAAAAAAACATGAAAGTGGATTTTAACATTGATTTGTCTCATTGGTTGGTATGATGAGGCTGTCAGCATTATCCCTGGTGACAGCAAATCAAAATGTCTGCCATGCCAAGGGCACCTGGCCCCATCACCAAAAAGCTGGAGAAAAAGAAGTGGTGTTCATGCAAAACAGTATTACTCAAATATATTACCTCTTATTATGGCTAATTTTTTTCCAAGTTAATAAGCAGGGAGCAACTTGATTTTATTTTTTTCTGGTGTACCACTATCAAACTTACAACAAATGTGAATTCAAAATACAAGATGATCATTTTTAAATCTACTAATTTTAATATAACACTGTAAAATCAGATATTTACACACAGACACACAATCCTTACATATTACAAAGCATTAGGTACTACATCAAATAACATTTTAATATTCATTATTAGAGTCATATTACATATTAAAGCCAAATGCCCTTAAAACCAATTGCTCTTTCACTCAGCGTTACTGCTGAATGCTAGGACTGCATTCATGAAAGGGAATGTGCATTTTAGGCACGTATAGCCCACCGGCCTTTAATGATATGGAAATTCAATACGAATCTCAGTGGAAGCTAACAGAGAGGGGGCCGTCTCTGAAGGATCATTCCAGCACATCACAGAGTGCCGGAGCTCGTCAGCCCCCTTCAAGCTCCCCCGACCGGCACTGCGATTCTCCGGTCCTCCCGACGCCCACTTTGACTTCAGAGTAAGCACAGCTAATTACTCGCTGCAGGCAAAAGACACAGACATCCAGGCCATTAAAAGAATGGACGAGGAAAAACCTATACAGAAATATAGTATAGCTTCCAATTTATTTAACCAAAGGAGTGTGAAGTGCTGGTGTGACGGCTCGGCCTCAGTAGTCTATGCAGCTTATTTCTTTGGGTTTATTTTTAATCAAAGTTATTAACATTTTAAAAGCCACTTTGCCATGGATCACCTCCTTTAATATCAAAATGGGTTTTGCATTATAATAACTAGGCATGCTTAGGAGATTAATTATGACATCCGTACGACAAACTTGGGCTTTTTTTATTGTACTGTATTTTGTCTCGTTTATTGCTGTCTCCAGTGCCTTGGTGAAATGAAATGCAGTGCCGAACGACAGGTCCATCAGACTGAAAGCATGGATGGGAAACTGTGCCTGTGTCGTCTGCATGCAGAGCACCTATGGACAGCATTGTGATGTAGTGGTTAAGGAGCAGGGCTCATAACCCAAAGGTTTTACTTTGCTTTCCTTTAGCAGACACTCTTGTCCAGAGCGAGGTTACAGTTTTATCCATTTATACAGCTGGATATTTACTGAGGCAATTGTGGGTTAAGTACCTTGCCCAAGGAGACAACAGCAGTGCCCCAGTGTGGAATCAAACCAGCAACCTTTCAGGAACTAGTCCTGCTCCTTACCACCACACCACACTGCAGGTTCAAATAGCACTACTGTCATACATAAATTGAAAAAAATGTGGAAAAAAGTAAACTATATAAGTCACTCTGGATATGTTCATCTGCTAGGGAAACTAGTGTGATGTAAGATCTTCTTGCTTGCAGTCCTAGCAGTGAGCATTTCTTGTGCACTCATATCCCATTCACTAGGAGGGAGGTCGCTTTCAGAAAATGAATATTATGGATTTAGCCTGAAGAAAATGCAGAAGACGTGCCATTCAAGTCTTTGAAATCCCCGGGGTGCATTGCTTTGTAACTGACCGCCTCTTTTCCATGCATAGCATCAAAGAGATGCATGCTTAGGGAACACCAAAGAGAAGGGGTGATCAACTCATGGCCAATAAGCTGATCGATTCATTCACACAGCGGGGAGCGTGGAGGTCATTGCATTCTGCTCAAAGGGCAAGGGATTCTGGGAGGGGTGGTGGGCGGGGGGATTTCATCCAACCACCATGTCCATTTGTCCCTGACTTAGTGTAATGAAACTAAGCAGGTGCTTGCCTGTGGATTCAATCAACATTGATCAATTTTGGCTTGAATGCAAACAACACAAACCTCTTTTTTACAACTATATTTATTGGACAATATTTAAAAGCCAGTTCCTGTTTAAGTTCTTTCATTCTACTCTTCTATGCTGTCACATACAGTTCAATGTATATCCGTCCAGCATTAAGTTTAGGTGTCGAGGTTTTCAATGCCATTAATCAAAAATAGTGCAATAATACTTATTATATTTTATGTGACAATACAGCACATATGTCTGAAGTGCCTCCTTTCGATAATGCATCAAATCCTGACTTTTCTCATATAAAGGATTTTTTTTTTTACATGTAAAAAAGATAAAGCCATTCATTAAAAGTATTTAACACTGCATGTGTTACCATTATTTCTGGTCATAAATTCATACCGCAATAGTAACCATCAATTTGCAGTCCTTGAGTGGTGTGATCCACATTTCACACTGTCCCAACATTGCATTACATTATTTTCATTCAACAGATGCTCTTTTCCAGCAGGATTTGCATACAAGTAGGTTACAGTTTTATCCATTTATACAGCTGGATTTTTATTGAGTCAATTGTGTGTTAAGTTCCTTGCCCAGGGTTACAGCAGCAGTGCTCCAGCGGGGAATCAAACCAGCTACCTTTTGGTTATGAGCCCTGCTCCTTACCACTACACCACACTGATGCCCTACATAAGTCCATGTACAAGAGACAGTGTCCGGCATGTGTTAAAAAAGTGTTCTCCCATTGAGCCCACATCGGTTATCTAGATGGCAAAATTTGCTAGATGATGTATGAAAACAATTCATAAATAGATAAATACAATGTAACCTACTTTGCATATTGTTCTCAATAATTACATCCGTTCATTGGGTCATGTCTGAATAGTTTTCTAAAATAATACAGTAATTGTTTAAAAAAATAAAGTACTCAAAAATACATCAAACTCTTTATTTTGTGCTCTTCCAATGCGTCCACCAAAAAGTGTTGGTGGAATTTCCTTTCCTTAAAACTGTGTTGCATTTTTCCTTTCGATGTCATTCTTGACCAGTGCTCCACGGTGCTCATTGTGGTTTGCTGCCTTTGATGAATCGCTCGCAAGGCAATGTTGGTGTTTTATCACAAAGAGTTGTATGTCACTAACTTTATATAACAACCTTCCTAAAGTCTTTGACATACATAACGGATTGGAGTGTGTGTCAGGGGTGGTGAGGAACTTGAGTTGGTGGTGAGGTGCCTGCTAGACTCTGGGTGTGAGGCATGCTGTGTTTTCCTGTGGATGGTCAATGGGTTCAAGGAACATAATGAATCACCTGTAGAAGCTGACGTAAAAGTGGAAGGAAAAGTAGAAATGTTTGAAAGAAACAAGGCCAAATGGCATGAATTATGTCAGATAAAAAAAATCAAGAACACACATGATGGAATAAGTATTCAAAAGCAAGATGGAAATTAAGATCTTTGTCTTCGTCTCGAGGTGGCAAATGGCAGTCAGAATCTGGATGTTCTGCTCTAAAGAAGATAGTCAGATGGTAACCTGGCTGCCATTTAAGATAGTGGCAGTCATTTTAAATTGTTTGAACATCTTACTTTCTGTTGCAATATTTAGTGGGCACCCTGTGTAGTTTACTTATAAAGGTTATATAGGTTTTCGGCTGAGGGAGGCTTGTGCCAAACTTCATGATTTATCCTTATAATAGTCTTCATAATTCCAACACTTGCTTTGGAAGTCAAAATGTACTTGTATGGGATTATCTAATAATTTCTTTACAGTAATTACAGATAACATGCAAAAGCATCTAATTTAAGAACAGTTAGAATTCATCATCATATGATGAGGGTATGATGAGGGTGTTTGGGTGTTTCAGCATATTTCACAAGTGACATAACCTTTCCACACAAACTTTTCCCAAGAACAAAATACGTTTGTTTCTATGAACATTTTGATGAATGAGGCTGCATATCTTTTCAGCCAAGGTATGAGAGTTGATAAGTTTCAGGAGAGGGAGGTTTTGTAGAGGCCATGAAGAATAAACAATGAAGCTTGGTTTGATGATAGACTGTGAAATGATGCCTTGACATTTGAGGATTTTCAGCATGCCACTAAATGTCCTACAATCGACAGCACACAAAGAAACTTCTCTGAACAGCACTTAAAGTGCACTTAATTGGTCACAGGTCTCAAGTACTCTGCTGGTCTACCAGACACAATAGTAACTTCCATAGCCAATTTCAGCAAATTAAATAGTTTGATGTGAAAATGACAGTGACGAATTTTGATTTGAATACAGTGAAAATTTAATGGGTTTGAAACTCTCAGTGAAAATATCACTTTCAAAATGTAGGATTCAAGCACAGTTTGAAGCCACCGGCCTTTCTCTCCCTGCCTTAATGATCACTTTAAACTTTTGACACATTTGTAATCACTCTTGCTGGAGATAACGTTCATTCTTCACAAGGATATGGCCCAGGAGATTTATTCACTTTTATTATTTTTGTGACCTGCCTTGAGAAACTGGCCTGCTTTTATTGCTCACTGTTCATTTCATCCTTGTTTAATGCTACTTCTACAGGAAAAAAATATGACAATGACAATGCACAATGACGATTATTGTTATTATAGTAATAATACTAAAAGTTTAAGTAGTAATAATAGTATTGTGGTTGTCAGATTGCAGATAACCTTTTCTAGGACAACTTCAAATTCATGACAACTGGATTACACCAGAGAACTAAACCTTGAGCAAACAAATCCAAACAAATCAAGAGCAAATGACACCAAATGACTTAAAGTCATAAAAATACACATTAGCTAAAGAACAAGCTGATGAACAATTTCTCCAAGGGAAAAGAAATGCGTTTTTAGAAACATTTGTTCATTTTTTTTGGACAAACAGTAGAGCAGACATTTCAGTGATGCCTGAACCTTAATGCTGGCCCTTCTTTATCATTCCCAGGCTGTATGTATTGCTTAATTGCAAGAACATCTGACTCCATTAACCCTACAGTGAACTCTTCGCCATGCTGCTAACAGATTTTTCTGCAGGGAAGGGGAGCATCATATACTTCATTAATATAGTCAATAAAGTTTGTGTCCTTTCATACACCTTTGTCTGTTATTTTAAAAATGAATTATTAAAATAAATTAAATTATAATTTTCTTTTAGGTAATGTTCCTTGCTCATAGGCTAGTGAACATGTTATTTTTGTGTCCATGAGCATGGTACACTGCATTCTTTAACTAGAAATATGTCTATCCTAATGACAGGTCTGCCTCATAAGCTGGAAATCATTAAACATGCAAAGGTGATGCATCGCATTTACAGTAAATGGTTATTGATCAGAGGTTAAGGGTGATTAAAATAAACGTCTTGTCTGGGTAGTGAGACATAAGGACGTGGCTCCAGGGCTCAAGGGTTCCTGGAAAAGGCAATGCTGTTTGTTCAGGCACAACACACTGACCACCCCCCCCCCCCCCACCCCCAAAAAAAAAAAACAGTTAAACCAAATCAGTCAGGCTACCTGCCAATCAGCCTTCCCATTTGAAGCTGAAGTGGAACACAATCCTGGATCTGTTGGTGATGTGTCACATGTCTGGATTTATCACAGGAAAGATTTTGGTGGCAAAGGTGCGCTGGGAGGATGGTGGGAATGGATCGGATTTTTAATCAGCCGAGCACCTCAGCTCACCCGTTTCTCCTCCTCCTTTCACTAGAACGCCCCAACAGGCACGCAAATGCCACCGTCAGTGAGAAAAAACACTCTCTGTTCCAGTCACTGAATGTCACTGCCCCTCCTCCGCCTCCACTTCCCTTTACTTTGTTTTAGATAGAACAGATAGAACCAGAAAAAAATGAAAATTTCCATTTTAATTTCCCCTTCCCTCCCCGGTGTTAGTAGCCAGCTCTGAGCTTTGACCAACCGTGTCAGTTGAACAAACAATGCAGGGATTCTTTTTTTTTGTCTGTCTTTATTGGTTGATGGCATTCACCAATTAATTTAATATGTGGCATTTGACATTGACAAAGTACACAATATTACTTGTTAAATAGACTCAACACTGTGGAAATGTGGCTGTGTATTGAATAAAAAAAAGAATATGAAAAAAAAAAGTGCTAAAGGGCTCTAATTATAAGAACAATTTGCCTGATTTTTTTTCCAAGACTGCAGACTACTGTTCCCAGTAAGAGAAAACCAGATGGAGAGAGACATTAACAATTTACAATAATAGGGCAATGGAATGTCCGTCTCCTTCAGAAAATGTCTTCATTATAAACCTTGGCTTTTTCCCAGTTCCACTAATCAATAAATCTTCACCTTTAATCCCTCTGAATTTATCTTATTATATCTGGATTTAAGCCTGAGGTTTTCAGAAAGGTTTTATTTTCTTTGCTGAGTCAAAACTTATTATTTCATTTCCACATTTCATTTTGTCTAAATTAACTCAATTTAACTACAATGTGCATAGTATTACCAAAGATTGCTCATGATAACTGAAGACATTGAAATTAAGCAGATTTTTTCATACCCTGCAAGACATTATTGGGCTGGCCCTGATTTAGATCAACAGAAATGCAAGAAAGTCATGTTTCTTGTTGATTATTTCATATTCTCATTCAAAGGATGGGCCAGTAGAATTTTAAGAGTAGTAGACTGAGTCTGGAGATGAGGCATTACCATATATGAGAGACAGCATATTTACAGATATGCAGTGGTATGCCTCAGCAGTGTATTTTCAATAAAGATACATACATGTCAAATACCTCTGTCAGTGGAAGAAAAAGAGAGGGTTTCAATTGTCTATGAGGAGTTCCAATGATCAGAGCAGGTCATAGCCTATCCAAACAACAACACAAACGTGCTATCCTGTAGTATATTCCCTACGCATCCAATATACACTCAGTGACCACTTTATTAGGTACACCTGTACACCTGCTCGGTGATGCAAATATCTAATCAGCCAATCATCTGGCAGCAACTCAATGCATAAAATCACAAAGACATAGTCAAGAGGTTCAGTTGCTGTTCAGACCAAACATCAGAATGGGTAGGAAATATAATTTAAGTGACTTTGACCGTGGGATGATTGTTGGTGCCAGGCGGGGTGGATTGAGTATCTCAGAAACTGCTGATCTTCTGGGATTTTCACGTACAACAGTCTCTACAGTGTATAGAGAATAGTGCAAAAACCAAAAAACATCCAGCGAGCGGCAATTCTGTGGGCAAAAATGCCTTGTTAATGACAGAGGTCAGAAGAGAATGGCCAGACTGGACCAAGTCCCGTCCTGGTCCGACAGTGACCCAAATAACCACACGTTACAACAGTGCTATGCAGAACAGCATTTCTGAACATACAACATGTGGAACATTGAGGTGGATGGGCTACAGCAGCAGAAGACCCCTCCAGGTACCACTCCTATCAGCTAAGAACAGGAAACTGAGGCTACAGTGGGCACAGGCTCACCAAAACTGGACGATAGACGATTGGAAAAGCATCAACTGCTCTGACGAATCTTGATTTCTGCTGCAACATGCAGATGGTAGGGTCAGAATTTGGCGTAAACAACATGAATCCATGGATCCATCCTGCCTTGTGTCAACGGTTGAGGCTGGAGGTGGTGGTATAATGGTGTGGGGAACATTTTCTTGGCACACATTAGGCACCTTAATACCAATTGAGCATTGTTTAAATGCTACAGCCTGAGTATTGTTGCTGACCATGTGCATCCCTTTATGACTACGGTCCACCCATCTTCTAATGGCTACTTCCAGCAGAATAACATGCCATGGCACAAAGCACACGTCATCTCACACTGGTTCCAGGAACATGACAACGAGTTCAGTATACTCCAATGGCCTCCACAGTCACCAGATCTCAATCCAATAGAGCACCTTTGGGATGTGGTGGAATGGGACATTCACAGCATGAATGTGCAGCCGATAAATCTGCAGCAACCACTGCAGGAATGTTTCCAGCACCTTGTTGAATCCATGCCACAAAGAATTCAGGCCATTCTGGGGGCAAACGGGGGTCCTACCCAGTATTAGAGAGGGGTACCTATATCTTTATCTATATCTATATCTACTTATACAAGAAATATATCTATATATCAACATACTATGCACTTATACAAACTTGTTTCACAGCTCGAAAGTGCAAGATTCTGACTGTAGTACTAACCCAGAATTTCCTTCTAATGGACACAGCTGTGTTAGTTTTTTGGGATTATTATTTTTTAATTTTTGCCATCTCAAATTTTGTGGAGGTCAATGATTATTTGGTTACATTTTCTGACCTTAACCTCAGTAATTCATACTACTAAATAATTTCTTCTGTGTATTCCTTCATTGCCTAAGCAATGTTTGGTTTGGATGGACCCATAAAGTTCCAGAAATTTCTATTGAACTATGAAAGCTTGCACATTCATATGAAATGCTCCCACACACTTCTGAAAACCTTGCACATTCATCTGAAAAGCTCACACACATTCATATACCCATACATAATTACAGCATAATTTATAGGGACAAATTTAGGACAACATGTCATGCAGCACTATATTTGAGATAGTCCTCCTCAGGTTTCATCTTGCAGTCAAAGCCCTCTACAGAAAAGCCTACACAGGGACTCATTTTGTCAAATCCTTCTATACAGAATAGCCTGCACAGGGACTCATCTTACAGTTGAATCCCATTATAGAAAAGCTTATAGAAGGACAATCTCACCCAATCTATTAATTATTGAATCTCTGGGGCTAAGTCAATCACCTGCCATTGCAGAGTGTTTCTTGGTCCAATTGTTCTCAGGAAGAGAGTAAGAACAACTTCTGTAATAACAATTCCATATTTTGTTGAAAAAGCATTGGTCTTCTTTGTAAATAATTTAGAGTTAATTTACATTTTGCAGATATCATCCATTTGGTGCAAAAAGAACAGCCAATGGGGTTCAATTTCACCTACTGAAATCTAAATTGGCTGTTTCTTGTAACTGAATTGAGCTATGGTCTGGAAATTGGAATGGCAAATTATATCTTAATGTGGTGGGAACTGAAAGAAAAAACCATGAAAACTCACTTTGCTAACAGTGAAGCACATCTAAATCAGAGAATGATAAAAAGGTCCACTCACTGTTGTATAATAGAACAAGGTTAAGTTAAAAAATGCTTAGATCCTCTTAATGGCTGTTGGGGGGACAATACAAATTACTCGATTTAATCAGTTAAATTGCTAGGAGGGACCAAAGGTGTTAGGGACACAAAAAAACACTTCTCAGCAGGACAAAAAAAGCTCTGAAAATCTACTTTTTTTACTCCACAAAAACAAGTACAATAGAACACTTAGACTCCGTGGCCTGTATGCTCCCTCAGGTGCATTATTGATAACTCCATTTCTTAAATGATTTGTTAAGAAATGTTCCGTGTTCATTGTCATATGCTCCTTTAAACATAAAACCTGGAGTCAGAGTTACTACCCAGGCTGTAAAACTGAACAATTGCTATCCCTGTTGGTTTCAAAACAGCAGTGATAAAAGATATGCTAACCAACTTTTTTGCTGTCATTATGACAAAGATGGGGCCATGAAGAGGTTGCATGAAATCAAATTGACTCAGACTCTCCAGAATGCAATCATATGGTGGTAAAATGATCCATAAGGCGAAGGTGACGCTGAAATGATGGCACAAAGAGATTCCCTTGCGAACCACTAGCTACACTTTCATTTTTTAGCTAGCTAAATCCACAATTAGGTTTACATTCAGCTAAATGTGTTTATCGTAAGCCCTTAATGTTGACACATCTACGTTTCCAAGCTGCTAATTTTGTTCATTATGACTGGACATCCTTTTTAACTTTTGACTGATCTTAAGTGACTTTTCTGGAATTCCAAATTCTGAAATGATTTACAAACTCTTTATTCTAAAATTATATATAAAGATATTCTTTATGTAATTCTTTATATAATATATATATATATATATTACAAAAAACATATATCGGCATGGACAGGGACAAATATTTCAGGTTTCATCAACATCTGCTGAGGAGGTTTCTAAAATAGCATTGTGAATAATGGTCATTATGGGTGAGTGAAATTCAAGTGACACCTGACTGAAACCTTCAGTGACATGATCTCTGAGTAATGACACTCAGAATGGCTGATGCCTGAGGTCACAACCAGCCAGCAAGAGGGCAGATTAAGGCTGTAAGTGGTGATACTTGGTTCATAATTGCGGAGAGCCTCCGTATCCTAGTATGACCAATACAGCATGGCTCTCCAATAGCTGCCTTAGATTGAGCTTTTGCATTACTGTAAGTACAGCGATATGGCTTTGATGGAAAGAGATGTCTGTGATTGGTATTCCACTGGCTAAAATACCCAGGCCAGATGTGCACAGTAATTATAACTGCAGTGTGCTTTGTCCTTATCCTTGAGTGCCACACTTAAGTGTCACTCTTTTTATATTTATACAATACTCTAAAGTGAACACTGAAATTCAGGGTAAATGTTTTCCTTGATTTTAAAATGATACTGTATTAAATCCATTACTCAACTCTGGGTCTTTTTTGCCTTAGAATTCAACATTAGAGCACAAACCTTTGGTTATTTTTTTAAACCGTTTTTGACCGAAAACGATCATGTACATCTTTCTTAAAATATTCATTTGCTCAAAATAAAAATAAAATAAATTGAAATAAACACAAATATACAATACCCCAATTCTGTATTCATGTTAAAAGGTCAGTGGCGCCTGGAATGTCAATGCTGAATGCAGATAAGCTGTAGTTTATGATAATTTATTGCCAGACCACTCAGCAGGTGGAAGCAAGAATAACATACGGCAAAAACGCATAAAGCTGCTTATGTCATCAATGCTAAATAAGTTTTACTGTCTTTGTGGGGTTTTTCTTGACAGGGAGCCATACGCGTCGTGTGTGTAGTAAGTGACTGCTCGCGTGGGTTAATGAGAGCAAACAGATGATTCAGCCGCTGAAATGTCAGGAGTCCATTGCTTTCCATGCACAGCCTCCTAAGATAAACACTGATTTGATCTCTGCATGACATTTAATTGCTGCTTGTATCTTCGGCACGGCAAACTTCGCAGACCAGAATAAACTGGGCTGACTTCGAGTTTTATTCTGCTTTTGTTCAGTTTTGCTAAGCTCATTGATAACAAATTATTTATTGAAGTAAATTTTGTATACGTGAAAATAACTTGAATGTTTTTCTACCTCAACTGATGGGCACATTGCAGGAAACAGCAATGGAAGGGGGAACAGCTGGGCAGGAGTTATGCATAAACTGAAGCTAAATCCTGCTTGGCTCCAGGTTTAGAAATCAAACGGAATGAAGAGGTTGATATCCCTGATGTCAGCTTCCATCTGACAGGGATATGCATGCAGGGCCATTGTCAGCCATTGAGGCCATTGTCAGCCTCGTGGCTATAGGTTTGACTATTCTGACTGCAGGTTGGATGCTAATATTTGCATTGTATATGCACTCATCCATGGAGACTTAAAGATTGCATTTTACATGACTACCTTTTTTGTATGGATGGATATTTACAGAAGCAAAGTGCACTGCACTGAATGAATCATGAGAGTTCCACCAGGGAAACTTAATCTGAATTGAAATGATCCAAGAAAAAAATACATACATGAAAATTTCAACATTTTTGTATGGCTACACAAGATGTAGATCACCTTTAGCTTCTGCGTTCTGGAGGACGAAGGAAAGAGTGGAATGCTGAGGCTGGTGGAAGAGCCGAGGCCCGGCTGCTTTGGATGCAGCCCGTGAGCCAGGGCGTGCAGGCGGCCGGTTGGAATCTGATGCGGCGTCACACTCCGGCGGCGGCTCCGGGCGGATGCCAGCCGCTTGGCGCTGCTCTCGCGAGGCCCCGGTGGGGAATCAGACGCCTCATTCGATATGCATTTAACAGCATAATTTAGACGCGCTCTGTCACGGCCTGCTCTCTCTCTCTTTTCGCCTGCCTTCACACTCCCACTCCCGTGTTGATCGAGTGCCGTTTCTTTGTTTCCCTGTGCTGCTCATGTATGTCCACTTTCATTGGTGGGGGGGCTATTGAAACTGGGTTCAAGAAAATTATAGACTTAATAGCGCTCTGGTAATTAATGGACTGGGTTAATTAGGGTAACATTTTTTCGTTGCATTCAAATAGTACAGTTCAATTTAAAATAAACAGATTCTGAATATGTACTGAATAACAATTTTATATTCAATTATGATAAATTATTGTTTATCGCATGTAAAGAATTAGGTACAGGTTACAGCAGGTCCATCTTTAATGATGCTTATCATTTTATGATCGAGAAGTCTGCTTTGCTTCGCTTTATGTCAACTGAATTTTTCCCCCGTTTCACACCTTAAATGGTAACGTTACCTTGAATTCCAGTTGTGTATTAGAAAACAAAAATTCTGTTGATTCCTGCAGAGGACCTCTTCTGGTTCAGTATGCGGCTCCTTCCCTTTCGACTCCACCGTCTGACACATTGACAAATCCCGATCCAGCGCATTGTCCTCAGTTGTCTTGGGGAAGGGAGGCTGGCGAAACTGAGCTGCTCACTGAGCTGAAATCTACCAGCAGCCTCAGAGGGAGCTGTAACCGAGACCTCAAAGCGGCGAATGCGCTCGCAGAGAGGAAGTGACAGCACGCTGGGGACATGGGGGAGGATTCTGGGACAAAGGAGTGGCTTAGTGAGGAATCTGCCGGATAAACAGGAACAGGAGTCTGATCCGCGGGGTCTTTAACCCGGGGACACATGGATTAATTAACCTATTTAACCTTTATTTAGCCAGGCAGGCTGGAAGGGAACTTCTTTCCCTCCTACACTGATGATCTGAGGAATTGTAGGGCGGGATTATTAGGTGGCCAGATTGAAGGTTGCCAGGTTGAGAAATTGACCAGAGTGCTGAGATCAACCACTCTGCTTTTTAATAAGACCCACGACTCCTGTAATGACTGCAGCAAATCCTGACTCTGGTTTGACATCTCATAAAATGTTAACAATTAGAAAAGCTATTTTTTCTTTGTGGGCAGGGTAGGTCTGATATGATACTCACCTTCACAGGAAGTTTGTGTGGTCCAGTGCAAAGCATCAGGTGCCCTGTTTGATAAACTTCACGGCAGTAAGCATATGTTTGGCGGGCTGGGTTTGAACTCAAAAGGATAATGAGTTGAGTTCTGGGTAGGTCACAGCCCTTCCTTTCAGCAAGACACTTGATAGCATCTGCTTCAGCAAATATTCAGCTGTGCACTACAGTATTCTGGTAAAAATTGAACTTCCATTGACCATCAGTTATTTGGGAATCTACCTAAACACATAGCACAAAAACAGTTTTGATTAGAATGCAGAGAGGAGCATTCTGGTGCTACCTTACATATCTCTCTTTGAAGAAATAATGATATTTTATGTTATTACCATTTCATTAAATATCTGCTTTATTATTGTTAGCAATAGCGGTAATAGCAAAAGTGGTGGTGTTTTTTTATGGCAATCATAAACACAAATGTTCTGAATCTTTTTGCAATCATCTGTGGCTACTCCCAAGGGAGGGAGATTTTCCGGGAAAGGCCCCCACCTTTTAATCAGATGGTCTCCTGGCAACACCATGGAAAGTGAGCAGAGTTTACGAAATGTCACACGCCGGGGGTTTAAGCCAAATGAAGAGAAGAGGCCAACGATAAGAGAAAGGTCCTTTCTATGTTTGTTTCTGCCAGGCACGTTGTCGCCGAGCCCAGGGCTCTGTGAACAGCGGAATACTGATTGGCTTTCGCGTTCCGCAGAGCGCCGGCAATTAAAGTCCCGGCGGGGGCGGGAAGAGCCATTTACGCTCCTCAAACATCCGCCACATCCTGCGTAAGCGACACCGAGCACAGATTCATCCTGATTGGACTCCAAGAGGGACATGCCAGCAGGAAGGAATGTTCGCTGTATGAATATTCAGGCGAGGCCACTCATAGGCTAAAAAACCTATCCTGTCCCTGGCCCGGGCCAGCTGACAGTTAATTGACTAAGGTGAGTTTTCCGCACTGTGTGTGGACCTGGTTGATCTGGAATGTGGACCGGTGCCAGGCCACCTCTCACAGTGGGTTGGCAGCCAGGAATCCAGTTCGCGCCTCTAAAGTCACTTGCTCACCTACAGTCAGTCCAGGCTGTGCGGAATTATAAGATGTTTACATTTGCAAGATTTAGCACCAGGCCTCATTCAGTAATCCGTAGCAGAACACCAACGCTCCGCACTAAACACCAAGCATCCCCCCCCGAGTCTGTGCTTTGCTCTGAAGAAACATGTAAATATCAAAAAACTTTGTGGCTGTGGTTAGGTTTCAGCTCAAGGCATTCATATGAAGCTAGAAAAAGAACATTAGCTCCTTCCTGCAGCGAATTCCACCCAAACACCATCACCCAGTGTCATATGCAGATAATATTTAAATTTTCACACCAAGTACCTAGCAATGTGGAGTGGTTTATCTTCAAAAAGGTTAGAAAACATATAAAAACATTGTGTCAACAGCATTATATAAGCGGTAGACATATACTTTATTTGTTACATAACTGTAACTCAAGGAGAATGAACTTGACTGTGCCATTTCGCTAGGCCATTTGTGTTGGACCCGGAACTAACTGCTTGGAATGCTCATCACCTCTCCTTCAGCCAAAAACTTGAAAGTTATCAGTGTTACATAAGAGACATAACAGAGCCATTTACTGAAAACTTTCTACATTTACAGGAAAGGCTTCTGGCAGGATGAGGCTAAAGTGTCACACACAGTCCTTTATACGCTGTGGTCAATAGGTTTACTCTAATATTCTGACCACTCTTTTACTTCCCTTCTCTCAATTTCACCGTTCTCTCTCTCTTCCTCTCTTTCTCTCCATGGTGTAATCTGAGCAACAAGTTGACCAGCAGCCCAATCCAGCTTCCAAGCAGTTAGACAAATGTGTTCATCTGTGCAGTTCCATATAAATGTGTGTCCAATCTGTGGCTGTAAATGCCATGGAGCCCGGCCAGTGCGATTCTCTCGCTGTGAAATTCTGCTTACCGCAGGCTACCGGTGGACGGCCTCCATCTTTACGGGAGGGAGAAAATTCTCTTTGACCGAAAAGGGAGTTCTTATCTGTCCCCCACCCCCACCCTGCTGCAGCTGAGCAAGACAGCGCACCAGGGCCTTATCAAGGACACCCACCCCATCCCCGGTGCCCATCTCTGGACATCCCAGGAGATAAGGGTGAGCTCACTGCCGCAGAGCCCGGACACCTGGCTCCCCCTGTGTCTGCGGGGCTGCAGAGACTCCAGATGAGACTCTGTAGATTTAGCATAAAGGAGGAGCCGGCAGTCTTTAACCACGGCTGCAGTAATCAATCTGCGCGGTCGAGTGTCGCCATTTTATTTTTTACATAATACTGTGGTATCCTTGGACCGACCCCTGTGTGTCCATAAATAAATGAATAAATAACATGAAAATGTTGCATTGACTGAGGTGTAATGTGGTATAAGCATGATTTCCTGTTTGCACTGGTTGTTGGAAAAAATGAGTTTGTGATTTTTGTGTCTGTGCAACATTTGCATTTTATTTCTTAGCAAAGTAAGATTGCCAAGCTATTGATTCTTTGGTAGCTCTAACATATTGGTACAGACAGGAGTTTCCAGAAGCTATGCACTAGATACCACACATGCTGAATTATGTTCTTCTTTGTTTCTTGTGCAATAAATAGCATGAATGAGAAATATGGACATGCATATCCATATCATCATATACATTGTATCTTGATATTTATATGTATATCGTTATTTTGGTGTGTATCCCATCATGATTAAAATGCAGACACTCTGATCAAATTTAATGCAGAGGCCAAAGCAAAGCTTTCACTGGAGTCCCACAGGGCGAATGTGGAATAGGCTGTGCTCCCCCCTGCAGATGAAATTGATTCAGGATGGGGTAACCTGCCATTGTAACCCTAGATCCAGCGCTAATCGATCCATTTAATGATCTGTATTTTGATGTGGACAGAGAAGAGCTGGGATCTTCATTCGAGGGCAGTGGTTATAGGCAGACTCGCCATCTCCTGAAAAGATTTACAGGATGTTACATTACGGGGCATCGATTAAATGTCCTCCTTCAAACTTTCTGCTTTCTGATCACTTATTTATTGCCCTCTTTAAAAATTGAAAAATGTCACATTTGGCCAAAGCTCAAACTGTAGTGTTTCCTCCCGTGTTCTCCCACCCTGCTGAGAAACTGCATTTTAATCCACTGAATACGTCTTTTCTTCAGTCTCAGCTGCCAGCACCTCTGGAAAAGTGATTACTGACCGCTAAATGAATGTTAGATCTTTGCTTATTCCAGGGATCACTGGATGTGTCAAGAGTTATCCCAATGTGTAAAAGATATAACATATTAAGCTGACACATAAGTATCAGGCTTTTTTTCTGACAAGTCTGCTGTTAACCCATGGCTGTGATTTAAAAACCCCTGCTGCCACAGTACTGGGAACACCCACACAAGTTAGCCAGTTAATTTATACCATTCCATCATGCACCTCAATGTTATCATTGGCATAATGACACCATTATGATTATAGAATTGTCTGGCGCCATTTTCTATGGCAACTTGCATAACTCACAGTACCTGTTACCTGTTTGTGAAGATGGATATACAATTAAGGTTAGGAATCAAACCTGCAACCTCAGTACTCAGTAGACATTCATGCAGACATTCTGCTGAAGGATTTTTTCCTTCTTTATGATGTCCATACAGGGGTATCAACAGCCCCAGTGTACAGCCAGGTGTGGTCCCTTCATTGAACTCCAACCATGTCACATGCAATCTTCATGCTTTGATTGTATGGAAATTATGATCTACTGAAATCAGTTTTGATGAATACTGAAACCACTGAACAAAGTAACACTTTACTCTGAAATTAGGAAATATCCTATCCCCTACACAGCTATTAATGCACAGAATAGCTTACTAGGATTCACAGTGAAAGCAGTGTCCAGCCTGAACAGCCTGTTCTAAACTTCCTAAATGGCCTCTTCTAAATATCCTTATGTAAAATCTTAGTCACCCATCTCATATCAACTGACATTTCAAACACGTTCTCTCAGAATCATAACCCAAACGCAAAAATATAGTTATTTGAAATGTAATGGTGACAGTGGAGCTTTGCAGGAATTCTAGTTGAAAGATCGGTAGAGAAGTGATTGCATTCTGGTTGTTTTTTGGAAAATGACAGCTACAGATGATAGTCTAGAATAAAAAAAATGTTTTCTGACAACATTCCTTGTGTCTGCATTAAGAATTCTGACTAACAGGTCTGTCTTGTTTTTTTTTTTCCTCCAATAGACAGAAATCAATCTTTGAAGAAGATGGAATCACCAATAAGTAAGAATTGTTTGTCCAAGAAATCTTAATATCACTCTCCACAAACTTCTTCACAAAACTTGAAAATGTCTGTTTTTAATTGCCTCCTCACAGTTTACTGATATGTTACTGAGCGTACCAAACCTTGTGTCGACTTGCTCCTTAATTATTCTGCTATAATTTGTTTATAATTGTTTGTTCCCCAGGATGACAAATCGTAATTGGTTTTCCAGATGTCTATTTAGAATGCCGTGGTGCAGCGCAGTACAATGTGGAAAAAAAAAAAAAGACTTGTCATGGCTGGCCATTTTAGATCACCGCACGCCTAAATTAAGAGTCCTGCGAGTCGCACAAATGGTTGTCTGGCCTGGAGGGCTAGCGTCGGGGTTGCTGTTCGAGAACAGCGCCTGGTGCTGCCTGCCCCCCCCCATACTGTGGCGAGGGAGGAGCAGTCTCTGCCAGGCAGATGCCGTGACTCGCCACAGGGCACGATGTCCTCGCCCGCTCACGATCCCCCGCGTCACCGAGGAGTGCTGTCACAACGATCTCCTGGCACGGCTGAGGAGCATTACGGTGACACGAGCGAGCGACTGTTTTATTCAGGGGCCCCATTAAATAAACATCCTCCTCAGCGTTTATGGCAGATACGAGACTTAAACGCATAAATCTGTCGCTTTTTTTATGAGGGGGATCATTAAAGAGAGCCGTCTTGATTCAGTAAAGCGAGAGTTCCCATCTGCAGTGCATGCATCGCCTCAGATTGCCTTGTAAAACCTCTCACCGTCGTGCCGCAGCCCTAATTTTTAATGACCATGGCTATTGCCTTATCCTTAAACCCAGCGAAACAAATGAACTTTGTGGCATCTATATTGAACCGCATCAAGCTGCACCAAATTTCACAAATACTGTAGCACCTTGGTCAATAACTTAATTAATGGAGGGCAATGCATCAATACTCTACATCTGGGCATAACATGCCTCCTCCACATGTTATAAAGATAAATCCATAAGTTCCCTTCGACATTGACATTTAACTCATTCAGGGGTGTGTACGACTGGCTCCAACAGACGTCAAAGCCAATAGTATCTAGCATGGCATTAAGCACCGAGGAAAATCAAAGCATTGAAGAGGGACCACCTGACAATTAAAAGGAATGGATGGCATGGCCAGGTCATTAATTAGCGATGACCGGAGAAGGTGCAACGTGACCCCTCGAGCAGCGCACGCTCTGACCTAATGATCCACGGCCCAGCTGGGGGGCAGCGCAGGGAGAGCCGCAACCGATACATCAAGTGACTCGTTATGATTGATGTGTAGAGGCCTGACAGGACGCAGGAATAAAATGTGACCTGGAGCTGGCAACTGCAAATGAGTGCACAACAGTAGAACCTCGATTGACGTAGCACACATTGCAAAGGATGCATAGCCGATCAAGAACTGCAGAGGTAACTGATACAATATGTAATTAATACTACCATTTGAGAGAATCCAAGTTATTGTGATTTGCAACTGCACTTAAGCCCATTGGAATGGTCTCATACATTAAAATGCTTCCCAACATTACAGCTGATAATATTCTTCCTGTTCAGGGCCAAACAGTATAGAAAACAAGAAAGAAAAAAGTGCTTTGTTTGAATCTGTACTAAAGAGCATGTTTTTACAAAGAGCAGGATTCATGTACAAATATGCCCAACACATGATATGCTGAAAACAAAAACTGGAAAAAAGAAATGGACCTGAACAACCCTGCAAACTCTATTCTGAACATTTAATGAACTTGCCTTTCTTAACCTCAAAAGACATCAACATCACAACCGACAACCTCTCATCTTTCACATAACAAACACCTCCTCTATCCTCCATCTCTGCACAAACACAGCAAAGATGTTTGGCTAAGAAGAGCTACCATGGCTACAGTTTCCATTTTTAAAAATTGCCATTGAGTCATCCAGCAGTGACTCTCCTGTGTATCCTCGTGCGCTTGTAGGATTGCCAGTTTTGATTGACATCCTTTGTTCCACGGGAAAGAAACACATCACCTTTATGGTGGCAGCCTACCTGTGGTGATGTTGATACTCTTTGATGGTTGCGCCCCCTGTTGGCTTGGAAACTGCACCACTGAATCAGTGCTTTTACATAAACTGACCAATAGTTGTGTAGGGACAAGTGCTTAAGGCACGATTGTAATGTGAAGATTTGGGATATGGGGATATTTGCCAAATATCAGTACTGCTACTACTACTATATACATTGTCCAAGCAGTATTATGTTTGGACAATGTATAGCCTATATGAACATTCACACATTGTCTTAGCAAGCACCCTCATACAGTATGATTCAAATAGGAATTTATGATTCACATTTTTATAAGGTGAGCTGAGAACTGAGTACCTTTCTCAAGGGTACAACAGCAGCGGACCACCTGGAAATTCCATCTATAACCTTTGGGTTAGCAGCTCAGATCCTTAACCACTATACCACACTGCCAGACTAGTAACATAAATGTACACTGGAATGTTACAAGGAATGCTTGAGACTTGTGTTTTTAAAAAAAAAAAAAAAAAAAAAAGTGATTGATCTCCTTTTCAGATCCTCAAACATTTACATCTCCTTCGTGCCACACTATCTCATGCCTCCTTTTCTTTAACATCCCAATCATCAATTATGGAAAAATGTGAACTATTCATGAGCCCTTCTTCAAATGGGCAAAGTCATAAGACAAAAGAGGGCGCGATCTCGGACTGCATGCATGAAGCATCAAATAAATAAATAAATTTAAAAATCTTCTCCTTCTCAGATAAGCAACTACACCTGATGGTTCCCAAATTTCAACTCTCTGGAACAAGTTCTCCCTTTTCTTTCCTGCTCCCCTGCCATTATGATCCATTAATCTTGTGAGGAAAGTGCAGCAGTTGGAAGCTAAATTTAGCTTTGTGGCCGAGGAAGGTTATGCAACGGAGGAGCTGAACGAGTGATACTCCAATGTACTGGAGAAATAGCTCTCTGAAAGCCACACAACACAGCATTTGGAGGAATCGCTCACGAAAGAATCCAGGGCAAAGCTGATTCTATTAGAGCAATGCTTTTTCCATCTTCTTGTTAGACTCAAGCTTTTAAGCCTCATTTTTGTGAAAATTGCACAAAGATAAATGTCAAACAGGTTCAGCTCAGATTAGAGCAATTAGACTCCAAGACTCTGAATGCTTTGACTATCTAAAAAAGAAATGTAGGGTCCTTGACATACATTAAGTTGCAGTTATATTGTAAAGATTTTTTCCTTTCATTTTAAACACTTCTGATCACTATTTTGCAGAGGCATTCAATGAGAATTTAACACTGCACATTAGAGGTTAGAAGACTAGTGAAAATGCAGTTTTAATTGTTGCATTTCTCTGCAATGACATTTTGAAACTAATCTCAAAACATATTCCCTTTTGAAGCCAGATTTTTTTGTTACTTCTGTCAACCTTATGTGGAACAGGATGATATTCCATCCTTTATTCTAGAATATTAAATATTTATAGGCTTTGTGTTTTTTTGAGAATGCTTGTTACTGTTTTTGTCAGTATAGAGTTGGATATGTCTAACCCTATTAGCACCACCTGCACAGGTTCAAAATTTAAATTAGATATTTTCTTGACAGAATATGCAAGGTAGAGGGAAAAAGAGTCATTCAGTGTGATGGGAAAATAAAACAACCCCTTAATGGCAAAGAATGGACATTCATACAGCTTTAAATACAGCTCAGAGCTAACAATAGCCTCTGAAGCATTCAGAACATGCTGAGCATGGTGACTTGACTTACACTTCCAGTGCTGATTAAAGAAACCTGAGGCTGCACAAACCAAGTCACCATGTTCTGTATTCTCTGAACTTTTCCTGTCCTTTCCCCCTTGTAGTGCATGTACCCAGTCTTTGGAATTCCTCATTGGACACACTGGGTAGACCTTTGCTCTGGTGGCCGCTGAGGGGCCTCCAGTCATTATCAGCTGGTGATGTGATAGGATGAAGCCGTGGCCCCGGGCCTCAGCCTGCACGCAAAACAAGCAGCTTAACTGGCTGGGCCACTTGGGAGTCCCTAATGCTGGGACTCTTCAAAGCACTTCATCAGCAGAATTCTGCTTGGGAAATCTCACATTTTATTTTTAAGGTAAAACTGAACAGCAAAGTGTGAGGCTACAGTAAAAAGCCATTTACCCAAATATTAGAGCTTTGCGGTACAATACAAGCTTCAGATTTAAATGAGAGCTTTCAAGCAGCAGACGGGAATGTGAGTGCCCTCTAAAATGCTGGCGTTCCCCTGACATTCAAAAAATTCAAACCACAGCACCCACATTGTGTGAACTTCATATTGAGGTTTAAAACATGAAAGAGTGGCAGGGACCAATTCTGTCTTGCCAGAGATTACTACAATTACTATTGATTCAATATCAAAGGAAATGCTGCTGTGATTGAACATTATAAAGTACAAACTATCTTCTAAACAGCTGTATCATTCAGTGTTAAAGGTCATCCTCAGAGCCTGATACACTCATCACTGTGTAAACTTCACAGCGTTCCCCATGAACCATATGGTGCCGCTCACTGTTAATATTTCCTTCTGTGCTCATAATTAGACATGACTCATTGTAATTATAGCAATATTGAGTTCATTTGATGTGTATTTTGACAATTAAGGAAGACCACTGCAAAATATTCCACAAAGACTGCAATTACGGAGACCTTCTTTCTGGCTGCGATGTGGCTTTTCCCTTAGCACTGAAAAAAACACATGAGCAAGTTTTGTTTTTTTTTGAAGCAGGTCTTCACAGCCCCACCTCCTCCAACTGTTACACACTGTCACAAGTGCAGCAGTCATTGAAATTAAAGTAAACTGTTGCGAGGGAATGAAGGACAAAGTACAATAATGTCTGCTTGAATTCACTACTTAAGATAGGGTACAAAGCACCATGGGAGTTCAACTGATATGTCTCCTCAGCACTGATTTAAAATTGAAGAAAAACACTCCTGGCCAACAGTTCGGCCTGTCTAATCTGGGTCAGATACACCTGAAGATTTCAGAGAGCAATTGTAATGAGTACCACTGTGTGTGTGTGTGTGTGTGTGTGTGTGTGTGTGTGTGTGTGTGTGTGTGTGTGTGTGTGTGTGTGCATGCGCATGTGTGTGTTGGTGAGGGGGCTGCAGTGGATCCTTTCTACATCACACTCCATAACATTTTGGTTAGCAGACACTCTTATCCAGAGCAACTTACACAAGCTCACAGTTTTCACACATTAACCATGTATGCTGATGGGTATTTACTGAGTCAATGCAGGCTGAGCACCTTACCCAAGGGTACAGCAGCAGTAGCCCCACCTGGCTATCAAAAACCTTCATTTACATTTACATTTACATTTATTCATTTAGCGGACGCTTTCATCTAAAGCGACTAACAAGTGAGGCAGAGTACAACACAAGTAAAAAACCATAAGGAGTCAACAATACTAGAAGTGCTTTATGACCAGGTTTCAATGGTTGGCCAGACAAGGTACAAGCTAGCTGGTAGAGATAAGGAGTGCATTAAACCATTAGATTACTTTTCTTTTTTTTATAAAGGGGAGACAGTTTTGAGACATGAGAAATTCCTATAGGTGTTTGTGTTTCGGGTGCTCGTGTGAGAGCAGAAGAGCTGTGTCTTCAGATGTTTCTTGAAGACAGAGAGGGACTCGGCAGGACGGATAGCAGAAAAAGTTCTGGAAAGTGATCTTGCACCACGATGTGGTATCCCAGCATAGCGGTTGGAAGGGAACATAGTTCCAGGTAGATAAGTGCAGTTTTGTTGGTCGTCGAGAACACAAGCATCAAGGCCTTGAACTTGATGCAGGTAGCTACAGGGAGCCAGTGGAGTGAGACAACGAGAGGTGTAACGTGAGCCCTCTTTGGTTGGTTGAAAACCAGACATGCAGCAGCATTCTGTATCAGCTGTAGCGGCTTAATTGTGCATGCAGGTGGGCCAGCCAAGAGAGCTTTGCAGTAGGCCAGTCTTGAGACAAGAATGTGGACAAGGAGCTGTGTAGCATACTCAGATAGGTAGGACCTGATTTTCCTGATGTTGTACAGCACAAATCTGCATGATCTGGCAGTCATCGCAGTCAGTAAATTTTAGCTGGTCATCAATCACTACCACCAGGTTCCTTGCAGACCTGGACAGAGTTAGTGTCGTTGAGCCAAGCAGTACAGTGATGTTGAACTGGATCGACAGTTAGCTGGGATGACTAGAAGGTGAAGGTGGTGTGAATCACTTTCTCGTCGCTGAAACTGTAACACTTAAGCTAGCAATTGCAGCGCTTAAAATAACAAATCTAAGCAAGGAAACTGATAAACAGATAAAACTAGCAATTCCTGACAAAAGATCAACAAAACACAGTGGTAATGGACTAACAAACTAACAAACAGCAACAGGACTCGTCTGACTACACTAAAAACAAGTACACAGCACCTATGACTATTGCAGACTCCTGGTGACAGATAGCTTGTCATGTCTCAAGCAAAATATTGAACATACAGGTGGTTTTGCTCTGCCCTCAGTCTTGACAACAGAACAATGCTATAACAACTCTAAAAAATACAGATTCATTCCCGTGGATCCACACACATGCGCGTGCACACACGCACACGCGCACGCACACACACACACACACACACACACACACACACACACACACACACACACACACACACACACACGTGCAGACCAGCTGTGTTCTAAATGTTAACGGTATACCATCTCGCCTTTGTTTCTTGCAGCAAACTCATTTATTAGTGTAACAAATGAAGAGAATTAAAGACTCGTAACTAATTACAGCCTGCTGCAGTGAAAGGAGACGTTGGTAAACGGTCGACACATCTACAGCAACTCCCTGCATGTGAGAATTTAATTGGACCAGTATTGTTATAGGATAATGTGCAGGGTGCGATTCAGCTCCAATCCTTAATGGAATTCGCTCCAGGAAACTAATAGCCCAGTGGTGCCAGCAATGTAAGCGCACATGCTACAGCTTCTATTCGGGGTTTCAGAAATACATACTGCCCGGCATAGTGGCATTAAGGTGTGAATGCACTTAGAGCAATGCAGTGGTTTGCTACATTTGCCCTACCCTCACACCAAAATGTAATGGTTGTAGTGTTGTGAACAGAGTGCCTGTTGTTTCCTAATTCTGTGGTGAAGTAGCTATAAATGTTTATTCTCTTGTGCCCAGCTATAGAAGTGTTCAAATATATGTCTAGTACACCATACATTAAACTGATTAATAATGGCAATTGTTGCCATGATTGCTCAGCAGACTACACTACGGGGTGACTTACTGAGCTAACATTTTGACAATCATTCTTTATGTAGCAGAGTGTCAAAGTTATATGGTTAAAATCCCCTCCTCATCTAGGATTTTAATTTGCAACCTTCTGGATCCTGTCTGCTTATCACTATGTCACACTTCTATCTAAGATTTTAGTATGTGCACAGATAATATCATGTGGTATTTGTGCTGTGTATTTTGTTATTGGACTGAGATGGAGTGTCGGACAATGAGCCATTAGTTTTCATTTTCTGTGCAACTGTGCAGAGTTGTCATTGCAAGCCAGAATAGCTCTGAAAACCCATTCGCAAAAATGTATGAGTGTGTTTGTGCATGCACCTAGAATGCACAATGACTCTCCCATCTTTGATATATGTACATCTAACCACGGTTTGAAGTGGATGGAAACGTAAAAGGGAATTAAAAAGGTGATTTCTTGCCTGGGGTCTGAGCTCTGTGTGGAGAGGGGGAAGGCTTCCATTTTACTTTTCTGATGGTTAAAAATAATATTGCAGTTTCAACATATTGTCAAAATCAAAAGTAAGAGACCATCAAATGTAGCTTTGCAGCCAACAGAAAAGGTTTGTGTTCTGCCTCTAACAAAAAAATTCTATAAATTATTTATATTACAGTATCTGAGGTTTTAATGAGGCTTGGACTGTAAGACAAGGAAGAACACTGAAGAACTCAAACATGCTTTTCTGGGATGCAATTAACCACCATTGTAGTTGTTTCTTCGTGTACACTATGAGCATGTGAACTGCATATTTGATCAGAATGGTATGTTGTAGTTAGATGGAGCTGTCAAAACTCAGTGGAGCTGAGCCAAGCCCTATTGTTTACTTCAGTGCTGCTCAACACAAAGCACACAGGCCGCATGTGGCCCTCAAACCCATTTATTCTGGCACCAGGCACTTGTAATAATTGGCATTTATAAGTGTTAGCCTAAAGTTGCACTTAGAATGATCAACCAAAGGGGACACACTATAGCTTTTCGTGAGTCATCTTAGCCCCAGCTTTAAATTACTTGCCTGTTTGAGTACACTGAGGATGCTTGAGTAGTGTAGCAAGAACTAGCTACCAATGGCAAAACACAAAATTTCACAAAAACATAAGGTATATAATAAAAAATTGGAAGAAGATTTTGCTTTTAACTGAAGTAAATAACAAAACATTATGGGTCCTTTGCCAGAGAACAGTAGCAGTCCAAACACGGACGAGCCTCCAGCATCATCACGAACCCTACCATGGCAACTGCGGCATCATACAAAATAGCATGGGATGTTGCGAGGAGCCAAAGGCCTTTGATCGAGGGAGAATTGATTAAGATATGTTTTCTAGTGTGCAGTGAATCTCTTTTAGCAAATTTTAAAAACAAAGATGACATTATTCAGAAGATATTGGAAGCAGTAGTCTGTCTATGGTTGGAAAGGAGAGGAGACTTATCATGTTATTGAGGAAAGAAAATGATGTGATCCTCAACTTTTTTGCTTACAATAGCAATTGTGTTGTGAAATAAAGGGGGTGGGACGATCTGTAGAAGACAACAAATAAAGTAGGGTTGTAAATTACATCTAAGGCCATTCATTGAAGTACAGGCATGTCTGTACTTTAAATGAGGAGTATGAGGCACATTATCAAATGAGTCACGACTTTATTCATGAAAGGACTCACACAGATTTGGTTTATGTCAACGATGAAGGATTCACCCTGGAAGTGGCATTTCTGGCAGACACAATGAAACACTTAACCCAACTAGCCTACATGCCTTGAAATACTGATTTAAACTGAATGAACCAATTTATTTTATTTTTCCAGTGATATCTTTGACTTACTAGACAGCTAGACAACTTACAGACTTACACATGTCTCACACTGCTCTTTAACATTTTATTAAAGTGCTAATTGGTACATTGGTAATTTCTCACTTTTCTCCATTTATTTGCATTTACAATGTGAGAACACATTTTAGAGGACCTCTTAACTAGTTGCAGTTAGTATTGGCTCTATAATAGCAACATTAATTAATAAGCTCTTCTGTTATGTTAAGAAAAAAAAAATACTGAAAAACTTAAGGTTGTTCTTAATTAGTAGTAGCCCTGGTTGACACGTAACATTTACATATATATTTTGTCACTTAGCAGACATCTATAGCTTATGTATAGTAGACATCTTAGCTATCTAGAGAAATGTACAAGTTAAGTGCATTTAACAATACATTTACATTGTTGAAATCAAGAAGATAATCTTATCCATAGAGACCCCAGAAATCAATCACAAAGGGCATCCAGCAAAAGGGTGCAAAACGTTACGTAAACAAGAACACCATCATCCACACATGAACAAGAGCTTTAAATTGATATTTATCCAAAAACATTTGTTTCAGCGCTCACACCAAATTGTGTGTCTCCCATAAATGCAAAATGTTTGAGGCCAATCAACAAAAGAAAAATCTGTAATAAGCATTCCCTGCAGGAGGAGTCACTAGGAGGATTGCATGTGTGTATACATGTCTGGGTATTGCTTGTACAAACAGTAAGGATCTGTTAAGCCAGCCAATCTGCCTGCTTGCATGATGGTGCCCATATTTTACCACATACCACACTCATTTCAAAGTGACTGTCATTAACTCAATTTGTTGCTGCAAATTACGAGTCACCCATCAGAGGCTGTGTTTTATTGAACTGAAACATCAGTTTAATAGGGACTGTTAAAGGGAATGCTACGTTTCACCAGGGGACTGAATATTGAGCTCAACATAGAACTGTCTTCCTGGCTGATGAGCAAACAGATTTAAGAACTTTAGGTCCTGAGTAGCGGTTCCTGGATCAGAATTTTACATGAAAGAGTTTAGGTTCGGGTTAGGCATTAGCCTAATTTGTTCATCAAGGAAAAAACGTTTTTTTTTTTTTTAAAAAAAGGGACCCTTGATGGGGGTATTAAGCAAATCAGACTAGGAACTTTTTGGTAGTAATTGGTTTAAGCAATTTTACTGTTTATTGAGGCCTTGAGTCTAGGGGATCCAGAAAAACAGAATCCTTGCCATGATGGACTACCTCTGTCCTCCTCTGATATACTCATCTAGTCCCTGACTTCCTTGCACAGTATTTAGTATTCAGAATGGAGAAATCTAAAAAACATTTCCTCAATTTGAACTGTATTTTATCTATATTTTTAGATATAGATAAGATATTGGTAGGCTTTATTTTTTTACTTTTTTTTGCTTCACTCCAGTGCATTTCCTTTAACACTGAATAATTCTGCATAAAGCAAATGCATAAAGCACAATGTTTGCTCAGTGGAACGAGGAAGAGGCCTCTTTAACACGTGACCGTGAGAGAGAACTGCATGGCTAAATGGAAGTCGACAGGCCTGATTAGCTCTTTGAATGACTCCTGTGGTTTATAAGCAACTAAAATAATGCTATTCATGCAGAAATGGAAATGTAAAACAAAATAGATAAAAAATCAAATCCTCTCATTGAATCATATTAAAAGGTTAAAACAAAAACAAAAAAAAATTCCCTTCCAGGAGGGGAGTAGGGCATCACAAAAACAAATGACCTTCCGTGTGTACAAACACAGAAACCCGGAACGCAGTGAATCAGCCCCTGAACAACCTGTGCTCAAATATTTGTCTATTATTACTGATGCACTCAAAATTCCCCTTTTCAATCAGTGACCTATGCTTTATCTACTGCTGACCTTTACAAGAGGATTAATCTTACTCATGTTAATGCTTTCACTCACACACAGTTATTGATTCAGCTGAAGGGGCCAGAGGTCGGGGATTGAGATATTATAGCAATGGTGTCGCTTTCATGGTAGTAAACAATATTACTGACAATCACAATCCCTGCTGGTGCCCGCCCCATTTGCAGAAAGGGTGTGAGGGATATGTGGTGTTTCTCAATGCAGCGATTTTGCCCACAACCACAGATGCACATGCACGCTGTTTGGGGGGGGATAAGAAGATCCATTCATAAGAACAGGCGCTTCTTCAGTGGGACTCCTCCTGCAGCTCTATATCCCACAAGAAGGATGGCTCTATTGACCGCCTGAAATGCTGCCATCACTTGTAGCCTAATGGCGGAGGGGTTATGACAGACGGCATCGATCTGCTCCGGTTCTTCCACCATTTGTATGGCATGTCCGACCGGTGCCCTCCCGCGGCAAGCTCGCCAGAGCCGGTAACACGACCCCCTTCCCAAGATGAAACGCCAATAAAGAACACAAATCGCTGACACTTTCGAACCTGGAGAAACACTCGGGGACATTCAAAATGCCCTTGAGCATCATGACCTCGAGAGAGACATCACACAAATCCGTACACTTCCTTGTCTGTCAGTGTAGGAAGAAGTTTTTTTTTTTAATGACAATCAATCTCCCTGTGAAGGTGGACCCAAAGCTTGAAGACTGTTACCCTCTCAATATGACCTGCAATGTATGACACTTGAGAGATAAGCATCAATGATCACTGCTCGATACTACGTTACAAATATCCTGGGTCATATTTTGCCAGTGGAGGCTGGTGAGCTGGAAACAGAGGAGGCCCATGCCTTACTGATAATTATCCTTTAAATTGATCATTAGTTTCTGTTTCAGCTGTTTCTGTTCACTTTCCTCAGTTATCAGTCAAACAATTATTTTGCTGAATAATCAACACCAATAGGTAGAGTGAGTAATGATTTTATTTTCTGATAGCATTATTATTCTTTACACCATAAAAGTGTGCAGCATTTTCTCATATTCACAAATTGTTTGAACTTGTGGATAATTACTCCTTGTTTCTGTGCAAATTTAAGAAATATTGATGATTTATGGTATGATGTTTGTTCATCTGATATGATTGTTCATCTGATTTGCGAAGATTTTGCTGTTTAAATGCTCATGAAACAGCATATACTGTCTGAAGACTGTTTGGTTGCCTTCATTGCACATTATGATCAAAGCTGGTGCAATATACATGTAATAAGAGGTTTTCATATTGAAGATATTAAATCAATTTTACTAAATTGAATTCTGTCTCGTAATTTGCATTCTGCGACACACTGCGAAGAAAGAGGATGCCTTGTTTGATTAACAATGATGGTTATCTGAATAATTAATTAGCAAATAATCCTAACGCTAAGTTTTAATTTAATTTAATTCTCTATCTTTTCACAATGTTAGAGAATGTAAATAACACACTAGATTTGCGTGTAGTGTATTATAAAGCCAAGTATACAAACTTCAGTTTGTTGAAAACGTTTATGTTATTTCATGAACATTGCACTAATTGGTCAGATAAAAATATCTGTACTTTGTCAATATTCCTTGAATTCCAGCATGAGAGAGAGTGTGCCTTTATACATGATGATGTATTCTTTTATACATTATAATTCAGTGTACAGATCTACATATAAAAACTGCACCATATTTGTGATGTGATTAAAAATAATACTACTACTAAATAATACTACTACTATCACAAAATAAAATTTGGAGGCAATATCTATTAGCATTGATTATTCAGCAGATTAATTGATTGTTAATTGAGGAAAAGTAAATGGAAATAGCTGAAACTATTGATTGGTTTAAAGGTTAGGTTTTTGCCTTCTGTTGTTGTCAGCTCACTGGCCTCAACTGCATTTTATGGTAGATAAGATCAATTGCGTGTGGAGAACAAGAGATGGAACTAATATTGATCAAATCATGTGTCCTGTACAGTAATTTTATGATATTTTCTACACACATACACCATTATTTTGCAGCAAACGTATCTTCTGATTCAAGATAGGCATTTTCTTTAGTTACCAAAAACTTTCCCATTCTAAATAGCATCCCCTATATGAGGCTTCAGCTGCTATATTTCCTGCGTACATGGCATTGACGCGTTGGTCTTGCGTTGGTGGCGTGATTGCAGGGGGTTTGCATTTCCCTGGAGGCCTCACCAGGAGCACCGTCCCCCTCCATCATGGCGACGTTCACATTTTTCGCTCCGACGTTAATGGGACAAGTATGTAGGTCACCCGGGCGAAACGCTTCATTAGGAGGGGAAATCAACATGGGCGTAAACAAACATTAAACACAGGAGGGTTCAAAGTTTACCTTTCTGGTGCGTATATGAACCCTGGCAGATCACTCAGTGCAGGCTGGGTTTGGATGGGCTGTGGAAAGTTGTATGGGTAGCAGAATGGTGTTAAGTGTTCCTAGTAAGACACAGGGAATGTAACTCAGATTGTTCGTTTGATTCACAGGTCAGCCGTTGCTGTACCCTTAAGGCAAGGTACTTGACCCAAATTGCCTCAGTAAATAACCAGCAGTATGTAATGGAGAGCATCTAAAAATTTTACAATATGCAGGTGACTCTGGATAAGTGTTGGCAAAGCAAGTGTACTGTGGAGGCTGGACTGGGGAAGAGACTGTCTCAGTTGGGCAGTCAGGTGACATGAATGAAGATAATCACAAGACAGAAATATGAATGAGTGACGAAGTAAGAAGTAGGAAGTAGGAAGGTTCAGTTTGTTTAATGACAACAACAGCAAGAAACAGCAATGACTGCACACTTCATTCTCTTTTACACAAGTTATTTGCATAAACAATAAACCAAGAACACAAATGCCAGCAAAACCCACAATGAGCCCTGAAAAAGTTTCCTTTCCTGAGCTTAGCTACTAAGCTAATGGGAACACCAGGGTGGGGGTGGAGGGAGGGGGTGTACTTGGAGGAATAAGTGTCCTGAATGACAATATACCACCTTGAGAATATTGAAAATATACCCACTTGTGCTTTGCATGCTTTTGTCCGCTCCTGCAAAACAGCAATTTATTTCCCGCCGCGTGTTTTCTCGGAAAGCGAGCCCAACGCAGCCAGCTCGAGAGCGCTCGTAAACTGCTCCGCACTGACAGATCATCATATTATTTGCAGCAGGACCTGAAAAGCCTCATTCAGAGAGGAGCAGGGTTCAGCGATTCATTTAATGGCACAAAAGAAGAACAAGATTAATGCAATTAATGGCTGAAAGAGAGATGGGGGGGGTTCTCCGCTGCCAATTTCATTTTAATTTTATTTTTGTTCCGAAAGAGCAAGGTGTCATTAAACGACTGTGAGATTACAGTTTTTAATCAGCTCTATAATTGAATCCAGAGTGAAGCTCATGTCACGGGGAGTAAATGAATCAGCGAATGTAACAATGGGGGCAGTATGAAGTGTGGGAGAATGACCTTTGGCGTTCAGATGGGGGTGAATTGCAGCAACCCCCTCCCTGTTACAGCTCCTTTGCAACCCAGCTCGTGGTGGTCTTGAACGCTGATCAGCTCAGGCATAAACTGACAAACATTTTATCAAACACCTTTTTATGTTGAGCTTGTAACATGTATGATTGCACGTGCTGGGACTCTGTAGGGTGTGTATTACAAATGAGAATTTTAATGTGTAAAATTATGGAAATAATCACAGGACCCATCCTATGAATCTGCCTCAAAGCTAGGAAAGGATGTAAATCTATCCTAGGAACAGCATGTAAATGAACCGCACAAGAGTTTTCTGATATTTAATATAATCCTGGTCACAACCTCTGCAGCTTTACAGGTTGGACGCAGTGCTGAAGACAGCTCGTGCTTGGCATAAAGCTTGGCTTGATTCACACCTTCAAAAATCAAGTAATTTTTTGTCAAAACAGATGTTTCACCACGCATTAACACAGGCCTTCCTTAGGCGCGAAGACTGTTCGCAACCCTCTGTTCTAACGTACAGAACAGACGTACCTATGCACACATATCCACAGCACACTCAAGGCACGTTGCGGCACCGTCTCCCTCCAGCCCAGTGAGATGTGTTGATTACATCTTCCCCAAAGAACTTCAAGCAGATGCGGGCAATTTATGTTTACAAGCCTGCTCACGTTGCAGATACAGGCTGAATGTTGTTTTTTTTTCCCCCTGCACATGCCTCACTGCATGCGCATCCATTTATCTATATATTGGTACACCCATCCATCTATATCTATCTCCTTGCTGGTATGGTAAACAAACATTGGCCCTGATGTGATAGCGTGCCTTACTGTTTTACGAGAGGCGGGGTTAGAGTCGGTGTTGAAACCCACTGAATTGAAATGACGGTCTGTTATCTGCTCCATTTGCGAAGGATCCAGTGCGTATCTTCAGCTCAAGCTGTGTGCTCTGTGTCTTCGGGTTTTGGGGAAACGTAATTTATGAACTGAGATCCACAAGTGACCGGTTTGTATCTTACCAATGGCACTGCGTCCCACCAGTTCTCTTTCCCATTGGCCGCTGAAGGTCACGTTCGGGCTCAGCGAAGGGCATAGAGCAGTGTGCTGTAATCAGTCACCGGCTGTTCTGACCCGCACCATCTAAAAACGGCACTCAGCGCTCCCTGCACAACCCCTGGAGCTCATGTTTATTTTAAAACCATCCTTTGGGTCACACTGGCAATTCCCACTCATGGCAGTATAGAAAATCACCCAGTCAGCAAGCTGTCACTAATGTGCCCATATTCGAGGAAATGAGAAAGAGAATGGATGAATCTTAAATAATTAAGCAGCGGAGACAAAGGTAAGAGCCTCTTCATGCCACTATGGTGTGCATAGTGGATTGGTCTGTGAGCTGTGCTGTGTAACAATGCCACTGCTACACTGAACAGGGCTGCAGAGATGCAACAGAATCTGTGATGAGGATACCATCATGGTCACAGGGGGTGATGACCTTTAGGGTCTTAGACAGATGTTGAATATTCGCCTCCTAGATCGTGGACACAGCTGGCAGTGGACAGCACACTAACTGATCCAGGGTTACAACATGCCAATGCAATGAAGGCATTGTCCCTTGGTTTAGATTAGCATGCTGGTTCTTGTATAGTTTTTCTTTTCTTGACTCTCACCAGCTGTCCTTAATAAGTTAAGTAACCGCATCGCCTGTGCCCTATAACATTGATTGGCATTGATGATGTGGTGATGTAGTGCTTATGTAACGATTAGACTGATTGTTTATCACAGAGCCTTTAATCAATTTCTTTAAAACCATACAGAAATTTATTTTAATCAACTGTGCTTAAGAAGCAATGTGTTTGCCTCAATGCTCAGCGTATAGTTATGTTAAAGAAATGCATGACACAAGCTCAACCGACACCAGAGCAAGACCCTTTGAAAAGTAGGTCAAGGTCACCTATGAGCGATTTCATCCCAGCTCCTCAAAAGATGCATCACCAGACACACTGGCAGACATGACAACAATAACCCCTCCCCCAGCCTTCACATCCACAGTGGTAAAAATAACTAAACAAACAGGCCGATGCCCTAGCTAAAACTAAATAGAGCTTCAAGCACAAGTTCGTTGAAATAAATTGTAAATTGGAGCAGACAGACTTGTGGAATTCTGAGGCAAGCACATCAAGTCTTGTTTCTGAGGTCGCAAGGCATCACTGGGATTCCGCTGAGTGATTTATTGGATCCTAAGCAAGTGCTTCGTGAGATCTGAAGTGTTTCTTCTTTTTCTTCCTCAAGCAGATGAAGCTTTTCTGCTATTCATGGGAGTACCAAAATAGGAGAACTCATGTATTCAGAAAACAAATTCATTGTACGTTTGAATGAACACGCAAATACATTGCCAAAGCGCAGATGCAAAAGCAAGTAACAGTTAGTCTAGGCCTTTGTCTGTCTCTCAGCATGTTCCTCACCCAGGAGGAAATGTATTGATACCCAGCAGCAAACTAAGGGAAGGAGGAAAAGTCCAAACAGGAGGGGGATGCTGAGGTGGGGGGGGCATGATGAGCTTAGAAAGTAGCTGGTTAAATAAGCCAGCACATGCACCCATTGGATAAAATAAAATTTTGGTTTATTTGACTGGAAGGAGATCAGCTGATTGCGATGAACCTCACCAGTGCCCGTTTTTGCAGCCAGTTGTAATCTAGATTTTTCCACCAGTGTTACTTCTACAGTAAGGCTTCAGAACAAGTCTAAGGACATTGCTAGCAGCACTGGAAACAAAATGTACCAAAAAGCAGACAGAGTTCTCTGTGAGGACACCTTGGAAATCCAGACTTAAGTTCAGCTCATGGTCCTGTCATGATTTGCATCTTCCTTTACAGAGGCACCATGCCTTTCTCTGGAGAAAAATTTTAAAAATTTGTTAACTTCCAGATGAGAAGAGTTGAGAGTTTACCATACCATGAAACCATTAACTAACCATCGATGTCATATGTCTAGACATCTCTGTCTGGAAAGGGATCACACTGTTAACTTTTTGCCAACAACATCGTGCTTATATATTCAGTGTGGTGTCTGGCTGTTGCTCTGTCTGCCACTAATGCCTCTGGGCACGGGTATAGAGATGCAGAAACATAGTCGTCGTGATTGGACGGTGGCTCCAAAAGGTCATTCTGTCACAGGTCATCGACATCCTGGCCAACAAGTGTTATCACTAAAAAAGCCAGCAAAGTGACAAAAAAGGTCCAGGTTTTCTCCTGGACACCCATCCCACCTGGATGTAACACTACATTTTTGTAGGCCACCCATCTCCTCACACAGCTTGTTGAATGACCTCTTATGAATCACACTCTCCTTGTTCAGTTGCCGAAGGCTGGCTTGCTTTCCAGGAATTTCCTCCACATAGTACGATGCCAAATACTGTTCTCACTGCAATTACTATCTCCAAACCTCAACAAGAGTTTGATTTGAGCTCCTGGCAGCCTGTAGGACCCTTATTACCAACCAAGTGCTGCCAGTGTAAGTATGAAAGTATGAAACCATTTTCTTGTGAAAAAACAACATTGTATGTGTATGTATATATATATATATATATATATATATATATATATATATATATATATATATATATATATATATATATATATATTCCCTCCAAACAGACTTCACAAATCTTAAATAAACCAGTACACATGGGACTCCTTCCACTTCAGCTGTTGACTCACCCAGTTGGAGAGTTTCTTTCGAAGTGATGTATGTCTTGAACAACAGCTCTCTGAATTTACCATGAAATGTCCCTTGTTCTCTTTTTTTGTCAGTGTTACTTGAAATGAGAGCCAAGTCTTCTTTCTTGGCTGCTCTCTCCTGGGGAGAGAATGCATTTTCTCCGAGGCCCAACAGAAAACTGACACTGAGATAAATTCGTTCAGAAGATGTCTCTCAACCGTTGATGTGCCACTTAGAGTTTGGAGCTAAACTTAAGAAAAGGTCTGTCATTGTATTTGACATGCTTGGTTTCTAAAATGTCTTGAGCTCATTTTAAGCTTTAATCAAAGTCTGTAGGACCGAAAATCCTTCTGTCATTTTCTCTGTCACTGAATGCTGCCTCTTGCACTGGCCATCTAGAGATGCACTGAAATATTGAAGCATTTGACTGCATTAGCGCAAGTGGAGCCAACTGACAGAGAATACATGTGCAGTTCTATCTTCAAGACATTATATTTTTTAACCCCTTAAAAGCCAAGAGGAAATTGAGGAATAGGGGGTGTTCTGTTAAATTCAATATATCAGCATGAAGATATTCTTGATTTTACCTGTTTCAGGAGAATTGTAGTTTTAAATGTTTAGACTTTAATAGTTCTAAAATCTAAAATATGTCTCTGTGACCCCCAGTTTAGGCATTTATAACTAGTTTCACTGACTGAAATTCATTGAGTCTATGTTGTCTCAAAGCAGCTACTTAACAACTGTACTGTAAAACATGATGAATTAAGGCAAAAAAAAAGAAAATTTTATTTCTCATGAAATTTCTCACCCAAATGTCTTAATGGGTTGACTGGATAGCAAAACTGTTAGAATATACATATAGATATTTAAAAAGTGTATTTTATAAGCAAATTACTCCCATCGTGATCCCATCATGAATCACCGCATGTAATGCAGATGACAAAACAGTCCTACATATCCATATTCCATGCACAGAGACATGAGCCTAGGAACACTGAGGGGGACTTCACCATCACCTTTCTGTTTTTTTCCCTTTATGCCCCTGTCTTGTTAGAATCATCAATTGGACATTAGGCTAAGAGCAGGGCGTACTGAGTGCAATTCTCTGATGCACTCCAACACACCAATAAAACTACACACCAGCGCCCACCAATACCCACCCCTATCCCTGGCAGAAAACCGGTTTGTCCTGCCACTCTGGGTTCCTGGTCGTCATTGGTTAATGGCATGGCATTCGGTATGGTTGGTTAATGGCATGGCATTCGGTAACCCCCCTCCTAGTCTTTACCTGTTTAATCTCACTCATGACGGCTTGCAAAAGGGTAGCGGTCTCTCTTCCCCTCATGTCAAGTGGAGTCTGAAATTCTCCAGCCTCTTGTGTGAGTGTCTGCTCTGACCTTCCCTGATTTACCACAAGACTGAGCACCTGATCACCGGCGCTGTCACCTGGATGACTGTTTGATTTGACAAATGTTCCAGGGCTGCAGCCGTCTGAGAGGTTCCAGCACAGACACCTGCACTGCACTCTGCGCTGGAGTCCCTCAAACAGCCAGCAGTGTTATGACCATTTGGGCTCAGTCCCACTGACTGTGAGGTAGAGTCATCTGACTGCAGAGGGGGTGGGGAGGGGTGTGGTTGGTCTTGAGAGCACAGCCCTTCAAATATCTGGTCTCTATGAATCCACACAAACAGCGCCACCCCATCTTACTGTGGACTGTCATAGTGTCTCATTACCCATCATCTAATGACAATTACCTTACAAACAAATTGATTATAAATTGATTCTCACCCCCTATCCCTTGTGCAGGGGTTACTTTTCCTCCCTTAATGACATTCATGCTTGGATCAGACCCATGCATTCTGATTATAATTTGCAGTGTCAGTGGTCTGCCTCTTTAATTAGAAGGTTTATAATGGATTTAAATATTCATGTTGCAGATTATTAACACTATGCACAGCTTCTTCTAATGTATTCACTTTGCTGGCATGGTGTTGTATCCAGCTAGCCCTTGCAATGATGTTCACAAATATATTTGGTCCATATGTAAATGTGTAAATTTTCCACATATTTGTCATATCAAATAAATGTGGGTAGCGTGTGTGGAATGTAGTGCATATGTATGTAGTGCCAAGCAGAACGCCACAATCAAGTTCAAATCATAATTGCTTCTTTGGAACAAAAAGGAAAAGACGCCAGAGATCGGGGAAGGAAATCATGTTTTATTAATCCAATATTTAAGTAATTTATTCTGGGCACAATTCATAAAATGTTTCGTGTATCTCTAGCTTGTCTGATTGAAGGAACGGGCATTTTGTTCATTAAGATGCACGCATTTCTGGGAATTCTCGGGGATGGGTATCATCCCCTGGATAATGACATAAGGATACTGACAGCTAATCACTGAGATTGGTTCAGCATGCCATATCTCATGGGACCTTGTGTGGAATGTGTCGTTTTGATCAAATAAGGCAGCCATGTAGCTCAGGGGTAAATAACAGAGCTTGCGTCCCAACGGTTGCCATTTTGATTCCCAGGTGGGCCATTGCTGTTGCACCCTTGGGAGAGACCCTTGCCTCAGTGACAATCCAGCTGCACACATGGATAATATGTAAAAATGTAAGCTATGTAGGACACACAGAATAAGGCTGCCTGCTAGGCAACTGTAATATACCAGATACAGCCAGGCCCAGATGCAATAGCAGCTTTGAGTGAAGCATTAAAAGGTGTTGCATTTGTTTCTGTGCTCACATCACATCAAGGGTTCAGCTACGTTTGAGCCGCCAAAGAAATGCATTTTGGGCTGACAGAATGCATCCGCAAGTATTTCCCCATTCACCTCCAGCAAGCTTGCAGCAAAAGCTGCAGTTACTAAAAACTAGCGTAGTGCTTAGACAGAGTCATTTTCCTGGCATGGTTGCAAATAAAGAGCAGACTGAGTAATAGAGGTCAAAGGTCGAGGTGACCTTTGTTATAAAATCTTGGAACTCCTCTTCCCATTATCGGCCTCATAGAATTAAACTTGGCTTCAATTAAGTGCAATTGTGGCTTTGCTCTTCATTTATGTGTAATGATCCTCTCTCTGGGGGGGTGGGGGTAGCAGGTTGGGGAGTACAGGTAATTGCTGCTGAGTGATTCAAGGTTTCCACATTACGTGTCCTTCACCCTAAGATGTAAAGCAAACCCATTAAACTTTCATCCAAAGGAAGGTGACATTGATAATGCTCTGGGTTTCCCACCATCATTTTGTAATTACTTGTGATAGCAATACTACATTACTGGCATTTGTAATTACCCATATAGCTTTATCCCCCACCCCACCCCCCCATAGTAATTACAGTGCAAGAGTATATTTACATGGTAACTGCTAACCAATTATGCCATGCACGTACATGCCATTCTGTACTGTAGGTGGAGAGGCAATGGGTAATAAAGTGTGAGCAAATTAACCTCATGCAATATGGTGAGGTGGGTCAGTGCACCTCACTTTGGAAGGAAAGGAAAAAGTCCAAGATTTGAATGTCAAAACATGTCTTGGCGTATAGGACAGGGTCATGAGCCTGACTGTAAAAAATTCCAAGTGAATGTGTCAGCCAAAAAAAAAGCCCAAATTATGACATCACCTGGCCAAAACAAAAGCAAAAACGAAGTTCACTATAGCAAAAGCCAAGAGAATCACTGCCAACTGGCTTCTTAAAAAAGAGGAGACAGCAAGGAAATGAATGTTCATTTAGAGCCCACTATACCAACGTAACACAAAATGCATGTTTGTTAACCTATTGTTTTCAACCAAATGCTTTCTTACAATTCTGTGAAAATAAATGTTTCAAGTCTGTGAAAATTCAGTGAACAATCGGCCAATTTGGCTGAAGAAGCTAAAATTGGCAACTCTGATTAAAAACAACACTTGATTTCACATAACTGATAATTAAATGCACTTTGCCAGAGGAACGCAGCTAAGCCAAGCCTATGCCTCAAGCTGACACGGCCGTTTCATCACAGATCAGAATATGAAGTCAGGTGTGGAATATGTAACCAGTCGCAGCTGCCTACTTTAAACCACAGTGACTCTCAATTAAACAGCCTGATGTGGATTTGATGTTTAGTAGTAATTATTGGGAGTTTTGGAGATAAAACAAGCACCCTGTAGGACAAACACTCATAAGAAATTAACATCAGAGGAATTCAAATTAAATCCATTTTGATTCATTTCACATTAAAGGGATTATAATTTTGGAAAAAACTGAGGCTTTCATCTTCACAGATATAGCTGTATATTTCATAAGATTTATTAAGTGTGTTGCTTCTGACATCTGACAGCAAAATAAACACTCCCATGTACTCAATGGTAAAGTATATACACAGATTTCATACCATGTTTACATGTAGATCAGAGAAGTAAAAAAAAACACGTTCAAACCTAATTGAGCACAAATATATTTTGCCTATGCATTGCATTTTGTAGTAAAGTGATTTGTGTACGATAATGACCACTGCCTTAATCCTCTGGAAACAAGTGTAAGTTCAGACCTTGCGTGGCCAGTGATGAACAGTCCTGCAGCAATGCTGAGATTGGTGACTTCCTCAGATTTGTGGAGCAAATACATATGGCATTTAATTTGTACTTTTAGATACACCGTTTGTCATTGGAAATTTGGGTCAGTGGAGATGTTTTCCATAGTGAGGAAGTTAGAAACAGCCTTTTTTAACAAAAGCCCTTTTGAACTACGTAATGTACTTTTTTTAAATTTAAAATCATCCCAGACAGCCAAGCTGTCCTTGCTCAAAAGTGCCGTTGCGAAAGCACTCGACACAAAAAAGTTTTGCCCTCTCGCCGCGGACAGGATAATTGCAATCTGGTTTCAGCAGATGGGCTCAAATTTTCACCCACCGTGGTCCGGCTAGCAGACAGAAAGGGCACGCTCGTGCCGGCGTGGGCCAGGGCGACCTTAAATAACCTCGGCGGAGTTCAGCGAAAAGGGGCCAGGCCAGGGAGACCGGCGCCACGGGAACAGATCGATGGGGAATCGGGTGGACTGCCCCTGCGGGGGCAACTGCGGGAAAAACGGACTGCGGGAAAGGCAGGCGGGGCGGTCACAGCGGGGACGTACAATTTGAATTGCACAAACCGCCGTTCACGTTGCACGATCTCTTTGTCCACCTCCGGTGGTCCCACGACCGCCTGTCTGACTTGCCAGCAACTATTCATTTGCATTGGAGGGACTGCTGTGGTGGATAGACTGACAGCACTTTAATGGAGTGACTCATTCTAGATCACCCCCCTGACACACACACACACACACACACACATACACGCTCTCATATTTAGAAACAAATAGGCAAATTAGACTGGAATGTTGAGTGTCGTTTGGTGACGGGGACAAAAAAAAAAAAAAACACCACCGGGAATATCGCGTCCCTGCTTTCATTGTCAGCGCCAGAGGGTTTAATGAGGGAGGCAAATTTGTCTCGACGCCGCAGTGGGGCTGAGGGATCCAATTTGAGATATGGCGTCTGAGAGGCGCGAATCGCAAACCAGGCTGGATGTGAATGTGTCCCCCCAGAAGGTTACCCTCCGGCCTTGGCTTTTCTGGGGTCGGACGCTGTTTCAATGACTCACACTGCTTCTGTGAGATGCTCATCCCTTATAACACTGATAGGGCCAGCACTGTGGTGTAAGGGCTCGTAACCCAGTGGTTGTTGGCTCAAACCCCCATTAGGGTATTTCTGTTGGTACCCTTGGTGTGTATGTGTATACCCAGCTCAACTACCAGGGTAGTGGTTAAAACTCCGGGTGGGGCAAGGCTGTATATCGTATGTTTAAGTAAGCAGCCAGATTGATTGTATAACTAGGCGATATAAGCAGCAAAATCCTAGTTTATCAGTATCTGGCAAGCAAAGAGTTTGCCTAAGATGTAATGCATTTCTGGCAGGTATTATCTCAGAGGCACAGAAAACAGTGGGTTATGCAGACTGTTAACCTTGATGGTCGAGGATGGCCCGTGATGTTCCGTTTGTTTTTATTAAACCCATATTATTCACATTAAACACAGTGCTCTCCACCTTTATCAACAAACCTGATAACAGAGGAAAAAAAAACATGAAAATGTATGTGCTACTCTTTTTCTTGTTAAAATTCTTTTTAACTGCAATACAATGCCACTGCACAGAACTGTTTTTCTGTTATATCATAGGTGTAAATATAAATATGTGTGTGTGTGTGTGTGTGTGTGTGTATGTGTGTGTGTTTGTGTGTGTGTTTATGTGTGTGTGCTTGTGTGTGTGTGTGTGTGTATGTGTGTGTGCCCCTAAGTGTATATAGTATTCAATACACTGTGTGTATACGTGCGCACACACACACACACACACACACACACACACACACACACACACACACACACACACACACACACACACACACACACACAACACACACACACACACACACACACACACACTGTATAACATCCCCACCACCTCCAACTACAGAACTCCATGTAAATAAGCAGAAGGGCCATGTAACAGGTGTTAGGCTGGCCTGAGGGTATGGCCTAGCGTGGGAGGGGGGGTGTAGAGGACCTCGCCCCAGGACAGGGGGAACCGGGTGTCCTTGGCAAGGCCAGTGACATGGCCTGGAGGCCTGGCTTTTCTGGCAGCCTTCCAGTCTCCACTAATGCGAGCCCCCCCCACTCCCGCCACACTCACATACACAATGTCATAATGTCGTAAGCCAGGAGGCCAGGCTACTGGAGGTGCCCTCTATTATTAATGTGTACTTTCTGCTCCTGTTCGACACTCGACCATGGCAATTGCCCTATTCCTTGCTGAGCTCCTGTGGGTTTTAATTATTGGTAACAAGCTAGCCCTGGTGATGGCCCTCCATCCAGGGGGTTAAGTAACAGGTAAGCATGCATGGAAAATGTTTTCACATTTAGCCGGTAATATATCACTATAAGGAATTCAGGGGCACATTCTGTCATTTTAGTTCATCCAAAGTCCAAGGGCATCAGTTAGAATGTTTAGAAACTTTCAGGAGCCAAATGAATTACAAACATAAATCTCTTGAAAGCATTATTAGTATTATTAGAACTTATTTGTACTGAGCCTTTAATGTAATCTCAGAAACATGTGTACAACTTGCATGCCAATGTATGAGAGCACAAATAGTCTTTTTATTACCAATGTTTCAGTGTTCCGGAATAGATTGCAGTGATGATTACAATCCATTTTTAGCCTTCATAAATCATTTGCGCTTCATATTAAATCCGTTTAATTTAATTGCTTTCTTATTTGCATGGCTATTTTATTCCTAAGTGTTCGCTATAAAAAATATTGGTTTGATCAAAAATAAATAAAACAAACCCTTGCCCTTGATGTCTGCTCTTTTTGAATTCTCTGTTGTGTATATCATAACTTCATAAGGGAATGACTTTTTTTCTTAAATCAAAGGATCTCCAAAGCTGGTCTAAATTCAGCCCTTTTATGTGAAAAATTGTTGAATCAGAGAAATGAAGAAAATATGGGCGGATTAGCTTAGTGAATCTTTTCTTGCGCTCTGGCGGTTTTTTGAACTTCATTATCCTCTCACTTGAGGCTGATAACTTTGATCCCCTCTGGCATTTTGGTAAACAGCTTCCCAGCTAAAATGGAAGAGAGGGGTTTAGAGATTTAGACTACAGGGCTGTCGAGGTAAGCGGGAGGAGAACACTTGCAGGCGTTTATAGGTAACGGCTAATGGAGGACCTAAGTCCTTTGACCGGGGTGGTTTCATACTTTCCCTCTTGGCTTCGTAGGACGCAAGTCGATTGCTGAAAACGCTTCTTAAAAGCACAACATCACTTTTTTATCAGCACTGGTATGTTGTTCTGTCACCTATCAGCTCACAGAACTCACACCAAATCATTTAAAGGACTGTGTTCTTCCATTTTCGTTTTAACACACTTTCGGGGCCATCAGTGCTGGGTTCTTCAACAAGCCCAGTTCAGATCTATAGTGCCTGAAACAAAGGCTCTTTGGGAGGTTAGGTGGGGGGTGGGGGAGGTTTGGGTTCAAAAGTGACCAGGGTTTTAGAAGCAACAACTTGTTTTTTATGTCTAAAATAGTCTGAATCCCCATGCCCATGTCCTTAGAGGCTTGTGCCTTCCTTGTTTGCTTTAGCAGAGGAGACCCGTATCCATGGTGATCAATGGTCCTTATAATTCTGGAACACTCACAAAACAAAAAACTGGAATGGTTTGCAACCAAGGTAAAGTTCAAGCTCACTCCGGTGCAAAAGACTTATGCTAAGCTTCAGCTAGGATTTAAGCCACACATTCTGAGTCCACACATTATCATATTTGTAATGTAACTCTCCAAATTATAGCATAGTATGATTGAAAAAAACATTTAAATCCACCTCTGTCCAAGACCAGCCCTGTCATCAGTCAGCAATGACGGTGAGCCCACAGCAGTGGAACAAATCCACTAAGGTAGGGGTGGTGTGACGGAGTGCCGTCACTACGGTTGAGTATGTGCTTTGACTGCCATACCAATGAGCCTGGCTCTTTGGCGTCGCGGTCAGAGTCACATGTTTGGTACCCCGTAGACCCGGGTTCAAGGCCGGGTGGGGTGACTGCTTTCACCCTTCGCTACAGGTGGCAACAGGGTTTCTTCATCAGACTGCTCTCAGACACCCCATGGCTCATCAGGTGCATATGAATCACATCGTGACAGTGGAGATGTGCCGGCCGTCCAATGGGCATTTGCCTTACTGAGGTGCATTGTGGGACTTGTAGTGTGAAAAATGGTTGCTGAAAGAATGGGAGTGTATTAGGATGATGGCATTCACTATCCCCAGCATGCTAGATTGTCACAGTGAGACAAGTCTAATATGGAATTACTGATTCCAAAACAGAGGTGTGAAAAATGGAAAAAATGTGTGTGTGTGTGTGTGTGTGTGTGTGTATATATATATGGGTTTCTGCTAGGATTTTTTCCTGCCGGTCCGGTGTCCGGAAAGAATTTATTTTACTGGCCAACTTTGAAAGTTACTGGTCACATTTCAATAACAGTCTATGTTACAAATGCAAATATAGCGTTGATGAAGGAATGACAACGACCTCAAATCAGTTTTACTATTTAATGAACAGTAACGATTAAGCAAAATGAACAGTAACAATTACTCAAAACCTGAACATTAGCCGCTAAAATGTAGGCCTGTAACCTGTAACATCTGTAGCCTGTTTTAAAAAAAGGCTAGGCCTACATGGCATCAAATGTAGCCTATAGGCTACCAGGTAACATTTTATTTTCTCCTTATTTTCATTGCAGCAAAGTCCTCTGCTGCCGACTTGAAATCAAACGTGTCCAATGTGTCTTTGCAGCTTGCAATGCGCATAAGCTGTGTCACTCTCTCCTTCTCCAGACGACTTCGCAGCGCCGTCTTAATCCGATCCTGCAGAGAGAAGGGCCTCTCTGCTGGCATGCTTGACACGGGCAGAACATAGGCAATTTTAGCCAGTGTAGCCCAGTCGGGGTACAGCTCGCTGAACTCATAAATAAGCACTTTGCAAGCTGTTGAAAAAGTTAAACCCCCATAACCGTGGAGCGCCGTCATCACTGCCACTACATCTCATTGTGTGCGCTTGGCATCAATGAGAGGTGTGGTTGCTGATTCAGTCATCACTTCATGGCCAAAGTGAGCAGTGATAGCCTTCGTTATAGCTATGTTTTGTATGAGCATTATTACCAGACATTTTGAACAGCAGGTTTTTCATTTATCGGTTTTTTATAAATTTTACCAGGCAAAAACCAGTAATTACCGGATAACGGAAACCCCAATATATATATATATATATATATATATATATATATATATATATGTATATATATACATATGGCCCATTCCAGAATTGCGGGTACATTTCAAGTACAGAAAGAAAACAAAAAATCGTCAACTCTGTTATCGTTAAACTGTTTAAACCATAAACAGACTTGATGGTAACAGAGTTGACATTTTCCACCATTTTGTGCCTTAACTCCATGTGCTAACCTCACACCAGATACCACATGGCATTTCTAAAAACAGAATTTCATGGATTTTCATCATATTATCATTTTTAAAAATTGAATGAGAGATTCACTGCAATGTCACAATACCAGAGTTGACAAATAATTAATCTACTGTTGGTGTATCCTCAACATTTTGTTCAAAATAATGAGAGAAGAAGCATGACATACCTCACTGCCTTCCAGATGTTTCCCACCAGAGGAAGAGACATCACTGAGTGCAGGTTACATGCTTATTATTATTATAACTCTTTGCAGATTTTTATGTGGTTTAATAACAGAGGTTTTATAACACAGTTGACCAGAACATTGGGACAGACACAAAATATATTTTTTATTACTGAAATTACATATTATACAGAAAGTAGATATTCTGTGCAATTGATTTTGTAACTGTTAATAGAGTAAGCACAAAAAACTGAAAATTAGAATTAATTATTTCATGTTAATTCAAGTTGAATGTATGAATCAGGAGCTGAAGACAGTCAATAATGTGTGGAGTGGGAGTCATTTCGGTAATATTTTATGTATAAATTGTGCCTAAAATATACATCAAGCATTATTATTATTAGTGAAAGTTTAATATAATTGGTATTATTATTCAAAACTGATTCAATAAAGATATAAAAAAAAATATCAGAAGGCTTATCTGGGATACATGAAATGTACCCCCAATTCTAGAACTAACCATACATACATATACATATATATATATATATATATAAAGAAAATATCCACACAGTCCTCTGTTAGTCTTCCATGGTATGTATTGCAGGAGCACATGCCTTCTTTTATGAAAGAAAGATTGCATATATGCACTATAGAACAAAGTAAAACTGAATTCAGGTTCAGAGATGGCCTCCAGTGAAATGCCTCTGGCTGTCATTAATGTATTAACATGACCCAGCCACTGCTTTTTCTATTTGAGACCAGGGAATTTAAAGTAATAACAAAATATTAGAGTTTGTTCTGTCTGAACAAAGGCCCACACTGCATCTGAAGGCAAAATGTTACTATACAGGATGGTACACCTGAGACTCACAGGGGGGTAAAAAAGTTGCCCACAATCTGCAAAGCTAAAACAAAGCATAAAGTATCCCAGCCTTAAGTATGCTGTCAGAGCTGAAGTGAACAGGAGAGCAAAGCAGCTAAAACCTTAAAAGCTTGATGTCTGGCTAGAGAATAATCTGTCCAACCCCACTGTGACTGTCACACAACTTCTCAATGCTGCAGTGCGCCTTGGCAGTCTGCAAGTATTGGAAGGGTCATTTTGCCCTCTCCTTTGACGTCATCCTCTGATCCTGCAGCGCATTGTGGGTGGTTTCTAAATGCGCGTGCCTCTTTTATTGATGAACGAGTGGGCGAGACTGCTGCAAGTAGATGAACTTCTGTGTTGTCACGATGCATGTGTGCATTCAGTGCAGCCATTCAAACAGGAAGGAAACAGTAGGAAGCATAAGAATGCATCTTGGTACTCTGAATGATGATATTGTTGTAAAATGAGTGATGTTCCTTTCAGCATATGCTGATGAGCTCTCAGTAATAACTACAAATGCATGCACTCAGGACTCAGGTAATTGCCAGCGATATTTCTGGCATAGTTTGTCTCAGCAATGAGATGCTGTGAGAAGGATGTGTAGGTATCAGCGCATGTGGGTTCATCAGAAAAGCAGAAAGGTCAGACAGCTGACTTGCTTGGAGTCACGTTCCCAAACAAGCTGAGGAACTCCTCATAATTCAATGGAAATACGCTTGAGCATGTAGCTGCTAAAGTGGATGTTAAAGACAAATCAAAAGCATAAAAAAATAGTCAAAAGAGGAGAAAAGAAGTGCAGATTCTTTCAGCTTTTTTTGATCACCGGTGAAAAAAATGGGGGTTATCTTTCATTTTATGGGCCCAGTTCATTGACAGTGTCCCTGAATGTCAGATGGCAGGACTGGTTTGGCCCCAAAATATCAGATGGTGGGAATGGTTCAGTCCATCCTGCCTCAAACCCCGCCACCAGGTCTCAGATGGTTTAGTCCGCACTTCAGAATCCTGAAGTTCCACTCTCAGGTCTGTGCTTTCTGAGAGTTTCCAAACTTTAAAGCCCTCTGAAGAGCTGCTGAGGCATCCCTTTGCCTAGCATTTTATTTTCTCTCTCTCTCGCTTCTCCCACAAATATTTATTGACTGAGGCGCAAACAAGCTTTGAGTCTTACTGTAGCCAGCCAGCTGTTTCTTTTCACTCCATCCCTGACACAACCATTAATCTTGTTAAATGAAATTGAAAACTGCTACAGTGGCCTAACACAGAAATAAAAGTCACGCTCTCGAAATGTGCCCAGACTGTGTTTCCTTTGTCCGCTGCCTGCTACCTCCGTCCCTCAAAAGCACTTAATCCAGCAAAGAAATAAATGCAACGCATTTCAATTTCACTTAAATATGTATAATTCATGGTAAAAAAACTTCTTTCAACTCATATTTAGTCAATCGGCATTTTGCTCCAAATCTGCATCCCTGATAGCTGTTCCACGACAGCACTCCGGGCAGAGTGGACTGTTGCATTATGCATTGCATTACATATGCTCAGCACTGACATATTTTGAAACAGTCTAAATGATAATTAGGCCATATTTTCGTTTGCTGTAATGGATGCAATAGGAAAAAAAGGTGTTGCATAAGATGGTTTGAGTACATAGATAAGGGCTTACAAACAGTCCTATCAGTCTTGCCTCATCACTCTGACATGAGTGTGAGCTCTGGTGCCGTGAGTCAGTCTACTTTGACTCAGAGACCTAACTGTTTGCTATGTATCTGCTGCTGAAGCACACTAGACAGAGCAGCATTGAAAGAGAAGGACCAAGGCCAAGGCTGTGAAAGACAGGAGGTTTAAAACACCAATCTCTGACCTGGACCATATCCAAACACAATTTATTTCAGAAATGCCGCTCGCCGCTCGAATTCGAAAATTATTGCCCGCCTGCCCTCACTGTTGCATCCGTCTCTCTCTGTAATCACACCACATTTGCATATAAAGGTGGCGACAATCGCGCTCAGATAGCCCAATTACGTCGCCTTCACAATGGATCACCCGACGGACGAGCACTCATCTGCTTAAGTGAGCCTGTAAGTGGAGAGACATCCTGCTGACAATGCCCACTGAAAGCACTGAAAACAACACCAACAAAGCAAGATAGATTTAGACATCCAGGCAACAACTATTTATACAAAGGTGGTATGTCAAAAGTTTTCTTTTACATGAATGGAATTCACCTTCACAGAGGCAGTGCCTCTGGCATCATTGATACAGCAGCCAATAGGAGACAGACAGTTTTAATCCCACCCCCAAGAATCAGTTTGAAAATGTGCTGTAACAGACCCCTCACTCTAATCTATCACAGTCATCTATGAATTTGCCAATGAAGCCCTGGTTTATGACTTCCACTTATATTTTCTACATTTTCCCAGTGCTCCATTTCACCTCTGAATGAGTCTTTCCCTCCACCCCCATAACTTTTTTCTCCCCTTTTCTTTACAGGGCTATTTAAAAGTAATAAACTCTCCCAATGAACTTTTCTGACAGAAAAGTCATTTCCTGGCCTTTTCATTACTGGGGCCAAATGGCAGTGAAGCAAAACCAATAATGCCCCCAACTTCTCTCGCAACTTCAACATGCTGCCCATAGAACTTCCAAAACTTCAGTAATAGGAGGGGGCGGCCATTGAAAAAAAAAATGGCAGCATTGGCCTAATAGGTCATCCAATTGACCAGTGGAGCTTAGGGAGTAGAGGACTGCTTAGAGCTGTCCAAATCATAGGCATGCAGGGGTGCTTACCAGGAAACACATAACCACAAATGACCATACCATCATTCTCTCACCCTCTAAGGCTGGAAATAACTATAAAGAACATCACATAACCTCAGTAATGCACTGAACTCGCCATGCTATAAATGAGGAACACAAACAATAAAAGGCTCTGTGCAGATGCCTGATGTCTGAGCATCTTCCTAACTGATATAGAAATGAAATACAACCTTTGATTATGAATGCAGTTATTGCTCATGCTGCAATAAATCTTCAGAGCACAAATCATTTCTCTTAATATCAAATTACATTATCGAATTGAAGTATGATTTTGACACGCCAGGCTCATTTGCCTACTCATCCGTTACACGGGTCTCTTTCATAAATCGTGTTGTTGCGACCCTCCTCCCGTGCCCACTCCTTCAGCCCTTTGCTTGTGTCCGCTCATGTCGTGAGTTCTTCTAATTCATGTTGTCCTCTTCTGCAGACAATGCTCCGCTTCTTCACACCTTATTCTCCAGACGAACAGATGCCCGCTGATATTGACATGGCCTTTTCGAGGTGTCCATTCAGGTGATTATCCTATTCCCTTGAGAGGCCCTCGCTGATACGCAGGCCCCACCCTCTGCTGGGTAACCACTACGCCAGCTCCTTCCCGTGTCACCGTGGGCCTTGGCATCGCCCCATGGTGACACTCAGATGCTCTCCGAGGATAACAAAGCCAGTGTTCCCACACTAGTTATGTCTAGCTGTCCGACATATTTAGAGCTTTCGAACTGAAAACCAGCTCTTGGGCTACATCTGAATACTCATACTTCCATACTATATAGTACACAAAAAGCAGTACGTCACAATCCGTAGGGTGTCCGAATACTTAGTAGGCATTTAATATTAGTCGAACAGTACCCGGATGACCTACTACCTATGTAGTATGCAAACGTACTACACTACGCTATCCCATAAGTCAGCTGGAGCCCGAATAACCAAAGAAGAAGAAAAAGAGAAAGAAGACGGCAGTGTAGTCAACTTGGTTAAGCTAACAAATCAACTGGCTTGTTACGTAACGTTAGCTTTTTGTTTTACCTCAGGTTGACAGTCAGCTAAGTAAAGCAGACTGATTTTTGAAACATGTAAACATGTAGACATCCGGGTCAAAGGACAGGTAAGATGGTGGCGGAGTACGAATTGTGTCCTTACTACTCGCTCGCATACTCAATAGTACGTACTACAGTAACGGTCGGGTAGTGCATTCTTAACCGAAATTAGTGCATACTGAGTATTCGGATGCAGCCTTGGTGTTGTCTGGATTGGAAAACTGCAGCGCCCTCTGCAGGTCACCCTGATAACGATATCCGCTGCCACCTTTAGAACTCCACCCACCCTTCAGTTCTCCTAGGTAACATCTGATAATTTCAACTGCATCTATATCTGCAACAGTAACAGCATGTAATTGCTCTGGGAACACACTGCAGTATAAAATAGCTTACACTTTATTCCAAGGGCAACTTACACTGCTAGTAAAGAGTTGCCAAATATATTGCCACATTTTAATTGTGCAGGATTTCTTTTTTACAGCAGTTAGTACACAGATAGTTTATCTGAGTAATATGCCTCAGGTTTTTGTGTGATATTATTTAGAAATTGCTTAAGGTGTTATTCTCATACATTCCAATTTGTTTTTGAATTAGTACCAGATTCTAACACTGATATTTACAGTCAAATACAATTAGTCACTTCCTGTCAAAAGTGGTTTGCCAGCAAGCAAAATGGAAGTCTTATTATCCATTTACTACCCACACACCATCTGTTTATTAACTGTAACTTTTCATATGACCTCCTACAAGAAGCAAACAGGGTTTTAGTCCCCCTCCTCCCGTGACCTAAGTTCCGGGGATCCCCTCTCTAAGAGATGTGAAATTCAGACCAGTATTTGACTCAATTATACCTGACTACTTAAGAGGTCGAATGGAATGGGAAAAAGATCTTGTACATTGGACTCCGGGGACCAGAACCAAGAAAGCCCTCATTTACGCAGGGTCGCGAAAATTAAACATAAAATTAATTCATCTCCCCTCTGCATTCGAGCGACTTTTCAATTAAAATGATGCATTGCCAGTGCCTCTCTTTTTTAAAATCATACAGTCTTTAATATTTTCTGCTGACAGTTGTTCTTGAATATTAAACGCTATAAATTTCAGAGCGATGAAAGACCTCTATTCCACAGCCTCCCAGCGGAACGAAAAAGGCAAATATTTTGCACATGAAATGTTTCACAAAGGCATCACCATTATAAGCAATAAATGAATCCGACCGAGACACTGGGCTGTCAAGTCACGCTTTAAATGGTCTGCACACACACATCAGTTTACACGACAAGCTACCACACAATACACGTTGCTGTCGTTTGCTCCGTCCTTCCATCTCATTCCAATGCGCTATTATGGGTGTGTTTAACTTGCATTTGAGAATATGTGGAATTGAGAAATTGTGAATTGTCAATGAGCGCACAGTGGTATGTCGCGGTGGGATGAGGAGTTTTACTTAAACAGTCATCCTTTTCCGACGCGCAGCAGAGAGTAGAATGCCCCTAACAGGAGCTCCTTCAGTTTTGCAAGTGCCACTCTTTTGGGGAGAGACCGAGTGTGGTCACTCATTGAAAATGTTTGCTGAGGCATTTCAGCGGGGGCCGGTGCATCTCGGATGACAGCAGACCGGTGGGATGAGATGGGTAACAACCGCCGAAACAGCTTGAGCAAACAAAAGCCGTTTGAAACGCGGCACGTCCTAGCGCTCCGTTCTTTCCGCAGAGAGTGATGCAGATGGCAGGGGCTCGCTAATAGTTCCTTCTCCTTCTAAAACAGCGTGGCTGTGGGATGAGAGGGGATTAAAACGGCTTTAAAAACAATTGCCGAACACAAGTCAACAGTGTCCAATCTGTTGGTTCTGGCAGGGAACGCCAAACTGTGTTAAACCCTCCTTGTCTGCCTGTTTGATAATGTAACTCACTGTAGTGCATCTAGACACACACACACACACACACACACACACACACACATACACACGAGGACTGAAATACTACATGTACCAAGGGAATCATAGGTTCCTAACATTTTCATAAGCGCACATGCACATATGTGAGGATTATGATTCTACACCTGATTCAAAAGCCACGTACCTATGCTGTCTACCTTATAGCCACACATGGACCCTCTCTTTCTCAGCATATTTCTCAGGACTCTGTCAAGTCGTAATTGGTATTTTTTGTAAAAGACCACATAAGTGACTAAAAATGTGTTGCGCTGAAAATGTCTGTATTTTTAAAATTTATTATTATTATAATGCAGTGTTAGATCTGACCCAGGTGCAGATTCAGCTTCCCTGCAAAAGATTCTTTTGGTCCCTTTCACAACATTATGAGTTTTATAGCCATTGCAATAAATAATAAGAATTTTTTTTCAGTTTCAGTCATTAATGTTTAACTACAAAGAGCACTGCATTTTTATTGAATCTGGACCCACATTTTTATATTACCAAAAATTTCTTCTTTTAATACTGTAAAGTGATAAAGACATATTTGATGAACTTTGAATATAGCTTCAAAGGAGGATCAGCCTGACCGGCCTGAGTCAGAAATATCGAACGCCTTGCACAAGAGAACAAGCCACAGTAACACAAAAACTACCCCGTTCCCCAGAACAGCCATGACACTTCTCAGTGGTGGCAGAAAACAAAGGGACGAGTCAGGGCGCAAAGCCAAGGCCAGTTGTGTCTGTCAGCTTGTTCATCGGAGTTCAATAGCCTGGTACACGTTTGTGGTCAATGCTCGCGTTCCCTTTGAGTAACCCGCCTTTAAAGTTGATGTAGCCCCTCTGCTCATTGATTCAATATGAATGATTCAAACTGCATCAGAGCTGTCTCTCAGAGGCACAGGTTTGTGTTGGTGACATTTCACACTAGGTGTGCATGATGTCACATTTGTGTGGTGAGAAGATTCACTGTATACTTCCTGAACTAAAGTGGGTCCTCTGTGTGTAAGCAAAGGGAATTAGAAGATCATAACAGCTTTCCTCAATTCCCTGTGGCCACTTGCTTGGACTTCTTCCTTTACCATTACATTCGTTACTGGCTGTGCTGACACCCGTTTCCATGGTATCTTGTGTCATTATACATCTGTTGTGCAATCCATTTCCACAGCTCGGTGCATACTAGGTACCTTCGTCAGAGCGCCACAGAAAATCTCCACATGGGGTTGAGAGTCAATCCTTTATACTTCTGGTAACCTCAAGTCCACACCACTAACAATGTGTGTGTGTGTGTGTGTGTGTGTGTGTGTGTGTGTGTGTGTGTGTGTGTGTGTGTGTGTGTGTGTGTGTTTGGGCTGCACATTTGACATCTGGCCCTTGCAAAATGCAAACTGCTCTTGGTGTTTCTTGGCCAGCCAGGTTCAACTCTTGTATGATGTCACAAGATGCATAACTACAGTATGACTTTGTGAGAAGGGAAACAGCAAATCAGGACTGCGTAGTGCATTTGAAGTAGAACAGCAACACATGTCTGTGTGTCCAGGAGCACAGCAACACTCTGAGACACATCAATAAGCATGTCTGTTTCTCAGGGAGCATGTCTGTTTCTCCAGCAGCATGGCAAAGCTCTGAGACACAGCAGTAAGCATGAAGTAATCCACTGTAAGGTTCCAGCAGCAGCACTCCAACCAAACATAAAATATGGTCCTTAACAGCTGACATTTCAATCATTCAGTGCATTCATTAATTTCAATTAATAATCCTCCATACCAAATGCTAATTGCAAATTTTATCTAATTTCCTATTTGCTGGAGTATTGTATATCTCTCTCACTCAAATTTTATTCCACATTAGCATGTGTTTTCTGTAGCTCTTGGCACCTTGCCATCAGTCAAACTTCATTTGTCAATATAAAGTCACAGAGAAAATTCTAATACATTTTTTTCCTCAGGTGATAACATTCAGCTATGCCATACATTGTAAAAATCAGTTAAACACAGTGGATTTTACATGGGGTGAGATGTGGATTAATGATGCAATTTAAAAACATAAAATCAGTCTTCAGTACAACGTTAATCTGGGCATATACATTTTATGCGTAAACTTAATTTGGACAAAAGATTAATAGAAATATAATGGAGCAACTGCAAAACAAATACCTTTTTTAAATGCAAACTTTGGGATCTTAAAAAAAACAAGGGAAATCTTGAATTATTTCCTTTACAAACTAGATGTCAATTTTGTTAAAAACACCAGTCCCACCTTGTATTAAGAGATCATAACACCTATGTATTTTACCCTCTGTTAAACCTGTTTGTGGCTTGTATAATTATGCTTGTTTAACGATCCCAATGGATATGTACACAGCAAGGTTATAATATTTTTACATTTTCAAATTCGATTTTATTTGGATAATATGTTTGTATTCAGTCTGAATTTCCATTTAGTTTTAGTCAGTTTCTCCAGTGGTTTCATTAGTTTCAGTTTAGTTTTTATTTCATGGACTCATTTATATTTCGTTTTAGTTTATTATAGTTTCCGTTTTAGTTTTAGTAATTTTAGGACAAAAATTGTCTAGGATTAGTACATCGTGAAAAATAATCTGCTTATCATTGAAGGTGTCAATATTTCAAGACTAAACTTAGCTAACATGCGATACATTTGTTTCAGGCTACACAGAATTTTGGGAGTGTGACCAGTGGTGGCTCCTGCCAAATCTCTCAGAGGGGGCAATTGTTCTGATGATGGCTAAGGTGACCCGTTCAATGGGTAAATTAACAGCTAGCTAACTCGACATTGTCACATTGTATTGTGCAAATTAGTCAGATAGCTAACTTGACACGTCACATTGCATTGAGCAGGGGTAGCAGAACAAAACGTTAGCTACTTCACAGCCTGCTAGCCACGTTTTCCGCTCCTACCAGCTCCTTCATAGATACTTGCTTGATGTTCAGCTTTGGTCTGGGTGGTCCCAATTCTTTAGTTGCCAGTTTATCCTGATTACTACAACGACTGAACGGTATTTCTCTTAATGACACGATCGAGTTGCTCTGAGTTGAGGTAACATTAGCCATGTTGACCTTGAATGTGACAAGATCGCTGGCTGCAATTTTCAACCAGACTGAAATCGCCCGAAAGGGGCGGTACTCCACGGAACACGACTTGACGCTGATTGGACTATGATATTCAGAGGCAGGACAAACTGTCTAGAACGTCACAGCTAGCGTAGCACCGTGGTAGAATCTGATAGAAAAATTCCCTCCCTTTCCCACTTTGGTGGTGCGTCGCCGGATCGCCCTAAGGAACAAACTGCCCCTGAGTGTGACACCCGCCACCTTGAATGGATACGATGTCCGCCGACTTGAAACGATAACGACAATTATTTTTTGTCTTTTCTTATTTTATTTTTATTAGTTTTTTTTTTTTTAGCAATCTTTATTAGTTTCGTTTAGTTTTAGTTTTACATTTTCTTCGGGTAAATTAGTTTATTTCAGTTTACGAAAATGTCTCAAAGCCATTAGTTTTCGTCTTAGTTTTAGTTTTAGTATATGATAATAACCCTGGTACACAGTGCCTAATGAACCATACGGTGAACACAGCTAGCCTAATGCTGGGGTTTCCGTGAGTGATCTGGACGACTGTGATGAGCTGACAAGGGCTAGATGTCTGACGTAACCTGGGCATTATCTTTGGTGAGCTGGAGAGAAAGGGGGTTTAAGTTGACGTGCCACTTTGACCCCTGCGAGGGGGATTCGGCAGTGTTTTGATGTTCATGGCAAATGAGATTTTTATCACACAGGTGGGGGATACACGCAGGCGCTGGCCATGTCCCGATTACGACTAGCACGCCAGACTTTGTCAGCACACGAATAATAATAATAGATTGGAATAAGGCTATACTAACGACAAGCTCTGAGATTGTGGCATACACCTCCGCTGTTTCAGTCTCTGCCTGTTAGCCGTTTTCATGGACAGATAAGATGGCATCACTTAGTATCATGTAATATTTATTTCTTGTGTTCTTTTTTGTATTTGCAAAGTGTAACTGACCTGCTCTTCTGTGAAATGCTGCTTATTAGCCAATCAGATTTGCCAGAGCTAACCTTGCCAGACCTCAATAACTCCTTTTACCAAGATGACAATAAAACAAATTACTTAATATGGGTACACTTAAGAGGCAGCAATTATTTTCAAGGATTCCCTTATTCATGAGTTTCCACCACCCAGTGTTAAAACAAAGGTACCGCCGTGACTTTGAGGGGGAGCCACTCTCTTGGTTTGGCAGTGGATAAGGGATGCAACCTTTTGTAGGGCTGCCAAGTTGAAAAGACTTCTGGCCTTAATTTCCTCCCTCTCCCTTGTCCTTCTCTAACTCCTAAACTGTGCAAATGTCCTCTTTGTTAGTTCTTTTTTTTCAGTTCTCAGTGGCACTCTCCACCACTGCAAAGTATATACAAGTACCAGCCATGCAACTATGCTGCTGGAGCAGCTAAGGTCATTAGCTAATCAGCCAATCCAAATCAAATCAAAAGTACCTTAATTTGCAATAACACCATTAGCTAACCGACTTGTGATCTGTGGTGTGTGAGACCACCCCAAACGTTGCCAAGTGTTGAGACGTGTAATGCTTTTTCCTCCTGGACACATTTCACTTGGCAGCTCAGCAGAGAAGTCAAATTACGTAGATGTAATTTGGATGCAAATACATTGCTTACCAGATTGGAGGTTCTCTTTACAGTTAAAATTATCAATCACACCGCTAATATCCAGAAACATGTCAATATTAAAGCCTCAGATGGCTAAAATGGCTCTGAACAATAGGACTGGTGCAGTATTGTGCAATGAGTCTTTCAGGCTCTTTATTAATCAAGTGCATTGATAGGTAACGCGTCCAGTTGGCCATTTATTTAGCACCTACCTACAGTATCATTTCCACTACCATAAACATGTAGGATTTGATGTTTTTTTTCAGCTTTATCTTCATCAAGATAAGTACATAAATGATCTTGAACTAACCGGTAGTTGTGTAGTTAGTGTGGGAGCTACTTGAGAAGATGATCTTTGGAAAATACACAGTCTGTGTTGAGTTCATGCTGTAGGTGAATAAAAGCCACTTTCAAGTTTGGCATGACTTGGCCTTGGCAGTCCAGCCAAACTTATTTAGCCTCCTTTGCTGTTACGGCAATAAGAGGGGTCCGAAACTCAGCTACACGTCGCCTAGTTGAGCGCTGTTCGACTCAAAGCGAGAAAAAACTCATACACAACCATCTGGACTGCCTACAACACTGTACAGTTTTGCATGCTGGGATCTTTTTCTCCCACTTCAAGAAATCAACATATCTACAACAGACAGGGTGCAAAAAGTGAATTGCATGCTCCACGAATATTACAACTGTCAAGATATTGCTACCTTACAGATAACAGCAGTCTCGCATCAAAGACAAATGGCAGTCAGTTCCATAAAATGTCAGGATAAAGAGAACGTTCAGGAAAATTAATCACCCAGATAATTTTTTTTTCCTTTTTGCCTGACGCTTATATTCTTTTTGCAGTTATTGTGATGCTGTGTCATATCAAGGATTCCTCCAGCGTGCAGTACAGATCAAACAAATGGGTATCTCTGTCAAATTAATGGCCTGCTTTATTTCCACAGTGGGAGGTAGGTGCTTGCTCCCCCCTGTTTACACCCACACTGAAACTCCCTCATTAACAAGCTACTTAAAGGAATGGAGGGAGTAATTAAGATCTGGCTTGTTAATATCCCATTGCCAACAACTTTATTTTTGGTTGCAGTCCATTTACACTGGAGTACTTGAAGTAAAATATTATTACCACCACAATGAAGCTGCTGCTTAGCAGTACATGCCAATGTGTCCGGGTGATGTTGTTTTGCACGTTTACGTCCCCATTTGCTCTGCAACTGTGACAAATTTGGATATGTTCTGCGGTCACAGCCTTCCTGGAGTGGGGGGAAGACCATTACACGCACACGTTTTCCATCTCAGAGGGGACATATGGTGAAAAGAGAGTGATCCGCTCAAAGCGCCTTACAATCAAGTGTGTTTAGGCCCTAAGCGTGCCAAAGGAAGGTCACCTAAGCTGTTTACCGGGGCTGAAATTATTGCACTTGGCTGCCTGGAGTGCTCCCAATCAACGAAACACGAACGTTTAACAATCAGGGGCATTTTAGCTTTTTGGTTTAATTGTTAATATCGAGTTCAAAGGCAGCTGCATCTGTGCCGCCTTTGAAAAATCATTTGGATTTACCAAGTTTTTTCCCAGTCTTACATGGGAAAACATTCCACGTAGATTAACCATTTAAATCTCTCACAAGTCCTCGTCCAAGACCCTCCTATCACTCTGTCACGTCATGTTTAGGCAAGCTGTCATTTGGAGAGCAGCGGAGCTGTATCAGAGCGCAAGTCAGCTGGCCGACGCCTCGGATTAAGAACATTAATGGGTAAGCACATTAATCAAGTAGAGAGGTTTCGGCTTACAGATATTAAATACAGAGTCCTGTTTTTTAAATACTTATATGAGCAGCCAATCTCTGATTCAATCAACCCTCGCAGCTCAGTTGAATTAGCCTGCTTCGGCTCGTGTGAGTGAGGTTTGAGGAGGTGATGTCCTTGTCCCCTCATCTCCCGAAACAACTGCAGCCCGAAAGCGATGGCATGGACAGAAATCAAGCCATGATGGGTATTCTTAACGAGCACTCCACGGGTCGTTCAGCTTCTCCGCTTGTCTGGCTGTGGAACTGGAACACACCGATTCATTCTGAAAAAGAACAAGTTAGCTTTTAATGTAAAATCACTTCAAGAATCAAGACACGTTATGGGTTACAAGCTGTCTGATACCCCATATATCATACAATATCAAAGCGAGAAGAAAGGTTCTCATGCCCAAAATAGCACCAGATGATGTTGAAATATAGACCCACATGTCACTTTGTGTATGAGTCAGTCATTTTTCATATAATGCCGGAATATTGACTCGTGTTTCTTGAAAATGAGTCACCCATTTTCACATTTTATTTTTATTCCCCGTCAGACACACACCACATAAAACCAGGAATATATTCGGGAAATGTCTCTTGATTAATCTCATTTTAATGTAATCATTTAATCATTTTCTTTTGAGTAGTTTTCCAGCTGTGGAACATTTTTTTTTTTCTGTGTGAAGTTTTCCTTCCAAGTGTTTATTTCCAACTGATTGAATGAATTGAAAAAAAAGAAAGAAATCATTTCTGGACCTTTTTTTCAGGCAAAGACATTCAAAACTGTAATCTTAGATGCCTGTCCTCCACATTAGTCTGACTGACTTCTGAGTCACAGTTTTGTGATTACATTTACCACCATGAGAACAATTGCGTATAGGTGTTTTCTACTTTTATTTTACACAACATAACAACACAACAGATGTTGTATTACTGTACAGAGAGTTTTTTTCTGCCTTAAACAAAGGCAATATAAATGTCACCGAAAAGAAAACATGTATTTCTTTTTGAAAAATATCAAAATAATGACAGGTCCTGTAACAGCTGTTCTCAAGATACTGTGTCTGTATAATATGTAGGAAAGGATGTTTCCTTGGTAAAAAGGCTTTTTTGTGAAATCTTTGCTTCCAACCCCGCTCCACATCAGGGAGAATTGTTTTCACATTTCCGTAAAGCGGGATCATTTGTTTCCTTGTGCCGCGGCGGTCACAACACTGTGCACGGCACACACGCGCAAAGGGTGTCCTTCGTCAGTAGAGGGCGGAATCCAAAATCCCAGCAAGGCAAGATCGCCGCTTCGCTTTCCGAGAACGAACAGAAATCACGAGGCTTCCGGGGAAATCGCTGCCGATAAAACAAAAACAAAACAAGAGGAGCGGAAAAAGCCTCAGTCATACGGTGCTTTCCAGTATCCACTCGGAACTGATGTCCCTCCCGCCCTCCGAATCCGAGCCCTCCAGCTGCAGCAACATCCCGTTCATGGACATGCTCCTCTTGGACCACATGGTCCCCCGCTTCTGAGAGCTGATGTAGCAGTGGTGCTTGGACAGGTCCTCGTTGAGCGAGTACCTCCTCTTGGCGGACCGGGGGCCCTCTGCCGGCAGGGTCAGGTACCTGTGGGAGGACTTGGTGTGGGCCCGCCGGAGGATGGGCGTCTCCTTGATGCGGGCGGGGGGCAGGGGGGCAGGCAGCCGCAGGGCGGTGGAGTTGTTCCGGTTTGTGTTCTGCGTCTCGGCGCTGGACGCCGCCTCGGCCTTTGGCTCGGGTGTCGGCTTGGGCGCCGCCCGCCGTTTTGGCTTCAGCGAGCCGGAGGAGCCGGCCGTCCAGCACTGGCTCACCGCGGAGGTGGTGGTGGAGCAGTCGGGCAGGGAGGTCTCGGAGGAGTGCGTCACTGTGTCGGGGCCGGAGGCGGCAGAGGAGGTGGCCGCCGTCGCCGCCGCCTTGTGGTAGAGGTCGACCTCCTGGCCCAGGGCCTGCTTGGACACGGAGGGGGTGACCGAGCAGCCCTGCGACTGGGCCCCGTTGGTCTGCGAGTGCACGTCGCTGAACTTGGCGCCCTTCCCCGCCTCCCCGCCGTTGCACACCTTGTAGCGGATCATGAGGATGATGATGAAGACGAGGACGGACGCCACGATGATGCCGCCGATGATGATGATCATGGTGCCGCCCAGGAACTGCGACTGCATGAAGTGGCAGCGCAGGTACTGCGACTCCGTGGTGAACTGGATGCAGCCCACCACCCGTGTGGCCGTCAGCGACGTGATGCCGTCGTCGTAGATGGCCAGCACGCAGAGGTCGTAGGGCGTTCCGGCTGCCAGGTTGTTCACCAGGAAGTTTTTGCTCGTGGGCGGGATCATTCTGCAAAGAAAGACAGCAAACAGTGAATTCTCACGCATTTAAAATTGCCACCATTTGTCTGAAAGAGGAAAATGCTGTCTTACTCTATTACAGAAAGCATAAGCATTGCAGAGCCATAAAATATTGAAAAGACCCAGAACATTTGCACAAATAATGACTCCAAGATGTATACTCATAGATCACAAGTCGGACACCCATTATCTGGAGTATGTATCTGGCATTTGTTCTAAACATGATATCTCTTCATCTGGGTCAGAAGGATTCACTCTTGAAAATGACCTCAAACTACAAGATTAATTAGTGAAGACATCGTGTGGCTGTTCAGGAACCTGCCAACGAGTAACATGATCAAGCACAGTAGACCACTCTGGCAAAGAGCAGGGAAACGTAATGGTCTCAAAGGGTCTTCTGTCGATAATGCAGTTCCTGTTATTTCAGTGACTACACGGTGCATTATTTCTTCATGTTTCATCAAACGGTAAATCATGCTTTTGATCTATTAACCTGTACAGTAAAACCAATGAAATCACTAATGTCACTGAACTGCTACAATGCTCAAAGCAGGGCTTTGATATACAAGCGAAACATTCCTATACACATTTGCCAGGTTTTGCTTTGCTCTTCAGTAAGATGAATTAGCTCGATCGCCCAATAAAAAGGAGCAACCTTCAACCAAAATCTCTATCAAATCCATAAAATCTCTTTCTGTTTGATCAGGAGAGACAAACTCTCAAACTCCCAGTTCATTATTCAGTTACATTACCTCTCAACATAATAACTGAGCCATATTCTCAAGACACGCTGAACTGTAAACATATTTAAAGCTGCAGTGTGGTGTAGAGATAAGGAGCAGATATTGAAACCCAGAGGTTGCTGGTTCGATTGCCAGGTGGAGCACGGCTGTGTAACCTTTGGCAAGGTAAAAACCTGAGTTGAAATGACCAGCTGCATAAATAAATGATATGCAAGTTATATAAGTTACTCTGAAGAAGGCTCTTAGCCATGCAAATAAATGATGTAAAAGTAGTATAATTGTACAGGTGTTGATGTATATGGCTTACTAAGTAATTGAACCAGTTAAATCCAGTTCAGGGGAATTGATTGGAACAAATAACAACATATGCAGGGCTCTGTTGGAATTGAGTTTCTCTCCATGTGCTAAGCATGCGGGGTGAGGGATTTCCTAGCATATTTGTCACACAGCTTGTGGAACGAGAGTGGCCAAGAGTGACAGTCACCACTCCTCCCGACTGTGTTTGGTCTCCTACTGACAAAGATTTATAAGAAACACGTTTCACGGTCTCGAAGGACACCGCGGAGCAATTCAGAAACCACAAACTCCAAAGCCTCGATAAGCAACAGAAAACAAACCATCAACGTGATTCAAGACGGCAAACTATCAGGGTGCCCAGGGATGAAATGAAAACTTTGCACATTACACAGATTCACTTTGCTGATAAACTGATTCTCTGTACTCTGAATGCAAAGACGAAAATGGCAGACCAAAAAATTCATTCAAAATTCAAATACAGTTCATTCAATTACATCAGATGTCTCTGTACTGTCTTATTTGAAGCATAAACGATGCAAAAACAGAATTTTTAATATGCATAAACTCAGACTAAATCAAGAGACTGTCAAAAGTCTCATTTCTTGAATAAATCATAAAAAGCATGACACTATTTCAATACACCTAATAATTTTGTATGCAGAATATAATAATAATAACTCAAGAGGAATCCATAGAGTGTTTCACAGAATATTGCTATGGCAGAAGGTTACTGAAAGTCAGGAACAGTACAATGTAATCTGAATGTATGCATAAATGAGCACAGTGCTGGAAAGGCCAAATTTCTTTTCATCTGTAATTAGGTCATTGAAGTAAAAAATGACTTCTTTTGACAGTACCCATTAATTTAACCAAAAAAGTTCCATAAAATTCTTACCAATGGGGGAAAATGATTGTGTTGAGAATTTTGGACCTGAGGACCAATCATTTAGGATTTACAAGAAGTTGACCCTTTTTTCCCTACCTCTCCTCCTCATGTTAAAATGCTTACAACTCCATTCCAGACTCAACACCCAGCATCACTTTGGAGGGAATTTAGTATCAGGTCACAGCTGTCTGTGATGACTATTCGCAAATGTTCAGCTGCACATTACATTATAGCTCTCTGTAGAGGGGTGATAACATGACAAAAATGTGGCAACAACATTAAGTTGCAAAAATTTGATCCTCGTTTGAAGTGTGTGGGATCTTAAGACAGAGACAAAGGGTTAACTAACAATTCCGCTCAAACTGAACCATAGAAAAGCTGTAAAGCGCTATAAAACTTTCAATAAAATGTTTGTCTTTTTTCCTCTTTGATGCATGATTCTGGATTCTTTTCTTTTTCTTCTTCTACTTCTTTTGATATGCTGTTGATATGCTTCCACTGTCCTGTTGTGGTAAAGCACAGGGTATGTGATGTTGAGAGAATCTATCAAGCAGAGCATGTATTTGATATTCTGCAGTGCCATCGAGGATGTAAAAATCAAATCTCAAATGCCAGAAGCAGAACAAGGACATTCATATAAAAATTATCAAAAGAAAAAATGCTGCAGCTTTGCTCATATCTCTTTGAGGAGGGGATTTTGAAGGGCCTTTAGAAATTCAGGAGTCATTTTTCATTCTCAAATTTGGAATAATTTCAGTGACACTTGGATGTTTTGTGCAAGCAGGACCATGGAATGATTTAAATTAACGAGCATATATTGGCTATGCAGGAAGGAAGGTACTAAAAATGCCTCAGGCAAGAGTTTTATATTTTAGCGATTATCTCAGGTAGGAGAAAAGGTCTATATTTAATCAATCCTGATGCAAGCTATTCGAAATATCTAATCCAAGTAGACTGTAAAGCCTTAACTGACCATCAAGAACATCAATTGAGAGGGGTTATTCATCACTGTACATTTCAAGGTCCTCTATCCATCTTTCCCCTCAACAAAACAGAACCTGCCAAGTCTAGTGAGGTACAGTTCTCTCAACCAATCAGCACACGGTCCTTGGGAACCTTTCCTGTGTTTAAGTGAAATGTGAATCATTTATTTCATTATTTTTAAATTATAATTAATTATTTATAGTCATTTTCCATCTCATTATATTCCAGTTACGATCACAAAAATAAATGAATGAATAAATAAATTCTCTGCATGTCCTGGAATGCATTGATTATAATTCTGATTACCGCTCTGGCTCCCTGCTGCAAAAAATGACCACAATTAATGGTTATTTATTTTTTCTTACTTTATTATTCTTGCTGTATTACTTACATAGGTATTTACTTTTCATCTGAATGTAGTGATGTTCCCCATGTATTAAGGACTGTTTACTGTGAACCTCCACTCTGAGTGTCAGAGGGGATGTATCTAATCCATTTAAATCGGATATAAGGGGGGGTCTAATGCTAGCTTTGCGCTCATAATCACAACAAGTATTCATCATTTCAAAACTGAGACAGGAAACACCCATATATATATATATATATATATATATATATATATATATATATATATATATATATATATATATATATATATATATATATACACACACATATATCTATATATATATATATATATATATATATATATATATATATATATATATATATATATATATATATATATATATATATATATATATATATATATATGAAAATTACAAAATTACAAAGAATTTGGCATCTGTGACCCCCTCATTTGAAAGTGACTAATCAAAGTAACAGTGGCCATTTACTGGGAGTTCATTTGTATTTAATGAATCAGTTTACTTTTTAATCACGCTCTAGAACCAGCTTAGAATTTTAGGCTATTTAAAAACAAACAAACAGCAAACAAATAGTCTATCCTCTCCAAACTGGAAGCTTGCTGACATACAGTGACATAAAGTGTCAGCACTGATGGATTTGAAAACACTACAGGTGTGTTTGGGAGTTTGGGAGACTGTGGTAGTGCTCTTTGAGAGAACCCTAGAAAAGGGAATGGAACTAGAAATCATGAAAAAGTCAAATATCTGGCTTTTGACACATTTGACTCTATTCTATGGAGGGAGCAGAGTCTGCAGCCCACTAAACTTCAGAGCACGAAAATCACATAAGACATTCAAAATGCTAAGTTGGAGTTACTGAACCGGAAACTGTTTTACTGTTTTTGGTGGGGGATGGGGGAATCTTCCTGCTGTATTCTGCATGCTATTTTAATATTTATGGAGGTTACCTGAGACTGTATTAAGTAGTGCAGCATAGTGGTAATGGAGCAGAATTCATAACTGAAAGGTTGCCGGTTCGATTCCCCACTGGGCCACTGCTGCTGTACCTTTGGACAAGGTACCTAACCCACAGTTGCTTCAGTCAATATCCACCTGTATAAATGGATAAAATTGTACAAAACTGCAACTGATATAGGTTTCTCTGGATAAGAGTGTCTGCAAATAAATGTAATCCCTTTTCCATTGGGGTGATCCACAAGAGTGAGGTGAGGGCAGATTCACAAATGCAGTTTATGATCAGTTTGGTCAGACTTCAAGAGGTACTGCATTGATAGCAATTTATTTACAGCTTTGTGGTAATAAAGAGTGGTACCCACGCACTGGTATGAAGATCCCAGGAAGTGATTCATGATATTGATTAGACAATGATAAGTTGAATTACAATTATATGGTATCTGTCATAGGAGCTTTACAGTAACTTCACTCAATCACGACCAATGAGCAGCACCCACATCCACAAATGAATGCATTCTTCCCACATTCATTAATCAATTACCTAATTGGCATCATTTGTTAATTGGAGATTTTATGTACTCTGTTAACCTCTGCTGTATTTATACAGGCAGCTGTGGGCTTTTGTCTGCTTGCTAATAAATCACACTCAGGGAGCTTCATACCTGTGTGTAGGTATCCTCCATTATTGCATTATACTATTCTCTGTCAAGCACCTGGATTAACAATTGATGTGCGAGTGCTTTTCTTAGCTGCGCGCTCCAGGGTAGCCATGGTAATATTTTTCCTTTCCACAGGCAAATTAAGTTTTATTGGTTTCACGATATGAAAAAAAGTGCTTTCATAAGATCAACTTACTAAGACTGCAAATAATATTAAGGGCACCCAGTCGAAGGTATCTCAAAAGACTTTGAAATCTTCCCGTATGTGCTTGTCAGAAGGAGTATACTTAACAACCGTACACAAAAAAGAACAGATAAATTACTCTCACCTGTGTGATCAATAACCAATCAAAGCATTCAATTCATATCTGGTTTGTTTCTGGGGAAACTGAGTGACATAATGTCTGTTGGATAATATAGACATGCCCTCATCTGTGTTAAATCAGGTGGAGGGGTACTCTTCAAGGGGAGGATTATATATGGAGACAAACCATGTCTTAGCTTTTTTATTTGCCTGCATGATGTACAGTGTGGGCGGGGATGAAGCCACTCTGAGAGGTGGCTTGTGGGAGAAAGCTCTCTCCTCACTGCATGCTGTTTCGGTCACAGCCTCTCCATCGCGTAGCCACTTTATCTTGACACAATTGTCAGCATTAAAGAGATCTTAAAGACTGTAATAAATTCCAATTCAGATAAGCAATCTCATCTCATCCGATTCCATTTGCAGCCATTAAAGAATAAAACACCATTTCGGCACGGCTCGCAGTCTGTCTCCTTCTAGACTTGGTGGTGCCATCCATAAAGGAGGCTTATTCCAACCGAATGATGAGAACCTTGGTGGAAAAGGGAGATTGTTTCAAGGCTCACCTGCTTACAAAAGGGAATCTGTTTCAATGTTCATCTATATATGAAAGGGAATCTGTTTCAGGGCTCACCTGTATACAAGAGAGTCATCATAGGTGCCGTTGTACTGGATCTGAAACATACGGATGCCAGGGATGTTCCTCTGGAAATTGAACTTGACCAGGGCCGTGGAGGACGTCACTTCGGCAACCGCCACCCTCTTGTCGGGGCTGGTCTTGGTGTCACCGGTGTGGTTGGTGCCGTTGCCGCCAAACTTGGCAGAGGTGGAGATGTCGGAGGAGCCAGGGTCAGGCTCCTGCATCGTGTTGGTGCTGTTGGTGAAGTGCGGCAGCTTGATGATCAGAAGCTCCACGGTCTGGTGCGCCTCCCCCGCCGGGTTGGACGAGATGCAGGTGAAGGCGCCGCTGTCCTTCACCGTGCTGATCAGGATGTCCAGCGTGCCGTTGCCGTACACCAGCGTCCGGGACGAGTTGGACACCAGCTTGCCCTCCGGGGAGATCCAGTGGATGGCGGGCTCCGGGTCGCCCCGCGCCTTGCACCTCAGGGTGACCCGCTGGCCCTCCAGCACCCGCATCTCCTGGGTGTAGCGGGTGATGAGGGGCGGCTCGCACAGGAACTCCTCCTCGGGCACGGACCAGAAGTAGCGGCCCGAGAGGTGCGCGGGCGTGGCGCAGGTCTCCAGGTCGTCCTCGCGGTTCAGCCGCCGCAGCCAGAGCAGCTCGCAGTTGCAGTGCAGCGGGTTCCCGCCGAAGCTGAGCGCGAAGGACGACGAGCTCATGATGCCCGACGTGGCCAGGACCTGGGCCCGCTGGAAGAGCGGGTCCGGCGGCAGCTTCTGGAGCTTGTTGGAGGTGACGTCCAGGCGGTTGAGCTTCTGCAGGAGTGAGAAGGTCCCCTCGGGAATGTAGTCGATCATGTTGTGGTCCAGGCTGAGGGTGTGCAGGCTCGTCATCCTCTGAATGGCCTCCCACGGGATGCTCTCCAGGTTGTTGTAAGACAGATCCAGCTCCTCCAGTGCCAGCAGGTCGTTGAAGGCCCCCAGGTAGATGGCCGTGAGCTGGTTGTTGTTGAGGATCAGGTGGTGCAGCTTGGACATGCCGCTGAAGGTGTCGTTGGATATCCGCGTCAGCCGGTTGCTGTTGAGGTGCAGGGCACGGAGGTTCTCTAGGTCAGTGAAAGCGTGCGGCGTGATGAAGCTTATTGTATTCCTGGACAGAGTAAGGTCCACCAGTCTGGTCATGTTGGCAAAGTCTTTCCGCTTTATGCTAGTGACAAAGTTGTCGCCCAGCCGAAGCTCGACGGTGTGTCTGTCGATGTTCGGGGGGATGAAGAGCAGCCCCTTTTTGGCACAGAGAGTTGCGAGGTTGGGGGACAGTATCTGACAGATGCAGCGTTTGGGACAGATCTGGGCCTTAACTGCCATGCTAATCACCAGCAGGTAGACCAGCAGGTTTTCCATTGTCACGCAGGTTCACACGCCTGAAAGAACAGGAAAAAAGAGAACATCAGACCAAACAGACAACGTTTCTTATGAAAAGTAGTTTGCACAATCACAGTCGATATCTCCATTTTGAAAAAGCAGAGAACACATTTTCAAAAATAAAACTCAAATATGCCAAACATTATTGGAAACATAATCATTGTGATTATGCTTCCAATGATGGTGTCCATTACCATTTGCAATAATTCATTATAAGTGGTGGTGCTTGGCTTAACTCCACACCTTAACTGATGCACAAGATGGAAGGTACAAGATGGGAGCCAATTGGCTGCTGTATTCTCCTAATAGATGTCTTTCCCATTGACAATGGGTGAGATGTTTTATTGTCTCACTATTGTTAAGCATCTTAAAATAAATGAACAGATAAATAAATGTAGAAATACATGAGAACAAAACATTTTAAATGTATTAATTTCTTGTTCTTTTTTGTAGTTTCTTTTTTACAGTGATCCGTTTCTTCATTTATAATGAGGATTGTGTTTCTTACACTTTCAATGCATGTGCAGTGTCTAAACCCCCCCCCAACTCATATCCCACTCAGTTCCCTTCTACACCTCAGCAGGCACTAAAGCAGCAGCAGACTCTGATACACTCACCCACAGTGCCAGTGCCTACTCTGCACACACTGCAAGCCACACCACTGGGGCCAGTGGGGACTGGAAGAGTACGTCATCTCCGACTTACAACATCCTAGTAACTTACAGGGGCTGTACGAGTCACCAGAGGGCACTCATATATGCCAGGAAACCGTGATCAATGTATTCCCACCCTAACATGTTGGGATGAAGCCAATTCCATTCTAGCACTGAAGACCTCAGCATGTAGTCATCTACTGAAAACTAGCAATGTGTTTGGAGGAAGCATGTTTACTGACTAAGTGTGGAAAATATGTGTGAAAAATAGCCGCTGGCTGTGTATGCGTGTACTGGGGGATTGCACTCCGCTCGCCTCAGCCGCATGAGTGCAGAGGGTGTTGTAGTGAGATGAGGCTACTGTGCAATAGGAAATTCCTAAATAGGGTTGCATAAAGGGGGACGCATTAAAAAGATGTATACAAAAGATCAACAATTATCAATATTGTATTAGTATGTACGTCAGATGATTTACAAGATAAGTGTGCAAAGATATGTCCAGGATCATAATAAATAAGCATCAGACTGAACTACAATAAACTAACAGCAGTGACTGACTTTAATGTGCGCATATCTAACAGTCGCACTCAGGAGCAGCATATGACCAGACTTTGGGTAGCAGCAGACTTAATTCAGTGCAGAGTAACAGGTCATGGCAATTAACAAATTCCACAGTAGATAGCACTTTTTGTATTTGGTAAACTCCTGGTGTCCATAAAAGGTCATCTTTTGGGTAATCTGTATGGCTGCTTCATCGGCTTCCCCTACCCTTTTCATATATTGAGAGCAAGCTGTCATTTGTGGACTTTGCGGAGGCCCTGCATATTTTTTGTGAGCCACTAAAACTGGATTGGATTAGAGGAGCTGTGTGTGTGTGTGTGTGTGTGCGTGTGTGCGTGTGTGTGTGTAGCAGGGATTACATCCACTCGAGACCCAAAGGCAAGTGCAAACACAGAAATCCAAATCAATTTCAGCCACAAAAGACGATCAACGCATCTGGAGGGCAACAAATGTTCGGCAATATTTGCAGGATAAACATCTGCAAATTCAATCACGCCTAAAGGACAGCTCATCTTCAGGTTACACCACTCTCAGGTGTTTTGAGGATACCCAAATGCAGATAAAGGGGAGGTATTATGTAAATTTGAGAAGAAACATTTTAACAAAATGAGCTCTTCGCTGTCCCTCATACAATGTGACTTAAACCTTTTTATATTCTGCTATTCTCCTTACTTTGGATGTAAAGTAAGACACAGACTTTGACAAAGGACAAATTACTACATAAATACATACATAAATACATATATACGCTCTGGATAAGAGCATCAGCTAAAAGACTAAATGATGACACTAGATAGTACACTGAGTTTACAGAATTACCATTAATAGTTAATTTGTCAAAATCAACAAATGAGAAAAGAAAATAGGGACCTAAACTACTATCAGTATTATTACATGTCAGAGCCAGAAGAGGAAAGTGCCAGGGTAAAGAAATATTCCTGGCCTGAGGTATAATAAATTCGAATTGGCTTCAAAATTGAACTTCTTCATTTCAGTGATGCTGAAGTTGTCAATTATAAATAAACAGGAAAAAAAATCAGCAGCAATAAGACAGAAACCCATAGGGGTTAGAACTAATACACTCAGAGGTTACAATAAATAACAGTGCAATTAAATACATAATTATTACAGCGTGTTAATCAATGGAACATGTTAACAAGGTGCCCAGTCTCTATAACCCTATATAATGGCGAGCAGTTAAATGGTCGATACAGGGCAAGGATATCAGGTAACCTACATAATTCAATTAAGTGTGCAATCGTTTCCGCTCGTTACTGCGCCAGTGTGCCATTATATTTGAAAAAAAAATCTGTGCATGTTTCCAAGCCAAATGGAGAGAAACTGAGTGTAAAACTGTGTGCAGTCCCTGCATTCTACAGACATGGTTTAATGCATACCACACATTGCTTGGTTATGAAGGGATTTAATCACCTGCATGGATTATACCAAATGTTATCTTAAAAGAGTTTACTGCATCCTCTGTGGATGACCCAGTACAACTTGCAAATGAATCAATTTTATTTTTCATCCTTACTTTGGTAAGTAATGCAATAGCCACTAATTGCACAGTAAGTAGCCTTGTGTGAAAAAATGCAGCACTTTGTGTACTGTTTTAAAAAAAGCAATGTGCTTGTTCTTATTGTTGTTACTTTTTTATCAGTTATTAGCTACAAATATTGAAACATCTAGTTCCTTTTAGAAAAATACTGCCAAATAAATGTTAATCCCATGCACAATGCACTTTTAATGGGATTAATGGTGTTGTTTTAATAAGGTCTTCCAATCCAAAAATCAAAGAGATCTGGGTGTTAAAATAGGTCAGCTGTGCTCATCAATAATGGTCTTCAGATAAAATATTTATTGTAAGGTAAGGTATTAAAATCATACTGTTCAACCTCAATTTCAAAGGTAGTTTTTTCTCTGATTTGACTCTGCTAGAATGTTTTACATTTCAGTGCAGAAATAACTGAATAAACATGAGACAAAAAATTTCGTAGATTAAAAAAACCCATCTGAAAGCACAAAAATTACATCAGATTTTGCCCCATAGAGAAATAACTGTTTATGTACAAATTCACACCAATGTTTTTCGAGCAGTCAGCTGTTCTTTCTGTCCACACGTGCCCTTACTGTCACATATCACACTGGTCTGGGCCTCCAAGGACCCTTACTGGCCTGAGACAAGTTTAGACATGTGACCTTTAACCAGGGCTTCCCCACTGTCCACAGCAGTCATGTGACAGAGACTCATCATGTCCATCACATCAGCACACAGGACACAATCAATCACAAGAAGTCAATGTTTTTTACATTATACATCACTCTCACCTCACCAAAATGAGTATGTTCTCATTGAAAGTAAAGGCAAAGGCCTACAGAGGCATGACCGGAGGAAGAAACATCTGAGTGCGAGGCCGGCTGCAAGCTGATAATACTAGAATGCAGTGCGTTTTTTTCCTTCCTTTAGAAATCTGGGAATCAAAGGCATGTGCGGTTTCACATCAAAGGCAAGTCGTTGCCGTCCCCTTAAGAACCCGTGAAGGTCATGCTAAAGGCTCGTGAAACCAATAACGCTCGCGCTCGATGGAAATAGCGTGTCGATTACTCGACATCAATCCCACTATTGATTTTTCCCCTGCTCTACGCCGCCGGTTATACTGAGCAGAACATGTTCAGAAAGGGGGGAGAAAGGGGAGATGACGGAGGAGCGGAAACTGGGCGGCGGGCTTTATGTAAGATCTCGATGGAGGTATAAAGCATTATGGCATTAGGAGGGCTGGATTCATGACTATTGGGATTAGTTTTGTATCATTAAAGTGCGTCCGGACAAACATCCCAGCTGGAATGTACGTGCAGTATTTACTATCGAGCTTAAGCTGCCGCTTTTTATGGTCGTAAGCTGCAGTCATGATTAAAATAAACATGGAGGCAGGAGAGGTAGCTCAGTGCTGTTACAGAGCGGCGCAGTTCATATTCTCTGGGTGAGCTGACTACGGCTCAGATAATCCGAATCCGTTTGACCCCAGAGGCCCGTAATGACACCCCCTCCTCCTCCTCCTCCTCCTCCTCTCTGAATATCCCTCCTTATGCTCCTCACGAGCCGGCATGGGCGGGTTTAACCGCTTAGCCAGGTCGATGGGCTTTGACTTTTATGCTCTGCTTTTGCAAACGAAAATGCACTTGCAAGCTCCCAGGTGGCACAGGTGGTAAAAGCGCTTGCTCTATAAGCAGGCCGAGCCCGGGTTCAAAACCGGCATCATCGTGTACAGATAGAAACAGAGGGTTCAAAGCTGTAGAATAAAACTGCCTGCATTCTACCAGCATTTTCAAAGACCTTGAAAGTTTTGATCACTTCAAATAATAAAAGGGGGGTGCCACTGCTGATAATGTAATATATAAATAATGTTGTCATTTATGGAACTAGCATGTGACATTAGCCTTTCAGAAGTGTGATATGTGATACAGTGGAAAGTGATATTGAAGAAATGAATGGGCTCATTCAATGAGAACTGCCTATTTTTATTGTTAAATTGTTATCACAGATGATGAGATGGACTTGACCCTCTGTGTCTTTTCGCAGTTCACATCATTATGTGTGTATTTTGACTTTGAAATTTAAGCAAGTGTTGTTTTTTCTATGGTTACAAACAGAGTTGTGTGGTTGCTAGAATGAATGAAAAAATGAATACAAACTGAAAACCAACAATGTGCTTTAGCACTTTGCTGATTGATAGAACATATGAATAGATTAATTCAGTAAGGAGACTGTTGTGCATATGATTGATAAGACATAGCTCTGAATTCCTCCACACTGGCCAGCTAAATATTCCCATGTTCCTCCTCTTTTAATCCCACATACTGTGTCTTTCACACACAGTCTTGGAACGTGTTGTTGGTTTTTGTCTGTTTAATAATAGTAATGTAATAGTAATACTGAGACATACAGAGCCAAGGGCAGCTGTTTGTTTAGCCCCATCGAACAATCACTGCTGTAGAAAAATCCCTTTAACACGTTCACAGTGGAATATTGAATGTACTCCACCTTGAACATGATTGCGCTATTCCATGGCAAGATACAGTCTGATCTCTGTACACACTGTATCATGCATTTTATTGCATACAACATGCCAAGTTGTATCACTTTATGATGTGTGCAGTGCAACACTTCTTGTGTCCTTTATTCAAAATTAAGGACAAAGTGAGCAGCAGTTAGGATGAGTCTGAGCCTTAATGGTGGAAACATGCCCCCGCTCATTCGCCCTGCAGTTCATTAAGCTATATCGTTGTCTCGTTAAGTGCTTGATGGGTTTTTCAAGGCATCTCCACAGGGAAAAGAAGGGAACAGAAGCCCAGATCATGGGGAGATGGGGGAACAGAGAGAAATTAGAGAAATGAAAGCTTATGGTAGTACCCAAAGCAGGAGTCATGCTATTCATTTTCAAAGCATGGCTGGAGCAACTGTGAGACATCACTCTCTCGGAAAAGCAATCATAGATGCATCAGTGCCTTGGTATGTTCAAACAAGTTAAGAATGCACCATTCATGGGAGAATACGTATATTATATTTCTTTTTCACAGTTCTTATTTGTAATCATATTAGATGCTTGAACAATTACTTTCATAATCTTATTAAATGACTGTACATTCCTAAGCCAGGGTATTATGATAGGGTATGTGTATTCGGAAGCCTGTTTTATGGGAAATATTTGAGAAGTTAGTGATAGTCACGTATATCAGATTGTTGTTTATCAGATACTCTCATCCAGAGAAACATGTAACTCAAAATTTTTATGTTACCCATTTATATTGCTGTGTTTTTTGACCTATTTACACTGCTGGATATTGACTGAGGCAGTTTTGGGGTAAGTACCTTGGCTAAGGGCAGTGGCAGACCCGAGAATCGAGCCAGTAAACTTTGGGTTACAATTCCTGCTCCTTACTAATACACAATGCTAATGGCCATGCCAGTATTGGATGCATCGAATCTGGTTTTAAAATCTCATGATCTATCTGTCGAGATGGACTTTTTAAGGGATGTTGTTTCTTACTGTACACAGCTAGGTAACTAGCTACACGAACAGAAATGCAACAAAGCAGGGCGAAGCTACATTTTGTTCAGGTGCATGCAAGCAAGTAGAATCACTGGATGAAGTCAGACTAACAAAGCTCAGATTCTGAAGCTGACAATGACCTACTGGCACGCAAACATTTTTTTATATAGCTAGCCAGCAAATTGTCTAACAAGTGTGCAGATTGTCTACTGCCTGTCAATTCAATGCATCTGAATATTTCATATCTGCAGAGCTAGCTGGCTAGGTAGTTGGATCATATTGTTATTTTTACTTTATTTAAAATGTCTTTACTTGTGCCTTTTGTGATCTTGCTGTTGTGTAGTTAATGCATTTTTTATATAAAAACAACGAAGTAAAACAATGCTAACATAGTTCTCAGACTGATTTTTGCAGAACAATTTTGAAGAGAGTCAATAGACAAGATCTGAGCTTTACTTCCACCATCTTTGAAGAATGTCAGTAGAATGAATAGCTGAATCTTCTGACCACTTGAATTTCCCTGTTGGCTATTTTTATTAATGGTAGCAAGTCAAATGGTAACAAAAGAAAGACATGCTAGTTAAATGCTAGTTGATGTTTCTTTTTTCTGAACCCCTTGATGATGATTCTTTGATCGCTTATTAGTTTTGTTGCCTTAATCATAGACACTGATTCCCACGATGACTTGGCTTTGAACTTGGCTTGGCTTTGAAATGTGTAAATCACATTTTTCCATGATAGCTGAAGAGGAATATTCCAAACTTGTACAATGAAATCTCACTCCTGGGATCCCGCCGGAGTGGTTTAGAACACACTTGTCAAAGGTTGAACGCATACATGAATACAAATATACATGAATATTGATTCAAACACACTTTTTTCTGCATATGTCCAACATGTCTTTTGAATGCTGATGAGATCCCACGTCCACTTCAACACCCACTTCACTCCTGGTCTATGCAGAGAGGCACGACCCCAGATTGGCACAAAGGCCCTGTTCTGCATTGCTGCATGTGCCAACTGTCCCCTCCTTCAGCTGCTAATATCTAATACCACTGCGGACTGTGCATATCTGTCAACTCTATCCACCAAATTCAATACAGTAGATTTCCTATTTAAGTTTTCGATTTGGTTCTCGCTGGGCAACTGAGGGGAAATTTTTCAATTCTGTTAAATTGCAATAATATTTTCTAAATGGTCTTTCATCCTCTCAGGAGTGAAGCCTCAATAATTTTGTAGGTGTAACTGCAAGGTGTTTCAATAAGATGCATTCCTTTGGGGTGGATCCACTGTCGTCTGAATCATTCATATGTAATGTGATCTGTGAGGCGCTCTGTGACAGTTTATTTATTTTTATTTAAAAGATCTGCATCAAATAAAATCTGATTGTTTTAAATATAATAGCGCCAAGTCTCATATACAGAAATTGCTACATGGCCATAAAATATTCCAGTCACATGGAATAAAGCCTTAACACAAACAGGACGTGGCACTCTTCCAATAAAGGACTCTCATGCAATGGGTAGGTCCAAGCACCTTTGAGTCGACAGTTATCCACAAGCACTAAAGCTAGCTGACATGTATATATGCCACAAACAAAGCTAACATCAACTGCAACTATCACTATGTCACTGATGGAGAAGCTCATGTGCTTACTTTGCCTGTTCATTGAACATGTGACAATCAGAGACCGGCCACAGCAGTGTAACCAGCTGGTTGGAAAATTAATTGAGTCAAGCAAGGGTCAGCACATCAGACTGATGAACTGTGGTTTTACTGGTATTACTTTAAATATGGAAACGCCCCTGGATTTCATCAAAACCAGCAACTCATTTTGGCAATGAATCCCTGATTATGCCACTACTGTATTACAATAAAGGGTTCTATAGAGTCAATCAAAACTGCCAAATAAAATCATTTGTTGTGATACAGAAGGGTTGTTTTTTGTTTGTTTGATTGAATAGCACTTTTCCTTATGGTGCTTTAGCAGTTCCGACTGAATCCTGGGGTCAGTCCGACCCGCTAATGCAGTCTGGGGTTATGGAATGTGGTTTCAGCAGCACGCCATGTTGCCGGAGAGCCTGCTATTTTCACCGACGCAGAGGGCGAGGAGTCAATAACGAACGCACCATTGGGCAATTGTGTAATGGGCCGCTTAAGGTGCTCCTTCCTTGTGTTGACCGATTTGCGGCTCATATCTTTGCATCATGTCCCTATTCGTCATATTTTTTTGGAAGCGTCTGTTACTCGAGGGTGCTGGGCCGGACGCTTGGCTGTCCCAGCTGGTGTGCCGTCTGCCTGTTCACTGAAGCGAGACCCCCCCACTCATGGACCGCCTCGCTCTTCCCCCTGAAAGCGCCGGTGTGGCGGCACTAATTCTGCGGGTATAAACTGTATACTGTCCTTTGGACAATGCCGCTGTATTCACCCCCTGTGTGGAAAAAATATTCTTGAAATATTCTTCACTTCCTTGCAAGCACTTGTGATCCACTCAGAACGCAACAAGGACTGTCCCACACAGTCTTGCCACCTACTTGTGATTTATGAATCATGACATGATCAATTTCTGTCATTGGCTAAGCTAATCTGCCCTTGATGCATTGGCTACAGGAGGGGGATAGCATTATGGGTAACATTAGGTACACAACAGTTGGTAACAAATGGCTCTTGCTCACTGCCAGTGGCTACAGAGGCTAGGACAAAATGGCAGTGCATCACACTTGTCAGCCTTCGTGCAGACTTTTTTTAGTTGAGACACAAGGACACTTTCAGGAAAATGTGACTGCCATACCTGCGCTTGACTTAAACCTAACAGACTGTAATAAACTACAGACAGTACTAAGTGTATGCAAGTCCCTTCATCTTTTACCATTGTGCTGAAATTGATATAATGAAAACATGATGCATGAGTTGAATTGGTAATCAATCTTAAGAATCAGGAAGTACACTTCATTACGACATAGCGCAAGCAATGCGCGCAGTGCTAATTTAATCAGGCTGAGAGGGGCGTCCGCGCATGCGCCACAGAGCCCTGTTGCTAGGTGCTACATGAGATGTTAATTCGAAAATAAAATGTCAGTTCTTGTGTTCGTCTCAAACACAGAATGCGGTTCTGAGAATGGACATTTTCAACAGTCGGTTCTTCCAGGTCCACCCAAAAATCACGTCCAGCTCTCTACCACTGATGCAAACACAATTTAGATTTCATTGAGATTTAGAAATACATTGTATGTTCTGGTTATTTTTAAGGACCTTTCCACAGGTCTACATTCGGGATCAAGATAACCAAACGCAGATTGTTTTGTACGTGTTGTCGAATGAACATAAAATTATGACTAAAGATTAGAGTAAAATTATAAATGGATATATCAGCAAATATACCAGCAAAAAAGGGCAGTTATAAACTCAACCCACATTGAAAATAAACACAAATAAACACAAACCATGATGTGACAGATAGCAGTATCTTGTCTGGAAGCATAACGTACAAGCTCAGTTTGGTCCAGTCAGACCCTAAAAGTGACAGTATTTAGATGAATACCTTAAAAAAATCAATTGAGCCATTTTGCAAATAAATCCAAACACACTGAGCATCTTACACCTCTATTCAAGTTAACAAGAATGTGCTTTTAGCCTAAATTTTGAATAACACTTTCAAGTTTTATGTTTTGTCTTTGTTTGTTTTTAAAACATTTTAATCAATATTAACAGCTATCAAATACAGTGTTGAGCAGAGGACACAAAAACTGGTTAAACTGAACAGATGCTATTGTGGGATAACATATCTCTCCATCATTAATAAAGAGCTTTTACTGTGACATAAGACAGCTGTCTAACAGTAAAAATATAAAAATATAAAAAATTTTCAAAAGCCAAATATCTTTTACAGTATGTGGAGAAAGAGTTGTTCAACTTATCTTCAGAATATGCCCATCCTATGTAGCTATGTAGTTAACCAGCAATAAACAAAAAGAACAAATAAACATACTGTATAGTAAATGAAATTTCTCGTGAACTTTGCACTTCACAGTTGTAGAGAACCCTGATGTGGCACTTAAGGATCTTTTTTGATCTTTTTAATCTTTGCACCTTTGTTTTGTTACTTGTAAATATTGCCCTAAACGTAGTGAGTCTGGCTGCTTTTTTCTTATTTATGTGTGTGTGCATTTTGATGGGTTATAATTGGTGGCAGTGCAGACAGCCTCCACTGTGTCATTAGTCTGTTTAAAGGTCAAGTTTTTTTTTTTTTGAGTGAACTGTAATGTAGATTTTCTAATCAGTTTGATAGGTATGAAACAGGTACTGTGTACATTTTATTATGAGTGAAATTACTGTAATCCTTAATCTTGATTTTTTTCTCTATTGAGTCTGCCCCCCAATCCATCCCCTCTTTGTAATCCTCTGCTCTACATAAACAGTGAGCAGTAATGCTTTGCTGATTCCATTGTGTGACAGCACTCTTTTCTCTTTTACTTGCTCTGAGGAGTTACTTTATAATGGTGTGTGATTGCCACTGCCCACAAGTAGGTCACTGTTGCCAAAGGGGGACCTCAAGTCATCTTAGAAACCTGTGTAGTCATGACCGTTGGCATTTGGTGGATTTGTAGAGAAGCACAGATGCGGATAGGCTAATGGTATGTAAACTTTGAGCGGCCATCTTGAGTGTCATCCGAAGCCAGCCTTCTCTTCACATGGTCGGAGGCGGTATTAAAAGGATTAAGGCAGTAAGGAGCTTTGGGACTAAACTGCAGCCCAGCCCCATATTGACTCAACCTAGTCTCTCTGCACTGGTCTCCACTGGCCTCCAGATATAGGATGCAGAGCTGAAGAGCAGGGATCAATGCTTCCCGAATTTACATCACATGAGTAATTGCATTTGCATAAAAGGATCAGCCCACTGCCAAGTAGTAGCTCTCAGAGAAGCCAAGAAGTTAGCAGGCCAATTCAATGTGACGTTAAAGTGAAGGCAACACGAAAATGATGAACAGTAATTCTACTTCCTACTCTCGTTATTCTTTATTTTTCTATTTGGAAAACAAAATTACAGGGATCTACATGGGGGAACAGGTGGTGTGGTTAGAGTGTGGGATTCTGAGGGGTTCAAGAGGTAGAATCCTGGGTGAGCTACTCTTGTCATAGCCTTGAGCCATGGATCTTTCCTGAACTATTTCTGACATTTCTGATAAAAATCTGTTTTAGAGTGGTTGTACTGAAACTGCTGACACATTCTGAATATACTGCAGCATCTACGTATTAATGAGCAGTCATGGGAAAGTGAGGCTTCATGAACCAGTAAATGGGTGGAGTTATCATGCATCATCAGTGGCTAACTGATTTAAACTAACGACTCCATCTTGCTGTGGTGAGCAAAGGGTTGCAGAAATCAGTGTGTGTTTACTGTTTTACATTGCATGCTAGCTCCTCCTAATATGAGGCTAACAAAGTCTCACCCTCCAAAACAAAACAGTTCTGTCAAAATCATGAAAAGATGTCACCTGCTAAAAATCACACCCATAATTGGACATGTTGGCCTTAATACTGACAAACTGTAGAAATTACAAAAAAATATCCTACTCTGGTACAAAGAGCACAGCTAGTGTGGTAATTGCTGCCTTGGTGGCAGTGGCATTTTGTCCTGTCGGGTAAGTAGTGAAGAGAAATCATCCATTCAGAGCTAACCCAACAGTTTCCCTCTGCTGTATCATATCAAAATCATAAGCCTCTGCAGGCAGTGGACGCAGACATAGAAGGCAATGTCTTGCCTCTAATCCAACATTTCCCCTCAAATTTCCTCTTAAAACATTGGCACAAGCAGAGGCAAGTTAACAGTCCTAACTGGGTCTTTTTGTTTTTGCTTGTGCTGGTTCTGTTCTTAATCTTTGCTTGTTTCTTTCAACTCCTTTCAATCTACTGCAATGCGACTTGTCCTTGACTTTGATTAGCAAGTAAGCGTCCCCCTTAATTGATTGTTAAAAGCAAAGTTTTCCGTTGATTTCAGCAGCTGCTGAGCTCATTACGCTGTTTAAGTAATGGAAAAAGTAGGGCTTGCATAAATTTGTTACGCGGAATTAAGGACGAACCGCACAATGATTAGATTGAACAGGGCCCTTTGTATCATTATCATTAGATTAGCTGTGCTGCCCAAACTCTGCCCATCTCCATTTGAGAAAACAAATGTTGAAAGGAATTAAACCAATGCGATTAGTAAAATAGTCTTGGCCTATAATTAATCAAGTTATTTTATTGCACCTACCAAGCTTAATCACTGTTTACATGACTATGGAAATTAGCCATATGCTTAGATGACAATCTGCCTTGAGCAGATCTATTATAAATGAATGTGCAGACTAATTGGGCCTATTGTTTATCTTATCTGTTGTGTGTACGGGGGATTTGGAAAGATTGTTCCTTTAACAGTCTTTAATCACAAAGTTCTTGTACCAGGCTGTACTTTCCTGAGTTAGAAGACCGCCATTTTAATTTTTCTCCAACAGTGGAAAAAATGCAAGGTCAGTTAACATGGCCACAGTCACCCTGGCAATTTTTCACGCCACTAACACTCCCAATGACAGGGAATAGTGGGCTGGTGAATGTTCTCATCACTACAGTAAGTGGGGAGAAGATGGAGAGTCTGCATTGCATTTATATTAACTTGACCTTAAAGTCAACTTATGGAGAGGGTCTTCCAGTCTAACCACAATGCAGAGCAGGAGTGTAGCATTGTGGTAAAGAACAGGTCTTGTAACCAAAAGGCTGCTGGTTTAATTCCCCACTCGGGTGCTGCTGCTTTACCCTTGGACGAAGTTAACCCAAAATTGCCTCAGTAAATATCCAGCTATATAAAATGGGTAACCCATGTTAGTCACTCTGGAAAAGAGTGTCTGCTACATGACAATAATGTTTAATGCAATTCGCCCATTATTTTCCAATATTTTTGCCTAATTAAAGGTTTGGCAGTCCCTGAAATAAGTAAAGAAATGAATAAAGCAAATCAACATCCTCCTATCTTCTTTTATTTTATCTTAGCTGCAGGGTACCAAATAAAACTGAAACATATGTATTCCTTTTCTGCATTTCAGTTATGCACTATTTTTTTTTTGAGATGTTCATATATTCCAGGATACAAATTTGATTGATCTCTGGCATTGACTTTGATGATTCTTTTTTTTAATGAGTAAAAAAATGCAGCCAAGGCACAAAAGATACTGAACAGGTGCCTGTTGACCCCGTAAATGTCGGAATGAGTAGTTTTTAAATGCACTCTGTGAATAACAAGTAGTCTTAGTCACCATTTATGTATCTGCTGCCAGTTGCTGACTACATATTGCAATATCACAAAAGCAATTTGAGTGATAAATTACAAATGTCAGCTGCCCTTGACCAGTGACTCCCGGTGCAAATGCATGGCACATTTTGTTAGTGTATCTGCATATCTTAATCCATGTTGAGGGTTTAGCATTTCTTGGAACTCTATCCAAGATTCCAATGAAAAAAATGCTCTTCTTAGCAAATATTGGCTAGACAGCTGGTTAAACACTGGAAAATACTTTTTAAAGGCAAAAAACTACAATAAAGAAAAAATAATAAAGTAAACTATCACATAAAGGATTTGAATGTTTCAAAGCTTGTCACTTCAAACCCGCACTATCCACGGATGGGACCTGTTTGATTCTCACCTGCCGACGCTCTTGAGGCGGTGTGAAGCCAGCAGGGCCAGCGATCAGAGGCGGGCTGCCGCCCCCCGCCTCGAACGCCCGACAGCTGCGTTTATTGCTATGCACGTCACATACGCCGGCACCTCACAGGAGAACAAACGGAGCACTCTTTTTACGGGGCAGCAGAGAGGGTAGAGAGAGAGATGCGCCCCCAGTGTCACAGAGAGGGGGCTCGATTGTACTCTGAACGCGGGGGCGCCAGCTCCTGCACGGAGCCCCACATGAAAGGGGAGGATTACAGCATCCCGCGCCATGTGCGGTTGCGGGCCTCAGACAGCAGGGGGCGGGATTCAGCCTTCCCGCCTTAGCGACACTTCCTGACTTCCGGTATTCGAAACCGAATGTCGGCTCACCTGCCATCAGAAACTGACGTGTTTTTGAAAAGGACAACCGGGAGCCATCCGATTGTGACAAATGATGAGGACTGCAGAGGTATACACTCCGCCTAATGCCAGTTTAGTTTTTTGCTCTGGAGAACTGCTTAATGTAAATATGAATCTCCAAAGAGATTTATCCCTGTTGCAGGGGTGGGTGTGTGTGTATGTGTGTGTGTGTGTGTGTGTGTGTGCACTGGCCAGGAAAGACCAATCACTTTGAAGCGGCAGAGAAGTTAAGTGTGAATGAATTCAAGCCCGCACAGAATGTGTGCACACACAGAGCTGCAGCCCTGTTCTGTCATCCGGAGCGCACAGAGCTGCATTATCTGTGGCTTCAATCACGCCGTGCTGGGGTGTCGCTGAGCCAAAATGGAGGCTGCAGTTGAGCCAGTCGCTTGGAAGAGCATGAGGGGGAGTGATGTGATTCCTGCGGCCAGGTGGAGGAGGGGGGGAGGCGGGGGAGTAACGGGCTCCTGCTGCACATGATAGGTGCCATCAGCGGCGAGAGCCCATGGAGATTTTGCCGTGGTGAACACGGCGGAGCGCGGCGCGTCGTGGGAGAGGGCCGGCGCGGCGAGGGACGCCGCCTGCGGTGATCCGTGTGCGCGATTAGCACAGCCACCGCCGGGAGAGTCTGGCGCCGTCACCCTCCCGTCCACCCCCGACCCCCCGCACCCCCTCCCGCGACATGGTGCAGGTCCTCCCTCTTTCATCTCGGCGGGACTGGGAATCCTGCTGTGATTCACATCCCGCTCATCACAGACCCGTGATGGCGCGAAAGGAGTCAACAGCCCGCCGGCGAGGCAGGCACCCACATCTTGCAGGGGCAGTGAGGCCTATCAAAGGCATCCCAGAATATTCCAGCAGCCCTTTGCGGCTGCAGGTAGCTGGCTAGCATTAGTTAACTGCGAAGGGTTAGCAGTTCACCCACTTCATTGGCATTCTACCGGGTACTATAAAAGGGGTAAATATAAACACATAAACATCCTGTGTTAGCAAATTTGCTATTCAAAAGGAATAATATTCATAACTTTTGTATATAATTGTAATAAATATAGTAGGAATATATGGTAGGTAAAGGCAGGGAATGAATGACAATATTCAGCAAATGTTATATCTTGTGTTACAACTGTGGCCTTCTACTTAAATATTTGTAATCATCTCAAACAGCAAGGTAATAAAAGGTAATAAAAAAGATTGCTTTTTACAGTATTCAGAGTCCTAGACTGAGACTCAACTCAGCAACCCTCTGAGTGAGCCCTGTGATAACTGAGCTCTTAAGTGAGATAATGTATGCACAATCAGGCTGAGCAATCAAACACAGTGGGTTATCCTACCACTCAATCAGGAGTTTGTAATTAAAATGCAAGAGGGGTGCCTCTGAATGGATAGAAAAACAAGGGACAAGTAGGTAACCGGTGATTCTCTTCCCTGAAATTAGGGGCAGTGCATGCATACTTATCTCACACGGATATAACACACAGTTGTCACCAGACATATGTAAGACAACTGTGGTAAGAAAGGGGAGTTCCAGAAGGTCAGCTTGGTTGCTACAGCAAAGCCAACAAAATGGAGCCAAAGTGGACAGCTGATTTCCCCCCACATAACCAAATACCCCTAGCCTGACCAACTTAACCCATTACAGAGACTGTCCAAACTCAAAATGAATACAATATAGGGATGCTTACTTCAGTTCCACTGTAATCACAGCTTGCTGCACTCTGGTGTCATTTCTTCTGGCTGCTTTGGCATGACTAGTAATTTGACTGCAACGAAGCATTCAATTGTGCAGTATGGTACAGTTGTGTTAGCTACATGTTTTTAGGGAATTAAACAGAATATAGAATAGAAATACTGGAGGACTTGGGAAAGGCTTTTTATATTATATTATATTATATTATATTATATTATATTATATTATATTATATTATATTATAATAAGTGAAACACAAGACAAAATTAGAAGTCAGAAGGATTCCAGTCTACAAGTAACCCAACCTTCAAAGGAATTTAGCAACAATAACATCTCTAATGCATAAAACAATTCTCAGTCTTCAGATGCAGTAGATTCTCATTATCATTTTTGGGCATCTGTTTAGATGCACGCACAATATTTGGGTTGATGGTTGCTGTCTGCATAACACTACTACCACTGAAAATGGAGGAAATGATGCTTTGTGTTCTGATTGATTGCCGACAGACGTTATCGCAGCATGAACCCATCACTGTAATTGACTTTCCCAACATCGCGGTAACTGGTGATGATCTCAAACATCCTGTCAAATCATCTAGCTGAGCCTTTTTTTCTTCCACATTTTTCAAAGAAACTAAACCCATTCATGTTTAATTTAATAATGCCTGAATAGGATACAGTGCATATTTTAAAAAAATTGTAAAGCTGGTCAGCTTTTTCTGCTTTTACATACAGTTATGAGCAAACCTCAACATAGTGGGGGTGGAAAACCTACTTCACAGACTTTACATGAGACACATGGAAAGTATAGATGACAGCCAGGTAATTAATTGCTAATAGCTAATTCAGTGCCAAACCTCTGGTAATCCTTTCAGAGTACCACTACAAGGCAAGATGCAGATCATATCCACAGGAACTATTCAAGGAACAGGAAGTGATGCATAAAAAAATTGCATATGCAATTGTAGGAGGTCAATCTGCTTCAGACTAACAGTTGAACTGATTTTTTTTTTGTTGTGGTTTTTGTGGTCAGGCATCAGTCATGATTTGCATGACTGATGCCTGACCACAGTGAGAAGACAACATTAGAGAGGAGAGATTGACAGTATCTCTAGGACAGATAGTATCCCTACCTCCTAAAAAGTCTGTGCCCAGGAGAGGGTGAGAAAATGCATTTCTTAGAAGTCCATTAATGGCTGCTCAGTATTATGAAGTAAATTGGAATTGGAATGAAAATGAGCTATCCAGTTAATTTTGCAATTATTATTACAGAGCATGTGCCTCTGGAGGATTTAAACAATTGTTTTGGTCTTGTATTAAAAACCACTAACATTTCACTACATGGGATATAATGATAAAAAAAAACAGTGGAGAAAATATGTAATGTATGTATATATGATTGTAGCATCTTCTTTATAGAAGTGGCTGGAAAATGCAGAATATCTACCTGAGACATGATTGAAATTCATAAACACTTGGGATTTCCATTTATCTTATTCACAAGTTATTTATTCAACTGCAATAATGTTTGATTGCTTCAGACAACATGAATAATTAAGGTTTACAACATGCACAATTTACTAAATCTCCTAGGATTCGAAATCTAATGTAATCCTTTCGATGCACATTCCTTATAGACGCTATTTAATGTATGCATTTGCAAAGGCGGTGATACCAACTCCTGCATTCAATCAGAGCAACAGATTCATCTTCAGGGAAAGTTTTACTCAATAAAACAATGTATAAAATACATGCAGTTAAATTAAAAAAAAAGAAACTCCCAGGTTAATTGTGCACTGTCTTACCATAAAACCGATCCCTCCATTCAGTAAAAACCACCAAGCCATCTTAAGAGTGGAACAGAATATGCTACAATAGCAAAGAACAGAATATGGGTTACTTAATTGATCCCCAAAGGGGAAATTCATCTTGCCACCAGCTGTCAGTATTTTGGCCCCCTAGCTGTTTGTGTTTCTCCCTGTCTGTCAGTGTCGTCCATGTGCTTTTGTTTACAGGTCCCATGTGTTCCTGCCCTGCCCCGCTCTCTGTCCTGTCCCCGTCCACCTGATTTCCTGATCACCTCCACCTGCCTGCCTGCCCACCTGCATCCCATCTCCTTGTCAGCCCAGCCCTTTATATACCCTGCTTGTCTCTGTCTCATTGCCAGTTTGTCTCAGTGTTTTCTCTGTGTTGTTGATCCTGTGCTGGCTTCTGCCTGACTTCCTACCTCGTCCCTGCCTGCCGTCCTGCCCATTTTGCCCGATCTGCCTGCCTGCCCAGTTTTGACCCAGCCTGTTCCTGTTTTTGATCCCTGCTCCTTGTTTGTTCTGCCTCGGACTGCCTTCCTGGTTTTTGACCCTGCCTGTTCTGCCACCACGACCTTGCTCTGCGATTTCAATAAAGCCTCTTGGAACCTGAGTACACCTGGTCTGCGTTTGAGTCCATGCCTGTGCCCTGACACCAGTAGCATTGAATTAAATGATAAACATGGCTGACATCAAAACACAATAGAACACAAAAAATGCAATGGATAAATGGGCCACCTAACAATGGCCCCTTAGATCTTAGAGAAACCTGCCTCTTCATAGTACTAGAAGAATTTCTGTAGTTTGCATTAAACCATTTACCTAGATGACTTCTTACAGAGTAATTCTCACGTAGGCATGAAGCGGTCTTTTGAGAAAAGAGTCATCTTATTGTAATATGACACCAGATTGATCTGAGAAGGTAATTTTTATTATGAGCAGTATCAGTTTTATTGAAGTGCACTTTCCCTTTAGTCTTTGCACTTTCCCATTACATTTTTGTGCTTTTGACTGGATGCTGCAGTAAAAGACACCTGGAGCGATCACACACAGCACTCCTGTTGCATCATCCAGGTGAGAAATGTATCAAAGCCCACCAGGCGAGCTAGCCGTGCATATGTAGCAAGACGTGACAGCCGCAATTCAGGAACGGGTCTCGCCCATCCTGCTCAGAGAGTTCCCAGCAAAGGCCCTCCAGTCCTAACGGTGCAGCTAATAGCAATGTTAGCCTGGGTGACCCCTCAGATTAACATGGTAAGAAAAGACACCAGATCGCTGCTGGAAATGGAGTGAGATCAGGCGGACCATTTTTAGGCTGTGAAATGCAGAGACGCCTCAGTAAAGCGGGGATAAAGGGACCGCACGCTGGGAGCATTTCCTTTGATGAAACCTGAGAAGGCGCTACCCATTGAGAAGCCTAACGCAGGTATGTTTGCTAATGTATGTAAACCTTACTGGTTCTGAAACATTTTGCCTGTGTGCTTTTGCCCTAGATTGGGAACCTCTCTCTTATTAAATCCCACGCCTTAGAACCAGGAGTTTTTTTTCCCCCCTTCATTTTGATCTTATATACTTTTTGCAATGCTGCCAATGATGCACATGTGAAAATTCTCAGATCTATTTACTTTCCTTGAAGGGTTATGGGTTGTCTAAATTAAGGGCTACATGTTGACTAAATTACAGGTAAAACCCAAACAGGGGTGTTTTTCCCCCTTTACTTTGATCTTATGTACTTATCGCAATTTTGCTGATGCTGTACACAAGAAAATTCTCAGCTCTATTTGCTTGCCACAAAAAGGTTTTGTCCTGTCTAAATTAGGGGTTATGTCTTGCCCAAATTATAGCTAGAACCCAAATGGGGGTGTATCCTTGTTTGCATGCAACTCTTGCGCACAGGACTGTCAGAAGACACGACTGCCATTTGACCTTGTGCAACAGTTTCATGTTCCTGTAATATTTAGGCCCAGGGTCATATGCAGCTAATGCTTTGACGCTGAGTGACGATCTTATTATATCGAATCATATATCATTTAAAAATGTCTCCCAGTGAATGTACAAACTGCACATCTTAACAGAAACCTTATGTGAAAAACACACAGCTTCTACTTGTGTAACTAATCGGTTTGACTATAAACAACAGATATCAAAAAAAGTGTTAGAAAGATTTTCCTGGGTGGGGCCCTTCCTAAGCTATGAGAACTCCATTTTGTGTTTCTGAAGCACTGGGGAGGTGCGCTGGGTAACTGACAGACTGGGATACGCATTAATGTTTACTTTAGTGCTAATTGTCGCAGAAAGCACAGATATTGTTATTAAACGATGCCTTAAAGCTTCTGGCACATGCCCCCAGTCTTAGGCTGTGTCCCAATATGAAGTCAGCTGCCTGCTGCCTACATCCTTTAGAAGGGAGCTCCCTCCTTAGGCAGTGTCCTAATGGAAAAAGATCCTGGTAAGGAAGGGAATTTGGGACACACTTTGAAGGCAGGATGATATCACAGAGTATCCGCGTGCCTGCACGAGATCAGTCTTTACTGTTGTTAATTACCGCGCTTACAGCAGGGGGCTTTCACTATCCAACTGAGGGACTCAACGCAAATGGATTCTGTAATTCTAGCCACAATTGTCCTGATTTTGTATCTAATAAACGAAGAAAACGAAAATGCAAAGCCGTGACGACTACTGAGGACGAGGAGGAGGAACATGAAAGTAACGTGATTACTAGCAGGTTAGCTGGCTAGTTGATGGAAAGCTCACCGATACATTATTCCAGTGTATTAAATTATTAAAATGTATTTTTCCAAACATAACTACAACAAATCGAGTTCATTGTATACTTACACGTGAAAACGAGCGCCCCTGCTGCCACCACAACTTCTTCTGGATTTTCAGCCGCCATTAATTTAACGGAAGTTGAGAAGCCTGAGGCAATCGCAAAGACTTATGGGATACCCTACCTGGCGAAGGATACATCAGATGCTGAAATAAGGCACCTTAGAAGGACACATTTTATGATGACTTCAGTTTGGGACATGCTTATGAAGGGCAAGTGTGCAAAATTGTGAAACTAGTGAAAATACTCCCTTCAAATGCTGCCTTCTAAGGCAGCTGACTTTGTATTGGGACACAGCCTTTGCATGCAGTTAAAACAACGAATAAAAGCACATCACTACATTTTACTGGTATAATCTAACACCTAACAATACCAGGTCAGGTGGAGGGTGTAGTGAGAGAAGAGGGAGGGAGAGAATACATATTAAATGTAGAGGTCTGATAGCTTTACAACATGATTACAGGTAGCCTGACACAACACTAAAAGAAAACTATTAGTAAAATTGAACGATCACATCGCATCACATTTTCAGGGTAACGGATAGCATTCCTGCTGTTATGGAGCACAGAGGGCCCACAGTCCTTTGTGCAAGAACCTGCTGCCCCGGCACTCTGCATGGACACCGCTGGCGACGCTACGTTCGTTTGGAGCCAACCGCCTCACGCGTCATTTACATACCCGCTCTAATTGGATTTGTTACCGAGATCAGCGCTGCTCTCCCTCCTGTGTGCCTCCCGTTCATCTGCGGCAGCACCCTGAGGTGTATTTTAATAAACACAGGGCTAATAAGTCAACAGCAAATAGTGATTCAGAAGGCTGGACACTGGGCTGTTTTACATATACACCCCATGGTTCCTCCCCCCAATCCCCCCCCCGTTATTTCATCATCAGAAAATTTCAAGCTCCGAAACCATGAACTTTGCACTACACCTTTGCCCGGGTGAGTGCGTAGTTATACTGCACCCCATCTGCTGCGGGTGATTGGCGGCATGCATAATGAGGACAGAGGACAGGGTGCAACAGATGGATGCGTGGCAGCTTGTAATTAATACGGGATCCGTAAACAGGGTGTGACGCGCTTCGGTGTGGGTGCGTGGCCCGGATTCACAGAGGATCCCGAACGGCGGGAGCTTTACCTGCCTGTGGCCCATGCCCTGACAGAAAGGACACAGTAACGATGTCAGCGCATACAGCAGGCCTAGATTCAACACAACACGATGCTTTTCTCCTAAGAAAGCGGGATGGTCTCATTTTGTTTCTTTGGGATGCTTGTGAAACATTACAAGTTTACGGATCACTAAAATCGACAAAACTAAATATGCTGGAATTGAAAACACTTAGATTAGCAGCCTTTAACACCATAAAACATAATCATTGATTTCAATCTAGGCCATTGTTGCACAGGAATGAGAGTGATTTTGTTTTGTTGGTAAATATGAAAAGGCACATTTTTAAGTAGGTAGCAGGGAATCACTTAGCTGTTTTTGTTGCCCTTTAAAGGCTGTCTGCTTTTGTCTTACAGTGTTTATAGTTGTCAAACTTCACTTACTGGTTATACAGGGAGCGTGAAGCCCTTTCTCTGTTTCCAAGGTTTTTTGTATTTTTTTGTGAAAATAGCCTAATTTCTCCACCTGTTTTTATTAACCCAAGTAGTCAGCTGGATTATGCAAATGCCTTGTTGCACAAGCAGTCAAAAAATGATTGCTCCTCTTAATGACAGGCGCACAATCACAGAAAACATATGCAGGCCACACATTATGAATATGATGCAATGGATTATGCTACACAAACAGGGTGTGAAAACTTTGGTATCTTGTGTCTTATTTGTGGCATCCCCCTTCAGCTGTAATGACAATCCTCATTCCCTCGCCATCAGGTGAGGTGTGGAGGCATTCCCACAAAAGCACGCCCTGGGCGGCGGGCGGCAGTCCCAGAACTCCTGCCGGTCCCCTGCGTGCCGCCCCGAGACCTTGGTGATGATTTGCTCCCAAGGATTCTCAATGGGATTTGAGTCAGGTGACAATGGCAGCAAATCCATCTTACCCAGCTAACATTTTGAGACTGCAGTGACACACAGTGACAAATGGCGTTATACTGTTATCCCGTGCCTCCAAAACAATCAGCCTAAAGCAATCTCAGGAAAGGCTTAAAATAAATTCTGCATCTGAGGCCAAGAATCCTTCCTCTGTGTGGGAGTGCATTTCTATAACTTGCGTCTGCCATATATTCTAGTGTGTACAGATCTTACATGTAGCGTGTAAGTATGCCACACATCTTGAGTGTATTGTAGAATTAGTGTGCTGTGTAAACTGTACAAATAATGCACTGTGTGCTTGGAATTTTGTTTGGAATGGTTGTTGATATATATGCACCAGCATATTCACACCTCAAACACCTTTACTGTGACTTTCCATGATCCTGAACTGCTTGCATAAACATCAAGCGAGCGCGTTTTGAGTTATTGTGCATTATACCGTGGATTTTCCCCTCACCGTACATCAACCGTATCACATCTCCAGGGCGATAAAAACCATGTCACATCTCCCTGGCAATATAAGCCCCCGCCGGGCCCCGAAGTCGGTTGAGCCATTCTGCGTTATTATATCGGCATGTGTTGTGACATTAGAGGCGGGCTCCGGGACCTCATGGACAGGCCCTGGGAAGTCTTTGACAGCACTGAGCTCAATGCTGTCTGCGCTGTCACACAGGCAGCAGATCGGAGCGGGCTGCAGTACCGGCACGATACAGGCCCCCTCCCAACACTATCCAAAATGGCCTTCATTTTGCTTTACCTGCCTTGCTTCTGGCTAGGTAATTGTAGCCACATTCCTTAATGCACTTTCTTATGTAATAAGAATAAGCACATTCTTATGTGAAACATAATTGGCACATATATGCCTACCAGTGTTCTAATCAAATACATTATTGCTAATTCTTATTATACATTTAATCTTATTCAGGTGAAATTGTAAAATGAAAAGGGTTTAATTAGATTATTATAGTACATGGGAAGGATTTTTTCTTGCTTCTTCATAGAGTGTAGAAGGAGACAAAAGGGGTACAAGCAAGGGCTGAGAGGATGAATCAGATAGAAAGTGCAATGCATGCTGGGAAATTAGTCACTTGATTGAGTGCTCCTCACTTGTCCCAACCCTGATGTTTTCCTTCTCCTGCATTTCCTTCCCTGAAACATCACAATCCAAAAAAATCAGGATGCCCAAGAATGTATTTTATTTTATATTTTATTGAGCATTATTTACTGGTTATAGAGATACTGATAGAAAACTCACCAGTGGGTTCAATACAAAAAAACAGACATTCAAAAGTCATTCAAGGGAAGGTGCTCTTCAGTCAAACAAAAACACACTACCCTGGATTAATGCAGCACTGCATTACCGTGATTCTTTAAGATGGCTCGGTGGTTTTGATTGAAACCAAGTGTCATTTTATTGAGATACAGTGATTAATCAGCAAGGGTTTTTTAACTATAATTGAGAAGCACTTTCCCTGAAGACAACTTGGCAGTTTTGACTGGATTCTGGGGTAAGTCATTGAAAAACATCTTTCTGATGCAAAAATTAAAAAGATTACCTAGTCAATTGTCAGTGATTCTCAAATTGACCTCACACACATCACTACACAGCAGTAATGTGATACACTCCTCTGAGCCTTTGCCAATGCAATATCATGTGAGCAAAAATTCAGGCAAGAGTAAGTCAGAGAAAAAAGGCAACAAAAACAGATGTCTTAGAAATGTGTGTTATTATGTGCAATCCTGTGCTGTAGCGTAACATAATTGTGATTGGCCCCGGCGCAAATATCTTTTCTTGGGCACGCACGGACACACACACACACAACCACTCCATTACATTATTTATGCTGCTAACTTATCGTTCATTTGCTGAAGAGCACTTGCTTGTTGCTAGAAGGTTGAACTGTTGAGAAAAACTTGACGTCACAACGTCCACGCAAGTTATCACAGATGACAGGGAGCAAGGTCACTGGACAAACAAATGAACATTTTCCAGCAAGCCTTCTTCCTTCGTAACTTTTCAGAAGAAAGCAACCAAATTAAACAAGTGGTGGGTAAAAATAATATTTATTTTTAATAAAACATGCAGTTTTGAAACATTTCAATAAGGACAAATAAAAATACTTAAAAATAGGCTATGACTCAAAACTGTAAGTGTTATACACAAGGTGGGAAGTTGGTATATATAGCTATCACAATTAGAAGTAATTTTAGTGATATCGTTGAATGGTTATTTTGAAGACTGTATGAAATGGTCAATGAACGAGAGGGCCCACCTACAATAGTAAAGCAGCAAAAAATCACCTTCCTACATGGGCCCCTGACAGCTTCTGTGCTGCGCCGGTCGCACTGTTGATATTTACACCAGTGATCCTGTGTATGCTCCAGGCGCTAACCTTTGCCAATCAAGCTAGCTAGCTGGCTACATGCTGAGTGTCTATTATGCTCTGTGCAAAATGCATTTAGCTAATTTAATATTGGAAACCTATCGCCTCCAGCGTTCCCTGAGTTACGGGTAATGCTCTTGTACTGTGTCTCATTAGCTATTGATAGGTGTCAGCAAGCGATGTAGACTACTGGGTTGACAGCCAACCTTTTAACTACATTAGATCTTGTGGGACAAGATTTGTGTGACAATTTGTTCTGATTCGCCTGGATAATTCATTTGTAATGTCAGCCATGGGAATTCCAGGTCTGTGCTAGAATCAGTTTGTTATGTGCAGAGTACTGTAAAGTTAATATTATACATAGACTGAAATTGTTTGTCAAAAATAAAATGTACAATATGAAAAAACATATATAAAATGAACCTTTTAAAAGTAAATGAAAAAATTACGAGACTTTTTTTACCTCCTAAATTAGAGTGGACAATCAAGTCCCATCCTTTGAAAATCCTGGAACATGTGCATATTTGCTGTCATTCTCACTTTCAGCCTACCCAGGAAACTGCCAATTAAACACTAATGGTATTCTAGATTTCGGCACAGGCGTAGCATGTGCCCCTCCTCCGCTCTTTTGATTCTGCAGGTTGCCGACTTGAATTTCAATGAAGCAGCCAGCGGCCATGTCTGACAGCCCTTCACAAATCTGTGTTTTTTTTTTTCCTCCCCCACTCCAGTTTCCCATCAGCACAATTTTGCTGAGGTACCTGTGTCAGGTCCTAATGAACTGTTCTCTGATCAGTTGGCACCATAATGGCTTTCATGTGTTTGCGCCGATCTGCATCGCCAGTCTGCTCACGCCCCCTTTCTACGAGTAACGCCCTGCAGCGTCGGGAGTCAACGAATTTTCGCCTTTTTTTAAAATCACGCTCCTGCTCAAAACTTGCAAAAAGTGCTCCATTGTACAAAACTGAGATCGTCCCCGAGCCGTGACTTATGCAAAAACAGAGCCCAGGGACTCCGGGCAGGTGAAATTTCGCCTTTGCAGAAGACGAGACGGGTGAATAAAGAAAGCGACTCCTTTGAAGAGAACAAATGGTCTATATTTATCCCACTGCAGTCTTCGTGTCGACGCTGAGGTGGAGCGCTTGCAGCTTGCGCTCGACCCAAGCTCCCCACCCATAAACAACACGCCAGCCCGGCGGAGCGCAGTCCATTAGTGCCTTCGCCGGGCCCACCGTTACGTCCACCTTTGACTCAAGCCCAGCAATGTAGGTCAGTTAGAGCTCTCCACAATGGCTCCATTACTGAACTGCACTGCAGGCAAATGCAGCTGTTGATTGTTACATATGTGCAGGCCTGAAAGCCAGAGCCGGGCACTGCATTCAAAGCGTGATGGCACAAGCGCATGCGACGCGGCCTTCTGCTGGAGGCTCGGAGTCAGCGGACACTTAACCGTTGCTAATCTTTGGGACGACCAGCTATTCCACTCGCGTGAACCCGGCTTCTCCTGCTTGATTGTGACGTTCATTTCCTTCCGATGTGCCGCTTAGATCGTGACCATGCGGTTGAAAATCAAAACCAACGGCGGGTGAACGTGGTCCTTCCGTCCTGACACAGTGACCAACCGGATGTGATCCGGCCGCAGTGCGCCCTTACCATTTTTGGTGCTCGTCCCTGGGGGAAGGTGTGACAAAAAGGACATGTGTGGAGAGGCAAGAAAGGCCTCTCTGAGCACCATCGGCACTGAAACATCCCTTTGCACAGTCTGGGAATTATGAATTGTCATTATTATTATCATCATAAAATGCCTTTCCTTGACAAGCTCAGGAAATCTGATTAATTTTCAGTCTTGGTTTAGTGCACCGCAATTAATAATATTCTTCTTAAATCAGAATCTGACCGGGGGTTTACATGTAGGACAATGTGAGAATTTACAGTAGTTTGGTTTAGTTTAGAAACAGTGTAATCTTGTGTCTCTTCCTCTGCACTGGTGGTTCCAAATGCACTTGAGTTAACGCCTTCAGGGGAACTCCATCTAGCCTCCTCCGCTGACGTGGCGTGCCAAAACGCCTCCATCAGGAAAGGGCCGCTCTTTTAAAGTTCGGCCTCTGGGCGAGGCTGAGGAAGGGTAGAGACAACAAGGAAATTCAGCCGTTGTGATTGGAATGCAGCAAAGAAAGGTCATTCTGTCACAGGTAAACAGTGTCCTGAAGCTCAACCACGAATATCTAAAATAATTGATGTAGGAGGCCAAAACGAGATAGGCCGAGCATTTCTAGACAAAGACATAAGCGCCTTATACTATCTGGATCTGTCTGCTGGATAGGCTATATTAAATTTTCAATTGTGTTGTCCTAAACATCGTTTCATTTGAGTGTTACACTTTTTGGTAAATTATATAACCGTTTTGCTTCTGGTACAACTGCATTCACATTATTGCGCAAGTAATGGAGGAAAAAATTAAGCACAAATCACATTGAGGTTAAATCGAATCTGGGACTTGGCAAAGCCAGAACAGACTCCAACTGCTTATTAGTCTAAGAGGTAACTATTGTTGATTTCCTAATGCTGCTTTGTACTCAGGATGTTATAATTTAAAGACAGGTACTACATAATAAGAGAATTCCCCTTGCAGCTGATCTTGCAGCTGCAGAAGATAAATATCAATAATGCTAATATGGCTCATTTCTATTAGCCTGCATATTTGTTTGGCCATATTGCAAATAGGAATGAATAAAACAATCAGACACTACTCATAACTTTCTAAGAGGGTTTTTGAATTGAAGTGAATAGCTGGAAAAGACATTTCGTTTTCAAGGGACCAAAGCACCACCTAAAAGATTTAAGGTATACATCAGCCATATTACATCAGCGGAGTCATATCTGCAATAGCTGTAAAGAAGGTATTATATTGGGGAAAGGTTTTGATTACTTTGGTAACTATTCTAAATAGCCCCTGGCCAGGGACAGTATTTGATGTTCATCCTTGTCAGTGTATATTCTGAATATTTATGATCAGCTGTAATATTTCCTGCAATGACAGTTTACCTTTTCTCTGTGTACAATGGCGCCATAATGTTTCGCACATTCACGGTTATAAACCACACAGGAAGAAATAATGGAAACCCATAAAAGATGAGAGACATTGAAATGCCAGAAATATTGGAATGTTGTAAAACACATCCACTGTCTTTAAACGTTAGATGAATTTTCTCCTTGCCGCACCCTGAGTTTATAAACCCCAAAATAATGAAATAATGAAAAGGATGCATACCTATGCCAATATTGCAAAAAGAAAATTCTGCCAATCACTTCAGCAGTAACTGGTGACGACTGTATTTTCTCTTTGCTGTTGCTGTGGGAATTTGTTAAGCTCCCTGACAGCCATTCTGTCACTTCTGCTAGGAAAGGGGACTCTTCAGCCAAACTGGTCCCACAGCCAGCAGTCAATATGTGCTGCATGACCAGGCACTGCGCCAGTGTGACTTACACTGATGATGTTTCACATGTCAATTTTAGATATTTAACGAAAAATAAAACAGCAGTTTCAAACACACCATATCAGATGGAAATTAATAATAACTGTGTCAATGTTCTGTTAGTGGCATGGTGGAGCAGAGCAAGGCATTCTTGCTCAGAACACTGGCATAGCGTTGACATCACATTCCTTTTTCCTTTTTTTTTTTTTTTTTACTCTTGTGAACTTCTACTGTTGTTACTGTGACGTACCCGAATATCCCATTTCCACACTTTTCTCACAGTGGTCAAGAGCTCAATATGGACTTTCAGGGGCTTTCAGGCCAGTTTGCCTCAGCATGCAGAGAAAAATGTCACACCAACTAGAGTGCAATGCCTCACCTGCCGGAAATAGCATTGTGTATAAAAAAGAGCGTGTGGAGAAATGTCCCTCATTAACCATGTGGCACGGGCGATGCCAGCATGCGGAACAGAGGTGGGTTTGCTGCAGACTCAGCCGCTCACGTGGACCAGTGAGTGACCCATTTAAAAAAAACTCACATCCCTATCCAAGAGCACCAATCACACCTTTGTTCTAGCACTGGCATGGTGACATCACCCCACTGTGGAGCACTCTTTCGGGCTCCCACTGCACTCTCCCTCTCTAGAGTCCTGCTGCAGCTAAGCCAGCCTACAGTCTCTGAGTCACAGAGTGTAGCACAGAATGTAACTGAGTTACATCTGCCTTCCAGCTGTGGGTCCTGCTACTTGCACCTACTTACTCTGCACAGCACGGTGGGAGATATGATGAGTTTCCTCAGCTACAGAGCCAGGTCCCAGGCTAAGGGGCCCAGTCTCTGGTCCTGAACCTGAGGGGTGACTTTGCCTTCTGCTACAGACTCGCATACTCCTCCACACTCTGCAAACACATCCAGCGCGGCCTGTTCCCGCCCCGCGTCACAACAGATCACAATCTCTCCCACCCGCAGCTCAGATATGCAGTTCAAAGCCGCAGCCTGAGGATACTGAAAACAGGCGGGACTATCTGATCAATAAAACCGCGGCAGCGTTATGATTACCTTCCACTGAGAGGCAGCAGATGGGTCGGCTGTGAGCGTGTGGAAGAGGAAGTGACAGAACTTTATGACAAATGCAGAGGAAATCGCCACACGTGAATGCACTCAGCGGTGGAGGTGAGGGGGCTTCACAGAACAGACAGATGCCTTATGGAGAGATGGCATTTTTTTTTTTTTGGGGGCATCAATGCTTTTGTACAGTTGAATATTTTACTGGAGCAATTCAAGTGATTACATAGGACAGTGTTTCTCAAACCTCTCCTGGAGTACCACTTGTCTTGCATGTTTTAGATCTCTCCCTGCTCCAACACAGCTGATTCAAATGATCAACTCGTTATGAACTCCTGAAGCTGCTTGACAAAAAACTGATCATTTGAATCAGCTGTGTTGGAGCAGGGTGAGATCTAAAACATGCAGGACAAGTGGTACTCCAGGAGAGGTTTGAGAAACGCTGACATAGAATATCCTTACCTTTCATTTGCTGATTTCAAAGGCCACCAAACTAGCGATGAAAAAATAAATAAATTTCAACCCCCTTCAGTTCGTTACCCAGAGTTAAGGGCAAAGCACCACGGTAGCCAGACTGAATGTCCTCCCTTGTGTCATTCAGAATTCAGTGTGAAGCTTCCTCTGATCCTCGGCTTTGGTTTCACGCCGATTTCAATTTTGCCCACTGTGAGGAAGTTAAGGACTGGGCGAATACCGTCAGTTTCCCTGTACAGGGACACAGTACAAGGACACTGCTGAGAGAACCAATCCTGGGCCACCAACAATGTTTTAATCAAAAACCACATCAAAGCCATTCCAGTTTTGCACCCAGTGCAACTTCATGCTGTTTCAGACAGTGGAAAAACTGCATGTCCTACTTAATGGGACTCTTCTTTGTGAAAAAAACTACAATGAAGTTGTACTGCTGCTGCTGGTGCTAGTGTTTTTTTTTTACATTGTGTAGAAAACTTCAAACTACTGACAAACCTGAGGCACAACTGAGACATTGCTTTTTCATGTCTACATCCTCCAAAGGTAATTGTTCTTTAGAATCGCAACTTTTAGCACTGAAGCTTATTACATTATTCATTTTCCAAGAAGACCCCTTATCCGGGGCAACTGACATAGCCTACTTTTTGCATGCTATCCGTTTGTGCAGTTGAAGATTTTACTGGAGCAATTCAAGTGAATTTCCCTGCTCAAAGGCATAAGAGCAGCACCACACTCAAAATTTAAACTTGTAGCACCAGTGATTACAAGAAGCGTTCCCAACCCTCTGCTGCGTGCCTCCACCCAAACACCTTCAGCTGAAATCCAACTCAGATTTCATACTGGCTATTCATTATGGCCTAAGGGTCCAATAAGGACTCAAGCCTTCATCCTTTGGGTAGCAAAGCCAGATTTAGTATTAGCATTAGCATCATTAACCCCATCATACCACCACTGCTGCCCTGTCCAGGGGTGAGATAAACCCAGACCTGTCCACCTATTGATAACTACCTCCCATCTCCTCAGTGTTCTGTGGCTTTACTGCTCAGGTAAGGTAATAATAGTTTATATGGCTGTGCTGACAGCCCCTAACACCCTCCACACGTCACCATCTTTGCTGTCACTGAACTGCATGACTAGGAGCCCCCTCCTGCCACTGTCAGTTTGGAGCCGCCGGGAGAGCCACAGCCCAAGGGGGAGCGTCTTCAGAAGATCATGGCTCTGTCTGACATCTGTCTATCCGCCCGGGTGGGCGCACAACACGTCATGTCACTTTTCTCGCTGGTTGGAAACAAAGCTCCTAGTAACACATATTACCCAGCCCCCAGTTTGGGGTGGGGGGGGAAACAGCCTCTCTCACCTGCTTCTGCCCAGCATAGAGCTGTGTGATCTTTATGGGGGTACTGCGGACCTGCGCTCCCCAGCTCGAGAAGTAGCCTCCAGGGAGCCCCCCCCCCACCCCCAGGCCCTCCGCCTTGGCTGTGGGGGGGGGGTCTCTGTGTCAGGTCTGGTAATGAGGAAACCGATCCCAACCAGAGGAGCCACTACGCCGCTGTAGCTTGCCGGGAAACGTGATCTAATTGCAGCCGCGTCTAGAATTACAACAAGAGGCTTTTACAGAGTCCAATGCCTGTTTGCTAACGCTGAGTGGATTATGAGTGTATTCACGGGGAAATTAACGATTTTCCATTTTCATCTCTGCTGGCGGGATCACTCAGCTTTAGTGGTATGTGCTGTTTCAAATGGTGCATTAGACTTTGCACTGAATGTGTGTGCAGGAGTGTGTGCGCGTGTGTGTGTGTGTGTGCCCAGATGTGTGTGTGTGTGTGTATGTGTGTGTGTCTGTGTGTGTGTGTGTGCGTGTGTGTGTTTTGTGCCCTTTTTGCCATTTTAAATGCTGTACATATTTCATTATTTTGGGATAATACATTTTTACGCAGAATCTATCTGGACATTTCTGTGTGTGTGCGTGTGTCTGTGTGTATGTGTAGGTGTGTGTGTGGATGTATGTGTCTGTGTGTGTGTGTATATGTGTGTGTGTGTTTATGTGAATGTGTGGGTGCATGCATGTGTGAGCATGTGCATATGCTGTTCTGTCCTCCCTCTGCTTGCATTTCACTAAGGCAGCAGTTATGTCCCTTTACAGCCTTTGACAATCTAATTTATTTGCGCAGGTTCTTACCATTGTGCTTTGTGTTTTTTGAGACATGCGTTCTGTGCACAGCTGTTTCAGCTTTGGGAAGGATGTACAGTCAGGGGATTATTTTGTACATTACAGCCTGTAGGGTCATGTAAAGATTTACGACTTTCTGTCAGTGTAAGTGCCTGGCCATTTCAGATGCTTTTATTGATATGAAAAGGAACACATCCCAAAATAATTTGTTAATGATAATGAAAAACAATAACAAAGACATAAGTCCCATGTCCTAATGGCTTATATATGGAGTGAGCTTTTCTTCACTGAATAGAGAAATGCTATTATATCTACCAAAAAAAATCAATACAGCTGTGCTCAATGGTATCTCAGATGATGTGTGGCAAACTGAATGCTGTAAATGTGGGGCAGTTCTGCTTTCTTAGAAAAGGATGTTCACAATGCCTCAAGAAAGAAAAAGACCATTGTTGTTACAAGGCCAGTAGCTTTTCAGCATCGCTGGCACAGAGGAGGTACTAGCCCAGATTACAACGCAGGCATGTGTGGTGGAGATGAAAGGAGCCAGTGAGTCTCCCACAGAAGGTTAGCGACGTCCTCTGAAGCCAACTCAAGGCCACGATTGGCTCCCTGAGCCTAGGGACCTGGGTCACTAGCTTAGCCAGCCAATCATGTCTCTGGTCAGGGCTTGGATCAACTACACCAGTAACACATGAACGTTCAAGCTATCAGGTCAAGTAACAGTATAGACCGAGGCAGAATTTGCTCTTTATGACTGGCCTCAAACCTGCAACCACTGGCTTCTCACATCAATATTATATAGATGAATAACGTAATATTTACATATTAGGAATAGCATTTTACAGTGCTGCTAAACACAGGAGTGGTCCCTGAGAATGAGCGCAATCAAAGATCTCCAGTCAAACCAAGGGATATAGCAAGAATCGCGGCTTGTGTTAGAAGATGATGTGAGTGTCCTGCAGGACTTCAGTAGAGTTATAGGCCTGAAAACTGGGTCTGTCCCTCACTGGCCAGTTGGGTCGATGGCACACAAAGCCGGGTGACCCTTGGTGGCACGGGGGGGAGGCTTTGGTTGAGTGACGAGAAGCGCTGGCCCGGGGCGAGCTGGAATCGGGCCACCTGTTGCGCAAGGACACCTGCCACAGCTGACACCAGCCGGCCACCGACTAACAGGATCAGCCTGGGCTGTCCTTAATCGGAACGCCGCCTGACCCACTTCCACAACACCGATCTGGCGCGTCCGCGGCAAGCGCCCCGCCGCCGAAGACAGCCGCAGTCTTCCCCGGCACTGAGCGCGCTTCATCCCCGATCCCGAGACGCCAACGCCATCTGTGCGTAAACAACGGCCGCCTTGTGCTGTCGGTTGCCAGGGCAGTGACTCGTGTTGAGAAAAAAAAAAAAAAAAAAGATCACGCTGCTTGCAGAACAAATTGTGTTGATTTACTAAGGAGGAACGATGTGAGCAGCATTTATCAGGAATAAAAACTGTTGCCCCAAGTCAAGCTTTCAAACCATTAACACTGAGAAGTCTGCCATTTAGGTCATGTTTTCATAACCCTGAAACAGGCCTGGTGAGAAGATCACATGATCAAATGACTGATAACGTTTCAGAGATCAACCATGAGGGCCCCTAACCTCAGCACCTCCAAGCTTTACTTTGACAACGTTCTTGATATTTTAAATCATCATGTTTCCCCAGCCTAGAATTAATAATCTCTAACAACACTACAGATGTGAAATAGATTTGCGTGATGGAAATAGAGTTTGTGCCATTAGCATAAATACCTTTGTTAGCATCATTATTTTAATAATGAAAAATGGCTGCCACACATTGCCCAGGTGGGTGTTTCATATTAGAAATGGTAAGATCAGTTCATACAGTAAATGTGTTGTATTTTGTTACAAACGCCTATTATGGGTGACATCTGGACATCCGCTTTTGTGATTGAACGCTCCAAAACACCAAAAATGGTCAAATACAGAGGATAGAGAATATGGTTTGATGACTACTGAAGCTCTCTGATTCTGCATGTATTCTGCAATCCCCAGTAAAAAAGGAAAAACATTGCAACAGGGGCAAAAATGAGCAGTCTTAAAATTTGGAAATTACAAGAAATTTCCCTTCCATTTCTTACATGGAAATGTAGGGCAAATATGGCCTTACTGGGTCCTTGTGTTTTGAGGCCTTTGGCTCACCATCTGCAGCTACCTTAAAGAGAAAATAAACAAGGCTGGGGTGGGGGTATACACTTGAATTCACTGACTCCAGCGAGAATCTTTATTAATGCCCTTAACCGAGAAAAGTTGAGGCTGTTTTGTTACTTTATAAATCCTCTGATCTATTACAAATCTATGTGTGTGTTCCGTGAGACCACAGAGAGAGCTTACGAAGGTCTCCTGCTTGCTGCTTTGTACATCTGAACATAGATTTGCATATTTAAGCAGCTTTCTGGTTCTTAATTATTTAGATTGTGGGCTTCATTAATTTTCTTGGGGAATGGCTCAGCAAAGCACTCTGTTTACAAAAACTTTAAGAATATGGTCAATGACCTCTGGGACTATTATCTTGCTGGCCTTTGCAAAGAAGCTATTTTCATTCACAGCTACTTATATCCTAATTAAAACAGCAGGACAGCCATATAACAAGGACCGACCACTGTTTTGAACAACTAATTATATTGAATGAATCTCGCCGGTTTCTCGTTTGGTTGTCACATAGGTACAAGTACACAACGTAAAAACAGACTGAACGCAACCGGAAGTGAAAATTTGCGCGGACTGACAGGTCATTATTTTTAAATGACGTCACCTCAACTAGCACACACGGTCACTGTCTGAACACGCCGCGGTCGCTTCTTTGGGGATTAAAATACTTTCCAGTACCGGAGAACACAACTAACTTCTCCATACACATATTTTCATTTAATTACGTAGTCTACGTGGAATAGTTATGCCAGTTAAGTTTTAATGTGTCGAAATGTACAGGGTAATACACCAAGGGTGATTTCTTGCTTATGGAGTTACATTTCATCTGACGCCTCTCTAGAGTCGTGTAAATGCCTATTCACACTTTCCCCCGAAAGCCTGCAAAATAACACTTGCGTAAACTTGTTTCACGAAAAGGTCAGGATGGCAAACCATATAGCAACCTTTGCTGTGACAGTGAACGGTGGCCCCTGCGTTCATGCTGCTTGAGCTACATCGCCACTGTCTGTGGTGCTGAAAAGAAAAAGTCCCAACGCAAACGAGTACCCGGCGCTCAACCCTTGCCTTCTTTCATGTACTCAACGTTTGTGCATTAAGACCAGAAGGTAAACACCCCTGCTGGCACTTCTGTAGTTACCTTCTACCTTAACACAGGTCTTGAAAATGTATAATCTCTCCCAAGGATCTCGCAAGGGTAGACACTTCTGACGACACATCATTCGAAAACGGGGGTACCATGTAGAGCAAAAATGATTACATTATGAGTGTAAAAGGCGTTTTACTATAATATGTTAAGCAAGTTAGTTGCCGCGATCAGCGATGTCCTTTTTCTCTTTTTCAGTGCCTCCCTTTCTCAGTTTTAGCCCCGTGAATTGTGAATGCATTTAGACTTTCGATTTCTTCGATTTCGATTTCGCCTGTGGTGCACCTCAACCCCAGCCCTCCCCTTTTCTCTTTATATTTGAACGAGTGTCATTTTTATCTTATTTTATCACTGCTGGTGTATAATCTAGCCCGTTTCCTACAACAATGTCTTGCACTACGAAGCCCCGCTGTAATCACACCTGCAGAGGGGAAACTCGATCCGTTGCCCGTGATTGTTTGGCGGAGGCAAGCTTTTCAAGTGTAATTAAACGCGCGTGCCAGCTGCGAGGACCTTCCCGTCGCCGCGACTGACGATATTCCACAATGGTCCGGCGCGTCGTTGAAGCATTCATAAAAAGGAGGCGTTGAATCCAGTTCGATGTTGATGAATGTCGCAACCGTGAACTACGGAGGCGACTCTTCCGACGAAATTAACCAAACCGAAATACAGGCAATGGTACTTTCTTCGGCAGGTGCGCTGACCACTAGCAATAAAACACTCACCCCTTGACTTCACTGCCAAAGAAGTGTTGTCTGCAGTGTAGAAAAAAAAAATCTGCAAAGATAGAGCCCTACCCAGCGACGCCAGCCGCAGGATGGAGCATACGTTGATATATAAAACGGCTAGCTAGCCGCGCAGCAGTTCATTTGCCTGAAGACAGCCCGTGGGTCGTAGTATGGAACCCTGTCATTTTAAAGCTTAATAAGGGAAGCGAGCTCATCGTCCTTTTTTTGAAACTCGAGATTTGTGTTTCAGTTGCATTCCTGAAAGCCCGTGCCCGAAAGAATGCAAATATACACAGGCAAACAATTATCCCTGATCTCTATCTTTTATTCCAATATAAAACCAAAGCATCGCAGTATTTAATAATTAATGGATCACGGCTCACCAATGATTGATTGATAAGTCTGGTCGAGGGGAACTTGATCCTAACCTTGTGCTCTTTTGCGGGCACTGAGCCTTTTTTGTAAATGCAGGAACATATCAGCGAACGAACCCCACATTTAATGAGAAAAGAAATGATGTGGAAAAAAACAGTCATATGTATATTTTATGGAGCGCTCTTCAGTCTAGCATATTGCAAGCTCAAACAAACATTTCCATGCGACTTTATCCCGACCCTCTAAAATCATATAGCTTCCAGCACTGGTTTATGCATACTTAAATTATTATAAGACAAGGATTGAATCACAAGTGGACAGTCAAACTGTTTTCAGATTCTTTAAAAGCAAAATAAAGCAGATCACAGATGATCCTTCTGCATATCGTACGACCACAGGCATGCTATGTCCCAACAATAAGTCTTGTGACATCAAAGCGATAATGGTGAATTTTGGCGACGGCGGTCCTTTTTTTTTACTAATATATTCTCAACTATTGATATCAATGCCATCAGATACCTGTCTTGATATATGTCAACACTTTGCCCATTAAAGTACACTGCAAAACGCTCGAATCGCCTTCCTAGATATTCTCAGGAATAAATGACAGTCTTATGTTCTCTGTTCAATTCTTCAGCCCGCATTTTCTGTACGCATTTTATGATATGTATCACGGTTAACTCAAATACCAATTCGGGCTACCCTCTACCCTGGCCGTGTATAAATCGATCCCATTTCGAACTGCTACCCTCGCAGCAAGAGGCACAAGCGCGGGTGCCGAGTTCCACTCGAATCAGACAAAAAAATGCCCACTAAATGTAACTATCGCCTCATCTTTAACGTTTTAAAATCAATCTGCCCATTATATACTGACTTACATGCAGCCCATCCCAATTAGAAAAACGGTTTCACATAGAAAGCGTTGTAGAAAAGTAAGAAGCAAATATGTAACACCCAGAAAATTGAAAAACGAAATTGCAGCAAGATACCTTCTCCTTATCAAGCATGTCTAGGAAGCACAATTTGACCTTGCGGTGTACCTGACTGCCAGATTGTGTCTCTGAATCACTACCTTTGAGCAAAAACCTTTCCTTATTCTTGCCGAAACCTTCATTACTGGCAACTGCTCCAGTGCTACGCCATAAACGTCAAACCATCTCGCTACTTTTAGAATAATGCACTTACAGAACACAACCCTTTGGCTATATATATATATATATATATATATATATATATATATATATATATATATATATATTTATAAGAGTTAAAGTTTACCTTGCAGAAGGAACATCAGCCCTGTCCAGTGTAATGAGGCTCAGGAGAATTGTGTCTTCTCATTCCTCATATTTTCCCATATTTTGCTGCTTTGTTCTCCATCGGATTTCTACTAAATTATGTCAATACAAGGTGTGCTGCTTTTCTTTCCCGCACAACCCCACGGTGCCGATCTCCTGCGCCGCGTCCGGGTGATATGCCATAGGTTTATATTCAGCGGTGCATTTTCAATCCACACATGCCCGTTATAAAATCCAGTACGACCAGTTCGGAAAGAAAATCTAAATTCCTGTAGCGGTCTCCAGAAACTCTTCACAGAAAACGCATAGTTGCCGCTCCCGTGGAAGCGTTGCAGACAGCCATCCTACCGCCGCCTGACAATCTCTGTAACTATAACGAGAGCTTTCCTCCGCATTAAACCCGCCGGCAGTGTTTAGCTAGAGAAAACGTATCTGTGCTGACAGCGATCAAGTGGCTGAGATGGGAACGCAGATCAGATTTCAGCAGGTAGGTCTCTGCGTCGTTGCACCTATGGTACGTCTCCTCCTTCACGCCGAATTAATCCACGGAGTGACAAAGTGCCACAAACGCTTGCCCTCCAGCCAAGTCACTTGAAAGGTCTGGTCCCTCGTCCTGCCCCTGTGCGTATCCACTTACTAAGATCCGTATCGGGAGTGAACAATTGTCTATTTCTGCGAGACGCGGTAACTGGGCGTGAAAAATTGCGCGATATCCACTGACGACGTCAACACATTCCAGAATCCCCCCTTATTAAAAATGTCCATCGCAGTTAATTCTCCGACATTCTCTTCGTCTGGTCTATCCTTCCCAGCGTTGTTAAAGGACTTAAGCGAAGAGACGTTACAGCAGGAGTGGGATCTGTGACGGAAGCCGATTTTCTCCTCTCAGCTGGAAAAAGCGAAAGTCATGGATTGGATCAAACAGGACGGCGTTTTTGGCCCCCGTTGGACTCGCAAAAGAGCAGCTGGTTATACACGGAATGTTTCCCCCCTTTCTCAAATGGTTTTGCATTTACAGAAAAACAACAGGACAGACCGAATACAATTCATGAATTATTGTATTTAGAAAAACGCAGGAAAAAAAACATAAAACTGAGTGCTGCTATATCATTACGGTCGTGCGAATAACATGGAGACAGAAGTGCCTGACTTCTCCGTTCAATGAGCGTCTTCAACGCTCTGCTTTAGCCATTTGCAGTTAAGAAGGCTAAACGCGGCATCATTTTAAACAAGTTTAATTATCTTGAGGGTTTAAGTTTATATTATATACCTGAATTTATCGTGGTGGTGGTGCGCTCCGTACTTCTTGTCAGCACAAATAAGGACATTATCGCTCGCGGGTGCCTAATAAATAAATAAAACTAACATTATTCTTTGACGGATTCCATTGCGTATTCGATTACTTCGCGTGGTTTTATTTATTTATTTATTTCGTTTAGTCAGGCACTTATAATAATCGACATCTATCGCGTGTTCCCGTTCTACGTCCTTCAGCTTATAAAGGCTAAGCCTCTTTCCCTGTCAGACCCCAACTGTCCAAATAGGCTACTGGTTTTAAGCTAATACAGCTAGCGCACCAGCTAGCACGCTTCGTGTCTCGTAATAACACGCTAGCTGTAGCTAGTGTTAACATATGTGTGATTTACCAGGCGGTGCGTTAATTCCCCGTCCTAAACACAGAGAGCCGTGATGGGGTGTGTACTCGTGCTCGTGCTTCGTTCTCACAAACTTGTTAGCACGTGCGAAAACTAAAGTCAATATTTTGCATCATTTAACTCATTTCAAAAAGATACCGACATTTGTCACTGGGTTCATTTGTTCTGCTAGTTTAAAGTGCCTACTGCTTTATGTAAAAGAGATAATCCTTTCGACTTTTCATATTTTAGGCTTGCAGTATTCACGTGACTGTGCAGACAAAGTATTGCAATATTTCTTTCTAATGTTGAAATCTCCGTTCTCATGACAGCATATTCATCACAAAGTATAGATGAGTGTACTGCAAAGGCAACTAAGCCTGTGTATTCGTTTAAGATGCTTGTGTTTTCATTTTCACATTCTTGAGAGCTGTAAAACTATCAAAGACGTCCATGAAGCTATCTTGATCCAGTCTGCTTTCTTGCAACAACACTGCAGCTGTACCTGAAATCCGTCTGCTCACGTGACAGCGTTGTTCATCTACTGTCTAAGAAGTACAATGTACATGAGTAAATCAAAACATAACGTTAATAATGATGACGACATCTTGAACGTGTCCGTGTTCATGCCATTTACCCGACAACTTATTTTAGGTATGTATCCGGCTTCCGTTGCGCTACGATGAGATATTGGTCCGGCAGCCAATGTAATGACGGTTATTGACCTGATTTCAGAGTTGGAGGGATTTAATGTCCGTGTAAAACAAGATCTGTGCTGTCCACTGTAATAATGGAGGAATTGGCTTCAGATAAAACAGCCAACAGCAAAGCACTGTTACTGTCAGTTTCTTCTGTCTGGAAGTTCTTTTCTGCAGAAACGTTCCTATTTAAAATAACAGAAACTTCACCACCACCTTTATTCTGAAAGCATGCACCACAACACCACAGAAAACAATGGAAGAGTATCAGCAGGTAGTTTTCCCATATTTCCCCTGAATTATAAAATGACTTTCATCTCAGTCTCAATTTTGACTTTGATCTCATTCTTTATCGTGTTTGTTTTCCCTGGCCGTTTTCCTGAAAATCTGACAGGTAAGGGGCGTTCAGTCTAATCAGAATGGGCCTCCTTCCTGAACAATGAGAAATAACAATTAAGCAAGGGCCATAAACCATTTCAGGTCCTACATTATGGTCATAAACCCAACACCTACTGAAAGTGATGAAAACATTGTGTGAGTATCAGATATCTGTGAATTTGTTGCTGGTTCGAGGCCACGACAGCACTTAAATGGACTGCCCCTCTCCTCTACAGACTCCTTCTAGAGACTGGGAGAAAACAGCACAGCAATATTGGCAGTAAGTTTCCAAAGTGTCCAAGTGAAGTCTAAATTGACTTTTTCCTAAATCTTGGCAATGAACCTTATTTTCATTCCTCATTACAGCTTTTTCTTTAGCTGTAGACAGACAGGTATTTCAGCTAATTTCCCACATGGTCTCACTTCTCCTCTTGTTTTGATAAACACACTGTTTTTCTTTTTGCCGATATCTATATTTAGCTCCACATGCATGAGGGTAATTGATTTAATGGGGATAAAGCAGCCATGATTGTAGGCAGCCTGAATGGAATAAATTAATGGTGGGTAACAATGCAGTTCTCTCTTAACGCATATCTGGGGGTAATAAATGAGAATGGCGTTTGATTAACTTTATAATATTGAGCCTGCCCTTGAGCTCACGGTTAGATGTTGCGGAACATTGTTCCGCAGCGCCGGCTGTGGCAGAGTCATTAAATGTGATTTTGTTTCTTTAAAGTGCACAATCCGATCAGATTTGTTTGAGAAAATGAGGTATGCACTAAGTGTGTAGGGGAGTTCAATGCAGATATGAGCTCTCTGTAGCAGGTTGATGTTGGTGTTGCATGATGGGAACCCCTGAGGCTCACAGTAACAAGGCCTCTGTGTCTCTCCATAACTGTTTTCTACCTGGCACACAAGCTTCATAACCTGCCAATATTATTATTATTATTATTATTATTATTATTATTATTATTATTATTATCATAAGCAGACATCTTTATAATGATACTTAGGCCAATACATACAGCTGGATATCACCAAACAAAACCATTTCACATTGATTAACTTAAGGATGCTCTGGGATTGAACCCCACCTTCCCCTGGGATTCAAACCTGTGGTGCTCAAGCTACAAATGGTGATTCGTTCACCACATGGAGCAGTGAACCTGCCCCGAATGCCTTACCTGTTGTGACAGGGGTCACGGCGTTCACAGAAGTGACAGAGCAGGAATCCCACGCCAGGTTACTCTGAAATGTGCAGTGCTTAAGCAGATACTCGTCCATGTGTCCACGGGGCTGCATGTATTTAGTGACAGATAGCTGGTCTCAAGTCAGATGCACTGTGACACGGGCGTGACCGATCTAAGATTCTGACAGATGTCACTGGCTGACACATCACTGGCCCCTGTGCCCAGTACAATGTAGCCACTGCTGCTCTTATTCAGTTTATTATTACTACTACTATATTAATATTAGGTCATTCAGCAGATGCTTTTATGCAGGCTAAACTACAATCAGTGATGTTCACTGTGGGGGAAAAAAAGCAATATGAAGGTCAATTTGGTATAAAAATTACATCTGAATTAAATGTAAAAGGGAATTTCCACTAATGAGCTAACAATTTAAAATGGTTAAGAATTTATGTTAAAAAAAGCTTGAGAATGCTCCAGAATGCAGTTGTAGTGTATGACAAGGGGAAAAAGTCACAATTCTAGCAGAATACCAGACAAATACATTGAAGGTACTCAATGAGGTGTGAACAAAGGAGGCGTTTGGCAGCAGGGGAAAGGAGAAGCACTGCTTAAAGAGGCATGTTCTTAAGAGACAATGAAGGATAATAAGAGCTCTTCTGCTGGTGGGCTGATCATTTCACCAGTGGGAAAACAGATAAGAGAAAGATTTACAGATGGCAGAGCAATGATGTTGAAGAGGTAGTACCTCCAAGCGAGTATCTACATTTCTTTCTCTCTCTCTCTCTCTCTCTCTCTCCCCCTCTCTCTCTTTGGCTCACTCTTTATATATCTCTATATACTTCTATACTCTACATATTCTCTGTATATGTCTCTCACTCTCTTTACTTGTAATTGCCAAAATAAAAGAAACACCAATATAAAGTGTCCTACTAGGGCACTAGTCCACTACAAGCTGCAAGAACAGATTAAATGTGCCTTGGTATAAATTCTCACAAGTGCCTGGAACTCTACTGGAGGGATGTGACACCATTCTTCCATGGGAAATTCCATCATTTGGTGTATTGCTGAGCAAACGTTTTTGGTGGAAAAAGCTGTCTTAGTCACTGCTCCAGAATCTCCCATAAGTGTTCAACCGGGTTGACATCTGGTGACTGTGATGGTCATGGCATATGGTTTACATCATTTTCATGCTCATCAAACCATTCAGTGACCGCTCGTGCCCCGTGGATGGGTGCATTGTCATCCAGAAAGAGACCTCTCCAATCAGGATAGAATCGTGTCACCATAGGATGAAGGTGATTGGTCAGAATGGCTTTCCACAGGCTGTTCTTGATGAAACTGCCTGCTAACACCCAAGATTGATATCTGCAGTCAACTGTTTCAGAGTTGCTCATCTGTTTTGCCTTGCATCTCCAACCAATGCCAGGACATCATGGTAGAGGGGTATACACTTTTGAATCTATTTGATGATGCCTTTCCCTCAGGCTTCCAGAGCAGCAACACCTTAGCCACTGTTCCTCATGAAACATGAACAAGTTCAACTGTCTTTGTTACTGAAGCTCCTGCCAAACATGCCCCAACAATCACCCCTACATATTATACAGACACACACACACACACACACACAAACATTTGTTAATTCTGTATTTCTTTCAGTTTCAGGTATAACCCAAAAGGAGTAAAATAGTTTGTTGAGTTCATTCTGGACATATGAAATGAATATTATTCTTTGGTGCCATACCATAATTATATGTACATTCCACAGCTTAGGGGCTGAGGAGTTACCAGCACAATGCACTCCTGTACAGTGTTAGAATGCCAGCCTCTGTGCCTAATGTTATTTCTCTTTTGAAGACACTTTATTTTAGACTGGCTTTTAATTTAATTGTTCATTACTCTTTAATTATGTGCCTGCTAATTTTACAGTATCATGTACTGGAACTTGTTTTTTCATTGTCTTTTGCTGCTTATGCTGCTTCTGTTTTTATTTTTTTTCCTGTATGCCATCTGTTTTATCGTACATATTGTATTATCACTGGAAGCTTTGACTGCAATGGAAGGTGCTAAAATGCTTCATAAACACAGAGTAATTATTCAAGTGTTCATTATATATAATTATATAAAGATAAACACACATATGGACGTGGAACTGAGAAAATGCAGTTGGAAGGTACAAAGAGTCCTATTATCATGAAAGAAAAGATAGTGGAGGTCAGGCGTGGAGGCGTTAGGCTAAAGATGGCGGGAATGCGTTCAGCTGGTGATGTCCAACAGACACACTGAAATAGGGAACAAGAAGGAGAAACAGCGCCATGCCGTCTGTGTGCTCCCTCTCAGAGGAAGCCAAGGCTCGCAATGAGAAGACCCACAGAGAACTAGACAGCAAACAGGCACAGATTCAAAATACAGCAATGCGTGCACAGTATGTCATTTTGCATGGGATATATTTGACATGATACAATATCTATATAACTGTTTATTCACCTAATACATTTCAAAAGCTACTGGATTAATAAACATTATTTTTAAATAGATGTTATTGTTACCATTGTCATTCAAATGAATTGCGATCTAATACCGCTCGAGAGTGCAGCCGCCAGCAGGTTTGCTTTATAGATGTTGCATTTTGTGTGGTCTCGAGCCAAAAGCTACTCGCTTTCCGCTGTGTTTTGCAAAGGGCCTATTTCAGGTGCTCAATCACTCCCTGCCAGGTGAGGGCCATGGCCCCACTAGGGGCGGGGAGGAGGTTTGACTCGGTTTCGGGGAGTGAGCCAGTCCCTGGGCTTCAGTCGAGCCGATGCGTTAACGGTAATCAATCCTTAAATGTAGGTCACGGTGCGAGTCAATCCTTTGAGCCTCGTGCTTGTTAAGGCCCCAGTGCTTCAGTTTAAGACCGGCAATACCTAAGACCAGGACCAGGAGTGGTTGGGAATAGTCCTAAAAACTTTGCAATCAATACCATATCTGCTGTAAGTAATGGCACCCAAACATATTTAACACTCAAAATTCCAGGTTATATGCATATATTTAACAGCCAGCTCATTCAGTATCATAAAAATGTAGATTTCTACTGTTCTGAGGCAATCAACAGCATGACAGACAGCATAAGTCTGTCATCTGTCATCAAGCATATCTAATCCCCAGAAGGACAAAATAAAAAAAATAAAAAAAAACAGGCACTAATAAACGCCACAGAGCCACTGTAGTCAGATTCCAATGGACTCAAATACACAATTAGTGATGCGAGCTGAATATTTTGCTGGTTAGCATCGAAGGATATGAGGGTTCTTAGAAAACAAGCATTTTGATAAAGCACCAGATCTTTCAATTTCCATAAAGCACTTTGATCTTCAAAACTCATTTATGCAAATTACCTTCAGTGTTTTTTACAATCAATTTGATTGGATCAAAATTTCTCTGTTTTTGATTGGTATATGGTGACTGATACACTTCCTCCTGCAGCACTTTAAAGAGCAGTGTAGATGAGGGGAAATATGGTGTTTTGCTGGTGAGATGACCATGATGCCACCATTTCAGAAAGCGCTGTTTTATTCTCCCTTTAGTAATGTTGTTGTTGTTGTTGTTGTGGTTGTGTTTTAAATGCATTAAAACAAGTAAACAAACCCTGAAGTTCATTGGTAGGTGTCATTTATATTCAAATACTGAGCTTTTATTAAGTATTAATTTGAGAGAAGTGTAGTCTACTAAGACTCAGAGACAAAAAAAATTATTCACATACCTGTAAAGCACACAGGAGCGATGAAAGAAGATTTATAAATACACACCAACATATGTTACACATACACACACACTCGTACACACATGCATGCACATGCATGCACACACACACACACACACACACACACACACACACACACACACACACACACACACAGACTGATGAGGTGGTGCCTGCACTGAGAAAGGCTTGTCGTTGCTGATCTCTTCAGCAGCCTCCTCTCCACTGCCTTCCTGACGGCAGAGGCAGACGCGTCATTTCAGGAGGCACGGCTCTCTCCCCGGGACCTGCCTAAAGGGGCTGGAGGCCAGCCCACACGCAGCTGAGGGAAACCAGTGCCATTAATGCATGTTTGTGTGGGAGGAGAGCGGCGAATTCTGCACTGCGATCAGCACAATCTGTCACCTGCTCAACGCACAACCGGCAGACGCGCACAGAACACAGGGAGCTATTCCTGTCATTAATGCAGCTCTGATTGGCTGGAACGATTTCAGCCACCTTATGTGTCAAAAATTATTACAGACCTGCTCTTAAACCATCTGAGCAGCTCTTAAGGCAACATTCACAAATTTGAACTACACACAGACAGCCAGGGGGCCATTAATAACAAAAAATTTGAGTGTGTTATTAAAGGTCGGGGATGGAAGAGGAGCCAATTAGCCTGAACGAACCGTGTAGACACTGTGTTTATGCATTATGGCTCATTAATGTGCATAGAAAACACAGCAAGATTATTTTTATCAGGCAGAAATTTTATGCTTTACATGGTATGGTTTCCTACAAAAACTGAAACAGCTTTTAATCCACTTCAGCAAACTTCATAATTTTGAATTCATCCACTCTGCGCATGCTTTACCTACATTCAGGGATGACAGCATATAGATGTATATATCTTCTTACAGAAGATGGCTATGGAACTGTATTACTACAAGAGGGGAAAAACACTGAGCAAAATATCTCACATCACTCAATTTTTAAGACGGGGTAGGGTATGTGGAGTAAAATCAATAAGTACAGAAAAACTTTCTGTTTAGCTGAGAGACCCAGAAGTGGAAGATCCAAAAGTCTTTCTTAGCCATGTTTGAAAATGATATCCTTAAGGGACAGACAGATGAAGAAGGCTTTTGGGATTGCATCTGGCTAAAGTTACTAGTCTGATCCCATACTCAAGACATTTACAATGTGTCAGTGATGACAGATTTATTTTTCTTCTCAGTAAATCAGTAATGAAGTTTCCTCAGGTAACTTCACGTTAAAAGCTCAATTCTCTCGCTTTGCCAGTTCACTTGGTGGAGTTCCTAATGTATGTTCAGGATATCCTGTGCCTGCTCTGACCTGCTCTGGCCCCACCCCTCCCCGGCCCCTCCACCCCTTGCCACCCTTGGCCCCACCCTCTTTGTAATGTCACATGTTGCCCATGCTGGGATTACACTGTGAGCGTGCATTTGGGATTAATTTAGTTTGAGGGGAATTTTGTCCCGGGTGTGTACCGTATTAATCAAATATTTAGAGTATCGTTTATCTTTATTAATGAGGCAATGAACGGTGGTCCATGTTTGGTGGCAAAAAATAGGCCACTGCTGCTGTAAATGGAAAGGCAGAGTAATTTACAATACTCTCTGTTGAACAAGAGTGTTGTGATTCATCATTCATCGAAGAGCAGGACCACTGATTTATTCTGAAGCAAAACCAAGCCAAGTCAAACATTCTGCCTGCATAAATCCCTCTGAAAACATGAAAAAAGCCTCACACGGTCATGTCTTTCAGGGAGGAATCAGTTAAAAAAGAGGATTTTGTGCCTCAGACTCCTCTGAGAAATCACCCAACATACTTGGTCATTACACAAATGCTTATAGATCTCAAAATTTATCAACTTGAGCAAATATAATTATTCAAAAGTATGAAAGTATGAAATAACATTTGAATTATGACATTTTAAACCACTGAATTATGGGGTGGTTCCCACTTTCAGTTTTGAGATTTTTTCAAGCTGTACAAAACAGGACTCTGCGCTTCCTCCGAACTCATAACCTGCCCTGAAAAACATGGAAGGATTATGGCGTTTCAGACCGACGGTGCACTGCCATCCCTGCGTTGCATTCCAGGCGGGCAGCGGTTCATTATGCTAACGGCGGCACGGTCGGATCGCTCTCCGAGGCTCAGAGCACCATCCTCGCATTTAAATGGCCTTGCCTATTTGTGAGCAACCGCAAAGATGCCCCCTCTGATTGGATCCGTCGGGGGAGAGGCCCGGACCTGGAGGCCTCCGCTGAGCCGAGGGGGGAAAGAACCAATGCTGTGACGCCCCATTAGCGATGGAAAATATTCACAGTCCCGGTAATGGAAATCCCATTCGAAAATCCAAAGCGATGCAGGGAGATTTCTGACAGCCCTCATCTCAGTAATGAAGATAATGGAGCCAGCGTGTGTGGATTCATCTGTTTACCTTAGAGGGGGAAAAAAACAACTGATGATTGGCCGGCGATTGATATCGGGCTGCTTTGTGCAGCGGGGCTAAATAAGCCACCCGTTAACACCTTTCCCCTGCCGGTGAGGCAAGGCTGACGCCTCAAGCGCATGAAAAGAAAGTGCTACGGACTGGAGTGCAGGGGCGTCCACCTGAGTGACAGTCGGGTCATGTTGCCTGCGGGTGCAGGCTGCATTCTGAGCACATGACACCCCGGGGTGGCAGGGAGTCCGAGGGTGTTTACGTGTAGTTAGCGGCGGAGGGGGTCGCCTGCCGGCCCCTCAACCAATCGGCCTGATAGATGGTGACACACGCCTGTCCTCATCTGTCAGGTGGGTGTGGGGGGTGGGGAGGGGGGAAAGAGACACAGGTTCGGCGTATGTCTTTCGGCGACACGTCTGCGTTCTCCTTGGGGAAAGCACGTGGGGGATGCACGGTGAGCAGGCCAGGCGGCCGGACTACACCCATCCGGGGGGAATAGCCTGTTTTCGCTGGGGTGACGGATAGCATCGGAACACTGTCTCTCCCTGGAAGACATCAATCCCCATCTGTTCTGTGCCTTCTCTCCCTGATGAGAAGATTCCTCTGGGTAAAAATAGCACAGACGCAGAAATAGAAGCAGAGGCGAAAATAGAACAGAATAAAATCATGTAGAAGTGAGCAGAGCGTCATTGGCCCTTGTTGGGAAGGAATCCGTGTAGATCTGCAAGCCCCACCCTTTGCACACGCGTATGACACCTCTTCATGCTTCACAAACTAGAATCAAGATGCATATCAAAGACATGAAGTATACGTCAAAACCTTATACACAAACAGCAAATTTGCATCTTGATTTGCATTCATCAGATTTACATAGCATCTACATTAATTATGCACACAAGGGGTCAGAAAGAGGCTTCTTCCATTTTCACTTGCATGGAGACACTGGGTGCCAGGGCCCTGAGGCGACTGAATGCACAGGCCACAGGATGGATGGGTTCAATGTGTAACTCCAGGCAAGACGCAGAGAATGCAGCTGATTCTGGGCAGGACCTACGATCAAGCCTGTCCCCATGTTTTAAAATGATCAAATCTTACTGTAACCTACCCATAGTATGGAATTAACACGATCTTCAGTGTGCATGCTGACTTTTTCAACCAGTTCGCGACCATGAGATTTTTTTATCTTTGAGAAATTACTTACAAAAAGACTTTGGAAATAAACACTTGAAATGGTGTCTGAGTCCTTTTTTGCCTCTTTTAGAACTGAGATCTAGACTTGTAACACATCTTCCACTCCAAAGTTTGCCTGCTACAATTTGCTCACAATGGCTGCTGATGTAGCAATGGACCATTCCAGAATCATGCATTTTAGTGGATTTTGGAGTGCATCTGGAAGTCGGTCTGTGACGCAATGGAACAGACTCCTACCTGAGAATGACCCCCCAAACCAATCTCAATTGAGAACCCCAGAAGGGACATACATCATACAGTCAAATAATCATGTAACCATACAAAAACAGTGGATATTAAGTATTTGCTGCTTGAACAAAAAAAAAATTATGATGTGCCAAGTTGGTGGCGTGATCTGGCAAAACCAGACAAGAGCACCACTCTGTGAGCTTCACTAACCTTTTCAATTATAATTATACATACTTAGCAATTTAAATAATGGATATTTTCAGTCATGTTTCACATATTTGCTATGTGTTCCATTGTGCTGATATCCAACAGATAATAATTATGATAATTACTTATGCTGGAGTTGTGTCACTTTGTACTGCAGTTATATAACAGGCTCTGTGTTGCCTTTAAGATCACTGCATGCTGTTGTGTTTCGCTTGCTTATTCACTTCTTTTATTGTGTGCGGCATTTTAAAATGTTTCGTCACTCACCCCGGAGAAAGGAGTCTGCCAAATAATGACACAGTATAAAGGGGGTTACTGCAGGAGAGGAACTTTGCCGAGGTGGGCACACTCATCCTCCTCCGAAGTCACGCCGGGGTCCCCCGCTGTGCCCCGCAGCAGGTCCTCTGCGCTGAAACGCGTGAGCCAGCGTGGGAGCGGGGGCGGGGGTGAGGGTGGGGGAGTCCTGCGACGGCGGCATCACCTCCGGCAGACCGAAATAGAGGCGGCTAATGAGAGGCTGGGCTGACAGGCCGCGCGCGCCGATCGCGGCCACCTGTCAGTCTCCCAGACGGAGCCCCCGCGGAGTGCTGCTCGCCCGGCGGGCGCCCCGCGCTGGCAAATTGTGAGGCTGAGCCGCCCTGACAACGGTGCTCCCCCTCACCCCCCCACCCCCTGCGACGGGCTGCACTGACACTGTCCAAAACGGCAGATAAAATACACAGGCAGTACCAACAGAGGTGGCCGGTACAGGGACAGGGACTTTTATTCGCTACAATGTTGAGGACAACCCCTCTGATATGAACCTTTTCCAGAAGGTATATGGAAGGACAAGGAAACATGACATGAGCAGATCTGTGTGCTACACACACATTACTGGCCATACAGCTCAGACTGACAACATGAAAGATTTTACTGTGACCTGAGAGAGACATTTTCCAGGTTATGGCTACTAGGGTACTAATAACAGAGTAATTGTAATAGATAGAACCGTATTTACACCCATATACTTTATGGCAATAGATGGGGGATAGCCCACAGAATGTTCCTGGAGGGCCAATACATACTAACTCTTTGGCTCCACCCCCAGCCCATATAAGGAGTTCCAGTCCCTAAACAGATGTGCCTGCCTCCCAATTCCAGCAATCCGCCTGAGGACAGGGAGGCTGGTTTGGCAGGCGACGGGGGTGAAGTACCTCAGAGGGAAAAGCAGAGGAGGAGGAGAGTGAGCGTGAGCATGGAGGGAGAATTGTTTGTGCAGAATAACAGCTTTTGGGGGGAATAGAAGTGAGGACGACAGCGGGCAGCACAACGTCTCTCTTGATTTACGGCTGGGATTTGGATGCTTGGACTTTTGCTGGCTGGGTGATATACAGGGACCACAACGAATGAGTTAGTACCAATGCTTCTTTTTCCCCCATCCAGGGAGTATTTTGAAAAAAATAACCATTCATTGATAATTCTGTTCTGGTAGCTTTGACTCACTTTATTTCTCTCGGCCAGGTGGGTTCAGCTCACACCTTCAAACTGGTTATAATATATAGATGATTGAAGTCTCTCTCCGTCACTGTGTACTAAAGCACTTCCGTTGATGTATCATCCTCAAGGGTACATTAATGGTATCCTAAGTGGAAATCAACCCTATAATGTTCAGGTTGCAAGTCCAGCCCATCAGCAATGACTTCCCATTGCTGACTAGAAGCTGATCGCTGTCAGAGTTTTAAACAAGAGGAGTCATTGGAAAAGGCCAGTTTGCCATCAAAGTATGTTTATCTTCCCCAGCGGGATTTCTTCAGGCAGACATTTTGAACTAAAAAAAAAAAACATTCCCACTGAACCGGGTACTGTGGGTGTGCAAGGCCCTCAGCATGGCCCACACACTGTCACACCTGCCTCGCCGCTGATCTCAGTGCAGTCAGAGAGCAGCGGCAGGATGACGCGACACATTTCTGCACTTGGTTCGTGACGCCGTCACCGCCTCTGTCGACGGGGTTGATGCACGCAGCCTAGCGTAGTGCAATCTTTAAAAATAATCCTCAAGCCCAGTCGGCTCTTTGCGCTCTCTGTCTCTGACTCATCGTTCGGACTCTGGGGAGGTGGGGGTCGGGGGTGGGTGGGTGGGTGTTTGGTGAGAGGAAGAAGTCGTTTCCGCGTGAAGGGGGCCCGAGGCTTGATCCTCGGGGCGCCACGTGACCCGAAACGGCAGCCGTACCGGGGGACGCGGAAAGCTGGCGCGAATGCGCTGTCACACACTCGCCGCCGCCAAAAACACGGGAGACGGGAAGCTGTCGCGCCTCAACCCGCTGAGCGCGTCCAGGTTTGCCGGTAGCAATGCATTTTGTTGCCTTGAGCGACGCATACAAATGTATTTATTTGATGAATTTCTGCCCCTTATTTTACCTTTGTATTACCAGGAGATGCTCGCGCGATATAAATAGCCATTTTATCAGCGCTCCGCGGACGAGTGATAAGCAAGCTCCGTGGATTATACGCAGACCTAAGAACTACCGTGTGGCGCAGTGGAGATAAAACAGCGGGAATCAGCGCTGTTATGCCCAGGATTAAATCTGTCCTAAACTACCACACCAAATGACCACATTGTGGTGGCAGCTCTAAATTTGAATTAGTTGGCTGGTCTATGGTCCGTGCAAGGCAAAAATTAAGTGCCCTTTTAGGTGCGGACAATGATGAATGCTGTAGCATTTGCTGTGAACCTCGACGTTTGATTTCACGGAAATCCAGAGTACCTTGAGTTTAAATGAGGGAGAGTTTCGCGTAGGTCAAGGGGATAAAGATTAACTGAAACGTAATCCTCACAGTTTCATTTTCAGTACATTTCCTAAAGGTAAGATAACCTATATTATTTCTAAAATTTCAAAAAGGGGAATATGCAGTACACGATTATAAGTGCATAGTTATTAATGAACAAAGTAAAAAAAAAAACTATTTAAAATCCATATCTGTATGGAAATAACCAGAACTATTTGACAGAGCAAACTGTGTGAAAGACCTCAGGGTTGTTAAGGTTATAAATTCTACAGACCAGCTGCCCCAGAACCCAGGCTCCGTTACTGCCTCTCTCATTTGCTTGCCAGAAGTGAAATATTGGAGCAAACAGCACCTGCCTCAAAACTGGGATTAAATGGAAAGGCTTCACAAAGATGGAAGCTAGCACGGCGGCCTTCCCTGGGACTTGTCAGGGGGGTTTCAGCTCTGTTGAAGAATGATGTTTTCTCATCTCCAAGTTTGTCATTTGGAATGATGGTTTTGTTTTACTGCAGATCTCCAACTGACAAACATTTGAATCAGACACACAGACACAGACACAACATTTGTTGAATGAGTTATCTGGGGGTGTGTGTGTGTGTGTGTGTGTGTGTGTGTGTGTGTGCGTATTAATGCATTATTTTTTGGATATAGAGGACAGCATCCTTTGGATACTAAAAGCAAGAGAAACTCTTTAAAAACGAGGGGGAGATGAGCTCATCCCGGGAGTCAAGCATCCAGAGAAGGGACGTCCTACCTAGTTAGGGTGATCGGGGGGCGATTCTGAGTCTGCCCCCCCATCTTCCGCTCGCACCTTTCACTCAGTCTTCGAGAGAATCCCTGCAGGCTGTTTACCTCCCCCTCACACAAATGCTGCTAATGATCCCGTACTGTTGAGGAAAAGCAGCAGGGGATGCTCGCCCGGCTGTGGGCGTTCTGTACAAGTCAAGTTTTCAGCCACGGAAGCGCAACACGTCCGCGGTCTCAAGCCGGCTCCCCCCGTCATCCAAATGTGCCCACGACATCGCAGCTCCGCATTGCTTCCACAGTCTATTTTTGCCTCCGCTTGGACACTCCAGTGAGCCCTTGTCTATTTATGAGACAGTCTCTTCTGTGTTCCTCAAGCCTTACCCCCTGTGGCCTCCAGGCGACAGAATGACTTTTTTCAAGTTGGCGCATTGGGAGAATGTATTACTGCAGATCATGTTGCAAAGACACACAAAACAGGGTAATTATGCTTCACAAAAATGGCAGCAGGAACACTTCCAGAACACCCACAAACTTACCTCACAGAGGGTACTCCAGGACTCTCACCATTACCCAGTAATGAAGTATTTTCTTGATTTAAGTGAATCTACACGTTACTTATAAATGCAATATGCTCTCAAATATAGCCTAACATAAAACACGTTGTATCACTTGTCATATACACATGGAAGTACACCACATCAACATCTCAATGTAAAGCCTGTTAAAGTCTTTAGTGCACACTGCCTAGGCATAGATGTTTCCTGTACAGCAAAATTTCAAACATCTGCAGTATCTTATTTTGCTGGTGACTCACAAACTAATATCAAAGGTCACTGTAAGATAAAGAAATCGAACGAGATTTCTGCTGAAATTCATGGGAACATGCACTCACTGAATGGGCTGATAAATTATCCCAGCAACAGCTAATTGGGGCGCATCAGAGTATTAAAACTAAGTTGTTTCAATGTGTTGAGAGGTTACATTGTGCACCGCTCGCTTGCATGCATTTAAAGTTATTGATGAGATGAGATGAAAATGCCTTCAAATTAAATGGCCAGCGCCACAGCCACAATTTAATAAAATGAAAACAAAACAAAAAGTAGGTTCACCAAAAAAACACTTTCTAGTTTTTACCAACTAAATCTTAAGTGGGTTTGCCTCAGTTCATATTATCCAATTTGAAGCCTTAGCGATGAAGTTCCTTTTGTACTGAACTCCTGCTTTTATGAAATGTGAGGTTGTATCCCTGGCAAAGAGGAGAAATTGAATCTCAGGTGTGTGGGCAGTAATTGCATTGCAGCTTAATGTTTTTTGCTCCCCTCCTGAACTAATTTGGAACTCATGTGTTTACTTCCAGATAGATAGCCAGGCCTTGATATTGTGTTCATTGTTTCTAATGTTCAGTCCCTTTTTTCTTATATGCTGTAACCCAGTTTCTCTGAAACAGGTCTGTACCTACACATTGTATGCATATCTAATCCCTGCATAACACTTTAAATTTGGATTATATTATATTACAATGGTGTAGTATATGCTCTTACCCAGAGCAATTTGTATAATTTATATTTTTAACACATTATCCTTTTATACATTGGGATATTTACTGGGGTGATTCAGATTTAGCTACTTGCCAAGGGTACTACAGCAATGTTCCGCTTGGGAATCAAACCAGCAACCTTTTGGTTGAGCCCTGTTCTTTAGCGCTAAACCACACAGCTACATCTTTTACCACTGTATCAGACACATCAGAAGGTGAGTCACTCAACACACTTCATTACAGTTGGCATTGAACTAAAAATTCACAACAGTGTGGAATGTCTCATGTAAGACCAGCACATTTATTACTCAATAAATAAAATATAAATAAAAATAAAATATACTTTAAAACAAAGGGCTTTATACTATGGAGATGCTGGTAAATGTAATGACATTACACTGTCTAAGGAATTACTGGAGTAGCGTGGTACCCCGCCTACAGCTAGCACAGGGCTTTTCTTCCTTAAGCTTGTAGTTGACGTATCTGCTCTGTGGGCATTGTTTTTGGCAAGGTGCAATGCATTTTCAATACTCTGCTGCATCTGCAGAACGGCAGTCACAGGAGCATCGGGAATGCTGGGCTAGGGACACCAGGGCCTCCGCGTTGCCAAATACCGCTCCCCCTAAACAGGATTTCGAAACATGCTGACTTAGGCCTCAGTCTGAACCATAATGGGCTTTCTGCTTAATTTTGGATAGCGATTGTAAGCTGCTTTAAAATAAATAAATTAATTAATAAATAAATAAACATGACTTACACAACATTATAAGCTCAGTCACCAGTGAAGTGGGCAAAGAAAATGATGAAAAGCAGATTTGTTTCAATATATCACTCAAATATGGGGGCAAAGCACATAGCAGCTAGTTTGAATAGAGGCCTTCCTCCTTTCTGTCAGGTGAGGTTTACAGCTGCAGTGAGGCTTCAGTGGACTTGTGAAAGTGTCCTTTTATCTTGTGGGGATGCCTCAGACATCAGTTGCAGTTATGACGGTTCCTGCTACAGCTTGGTTTAAAATCATGTTGTGAAAAAAGACAGCTAAGCCTTTTCTTTAAAGTCCTTTTCTTTGGGTTGTTTGTTTTATTTTTTCCCTTCGTACCTTCTGTTGTTTTTCTTCAGCAGTCGAAGATAATTAGCTGTGTTTATGTGAGAATTCATTTCTGATAAATGTTAAACAAACCGAAAATAGCTGCTACAAATGATCTCCTCTTTGGAAAGATGATTACAGCACCTCCAAGACCATTAAGGAGTGCTTTTGAACACACTGAGCTAGCGCATCTTTTCCAATCTCTGCCCATCACTGGTGAACAAAAGCAAATGTATGGTGAAGCATTGCAGTTTCAGTTACTGTAGAAATATATTTGTTACATCTCCCATAATCTCAAAACTGTTTCACAGAACAGATTTCATAACAGAGGCTGGATATTGATTACTGTGTCACTTATCAAGACAAAAATACACTTGTGGTCTCAATACAAACCACAGATTCTGAATTTGAGCAGGAAAAAATTGTGGATCAGCCTAGTTCTGGCTCTAGTTCTGGCTCCACCCCCCGGCGTGACATCCACGCTGAGGCCCGCCTTTGAAGCGGCGCTCGGAGGGGCTGCTGGTGATGGAGGATTCCTGCGTATGGAGAGCCGCCAGGTGCGCTCACTCCAGAGGCCTCTCTATCTCAGCACATTCACTTCCTGCGGCGCAGGCACCATCTAACAAGGGGGCCTCCTTCTCCCTTCCATTCTTCTCTTAATGAGGCATCACGCAGCTGTCCACGCATGCCAACTGCCCATGCAAATCTGTCACCGGAACTGAGCAGTAAACCGAAACACACAACACCGTGCTGAAAATAACCAGGAAAAACACCAGCACTTATCACCACTGTAATTTCATACTATAACAGGAAAATGACGCACAGTATCCACAGGAAAACAGAGTAGGGCTCTTATCAAAATCATCCAACAAAGGTCATTTTACAATGCATTGTCCACTCTCGGTTTCACATTTTTACTTGTATTTTTTTCATGAGGTAAGTATTTGTGAGGCGATAGTACAGAAACATATTTATGCCTCCCATATCTCTATGTTAACAGATCTTCAGAAATAATGATGCTGAAATGCTGGACCCATCCAACCTAATAGGATTGTCCCTGACTGTTCTTGTGTTAAAAGTTAGAATCAGCCATGTACACGTGAGTACGTAAAAATGAGCAAACAAAGACTACCAGCATTTCCTGGCATGGCACCCACACTCCTTAATAAGCTGACCCTAAGCCCCTCCCCCCCTGCAGAGGTACACTGCTGACCCCACCCTTCACCTTTTAGTCTCCGCCCCTCTTTTGCCATTGGTTACAACTTGTTGCAGTTTCCCCGCAGTAGCCGTATGTGGCAGCAGCGCGTGCCTCTGCGGTGGAATCAGTGTGTCCTCTCGGACAGGGAGCCCGCAGATGTGAGATGTGAGCCAATACAAAATTCGTCACACGCCGCCCTTCTCCCCTTGCTGTGTGACAGATGTTGCAGCTGAGCGGACAGCGACCGGCATCTGTGTATTTGTGCATGTGGGAGATGCTTACGCTTAACAAGGAGCTGTGGGCCTTGCGCATATGTTCTCGTTCCAGGTCTCAGAGGGCATTCGCTCTGCCTGTATTAACCGGCTGAGATGTTGGCACTAAATGCAGAAACGTCGTAAATGTGGAAAAAGGCCTGTTGTTGTCAGTGATGCCATTTGCAGTTGGCTCTTTCCCTTAAAGTCGATCCAGGCCCTCACAGCTTCACATGATCAAGATGTTTTGGAAGAGTGGAATTAGGAGTGAAGCAGGGAACATCTAATTGAAAGCAAACAACAAAAAAACTGACAGTCAGTTAAATCACACGACGGGCCCAGGACTTGATACATGGCTTTAACGCGAGGGTTTAATGAAGGTTTAATGAGACATGAAATTCAGCGTCGCTTGAGGGGAGGTGGAACGGAGCAGCTCGTTCCATCTCGTGTTTTTTTAAACAAACGATGGTGGAGGGTGTGGAGATTAACACCGGGCAGGAGGAGACACACCCAACGCTCCTGCCATTAACAGGATACACACTATTATTTACAGGATCATGGTGATGTGGAGCTGACACCAACAGACAGGGGTGCGCACAACCAGACCGCACTCTGAAAGGAATGCCGTTAGTGGACACACATGTGCACACTGTCACACACGGTACGCACAACATACAACTTTTAATGATCACAGCCCCTCTAGGTAGTTTGTTTACTGACTGTGGGAGGCAGACAGAGAGCCCACAGGGATTGCCCTAGGGGCACACCTCCTTATGTTATACAGCTAGGTTTGCACCCAGGAGGCAATGGCATGGCCCTCTGAGCCATTGCATCACCAAACCATTGAAATTTGTGGTGACCTCTGCCTTCTTTAGGGACTTTCAGAAGCAGGTCATGGATTGGACGGTCTCTGGAGAGAAGGCGGTATATCTGAGGGTGGGGGTGGGGCTTTAACAGTATGGCCAACGGGTACATGTGCAGTGAGGAGGTTGGAAGGATCACTGCTGGGAGATAAAATGTTATAGAAGAAGCCCGGAACTGTGGGAAACACAGCCCAAGGCCAGACAGCATGCTCTTACAGTCGTAAATAGTCCCCTTTTTAAAATTCAGAGAGTGCTTCTAAGAACTATGCCAAAGTGTTCTGGACAGATTGGGGTCGCGGAGGAGTCGGGCAGGCTGGGCTTCATTTCATAAGGCATAGATGTGCGTATATTACCTGTGGTGGAGACACTGAGGACAGACCAAAAACAAGGCTGCAACAAGGCATCTCTCAGATGCTTTCAGCTTTGTTCAGCGGAGCCGAAGGGGCCGTCAAGAAGGAAAGAGGAGGGAAACCGATGACCTGTCAGCATGTCTTATAGGCTTTCTGTAAGCCATTAAAGGGTTTATAGAAGCCCCTGACCTGTGCACTAAACACTGCTGTCTGCTTCTACAGATCCCTGCTTTTTAACAGTATATTTCCTAATTGCATACTGGGGAATGGTAATGTTGAATAAATAATAACACATCCACAGAACTGGCATGTAGGTCTTGGGTAATACCTAGGTGAATGAATTATGTCTTGCTGGGAGCAAAGGTTTGTGAAGGATTAGAACAGGTACGCCACACTGGCGAAGATGGACATGCTTTCTGAGCCTCTCAGACAGGATGTGACACATCCTCAACCTATAAATGTTCACAGCGTTAACACCAGAGAGGAGGCACCTCTCAGACTGATTAGACTGTCTCTGCTTGCTTACAGTGTGTTCATGTGAGAATCAAGGTCCAGGCGCTGCCGTTGCAGAATTAGCTGGACCCCAGCGGCCCGCTCCACCACCAGTCAGATCAACATTAAAGTGAACGTTGTTCTCCGCCGCAGTGATCATGAGAAATTGGAGATCTGTGAGGCTTCCACTGTGGCCTTCCTGGCTGTGCACTGCGGTAGCTTGCTCTACAGTAGATGCACATGCAGAAACGTCTTGAATGAAGCACACTCTGAAATCCCAAACCAAACATGCTGAAACCTTCACCTAAGGGATTCTTCAAGTTGTTACACAGTATTTGTAAACATTTAAATTTATAAATATTTGTAGCTTTGTATGTATGTACACACATGAGCATCGATACATTTACATTTTTAGTTGCTTAGCAGACATTCTTATCCAGAATGGCTTACATACGTTATAATTCCTGCATGTTATTCATGTACTCAGCTGGATATTTGCTGAGGCTGTTGTGGGTTAACTACCTTGCCCAGGGGTACAACAGCAGTGCCCCAACAGGGGAACTGAACCAGCAACCTTTGGGTTATCAACCCTGCTCCTTACCACTACACCACACTGCCGCCCTGCAGTACAGTACATACAGGGTAGTGTGTCCTGACATTGACCTTATCATATGCCCCCTGGCTCTAAAAATAGAAAAAGGGTACCTCACCACATTGCTGCTATTTCAAATCGATTGGTCAGTAGCCGCGGCCTTTGTCAAAAATAAAGATCAATGTGACCCGTCAATTTTTCTCATGCGTTCCGGGGAGTTCGCCGGTGGGGGCGGAGGTCCAGCGGTGAGGAAGGCGGTGCTTTGCAGGGCCCTTATCACCATGCTTCCCAGCCTTCGCTTTTGCAACAGATTAATCTGGGCGTCTGCCTTTGGCGGGTGCTGGCTGCATGATGGGAGACACAATTTCTCACTCTGAGAGGAGAGCACACCCCTAGAGCTGTGTTTGTGTGTGTGTGTGTGTGTGTGTGTATATTACTGAACGTGTGTCTGAGTGAACGTGTGCGTGTGCATGTGCATGCGCATGCGTGTTTGTGTGCATGTGTGTGTGTGTGTGTGCGTGTGTGTGTGTTACTGAGTGTATTTGTATGAGTGTGCGTGTGAGTGTGTGTGTGTGTGCGTGCGTGTGTGTGTGAGTGTGTTGGGGGGGGGGTGTTAATCTGCAGATGGGCTCTAAACAGTCCTCCCATTCCAAGCCCATCTGTCTCTTCCTCTCCTCAAGGTATCATTTCCTTATCTCTTAAGAATGCCTTGTAGTCAGATAAAGCAGAAGAGATTAATATAATTCCCTGCCTTAGAAGCTGCCTGTAAGGTTGAAATAAAGAACCCTGATACTTGAATATACTTTTTTATAAGGGGCACTGTGATGCACAATTACATACTATTTGCCAGTGGTTTTTACCAAACTTGTACAAGAAAATGCCACACAAAATGTTGAATTTGAAATAACCTCTCACTTGCACATAAAATATTAAAAAAGACCACAGAAAAAATGCTATTAAAAGCAGTTCTATGAACAGGGCACTTTCATTGCAACAATTTAATGCTGATGGCAAACAAACTCGTAAATTGGGTTTACGTTCGATGTCGATCCTAATGGCATAAGTGCAATGCAGTGAGCTAATTCATGGATATGGCAGAAATGAAGTTCCCAAACATGTTCAGTCATTCAATAAAGCAAAAATGTGACCGAGGTTACTGTACAGGAAGTCAGGAAATGGGCATTTATTTGACCATTTCACACAATTGCATTAAGATAGGACATCAGTTCATTTGCCTGATCAAGAAGCTTTTATGGTAGATCAGGCTAATTATGCATGCATGCTTTTATTTGTGATTCTTTTTATACATTTCTCAAAAACACTGGTGAGGTTGGAGGACTTGTGTGTTCCAGTCCTAAAAAAATGAACGACTTTACCTACATCAACAGCATGCCCCTCCCATTAAACTGATATGAAAAAAAAACAATTTGTAGACAGGCAATTGATAGTTATATTGAGATCATTTGTTATTTCATTACAAAGCCCAGATTGATTATTCATGAGGAACATCATGGCCTTGGATTATCCATAAGATTTTTTTAATTCACTCATTTGGTTTAATAGCCCTGCTAATAGAGTTGAAGCTTTGAGGTGCAAGCCCATCTCCCATTCTGTTTGGTTGCTATGATGTAATATCACAGGGATGCTGATGTAAGTCTGGAAACTGTTCAAGCCAACAGCACCTAAACACTCACACTTACATCCTGTCAGTCAGCAGACTCTCCCATCCAGAGCGACTTCCAGCTAGGCTAGTGCAAAGTGCATCTAATCAAATAGAACGAAATGGTGTTGTTTTCCAAAAGAAAGAAAATAACATTTCCCTGAAATGAAGTTATTTTCACCCAAAAGTCATTGTGTTGTTCAGCTGAGTTATCTTTTCCTGTGGTGTCTTCTACTCAGAAAATGCTGAAAAAATGTTGTTCATGTGGAGCTTTTCAGGAACCAATTCAGTTATTTCTAATTGTGATGTAGCCCTTGCTCTCAGTTGTGCAGAAAACTGTGACCAGATACAATGTTCACTGTGTCTGTAATCTTGGAACACCAACATGGATGATTACATCAGTTGCTCTTGCTTTATTAATGCAACAAGATACTGTAGAATATCCTCATATAAAGTAAGTAATTGTTTTAGGTTGTTTTTTGTTTCCTGTCCACCAATTCACCACACCAATTTAGACTCTTTGTACAATCATTAGCACAAAAACAAAAATGAAACAACAGCCACAAAAAGCCTGTAATTTTAAGGACAGTTTATGTAAACGATCAAACCAGCTCTGTCTTTTGAAACGTGCCCCTTTCCTCCCCTCTCTGATCTATCCTGTTCAGAGAAGTCCGTGACCAACAGCCGTGACGGAACAGCAGATATTTTGAAAGAATGTGGCGCCGCATTTAATGTCGTGAATTGCTGCTGATCCCCTTTAAGCGTGGTGACACAAGCTCTGTGGAGCTCACCCTGCTTTTCTGTATTTATTTATTTATCTTTTTCCCCTTGGCTCGTGGGCCCGTGAAATCACCCCTGCCGGTCAGGGCGTGCAATAACCCAGATGGGGGGGCGGCGGTGGTGCCAGCAGGAAGGGTGCAGCTGGAGCAGCTCGCGTGTGGCCTGTTTTTTGGGATCGATCCTTCCCCTCTGTGGGCTGCCCTCTGGAGCTGAAGCGGGAACAGGGCAATCAGACATGCCGCTCTAGCACCTAAAACACTGTCCGCTGGTGCGGGAAAATGTCCGACAGAGCAGGGCGAAAGAACAAGGCCAGGCCACGGCCACGTGGCAGGGGCTCTGATGGAACCTGGTTTTGCAGCGGCATGTGCGAAATCAAAACCTCCATCCGATAGTCTGGTCCTTGGTTGAGGGATTCAATCTAACCAGTCTAACTGAAAAGTTGCTGGTTAGGTTCCCTGTTGGGACGCTAGTGTTGTACTCTGGGCTACTTAACCCCCAGTTGCCTCAGTAAATATCCACCTGTACAAATTGTAACCTACATGTATGTAAGCCACTCTGGATAAGGGCATCTGCTAAATGACAATAATGCAATGTAATGTAACCACGATGGCACCACGTAATTCTGGGTAATGCAACTGAGTGTGAGTATTTTTCCAATTCTAAAAAAATTAAATGAATAAAAAATACTTGCTTAAATTTGTAAGTCCAGTTTAAGGACAAAGTGCTGTCTCACTTCCACTGATTGCCCACCACAGAAAACATGCAAATGGCTGGACCACCACCAACAACGGCGCAGCAGTGTAAGCTGATTACTGAATGGGTATTATACATGACGTTGCCTGAATACATATCATTACACACTAATTATGTGAGCCATGTGATGCCTCACTCTCCCTGCTGGGCCTTGGCAAAGTGTCTAAATGTACCCCATAATTTTGTCAGGCATGTCACCCCAGGTAACACGGGTCTGCATTGGGCCGACCCATTTATCCCCGCTGAGCCCGTTTGGCGTCGGGTCTCATCTCACGGCCGCGTGTTTCTTTTGAGAAGAGAGGAACTGAAAAGTAGGCAGAGCACGTCACTTTAGGAGCTGGAAGTGTCCTTGTCACGGGGCACCGAGCCAACAGCTGCTGTTGCCAGCGGTAACAGATGAGGCCCCCCATCCATCCGTCGCATCCTAATTTATAAAAAAAGGGGGAGCCGATATACACAGGAAAGACAGAGCCTTTTCCTCAAGTGTCTGCAGCAACAAATGACACTCGGACTTCAATGTCAGTAGCCACGCCCAAGAAACCATCAGTAGGTGGAGCAATCAGTGGCGGCGGATGAGCTGGAAACAGGGGAAGCCCGAACACTACCTTTAAATCTATCTTTACTTTCAACCTGTTCCCTTTTATCCTCCTTGATTAGCAATAAAACAAATACTTCACAGAATAATCGACACCAATCGCGTAATTAGAATGAATGATTATGCTTGCGAAACACCGCCAAATGTTTGTAGTTTGTGGGCTTGCGAAAGCTACAACCTGAGATTGTTTAATTAACAAGGATGGCATTTATTGATTTAAATTACGTTAAATGCTCATGACACATCACAGCTTTTGTGAGGTCTGTGTTCTAAACGTTATTGATTATTGCACTCAAAAGTTTATTCTCAGTAATGTAAATCAATCTAACTAAATTTAGCTCTGTTTTGTAATTTGAATTTTGTAACACAAGAAAGCTATAATGTGAAACATTTAAGAGAAAGCTTTGGGATTACTTGCCACCCTTGTTAATTAAAAAATCTCATGCTGTAGCTTTCGCAATAGCACACAAATTTCAGACAATCTGCGGTGTTTTGCGAGCATAATCATTTATTCTAATTACGGGATAGGTGTTGATTATCCTGTGAATTATTTGTTTTATTGTTAATCAAGGAGGATAAAAGGGAACAGGTTGAAAGTAATGATAGATTTAAAGGTAATGTCTGGGCTTCCCCTGTTTCCAGCTCATCCGCCGCCAATGGGAGCAATGCATCTGAAAATATAGTGTCGCCACTGCCAATGCAATTCACAGTGATTAGCAGTACTGGCTCAACATGTTTCCTCATATGAGCACTAACCAATGGCCGACACAACCTAGCGTGAACTGAGATTACGTATGCACAAAAACCAGCCAATGATAAGCAGCATCTGCCACACGATAGGTGATTGCCATTACAAACTGTAAGGGCACAGGCAGGTAGAGGACATCCACCATGCATGCAGTGGATTTCAGTACGTGCTCGCTTGTCCTCAGAAGTACAGTGAGGAAGCTTGACTTAATGAGGTATGCGACATCAGTATCACACATGCAAATCGCTCACTGATCCCTGCAGTGACCTTCTTACTTATGCAAATCAAGGAACATCATCTGTAAAATACTTTCATTGGCGCAATCATCTGCGGTCATTATAGAACCCATCTCCTCTCTAATTAGATTTTTTATGGTCGGGCCTCTCTGTTGTATCTCCAAAACTGACCACACATGCCCAAATCGTCTCTTGTCAAAGGAATGGGGAATCTAGCAGCTATGCAAGGCTTAGTCAGCCCTAAAATGGGTGTAGCCATTATTGAACCATTAATGACTCACTGATGCACACCAATCAGTCTTTGGCTACACATATAAGTCCTTTGGTTGGTTCACGAGTCAGTTATTGACAGCCTATAGTAGCTCCGCCAATTATGGGGTTCACACAGCCCCATTCTCCAATCACTGTCCACATTCCTCAGCACGTATGTGGCAACCAGTTTCTGTGGATCATGACGGTCAAACCCAAATTACCAGATCTCCCCAGACTGAAGCCCGTCCCCTGAACTGCTTGACCGAATGAAGCGCAGAAAGGTAACCTGAAAGTCAGTGCCAATAATCATTAAAGACAAGTGATAATAAAGATGTGAGGCAAGTCTGGTCTGCATCACACAGCAGTTCCGCAGTTCCTCGCCGATTCCGGCCTGCATCCCACCCCGGGGTGCAGTCATAGCCTTCAAAGACTGCCGTGCTCTTTTGATCAGTAGAGAGGTGCGCGTATTCTGTGTGACGCACTGTTTCCAGGCACTGGGGGAATTAGAGCTGAGCAGCCTTCTGTGGTGTTTTCAAAGAACCGGCACAGCCAGATCGGGGAATGAGCAGAAGCCCGAAACCATTCTGGATTTGCTGCATTCTCCGGGCACCTCACTTCCAATCTGCACATCCTTACAACTTCATCATTTCAACAAGCACGACTGGAATCTACAACCATCTGAAATTCTCGTTGCACAAACGCTGATTTCTCTTCTTTATTCCAGACTCGTTGGCCTGTGAAATTAACCCTGCTGGTCAGAGAGTGTAATAATCCAGACAGGGGTTGGAGGACCTTCAAACACTCCATACCACAGTGCAATTCTGTACTCTGCTGTTGAATATGGTGACTCTTTACTTACCTCCATTATCAAGTTGCTTGTTGTGGTGAATATCAGGTTTAAAGCTGGTGTCTAAAGTGTATTTAAACTGGGAGCGGAGCTTCAAGTATCTGTGCTATGACTGCAATTTGGCAAGCCTTGGATCCTCTGGTACAAGAAACTGTAATTCTGTCATCTTAAATCCATTAATTGATGTTCCAAACAAAGATTTGGTTAATCAAAGCTAGACAAGCCAGTTCCATCATTAATGTAAAAGTGTCGCTTCTTTTCCATATCAGTTATTCACAACATTGTTCCTCCACCCCTTCTCCCTCCTTTCTTCTCCCTGTTTATGATGTTCAAATGAGGTGTCAAAAACCTTGTCCAGGTGCGATCCCTTCATTGAACTCCCAGACAATTACAAAGCTACTTTTATAACCATGTCAGATGCAACCTTCAAGCTTTGACTGAATGGAAATTTGTATCTCCTGAATTGGGCTACATCATATAGACTTAATTAGGACTTTGCCCTCACCTGAATCTTAATTAACTTAACTTATATCAAATACTGAATACAGATATTCCTATCTTGGCTTTATGTTAACATTCCAGCACAAACAAGTTGAAATCACTTGTGACTAAAGTGGTGCACTGTGGGCAATGTCCCATTCCATCAGGGATAATATTCTCAATTAGTAATACAGTTTACATGCTACAAATTCATTACATTACATTACACAGAGCAACTTACATCAATTACAGGCTTTTACAATGTTATCTGTTTATACAGCTGGATATTTACTAAGGCAATTATGGGTTAAGTACCTTGTCCAAGGGTACAGCAGCAGTGCCCCCGTGGGGAATCAAACCGGCATCCTTTCAGTTACAATTCCTGCTCCTTAACCACTATGCTACCTCGCTGCTGCAAATTCTATGTTTTACACATTGTCCAGTAATTCACTGTGTTCATGTATCCTGCTTATGTGTTTCATATGTTTTTATGTCTAAGTAATTTTAGCCCATAGGCAAAAAAGAAATATGTTCAGATAGGCAACAGCACAAGACTGCTGAGTACAGCTACCTAGCTATACAATATACCTCCAGCTGGCCATAAAACAGCATCTTGAACAGCATCTGCTTTCTATTAATAGTCCACTATTATACATTACACATGGCTAGCTTTATTGTATGCCTGACCAGCAAAGAAAGTAAATATAACCTCTACAGTATGACGTATAAATGACAGTATAAAGGATTAATTCCTTTATTTATTTATTTATTTATTTGCTATTCTCTTTTTAATGGAGATGAGTTTTTAATTCATGTCGGATATTTGTGTCCCTCCACATGATAATGTAATGTTGACAAAGTTATTTCTTTTCCCTTGTTCAATGAACCATAAGCTGCAAGCAATGAAGACCAATCCTTATAAAGAGCTGCATGAACAGGAATCTAAAGTCTATGTTTATTTAACTTTATTTCTGTGTGTTTCACGAGAGAGCAGTATATTTCAAGGTATAAACGGTCAATGTGCATTTTAGTATTCATGGCTATGTTTTGCAGCAGATGGCCGTCTATGAGAGAGAAAGTCATCACAGCACCTCCGCAATGTATGAATCTGTGAGGAAATACAGCTCCTGCATCCTGTCAAACCTGAGCCTCGTGACCCATACCTTCCTCCGTCTCCAAGATCGAATGCAACAGACCTGCTAGCACAGGCTCCATGTGCCAAAGTTCCTTACGGGCAAAGTTATGTTCAACTGACCCAGATGGCAGTGAAGAACCCCAGTCCTACCTTCTGGAACTCTGAATCTCCCTGAGCTGATGGAATGCGTACCCTTTTTTGGCGGTCCCTTGGACTCTCCCCCAGCTGGTTCTTAGGCATGTGGCCAGTGCGGCGTTGTCCCCCATGCAGCATGACACAAAAGTCATCTGTGAGTGTACATCCACATGTTTATTTTTTCTCAGCAGGTTGAGAACATCCTCAGGTGACTTCTCCTCAGGTAAGCTGGGTTTTCAGTGCCAGTACCATATGACATGGTGAGATCCTGTCTTTTCTGCGAACATAATTCATCAATAATAACAAGCGCAATGCATTTTCCACTCATATTTAAACCTCATGACTCCTTCCTTTCCCACTTTACCTTTTGGAAGGGCGTTTAAGGTATTATATGTGATGCTGTTGAGTCACATTAACGTTTTAAATACCACATCATGACAAAGTTTTGTTTCTTGACGAAACTTTTACGTTGAGCGCCTACCTTGTGCACCTGATTGATTATGTATTTCTCTCTTGCCATTGTGTAAAGGCTGTTGAGTTGAGTTTTGTGACTGGCAGGTGCCCCATCTGATTTAACCCACATCCTGTCAGTACTCCGGCCCCCTAACTGTTGTTTTTGTGTTTCTCCCTGTCTGTCAGTGTCGTCCATGTGCTTTTGTTTACAGCTTCCATGTGTTCTGGCCCTGCCCCTCTCTCCGCCCTGTCCCCGCCCACCTGATTTCCTGATCACCTCCACCTGTCTGCCTGCCTACCTGCATCCCATCACCTCATCAGCCCAGCCCTACCCTGCTTGTCTCTGTCTTGTTGCCAGTTTGTTGCAGTGTTTTTTTTTTTTTGTGCCCATCTCTTTCCCGCCCGTCCATTCTGTTTAGAGTTTTCTGTGCTGACCTTGCCTGTTCCTCGACTTCGTCTCTGCCTGCTGTTTTGCCCTGTTTGCCTGATCCGCCTGCATGCCAGGTCCCGACCCTCACCTGCCTTGTTTACGACCCCGGCTCCTCGTCAGCCCCGCTTCGGACTGCCTTCCTGGTTTTTGGACTCTGCCTGTACTACCACTATGAACTTGCCCAGCGATTCCAAATAAAGCCCTTGAAACCTGTACTCGCCTGAGTCTGTGCCTGCACCCTTACACATCCAATGAAATGTGACCAATGATTCAGTGCTTGACTGAGGGTTTTAGACTTTCGTAGACATTCCCAAAATAACATGTCACAGATTGTCTAGGGTCAGAGCTGTAAGACTGATTTTCAAATTCCAAGCCAACGTGACACTATTGGTCAGCCAAAGAACACAAAAACAGAATGTTACTCTCTCATACGAATGCAAAAAGCTGGAGTGACCTCAATAATGTTTGTTTATAAAAAGACCAAACTCCCAGCTGGCATCTAACAACAAACTAGTCACTAAAAAATATAAATATGATTATTTCTCCACAGGAACAAATTTGTCAATTTGACACAGCTATTGGAAAAAAAAAGCCAAGCCAAGATGCCAGCAGGGTATTCAATCAAAGAAGTGAAAAATCAAAGAATATTCAGCTAATTTAGCCCTAAAAACTGCCCTTCATATCCAGGGGTCTGATTACCACCCTTAATGTGGTCATGGGTTGCAGAGGCACCACCCAAGAGAACCATGGGTAAGAACATTCAGTAGAGACAGTTGGGATTGGGGCCATAGAATCACTGTCCCATACAGCGTATGGCATGTACTGATTGCTGCATATGCATATCTGCCTGGGCTCATGTGTAAAGTCATATATTCTTCTAATCAGAGGTTATTTCTACACTCTGAGTATTGCTGTATGACTATGAATACGGAAAATTGTACCACCACACGGAAAGCAAGCTTGTAGATTGTCACTTTTTTGGGAGTTGCTGAGAAGAAATAAGATTGGCCATTTACAATGAATAGAGGAAGCATACTCACTATAGCATCAGTAACTATTTACCTTTGGGTGACACCATATTGAAACCAGACTACTTACTTCTTCTCAGTTTGCTGTACTATTTCTTAGTAGCGAAAATTCAGAGACAGATCAGTGAAAGGTATCAGAAGACAATGAGGTTTAGCTGGACAACAGGAGCTCAGTAATAATAATGAAAAAGTCTCTCAATCAAAAGCTGACCCTTGAGAATAGACACAAGCAAAGACACAAGACACAAATAACAGTTCCTATCATAGATTCCGTAACTTCCAATTAACTTACAGACAGACCTCACAAGCAAGCCCCGGCTGCTTGGTCCGAGAAAGCACTCTAACGAGTAACCGCCCACCGACACTTCTGATTGGACACTTGTTGGACACTTGTGTTGTGGAAAGGCTGGGGCGGTCCAATGTGCTGGCACAGACAGGGAGAGCACGCTGTCCGTGGAGCTGAAAAAGCCCCAAATGCTGCAACGGCTATGGTCAGGACATGGTCAGCACGCCACCTTACACCCAACATTAGACCCAGGTTAAAAGCAGGAGAAAGCCATCTTGGAAAAGCCAGCAGCGATGGTCATCATTCAGGGGCTGAGGCTGGTGAGCAATGCACCCATTCCAGAACCCAGGGCAACCGCAACCCAGATCCCAAAGTAGTCTGCAGTGGGACAGAGTGATCAGAGGACTGGATTTGCAGTTAGAATTTCACAGGCCCTTTTTGTACCCTTAAGGAAGGGCACTGCACCTGAGTTGCATCAGCAAATGTCTTGCTGTATAAAGAGATAATAAGTGGCCCAGATACACATATTCGCCAAACATATAAATAGGTGGAAAACACAAAACCACATGCAGCTCTAAGCTAATCAAAAACATAAGCCTCAGCCGAGGTGTCAAGGAGGCTTCCCCCCAGCTCCCTTCAGCTGCAAACACTGCAGGTCTGCAGTACTGAAGATAGATACCATTTTTGTGTCACCCATATATTTCCAATCTCAACACAACCCTCCACCCCAACCCTCCCAGGGGATTACTGCGTTTCTGTTTTAGGCCGTTTTTCACCGCAAACAAATTTTACCTTTGTGATCGGCGCCGTGTGCTTTTGAACAAAGCCGCAAGGAAGAGCTTAGGGGGGCTCCCTAAGCCTTCTGGGTAAAAAAAACTTGCTTCAAATAAACAGGATTAATCTGGAGATCAGCGCTTTCCGCAGTTTAATCCAGAGGAGTAAATAAGAGCAAGTCCCTGCAACGGGAGCCAGGAAGCCAGCCAGGTGTCAGCTGCATTGGCCTGCAATGTGTCCTCTCTCTTGTCAAGCACATCGGCCTGTGCCACATAATAACGGAGCAGGTTGCGTTCACACGGTGACAGGGCAAAGCAGCACAACATTCTCACAAGTTGATGATTATTGTTAATTTTTTTCTGTCTATTGATATATTAGATGGCCTTTCAAAGAGCGTTCCTGTTAAAGGAATGCAAACACAAGTAGGCAAGTGCAGTGCAACCTCAACAAGTTGCCCTTGCTTGTCTGGCCATTTAAGCAAATGGGTACATGTGACCCACTTATATGACGATGGAGAGCTGTCTCACCAAATTAAAATGCACCATTTGGAGCAATGACTCAATTCTGAAGTGTGATTGCTGGCTGTCAGCCATCATTGCAGCCCTTAATACATCAGACAGATGCAACCTGGGTCTATAGCAAGTTAGGGCGAGTCTAAATCAGACAAAAATTGCTGAAGTCCAAGAAGAAAAGTCTACCAAAGTCAGCCTTGGAGGAAGCCTCTGTGGCTCTGTCTGGATTTCACCAGTTTACATCAACAGTAACAGCAAACCACAAAATACTATCTTTATTAAACAGTTCCCGCGGGCGGCATGTGGTACAAACCCTGGGACCTCTATAGCATAATCCTATATCTGACCAACATTCAGAAATGGCCCCACTGCATTGAATTTCCTTCTATTTTTTCAGTGGAGTAAGAGATTCTCTGTAAGGAAAAAAAAATGCAGAAAATTGAACAGAAAAATATTTGCGTCTATACACCCATGTTCTGAAATAGTATTGTTATGTGTTTTATGATCTATTTTGTTGACACTTTCTTGAAGATGATTTCCCAAGGCCTTCATGGCAAGATACATACAATGCTTTTCAATACAGTGAGGGCAAGGGAAAAGATACAGAATAGAAAAAAATAGAATGCTTTTACCTTTTATACTACTACTAACAATAACAATAAACTAATAACTAAACTAACAATAAAATTCATATTTTATCACTGTGGAATATACTCCTACTCCTAGTAACAGAAAGAACACTCATTAATTTGGACAAATGATACAGTGAGAAGGGTTCAATATGGAACATTGTACAGCTTTCAGGATCGTTAAGAGTTCAGATCCTATGTAGGGCAATAATGTGGAAAAAACACTGGCTTGCTATTTGAGCTGAAGAAATGAGATGTCTCTGCAGACAGAATTGTCAGCCAAAGCAAAAGTGAGGAGTGTAAAGTGTGTCTACAGCTGCCAAATTTCTGCAAGGCACCGCTGCATCGTAGATAATCCAATACGTGACCATGAACTGAATGCGGAGGAGAAAACCACAGCAAGGTTCGATCAAGAGCCCTGTAAAAGTGGAAGCGCTCTTGTAAGTCTAGGACACCCTACTCTCTCCACAGCTGTGTGGTCATTAACCCTGTCCTTTGAGGGGCACGGCCAGTCAGAATACACTTCTGAAAAATGTACCTGCCCAGCAGCAGTGTAGTGTGGGGGGATCTAAGGCCACGACCCCAGTAGATGTACCAATATGCTGGTAGAAACAGCAGAGGTGAGGGGGAGGAATACTAAATAAATACTAAAATGAGACAGAAGTGATGGAATCCCTTTCTTCGATGGTTAGAAGTCAGAGTAGCAAAATGTGGACCAGGACAAGGTCATTTTTGAGCCAAAGCACTCGCCTTCCGTGCAGCACATGAAGAGATAAGGTTAAGCCTCTGAGCTAAAAGCCAATGTCCCCAGCAAAGGGAACCAATCATGCTCTCACTCCGGGTGGTGCTGTCACTTCCTGTAGTGGTTGCTTTTCCTTATCTGACCAAGGTCAGAACTTTTGTTTTGCTCTTGTTTGATTGGCCCCACCACGCCCTGTCAGAATGTTACCATTATGATGGAGTCCAGGGAAGTCAGCCGTAAGCTTATTTCTTCTCAAGGTGTTTTAAAAGAAGTAAGCAAGAAGAGGACAAAGCTGTATCAGAGCGAGCGGGGGAGCAGAGGGTGTGGCTGCCCCGGGCCCATGGTTATTCCAGTTACAAAGGGGCCCAATCTGCCTGACTGAACGTGCATTTTTGTTGTTTAGCCGAATATTTTGAATAAAGTTTGTTTGTGTGTCTTGATTGCGGCAAAAAATAAAAAGTCAGCCTGAGGGCGTAATGGTTTCGACCGACCCCTATAGCTAAGTTTCTCACTGAGTGAGCAGAATGAGCAGAGACACAATAGAGTTACATAAAACTTTATTCGCTGTCCAGTATCCTTGTGTAAATGTACAAACAGAAAAATTACGCCCTCTGTTCGAGTCCCAAAGTATAGGAACTAGGCGATTGCCGGCTGTCTTGTTTTATTTCCCATTGCCATTACTGCTGATGGAGCCGCGGTATTTAAAAATGGTCTCACGCAATGAGGTGTGCTGTTGTGTACATGGTTTTCCTCTGAAATGCATCAATTGAGCCATCTGATGAAGATAAGTCAAAGCCACACAATTTGGACAGAACTGAGGGGCAAACCCAGGGCACATCAGTGTTTTTTTTCCCAGCCCCATGCTGGCAAAAGTCTAATCAGCCAAGAGGAACAAAGAGAGATCAGATCTACAGAGGATTGGTAGTGCAGACAAAATGCTTACAGTGCTGTTCCTGGAGCCTGTTTTGGTGGTTCTGTAGAACAGCATCCATCCTCGTTAAGGTCTAATGGTGGAGTGAGTGAGCAGCCAATGGTGTTGCATGCAGCTGCCTGGGAACTCAACAGGCCTGAGCTGTCTGTGTTGGCGTGGCCAAACTTTAGAAGAGCTCAGGACTCAGAGATCAATGGCTGCTCCTGAACATGTGGTGTAGCATTCCCCATGACAGAACAGAACCTCTCCTGTTATACCAGGGAGAAGAAACTCACTCACCCCGAACCACTCCTTTTCAGCTCTGTCTGCATGGATTAGTATGGCGCTCACTTGAAGCATCAGTACCGGAAGAACATTTCTTTTTCACCAGAAAATTTGCAGTTACATTGGTTTTGGGCTACTACCAGTCCTGCAACATTCACAAGTGTGGTGTAGTGGTAGTGGTGGGAGCATGACTTGTAACCAAAAGATTGCCAGTTCGATTCCCAGCTGAGGTACTGCTGTTGTACTCTTGGGTAAGGTACTTAACCCCAAAAAATTGCATCAGTAAATAAACAGGGCCATATGTATTTTTGTGTACAACTTGCCGTAAAACCATGCGTATGCACAATCTCACCATTTGTGTATGGAGGTTTTTTGTCAGAGTTATCAAACACCATGTACGCCTGATTGTCTTCATAAATCTGAGCATAAATCAAATCAGCGTGAGATTATGTGCACATGAACGCGCTTAACGTCCACTCCCACAATTGTTCTTATATGGAACGAGACACGCCTCTAATTCGTCGAATTAGCATATTAAAGATCCCAGGTAAATCTGAGTGAAATGCAGAGATTGATGTTGAGGATCAATGGCAGGACATAAGAAAAGAAATTAGTTGGACACAGAGATAGAGGTGATGGTTGATGAGGTGGAGAGGAGAAAAAATGTCCTTTTTGGAGGTCAGAGTAGCGGCATTTCAAATCGACGGAAAAATGCGGAGTGGCTCAAAGTGGTGACTGCTATGAATGCAGTTTCACCAGAGGTGCGTACAATGGAGGAGAGGAAAAAGAAGTGGTTGGATTTTAAACTTCAGTGTCCTCACACCATTTAGGGAATCGGAGCACTCAGAACGTAGGTCTACAAGACGCAAAATAATAGAATTTATGAACGATTCTAACCACTGAGAGATGACTGCTAAAATCAACAAAATAATAGCCAACAGTGCCAGGATCATTAAGTAAAACAAACAAAGATAATCAGATCGTTTTGTCTGTCTTTCTGCTCATGCCATGCAGCTCTCTCGCTCTCTCTCTCTCCCTCTCTCTCGTTGACCGAGTTGTGTCGTTTCCAACAAGTATTCCAACGTTTCCAATATTTTTGCTGTTTGTGCTATTTTTCTATAGGGTACATAAAACTTAAACTAACTTAAACTTAAACCCCCTCTTGCCCCCTCATGGCACCGGGTGCGGACACACTGGTCCTGTGTGTGCTTATTCGTTTTTTGGCCTCTCTTTTAATACTGGCTTCACCACTGCTGTGAAATAAATGTATTATTTGATTTTGAAACAGTAGTCTTGCGTTGTTGTTATTTAGCCTTTCAGAGGCTATTGCATGGTTAAATCAATGAATTGCAGTAAACCTACCACTAGACCAATTTTAGGTGGTGACCTGGCAATCTGCCCCAAATATTCCTATTTCATATAATGGCCTTGACGCACAAACAAATGGAAAAGGTAAAGTAGGGAATTGTTCGCATCTAGTCAAAACACCACTATATTGCCACCTGCAGGATGGAAAAAAATGCAGAAACAGGCAATAGCAGGATGATAATCTACTGTTTTACTATGTAAAAAGATTTGTCCCCTCGCCATTTTTACCTGCCCCCTCAGTCACTTCATCCTGGCGCCGGGACCTGGCGCGATAACACTTATCAATGATTGACACAAGACCCGTTTACTTGCATCACCGTTAGTTCCTCTTGGTGTCGCCAATCTGCAAATTACAATTTTTATTCGTACGCCACCTCAAGACCATGCGCAGAGGTATGCATGTTTTCCCGGTGAGTATCTTTTCATGAATACCGTTTTATGTGTAGAAAAGTGCCCAGCACGATTTTAGTACGTACGCACTGTTGTATAAATGGATAACATATAAAATGGTAACCTGTGTAAGTTGCTCTGGATAAGAGTGTCTGCTAAATGATCATAATGTAATATAAATACATGGAACACCCTCTTTCATTGGTCAGTTGGCTCTGCTCTCACAGGCTGGAAGCTACGGGGAAATGGCCTCAAATCTTGGTTGGCACACTAATTAAATATCCACATCTAAAACTGGATTGTAAACTGTAAAGTAAAGACCTGTAAGATGTACAAGTTTGCAAAGTAAATAAGTCTAAAACTGTCCTGTCCAAACTGCTGGGAGAACTAGCATGTAAAATGGCCATCTACATGTGGGAATAAAAACAACTATTTTTGAGAGTTTTTTTAAATCTCTTTAATTAACTGAATGAAATATATTCTTGTTATCCAAACAATCCTTTGAAGAAAGCATCCAAGATAATTGCTCAACATCATCTGCGATTTTATTCCTAGGCCAATTTAAGGGGCCCAAGAATCAGTTCAAACTGCTTCATTAGTTTGCATTTGACCCTAATCTCATTCACTGTGATTTCAATTGGCAATTGATTTTGCAGGTCTTTTGCTGGTGTTAACCTACTAGGCGGCGAGGGAAACAGTTCCCTCTTACATTCAGTCCATCATCAGACCCCACACACCCGCCAGGTCACTCCGTTCTGTAACTTCAGAACACCTGTCTATCCCTCCCCTTGCTAGCCGTGTGCCCCATTCCTGTCAGACTCCTAGCAGTCTGGACCAGTCAGGCCGCAGACCATCCTCCATCAGACACTGAAGACGCACCTCTTCAGACACACTTCAGCCGTGACAAAACTCAAACACAGCCCCGATGAACGACTGAGGTATTTCAACCGAAAAAACAACCACACCTTACCCAATTAAAAGGCAGCTTGTAAGCCATTCAAGCATTGAAGGGAGGCATGGCTTTCCGGATTCCTAGACAGAGAGCCAGAGCAAGTAAATAAATAAGCAATTCTGCAAAGCAGCGGCACGTTTCGAGCAAGCGTGCGGACCGTAACCGCGAGAGCGGGGCGCTCTCAGAAAACATGACTCACGCATGTTAAACCCAAACTGTCTCATTTTCACCCCTCTGCTTTCTGCCGCTTGCCGCTGTGAATGAAAATGACTTGGCCCTCTCAGAAACAGCACCGTTGTTTTCTAAAAGTAGAATACCAGACTGCGGCCCCTTACCTCACACCCGGTGAATTATTTAATACAAACACAGTCATCCACTAAATGGCAACATCCCATTACTGCTTCCTTGAATTATTCATTTGCTTAGCAAGCAACCATTATCCAGGGTGACTTACACGGCTTGCATATGATTCATTTGTGCCACTGGACATTTGTGGAAGCAATTAAGGGCAATCGCCTTGCTCAGGGAAACAACCTCACAGGGGTTTGAGAACCTATGACCTTCTGTTTCACGTCCAGTTCACTGCTGCACCACACTGCTGGCCAACAGAGAGATTCTTTCATTTAAATGCATCTATGTTTTAAGCATTAAATAGCTACATGTTGGATGGCAGACTGTAGGTCTCTTTCCTGCATAACATATTTGTGTTCAGAACAAAAGGCAAGAGGCATTCACACACACATACACACACACATAAACACACTCATTAGCTCAACATAACACTTCCCAGTAGACCATTGAAAAATAAGGATTAGCACATAAACATACCCCATACACATATTAAGCACAGGCTATTATATTACAGTCATTTCAATGCCCACAAATTAGGACCGTGTGTTTTCAGACTGTGCCACATGTGTTGAGATCATGCCTCACATTTAATTGTGACCGTGCCTCACACACTATTGGGACCATGCCTCACACATTCACATTAGTACAGTTCCCCACACATTCTCACTAGGGGAGTGCCTCACACATTCACATTAGAACAGGTCCTCACACATTCACACTGGGGCAGTGCCTCACATATTCACATTAGGACAGTTTCTCACACATTCACACTAGAGCAGTGCCTCACACATTCACATTAGGACAGTTGCTCACACATTCACACTAGAGCAGTGCCTCACACATTCACATTAGGACAGTTGCTCACACATTCACACTAGAGCAGTGCCTCACACATTCACACTAGAACAGTGCCTAACATATTAGGATCATGCATCAGGCATTATATCCTTGCCTCACACATTGGGTTTGTGCCTCCTACATTGGGAAAGTGCCATGCCCCAGCTGCTCACACCTGGTAACCTCATGCATCTGAACTGTGGCTGTTTTTATCCCCGTGTCTCTGCAGGAACTTATCATCCAGGTGATATCGATCTGGCACTGGGTCTAAGAGTGTGATACAGGATCCAAAATTCCGACAGCAGTTCAATGGATTGGAAGAGAGAGACATCAGCTCAAAATGCAATCTGTGCAGGGTTACAGCTGCCCTCCCACAAGCCAGTTCTCCACGCCAAATCCGGAAATCAGCTCATTGCATTACATTACATTTCCCTAGCAGATGCTCTTATCCAAAGCGACTCATGTAGCTTACAATATTTACCTGGTATCCATTTATGCAGTGGGATATTTTCTGAGGCAATTTAGGTTAGGTACCTTGCCCATAGGGTCAACAGCAGTTCTCCATCCTGAGCATCTAACCGGAAACCTCTGGGTTTCGAGCCCTGATCCTTACCTTTACACCACACTGCTGACAAACAGACAGCAAATGCAATCAGACCTCAACCACATTTCCCCTTCTCAGGACAGGCAGGACTCTTCTGTGGCTGTGCCTTACCAATGGGCCTGCAATTCCAGGCTTCCAGCCTGTGAAGCACGCTAAAGGCAAATATGTCTCTGGAACACACATGCCAATAATTCACTGTAAATCTAACATCCACTACTCAATTTGATTTTATTTATTATTTATTTAATATTATTTCATTTTTATCTCATTTTACTTCATTTTCCCCCTGCCTTTATCTGTTTCTCCCTGTCTGAGGCTTACCTGCCCAGTTCCTGAATGAAGGGGAACAATGGAACGGCATGTCTGGGCCGCCGGTTGCCAACACCGCAGCAAGCGTGCAGAATAGTGGCACGGCTCAGTGCCAGAAAGGGGGAAGCCGCCTACCGCCAATGACCTTTAAATCAGTTAAATTCTCAGTCCTGCTGGGTTTGGCACAGGGGTCGGCATTCCAGTTTGGGCCTAAATTGCTACTCAATTAATCTGATAGAGCTCAAGGGTACCGGATGTACGGAATAAGGGTGGCCTGAAATAAAGGTGGTTTTAGAAAGCTGTGACGCATGCACGCTCACACACACACACACACACACACACACACACACACACACACACACAGGCTTGACATTTCTGTGGCAGGACATCTGACGTCTGTCACATTGTCAGCGTGATGGGAGCAATTGTCTAACCTCCCTTAACACGGTGGGAAATTCGTTTGTAAAGAAAATCCAATTTACTGCATTCAGGTTCCACCTGATCATTTAAAATGACTGACCTTTTCGAAATGCTTACTCACTGTTTGAACTCGGGATTCACAGAGTGGAAATCCCAAAGGACAGGTGTCGTAATAACCCTGCTGGCTGTTCGCCAAAGGCATTCTCTTTGTGTTAACTTACGGTTATAAAAACATTATTCCCCAGTTATTTTTAATGCTTTTCAGTCGAAACACAGATACAGATCTGAATGCTATACTAATTACACATTACCTAAGTGCTTCACAAGACTCCCATGGGGATTCATGAGTCATGATAACATGAAATACCTCCCAAATGTGATGACTTTTTAATCAATAAGTCGTGACACAACATGGGGTGCTACATCCCTCTAGTCATAAGATAATGACTGCAGCCAGTGTCATGCAGGCTCCTTTCAGCTGGCTCCATTACAAATCAAACAAGCTCCATGACTCATGACAACAGAATGCTTGTTGTCTCCTGTGAAAAGTATATGAGAAGCACAAAGCACCTCACAAATAATTTCAGTTACAGTCAATAGTTAAGTGTAAACATTTTTATTATTTTTTTTTTGCTATTATTTCTTGTGATTAATTTCTGTTTGATGCCATCTTGAGAATGAAAATACTATATTTTATATGCACACACACAAACATGTGTGTATATTGTACACATCTTTTTGTGTTATTGTTAAAAACATTAATTCCATCTGTAGAGAAAAGATTTCAAGAACACACACATACACAGCACGCAGATATCAAACAGTTCTTCATAACCCTCTACTTTGTTTTGTAAGTGAATACATCTGGCATAAAGATGGAGGTTTTCTCAAAAAATACAAAGGTATATGCATGCATATGCATTCGTACAATGAATGTGTTATGACATTTTCCGTGGCTCTGCTTTGAGTGGCTGAGGATTTCCTGAAGCGCCTCTAACCAGACCTGACAGTATAATGGCCATACGTCAGCATCTGTAAGCGACTCTTTCAGGATGTGACAGAAGCGAATATTGGTCAACGCCCCACTGTGTCGAGTGACATGAACACGTATGACACAGGCATCGCGGGTTGTTGCTTATTAAAGGACTGCCGTATGGTGCTGTGACGTGTCATTTTCTCACGACATGACGCAACATGACATCGACAACCTGTACGGCCAGAGCACTCCTTTTCACTAATGCCAGAGAGCTCTAACTTGCTAAAAGTGCAAATGCTAGGCTAGTGTGCTGCTACAGGAGATGCTATGGATGCCATACAATGTGTCTTTTATTTCAAAACAAGGGACATTTTATACAAAGGGACAGTACAGTTTTTGGACCCTGCAAATTAAATTATATGGTGTTTGCATTGTTCTAGACGATAGCAAATAAGCAGTGACATGCAGCTTTTTACACAAATTAGGGGAAGCTGAGCTCTCTGTGATTAAGGGTAGTGCTAGACCTTGTGAGGACCGTGGGCAGCTGATGGCTGAGACAAATATAAAATAAGGATGTCCAAGTGGACCCAGTGCAGACCTCATAAACAGGTAAAATAAAGGGGAGAGATGGGGTGGATGAGAGAGGCTGTCAACAGCTGATGTGTAAAGGAAGTGGTAAGTGGTATTTTTACAGCTCAAGATGGGACTGGTTTGTCTCAGCTTGGCTAATTGGGTAGGTATTGCCTGAAAATTCTCCATCTGAATCTTAACTTTGAACGTCAATCAATGACTTATTACAACAGTGATGATGTATGAAAATCATCTATAGAATGATCGATGAAATACATTCAGCATTGCTGTTTCTCAGTAATTGAAATGCATATAAATGTTTGTAAACATCTGGGTGCTCAGTGATGATTTACAAGTGTTCTGCACTGCATTAATGAAAGATTGTAGATTGTAGGTGTTTTGTACAGCTCAGCACCATGGACAGTGGCAGTGAAAGTCAACAACAGCATAGCCACGGAATGCACTCCTCCCAAATAAAACACGAGTGGGAGTTGCTAGGCAGAGAGGGTGTGGACACCCAATGCTGTGCAGATTCTGCACGTCACCTGATTAGCCAATCCCATTCACCAAGACCACTGTGTCAGCACATCCAAAAACTGTGAAGGATTAGTGCATCTGACCCACTGACCCAAAAAAACAAATTCTTTGTGTTTCTGTCTCTCTCAGGATGTTTTGTGCTGACTCCTCCTCCTACAGACAAACACCGCTACCTGTTTTCACAGCACCTGCAGACTGGCAGTCATCCAACTTGCAAGCACACTTCAGCACTGACTGTAGACTTTTCTTGCTGTTTTTCAAAATTTCCTACAAATATTCTGTTTCCTGTTCTCTCCGTTTCCTGTGTTTACTCAGTGTGCATCTCAATATGGGGAAACAAAGACCCCCCCCCATCTCAGGGGGGCCCATCTAAGCACCCTAAGCCACTTCACCTCCCGTTTCGGCACCCTGTTGCTCTGCATGGGGGGGAGAACGAGCGACAACAGATCCAGAAGCTCTCTGGGTCATCTGCCGCTCAAAACAAAAACACACAGATGATGTTCTTCACACTTACCCAGAGTGCAAAGCAGGACCTGTCTCATCACAAAGGCCGGCCTCTCAGATCCTGCTCCCTCAGGCCAGGGGGGGGGCACGATTACTAACGAGCAATCTGCCTCCGCCTCCGTCCCCGGGCCGAGGGAGGGATGGCGGCCTGACACTCGTTACAAGCAGGCGTAGGGGGGGTGGCGGGGGGGCCCAGGAACACGGGCGGGAATGAGTCATCTCTTCTCACCCTTTGATAGGACCAGCGTCACCCCGTTTGGATCGTTTTGATGTGTCTGAGGATACTTTTCAGACTTTTAAGAACAGACTGACTCTCAGCCTCGGTGGCAAGGGGCATGCCCCTCCTCCCCTGTCCATTTACTTGCATGTGCCAGTGTTCAATTAAACTACATTTATTTGCTCCAACCCTTTTAGAACAAGTGCTGTTTAATGTTGCATTGGGTATGCAAAGCTTGCCTGCATTTGAATGTAGAAAAAAATTTGGAGAGAAAAGGAAAGGCTGGATTCATGTACATCAAAAAAATAATAAAATGGTGTGTGCACACCCAGTGACTTTGTTAAAGTAAAAATAATAATGCCGGAGCTTTATTTATTCAAATACCTTGCTTCTGCATAATAAAAAATGTTACTTTATATCACAGCAAGTCCTGTGTGCTGTGAAAACAGCTGTCTTAACACTGAATCTCATCCATTTTAATGCCTGTTTTCCTGCCATTGATATGGACTATCATATTATCACAGAACAGACAAGACTCAGAGGGTACAGTGTACAGCATCCTTGTTACCGCTGCTTTCTAAATATATAACTGTTAACAGAATATGCTGCAATCTTACTGGCAAGCATTGCGTTTCTGCAATAATTACTCCAGTCTAAAATAGCTCCCCAATGTGCATGAAGACATTGGACCCTGTTCCGAGCATAATTCAAAAGCCCAGAATGCGGCAAAGAGCTTGCCATCAGTTTTACAAGAAAGTCTCTAAACTTTAACTTTTCCCTTGGCCTCTTAAAGCAAGCACTAATGAGCTTTCCCCATAAAAGTGGTCCCTTTGTTGTTGGCTCATTGTAATTTCTGCTTTCCAGTCCAAAGTTGCCCAACAGCTTAACAGCCTCAAGTTTGAAATGATCTTTCCTTGTTTTTGATTTGATTTGCCTAGATCTTTAATATCTGTGGACTTACTGGCTCATATATTCCTTCATATATATATATATATATATATATATATATATATATATATATATATATATATATATATATATATATAGACAGGTGACAAATTAAAAAAAAACCAACATAAAGTGTCTTAGTAAGGTGTTGGGCCACCACAAGCTGCCAGAACAGCTTCAATGCTCTCATTTGGTGTTTTGATGATGGTGGTGGAGAGCGCTGTCTAACAAGTCGGTCCAAAATCTTCCATAGGTGTTCAATTGGGTTGACATCTGGTGACTGCGAAGGCCATAGCATATGATTCACATCATTTTCATACTCATCAAACCATTCAGTGACTCCTCGTGCCCTATGGATGGGGGCATTGTCATCCTGGAAGAGACCACTCCCATCAGGATAGAAATATTTCATCACAGGATAAAGGTGATCACTCAGAACAACTTTGTATTGATTTGCAGTGACCCTTCCCTCCAAGGGGACAAGTGGACCCAAACCATGCCAGCAAAATGCCCCCCACCAGCATAACAAAGCCACCGGACCCCCTCACTGTAGGGGTCAAGTATTCAGGCCTGTACCGTTCTCTTGGTATATGCCACACATGCACTCACCCACTTGTCGAGAATATGGTGAAGGATGACTCATCTGACCATATCACTTTTTTCCACATCTCTGTAGACCAGTGTCTATGGTTTTTGCACCATTGAACTCTCAAATGTGCATTAATCTTTGTAATGAGGGGTTTATGCACTGCAACCCTACTATAATATTCCTCTCTATGTAATTGTCGACGGACTGTTCTTGCTGACACAGTCTGATCACGTCCTGCATTGACATTCTCAGTCACCTGAGGAAGAGTTTCTCTTCTGTTTTTCCTTACAATATCACACTAATGAAAGAGCATCACGGTCATCAAATGTGCGCTGTCGACCACAATTTCTGACCCTATTTACTGATGTCTTTCCCATAGATCTAAATGCAGATGTCACTTTAGTCACTGTTCCTATTGAAACACTAGCCAGTTGAGCAGTCTTTGTGACTGAAGCTCCTGCCATCCGTGCCCTAACAATGAACCCTCTTTCAAAGTCACTTAGATCTTTTCCTCTTGCCATCTTGATGCAAAATCGAGATCAACTGGGCCTGCTCAGCATTTTTATACATGCCACAGATCATGATTGTTAATTGCTTAATTGTATCATGCAGTACACCTGCATTCGCTATGTTTCTCCACTCATTTATTCAGGGTTTTCCTATAAGAGACAGATGCCAGCCCTGAGGCCTGGATTCACTCAACATTCGTCTTTGACTTGGACTACAAGCTAATTACTTTTTTCTATTAAAACCTAACTGATTTCTTGAAGTTTGTTGGTCACTATGCTCATCGAACTGTATTTGCGAAGACCAGAATTAAAGGTTGTGTTAAGGGCAAACATTGATTGAATGCAGCCAATGAAACTTTCAGACAGCCTGATCCTTTCTGTCTTTAATTTGAATCTGGTGGTGTCTTGACCCTGATGTTAGGCCAAGCTGTCATTTGCCTGTAATACATACTGTATGTACATACATATTTATTTAAGATATACAGGTTAAAAACTATTGTCCTGAATCACCAAAGAAGAAATTAATTTTTCCATAGTGTCTGCCAATGACAACTCTTCAAAGCCCCTGTTATGACTAGAGCTTCACAAAGAAAAAGCACTTCTGCTCTTGCAATGAATGCCTCCCAAATTTGTGTTTTGGAATCTAGCTAACATGAGATAAGTGTTGATAAGTGTGAGAGATTTGGGTGATTTTTTGGTGTTTTGTTATAGAAAGCATCACTTGGGTATTAAACATGGTAGTGTGGAGAGTGAGGCTAACTTGAACGCAGTTGTGAACACTACTTTTCTCACATCTGTGCATGATACATTGAATATTTTTACATGTCAAAGTGATGGGAATGCATTCATGGTATTCACACATGCTGCCAGTTAACTGAATTACTGTTTCTCCCAAAGGATAAAAAGGGACACCTACCTTCAGCTGGGAATAAGTGTCAAGTATAGCTGCGTTGTTGAATACCAGAGAGAAAAAAGCAATCAAATGTATGTGTATGGACTGTCAATCATTGTGGCAGCTCTGCTCCCAACACAAACGTGCCATGTGTGATTTGATGGTCGCATAAAAGACTCTCCTTTGGGGAACGCAGGAACTAAGTGGGTACCCAAATCAATCATTATCCCCGCGTCGTGGGTGCATTGATTGAGCCAGTGTGTCAGCTCATGTCGGGCGTCTGTTGTAAAGGGGAACGCGACACTGTCGGTCAATGCATTGAGCAAACACGGCTACGCTCAGGGAATAGGAGGGAGCCAAAGGAAAAACCTTCACTCAGCCCTACGTGTGCTTACCATTCAGAATAATTCCATGAGTTAAAAAAGGTGAGTTAACACAAGCCTGATAGGCAAATTAAGCAGGGGTAACTGGATTTTTTTTTTTGTTTTTTTGAAGGAAATACGATCACATCATTTTGTATGGCAGAGGAATCGGCCAGTTAGATATTTTCAGACTATTACAGCTGCATTACATTGCTGGAGGATCATTTTTAATTAAACTCACCCAGAAATCATAAAGGGGCATGGCTTTGTAGTTAGTGATTGTGTGTGTGTGTTGACACAATAATATTCACTGGACATAATGGCATACCACATGCATTTTAATTGTGCATTTAATGATAGCATTCAAGCCCAAAGAATGCGCAAAGTGCCTCAGCTTTGTGAATGATATTCCAAGCAGCTTCATTCTGGTGCCTTCAGCTGTATCAGGCCAATGTATCCTGGGCTCTCTGAAAAAAACAGTTAAGAAAATGTTAATATTCATCTTTGTTTACCTTAGCAGTTGACAAATTATTAATAGTGAAATTGTTTATCAACAGTTTATCAACAGTTTACTGGTGATGTTTGTCAGCACTGTTCAACCCTTCACTATGCAACCCTTCATGTTTTATAGAGAAAATAAGCTTGCCATTTCTCAGGAAGGAATTTCATATGGACACAGGTATTGCTCACACCCACAAGGGTGCAAACTAGGAAAAAAAACAAACAGAAACAGAGCTGCGATCGAGGGAGGCTGTGGACTGCCAGCTCATGATTTCTAGGAGCGAATTTGAGAAAAATCCCAGTTTCAATACACAGGGGTGGGGGGGAGCATTTTCCCTCCTGACAGTGAACAGAACTCCTTTAACACAAGTGGTGCGATAACACTCTTAAGCAGGTCTGGAGGGTTGGGATTTCTGCTAGCTGTACCTGCAATCTGCACTTTAATTAGCACTCTCCATTATGTTAATTACATGAAAATTGTCTGATTACAGAATCACAGCCTTTGTTAGCACAGATGAATGAATCAATTATATTTATGTTGTATAAATAAAAAAGCATCTTTTCATATGCCTGGGGGGAAGGGGCTTTGCATGGTTAAGAAATGTAACTTAAATGAATATCAAACTGGGTGCATCCAAACCAGTGCTGCCCATCTGAGAGCCACTTTCGGATTCTACTCTATATTCCAACTCGAGTCTTAAGCGGTTAATTGGAGCTGTCTGCTGGATTTGAATATTACCAAACTGTTGGTCCATGTGTCAATCAGCCACTGGTGGAGGGCTGTCTCTCAAACCCTCGGGAGTTTGCGGATCTCTGTGAGTGGACAACGGATGCCGCTAATCCCAGCATCTCTGTTTGTGACCCTATTTAAGGTCAATGCATACTTCCTGAAAACAGAGTCACTGAAAATCCTCTGCTCTAAAACAAACCGATTGGGCTGCTACCACACACTGCACCCATCCCCAGTCACCTCTTACCGTCTGAGCTCAGGATTTGCCCTTTCTCAACAGCAGAACCAAAACAATTCTGTATCAAAAGTCTCCCGGCTCCATCAGTATTATATGTCTGTTCCTGTATTAAAAGCAGCTTATTTGCCCTGTGCTGAAGGCAATACACTTGAGCATTACATGCTGCTGTGGTTTACTGAAGGATTTGTCCATTGCTATAGAATTAAACTGCCATTTCTCTAAAACAGTCATACCTATCAAAGGAGCAGAATAAAAACCCAGGTTAGGCACAGTTCAGCTTGTTATAATATCCTCCATGCCTTTTGTTTCCTCTAGCACAAACAAAACAATGGCCAGTCAGTGGCTGAGACCAAAGCAGGTTCATACACTGCATTGTATCTACAAAAGCATTTCATATTACTCACTTCACTTGGCATAATTCATGACTGCAGCAATCCTAGAAGAGGTTTTACGGTCTCAATTGGGATATATAGCTCATAACTTTGAATTCATACTTTACATGCAGGCCAGTGGACATAGAGAGCAATGTAAAAGCTGACATTAAGGGTGTGGGATTTAAAGCGTGTAGGCATCCAACAGATTCATCTCAACCGTGCTTAAAAACTTTTTACACCTGCTTGAAACCTGCAGTGTATCATTGACCATCTAGTTGCCACCTCATATTGAAATTTTTCCAAAGCAAAAAGGGGGAAGTATAATGACTGAGCTGTGGCACAGCATGGCAGTCGACTGACACCGCAGGACAGAAAGCGCTCACAGGTTTCCTGTTCCATTTCCTTCTCTCCCCCCGCTCATTTGCATACCCTTCCTCCCCTATCTGTCCATACCCCACTTCTCTCTCCCATACCCTCACACCTCTCCACCCTCTAAACTCTGCATATTCCCCTCACACTCTATCCCTTTTCACAACTTCATCCTTGCACCTTTCCTCTGTTGTCCCCTCCCATACCTTCCAGCTGCTCCCAATCTCACCCCCATACCCTCCAACTCCACCCACTCTCCCTCCCAGAATACTATACACGTCTTCTGAACTTTCTTTTGGAAAGAGTACAAAACAAATCAAACTGTTAGTGCAGCATTGGAGATAAGAAAACCTGGCAAAAAGAAACAAGAATGCCATAAAAAAAACCACCATGTTAGCTGGTAGTTGAGAAACTTACAGATCCCTAATGCTCTGCAAAAAAACACATTTGCTTAAGTACTTGCCTTTTGTTCTGTACTTCTTCAAGGACTTTATTCATCAATGATTTAAAGTCATATGCACACTTCCAGACCTCTGATGGAAGCAGTGATAACACGCATCGAGTTGCTCAGGTGTGAACATTACTTGGCATTACAAGAAGTTGCTTAACTGGTTGAAAATTACAGATCCAAGCTCTACCATTGAATCAGATCCTGGCGAGGATCCTGTGCACTGCTGGGATAATTTAGTTTCAGGAGCAAACAATGTGCACATTTCTGGTTCTTTAAATGTTAAATATGTATCATAAATAAAATATAACCGTAACTACAATTTATTTTAAGTGCTTAAATAGCACTCTTAAATAAGAGAAACTAGAGCACATTAATATTAAATCCTGTTTATATAAGGTAATAAGCATGATCACCAGAGGACACATAAGATCCTACATCAAATTTGCCATCAGACTCAAATTGATGCAAGACATTTTGAAGCATTGATTTCTGTCTCTTTAGCCTCAAACCAGGGGAGCTGCACTATAGCCAGACTGCCTAAATGTGCAAAGCCTCACTGCAGTAAGCTGTTTTGGGAGCCTCAGTAACGCGGCCACACTTCATAAGCCTGTGCGCAGCAGAACGCTCATTAGCGCTCTGCTAATTAATGCTTTCGCCTCACCTATCGAAGTCCTCGCAGCTCTGCCAAACATCTCCCTTGAAGGCACACAAGAGGTGTGAATTCTACTGTACGGTGTTTCTGCCGAGCATATGTTCCACAGTCAAGTCATATTAATGTTCTGATCTTTCACCGTTGTTCAAAAATATGCCGTGCTGCTTGGAGAAGAATGCGGAAAGTACAAGAAAGTACACATATTGTTGCAATCCATTTAAACATGTGATTTTCTATTTTTCTTCCTCACTTTTGCAAGTTTCACTGGCAGTGTGAAGGAGAGACTTCACCACTTCTCCCAAATTGCCAACTGCCAATTGTGTGTTAATCATTTGTTAATTGTATGCCCATGTTGGCAATCCGTAAGGGAACCAGCTGATTGGATAATGAGCCACACCTTACTGATTGAGGCCTGATTAAATACAGGTGTGGCTGCAGAGCAGGAGGAGGCTTATTTTGTCCTTGCTACTGGTTTGAATAGGCTGGTTTCTTTGTTTGGTTTTAAAGTAAATTATTGGTTTTTGTTCTTTTGGGCTCGGTTATTGGAGAAGTATCGGTCAGCTTCTCCACAGGTGGCCTGGTCACTTATATTTAGGCACTCAGCAGATGTCATCCCAAGCAACTAGCAAAGCCAAGGTACATATGTGCATATGTCAGCATAAAGCCAGGAATGACAGGTTGCATCTGGAACACGTGCCAGTCTAAATAACAAGTGCTGTACTTAACATGCAGGTGCTAGAATAAAACTATTTTTACACTTTACTATGAAAAAATAGTTTATTTTTCACATGAAAGTAGCACTAATTTTCTCTGTGGTAGCACTAATTGCTCATGATTCTGAACACAGAGCTGTTGGGTTCTATAATTAGGAGAGATGGTATCAGAGGTTCTGCAGTATAAATATTATGCCAAAATGAATGACGGTCCATACCAGTCACATTGAACACCATTTGAGATGGGTGCTTTCAGGAATAATGATCAAGTTGCAACTTTACACAGTTGTGTTCCTTAAAATGAATTCAGAGCACACATTGGGCTGTTCTGTGAAAAAAGTCCAGTAGCTCATCTTTCAGTTATATAGGTTGTAGCTTGAAGTTGTCTTAAAATTGAGCATGGTGCACACTGAAAAAACAATAAATGAACTCAGTCTCACAGCAGAAGGCTGATATAAATTTAGGTGTCCGACTCCACCCGAATGCTTTCTCTGGGTTTTATACCTCTTAGCACCACCCTAGGTGTCTTGCAGTGTTGACTAGGTTTGTCAATGGGGTGTGTAATGGTTTTACAACTTGCTTTATGATTAACTACAAAGGTGCCTCACATACACATCATTATCACGTGTCTAGATCCTCTGTTCCTGGCATGTGAAACAAGTGTCAAAAGTTGGACACCTTATATGAACAGTGGCAAGAGGCATTGGAAAGATGTCTCTGTGTGCTGCACTCTTCAGCTGGTTCTCATGAAAAACAAACACAAATGCCCAGGAAAAAAACAAAGGTTACCTAGAACATGTTTGACTCATTTGATGCAAATGAAACAATGTCAAAACTGAAGGTGACTTGCATTTATGCCATTGAACATTGACTGGCACGTGGCTCAATGCCCTGGTCGAGTATGTTGCTAAGGAGTGCCACAGCATGAAGCCTGCCTTGGAGTTGAACCCACAGCCCCTACACCACAGGCCCAGCTCTTCAGCAGTGCTACTCACAAGAGGCCACTCCAGGAGTGAAAAAAAAAAACGTTCCTTTGAATCAGCCCGCACAGAGCAGCTGTCAGAAGTGGGGAAAGTCTAACTCAATCTAATGAAAGACACAATTAGCTGAAGTGGATGAGTTAATCTGTGAGGGTCTGGGGGGAACGGGGATGGGGGGGGGGGAACCTGGGAGTTTCCCACGCGTCAAGCACGCTCTTCCTCTCTGTGACGGAGCAGGCTGGGGGCCCCGCTCAGTGGTGATGATGTTCCATTAACGGCCTCTTGTTTAAAAAGGATTACATCCTCCCGGTTGATTCACATCAGGGTTGCATTTCAAGATAATCTCCCTCCCCCGCCACCTCCTCCACCCCCTCCCCTGTGAACGGCGAGCAGCAGTCGAGCCAGTCCGTCTCGCGCTGCCGAGCGCGGTCACATGACAGCGTGGCTGAGGTGAGCCGGGAGAGAGGAAGTGGCTCAGAACAAAACCCGGGTCATTTACAGTGCCGCTGGGAGGGAGTTATACAGTCCCCCAGCACTGCTGTAAAACAGAGCCTGTAGGTCACAGTTTATGGGCCATGCGTCATTCACAGAGGCAAAATAAACTCGGAGAGCTTATATTTAAGGAACAATATGTGGCACAAACAGCCAGACCCCAACTCCCTCCACTGTTCATCTGACCCTACCTCCTTCCACTGCCTGATACACCCTAAACCCCATCCCCTCCCACTGACTGATTCCCCAGTCCAACACCCCCGAAATACACAATGCCCTTTCCTTTCAGTTACTTTTTTGCAAGCATTTTTTGTAAACATGTTTACATTTCTGACCATGTTATGTTCTGCAGCACTATTGTAATGTCTTTTAAATATCCATAAAGTCTGATATTATAATGACTGTAATGTCTTTCATTGTTCAAGCACTTGGACAATGAAGAGCCCCAGAGCCTAGGCATTGATAGACCCAACTCCATTGGGTTCAGTTGATTCAGGTTGCAGGGATAGAGACTTTTGGAAGCCAGTCAAAGTGAAGCAAATCAAAAGATAGCGTAAATTACCATTAAGTAAAGGATTAAGCACTGCACAAAAGAAGCACAGAACAGTGAGGGACAAAGGGCATCCAGAGCTGCTTTGGCAGAGGCATGAGGCACATGGTTAAAGGAATGAAGGATATGATATAGATATGCTATTGTGAAAATGTGTTCAACACCTGATCCCAAATGCAGGTTATATCTGAGGGGTGACACAAAAAAAGGGCCAGCTCCTGAAGGGGAACTCAGCTGATGCCATGGATACAGATAACATCCCAGCGTGGGCAGTTAACTCAATTTGGAGGATTTAAAGAGGAAACAACCGTGCTTCCAGTGTGAAAGACCGGCGAGGGGATTGAATGTGGATGGCTCAGCGCCTGACGTGCGGCAGAGCACTATAGCTCCCGAGCAGAATCCCTCCTGCTCTATGGCGACTCCATGTTGCTGGCCTCAGTTTGGCAGCTGTTGTCATGGTGATAATTTGTCTGTCGACTGCATGTTCTTTATGTTGATAAATACAGAGTGTACATTTGAGTTGGGTTCCCCGGCCATTTCTATGAACATTTTCAACATGTCGGGGAGGTTCTCAAACTGCAGGAATTTCACATTTCCTACTGAATGTACTGTGTGGGTCAGCAAAATTAGCAAAAAATGCATACCGACTCACCCTATGCACTTAAACGTGTTTTGCAATGATCACAAACTGCAATCCAATTTCACTGGATGCGCAGATAATGTGTAACCACTGCCTTGCAAACCTGCTGAATTTACCCTTACCTAGAAAACACAGCTGCTGATTACCATTGGCACAGTACAGCCAAATTAATCAGTGACTTCAGTCATATGGTAAATTGAGACTGCCTCTGTAGTGTTACACTGTGTCCATTTCATCGCTTTTGGTCCAGTATTTTCTAAATATCACCAGGACAACATTCAGCAGACATGCATAAAGAATTGTGCTTGGCAATTGATTAAAGTGCTGCAATTTACCTTGATGTGATTGCAAAACACAGGTCCTCTTATAATGGGCACACCAACATTTTGGTTCCAAAGTATTCAGTCTAATTTTGGGATGTGTGAGCTTTTACTTAAGTCACTACATAAGCAGATACCAAAGTGTAGGTTTTTTTTTCGCCTTCTTCCAGATTAATCACGTTGTCCTATCTTTCGCCACTTGCACACTTTTGCGTAGTTACCCATGCCTTTTCAGAATAATTCCTCAAAGTCGAATTGCATTCTGCCCACATTCGCAGATAAAAAGGGACGTTTCGTTTTGATGTATCGCATCATAAATTAATGACTCAAGTGAAGCCGAATCTGAAAGCAGGTGGTTTGAGGCAGAAGTGACGTGTTGCAGTCAGCGGTTTCACCTGCCTTCTACCGTGACACCAAGAGGATAATCATTCGGCAGCTGGTGCTTTATATTCCAGTTTGCATAAGCATACAAATCACCCAATTTGCCCTTATTTCAGTGAAAAATATTCTCTTTTAAAGAAGCACTACTGCACCCAGTAGAAAGAACAAGAGATGTGCCTCCGCTTCTGTGTAAACATCTTCAGAAGGAGGCCTTTTCAAAAATAGTTCAACTGGACACATTCCAAAAATAATAATCATTTTACTTTCTACTTTCCTGACATATTCCTTTCATATTCAAATGTCTTGAAATACCAGTGTACAGTTGTCCAAGATTTTGTTACAGGCCTTTGTCAGGATCTAAATGGAAAGTAGTAACACACCTGTGTATAATCACAACACAGGCAAGAGAGAGTTTCATAACGTCCTGTTTTCCGAGACTGTGCAAAATCAAAATGATTCTTGTGGCCAGAAAGAAAGAAGTGCAGTCAAAGAGTTGTGTGATTATGAGGAGAAGCTCTGCTTCCAGCTTGACAGTAAATTAAGAGTTTGATTTCCTGGGACAGTTGTCGCCATGCTGTGTTTTAACTTGTTCACTTAGCAGGGATACATGACTGACATTAGCCATTTTATCCCCTGCCAGCAGTGCTGATCACAAAGCAAAGGAACGTGGTGTGCATAGAACTGAAGAAGCATTCTTCCCTTGTTTGCCGGCTCTGTGAACACCAGTGATGCTGTTAGGCACACTGATTGTGTACTGTGCTAGCACGAACCTTGTTTTCTCTGGTGGTGATTCTGTTTAGCTGAGCTAATGCTGTTGAATTTTAGGTTTCTGAAAATCCTTTTGGCTTGAGCCATGCAGTTAAGGACCTTGAAAGCAGAGACAGACCAGACAGACAGACAAATCTGTGGCACTCCAAAAGATATGCTGTATTCTATGGTGATGTAAGAACGAGGCTTTGCGAACCCCATAATGAGCAGAGCTATCAGATGCTGTCGATCACTGGCCCATGTACAGTAAACCAATTACAAGGCACTGTTCTACATAGCAGAGCAATCGGGTCAAATCAGTGTCATTGACAGGGCATGATGGCTGTATCCATTTGGGGGCTCATGAACAGTCATTCTCCTATCACCTCTATTACAATCCAGACAGACAGTGCCAGGCGTCCGTATGTAATGTGCTCTGTACCCCCACTAGTTTGTTTGATCACCTCGCTACTATAAGTCTCATTCACTAACCATAACCACGAGTCGAGTACCGTAAGCCTGCTCTTAAGCTTTGCTGTTTCCTGTGTCCCTGGAAACAGTTCCCCCAGCTGAGTACTCTGGATGCATTTCGTACGGTCTACTGGGATCTGCGTCAGACTCCGAGAGTGACAGAGTGCCATACCCACCCACGGGTGACCAGGTGTCTTGCCAGCTCACCATCAGAGCTGTGGGTGCGGATGGCGTAGAGTAACTGTAGCGGTAGTAGCACTAGCACAGACATATTAGCATACTCTGCCTAAGGGACCAGGACTGTATTCTGTAAGCATAATGCACTATCTCATGTCTGCCCCATTTTGAACAGGCTCATTAACATGAATGTGAAGTGAAAAGGCTTAAAATTATAGGAGTAAAAAGTGGCACACATCACACACAAGCACTGAAAACTCTGGTGAGGGTAGTGTGTGGCTTCACAAGACACCTAGGTAGAAACACCATGTTTTTTTTAGCTACTCACTGATCTGAACAAATCTTAGCAAAATGTCTCTACCTATCAACTGTGACTCCACTATCACTTAAGTATGTGTAAGTGTGTGTCTGTGTGTGTGCGTGTGTGGTCGCACAGTGCTCCCCGTGAACACTGGATTCAGCTCTAGCTCAGTGTGAGGGATAATGCCAGTTACATGAACTGGAAAAATGCTGGGTGAAATTACAGCTACTGCAATTACAGCAATTTTTGTTCTCGGGGAAAACAGCTGTAGACTCCTGATTAAACAGCTCCCCCAGCTGATAACTCTGGCTGCGTTTGGTAGGTTCCCCCGGGATCTGCATCACACTCCAAGAGTGGCTGAGTGAAACACCTGACATTATATATTTGAGACATTTCAGTTCAGTTCAGTTCAGTTCAGTTCAGTTCAGTTTGAGACACTCAGAGTCAACATGGAGGAAGAATGTAAACTGGCACAGTCATCGATATTGGAATGATTTATTGTACATTTCAAAACTGCAAGCTAGGCTAAAGGAGACCACGCCAGGTTCCCTCTCTCCCTATGCAAAGCCCTGCTATGATTCTGGCCTTTACCCTCAATGTGTAGCAGCCAATACAATCTATGATGAGCCAGATATAAGCTTAACAACCTTCATAGAAGCACAGATGTATGGTATGTTTTTGTATGATGTAGAACCGTATTGGATCTGGTCAGCCCTACACCATTTGCATGCTAACACATTTTCGCTCTGAATGTGATTTGGTTTCGCACCACGAGCAGCTGAAATATGCAGTTTGCTTGAATAATCGTCACTGGTAGCAAGCCAGTTTTACTGAGGGATGTTTATATGGTCGTGCAGGGTATTCCTCAAAAATATGGCCATTATCCACTGACGACATTAAAATGCTATTGAAACATGAACTACTGTCCAGGTGGTCCTTCCTACATTTAAATATGCTGAATGCATGTTTAGTACATTCAAATATACTTTATATATAGTGTATATTTACATACTTTATATAAGCATGTATTATACTAAAGAAAGATACATTTTATAAAGTATATATACCTCAGTATTTAATTAAATAATAAAATAGTACTTTATTATTTAGTTCATTTTAAATAAATCATGCTTTTGTTGTACAGTGGCAGAATGTAGAGCAATTACTAACCGGCGAACAGCACAGTGGCAAATCAGGGTAGAGACTTAGCCCAATGATACAACAGCAGGGCCCACCTGGGAATGAAACTGAAAATCTTTCAGTTACAAAGCCTGCTCCTTACCTACCATGGCTTAGGTCAGTGTTTCCCAACCCTACTCCTGGTGGCACACCGTCCTGCATATCTTCTAGCTATCCTTGCTGCTTGATTAAATCAGGTGTGCTCAGCTAATCAAACGTGCCACTGATGAGTTCAGTCAGGTAGGTAGAGCAAGGATAGATAGAAGATATGCAGGACAGTGTGCTGCCAGGAGTAGGGCTGGGAAACACTGGTGTAGGTGATTTTGGTACAAGTTGTTAGGTACCATATTCATTGAAAACTCTGTGGGAATGGCCTTAGGCCTTGCAATTCATTCTCACTGATAAGTTGTACCCCAGAGTACCTTCATGAAGGCATGGCATGTTACTCACAGCAAAGAATTCAAAGTGCTCACAAAAATTATGAAGTGTACCTATGTAAAACCACTGTAACCTCTTAACATCCATCAGGCAATCCCTACACAGGTAACTAAACCTAAACAAACCATCCACGACTATAAAACCCCTACAACCATATCACAAGCAACCTTCACACTTTGATTGTATGGAAATTCATATCTATTGAATATCCATATTATTTCTTTCAATCAGAGCTGTGACTCTAATTAAATCTGTCACAAACAGAATCCCTGCATGATCTAATCTGTATCTTATTAATTTATTGCCACTGCAGACACTGAAGACATGCCAGGCTAGGCGAAAATTGCACTCTTGTTGCTGCATTTTATGGCCTGCCACATCAATTCTCTTCAAATTCGCAGCTCTGTGGAAGTATTCTCAAGTCATTAGGGAGTCCTCATTGCTGCACCCAACTTTTTGCCATTTTATGAGCAACTTTATGATCTATAACAAATGACTTTATGACCGATTCTAACAGTCAGCCCACGGTTTACTGTTATTCTTAGAGCTGTCCCACACTTAAGCAGTATTTTTATACATCTCTTCATCACCTGTCAAGTGTTGCGCAATGATGAGTTTATGTTCTGTAATGTTAACTATTTATTCCTATGGAGGAGATGCAATATGGGTTGATGTGAGGGATACTGATAACCAGGAACATGTATTGAAACTACTTAGTGACTTTTGTTCAGACAACTCTTATTTTGATCTTTACCCATAACTAATGAATTCTGTACTCAGTCACTGGGGGTGAAATTTCCCCAACCCCCCCGGCATTACAGATATTTTAAATATGGTCCAGATAGTCAGCTCTGAGCGCTTTTCATTGAAGGGTCTGTCTCTTGCATTGTTTAAGCAGTAAGTGTTCTTACTTGCTGGCTCCTTATGAATGTTCTTGAAAGGGAGTAGTCCAAAACAGAGCATCCATTGCAAGCACAGCAAAGCGGGCAGCACCGGTGCCTGCTGTTACCAGCTGTAAACTCCCAGACAAGGAAGTGCAGAGGAGGAAAGAACATGGGAGCTGATTATCTGCTCATAATATAAACTATCTATGATGGCGTAGTTTGGCTACATTCATTTAAGGATGTCGTCACCCACTATATCAGGGATAAGGGAACTGGAGGACCATTTAACCCTTTATCCATACTGAACCAGACCAAGTCCCTTTCATTTGCTGTGCAATGCCATGTAGTGAGGAATGACTCTGGAAGGGAACCAACCTGCAGTGTGCTTGCAACTGATTGGACGGCATTGTATACAAGCTTGTTCCGATGTGATTATCCGATGCCAAACCTCCTGATGGAGCAAGTACAGGTGAAATTTAAACTCTGGAAATGGCTGGAAATGTTATCCTCACACAACAAACCAGGTGAGTCAGACTGTGAAGAGATCCAGAGTCTTCCAACAAAGACAAAAACTGTTTCTTATTATTCTAGAGCACAACTCCAGCAACTACACAGAAACCTTACATAATCTGAAGTGGCATTGAAAATACAATACAATATTTCTGATATTGTCTGGCAGAGCTTTCAAGGGTCACCAAACCTTTATTCTGGTCCATTTTGCTTGAGATGAGAGGTCACAGTCCCTGGTCTTTTACATGCATTATTTGTAAAGTACACATTCACAATCAGTTACCAAAATGCAAACTACTTGAAATGATAAACTTCTGTAGACAACGGCACTGTGGTTATGCGCACACACACACCCACACACACACACACACACACACACACACACAGAGCGTTCCTGAAAACCCCTTTCATGAACCAAATTATTGGGTATTGACTCATATCTTTCCTAACTCAATGGCATAACTGGGTGAGGTTCTCAACCAAAGGCTGGAAGTCAGTTTTTAACAAAAAGTACTATATAAGTATGTGTTGGTGCTCACTCAAAGAGATCACCAAATGCCAGTGCTGTTTTCTAGAAAAAGTGACAAAAAAGGTCTGATAGGACATTCCATCCTATACCTCAATAGTACTTCTGACCCGTACCTGAATCTTCCCTTATCTGAAACCACCACAATCCCCTCGTCAAGGAGGTCACATTAAATCGCCAATCCCCCATTTAAGCCCTGACCCCATGAAACAGACAGTCTGAACCACATAAAACTACAAATATGGGTCCTCTTTCTCCAATAACAAATGACAAACTGTTTACAATGTTGACTTTTGACGTGTAACTGGAATTGAATGCTGTAGTTTTTGGGAGGGTTTAATGTAAGTTAAAGGAGACCACACACACTCACCTACAGGTTCCTTGGGTTGACTGTCTCACCGTCAGTGAGCTAACATGCGAAAACGTTCAGCAGTCAACACAAACATACTACCAATTTGGTTTTATAATTGTGCATTCCTGCTGCTTTCAGGCTACACCTTGTTAATGTTTTTGTTATTGTGCTAATAACCACAATGATGAGCTGTTAAGAACTGTTAGAGATATCTGAATTGATAGTTTGTGGGTTTTCTTCATTTGTATAATTACTTTAAGGAAGTTACCCACTAAATCGAGAACATGAGAGTGCTCAATTTTTTACAAAGCAAAAAAGCAGTAATCTGCAACTTTTAATGCCTCTCTTAGTAACCCCCCATTAGCATTAGCTACGAGGCTGTATGTATCTGAACAAGTCAGCGTTTATTCCCTGGTGAGAGCCAGGCAATAAATGCAGACGGATGCTTCTGGCGACCTTGCAGGTGAAAAGGTTCATGACTTTCACCGCACTTACAGATTCCTGGCATTGAAAATCCTCTGACAATAATTGGCATAATTATTTCGGTTAACTACTGTACAAGGTGGATGTCCATCAAACAATCACCATGTCAGGATGTTCCTGGCAACACCAAGTTAACCCTTTCAGCACCTTTCTTGAGGGGTGTCTGAACGCTCGATTTAGGTGCCAACAGCCATCAGGCTATGCAACAGCGCCAGAGACCCCCAGCCAATGCCTCTTCCATAGTTGCCACCCCCAACCTGCCATGCCACTTTTGCACTACATGTTAATACTTGAAACTGTTTCTGCTCATTTTACTGTTCACTATACCTTTTTTGCACTACATGTACAGTTGTTTGCTTAATTGTTGTTCTATTGTATTTTTTTATTAGATTGTTATCTGTACTCCTTCGCCTGTCTTTTCTGCTGCTGTCAACACCGAAATTTCAACCGCCTGGGGATCAGTAAAGTGCTATCTTATCTTATCTCATCTTAAATGTGTTAAAACACATTCTGTCTCTCTCATTAGCTCCCCGTATGTGTATATTTACAGACACACACACACACTCACACACACACACTCACACACACACACAAACACCATTTTTCCTTGCTGACAAAGTGTACAGCGCTGCACAGCTTTCTTATCTGTATTTCCGTTTCCCCAGCATTGCCATGCCTTTAAAGAGGCACACCACACACAGCTTCTCTACTCAGGCCTTTCAGTGTGGGGAAAAAACACCCCCCTGACATCGCCGTCCTTCAGCCCCACTCAGCACAAGATGTCTCGGAGAGAAAACAAAGCCAGTGCGATGGGCGTTCGTTTATTCCCAACCAGGAGCTCTAGTCACAAAATAATGGGGTTGCGTTTATCGGAACGCTACAGATCCTGGGCAGAAAACATGACTGTGACGCCAGTGCAGGCCACAGCTCTCAGCTGTGATATTATTAATCATTACAAATACATTCCCACTGCCCGTTTGTTAGATGTCATCAGCTTTCCACTCGTCAGGACTCACAGGGCCGAATTTATCACAGAGGTATCGCCAACAGAGTCATTTATAGTGGGTTCGGAGGCGGCCTAAATCAAACCACTGCAATCTAGTTACTAAGAATTATTCACCACACGCGAACACCCAAACTATTATTAAATCAAAACGACCGCACGAGAGAGAGAAAGAGGCGAGGGGATGTGTTATTCATGAGCTCGTTGCGTGAAGGATATTGGTCATTTGCTCGGCGGGGGCTGCGCCCGGACGGCGGTAATGACAACTGTTAACCGCAGCTCGCCCCTCCGCTAATGTTTGCAAATGGATTGATATGCATGAGTTAACAGCTCCTGAGGAAGGTCAATAAATTAAGGGAAGATGAACCTGAGAGGGCTAATTAGTTTTTGTTCCAACAAATTAATTAACCGGATTCACTCACGGCATGGCTGTCCTGTTCTGTGCAGTCATTGTTTGGCATGCACAGTACTGAGTCAGTCTGCACTAAACTTTCGAGATACCACTCTTGATATATACGGTATTTTAACTGTGGGGCATACTTGGGAAGGGGGCAAGAAGGAATTGCAGGGAGGGATGGGGGTGCCTGTGAGTTACTGAGATGATGATGTCAGGGAGATGTTTCTATCCTCTGGCATCTGCATCCAGGTGCGCTCTGGGAGTGTAGAAAATAGACTCAGTTAGCATGCACGCATATCGGAGGATTGCATTAGCTGCATCCTGCGTTCTTGTGCGAGTGCAGCTGTTGCTGTGAGTCGAACTACTTGGGGGAGGGTGGAACTTTAAAGGTTTGACTGCCATTGAGGGTAAATGGAACCCAAAGCAATACCATAGCCAGCCCAAAAGGCAGAATGCTAAGGGGACCTAGCTTCGCTTTGAGCTCAGGCTGAGCCTTACAGCATGGGTTCAAAACTGGCTGTGTCACTTTCTGCTTATGCCTGGGATCCCACAATGGCAGTGCAAACTGGCTTCTGTCAGTTACATGGGGGTGGGTTGGCTAGGGTTTCTACACCTCATTAGTGCATCAGTCACCCTGTGATTCGTCAGGCACCTTGGTAGACGCCAGTGAAGAAGCACCTATCCTCCAGTGAGCACCCACACGAAAAATAAGTGTTGCGTGCAAGAGCATTGGAGGCTTGTGTTTGTCTTTTCAAAGCTCCTGTGTCACTGCAGAGGTTACCATGGTGAGACAAGCCTAGCACACAGTTGCTGATTCCAAACATGTCCAATACATAAGGGGAAATGGGCAAAAAAAAAGTTTGAGTGCCATAGTTAAAACAGACCCAAAGCAGTACCACAGCCAGCCCATTAACCCATATCTGGTGACCCAGGAGGCAGAGAGGGGTGGGAAAATAAGCCTTGAGGCTGATTATGGAGGTAATCTAAACCTGGAACTCAGAGCACCAACAAGGGGACACTTCCCCATCACTCGTGGCACCCCCTTTTTTCTGACACATTCAGGGTGTGGAATCGGGGTGTGGAACGAGAGGTGTTAATGAAGATCGAGCCGCTGCTGGCGCTGTGCCAGCCTGGCATGTAGGCTGCAAAATGGTCATGTTAAACTAACAGGAGACAATTTAATGCACTGGCGCTCTCAGTCTCTAATAGTCAAACACAACATGTTAGCTACTCCTTGAAAAAGGATTTTTTTTTTTCTTCTTCAGCACTTCTTCCCAGTCAGGGAAGCATGACAGTGACTTTCAGGAAAGGACATCTATTATAATGTGTTAATAAAAGGAAATTAACTGAACGTACTTTTTGAAGCCTGTTAAAACAACATATGCAATATTCAGCAGAGAAGGGTAGCGTCTGTAGATGTAGTTCTGTACAATTGGTGAGACAGGAGGACTCACTTAGCTGACGAAGGCCTGCCAGGTCAAAATGCCAAGGCAGCACACCACCATTTTTAAATATAATTCTAATGTGATTGATTTTAGTTTCAAGTGTATGAATCCTGGAAAGGGAGGTAATTCCTCATTTGCATAGCTGGCCCATGGATCCTGGGAGGAAACAGGAGCAAGGATCTCTGTAGCCAGAGGATATAGAGCATGACTTTGTGGCCAGGTTCAGGCGAGAGCCAGAGAATCTGTAACCGTTTGACTGTCACCTGAAAGACAGCACCCTCTACAGCAGTGCTCCAGTCACTACACTGGTTCCTACTTGGTCCAATGCAAAGTGCCCCCTCCCCCCCACCTCAACACACACAACAACCTGGTGTTCAAGGGTTTTCTCCCACCTGAGTTTACTCCAATCCCAGATGTAGACAGCTTCACTGGTTACATAAAGAACCAGTCATAGGGTGGCGTTGCTGTCATCCATGAACGCATCTGGCTGATTCTTTTAAGAGTATGTTAATCATTACTCTTATCCCATCCGCAGTCTGGTTTAGATGCTACCCCCTCCGCTTCCCTCCCCACGCTGCCGACCCCCCACGGAGCGCCGTCGCTGAAATGCCATGCTGTGATTTGTCAGCTGTGCGCTTAAATGACTGCTATTTCGTGCCTTAACTGCATGTCTCACTTCTACGCCAACTGGAGCATTGACGCCAGCCAGCAGGGAACTGTCCTCCCCGATTTGTTTGAATCACACGCTCTGTGGAGTGCCTCTGTCCTCTGCAAAGCCTTGTACACCCACCGAGCCCCCTCCACCCCACTCACACACAGACACACACACATATACATGCGCACACACACACACACACACACACATGTATGCACACTTGTATTTACACACACACATGCCACGCGCACACACACCCATACGGCACCTACAGAAACAAAGCTTTCTAAAAAATGAGTAAGCCTGAGCTCACCTCTGTAGGTGCTCTGTTGTTCAAACGTGCTGACTCACTTCCTCCACGAAAACAACGCCGTGGTTTCTGCCTGCCTTAAGGTGGTGGTGGGGGGGGGATGTTGGAGGCTCTCACATTGAGGAGCGATGAAGCAGCCTGGCCTGGTTTGAGATGGCTGTTGTCATCAATGTGGACATCTCCAAAGGGGCCGAGAACAAACAAGTCATCAGGGCCACAGCAGGAATGCCTTGATAACAGCCGGGCTGAGAGCACGACATGACCCAAATGACACAACAGGTGTCGCATCACCATCTCAGTCACCTGGCATCTTGTATTCTATGAAAAGAATGAATGCAGACACAGAAAGTGAAGATGTGAGCCATAACAAGCCACTTCCCTTTCTGAGTTAGCAAATCTTTTTCATCTGATTACCAAATAGGACATCACTAAAGTGCCGGAGTGGTAAGAGAACAGGAATTTTAGTCAGAAGGTTGCAGGTTCAAACCTCAAGTTAGACATTGCAGTTGTACCCCTCAAACAAGCTACTTACCTGACCTTTAACAGTAAACATCTGGATTGTGTGTAAAATGTAAGCAAATAAATAGCGTGCAAGTCAGTAGCGGTGGGCTAACATCTTCACATGAAAGGGTGACAAGAGTAAGAGCAAGTGTAAGAGTATCTTTCTCTGTTATCAGATTTCACATTTCACCCTTTAAATGCTGCTAGTTGTTTCCTTTGTCACATTTGTTTCGTTTCTCCGTTCTCGTGAAGTCTTCAAATGCTGTTAATATGAGATATAGAACATATGGAAGGAGAACAACAGTCGGAAAGAGCCTAGTTTCGGTTTGTGTGCGCAAAGAAGCAAAAGAGAGTTTATTAATCACGTAACGACTTTTAGGAGGTAAATATCTTAGGGGAAGACAGCTTTGCAGTAAGTCTCGCGTCACTGCGAGAACAGGAGACTTTGCTGTTTGATTTAGATCCCCAAAAGCAGCCAAGCTGCGTGCTGTGAATGCGAAAACATTCCCGGCAGCACCTTTCAAACCCTCCGCATCTACCGAGGTCGCATACCTAATGACTAATTCCCAGATGAAAAATCCTCTGGGGCTCATTCACTGTACCGTAAATCTGCGCGCGCCGCCTTCGCCGTCCCCCCTTCTTGACATTACCGTCATTGTCATCGCTCAGAGGAGCTGCGGGTGAAAACCACCCTGCGTGACTGAATCGCATGAGCGTCTTTAATTAATGTGGCACCCTTTAGTCGACGTAACGCGAGCATACATGGCGCCAGATGGAGTCCAAGTTTTATCTGTATCTTTATTGGATTTTTTCACGCTATTTTTTTTTTTTTTTTTGTAATAGACCAACCGTAAGACTTTGAACGCAAGCTATACTGCCCACACATTCTCACCGAGACCCCACACACTTGATGATTCTGCCTCGAGTGAGTTTGAAAAGAGGCAGAATACTTTTTGTGTTTTGATGGTTTGTTAACCAGCTACGATACAGAAAGCTAGATGAGCGTTTGGAGAAGGAAAAATCCCACTGGTACATGTTCCAACAGCATATAAGGGGGACTACTATGGGGTATTACTATGTACAGTTAGATAAGTATATGTAGGTCGGAAATGGAGAGGCACGATAGATGTCCATTTTCAGGTTCATTTCCCAGGTGGGGCATTGTTATTGCTCTTAATATGGTAGAATACTTATTTCCCTCAGAATAAAATAATAAACTGTGTAATTAATTAATATTAATATGTAATATTGCAAGCTCAGTCTGCTAAGCAAATAAATTGTCTAATCATGAATGGGTGGAAGGATGGATTGTTGGGTTGGTGGATCAATAAAGAAACAGATTTACGATGAAATGGCTTGTCCAGTTAAGGCTATTTCGACTACAGCCAAGACAGTGTTCAAAAGGGACTGTGCGTTCACCTAAAGGCAGGTGCTGAAATGATTCAGTGTTTCTGGGAATCTTCTCGTCTCCCGGCGACACTCTGTCAAGGACAAGGCCTGGTTTTGTTGTGAATTTTCATGCGCGACAACATGTCTGTTGTTACGCCTTCCATCAGCAGAACATTCAGGTACAAACAAAGCGTCTGCTTTAATATGATAATCCGCGGAATACCTGCTGTAGTACAAACAAGCGCAAATCTGTCACGGTCACAAACGTTTCGCGAGACGGCGCATCACTTCTCAAAGGTTCGGGTGCAAACTGTAAACACAAAGGTGACAGTAAACAATGAGTGGTGTGAGAAATTTTATGTGTGCAGAGGACAAAAAAGGCAAGGAGCTCCGTTTTAGAACTGTTATTGATGTTAACTGTTACTTGCAATTTGTTCGGTGACACTCATTATTTTTTAACCGTGTCCGGCCAATACTGCAGCTACAAGTTATACGTCCTGACAGCCATTTCTGACTGATCTGTGTGAAGACCCTCATGTTTGGAGGCTATTTGTGGCATTTTATTTTGACTTGTGAATGCAGTGCCTAAGGACGTTATTTTCAAAGGGCATCCTGAAAATTTACACAGCAGAGCGCTAAGGGGGACAGTGCTTGCGCGTTCTTGCACGTGCGTTCTAAATCTACAGAACAAGGAGGAATCAATCATGCTGGTTGTCATTTATCCTCAGCTAAAAAAGAGGCGAATTATTATTATGTAGGCGACACTACGTGTAGCGCACACTGCCCGTTAACATATCCTTTCGCATATTAAGAGGGAGTCTTCAGATGTGCAAGTCTGTGGTAACAGGCATAATTCTCCATGATTAGCGTATAGAAGCGTAGGCCTTCATGTGTCGCCTCTCAGTTGCGATATCATGTTGAGAGGATGCTGGGACAATTTCACCAATCACCCTTGAGAGACAGCCATTCACCCTGGGCTCCGATGCGCCAGCAGTACCCCCCTTATTATCATGTCATTTAGCAGACGACTGAACCCAGATTGGCTTACTGTACTTCATATAGATTCTATACACACGTCACTGCGCACAGGAGAACTTGAACGACAGCAGGCGGCTACGGCAGATTATTCAAAGGCAATGCATGCGCGATTATTCAATGCGCCGTGCGATAATAAAAGCAAAGATCAAGTCCTAAAAGTAAGAATGTGGTGCATCATTCACTCCTCCTGCACATCAGGTGCGTGCTGCATGACAAAATGCCCTTCTGAGCTGAATGCAAGCAAACCCCGCAAAAGATCGATTTTTTTATTTTAATTGTGGTCACACTCTTGTCATTCCTGATAGTGGATGTAGACAGATGATTAAGGCGCTCCTTTGCAATCAACTGCGGACATAAATATTTGATGTCGAGGTAAAAGCAGCTCTGATTCCTGGTAAACTTGTCAGTTTTACAGGAGTAATACACAGGGGACCATACCTGCTATAATAAATTAAAATAAATAAATAAACTGATAGATGAATCAATGTAGAAATAAATCTGATATTGGACGGACAAAAGGCAGAAATGTGGAAACAAATAAAAAGATACATTCATCAATATTTCAGTCATGTATTTTTCCCACTTATCTGTGTGACATTAATTAATGTGTATTTATTTGTTGTGCCTTTCCATTACTGTGTCATGCAAATGAGATGCAAATAAGCTGTCAATCAAACCCTGAAGGGTGGGCGCCAAAAGATAACTCACAGCATGAGTTTATATTAAGCACACCTGGAAATGGAATGCCACATATGGGATACATTTTTTTAATATAATCTATTTACCTTTTCACCTTCATTTCTATGCTGCCTTGGGTGTTCTTACTGACTGGAGAGCAGAATCCTGCCCCAAAATAAATGTACAATTTAACTGGAATTAGGTTGAAAGGCACTGGTGTAAATATCGACGGCGCAACCAGTGCAGTGCATCGGGGCCCAGAAGCTGTCAGGGGCCCATGTAGGAAGGCGATTTTTTGCTGCTTTACTATTGTAAGTGGGCCCTCTCGCACATTGACCGTTTCATGCAGTCTTCAAAGTAACCATTCAATGATATCACTAAAATTATTTGTAATTCCCACCTAGTGTATACCACTTATGGTTTTGAGTCACAGCCTATTGTCTGTATTTTTGTCTGCTTTGCAATCGTCTGGAGTGGTTGTGTGTGTGTGTCCATGCGTGTGTGTGCACACGAGTGGGCGGGGGGGAATGTGGTGGCAAGAAAAGATATTTGCACCGGGACCAATCACAATTATGTTATGCCACAGATGAAAGGATGTCTGTTTTGGATACAGCCAATCGGAGGACTCTGAAATTCATTCTCTCTCCAAAGTATAATATGTGTTTGTGTACATTGCTCTCCATGGTACATTTAGCTCTGTCAGATCTTGGCAGTGAAAACAGATATGGATCCAGACATGCGGGTGCATTTGTATCTCCTGGTTAGGTCATAAGCACGTGATGTAGGAGCCGCCACGTCTTTGGCAGCGCGAGCCAGGTCGCTTGCCGACAGCCAGGCCTCACTAACATCACCCACACCTGGTAGAGGAAGTGATCATTTTTGCACCTGTACCTACTGGCCCAAGGCCATGTAGACTCATTCAACTCCAACTAATTCCCTGGAATCCCTGGACTGTGTCTAAAGGCAAAAAAACCAAAATGCTTCCTTTACATTACATTTGCTGAGCAGATGCCCACGTCCAGACGTGCTGATATAACTTACAGTTGTATACGCTGTCCATTCATCTCGGCATATGTCTCCTGAGACAATCCGGGTGAAGATTGCAGGGATACGACAGCAGTGCCCCACCAGGGAATCGTACCAGCAACTTTTGGGTTAGGAGCCCTGCTCCTTACCACTGCTGTCATATTGCTGCTTGTGTTTCTAAGGAATAGATTTATTCACAATATTGGGAAAAAAAAACACAGACTGTGATTCACGTCTCTAGCAGCACCCCATCCACACATTACTCAGCGTGTCACACCGCTCAGCTTAACCCATTTCCTTTAATAGCCAATGCTATGTTAACAAAATGTACAAAGCGCTCAGCTTAGTTCACTTCCTGACGCCGTCCCCGCCACTCTCCCCCGGCTCTTTGACATACGTGTGCGCTCAGCTGAGTAAATGCTGCTGTCAGCGAGTCACGCTGCCGCCGCCGACTGTGTCCCCACACCTCCACGCAGTGTCCGTTTGAACAGGGAAGGAAATGTACTGTATAGCGGAGCACACACTGTACTGTAGAGAACACACACAATGTGGTCTTTTTATATGTCATTAAAGTGATCATTTTGATTGTGAAGTTTACTTGTGGTCACCGCAGTGCAGTCTGAAAGGAGCAGTTTAACTCCTGGGGGGTGTTAATGGCCTTTGGCTTCGCCCTCAGGCCTGTGTCACCACCCCGAGGCGTATGTGCGCGTATGGAGTGGAGTACGCAGGTGGTTTACTCCCTGCTTGTACCATGGCTTGTGTAAGGTGGGAGTGGGAGACGGCTGACAACACATGGACCGTGGCACACCAAATAAGGGACTTTTGCTCAAGTAAGCATTCTTGGGCCATAAACGACAGCCACCCGGCGGAGGAATGTGTCCCCGCTCCTCCACACCAAGGAACTGTATGACAGGGTGGTTCACCAGGGGGTAGGGAGAGTCAGAGGACACGGGATCTTGATGACCCCAAATCCTTCAGGGACCCTCCCTCCTGACCAGTGGTGAAATCCCAATCCTCAGCTATCAACTATTATTTCTGTACATTCTGTTCAGTTCAAGGTACACATGTCTTGTTTGGTCTCATTTTGATCCATACAATGCGGGTAGCAAAGGGGTAATAGTCCTATAACAGTAGGGGGTCTCCTAACCATTATTCCGAAAATTGGCTCTAAAAGGATGGACAACAATGCACATGCCCCAGATAATGGGACAAGAATAAACACTGGCACCAAACAATAACCAGATAAGGACAAAACCTATGGGGGCCCTGTCCATGACCCCATCTCACGTGCTGATCAACTCTTTGAGGTTCGGGTATATAAAGGGAAAGATTTGTGCACTCAAGGAGCACCGTCAGCACGGACTCCTGCGCACTAAGCGTACAGCCATGTGACTCTGTATAAGGAGCCCCATCAGCACGGACTCCTGCGCATTAAGCATATAGCCATGTGACTCCGTATAGGGAGCACCGTCAGCACAGACTCCTGCACATTAAGCGCATAGCCACGGAGCACCGTCAGCACGGACTCCTGCGCACCAAGCGTATAGCCACGTGACTCCGCATAGGTAGGCTTTGCGTATTTATCATCATTTGCACTATACCATACTGCTTGCTGTAATTGGAGTTTCTAACTGATTGGGACAAATCGGATTAATAAAGATATTAGCCTTAACCTTTGTTAGTGATTTCTCATTTGACCATTTCTGACGATGCACGTAGCAGGATTTGAGGTTTTTCTGTAAGTTCTTGCCGTACCGCTTGAAACTCATTGTACTTACGCTCAGTCAGTCTTAAGTATTGCACTATTCTGACGAGACTGCAGTCCCTAGATGGGCCGCCTAAATGGCAGGGAGTTATATTAAATGTGCTGGTACAGTATCCTATGTTGTAGACGATGTAGCCTGATCGCCTACAAGGCAAAGCGAACTGAGAATTCCTGGGTTGATAAGTAGAATTGGGAATTGGGGAACTAAAACATAGGTTGGCATAAAGTGGAGTCAGATTTTACTTATTTGACTGGCAGATTTTAACATCATCACTTTCAAAGATGCAACGCACGCATCTGCCTTCAACAGCCACCACTTCCCTCATTGGTTGTGACTGGCTGTCCTACACTTGGATTAATGCTCGATTCTGATTGGCTGATGATCATTTGCATATATTACAAGAGTCGCAAAATGATCCCCTGTACGTTTGAATTAAGCTCAACTGCACCAGCCTTCCTCCAAAGGCTACTTCACTGCGTAGCAGTGTGCTTAATGATGCAGTGATGTGTCCGCCTGGTTCCTATTTTAACAGAGATGACAAGCATCAGGACCAAATGGACTCCTGTCTCTGAGGTACATGCAAGCTCTGACAAAAAAAGAGATTGAAATAGGCAATATTCTTGATCGATACCCTGGAGATTTCATTACATATGTTCCCTGTCAATCTGTGTTACTATGCGGGATCAAATGTTCCTTTCTTTTTATCAGTCAAACCTCTCATTTCATCTATGACTGTAAGGGATATTGTATCTAGGCATATTCATGGATTATACCACATACACCTTTGAAATTATTCCTCATTCACCTGTGCCAACTACCGCACTCACATTCTGAGTGTTGTCCATCTCTTATACAGGCTATATTAAGCAGGGCTGTAATGGCCTTGCGTTATGTGACAGCCTGGACAATGAGTTGCACACATCGATACTTCTGGGAGGGCAGTGATTCGCAGACTGACTGCATAACAAAATGAAGCATTTTAAGCTTCATACCTCAGCTGTGACACCTTTATCCCTTGTCACTGTTCTGCTGTTGAGGGCTTACCGCGCCACACACCATTTCATCAAGCGTTAGCGCTTCGTCAAGCGTCTTTATGTCTTTGCTCCTGCCTTCAACGTGCCTCGTATCGATTTTGCGTTTTAAGGACAGGCAAGGTGATGGATGGGAAAGAGAGGGCTTCTGTCTGCGCCTCCATTGACGAATAGCGGAGGGTGCAAGGGGGAGGCATAACTCTTGACGGCTTGTTTCCCGCTAACAGAGCCGTCATGTCAGAGATTTCCCCGCGTCCCCTGTGCATGTCTCCTGAGGCTTGAGGGTTCATATATCAAGGCCAGATCAACAAACAACGTGTAATTTGATTAGGGAGAGAACTATAAGGAGGGCAGTGCCTTCGAAATGCAGAAATGAGTCAATATTCTATAAATATTAGATGGTGGGTAATATGCAGCGTGGCATTTGGGAGGGCGAGCTCGGAAACTGAATATAGTTAGCAAAGCAGGTGAGCAAGGAAAGGACGTTTAGCGTAACCGATGCTGGATGTTGAGGCTGAAGCGTCAAGGTCAGGCAAGGTCAGCAAGCGGTATGGGACCTCCAGTGGCAACGTTTAGCTATTGTAACTGTAACTGAAGCATGACGTTGTCAGAGCTCTTACGCTAAAGTCCAGCATCACATCATTATTACATTAGGTTAACTTAGCAGACGCCCTTATCTGGAGCAACATTCAGCACTGGCAGTTCTTATGTGATATCCCTTTCTGCAGCTTGATACTGAGGGAGGGAATTCAGGTTAGATACGTCACCTATTTCCACCTTGAGTGGAAATGCCTAGAGTATTTCTGTAACTCCTTCAGCACACATTTGAAATCAAGTAGCTTTGCTCGGAAGTGGGGCAAGCTGCCATTGTTTCCACATTGGCCAGTGCAGCTGGAACTGTTGCCAGCCCCTCCAATGGGCAAGCAGGCAGCCAGTGGCAGCTCCGGTTTGCACATGGTGTCTTCACAGGCCAGAATTCGTGTCAGTCGGATTAAAGGGAAACCATTAATTAAAATTTCTCTTCTTTTTGCTACCGCTCGTTAAAAAGACACCTTTGATCTCCCAGGCAGGAGGAATAAATCTGATTGGATGTGAGACACCGTGAGTATTTCAATTACCAAAAAAGAGAAGCACGCGGCATGCACAGCAACACAACCCGTTACTATGCCAGGAGCCAACTTGAAAAAAATATCTGCTAAAGGAAGGGCCTGCAGGGAACCCACTGACGAAATGATCTAATTCGGATGGTGTTTATGCAGCCCGCTCTCCAAAGTCTGTAATGTGCGTTTAGCAGGATCCAACTCGCCCCCAACCACAGCTCCGGGAACTACAGCGAGGTCGAGCTCGAATGATTTCAAAAACCTCTAGGTTTATGTAATGCAGATCCCTGATTGAGTCTAACAAGCTCCCAGTGGCTGGTTGAATAAATGAACACCACTCTGGAAGGTCGCATGCAAGATACGGGTTTAAGTATTTGCTTAAATATTTCAAAGCCGCTTAAATTATTTGCGAGTGAGCCTGAGCTTCCATCGCACACCAGCGCAGGATCTCACTCTCCCACAGAGTTACTGCCTACGCCACTGCCAACACTGTATAGACCAACATTATAATTCACTTAATTCAACCAAAGTGAAAAAAAAGGAAAAACACAAACAAATTGAAATGAGAACCCAAAGCTGCTATAAGCGGAGTAGTTTTTGTCATTGCTCTTCATTGTCCAGCTCGAATATCAGTAGCATGATTTTGGAGCTTGTAAATTAAAGGGTCTTTATTAAACGGTAAACTTCTGTCGGAGAAACATGCAAGGATCGATTCAGGGGCAGGCATGCGTTCCTTGAAAAGATACCATCTGGGATGCTCTATGGGGAACCTTGAAAAAAATTGAACAGTTTTTTTCAATGGAAACACGAGAATGTTCAGCTCAATTTTCGCACAGATGTCAAGGAGAAGACGGTTGCATATTTGAAAGAGCCTCTCATGGCATCAGATCCATAATATTGACGTTTGAGTCGGTCGACCTTCATCAGAGTAAATGATCTTCCAGACTACCCAGCATTTAAATAACACAGATGCTTGTGAAATCAATCAGTGGACAGGTAGCGTAATTGTCAATACATAGTCACTGTCACATCAATTACAACAGCAGAATGCCACATTCTCATAAGCTGACTTGTTTATGTGAAGGGATTTGCAAAACTAGCTGGGTAGTGTTTTTTCCTCCATTTTAACCTACTGTACTTGGGTCACATCAGTACAAACACATTTCCAGCCACACACACCCCTTCTCAAGGATTTCAACCTAAGAACCATCAATGAGATGTTGAATCCAGATCACAGTCATATAGACATTCAATGGAAAGCTCAGTTGGACCTCATTATGGGCTCAGTGATGTACACATGGACACCCCTGCACCCAGAGTGTGAATTGCTGTAATACAGAGTCATGGGTATGAAAGGCTGGCCTGGACATCCTGTGGTAGGAGACTGTACTGCCAGTGGTCCTGAGTTTAGCAGCAATGTTCTACTCATACCCAGGTGCCAGAGTTGCATTAATGGTTTTCCTGCCATAAAGGTTTAACAAGACTGTGTTGTGTTGCATTCATGAAACACAGGCACAAAATTAAAACTTAAGTTTAGAGGTGTAAGTTTTTAGACACGGCAAGCTTTCTAACTTGCTGGCTTGGATAGCCAGCTGGCTGGCTTAGAAGCAAAGAAGTTAGCTCACTGGCTGGCTATACAGCCAACCAGCCAAGGGCTGGGGAAATAGTGTTGGATTCCAATTTGGAGGTACTTCTAGTTGTATACAATCAGGTATTTTTCATTAAGACTTGTTTTAGGAGTACAGGGGTACTTCCAAAAAAGACACAAAAGATCCTAACATCCTATTTTATTGCAGGCCTTGACTCTCATTGATTGCTCAGTTTATCAGTTTGTGTACACAGGAAGCTTTGCCAACTCTTAGTAACAAGACAACTCTTAGCAACAAGTACAAACATTTTGTTTTGTGTGATATTCACTGTCTCTGCTGGCTGTTCTTCTCAGGATTATTTATTTACTTATTTTTATGTTTCAGCCTTCTTCCTGATGCACTTTTCTGACAGTGATATCATCACATTCTATTCATACTGTAACTACATCTTACCACATTCTATTCGTATTCATAAAGGCAGTAGATTGCTTGTCCCCCTAATAAAATTAAGAGCATGGAGCATGCTTTTTGTTTTTATTACCATTATTATTATTATTATTATTATTATTATTATTATTATTATTATTATTATTGTTATTATTATTATTATGTTATCAGCTGGTAGAGTTTACTGCCACAGGACATGTATTTCCTTAGATGCAACTGTGAAAACAAAAGGCTTCATTTAAGAGAAATGGAGTGAGATTAAATGTCCAGGGACAAACATACAGCCCACTGCCAGTGACCAGCATGTTTCCTGTATTGCTGAGTGAAATAATGAACAAATATAATGGCCAGCACAAGCTGACAAATTTATATGCCGAGAAGCGTCAGGAGCTGACCTCCTGCACTCATGAAATGAACCTTATTTTCGACACAATGGGCCTGTCAAATTTTAATTGATACTCCGGAGGTCAGACAAAATGAATTTGGACAGGTACACGAAAATGGAAAAAAGAGGCTTTCGTTGCGCTGACAGAACGATGATAACTGTACACAGTCAGACATTAGCAGATGGAAGCAAAGAGGCACGCTTGGCCAGGACGCCGCCGGTGACGTCACTCCTCCCATTATCCTCGAGATGGGAACGCGTACCTTCCACACGCGCCAGCCCGTCTCACTCCTGCCGGTTTGGCTGCTCGTTTCTGTCGACGCCGCCAGTTCTCTGTGTTTGGCCGAGGTGCCTGGCAAGCCCCCTCCCTCGCAGCAGAGGCATCATGGGATCCTGTTTCATCAAGGTGTATCTCCACGAGAAATGATAGTTGTTAAATATCACGAAGACCACATATTTCAGTCATTCTAATTTCATGTGTGTACGTTGGTGCGAACTGTAGATAATGAGACTAGATGTCAATCGAAGAACTCAGTTCACTGTTTGCAGGCAGGCAGCGAATGTCATGATTACAGGTTAAGATGGACATGCGTTACGGATGTGTGTTCAGTGTTCATAAACACTTGTTTGTCAAAACGTAAAATGGAGGTGGTCTTTCAACACCACCACAACTTGGCCGTGAGGCCTAAATTAGCGAGTGAAACGGCATTGACGTCAAACCAAGCTCAAATACGAAAATTAAAAGACCCATTTACTGTTATCTGTTGATGCGGATTGACATAACTGAAATGAATGGAATAGAAGTAAGAATGCAGCGGATAGGTTAAAAACATCCATTACTGATACATCCTGCTGCACTCTGTCAGAGTCAGAGTCAAAACTTTAAAGGAATGACTCATGAATGTCAGCTGAGATGTTTGATTGGAAATGGAAATGTAATTTTACATTAAAGAATGATCTTTATCACCATACATAGAGAAGGGAGAAAATGTAGTGGCATTTATGCTGATCTCACGGCAGACTGAGAATTCCAAGGTTGTAGGTTTGATGAACAAAAGGAAATATTCTGCCCAGTCTAATGGCATGCATTTACGCAGATCTGGTAATGGTGACTGAGAATGCCAAGGCCATATGTTTGTTGGAGAAAGCACAGATGGTGACCAGCTTGATAGATTATATGCATTTCAGAATGAAAATACAGTGTAGGACACTTCCCGTCCCCAGAATAAGAGGCAAATTCTCCAGAAATCTGTCCACCCCAAAGCAAGAAAAATACAACTGAAAAGTCAAATAGTGCATTTATTCCAATCGAGAATTTATCCCATTCTATTTTAAACGACTGACATGATTCCTGCACTTTAAGCCACAAAACACGATTTAGTCATTTACAATGCATTTTTTACTTTTGATTACGTTCATTGTATTGTTCTAATTATGTGTTTTATTTGTCAGATATCACAGGCTAAATTAGCAGAATAAGTTGTTCATTCATAAATGCTTGTTTATTGAGATAATAGAAAAAGATGACAGCAAGAGAGAATGGTTTATTCAAGCATTCAATAGATAGGATTTTCTTTATCAAGTCTACAGATGTTGCCATGACATTACATCCATTTCTTCCAATTGTGAGATAACGTCATTCTTTTTTACATCTCTTATCATTTTGGAGCACAATGTCCTCCATGGTGTACGCACTAGTAAACAGTAGATAATGTATAGAACTGTAAATAACTCTAATTAGTGGATTTTCTTTCATTAAAATGTCAGGAATTTATATTCTGCTATGTCTGAAGGCTAATCAAGATGCCTTCATGACATTACATATGACGTGCCTAATGACTCATCATTACTGGTCATTACTGCTCTCCCAACACATGTACATGCATACACACACGTGTGCGCGCACACACACACACGTGCGCGCACACACACACACACACACACACACACACACACACACATCAGATTAAATTAGTAACACGCATTAGGGAAGTCTGCCTCAATTTTGTTGTATTAAGTGGTAGAAGAAAATAATGGAGGAAAATAAATTTGTTCCAGCAAGCTGTGTAGAGGTAAAGAGATGAGCAATAAGTGCTTACATATGTAAATATATAAAAATAATTTTTTTTACCTGTGTAGCGTTTCGCTAACTCAAGTCAGAATTCGAGTTTAATATTACAATTTTTCAAACCTTCTTTCTGGAACACGCCCCAGAACTTGCATGAAGCTAAGAGGAACTCACAGATCACCAGAACTTGAAATGAGCTGCACTAACAGATCACACGTAATGTTTAGCCTTCATGGTTTGCCTGCTCTTTTTTGCATACCCAGCAATTGGATTTCCAGAAAAGAGATTGACAGCAACAATAAGCAGTGGGGCGAAACGCGTTCTGCTATGCCAGAACATTCCGGAATTACACAGCTCTTATGCTGAGCTTTCAGTAAATGAGAGAGAGTTTAAACATGGTCCCTTCTTTCAGAATGCTACTGCTCATTCATGCACTGTGAAATGTGGGGACACCCATGCTGCCATACACTTCTGAGACGGTCCCTTGATGGAGGTCACAAGAGGTTTGAAAAGGAGGAGTAGGGGAGCATGCAGATCTGAAACATGTTGTTTTGAATCATATTTCATTATTATTATTATTAGTATTATTTCGTTTTGTGTTTTTTTTTATGAATGAATCGAACAGAATAGTTCATGCTGTTGAGGTATCTAGCTGCTAGTCCAGCTAGAAGATCATAATAGCATGCCTAAGTACTGCAGTCTGTTGTCACACAGAGAATGTCTGGGTAAATGCAGCAGTGGCTTGGCTTTGCCCACTGACCACAGGAGCCCATCAAGAGGACCATGCCAGCAAGGTCAAATCAGGAGCCAAAAAACATGCCTACAATAACACACCCTCTTTTGTGCTTTGTTTGTGACACAAAAGCAGCTGTGGTGAACACAAATTTAATATTGCATTACAAACAAATAGTTTACCATCGGATTAACAACAGCCAGGGTTGAATCAATTATATCAGTGTGGAGCATCTACAGCTGAGTTGCAGTCTATACTGTAGAACGTTGATGGTCATTGTTTAACTGAAAAATTCTGCAATTTGTATGTATCCTGCCTGTTGCCTAATAAAACCATACAGTTTTGTATTATCCCAAGACAGTAACAGGAAGAGACAGACAGCTGTGGGGCTCTGAATACACACACCACTCCTGCCAAATGGCGAAGTTCAGAAGCTGCCAAAGAAATGTAAAAAATGAAACACGAACGCTAACTCCGAGCTTCCTGTCGAAACAACCTCCCCTCCCAGAAGCGCACAAAAAAAGGCCAAAATATTGCTTTGCACTGAAAATAAATTAGCTCAAGCACAATCAATCATTTGAAGGCTGCGTTTGGGAGCGGTTGATGGAGATGGTGAGTAAATTAGCCTGTCTACCTCGGCTGGGCTGGCGTGTGACAGCGGAGGACGTGGCAAAGCGTGAGCGCCGCCAGCTTCATCAGAATTCACTCCAGGCCCCTCATTGCCATTCAACAACCCGATCAGAGCACGTGCATCTGTGCGTCTGTGCCCTACAATCGGAATTCTGCGCAACCCCAGCGATTCAGCTCATAAACAATAGGGTTGCAAGCTCAAATCCAAAGCGGGGTGTCTTTGCCGCTCCCTCGATCAACCTAAATGGCTTCGGTGATTACACCCAGCTGTATAAATGGGTAATATGGGTTTGAAATCTTTGCTTGGGGCTCCCGGGTAGCTCGGTGGTTGTGGCGCTCACTTTGGGCATGTACTGAGCTCTAAAGCCCGGGCTCACTCCCAGCCACGTCATCAGCCAGCAGCTACCAGGAGCTCACAGCAGCGGATTATATCACCATGTTGCTGCGGGCATAGGGGTGGGCCTGTCAGCAGGCACGTCTCGCCTCCCTGCTCTGAGGTACACTTTGACTCATCAGGTTCCTGCAGTTTGCTTGCAGCATGCATGAACCAGCACTCAGCTTCTAGTGGGCACCTAGCTCACTCTAGTGCGCTGAGGTACTTGTAGTGTGAAAAATAGCCACGGTTCACGCGTGAGCGTATCGGAGGATTGCATTCGCTATGACCCAGAACTCCTGCATCAGCACAGCGGTTGTCGTAGTGACGCAAGCACAACACATCCAATTGGTGATTCCAAAATAGGTCTGCATAAAGGGGGGCATAACATTATCAAGATATGTATGCTATATAAGTCACTATGCATAAATCTGCCTGCCATGGACATGAGTACAGTAAAATATGTATCCTTAATGATATGTGAGCAACTGCACAGAATATGATCTGTGTGTTTTTTTTAATGTCATCACACTTCAACAGAACATGTTCAGCTTCATTATGAAATGCAGCTGAAATATGGCTAAAAATAAATGATTTAGTTTTGAGAAACATATTGCCAAGTATGTAGGCATATTATCCACTTTACATATTAACAAACAATAGTTGCTGGGTAAATAATATAAATGCTAAAAATATCATTCTTTACATTTCACCATATGCAAAGCCACTGAGAATTACTTAAGACAGTGGAGCTGCATTAAACATGAGAACAGCCTTTTATATCTATGCTTGGAATTTTAAAAAAACTGCAAAACAATAAAGCTGAGAGTTGCGAGGGAAAGGGAGAAAATCTATACACTGCTAACTTCCTATACCACAGCATACTACAACCTCTATTTGCTTTTCCTAAAGGGGTAAAAATGGGTGTGGCTGAGGGTAACCCATAAAACATCTCATTTGATCATCTGATATGATATCCTCATGTGCTCATCGTGGGAATATGATCTGTGTTTTTTTTGTACCTAGTTGTCGGCTGCCTGAAAAAAGACTCTAGCTGAAATGCATTTTGCAGACTTGCTCTCCATATCTGACCAGCAGCTACATCAAGCCCTGTGCCATGAGATCATATCAGTGGGCATAATCACCTTTTTTTGTTTTCTCCTCTCACGCTTCTTTTGCAGTCAGAGGTTGAAAACCTGTTGTGGCCTCCTGAGTTTATTACTTTCAAAGAGAGTCATTGGAATGGAATGCTAAGGAGCAGAGACTGTACACACAGTAGCGCGGTAGGCTTGGCTCTTCAGTGCTCTCCCTGCCCTTTTACCACCGAAAGGTCATCAGAACAATTACTCCCTAATTAACTAAACGCAAGCAAAATTAAGCAGCTGGCAAAATGCATGTGAGCCTGTGCCCTTTCTGAAACGCAGAGGAAAGGTTTCGGTTTTCTCTCTGAGAGTTTGTAAACAAACTGATTCAGGTTTACTCCAGTGTAATGTTTGCGCCCCCTAAGCTCAGAGGTCACCAGAAGAGACAGGCATCACCCTGCTTCTGGACACAGAACCTATGATTTCCTCTCCGTCTGACTCAGCCCCATTAAATCTACACTGTAGTGCTTCCTGCCTGTGAGATACCAGTGCCCTGCAGGCATTCCCCTGTGTGGTTACCAGAGGAACAGTGCTCAGCAAGCCAGACGTGTGCTGATGCTTGTCCCGAATTTTGACCTTCATGACTTAATTGACCCTGAAGATTTGTACTCCTGTCCTCAAACCCTTTCCCACTTACCTGCGCTGCGCACCTACAGCTAGCTCAAACGTTCTACCGCAGTGCATTCTGGGAAATGTCCTGGCATGAAAGATGTGTGGCCAATTAAATAAGTGGATCCATTACAGTGGAGAGAGTCGGCTGGAACAGCCGCCAGCACATCCACAATGGGCCTCCAGTCTGATGCCTCTGATGTTGGGATGTCGCTGCTCCTCTTACTCATCAAAAGCAGGCAACGATTTGGGCAAGAAAATGTGATCTCATCTTACCAATGGATCCAACGGTTGTTAAAGGATTTGAATGATTGATTCAAGGAATAATTATAAAAAATGGACGATTGAGTTTTTTCTCTTTAACTGCTCCGACAGCACCAAAGCAGGACAGTGGCTAATGAAATTCACTTTGCGTTTGCCAGCCTGTGTTCAAAAGGAAGTCACACTTGAACAGATCATGCAGAGTAGAGGTGTCTGTGGGAATGTATCACTGGGAAACATTTCTGCGTTAAAGCATTCCATAGATAAGATTCTCCATGGTAACATAATGTATGTATTTGCAATGGTTGCATGGTAGTCTCTCTTTAAGAAGCTGGGTAGGCAGCATTTTCCCCCCTCTTTTGAACAAGTCGAACACATTTGAGCGCTGTCTGTTCACTCAATTGTAAAATCCATTACCAAGCAAATTAATGAAAGACCTTCCTCCTACACAAAGAGAGCATTTGTTCACGTCTGACACAAAGTGATTTTCAAGCATCGAACAGGCTATTACAACTCTCAGGGTACCTCTGGCTTCCCTTCACACAATAAAATTTCACTTAACGCAAAATCTGAAACCAGGAAATATCTCCTGAATACAACCGCAACTGTGCAATTCAGAATTGAGTTTTATGCATTCCATTCAGTGGTGCAGTGTAGTTGCACATTGGGAAATTGGATATGACTGGGTGGATGTGTTAATATGGTGTTACGCATGCAATTCTCTCAGATTTTAACCCCTATTCAAACGCAGGTCATTGCATATATCATGCTATATCAGCAGTAATGCATCATAAAATATATATATACAAACACATACAGTATTTACCCACACACACATGAACTGCATTATTATCCCCCTTTACACTGTAGAGCTGGAACCAGGCTGGCTCATTATACCCCTTTTCCACTGTAGAGCTAGGCCCAGGCTTACCCCATTATTCCAGGTTTCTGGTGGTTTTTCCAGTGCTGAACCATGTCTTTTAAGGCTGCCAGTGTTACTGCTGCTGGCCTACTTACAGCCAGCTGCGGGCTGGATCAACTCTCTCTATTACAAGTTTGCTGCGGTTGCCATCTGCACTACAAACTGATCAACACAAAAGGGAGATACATGTAGGAGCACACCTCCATCGCTGATAACAGCAAACACCCAGAGGTCGACAGAAGTAATACAGTGTCTATTATTTGTTTGTCGATAATATCTACTGTTGATTTGGATGAATAATAACTTTCACTGGAAAAACGGTGGTGTTACACTGGTACCGATAGCTTTGACCCCAGGGCGTGGCCACCTGGTTCTGGCTCTACAGAAGAAAAGGGGACATGGAGCTGTTAGTGGCCATCATGGAGAGCAGGGCTAGGCAGATAAAGCACCCACCGTGGAAGGTCAGTCTTCCTCCCGTTGAAGACTGCAAAACAAAATTATGCAGCCATGCAAAACCTGTGACGCCAATGAAAACCTCAGAGACCGGAGAACATGCCCAAACTTATGCTCATGGGACAGGATGTGTGCTCAAGGGACAGTCCTCCATTTGAACAGAAAGCCTGGGAAATGCCGCCAACAACAGCTCTCCTGAGGCGCTAGCAGTGGGAAATAATAAAAGGGGGCAGGGCCTGGGGAAAGGTCCACTAAGTGGCCACACCCCCACTGGAGAAAACGATTTCACCCCATTGCACACAAACCTGATGATGTCATAATGTGGCACAGGAGCTTGGTTTTGTGCAGTACACTTGAGCCAGCAGGTCCAGCTTTCACCTTACAGCACATGAACAGCTGGTCCAGTGCACCAGCGTACCCTTTTTTGGTTTGGCAGGGCCCTGAACAGAGCGGACAGATGGAGCTTGCAGTCGACCCCCGACAATGATAGATGGTGAGGAAAACGAGTATGTCAGGACAATGAGAAGGAATGGCAATTTAGGGGCAACATGGTGTGGGACCCAGGGAGTTCAATAACCAGAAGGTTTCCAGCTCCAGTCCCAGACAGGAAACTGCTGCCTTGGCCTTGGCTCAAATTGCTTCAGCAAATCTCCTGTCTTTTGTTTTGGCACCTCCTAAAAAGGTGACAGTCTATAACCACTGCAAGCTTGCTTTGCATGTGTTAGTATGTCTGCTGGTTTCTGCATGTGTACAGCAATATTCAGAGATAAGAAACTATTTCTGAGCAAGAGCAGATAATATATACAATAATATATACTGCGTCCCAATACAGCTAAATTCCTTGCATCCTCCGTGACCCCGAAATCAATAACTGGTCACCTTGTTAAGGAAGTTCCCAATTCCACAGAAGGTGTATGAAGGAAGCAAGACATGTCCTCATTTGTCTCCTTCGGCAGGGGTTGCATTAATGTATCCTCACGCTGAAGAGCTTTTTTAAGGATCTGTGACATAAATTGCCACCCCCGTGTCACATTATATGCCTTGTTATAGCGTTGCAATAATATAGCCACTACAGAAAAACAAAAATAATGTATGCAACATTTAAGCAGCTAAAGTACAATGACAAATCACAATACAAATAAATTATATTTTGACAGCAAAGGCACATTAGGCATCTTAGTTTTTTCACTTTGAATAGCTCGTAAGGAGGTTATGGAATATTTTAAATCAACCTCAAAAACTATATAATTTGGCTTTTTATACAAAACAGGATTTTATGGATGAAACTTTTGGCTAACAAAGTCAGATTAATCATTCATTCCATGTTAAGAAACATCAGCACTGAAGAGTGAAGGGATTCCTAAAAAAAAAACATCAGACAAAATTGCCAAAGTTCAGTTTCACAAGGACACTTCTCCTCACTGTGGTAAGTACCTTCTTCTGTTCCCCTCGTATCTCTTCCCTGTCTCCTCAATGGCCATCACCAAGGAATTGACAAAGAGATGTGAGGAAGAGGTGCAAAGACAGGTTGTTAAAGTGCTGGGATGCACCCTGAGCCATCCTGAGTTCAGCTCCACACAGGAAAAGCAGACTCCTTACTGCACTTACCCAATCAACACATGGCAGCATCTAATGCAAACGGGGTGGGGTCAAACATGAAGGTGATTATGACACATGTCCTCATTTACCTCACTTATTTGTATGAGATTGACAGTGATTGGCCCAACAAAATGATGTAATTCCTTAATGCTGGCATTACAGGCACTTTAATAGATCACTGTTTGTGTTCTGTTAGGGGTGCTCAAAGAGGCAGAAATGTTAATTATATGTCACTTTCATTATACTGTATATTTACATGTTATATTTTTGGTTTTGGTCATTTTTAATATAGAATAGGTCATTGGTACAGAAAACGCATTGCCAAATGTTCTTCCTGGCCTTACGTTGGACCAATTTATGCCAACAACCCTGGTCCTGGAACTCCAGCAATGGCTCTGGCATTTGCTCCATCCAATCCTTTGATTATACAATTATTTCAATTAATGTGCTACCCTCACTGACCATGTGCTCACTTTCACATTTGGGAATGATTGGGAAAATCTAAGTGATTGTTCAAACAACCATTCAAATAGGATTGCCATGCCTGTTGCTGCCATGACAAATGAGCAAACAATTTTGGCAATGAAATTTGCCACAAGTGCATTTACAAATCATCAGTAAAAAGCATTCCATTCACTTCATTTCCTAACGTTAAGTAACCAAACTTGAAAAATTGCCAATGGGTCCTGTAGTGGAATTGTATGGCTCAATGGTTTGCAGGCACACATCAATGCAATCACAGTGACTGTCAGACATCTGACTGTGAGTACATAAAGCTGTAAACAAGCACTGATATGACTGAGAGGCCACTAGGGAAGAATAGAAGAAGAGAGCAAGACATATGGAGGCCCAGGACTGTCAATGCACAGCTATGTTAACACCTGTCAACAAATACCTCTACAGCGGTGTGGTGCAGCTCGTGTCTCAGAGGTTGCCGGTTTGATTCCCAGTTGGGGAGCAGCCACTGCTCTCGTAGCCTTGGGCAATGTGCTCAACTCCAGCTTACCCCAGTAAACATCCAGCTATATGAACAGGTAATATGTTATGCATGCAAGGTTGGTTGGTCTGGCTGAGAGCAGCAGCTATGCAAATTGAAATGTAAAATCTCTTCAGATGCATTCAGACAGTCTCAATCCCTTGGCCAGCAATGGCTAGAGCAGCCACACTGAGGTGGGGGGTAGGCGTGCCTGAGATTGACATCCCACATGGCTTCCTACATCACAAAGCAGCTATTTACTGGTGTGTGCTGAAGTACTTCAAGCCAAGTAATTCACTGACGTTCCATCACCCCCCCGCCCAATTAATCAAAGGCAAGTTTGAAAAGTTAATAACCAAAAGTGGTGTTAATAACCTTGAAGAGTCTGTCAGTGTCCTTTGACAGGAAGCAAATTTCTCTCAATACAGCAGGAAAAAAATATATTTTCTAATTGATTTGATGGGGAAAAAAGCACCAACAAATACCTCACAATCATGAAAATGAAATTCAGTTATGTCAACAGCTTAGCGGTGTCTCAGAAGAGCCGGCTCAAGGAAGGACAGATCCGGAGTCAGCAAAAAACAGACTTGTAATAAGGTTCCGTTGCCCCACAGGAAACCACATAAACGATATGAGGGCTTAGTCGTGCTAGATTTATAGATTCATTTAATGACTACGGCATCTGACAGACTTTACTTCCCTTGGGCCAGGCGAACGAGCTGTAGCATAAATTAAGCCGTGAAAGAACAGAATTGGGAGGTTTATCAATGGCTCTAGTTGCAGAACGACGATCTTGTAATAAACCCCTAATGGGTGCGTGTTTCGCGCTAGATAAGAGCAGTAAAACGTTCGAATGGTGTCTCTCCCGCACCGCTTGCGCCTGCTTTTAGGGCACCCTTATACCTGCCTCAGTGGTTCGGCAGTAAAGAGCTCATTGTTGAGCCGCCCCTGGACAAATGCGACTTCAGCTCTACAGTCAAAGGAATCTGCATGGGTGGCCCCCTTGTGTTCCTGGCAAACAGCTGCCTGTTAAGGCCAAACGCTCTGCAAGGACGCACGTTTGTGCTTCAGATGCTTTTGTTTCGTTTGCTTAAGCTGAATGGGTGTGGAGGAGATTCACAATGGTTCTCCCTGTCTGGTGGATTTATGTTGTTTGTCTGACCTTTCTCTGAGTCTGACCACTTTTTCCTTTTCTTTCTTTGTTTATTTATTTTTGTATGTGGGCAGAGGAAGGAGAGGAGGTGGATGAAATGGTTGGGTTCCATACAGAAGCATGCACCTATCATTCACAACAGCTCCCCTAGTGTTCAGACAAGAATTTGTTTACATGTGAAATGCATGTGAGCAGAGTCTGAATTTCTCCTCCATGTATTTACACTTAGATTTACACTTACATTTATTCATTTGGCAGACACTTTTATCCAAAGTGACAAAGTGAAGGCAGAGTACAATACAAGCAAACACCATACAAGGAGCCACAATTAGTGCTGAATGACCAAGTTTCAATATTTGGCCAGACAAGTTACAAGCTTGATGTATTTTACACAGGAGAAATAGATTTTTAGGGGGGAGGTTATGTGAGGTAAAATAGAGGTTATGTGAGGCCAAAAATTCTGTGGAGCACACTAGCAGGAGCAGTGCAATGCATGTTGGCCCATCTCTGATGGAGATCCTTAAGCTCCCAGTTTAAGCTAGAGAATTAAATGAATGCTTTGAAAAGATGCTTGAAAAATGAATGCCTTAAAAAGATTATGAAAAATGCACCAGGTCGCTCAATAAGAAACAGTATGTAAAGAACAGTTTGTGAATGGACACAAAAGCATCATTTTAAACATCACTCCAAAGTCCTCAGTCTCCAGACAAGCTTTTTAACATGATAACTGCTTTTAATGTTTTTCTTAGGTGTTCAAGCTGTGCTGAACTCTAAGAGGAGGACAAAGAGGAGGTCCCTTGGCCCACAAACAGAGAGCATCCCTTTTCCCTTTCGCTAAGTGCTGTGGTCTTTACTAAACATATTAAAAATAACAGCTGCATTAAATATAGCAATAGTAAAAAGTAATGTCTTTTGCACTAGTGAAAGCTACCACTGGAGCTTGAGCTGAAGTGATGAAGTAATTGAACTTCATTGACACATGCATGTTCTAATTGCCATACCACAGGTGTTTAAAATTCCTTCTACAACGATGAACTTGTCACACTAGTAATGAACCAGAGCAGTAATGCATAAGATATTCATTCCTACTTCAGGTGACAGGGTAAGCAGGTGACTGGCTGGCAGCTGTGACAGAGTAAACCTCTGTCTGTATAAAAAGTCTTAATTCTTTTTTTTTATAGGGAAGAGCTGTGCTATCAGAGGCTTACAATTAAAATTACCAAGGTGTTAAGCAATTATAATTTTAGTGGTTCAGTGTGACTAACCCCAGAGGGGTGGAAATTGGAACATTCATCGAAGCACCACAGGCGCTAGGACAGTGCTTCATTCCACAGTGGCAAGCCATGTGTGATGTCACAATTGACATCAGCCAATGTGATCAACTGCTGCTCGGCAAAGTCCCTGCAGATCATTGTCTGTTCAAAGTTCATCTGGCAACTAAGTTTCCACATAACTAAACATGCCTGAACTACAATGCTCGCTCTAACTAAAGCGGTTTTATCAGAGTCCATGTGACCCTCCTCTCTCCTCACCTCAAACTGAGAGGACTCAATAGTTGGGAGAGAGATTTAGACTAGTGGTGCTTTCATAACTTCAGAAGTATCATTTCACTGCCGCAAAGAGGGCCATTGTTTTCCAGATCTGGATAATGGAGTGAAATAATACAAGACAAATTAATGTGTCAGTGATTAAAAGTAAATAGCATGTTTGTGCATTATTTTATTAACACACTAATACAATAATGTGTTCATGAATGCAATGTATGTCTTAAGTGACAGCTTAATCAGCACACGACTGTGAAAAGTTGTAAATTAAATGCATTATCTTTTAATGGTTATGTTGTGTGAAATTATTAATATTAGTTATACAAAAATCATATTTCAATTTAATTTTTAGAAAAAAAAACTTCCTGTTTTGACAGCTGATGGTTGAAAAGGTCTAGTTAATCCATTCATTGTGGCATCATTGCGTTTTTGGTCCAATATTTAAGGATTCTACATTCATGCTGACCAGAATCATTAGAAATAACTGTTTATGGAATGCTCATCTTGCATTTATCCTGTGGAGACTGCATGCTGTCAAGGACAGCTGTATTGTCTTCGGTGATCTGTCTTGCAAAATGTGTTAATGCTTCAGTTGAAACCCTTTGGGTTGTTGCAATATTGTGAGTCTTAAGTACAATGAGTGCAGCGGTATAATCTATTCAGTGTACTTAATAGTAGTAATTAGTCATAGGTGGATCTGAGTAGGTGGTTTTCCTGTAGTTTTCCAGATGGCTGGCCAGGTAAGTTCATCCTGGGCAATATTTAATGTGCTCTAGTCATATAAACCCTCAACGTCACTGTCAAGCGCATTATAGAATATGGTCCTCCATACTCTTCCTGTCACTTGCTGAGTTCCATTTCACGTTCATGTTTGCTGCCAGAAAGATTTTTCAGCGTCTGGACTTTACTAATTCTACCTTTGAGTCCATCATGATTTAGGGATTCTTGCTATGACAACAGTTTTGTTTCAGAAATAACTCAGAAAATGTTACAGCTGTCATTGGCAAGGTCACATTTACAGTGGGGACACCCAGCAAGGTCCTCCATTCTCAGTTTATCTTATAGTTTTGTTTTTCATTATTATTGTGAAGTTGCTGTATTCCATATTGCTTGATTTGGGTATGAGAGGGTTATTTGATAGTGTATGATTTGCTTTGATGTGGATTTTCAGCCAGCTGCGAGTGTTTTTTGATGCATGCCTAGTCTTTTGCTGCATCAGCAAGAAACCAGCCTCTTGTCTGTCACTGGCAAGCAGTGAGACCAGAGATGAAGGTGGGGAAAAGCAAAGCTAAGGACGTTGTCAACGCTCCTTGAGCAAGTGTCTCCTCGAGGTTTCACGCTCTGTGTGTGTGACTGGCGACCGTGTTCCTGCCCCATTTCTCCTTGTCCCTGTCTCCGTGTCCTCTCTGTCCTTGTCCTCTGCCAATTCTGACTCCCTTGCATGATTTATCCCTTCCCAGAGTTCCCCTGTAACTTCCCAGAATATGAAGGAGAAGCTGTAACAGATGACTCGTATCCAGACATACTATATACCCATAACCACAAAATTTTAGTGACAGCTAATTTGTTGGATTTACAAGTAAAATCTGTGTACATTTTTGTAAGAACCCACATTTTGAAATTTAAAGTGAGAAGAAGTTGAAATGCTTTCAGTGCCATTTTTCATATTTTAATGTTTTTTATATTTTATATTTGACACACATACACACACACACACACACACACACACACACACACACACACACACACATATATATATACTTTGAACTTACTATTTCATCATTTGCACCATCAAAATTGAACACCAAAAGCCAATAACAGTCACTTTTCTTTCTTTTGTTTAGTCTTTCTTTTAGTTTTGTCTGCTTTGCTCAGGTCTATAGAGATCACTGAATGGGGGTTGCTGTGGATAGCTTCACAGCACTATGAATAGAGAAAAGAAAGGAACCCAAAGTGAACTTTGTACTTGTTCAGTATTTTTGTCTTTTTTACTTCTGGTACAGTAAGTATCCTTTTTCTTTCCCTTACATCGAATTGTGTACCCAGTGGCTATTCAGGCAAAAAAAATGTTTCAGGTTAACAGAAGTTGTGTATTTAACCATATAATGACACATCTAAGCTCAGAACCTACAACCTTCTAGTCACAAGTATGGCTACCCAAACCCTATGCAAGACAGGTGTCTGGCTCTTGTCGCACTGTCACAGGAACACATTCACAAACAGAGGAAGAGGGACAGAACCGTTAGTGTTCACACAGATAAGGAAATGACAGGCTGAACACAATGAGACCAGTCAATAGAGTGGTAAGCAAAAACAAAGCCTTTGAAGCGGCAGCATCAGGCACTGGAGGTCAAACGGAGCAAAGGACTGAGGCACCATAAGGTTCTGTTCTTTTGAAGTAATTACAGCTGTAATATAATAACAACCCAATGCTTCACCGCCAGCCCCCAGCCTGGCTAAACTACAGCATCAAACAGCATTAACTGAAATGGCAGACACATGCCAATTCTGTGAACTTCAGAAGCACTTCTCAGTGTAGCCCTGTAATGAAACCTTCCTGTAATCACATTTCTCACTCAAAAATAGGAGGACTGTGCTTTTAAATAGCAATGGTGTGTGTGTATGTGTGTGTGTGTGCGTGTGCGTGTATGTGTGAGCGTGTGCATACTTGTGCATGCGCACGTGTGTGTGTCTGTGTGAGTGTATGTGTTTGTGTGCATATGTTTGTGCGTGTGTCTGTGTGGTTGTGTGTGTATGTGTGCGTGTGTTTGTTTGTGCGTGTGTGTGTGTGTGTGTGTGTGTGTGTGTGTGTGTGTGTGTGTGTGTTTCGGGATGCCTGTGTGTCTCCTCTGTACTTACTGAGCCGTCAGTAATTGCCTGGCAGAGCGTGATGCCCTTGCGCCGCACCGAGCTTCTTTTTTTAATCATCCCGTGCCGCCGCCCGCTGAAGCGTGAACCCGCTCCACGCTTCCTCCGCGAGACGGGCGCCGCTGGCGGGGCCGCCGTGACATTTCGCCCCGGGTTCAGAGCCCGCCACCGATACGCCGTCCCAGCCCCTGCAGTCACCCCCAACCCCCACCATCAAACATCTTTTGATGAAGAGGTTGGGTGAGCTTTTACCCACCGCTCTGTGAAGCGTCTGCCCTACCGGAGCTCATAAATAAAACAGTGCCGTGCCATGCCGGAAAACAGCGCTTCCGTGGGCGGGCTCCCGAGCGGCGCCAAAACGCTGTCGGACTTCAGCGGGACCTCGGACACTGTCTTTGTCGGCCCGCCCGTTGATTTCTGTCTCGCGGAGCCATGCGTCGCAGTACGGCGTTTCTTTGTTTTGTTCAAGACAGCTGTTCCCTCAAACTCAAAATACCTGCTTCAGGCGCTACTAGCTGCTTTAATCAGCTTGTCCCTTAAAAAATAATAAAATAATAAAAATATATAATAAAAAATAATAAACATGAACAAAAAAGTTGTGTACAGCTGGCCATGTCAATAGGAACAGATAGATAACTGTCAGAAACAATTTATCCAGTCTTCTCTTGCAAAAGTACATTTAACATGTGCAGACAGTTATGTAGGGAAATGAAAAAAAGGTATTAGGAACCAAAAAAATTAAAAAATAAGTGTTGAAATGACAAAATAAGGTATGCTTGATCAAAGTAATTGAAGTCTTTCCAGAAAGAAACATCAAAAACAAAGATATGTCTCTCATGTGCTGAGAAAATGGCAATCAAATGTTTCACACAGCTGAAAATGTATCACACCGCAAGTGGCATGCTTAATAAGCACACATCAAAAAGGCCTCATATTCTGACTGTAGCTACTCTGCCTGGCTGGATCTGTGGATCTTACCACCCATCAAATGTTACAGCCACACAGAGGACTTGTTAAAAACAGGAATTTTTGCTGGATACACTGCCCTGTAATCCCCTCTATCTGGGGAACAGTTTTGTATTCGTGAAACACAGTGGACACCTCAGTGGCTTTCATTTGAAAAGCAGTCACCTTAGGGATGGAAAAAAGATAAGCACTGTAAGATACGCTCAGAGAACACCAGTATGATACGAGGATAATATAAAGGGTTTTATAAAGTTCAGGAAGGCAGCAGAAGCCATACTTAAGATTACATTCAACCCACAGGGACTATTTCACAACAGCAGAAAGTAGAAGTGTTCTATATAGGACTGCAATATGGCTCCACATTTACTAGAATCCAAATGTGTTTCATCCTCAATGCTAAGCACCAGATTTAAGCAAATGTATCTTTTTATTCGTTCACAACATTTTACATTACTCTCTGTAATTACCCATCTCATACTGGGCTCGTCACACGCATCAGCCTGCCTTGCTGATGTCTAATCCTGGATTACTCACTGTCTCCTGAGGCACGGCCTCCGCATCACATCACTTGGCTTCCAACACCTCTGTATCACCCTGGACAACACTACACCATCTGTGCAACAGCCTCAGGATGATGCTGGACAACACGCTGGACAACACGCTGGCCTTCTCAGGCCAAGTTGTGCGGGTGGGTTGGGTCTGCAGGTTCTTCTCTTAAATCTGAGGAATCCACCCTTTTCCCTCAGTCCACCTGCTACATTATTAACCCAGCTCCCGGCCCAGGCCTGATCCTCTCCTGCCTGGACTACCACAAGTCTGCGATCGGTGCGCTGTCCAGCTGCTCATCCCAAACGCTGTTTCTATGCTTCCAACCTATGAAATATTCCTACGTCTCCCCTCTGCTGAGCTCTCCCTTCTCTGGCTACCAAGAGTTAGTTTCCAAATGCAGCTGAGAGCCTACCAAACAGCAAGGGAAATGGCTCTTCTGTGTCTACAAGAAAACATCAGTCTGTGATCAGAGGCCTGATATCTGCAACCTTGGGACACTTGTCCCACTCATGCTCCATACCTCTTCCGGCACCTGTGTGGCAGAACCAGGTTCCCATGGCAGTCACTCCAGACTCACCAGCCATCATCCAGCATGGACCAGATGGACCAGATTCTTTTCAGTCTGCATCATACTCTAGCAGTTTTAGTCCATTTCAGTTATGGCACTGCTTGACATGACACTGTGTCAAATACAGTCATGGAATGAACTTCCCAGTTTTAGGTGTTGTGCATGTACTCACTGGTCTGGGAGTGTTGTTAGCCAGGTCTGATATTGTTGCTCGTTTAACTTGGATGGTACACTTCTGTTCTCTTCTGTTTGAAGTAACTCTGGATAAGAGTGTCTGTGAAATGCATGTAATGTAATGCAAAGTAAATTCAGTGTAACATTTTCTGTGTGTGTACTGCTGTTCTTACAGCCTTATTGCATGTGCTTTATTGCACAGCTACCAGGAAAAAACACTTTCCCAGCATACTTACTCATATTTAAGAAGAAAGGCAGGAAACTATTAACTTGTAGCCCTTTGAAACCTACAGGTAGTTCATCGCTAAAGTTTTTCACCGGAGTCCAAACTTTTTTTATTGCCTCTGTGCAAAATAATCTCACTCTTCAAATACCGCAAAGTGACCACAATGCCCGAGGCTTTCTATACACGTCATTAGAGTGCATTGTTTATTTGCTTATCATTTCCAGGGTGACTTGGCCGGCTGCCTCACATTTTGTATTTGCCTGTTAGGCAGTACAATAGTGTCATAAATAGTGTATGGGCCATGTACTTCTGATTCTGTGGGTTTGGGAGAAATTATATCAGAAAAGCATACCATAAAACCCATTCATTCCTTTTAACACAGTGTATATAGGAAATTCAGTTAACACAGATGCTAAATATGGGAGAACATGTAGTTCATAAATTCAAACAAATGTTGATTTGACAAATGTTTCTGGCACTCGTTAATGTGAAAATTCATGACTTCTATTTGCAACACATTTCAGTGACTTCAAGGAAATGTTTATGTTTTGAATTCATTTTGTATTTTGATGCTCACAGATATTGAAAAATTACCCTGAATGTTATGAATTATTTCATTTGAAAGCTTTCTCAAATCTGCTGTCATAGTGGCAATTATGCCACTTTTAATTTGCAATGATTGGAAACACAAATGCTAATTGCTCTTTAAAAAGGTCATGTTACATGTAAAGTTGCAGTTTGTTTAATTTTTATATGAATATTTTGATAAAACATAGACCCCAGGGAGAATTCTTTCCAGAGAACTCATGCAGAACCACAGGGTTGGCACGGCAACATTCTCAGGGTGTCATTCACATTCACTGTGACCTGTTGCCGGAGCGACAGTCTTCTGAGGAGTTGCCGTGGGCCCATTGCTCTTCCTTCAACACGCCAGCTCCAACTGGTTCAGTCATATGCAGCAAAAAAGGACCAAACAGCTTGACCTTGCTGTGAGAGTAGTGAGACTTCATGAACCCCATGATGGGCGGAGCTACCACATGCTGTCCATCTCCTGTGAACAAGTTAAGACTTTGACTGATGTTGCATTTTACTAAGAAGAACAGTCACTGCCAACACAATAGCTCCACCCATTTGAATATCATGAATGCTCGCTCTCATAACTTGACCTGAAGACATGATGCTCAGTGTTTGTATGCTGGGGGTTACAAAGCTACACCTGTGGTGTACACATTTTATCTCCCATTACTTGCTTAGCGTTTAAATTGATGCTAATTCTCTACTACAATATCTACCTCAGCTTATTCCAAAACAGGAAACATTGCAAACACTGTAACAAAATGAGCAGGGCTTTGAGCTGCAGCTCCTTACCTTGTCACGCTACCCATGACCTGTATTCCAATTTTGTTCAGGCATTGCTCACTGTAATGGCTGAGATCAGCTGGCTGGATTTCATAAATCCCTGAATCACTAAAGGTGTGGGGTCAGTTCACTCAATGAGGTTGGTTTTACTCAGCCCCTGGAGACCGAAGATTAAACTGGGTATTCAAAACTTTCATGACCTTCGCCGACACGGTTTTGCTACCGTCACCATGCGACCTTCTGTAGAGCGGCGCGCGGATTTGCTTTCCATTCTGCAGGAGGCCAATGGTTCACCATAATCCTCTTTAGTCTATGCACCTTTAGACAAGAGGGGTATGGTAAGGTTGCCAGAGTGCTAAATTCAAAGGTTGCTAGGCTACTAGCTGCATGCAAGCACATTGCAAGCACACAGCATGCTACTTAAAATGCAGCCGATTCATGGTATAACTCATCTTAAAATAATGCTTGACGTTATTTTTTCACACATTACATTAATCATCATTTTAGGAACAATGTGGTGCATCAATGAAACGGTGCACTTATATGTGGTTTGTCACTCTGTCAAATGAGCTGTCATAAGTAGCAAAGTTTGCTTATAGCTGCTTTATGAATTGGTACGTCATGATCCTGAAAGTGCCTTGTATGCTATATGAAGGCATGACAAATTTGCAGGAGAAGTTGTATTTAATGCAGCATGAGCAGTCGCATTACCTGAAAACTTTTCATCCTTTACACGTTTGGGAGGGATAAAAAAATAAATTTTAATTAAGCCCAGCTGGCAAAAATAAATAAATAACTGCAAAAGTTTTTTTAACAATGGCCTTTGTCCAAAGTGTGCTGTCAAATGACATATTGAAAAGCACTTGGGCAGAGTGAAATAAATGCAGCTGTAAAGTAAATTTTCAAAATTGAGAAAACTTAAACTCACAGTCTGGTCAGTCAGTCAAACATGCTGAGGAGCTAATTGCCCATCCAGCATTGACAGGAGCCATATATGGGCGGTAGCTCTCAAACTCAAATCAGCTATTAGATCTATTTGTGAGGCTGATTTGAATCAGCTTTAAAATTAAGCCCTAAATTTTGCTTTTCAGTTATCTGTTATTTATTAATCAGAAACATTTTCTATTAAGTTTTACAAAAATATTAGTAAGGTTTTTTAAATTGGTTTTATTTTATAGTCCATCTGTATCAGATCTTCTGTTGATTTGGTATCAACAGAAACTGCCCATTGCAAATGGAATCCAGACCAAAAAAGCTGTTTGGACACAGCCAATTACAGCCTACAATTTTTAGTGACACAAACACATTGTGGTGCAAAATGCCTTTTTTGTGTTGTTCACAAACAGCCAAATGTCCAGAGAAACAGATACTAGCCTGTTTCGCTAATGCTAAGGATGTGCTGAGTTTTAAGCAGCTTAGATGGAAACAGAGTGATCCAGCATCCAGCACTAGATGCGTGTGTGTGTGTGTGTGTGTGTGTGTGTGTGTGTGTGTGTGTGTGTGTGTGTGTGTGTGTGTGTGTGTGTGTGTGTGCATACACTCACCAATCACGCGACATTGCCTGAGACCAATGCAATAAATTAGACAGACAGGTACAGCTAAAAAACAAAAATTGATCATGTCTGCCATTAAAAGTGAAACAGACACTGATTGATGAACTGAGCCAAAGTATGTTGCATGCACGTATGTATTTTCTATTATTATTGTTTGATGGATGATGCTGGGCAATGCATTTCAGTAAAAACAGTAAATCGAAATCTTACACAGTAAGCTATGCAAGCTATCAAAGCCATCACTCTGGAGGAAACACCAAAAGGCTGCATACAATGACTTAAATTACACACTTGTACAAGTTTAATAACTACAGACGTCCCCACAGTGCAGCTACTGTTTTGAGGGTGGCAGGCCAAATATCTTTGGCCCATCATTGCACAATGACATTGGGCAGGGTCAGTGACAGACATGCATCCATATATAGAGGGTGTGCTTTAGTGTGCATGCACAGCTGATTGCTGAATTGTTTGACAGAGGTGGTGCGGTTGAGGGCACATCACACTCAAAACAGAGATTTTTAAAACTGATGTGCGATGCATCTAGCTGCCAGAAGACAGCACAAGCGAGGGTTAAGACCATCCTGATTTATTTGGAAGGGGTTCGAGAGGGTTAACAGGGCAGGGGATGTAACAGTTAGACATACTCTGTCTATTTGATCAACATCTTGGTTTGGTCATGTAATGCAATGCCATTTAGTCCGGAATCAAATCGGCCCAGCATGGAACAAGTAGCTGACGACCACGAAGGCTTCCCCGAGGGTTGCCAGTTTCACTCCCAGGCCAAGCACCTCTGTTGTACTTTTGAGCCAAGGCATTTACCCTGAATATGTCCTGTGAATATCCCCCTGTATGACTGGATAATGTATGAAACAGTGTGCTCTGCAAGTACTCCTTGATAAGGCCGCCTGGTAAGCAAATTAACCACAACGACAGTGCTAAAAGGCAGACACGAGTCCCTCAGCCCAAAACCGCATGTGGGAGATACTATGCCGTGCTTGGGGAAAAAAACGTTTTTCACCTCCAGCACTCCCCTTTATCTCCTTGGCCATTTACCATCACACGTTTACCGACACCCTCCACAGAGGCGAGGGCTATGATAGTGTTTATCTGCAATCTTCGCACGCGGATCCCCGCGTCTCAGTAAACACTTACGGGCGCGCAAATGTGAAGGGCATGGTTAGGGATGATGTATCGGGCCGCGCTAAAAAAAAACCTGCATCGTGCATCAAGTCTGCCGCTCGCTCCGTTCCGACAGGGCAGAGTGAGATAAAGACGTAAATTAGCCTTTCATAACTCGGACTAATCTCTTTTTTATTCCTCCTTGCGGAACGCGCCAGAATTTTAAATGCTCCATCAGCAAGGTCCAGGCTGATGAGCCGTGAAAGGCAATAACTTATCTTAGCGTCGCGTTTGCAAACACGCCGGGGCGTCGGAATGATTAAGAGTCCGGGTGGGAGGGGAGTATGTTTTTAACGTACGGGGCGCCAGACGTTAATGAACTTATGGGCCCCGTGCCCTCCCAGTCTCCATCTTTGGCTGAGGCAGCTAATGGCTCCGCTTTGCAGGACGGACGGGCCCCGTTTAAGAAGTGCACCGCTACCTCCACTGTAAGTCATTTTCCACAGTGCGGCAAACTGCAGCCATGCGTCATCCACTTACCCAAAATCTCTCTTGTTTGTCAGTGAACTTTCTCTGAACCCACAGCCCTTCATCTCACTGCTGTGACAAACCACTAGGAGTCCATTTTTGGTCATTCTTTAATGGCTTTCTAGAGCATGAGGTCAATCAAATGTTTGGGGGGGATGTTTTTTAGCAACTGATACAAAAAAGTATACATATATACATGTTATGATACAGCACATCATACATAAATCATAACATTACTAATTCCGAAAGTCAGCTGAAGTGGTTGTCACTTTGTGGACACTTTGTGAGACACTACCAGTAAGCCCTTGAGAAAGGTATTTAACCTGATACGTTTCAGTATATATCCATTCTTCCAGTGTGCATGAGTTGTGTAAATTACGTCAGGTAAAGCAAATAAACAAGGATATAAATGAATTAATAGAATAAATTCAGTACCCTGAGCACAATTCCTTTTATTTAAGGTGCAACCATAGAGCATGGTAATAAAAATTTAATTATGCTGGCATTATTTCTTATGATGGTTTAGTTTTGCAGTCACTGTAATTAAAGAAATATGTTGCTTAAAGTTAAACAACTTGTTTAATGCTGTTATTGAATGTTCAGATCTGATCTAGACCCACACTAACATGAGTGCATTTGGTTTTAGAGCATCACTGCTCATGTATATCTGGTGACGTCCAGCAATGGTAAAGACAACTCTGGCCAGCAATGTGACTTGGTAGATGGTGAACTAAGATAGATTGCTGCGTGTGTTGGGGGTTCAAATCCAATGTGGAGCACTGTTCTTTTACCTTTGAGGAAGGTACTTAAAATGAACTGCTTCAGTAGCTAGCCAGCCGTAAGAAATGAATAATATATAAAAAAGAAGGTGACCAATGAAAGTTGACTTGAATAAGTGAATTGGAGTAGGTTAAACAAATGAGTACTAACTAAAGTACATGGCAGATTGGGATTTAAGTAGGCAAATAAAATATAAAGCACTGTCACACAGCATTAAATACTGTGCTGTACTCTTCTTTGACATGTGTTGGAGTATAGCATAATGTATAGTTTTTTGCTAACCCAAACTCTTTATATGTTGGAAACTGTGGAACAAGAAGAGATTATCTTCAAACCGGCACTGTAAAAATAAATAATTCAGCATGCGAAAGATATGCTGTCAAGCCAATGCTGTCTGCCTTTAAGCATTATAGGGTACAGTGAAATACAGGACATATGATGAGGCATTCAATGACGACAAAATAGTGGAAAAGCACAAGGAGAATCTCAACACAACCTTCTCTCAATGCCAGCCCCTAAAGCTCCCCTGTGTGGATTGAAGCTGACAACAAATTTAAACAGCCACAAACAGCTTCATGGTACATTGGATAATATCTTGAAGCATAAAACATCAGCATCACCCATTCTCCATGGCAGAGAGGAGAGCTGCACAGGAGTGTCGGATTAGAGCCACCTATGGCATTGTAAAGGATTAACAAAGCCAGACGCAGGTGTTGTTGCCTCTGGCCATGGGGGGGAGCAGTCATCTTCAATGAGGGAAAGCATTTTGGAAAAAGATGTGCAAACAACGTCAAGCAATGTTCACATCCTATGTATCCCTCATGTCATGCAGGTTTGAGTATCATGGTAAGAAGAAAATCATTCCCCAGGTTGGATAGACATGTGCAGCAGCGGAGACTGAACTTCCAAGAATTTCCTGTAAGGGTTCAGACAACAGTATTTAAGGAAAGATGAGCTCATGTTGTGTCTGCAGCCGAGCCGATCTCTCTCCGATTTTGTGCAGGGATGCAAGAGCTTCCAGTCATCCAGAAACAAAGCTGAAATGAATCTTTCCTGGGGTGAAAAGGGCTCCTTGGCTGACTTCCTCTTAAAGCCCAGGTGGCCCACACGCTGCTACTGCCACACGTAGTTTGAGAAGACAGAGGATGTTGTTGAGAAGGTGACAGTAGCCAGATGATGGACACGATGGCGTGGCTCATCTATCCAAGTGGGTGAATTTAAAAGCCCTCATCCCAAGAGCTGTAAAACCGTGCCCGTGAGACACGTTGATTCCATCAGCCAGACTTGTATGCACAAAGGAGATCCAGATCCAGTCTATAACAGCCAGCATCACTAGTACAGGGACATGGATGAGAATGGTCCTTTTTCTTTTGTGTGCATGGCTCAAGTACACAAGGCCATGGCAGCAGAATAGCAGGAGATTATGGTTCTTTGAGCTGCAACTGTGGCTAGAAACAGATGGACTCTCTCAAGTGCTCCGGAAGAGGGTAGCAGTGAAAGCTTTTGGAATGTCCAGGCATCCAAGAGAAGCGGCCCCACCACTGCCATTTTTCCCGCCACACCCATTTCCACACCCCACAAGGCCTAGCAATTGGAGAACATAGGCATTCAACTTCCAGTGGAATTAAGGGGTTTGTGTACGCATGTGTGTGGGGGGTGGATGGGTTCATACCAACTAGCAACACCCCGGCATGTGTCACATATGACATCATTGTCTCTGCCCAATGGTGTGCATTAATAGATGTGCATCTGTCTAAGAATTCATGGAACTCAAATGTAATATGTAATATAAGAAATAGATTCTTAACTCTGAGTATTACTATTACTATTAGATACTGCTGCATTGTTTTAGCTAATATAAATTAAAATTAGACAAGGTTTATGTTTAGTTGTTTGACAGACACTTTATTTCATCAAACTGACCTGAAAGAAGTGGTAATTAAACTGTGTTTTACTTTATTTGCTGAGTTTTTCAGTACTTTTTTAAACCGCGAGTGGAAGCTAAGTGCTAGTAGTAGTGACACTGAATCAGAGACCATTGCCCTGACGCAGCTAAAGGCTAGCTGACGTAAGTTGTCCTAGTATGATGGTTAAGTTATGAAACGTGTTGAATGTTTATACCTTTGTCATTAGAATGTTTATCTATTGATATTATATTATATTATTGATATAATTATTTTCAATTGAATGTGTTTATTTTAATGTGATACTCGTTTCGTATTAAAAACTGGCGCATGCGCATTTAGTTCTGAAGCAGCGCATACGTATTTCATTCTAAAGCTGTGCAGTTTAGTACAGTAAACTGAGAAGTGAGGGAGACATTTTATTAGTTATTTAATTAATGTAATGTGAGAGTATTTCAAATACTTACCTGTGTTGCAGTAGACAACAATGGTAACATACAGTGAATTATATTACCGTAAAAGAAAAAGAATAGTATTTATTGTTAAATAATAGTGTTAAACTTAATAAATTTGAGAATGTTAAAACCTTTGAACCATATCTTGCAATGGAAACAACTTGGAACAAATTACAGAAATAGAATTTTATTAAAGATAGTATACGTGATAGTTATGTATGTTTCGTTGTAAAAAACAAATCACTGCCTGTTTTATATGCACAGGTCAGGTCTTTTTTTTAAATTTTGGTTCATGCAAGAGATTTGGAGGTTTGGTTGTGAAGAAAACAGCCAAGGCCCGGATGATGGCTGGGCATTTGTTTCCTTTACACTATTGCAAACCACGGTAGGACTGAGAAGGCCTTTATTTCTTTTTTTTTCTTTTTTATTTCTTTTTCTTTTTTTTATTTTATTATTTTTTTTAATTCATTCCTTTATCTCTTTTATTGTACGGGTGCACCCAATCCAAAAAAAGATATTGGGAAAAAGCATTGTTGCAATTGTACATAGTAACAACATATTGTTATATGTGAATGTATCCATATCGTAGTTCAGTGTTTGTATGTGACAATTTAATAACATCATCTTACATTCATAGTAAAGCCGGCTAATCTTCTTTCAACTTGTGTCAATGTAATCATTACCACCTCCCTCCAAACCTAGAGTACTGGTCTATACGGGTAGGGGTTTAACTAAAACTTGCTACATACTGAAAATACATGTTGTTCAAATTTACCTCAGAAAATAAAGTTATCTACGTATCCTCCCAACCCAGAGGTTAGTGTTTCAGCAGCAGGAAATAAAACTTTTAAAGGGACTGCCATCTGAACCTCATTAAGGGAAACTAAAACCATCTACCTAAAGGTACAGTGCATTCATAATATGCAAACTTCTATTGCTTAGCACTTTTCCTGCTGCATTATAATTAAGTTTATCTTGCCTGTACAGGGGGCCCCTTGAAAACAAGAGGCCTCATCTCGAGAGGTTTTAGCATGTCGATAAAAATTTCTCATGCATTACTTTTCCTATGAAGTGGGGAAAAGAGCCTCACCCCTGAGGCATTCCTTCTGCCTGGGACAAAGACCTCCTCCTTTTATAGGAACAATCAACCAATTAATTACCACCTGTGGGGAATCAGACAATTGTGTCCCGTGCGCTCCCAGGAATTGCAATCTATTGAGCTTTGACATCAGTTCCAGAGGCAAGAATGTTGGTACAGACAGCTTTGTTGCAGTCTCGTCTATTGGAATCTCACAATATTCATATTGGCTGGGGATCCACAGGGCTCTGGTCTCTGCTGCAGCTCTGGTCTTAATTACTTTATTGGAGCTATTCATTGGGTGGGCGCTTGTGTCAGGTTTAAAGACATCTGTAAAACCGTCCAGGAAATCTGGGATCTCCTTATACCTGGCAGCCTCTTGTGCAGAGCTTTCAAACATGCATAGATTCATTGTAAACCTTCTGGACATCAGGCAGTGTTAAGTATTGATACTGGTCACATTCACATAAAGGCAATTGTAACACTTTTTTTCTTTTCACTCACAGACCACTTGAGCTGTACCATTCATTTTTCATTTAGGAAACGTACATCTGTCTATTTAATTGTTTATAGCCTTTAAAGGTCTCTAGAGACAACACTTGGGTCACAATATTGATTTTAACACAAGAAGTCAGATGTTTAACACAAGAATGCATAGGCCTATAGTAAACGTGTTTCATGCTTTCGTGTAACCAATTGTTTATCTTATACATGTTGCCTCGTGTATTCAGAGGAAACATGTATAAGATAAACAACCCTCTGAAAGCAAAAATAACAAGAACATAAACAATGGGGGATCCAAAGTTGTAGTGTCGGTTAAGCTCTGGTCCTTTCTCTCCTCTGCAAGCCTCTTTTTCACATAGCGGGACAATATCATGTGACAAATGTCATATGACTTTGCAGTGGCCCTCACTGACTTACCCCTACAGACTTTGTTTTCTGCAGTCTCCAGCAAGGACTGTGGCACTCCCCTCTCTATTTTTCCTGGCCTGCACCTAGGCATACTGTAAAAAAAAATATTTCTAGTCAGATATTTGCACATACACTGTGTACCAGTGATATAAAACAGTAACAGTGATTTTTCTATGTACAGAATTAAATAGGAAATGGTTAATGAATTAATGTAAATAATGCTGCTTTAGACATCAGATGCAAGCACACATATTTTGCTCAGGATATGCACCCCTGCTAGCCTAAACATATCATAATCCATATAGTAAATATGTTAACAATGTTAAATATGTTAACCATTTATTTTTCAATTACATGTTTCTTCCCTTCACTGAAAACCAATGTGCTTTGATGTAGCTTTTGGCTCTGGGTCAATTGTAACACAGTGTTACAATTGCCCCCAACCCCAAAAGCCATGACAAAGCACAGCCTGCTAGCTAGAAACAACAACACTGAGACATGACAAACATGTCCATTTTTATCCAACAGAACAGTGAACAAAATGATATTCACAGACATTAAATGTAAAGACTTCATAAGAAAAATACAGTAGATGGAAAAGTTACTTTAATACCTCAAAAACAGATCTTTATAGATAAATCCAGCAGACCATGAGGTATCAGCTTGTCTTTAGGCAGGAAGAAGGGGAATGTCACAGAACATGTGCACAGTGAGCATCATCATCTTGTTGCTGCTTAGTGGAATTCGCATTGTTACAATTGCCCCATGTTACGATTGTCCCCTGTTTCCCCTATTTGTTTTGTCAGATTTTGATTTACATGACTTGGTGTGAATTGATATGACACTTATATTTTCTGGGAAATAATCCAATATTTGTGCATAATATGCAATAATAATTTTATACAGAGAAACATGGCATGTTTTTGTAAATGAATAGAGGGCACTGTATTTCAAATATACCGTACATGCCATTGAAAAACATACCCAGAAAATTAATTTATCTACTTCAAGCAGGCACAGTTTATTTAGTTTTAAACCTTGCTGCTTACACTGGGGGTGTTTTGGCCTTTATTTTACATAACTTGTTTAAGGCAGTTTTGTTTTGTTATGTTTATTAATTACTTACATATCATACTTTAAATATTTCAATTGGAAATGCCATTCAGGTAAGAGGTTCTCCTGCCTTGAGAGATAAGACGGACCAATTTGTGGGCAGGAATAAGTCCACAGTAAAGCTTCAGTGTAAGTGAGAATATTTACTTTCATCCAAGTAGCTGGTGAAGGATCAGGCTGCGTAACAGTTTCTGTGAAGGCCAGCAAATTGGGTAGTAGCTCCCCATTGCCAGGTGATTGACATCAGTGGACAATTGAAAATCTTAATCTCTGTCACAGTTTTTGTTGCCCAAAGCCCATCCCCACCTTAATGACTATCACATTTACATAAGAGATGCGTAACTGTGCCAACATAGTTGTAGATATAAGAGCAACAGTGGTAAATATCTACCAATTACCTAAACATTACCTGTTTGCTGTGATTTTGCTTAATTCTATTGGGCTATGACTTCCTGTATTACACCCAAATAGCCACATGTACTCCAAACACTGGGAGAACAAAATTTAATACAAGCAAACTACGGCTGACAGCTACATCTCATGGACAATGCTGGCTGATGTTATAAGTGTTTGGTTATTTTCATTTGTTATGCTCTGTGTAATTACCTACAAGTACAACTCAGCCATATTCAATTCCACTAGCTAACTTTGTGGAATATTAATTAGGTTAGACATAGGCACGAAGGTATTTTCACCGCAATGCTGAATATGCAGTGCTGAAGATACTGTACATGGCCATGATCATTATTTTTGATTGCCTCTGTGGAAAGTATTAAACAGACATATGATACAAATCAAATGTTCGATCAAAAACATTGAAAAAGAGAGACCTCTTTTATTTGCTTGTACTGAACGTGCCTCAAATCTATTGAGCAAATCTATTGTAGTATTTTCATCCTTCTGTTTTTTTTCACCAAATGGTTTCCCTCCCAATGAGTCTGGCCTGAGCAATGATCGCACTCCAAGACGAGTCCAACAGGAAAACGGCCCGCGGAACATGGACAGCTGCTGTCACAGGGGTTTTTTTCCATTTCATCTGGGAGAGCGTGTAGCTGTCTGTGGCGTGGAGGATGTTTGCCAACCGGCTTCGGTTCCGCTTGTGCAGTCTGCAGACGTTCGCCTGGCATTTACACTGTCGAGACAAATACCACCACTGTCTTCTTTCACACGCTTTCCCAAATGTGCGGGGTGAATTGAACTCGTGTCAAAGTTCTACCCGTCCCAGTGTCCTTAATTGCACATAACTCTGAAGCCCCTCTCTCATCGCTGTGTGAAATAAGCTTAATGTTCCTCCGTGAGAACTTCGGATTACTTTTTTAGCAAACTATTATGCCACGGTGAAATCTAATCTTTCCTAGAAAACTGTGAACACCGCCTGCGGCTATTGCTAAGTAATTGCAGGCACTCTCAATATCAAATTGTAATTGTATTCCTCATTACTTTTTGAGGAACGATAATGAAGGTGCTTCATGCTTTGTTAAGAAGGCAATAGATTTCAAAATATGAAAAGTCTGACTGGTATACCAATACTGTTTGCACACATATTTTGTGAGGGTTGGAGGTACGAGCATGTGACAGGTGAATCTCTATGGGACACAGAAACAAAAACTTACTGTATATGCATGTATATAAATGTCTATATACAGTATGTACTTGTATGTCTGCATGTGTGCACATATGTGTATGTACTATAAGTTGGCTGGTATATATTCATATAGGTAGAGGTATATATGCATGTATGTGTGCCTGACTGCATGCTAAACTGTCTGTACATGTGTATAAATGTGCTATCAATGTTATTTTATTTTCTCTCTTTCTCTTTTCTCCTGTACACTTAACCTGTTTTACCCTCTGCTTTACTTCTAGGCTGTCAATGTGAGGACAGAACCCACACTTCTCTCCACTCCCACAGAAGCAGAGTAAACCAAGTAACCACCCCTCCAATACACTCAAAAACACACAACATAAAAAGAGCATAGAGATGGTCAAAACATTTTAAGAACTCAAGACTGCCTCTCTGGTCTCTCTCGTCTCCTCGTTTCACTTTTTGATTAGGATGCAGCTGAATAGAGACTAAGAAAGCCAACTCTTAGCTATTTCTGAATCCTGCAGAGAAATCACACCTCCCCTGCACTGCAGAAAACAGGAGACTGTCAGGGTTTGTGCACAGCACAGTTAAATTTCCATGGTTAAAACTTTTTGGGACTTATTTCATCCAAGTGCACTATGGTGGACAGTGGCCCCATAAATGCAGGTGAGGTAGAACTATTCAGTTGATAGCTGGTCAGCCCAGCAGAGGAGGACACAACCATATGTGAGCAGTTCAGCAATTCTGGAATTTCTTCATGTAAAACCTGTTTGCCCTGTTGACTTATTTGCACCCCATGTGCCATTTACACTAGCGCCTTTAAAATGATTATGTGGAATTTCACAGTGTGAGCATTGTGTTAGAATTGCTATAGTCCCACTGTCATGTATATTGGACTGCACTTACATGCTGATCGAGGCATGCACTTGCAATCTCAGCATTATGTTTGGCACTGTTGTTTATTCACATGTGGTTAGTGATGTCCCCTTTGAGCAACTTTTTTGTGCCACTTTATTAGAGGTGCTTTGTAAGTTGCTCTGGGTAAGAGTATCTGCTATACGACAGTAATGTAAAAATGTAAAATACCAACAGTGATTCAGGCAAGCCTTTTTGACTCCATCCCCAATCAATTGAATGAAGCACATTTGACAAATGCATTACCACTTCCTAAGTGGGCCCCTAAATTGTATCATTTGATCCATGAGTTTGATTTTGAACAGAAAAGTGTGACAAATATTTCCATTTGAGGTTTGTTTCTGTATTTTTCTGAAGCTTATGTGTATTCTTCCCTAAAGGAAGAACTGACTACATTACGAGTAACATTTTTAGGACTTGAAAAAAATCCTCTCATGTTTGTTGACCACTGATGTGTATTACTATAGCATCTCATTGGTCTATTGTGCGATAAGGCAGTTACTTGGCAACTTGACTGACCGCATGAGGAATCAGAAGTGGCAGTGACGGAGCAGATTTTGTCTTCCATATCTCCAGGTTGTCACATCCTGTGTTCACATCCATCCTCATCCCTCCTGAATGAGTACATTGACATTACATTATAGTTGCAAGGCATGCACTTATATCCAGGGCAACCTATACAGCTTGCAGCTTCTTGCATGCTATCCATTTACCTGGATATTTACTTTGGCAATTCAGGTTAAGTACTTCATCCAAGGGTACAGCAACAGTGCCCCACTGGGGCATCAAACCAGCGACAGTTGGGTCAAAAACCCTGTGTCTTCACCCCACTGCTGCTCAGGGAAAGAGAAAAAAAAACCTGAAGGCCCTCTACAGGTGCTTCAAGGGAATGGTTCTACACTCAGATGATGAAAACGATCCTAAATGCGTGCTAATGAGCGTGCATGCGTGTGCGGCGAACCGGGTGGCCCTCAGGTGGACGGCGCATGGAGAGCAGCTCTGCGCGCATAGCTGGTGGTGGATAATGGATTAAAGAGGTGAGTCATTGTTCCTGCCTGTCGCCAAGCGGGGTGGAGGGGCGGCAAGCTCTGGCTTGCGTGACCAGATCGCCTCCTGAAGCCAGTAGTGCACGCCCGATTGAGCTAAGTGCTCAGGTCATTTGATAACTCAATATTTAATTTGGCGTTCATAATGGGAACGGTCGCAGTTGAGAAATCGATCTCCAATGTAAGGGCTTTTTACCATAAATAAACCTCACATGTTAGAGGCGGTAACAGACAGCCCCAGCTCAGTGGAGGTGTACTAAATAGGGGCCACAGCTCAGCATGGGGTGTACTGAATAGGGGCCACAGCTCAGCATGGGGGTGTGCTAAGTGGGGGCCTGATTTTAATAGGGACGATACTAAGTGGAGCAGGGCTAAACAGCATGGTATGTGCTTAATAGGGGCCCTTAGATTTGATCTTTTACAAAACATCCTTGTTTTATTTAGCACTATGTATCATACTACATAGGTTTATCATTGATTATCCATTAGTGTTGATCTGTATTTAGAATTGTGTATGTATACTGGATAACTGCAGTGCACCACCCCAGATAAGGATCAAATAAATAAATAAATAAATAAATGAAACAATCAGCTCTCGTATGCTAAGGCAGCTACAGAGCCGCAGTGAATCACACAGACTAATCACTTGAGAAGCTTTTCTGAAGAAACCCACTCAGCAAGCAAATCTGACCAGCAAAAGGGGAAAAATAACAGTCACATCTTAGCATTATGCACATGCCTGTGTGTTTGTGTGTGTGCGTGTGTGTGTGCGAGCATGTGTATGTGCCATTAACCATATTAATAAGAATCTTAAAATGATAAACATTAAAATAGTTAACATACAAACTATGCCGACAATAAAACAATGACAAAAACACAATTCATATTAATTAAGAGAATAGCAGCATTAAAATTTCACTCAGAGACCTGAGTTTGATGGACATGGTGCACTATAACAACACTGTCCTTGCTCATGCAGCTGAGATTCTGTCATAGATGCCAAGACACACATTTTTGTAAATGCATCTGTCCTGCCTGTACCCTTAAAATTCCGAAGGACATCTAAAGTACCACTTACAGGCTTTTTTTTTTACTCCTGTGGCTCTCCCGCCACAAAATGATCCAGCACGTAAGACCCAAAACGTGTCATTTTGAAACCAGTACGAGTGTCTCTGAGAATAAGGTGTCACTAACATGACGTGACCCTGTAATTTTCTCTATGTGTGGAAGGCAGAGTATTCTCCACTCTGCCATTAGCCGTAATGTGTCAGATGTAACAAGCTTTGCTACACCAAAGCTGCCCCCCCTACACCCTCCACCCCCCACCCCCAAGCTGTAAGGTCAGCTATAGCTGAGGGGCACGAAAGCCCAGAGGCATTTCCACAGTAAATTGACCCCTGTGAGCAGTTAGGTAGCCAAACACAGGTATTGCAGAATGTTACCGGCACCATATACTTGAAGCACTATATAGCACTAGCACCCATAACACCACCTGCTCCTGGCTGCTGGTGCAATTTTCTGATTGCTGTCATAACGCTTCTATATTTGGCTCACATTGTGCTGTCTGATTCACTGCGGCGCTCCGCTGTTTCGACTTTCCTATGGATGATTTCTGTATCTATACCGCTGTTTATGCGGCCTTATTGTAAGCACTAATCTGTAAGTCCAGCTGGATAAGATGATCTGCTAAACGACTGACTGTAAGTGCAATGTTCACCCAGAGTCCACACAAGTCAAGGCTTTATTTATTTATTTTGGTATTACTACCAACAGGAAAATCATCATCATTACTTACCATATCATATAACATTATGTAGATGGCAAGCACACAGATTTGGCAATTAATGTACTCGACTTGCTAGGAAGTTAGGAAGTTAGAAAGTTAGGAAGTAGCCCTCTGTTTTATCAGCTGTAAAAGTCTCTTTTTTGACTTCCCCATTCGATGCATGATACCTCCCAATTCCCTTTATCTTTATCTGTGGCTCTTACTCTGCTCTCCCGACTCTCGTCTAATCCCCTCCTTGTCCCTTATCATGTCGCTGGAGAGCGGCCCCCTCCATCGCTCTTCATCAGCTCACACCCCGTGGGTGAGCTCATCCCTGCACTTCCATCAGCGGGGCGCTGAAAAAAGGCCCGTGATTCCATCAGAGCAGCTAATAGGAGGCTGGCAGGGCTGGAGGGGTGTTTTTCTAAAGAGTCTGCCATTCAGGTCCTGAGAGATGGACGGCGCACCCTGGGAGCGGCCGCCATTTTGGCTCTGATAGATGGACTGTGTCCCCCTGGGAGCAGCTGCCATTCGGGTTCTGAGAGATGAAAATATGGTTCATTGCCTCTGCCAGCTGGAACACACTGACAGGTGTTTGACTCCTGTCTGTGTAGACCCTTGTGTTCATGTGTTAAAGTGTTAAATTCATAAAGGTTTCCTGCTTCCGCACATAACATAGCTTTTAAATTCTGAGTATTGCTGCACATACATGGAAAGTAGCAATTGTTCTACAATGTGTAAAGCAAGTCTGCAGTGGTTTCAGTTTACAGACTGTCACCTTATCAGGACATGTTGACATAGAGGATGAAAAAGATAAACTATTTACAACATAAGGAAGCAAAGTAATGATCAGGGACCGTAGCTGTTGACGTTTGGGCAATGTCATATTGAAGTTTCACTTTCTTTTTATATTTTGTACCGTGAGTACTTGCGAACTCCAAGACAGATCAGAGTAGGGTACTGTACCATCTGTCTGAATACAGTGGGTATCCCTTGGGAGCAGCTCCTGTTCAGGCTCTGACATTATGCCAGCATCACCTGGGAGCAGATGCCATTCGGGCTCTAAGAGATGTTGGTATCCCCTGAGAGCAGCCACCATTCGGGCTCTAAGAGATAACAGTATCCCCTGGGAGCAGGCATCTCTAGGGCTGTGACAGGTAACAAACACAGGAATGCATTGATCCTTTTTTGAATGATTGATGCCATATCAGTCACAGTTTCACTTAAAGTGATTTAATGAGCATGTAAAAATCCAGGCACTAACTAGGAACAATTCTCTGTCACAGAATAATTCAGTGTCAGTCTGATTATTTCTACAAATCTAACAAGTTATTTTGAAACTCAGTAATGGTCTTAGCATTATCAGCAGTTGTAAACAAGTAGTTTTAGTTTAGTTCAGTATGTTAATGAGGAATGGTAACATTAAAAAAGGAAACATGAAAGAAAATACAGATAGGTGCAGCTGAGGTTAGAAAGCCTTACAGGAACACCAGCAGATAATTAGCATTACATAAACATACATACAGGCATACTGGAGACAAACAAAGCATAAACAAACATATACTATATATATATATATATATATATATACACACACAAAAAGTATTTGCCTGCTTCTTGTAATGTAAAAAAAATGTAGTATTGCACAAAGGGAGCCTGAGTAAACACAAAGCGCAGTATTTTAATTTTTATTTTGTTCCTTCTGTGAAAATAGTTTACATACACCCATATCACCCCTATGGAAAAGTAAATTGCTTCTGTGTTTTGGATCATTCTCCTGCTGCATCACCCAATTATGCTTTAGCTTCAGCTCACGCACAGATGGTTGGATATTCTCCTTAATAATTTTCTAGTACATAGCAGAATTCATGCTTGCTTCAATGATAGCAAGTCATCCAGGTCCCAAGGTAGCAAAACATCCCAATACCATCACGCTGCCACCACCGTATTTCACTGTAGGTGTGACGTTCCTACAGTGGAATGCTGTATTTGTTTTGCGCCAGATATGGGAAGACTTGCACCCTCCAAAAAGTTCCACTTTCGGCTCACCTGTCCATAGAATATTATCCCAAATTTCTTGGGGATGATCCAGGTGTTTTTTAGCAAATGTGAGACAAGCTTTGATGTTTTTTCTTGATGAGCAGTGGTTTCTGCCTTGCTACTCTTCCATGGAGCCCTTTTTTGAAGTCTCCTTCTTATTGTTGAGTCATGAACATTGACCTTAGCTGACACTAGAGAGGTCTGCAGTTCTTTGGAAGTTTTTTTGGTATCTTTTGAGACTTCCTACATGAGGTGCCGCTGTGCCCTTGGAGAAATTTTGGCAAGTTGACCACTCCTGGGAATATTCACCACTACACCAAGTCTTCTCCATTTCTAGGTAGTGGCTTCCACTGTGGTTCAGCGGAGACCAAGAACCTTAGAAATGGCTTTGTAACCCTTTCCAGGCTGATATATCTCAACAACCTTTTTTCTCGGCTATTCTGGAATTTCATTCGATCATGGCATTGTCTGCCTGTAGAAGCTTTGTGGTGACTACTTCTCTCTAATGATAAGGTTCTATATATTCTATAAGGTTCTATATATATTATTGAAATCAACCCTGGCTGTTTTCAGTCACCTGAATCTAATTATCAACTAAACTATCAACATTTTGTTGATTTCTTTGGTTCAAAAGTAAGGGGCAACTACTTTTTATTTTATTCGTTTTTTATTAAATGAATGAAATAATGATTTATGAACTATGTTTTATGTTTTTCAGATTTTTTCAGGTTTCCTTTGTCTAATATTAAATTTTATTTGATGATATGAAACCATTTGGTGAGAGAAATATGCAATAAAAGAGGAACTCATGCCACTGTACATACTAATACATACTAATACACTGTACTTGTACATATTAATACACTGGACATGTACACACACACACACACACACACACAGTATATATATATTTATATATGGTTTGTGTATCATGTTTATTTTGCTCAATATCTTATATATCTCAATATATTTGTTTACTCTGCTTTATAAGTTTTTTTAGAATTTCTAAAAACAAATATTGAAGAGAATATTAAAGGGAAACTTAGTGACTATTACTGTACCATATTGTGTCAGGTTTTCTACAGACATGAATATGAGATACGTATATGTTATTTTAAGAGGGAATACCAACTCAACATATTAATTTAATTGTTACTAATTGTTAGAAGCCCAATTTACCACTAATTTAATCTTTCAGTTACTAATTTAATATTTTGTTATGATGTCACTGGAGCAGAACATTCAGGTATTTGTTTGCAATGTGCTTCTGCGCTTGTTTGTCTGAGAATCCAGCAATACTCCTCTAGGGTCATCTTAGACAGGTGCCATCAATTTACGCACCCTTTCATTTCCACTGTTACTGTGAAACAATCCACAGGGCCTTGTGGAAGCTCAGGTAGCTGCAACATAACACTGCGAAGCCACTAGATTTTTATGTCATTACCCCTTTGTCCTGAGCTGTAAAATGGCACTTCGGGATATCCATCACACAGTACAGAAAGAGTGCCGGGTACAGCGCCACACAAGCAGACCCTCCTCATGCCAGCATGACAGTCCTCTGATGGCGCGAGATTACCCAGCACGCTTCCATTACTGACAATTGCTGCATCTCTGCCCCGCTGCGTCGCCTGTAAGTGCTCTAGAGTCCAGTGCGACGGCGGAGTCTTCTGAAGCTTCCCCATGCGCTGAATAAACAATTATCCGAAGGTGGCTCGCACAATGTGATCGTTACCACGGAGGAGACGCTGTCGTCACCTTCCGTTCCAGACGCGGCAGACCAGGGGAGGGTCACAGGGAGTAATTGTGCCTTTGGGGTGAGCGCGCATCCGCGGCGGGCTGCTCAGCAGTCAGGTGGGCCCGTGTCTGCGTGCGAGACCTTCACTTACAGCGTCCGCCTCCGATCGAGATGCAAGACTGCAGACCAGAGCCCCGCACGCAATGCATAAAACATGGAGCCTTAACTCCATCAGGCGCCCTGTGACATTCCAACAAACACCTGAAATGAAAGATATTTACCGTCTGAGACCTTGCAGTAGTCAGGTGATTATGTAATCTCAAGGGCGCCCCAAAAGAGCAGAGACATTCCAGTGGATTGAAATTGTGTAGGCTGCACTTAAGGCATTCCATCGCAATTCCTCTTAATGCCTTCTCACACTGCCCTCTGGATTTATACATACATGCAGAAGAGAGACAAAAGGCGAGACATCTGCCAGCTCTTCTTTTTTGTAAGACTGGCTTATTTCAGGATTATAAATAATTCAGTAAAAATGTACAGTGTGGACTCATTCATTGGCAGAGGACGTACTGCTTATGAAATTCAATCCGCACGTCTGCGGGCTTGGGGGGGTTGCGGGTTGTGTGGGCTGCGCTTTCATTTTGAAGAGAGCCTCACCAATTTTAAATCTGTCTGATTGATCGCGTTGTCTATATTTAGTGTGAGAGCCGGCGCAGCTACGCACACCCAGGAATACAGCGGAGCGCAGCGCGTAGACAAGCACGCCGCTGCAGATGCTGTCAGGTGCCGATAGAAAGCTGTAAAGGCAGAAGGCAGCCGCGGCAGAATGCCTCCAAGTCGAGCACAGCGCGGCTCCACGTCTGCGGCTCCTCGATAAGGGAGATTGGGCTTTCGATTGGAGTTGCACAGAGAGAGCCCCTGACAAAAGGTGCCAAGATGGATATCGGAGCAAAAGACCTTTTCGATGGGCTCCTGTTGTTATTATTATAGGGCTTTTTTCAACCAACTCAGCAAGCAGAAGGGACAACAAAAATGGAAAAAAATCCAAAACCTTATTTATCTCTTCAGCGTAAACATTTGTCCATATTATTATTATTATTATCATTATTATTATTATTATTCTCATTGAGCAGACACTCATCCAGTTTTATCTGTTTATGCAACTGTATAGTTACTGAGGCAATTGTGGGTTAAGTACCAAGGATACAACAACAGAATGCTTTTGATCGTGGCTAACATGCCAAATTACCCCATCCAGCCCCCCTATAAAAAAAAACAATAAAAAACATGCCAATTCACAGTAATAAAGGAAATGCAGAAGTAAAATTTTACTGCACCTATCAAGAGTTTGATGGACACAGTGGACCACACAGACACAGCCCCTGCTGACACACAGACAGACCTTGATGCTGTTTGATGCTGAAGTCCCTCTTCAACTTGTGAATAAGGGAAAGACAATTTTGTTTGCCGGAGAGAATTATGAGGCAAATGAGTCCCATTGATTTCGGCGAGTGTGATATTACTCTCGTCTGTGAAGGGTTGAATGATTAAACAGCATGCATGACTCACTTACCGTTGGGCTGTGATGGAAATGAACACAGAATGACCCATGCGGCTCCCTGATAGTTCTGTAAATTCTCAGTGTCCTCAGTCCAAATTTGCCTCGTTTGGCACCGGGCTGAATTGATCGACCTGTCTGTTTATCCCTGCGATTCATTATCAGCACCTTTGCATTTCATTCGGCACCAGTCTCATTTGACCCATGAGCATCAATTGATGCTGGTCGACGGGGCCACACGACCGGCTCCAGACCGCAGTTGAAATCCCGCATTTCGGTAAGGAACAGGACGCCGGGGAACTGGACGAGATTGAAAAATTTAACCAAGTGGCTGGGAGAGACGAGAAGCGGAGACAGGAAAATCAGGAAAAAAAGGTGGGGACCCTGGTTTTGCGCTCCAGATTCTATGCTTATTACACATTACATTACGTCTGCTGACCAGACACTCTTATCTCAGACAAACTACATTGTTAACCATACTTTTACACTTTTTCTAGTCATACTGCTGGGTATATATAGTAAAGACAACCTGGGTTGGCTACCTTGTCTAGAGGTACAACAATGGTGGTTACCCTGGAAATTGAACCAGCTTTGAGTTATGAGCCCTGCTTCTTAGCGCACTCATCACACCACTAAACCCCATTCTGTCCCATAGTTCTTATGGGGTTCTTCTCAACAGCTCAGTTTATTGTGAACCTGCTCTTTTCCCCTCTCCCTGCTCTTTAGTGCTGACAGAGAGAGACGATACATGGTTATGTAGTTGTGAAATTAACTATTAAAAAAGCTTCAAATGTTTTCTTTAATGCAATTCATATTTTGCACAGTTTATCTAGCATGACTTGGTGGAGATAAAGAATACATAAATAACTATCTTCTATTTTATTTCAAGCATACCTACACATTAGATGGGTGTGTGCATGTGCACACAGTTATGTGTAATTAAACTCCACTGTTTGCATTTGATAATTCAATCAATCCCTTTTTCAAAGCTGTCTGTGTAAAATATTTGCATTTTGATCCCCTCACAGACACCCCCAAAGTTTGTGTAGGAAGGGCATCATTGTTGAAATCACCTCCCAGTTTTTAAGATGTGATGCATTGCAGAGGTACTCAGATTATACTTCTGGAAGTACACAGAAAGTCTCATCTTTTCCCCCTTTTGTGTGTATGCTAGGAGATATGCAAATTTTAAAGTATCCAATTAAATCCTCTGTAGAGGTGGCAGCTTAGTTACCAACAATTTCCATGATTCAAGGCATTTTCTTTTGGTGTGGGTCTGGTAACAGCAGAGAATTTGTAGGTTTAAAGCTCTCTGACTGTTCTATAAAGCAGCTGACTATAAAGTAGCTGACAGTACAGCCCTTGGACATGACTACAGTCTATAACAAGGTCACAACCCACAACCCATCTCTTTCAGTGCTGTGTGCTGAGGCAACTGCAACCAAGTCTTTGTGAAGACTTGGAGAACTGAAACTTTAACCTTCCAATGTCAGCAATAATAATGCTCAAAAGCCGCTGAGATGGTCCATAACGGAGCTTTGAATTTTTTTACTTTCTGAAAAATTATTGGTAGTTCAGGCAGTCAATTATAAATCACATCGCAATATCGCAAAACTGATGGGACCTCCAAATTATGAGCAAGAGGTCTTCTGGAAAGTTAATAATTGCTCAGTCACTGATGACTAATATATATCTACAGCTTTTGCATGTGACTAGGTGCACACTAAAATGAAGGAGGAAGAGGAAATATGATTTAATCAGACACATTTAGAGCCTTCATTTGACCTTTACCATGTTTCAAACAGTGATAACGGTTAAGATTGTGGACCTCTTCCCAGCCCCCTTTAGGTGCCGTGACTAATCTGCATGCAATTTCCTGCTTCAGTCAGGATGCTGTGAAGTTCTGGTTAAAGTCAGCTGGCAAAATTGAGGGTGAATTCTCCAGATAATGATCAGCTGCTACTTTACTGAATCTGGTAGGGATGTGATTACTGTTGAGCATACTGTTGAGCAAATGGGAACACTCTTTTGTAATAATGAAATCTTTTTTTTTGTTCTTACTCTGAATAATGCCACACTTTCCCAGAAAACGTTCATAGTGCGTTTTATGCTGATATCTGCAAATCGTTGATGACTAAAAGCAGTTGATTGATTGATTGGTTTCTTAGTTGATTGGTTGCTTTCTTAAAAAACTGAGCAACCCACAAAAGTAAGAACTCAGGGTTGCTTGTTCATTATCATCTACAAATACTGTTCTAAATTATCAATGGCCATCATTCACCAAGGGGCCTCTATAATAACTGTATCAATTTTAGAAGCTTAATAACCTTTCTTTTCCTTTTACAGAATAATTTTCTTCTAGGAATGGTCAAAATCCATATTTATATAATAAAGGTATAGAAAGGTTTATTCCCCACAGACCTGACTATCTGTTCCTACTCGGCCAATCAGAACAATCCCCTGGTTTCTCCCATTAAATTGTGTCTAAAGGATAGAAATGTGCAGCAACACTTAAAGGTGGATGGAAGCCTTCATCAGAGCAATCTCACTGTCAGGTAACAAACAGTTTAATACACACGTCAAAAGACTTCTTTGGCATACAATTTGACCAATCAAAAAGGTCCCATGACATCTGTTAACCAGTGAAATGCATTGTAATGGAAACTCAGTTATTCAAATGAGCGAATGCAATGTTTCTAGCAGATTTTCTTGGTTTATGTCTATGTACTTTTTCCCTCTGTCACATTTGTTCTCTCCGCCTTTACCCCAGGGTGAGGAAATAAATGAAACAGCCTCAGCCAGTTTATCATCCTCCTGTTTGTTTGCCAATTTTTAATCTCAACCCACCAGGTTCCACCCCCAGCTGGGCTAGAGCCATGGGCCAGGTGAGGCATAACAGGACAGTGTGTGCAACACTAGCAGCTCCAGAATCAGACAGTACGTACTGCGCAACATCTGAATTCCTCCCTCCACCAACGCAGTGCTTCTGCAAAAGTGTTCCCCCCACATCCTAATTTGCACCGCCCGCCGTCAAAAAAGCTTGCACCACAACACCGTGCATCTGCGATTGCATTGACTGTGATTCCAGTGTGAATTTTCCCCTTGTGGAATCAAGTTGTCATCAACTTGTCATTGGTTCATCCAAGGAGCTGTTACTTTGTGACTTCTTTGCACACATCAGGTATTATTTTGTGTGAAAAAAAGCTAAAAAAGAATGTGAGTCTGTGGATTAGTTCAAGCACTTGTAAGCGGCCGTGTAAATTCAACATCTCCCGGGGACGGGGCAAGGCTTTCTCTTCATTTCTCAGCGTGAGGGCTGTCTGGAGTTCACCGCTGTTATCAGGCTTCAAGGTCCGGCGTGGTATCAGTTACATTTCCTTTATGTGCCTGGGAGTTCCGTGGCATTTCCATGTCCAGGGAACTATTCCCCCTGCTATCGATCATCCACGCGGGCCCGCCGCCAACAGCTCAGATGCTGCACTCCTCAGAGAGAGGCAGACAGAGGCATTCGGCTCCAGCACTGTGAACTACTTCGCCTCTTTTCAGCCCCGCGGTAATTCCACCCTGCCTTCTCAGTGCCCGCCGCCTTCTCAGAATCGTTCTTATTTCTCCAAGGGATACTTATAAACTTGCACTAGTTTTAGCATTTTTTTTCCTGATTCCACAATGAGGAAAAAAAATAACACCGTATTCACAAACACCGTAATTCTACTGTACCTCCCACTGATGTTCAAAATTCGTGATCTCAGCCAATGTGGGCGAGCATCAGACATGGTAAATTCAGGTAGGGCTCACCTAACCGCAAGCATTCAGCCCGGCCCAAATCCATTAAAAAGGGCGGAATAATATTTTTTCTGCTTTGCAAAAATCCCAGATTCCACACGCCCTTTTTTTTTTTTTTTTGCTTCTCCCGGTCGCCGTGGATAGGGCATGGCGGCTCCAGTTCAGAGCGGTTCGGATCCATGCAGCTGATGTAGTATGGATAGGACTGGTATTAGCCGTGACCCAGTTAGCAGCTGAGCATATGCCTCTGAGTCACTCCCAGGAGCGGGCCGGCCAACAATGATGAAGGGAGCGTTTGATGATGCCAGTCAAGCCGCCGCTGACTCACAGCAGAGTCCTCGGAGGACAACTGTCCCAGCAAGAGCCGGCTGGAGATGTCATAAATCAATGCAGCCAGCCTGAGTGGGTCGGATGTCTTCCCTGCATTGACAGTTACTGTATATGAGGAAGACAAAGTTCTCCTCTCTTTGCCATTACACTTTTATTTTCAGAACTGTATAACCTAATCTATCTTTCTATCTATATTTTTCTTTCTCCTTTTCTCTTTCACTCTCTCTGTCTACAAACGTATATACATACATATACGTGTGTGTGTGTGTGTGTGTGTGTGTGTGTGTGTGTGCGCATAAGTATGTGTGTATGTCTATAAGGTGAAGCATATAAAGATATATAGTTATAATTAATGTATAATGTGTATTATGACATTTATAAATGCTTAATAAAGCATTTATGACTGTATTGCACGTAATGATAAATAGTACTATAAATAGAGAAGATTACAATGTGTACTGTTGAAAAGGGCATATAAAAAAAAAACATCAAAAGAAAGACAAGGGAACCCTGGCTGACATGCCAACCCCCTACCACGTCGGAAAGAGGACAATTTGTTCCACAGCTGTGTGCTCCCAGTCACTGTCAGCAGATGACATTGCTGGCCTGTTTTAGCCACTCGGGAGCTCCTCATTGTTTTCAGTGTAAAACGGATTCACCAGGAAACCCATTTACTGTCGCCTTCAGAGTAGCCAATCAGAGATTTTTCCTCCCCCTCAGGTGTATAGTTTTTAAATAATTTCACCAATAGTAATACACTGAACTACGGAGTTGGACATTTGAACAGCCAATCAAAATCAGTGGATGCTGTCACAAACCACTGGACAGACACTGGTAAGCAAGACTGACGTAGCTGTGTTGAAAAAGTCTGCACGTCCACTCGACTCAAAGCGGTCAAGAATGCACGCCTTTTTAGAATAAGGTCAAACTTCTACGGAAGTACACTTTGGAATTTCAGACTGTCAAGCAATCTCAGGTAAGACCTGTCAAAACTGGCAAAGCTAGTCACATACTTCTGCAAACGTCATAGCTTTCCAGCATTGGCTAATATTGTTCTGCTGGCGACATCGCTGACTGTTTCAGCAGTCCTGAATCAGAGCCTCAAGATTGGATGTGGGAAAACAGTGCACAAGCTCAACAGAAGCTCAGTATAGATCGCAGGCAATTCAAGAGAGCTTCAACTTCCTTAATTCTACCTTGCAATAGCAGTTCAGAGTTAAATTAGGTTGGATATTAATCTTTTTGCCCACATTTGGCTAGGACATGGCAATGAACATGAATCATGAATTGCATAAATATCTAGGACTGGGCTCAGAAGCAAACCCTTCCAAAATCATCATCATCCATTTATCCCCCATCCTAATCCACAGGCTTGTGTATTGTGATTACACTGAATTTATTTAAGATGTTACACACCTCACCCTCCCCCACTTCCATCGCTGAATAGATTGGTAGGCAATAAAAGCAGTCATGTGGGACTCCCTCAATACCCTCAGCCCCCTCCTTCCCCCTGCCCCATACCTTCTTGTTTCAATTGCTTCTGCGACCTCTTTAATCAAAGGTCCATTTATTACCTGGGCCATTTCCTCCTGTTCCAACGATTGCATTCTAAAGCCATTACATACAACAGGGAGCGGAGAGATCATTTCCTGTGTGCGGCCCCAGAACCCCAGTCGAAATGTGTCAGGACCTCGAGCCCGCTCACTCGGAAAGCCGACCCTGGCAACCGGAAGGCAGCGAGGGTGGGGGGGGGGGAGATCCGGCTGAAGTTAATTCACCCCGACGCCGATGACAGGACCAGCGCTTGCTGATGAAGCAGAACCACAGTAAAACCACGCTGGGGCGAGCGGCGGTCAGCACAGAAATGACTGGCATCGTGGGAGGAGGGGGCGGGGCATGAGTCAAGGAAGGGTCATTGATTAAACCGAAGGCCTCCAAAGGGCCGTTTCATGCAGCTTGGTGCCGGTGGACCTGGATGGTGTTTTTAAATGTCGTTTTTCTTTTTGTCTGTGCGCGGTCACATATTAATATACTGATGCCCTTAGTGTCTGATGCAGTATTGAGGTATAGATGGTTTGAAGGTCAGAGGTTATATTTCTCTTTTCCATTTGAACTTCAGCTGAGAAATATTGTGTCCATACTGGGACATTATATGTATTTGCAGTATTTGCTCGAGTAAGCACCAAAGCTTCACGGATCCAGCTAACCAATGCAACTTGCCCATTTTTCCAGTTTTTAAAAAGGGAATGACTTCCTAAAGCTGACTGAATTCTCAAGAGCTGACCCTTTTGGTATTGCTTTTATGATTCAGTAAAGCATAGTCAGCGCTGTACAGTGAAGAGGGAATTTTTATTGTGCATTCATGTTGTCTGGCATCTCTCTCTGTCTTTGTCTCTCGGTCTCTGTCTTTACTGACCCATAGTTCTGTGCATGATGCTTCATTGTTTACCACTGCTTTGGGCTTTGAAAGCAGGAAGAGTAGGGTTGTTTCACATACAGTAACTGTATTCAATACTATATTCAACAATGCAGTTTGTGGCTAGCCCTGTCAAGGTCATCGGTGTAGTCAAGATGGACTAGAGCTGAAATTGCACAGCAGCAGGTCATCCTATCACAAAGACTGTGGGGGGTCTACACAGACACATGCCTACACACACACACACACACACACACACACACACACACACACACACACTTGCTCATTTACTCAAGGGAGAATGGTAACAGACAACAGAAGACAAAGGAATGAAATCCCATCCCACAAATGATAGCATGTAACCCTCCCCACATGAAAACAATGATGTGCAAAAATGACACAAAGGCTCATGGGAACTCAAACTCTGTCCAGTGAACAGGAGGCCTGAGGACATCACTTTACTTATGAGACCCTTTCCAGGTGTTAGATGTCAGTAGTCAGAGAACAAGAGAAAGTAGACTTTAGCCTTTAAAGGGATAGTTGTCCTGAACCTGCTTTTTACGATATTTTTACATGATTAAAAATCTTGTCGATTTAAATAATGACTGTCCACCAGCAGCTGATTGGGTGATGCTCTGGAATTATGGAACCTTGGTACACCTCTCATTAAATCATTTAAATTATTTCCAAGACATTAAAAATCACTCTTAATAACAAAGCAATCAGAGACTGGTTTTAACTTTTAAAAAATGGTTTTCTTTTTTTAGTCACAACTAAATGAAGCATTTATGTGAAGTGCATACAAAAGGTAAGTCCAATCAAGCAGAAAGTGATTGATTGATAATGAGTGATCCTTATTCAAAATGGCGAGACAATAGAAAACAATGGAGGGAGTGACTGGGGTAGAGTATTTTACAGTGGACAGAGGAACGTGCAAAGCAGCCAGGGTGTTTTGGGCTGTGCCGTCCTCGGCAGATACTCCCTGGAAACTGTCTGAGTGGGCATGGAACCCAGCACCTACAGGCACACCATGGGTCTGAACGCTCTCCCCTATAGATGCGAAATCCTCATTACTTACAATATGTATGCTGAATCTGGAGGGCTGGTGTGAAAGCTCCAGCTTTGTGACTCTGTAAATGTGCTGGTGTCCATCCCACTCCCCATCCCTCCAGGTTATTAGCTTGTTCATGGGTCAGTGAACCTGACGGGTATTGAGCGAGAACAGGCATAACCCCTCTGGCCCACGCTGCAGAGATACACACATGGATTTTGCTCACAAAGACATTACACAACGGACCCCAGCAAGACCCCTGCCGTCTCCCCCAGTAATTGCCGCTGTCCTCACCAGCCCATCTGACACCATCTGCCATCTCACACCATCCATTAGAAAATTTTTATTTTAAGGGGTCTTAAATGTCCATCCCCCATCCCCACCCCCGCCAGGAAACCTCAGCGGAGGAACAGCGGCAGAATCTTAATGACGGTGGCTGGCGGGCAGTAGAGTCTGTCCCGTCCTTGAACCTTAATCAAAGAACCGCTCAAGCCGACCACCGTCTCCTCTATCCGCCGCTCTGGGGCTCGCCGGAAGTTTCCGTAGCACAAGGTCGTTGCACACCATTCTGGCGGGCAAGCCACATTCGCAGGGACCTTAAGTAAATTTGGCTGTGTGGGTTTAAGGGGTTATTTCAGTGGGAATTCCTCTCAGATTTGACATGGAAGGCAGGGACATGTCTGTGCTGGATGCACATGCTAAGTTGTTCTGTGCGTCGGACCCCATGGAGTTTCCCACTGGCACGTGGTGTGGACGTCCGTGCGGAACCAACGCGACTCCGGAAAATGACACGGCTGCCAGGTTTGCGGCGTGTCTCACATAACAAACAGAGAAAAAACAGCAAGACCAGATATGGTGATTGCAGAGGCACTGAGCAAAGCAAACAGACAAGAGCCTAACATCACATTTGTAACATAAGCCTCATTACAAATGCAACAACAAAAGTGTTGTGAAAGTAAGTAGAGTGGATACATACATATACTGCCATGGCAGTCTTTTAATATAATTATTAAGACATTCCAATGAGACCACAGGCATTTTTGATATTACTCAACCATGCATTTCAGCACTGACAGAAGCAGAGCATGGCATTTAATATGAAAAAATCTGGCACAGGATTTTATTGAAAATATTACATAAAGATGTGAAGATTAAAGTATAACATACAAATAACCAGAAAAATATTTTTTTTTCCTAAATATTCAGGAACATGAATAAAAATAGAGGGCCCTGTATCTGCGCATATGTATGTGTATGTACGTATGTATGAATGCATGAACAGACACACACATATACATGTATACACACATACATATACATACATATATTCATGTATCTGCTCCTCTTTCCCTTCTAATCTCTTGCAGGGATGATTTGCATGCAGTTTGGCCCAGTCTTTTTTTATCTATGATCGTGAAATTTGTTCAGGCTGTGAGTTCCTGTCCGACACCCCAATCGATGAGCTCTCCCCCCAACCCCCACCCCATGGTTCCACCACCAGCATTCCCAATGAAGGCACGTAGCTCCCAGGAGTCACTCACCCCACAGCTCAGCTCAAAAATGTGGAGAAACGTCAGCCTGCCACGCTCAGGGGGTACTGCGCTCGCGCCCCTCCCCCTCCACCCTCCCTCCCTCCCTCCCCAGTCATCTCATGAATGTTGATCTGTCATTATGCACACATCACCTTGCTCGAGTTCCAAAACACGCTCACGTGAGGGCAGCCCCTCCGGGAGATGCCTACCGCGGCGCAGGCTTACGGACGGGATAATTACACTCGACTGTTTCCCGTCCTGGCTTGAGTGCGCATCGTACGGTGGATAAAATCGCCTGACACACAAAATGTAACACATATGTCTCACTTTCCTTCCATTTACATGCAGGGATCCAGTCATCACAGTCAATGAGGCCCTGTGTAATCTGTCCAGATGTGGCAGTCACATGGTTGAATGTCTTTTTACCTGTTCTTGCGCTGAAGGTAACAAAGCTCACAGTGGCACACCATTTGTTATCTAAGACAAATGGCTTGGTAACAGTTAATGGAAACGTACTAGGGGGCAGAAAATGGGTGCTCCTGGTGATAATTCAGGACCTAATGCCATGGGGAAGCAAATGGAGAGAGTATTGGGGACAAATCCGGACCCGCACCAGGACTTGAATGTGCGTGAGGTGTGGTGCTTGAACTCTAATGATAGGTCCCCTCATTTGATTTCTGGTGCAGTTTTGCAGCACCGTCTTATAGGCATTGATTTTTCAGGGCTCGTAAACCTAAGGTTGCCAATTCCCAGGTGGGCCACTGATGTTGTAGCCTCAAGCAAGGTACCTCACCTGTTGTTGCTTCAGTAAATATCCAGGCATATAAATGGAGGATTTGCAGGCTGTGCAAGTCATTCTGTATAAGGGCATTCTGGTAAGCAATAATGTAATTTGTCATAATTAAACAGAATAAAATTTAATGTAGTAATTAATAATGTAATTTATTAACTTTCATGTTTGCATGACAGTTTTTATCTTTTTTTTTCATTGTTTTCTTAAAGCTTCTTAACTCTCATTTCAAGGGGTTGGTGAATTATTTTCCACTTTTTCCCCAGGTGACCCTGAGTTTTGTGCTTTTTTTTGTCCTCTGGAAAAACACACTCTCCAGCACTGACAATTCACTTAAAAAAAAGGTACTTTTAACTCACACATTTTGATTGTTGATTGATCCGCCATTTTTATTTTCTGTCAGAAAAGGCTAATGTCACACTTACCTAATTGCAGTTTCTATCCGTTTCTGAGCCTTTGATTTTAAACGATGATAGCCACGCACTCAGCTTCGCCAGCTCCTCTTTAGTCCAATGCGTCGTCTACTCTCTCACCCCCAGCCCAGAACATGTGCCCAGCTGTCTGTCAATCACATCAGCAACCCTTGTACATACAGCATCTACCACAAAGCTCTTTTTATCATGCTAGTCCCTCATTGCATGACAACAAACAAGATCTTTGCACCCTTGCATTCGCTCTTGTGTATTTTCCTCAAAAAGGGTGATAATTGCTTTACTCGCCCCCTGAATCCACTGAGGGCATCGGTGAAAATATAGGCGATGAAAGAATAACAAAATAGCTAATGAGCTGAAACGATCTGGACTCTGAAATGTGAGAATGCAAAGCAAACAAATGAATAATCCATGACATAGGAGATAATGCTCAACCTTGCAGATGACAGGAACATTCACAGGATAAATAATCCAAATATATTTCATTAATCCAAAGGCATTGTTTCAGTGGGTGAAGAGGCAGGGGCATATATAAACCCCCTACCACCACCTCCCTCCTATCCCCTGCAGTTCTATGATGCAATCTTAAGAATGCTTTCACGGTTACTTTTTAACGTTGCTATCCTACGAGACAGCCATGTCTGTGCCTCTGCTTTTAAATCTGTCTGTGCAGCTTCTTGTCTCCACTCCAGTGAAATGTCTGTGATTGGCTAATCCCCATTCAAACTGACAATAAAACACCCTCAACCCATGTAAGTTCCCAGGGGCCTGTGCCACAAACAATTTAGCCTGGCCTTTGGAGACAGGAGGATGCTCTCCGTAGGTGGCCATTGATCCGGGCCAATCCACCGGTGGTGTTTCAGTGAAACATGGTGACAGCATACATTCTCTAGCTACTTGAGACTCACTTGAAAACCTCTTTTGTTCGATGCATTATATGTATTTCAACTCTGATCATGTTCTGACGATTAAATATTTTTCCCTGCATGGAAAAAATGAAATTAATGATATCATGCTAATGAAGCATTTGAGTATTTAAATTTATTGATATGACCCGGAATGATGTGTGTTTTCATTGCGGGGGCAATCTGTACCTACATCAGAGGGTGTCACAAACGTAAGAAGGTCAATGAACTGCACACGTAGCCAATCAGACCCAGTGATGCATATAGCACAGAACCCGTTCTAATTTAGCTAGCTAACTGACCAAAAGCGTACACAATCTAGATTCTGTTCTACCCCGTGTACTGCTGCTAGCATCCAGCCATCACTTATGAGAATCACCCAACTAGCAAGGGGCACTGGGCACACAGCCAGTGTAGTGGCAACCTTATGAAAAATGCTGTGCTGTATAAGACAGCTGAGCTGGTGTTCTTCCTGATCTGCACAGTTACATCCGTTATGTCAGTTAAGTAGATTAGATTTGAATGCAATTTGAATCCAAATGAATGCATGAATCACCCCCACTTGCCTGCTCATTCTAAACAGACAAGAGCACACTTGTTTCAGTAGAGTTAACTGTCCTTAAAAACACACAGGTTGAGAAACTCATTATTCCTTGTGTACAGCAGATATGTGATGGCATGTTCGATGCTTGACTGCATTTTATGTGCAAATATGAGATCAGGACATAAAGGGGTCGCAAATGCTGCTCTCATTCCCATGGTGCACCTGCGGGTTGAGGGGCAATAAAAACATCTCCACTCATGAACGGCATTCGTCCTCATCTGATCACAGCAGATTTATTGGGTACCCGTAATGGAGACCTCAGGGGCAGAGACGAGAGACGAGAAGAGGAGAAGCGCAGAGTGAGAGGACCCAAGGTCTGCCCTGGCAGATGGCACGAAAAGTAATATAGCTTACGACCAATGTCACCTTAATTTAAGCACCAGCGGGGGGGCAGTCCAAGTTACTGAGAGCAGCAGTCTATGTGAAAAGTACTTGTCATTTACTACATAGTGATCTTACTATCCTTTTTGCTGAAATGAAGGTTGTAGCATTGTAGTCTGTATTCATTATTTTACATTACATTATTGTCATTTGTAAGACACTGTTATACAGAGTGACTTACACAGTGTAACACTACTTAGTCAGTACAACACTACTTCCTATCGCACTGTGTGATGCGTTAACAAGCTTGTGTGCCTGTGCTTTGTAAATCACTCTGCACAGGAGTGTTTGCCAACTAAGTGTACTGCAAAGGTAATGTACATCGATTACATTACCTGCAAAGGTAATGTAATCGCCCCCCAGTGGTGGAATGAACTCCCCACCCCCCTAAGAACAACTCCATCAATCCAACCCTTCAGACGTGCGCTCAAGACACACCTCTTCAGACTCTACCTGGACTGATACCCCCCTCTTCGACCTTGTAACTTTGATGTTGAGAATCTGACTCCTGCCTTGTACTTATTGTTCACTTACCTAGGTAGTATAGCGGTACTCCATTTTTTTTCTGTAATTGTATTTGAGATGCAATCCTAGTTCAGATTAGTTGGCTCGCGTCACTGACCTTGCGCTCAGCTTCAGCACTATTTGCATTGTATGACCTTTACACATCTTGCTCTTGTGCCTGTTGTTTGCTCACTATTTGCACTTTTGTACGTCGCTTTGGATAAAAGCGTCTGCCAAATGAATAAATGTAAATGTAAATGTAAATGTAATTGTCACACCTGCTCCCAGTCAGCCTGTTCAGCCACGCCCCGCTCAGCGCGCTCAGCCACGCCCCACTCTGCAAGCTCAGCCACGCCCCGCTCAGCCTGGCTCCACCACACCTGTGGTGCGTTCAAGCAATCAAGCCCTGCCTTTATAAGGACTCTGTTTTGGTTACCTCATTGTGAGGTATTGTCTTTTGAGTCTTTACTGAGCCGTTTGTGATTCTCGCATTCTGATTGTTCCTGTGTTTTTTGACCCCTTGCCTGTTTTTGGACCTTGCTCTTGTGTTTTGGATTCTGGTTTGTTTGCTCCTTGGATTTCCCGTTTTCGACCTGTTTTGTCCCTGACTACGCCTTTTGGATTCTGGAATTAAACTTGTGTTTCCGCACTTGGATCCCAGTCTGTTTCATTACAGTAATGTTACTATTCAAACTAGTTTGAGGCTTTCTATACTCTCAGCATGATGTCTTATCCATTGCAACTTGCACCACTTACATTTGTACAACTGGGTATCCACTGAATCAGTTCAGGTGCTGTATCTTAGCAAAATTACAAAATTGCATTTGTAAATATTAGTTTGATGCTTGCCCAAGTGTTTTTTTTTTTTTTTTTTTTTTCTAGGGCTTGGCTCATTTGTGCTCACAAAGTGAAAGCGGTCACTCTTAGCTTCTACAGATGGATTCTTATCCAACACCAGGCACAAGCCTTTGGGATTGGCAGGAGCTGACAGGATGGGTAGTGAAAACAGGTGTACAGCTTACAGATATAAAGTCAGTCACATAACGTGTGAACCTGTGGGAACATGCAATGAGAAATGTACACTGTGATGCAGTTTACCCGGAAAGCTCAGTAGTAATAAATAACATATGAAACATTCTACACTATGTAACATCAGCTCAATCCAAGTGATGAAGTACAGGGACACTTACATACAAATGACCTGTTTAACCCCTCAAATGTCAGAATCCTACCAGCCGGATCCATTTCTAAGCCCTCTATGCTGATATCCTTTTCTGGCTGTCATGTCTTACCGTACCATCACTCTGACTTATTGTGAGAGTTTATAGTATTTCACAGTGGGCTAAATGTCTCCTGTTTTTTGTTAAAAGGAGATAATTATTCCAGTTAGGATGTGGTAGATGAAAACCAGGTTTTCACAAATCCACAACACAGACCAATTCACAATGGAGGATTCAATGCAAATCCTTGCTCAATACTGCTCTTTCATCTCAAAACACAAACAAAAAGGGGAAATCTGAACAAAAAATGGGACTACATACACATCTTCATTTTCTCATTTAGCAGATGCTTATCACATCTAATAAAGTGGCATGAAAGACATCATATACGGGACACATCTGACCACATCTGAACATGCATCCGTCCCTGTACACCTGTTGTGTAGTGTGTGTATGCTTCAATATGTAAGTGCAGCACAACATACCTTACAGCAAAAACAAAAACATACCCTACAGTAAAACTAGATAAGTAACAGTATGCCATGTTATGCTTGGGGAGCAAATATTCAGTCTCAAGAAGGGTGCAAGTGAATAGATGAAGGTGGCCGCTGTCCTAAAGCTTGTTCCACTACATCAGGGCCAGAAGAGACAGATAACATGGCCAGGGTGTGTGGATCTGCTCTGTCTCTGATGTTGAGTCATTCACATTGTTGGTATGGCAAAATGTATGGCAGTTAGTCTTCTGGTATGACACAGCTGCATATCCCTCCAGGTAACAGATGACCTAACTGTGGCTGTAAGGTTTCTCAAATTACTAACACCTGGCTGGTGGTTCAGAGCCATCCCTCCAGGCAGCAGGGGGCACCACCTCCACCTCACAGGCGACTGTGGAGTACTGTTTCAGAGACCGCACTCTGTGACAGCATTAGGCACAGTGCCAGGAGCTCTAAAGTAAAGTTACCGCTACACAGGAATGAATTCAACTATGGAAGGGGACATTTTATTGTGTGGCACAGTCGAGTGATGTATCTGATAGGCTCTCCTGCCAAGGGACATTGATTTTTTGGTCAAACTAATCAAAGACAGAGTGGAGACTGGCAGTTGGGCCTCCTTCTCCAACATTCTAATACTATAAGTAGTGGGTGCAATTGAAATTCATTTCATATGCGGCAAAAATAAATTAAAATAATCCTTTGAAGAGACTTGGAAAAGGTTGGCGGAATCTGGACTCAAGTAGCACGTAATTTTGTAGAGACTCAAACATAATTGAAATGTTTTGTACATCTGGATATCTGGCCTATTTTTAATGACATCTTCCCAATGTTGCATTGCGGGGAAAAAGCTATTTTATTAACACCTGACTCAGATCTGCACTGTAAATGAAAACTATTTGAAGTACTGTAAAAGTACAGAAGTTTTTCGTTCGCTCTGGGTAATCCATAATATTTTAGAGCAGGTCACACTTTGATTGGTTCCCCATAATCCTGAACCTGTTGGTTAATTGGTTCCTTCATAATCCCACAAGGGTGTGCTTTCAAATGATATCAGAGCTATTCATGAGCACAAAACATTTTTTTTAAAGCAATAAACTGTTTACGGGAGGCGGGGGAGCAGTGTGGCAAGCTCAGAGTGTGAAATGAGACCTCTTCATATCTTCATATCCACTCAATACAGCGCAAAACTCAGGTGTCAAGACATTTGTATACCTCCCCCATTATGAACTAAAAATGTGTAATTGCCGTAGAGAGTGAATGTTAAACTGTGATCATTTTCATAAGTGAGGAAAGTGCTGTACATTCTCATGCACTGAAGGTCACCCTGATTGAAGGAATCTGACAAATAAATAAATAAATAAATAAATAACCCCTTTAATACATGCAGCAAATTGTATGGAAAAATGCCTATGCTTGCACTTCATGGGTCACAGCAGCCAGCATGTGAGCCTTGAAACGGCATCCTACCCAGTTTCGGCCACTGTAGCTTTCCTCTGATCCAGGTTGCTTGCTGATGTGATCGAGGCAACGTTATCAAAAGGAGCATCTAGGCGTCGCCTGCATGGAGCGGCTCGCTCCAGAGAAACCAGCACGGGTGGATTTGTAAATGGCCCCTTTCGGCTGTGATTTGGCAAATGGACTCTCCTCCCAGGCGGTATTAATCAGGGCAGGTTAGCAGAATACGCCCGTGCCGTCCGCCCTGTGCCGGGCGAACGCTGAAGTGGGGATACACACATGATTGCGTTTGCGCATTATAATGAATCATGCGCTGCCTTCCTTAATATCAATTTGCCGGGGGGCAAATTACCCTCTCTGGCTTTCCAGAAGCCTCCGTTCCCCGTAATCCTCACGGCAGCCTTCGGACGGCGCTACGGCCCTGTTCGGTTTTGGACATCCCCCCTCTTCCCGGTGCGCCTGAGCCGTCACCCGCCGTCCTTGTCCTACTTCGAGATCCCACAGAGGGAGCAGGGCACACCTTGGTGAAGGGCGGGGGGGGTGTGTTGGCGAAGCATGTCCCTGATTTTTGCCGCTCCGTGACGACCAACGGCTGACGGGATGCCATGCTTAGGCCGAGAGGGAGGGGAGGGAAAAGAAGGGGCACTGTGTCATCCTTCCATCTGTAAACACTCTTCAGCGATCCATGACACTCCAAAGGAAGGCAGGCCCTGACAAATAAACCTCACCCCCCAGCCAAACCACAAAAGCCATTCCCTCCTCTGTTTGCTCTGTGTTTAAGATCATTAACAAAACTAAACAGTTTGATCGCCAGCTGTTTTTCTGAAGTGCATTGACCTTGGGTCGATAATTACACAGTCTCCCAACCGTAGCTTGCTGTTTACTATAGTGCCTCCCGTGACAGCGACTCCATGACCTTTTCCTGCACTGCTTTGATCATTTTTTTCTCATTAATGTAATTAGAATATATCTTTACATCATTAATATGAATCTAATCTGCATCCAGTCAGCCTGTGGGATCCCCGCTATGACTGGCCATTTGTGGGTTGACTTCAAAGATCAGATCAAGCCTCCTTCTTAGCAAAACACTGACTAACTTTAACAGTGTTGGACTAAACATCAACAATACATTTATTGCCAATTTATAATACCTTTATTAATGTCTTTTTAAGTATTCATAAGCAGACCTTATTCTAATATATTTATGTCCCCTACCTGAAATGCATAGTTGTCCATTGTCGTTAAGGTGCAGATTAGCTTATGTCATTGTTACCAACATGACATGAGGAACATAACTGAAAAAAAAATAATAATGAACAAAACATAATTAATGAAGAGGGCTTGTGACACAAAGGTTGCTGGTATGAATCCTGACTTGGGACACTGCTATGGTACCCATGAGAGAAGCAGATACCTTGAATTAGTTCAGTGCATGTTGTTTTGGTTAAATGGAAAATAATTTTTAAAAAGCACTGCAAGTAAAAAAAAAAAAAAAACGTGGGAGAGTTGTTTGTACTGCACAATCTAACTGAGAGACAGGGCTCTGATGGAGCAGAGTGTGTACAGACTTCTTTAGATCAAAGAGCTGCCCTCTAATTAGGGTCTCTAAATCCTTCCTAAGAAAGAGTAGCTCTACAATAGAAGAAAAAAACAGTCACGGATACAGCGCGAAAGGTTAATTAAAAGTGATAGAAAATGTTTAATTAAAACCTTGTCAAGTCAAACCTTAACTGAAACATTATTTGGCGCCATTTTCTCCCTGTGATTGCTTTGAAAATCTTTGCAACATTAATTCAAGAGGGGGCCTTTGACCACGTAATCAGTTTAAAGTACTGGAATCACGCAGGAGGCAATTATAGCCAATTGTGAAGACAATAGCAATGGCGACAGTTATGGAGGCACAGAGGTGCAGGAGCCATGCAGGGAAGGAAATTGCTGCACAGGGTGGGAGAACGTTGCAGTGCGAGCCAAGCCGCGGCAAACTATAAGGGAGGATGCTTTGAGCAAAGCCAGGTCTCTACGCTGCGGGAATCATCGCTCCGTAAGTGGTGGGAAGGCGCGAAGTAAGCAGGCCTCCCACATCCAACACACAACACCGCCTGCAACAGGGTCCCAGTCAACCACGCGTTCCGACACATTCCAAATAGTTCAGGGTCTAACCACCATTAGCTTCATTAGCGTAGCTGCAAACAAAAACTTACCAACCTTATCAAACTTACCAAAGTTACACAAAAGGTACGAAGGTTTTAAAAATCAATGACACCTGTTTAAACTCATCATCCGAAGTTAAGCACGGAGCGCGCTGCAGTTAAACTGAACGGGCCAGATGTGAAAGCAGTGGTAATAACCGAGCTAGCTGCACATTATGTAATTCATCAATGTAAGCAGGAATTGCTTTGGGATTTGTATGCATCTACAGATTTTATTGATTTTGTTTTAGCAGAAGTGCCCGCACTTTGTGTTCTATAGTCTTTTTTAGAGGCATTAAGGAAAAACAGCAATAGTGGAATGAAGGCTATAGCTCACTATTTGTTACATCGGACAAAATGTGGACATTTTTCTTAGGGCCTGTAGAGGCTAATAATGTCATAGTGAAGAATACTGTTCTGTTTAGCCTTTACCAGATCTCCGTTCAATTTGACTTTTATTCTGAGTAATCATTTTTGCTTGTGTTGAATAATTCAGTCCAACCCTGGCAATATAAGGAACTGAGCTTCTGATATAAAAGTGTAAGGTTTGATTCCTTGGTGGACCGTGAGCCAGGAAATTAACCTGAAGAGACTCAGGAAACACCCAGTTGTATCCGTGCATGATATGTAAATGTAAGCTGCATACCTTACTACATGAAAAATAGTAAACATTTACTCTAACATGCTTTCATGCTTTCTAGTTTCAGATTAGCACAAGTTAACTTGTACTGGACCTTAAGTGGTGTTGTGCATGCACTCACTGGTCTGGGAGTGTTGTTAACCTGGTCTAACACTGTTGCTCATATGACTTGGATACACTTCTGTTGTCTTGTAAAAAGCATCTGCTGGGTAAAAGCATCTGTTAAATGAATGTAATGTAATATATTTAATGTAACATGAGTGGAAAAGACAATATATCAGACCAACCTAGAAACATGTTTGTGCAACGTTTGTACATCTATTTCTCGACAAATTGTACATCTATTTCTCTACAAATTGATACAAATTACACAAGGGAACCACAACTATAGGCCAAGCTCTCAGTAAAAAATTAGTAATTAGTACTAAATTCATATTATATTTGTCTGCCAATAGTCTTAGAGGAGGAAGTTGGCGTTATGTAAATGCAAATACGTGTGTGAAAATAGCGTCCTCCCCCCTTCCCAGCCACCTCAGCAGTGAGAACAAGATTTGGGCTGTGCAGGTCAATGTGCTGTCACCACAAAGCTCCGAAGCAGGCCATGATTGCCAAAAGCATTTCAAAATATCTGGCACTTCTCCCTCCTGCGCAGGGTTCTTTTTGTGGGGGGGAACATTTTTGTGGGCTCCACCTTTTGAATATGCCTGTCGAAGCGCCGGATGAGTAAGTGCAGGTTAGGATACAGCTTGTCCCGCAGACGGGAGAGGATGTGTCTTTTAAGCGAGCGTGGGTGACAATGCATCGCGCCCGGCGGTGACAACCCCCCTCCGGTTCCCGGGGGGCTAACAACCCTGCACCTTGCACCGAGACCGACAGCACGTTCCCGCTGACAAAGGCCTGCCACAGAGAGTCTGTTCTAACCGAGTAGTTAGGCCCTCTCCTAAGCTTTGAAGCACACAGGATTGAAAAATGAAACTTGTCAGCTGCCCCAATTATTTCCAGCTCCTGCTCCTTCCCTCCCTCGAACAAGAGCCGGGATGAGGTACAGCGGCGGCAGTCGCAGAGGTGCTGTCAGGCACCGGGCCCCGCCACAATTAATTCCTCTGCACATCCTGTGCCACCCTCTGAAACAGAATAAATTTCACCCTCCCCCCCCAACCACCATCCTCCACCCCAGCATCACTTTCAAATAAACTGCCAAGTGCCAAGCAGTGGAACTTAGGAGGAAGAAGAGGAATTCTTCTTAAAAGGCAACTTAAAAAAAAAAAACAGCATTAGGAAACACCCAAATAGGTTTTTTTGTGATTTTTATTTCCCAGAGAATAGCTCTGACTGACTTGTTTTTTCACTCCATTAACTCACAAGTATGAGCACGCTTTTTCTACAACTTTGGTTTTTTTGCGTCGTTGGTTATTTATGTTTTGATCATCTCTGATGTCAACACAACAGGCAGTGAATCAGGGTTTTGTGTATCATCCATCATCAGTGTTATTGTCAGAGCATGAGTTGTGATTCATGCCGTTTGAAACCCCTACATTCTGTCCCAAGCATTACTTCTATTGATGAGAACCGTAACTTTGAATGAAAAAGCCACTATTTTTAGGAAACCATCCCTTAGAAATATGGTGAATATCTCTGAAACAGCTCTATTCATGATTCATGGAATACTTAAGATGAGTGCAGTGTGTTTCAGCAGCCTTCCAACGAAGGGCCCGAGATCAGAGAAGCAACACTCCCCACTGATTTTGTTGGCAGTAATGTTTTAAATAAATAGATTACCAATTCACATAGCCCATGGGTTACTCAGCTGCTGTAGCATTTTTTGTAAGAAATATCAAACCAAAAACCCAAATTATTTTGCACGCACACTTTCAACCCCTTATATTCCTTGGAAACACACTGATATTATTCAGCCTGCAGCAAAAGAAAAAAATATGTATGACCAAATCCCAGATTTGAAAAATGAATAACTTTATTTCCAAATGGTCACTGAAAACATATTTCATAAAAATTTTATGATGTGGCCTTTAGTAATTTCATTATTGACTACATTTTTATTATGACCAATTTAAACATACTTTTTCAGTTGCTATTCCAGTGTCTGTAATGATATACATATTGTGCTGTTTTATAATAATGATTTTTGTGTGTGTATATGGCACATATGTCGTGGGATAGTCTGTTCTTAAAGTTATATATATGTACATTATCTACACACATTAGTAATGTGTACTAATGTCAGAATATGTGTATTATGACATTAGCATTGTGTGTCTCAGTATCTCCAGTCTACAGAGATGATACTACATTAATCCCCTGTCTCATATGAGAAAAAACAATCCTAATGCATTCATAGCTGGCTTTCTGCCAGACCATGTAAATCTGGACTGCTCATTATAAAGTTTGCAATTAATTAGTGCAGCGTGGTGTTAAAGAGCAATCTTTGTGCTTTGGTGTATTGTAAAGCAGCAAAGCCCAGGTCCCCGGGCGGTTTCAGAGGAGATGATTCATCTGCGGTCTGAGGCGGTTCGCTCAGGAGCCGAGGACAAACTCCTAGGACAAGGACGAAGGAACGGAAGTGTTTACGCGTGCAGAGCGCGTTATCGATCTCAGAGAGAAGGAAACCAAAGGCAGCATAAAAAAAGTTGTCCCGTCACTGCTTCCCCACAGAGACCGGTGTTAATATTGAATGTAATTTCAGGGTGGAGATTACAGCAAGGGTGTCAACATTAACAGCTCCCAGAGTCCTTTTGGTCAGGGAAAGGGGTGGCAACTGGAAGGGGCAGAACAGAAGGAAGGGCTATAAAGGCAGCATGGACAGCCCTACGTTGTAATTTGATATCTGTTTCCTTCTTATTGTTGCTGTCTGGTGTTTGCATGTGCAATTGCAGAGATACGTTTGTAGTTGTTTTTTTTTTTTTTTTTGAAGAGGTTTCTATTGAAACTGAGGGTTGTAAGTTCCCTTTAAGATATGCATATGGAGTGCTTTACCTGCTCAAGCTCTCTGAACTGACAAGCATGGAAAAAACAACGTAATGATGAGACTGCACTCCAGTTTTGAGAGCCTCCTTAAAACTGTTTGTCAGCCTTCATAATGGGGCTGCTTTCACAATTGAGAACTACAGCCTCTTTCAAAACGAATCTGCAAAATTAGGCTCAAATCTTCAGCCTCCAATGCCAGAAGCTCATTGTGGATTGTCAGAAAGATATGGATGGCCAGGGTAATACATGTAGGCACTCTTTCAAGATTAAGCTGCACATACATTAACTACACTTATATCTCCATTTCACAGACTCCATTCAGAGACACATATCATCAGGAATTATACAGTACATATACCTATTTCCAGTGGAGCAGGAATGCATCAAATGTAAAATTTCATTTTGTTGAAAAAAACCATAAATAAAATACCATATACAGTATATCCACCCATATGGAATGGTAGACATGGAACATGTCCACTATGTGGACAAACAGGTCTCAAACTGCTTTCCTAAAAGCATTTTCTTATTTCTCCACTTAGTCTGATTTGGGAATTTCCAAAGTAAATTTCAAATACTGATGTGCTTCTTTTTTCAAGGACTAATTGTCAAGGTAAGTTTCACCTTTGTGATGAAATGCCTCAGGAAAATATTTCTCTTGTACATCCACACAAGAGCAGTGTCTGGGAGACATACTATTCATTTTCATATGTGCCCAGTGCCCTGCTCTCACCCCCTGGTTAATTTGTGGTTCACTGTAAAATCATACATAAAACTTGTATTCATGGAGTGAAAAATGTGTTATGTGTTCAGAATTATATTACAACTGGGAACTTTTTCTGTCTGTATATATACATACATATACATACATACATATATATGCATACATACATATAGATATATATATATATATATATATATATATATATATGTATGTACGTACAGACTTCTTTGCAGAAAAAGTTCCCAGTTGTAATATAATTTGTGGGGGTCATACATATATATATATATATATATATATATATATATATATATATATTTGTGTATATTTATGGTATTAAACAACCAATAAATGGCATTAAACAATTAAACAATAAAATACATTAATATTATACATATATTTTATGCATTTATGACTTACTAAACTTCTTTATGTTTACTTTTCGTCTGCTACGCGTGTCGTCTGCATTGCTACACAGTTTCCCACACAAGGCATCAAAGCTCCCAAAAAAATCCCATTTAATTGTTTCTTCCCGCCCCGCAAAAAATCGAAACCGTGATGGGGGTAAAATGAGCTTGGGATGTTGGATTTCACAATTTCGCATGTCTACGATGTTTGTTGCTTCATCAATTGGCAATTTTGACTCGGTTTTCATTATAAGAGACAAAGGTTCCATTACAAGAGTCAAAGTGTCATGGCAACGTTTGTCCCACTGGATGCTCCCGGGTGGAGATGCGGTTCGCCCGCATTCCGCCTCCAGATAGATGCTTGATCGTCTCTGACAGTGGTGGCTTTTCTCAAAATGGGTGAGCTTTTTAAGGTTATCACCAAGGGGCTCCGGTTTCTCAGGCCCTACCAAAGTCAGCACTTATCTGTCACGGAGAGAGAGAAAGAGCAAGCTTTTACAGCGTCAGTCATCCGTGGTTTGTTTGTGTTCACAGAGCCCGTTCTGCCGGCACACATGATTTGGTGAGGTCTTCTCCAGTGCACGCAGAATTGAGATCCCTTTTGAAAATTGAAACACTGACAAAAAACATATCTGTTCAGGCTTCACCTTGGTTTCCACGACTCAGACCTTTTCCACATCTGTTTAAGATCCAAATGAAGATTCGGGTAGAGAATTTTCTGTATATCTTCATGCAAATAACAAACTGGTCCCATCCAAGAGTGTCCCACTTATCTGTCCATGTCAGTTGTTCCCAGCATCCCACCTCCACCCCGTATCCACCTGGCAACAATGTCCAAATGGGGGAGGAGGTCGCCAGCTGTGGCCAGGTGCACTTGCCTTGTCGGACTCCAGGCCAAATATGACTACCTTTATACCCACATCGATAGCAACCTGTACACTTTCATTGTATGGAAATTCATATCTTCTAAAGCACTGATTCTCAATCCTGCTCCTGGGGGCCCCCTGCTGTGCACGTTTTCCATCTTTCCCTGCTCTACCTACCTGACTGAATTCATCAGTGGCAATTTTGATTAGCTGAGCACACCTGATTTAAACAAGAGCATGTTAATCACACTAATCAGGTGTGTTTGGAGGAAGGATAGATAGAGGATATGCAGGACAGTGGGCCTCCAGGAGTAGGATTGAGAAACACTAATCTAAAGCACCCATGCCTAAATTAATTCTTATATAGCATAGCATAGCTCTTTCAGTTCCTGGTTATTCATCATGAGTATGGCGTGATTCCAGGCAACATTACTCTCTAAATCATTGCCTGGCCCCATATAAAACACTAATTTAATCATTTAAGCTAATGCTGCTTTAATACATTTATGTCAAGGCTTGATGTACACTTTAGTGTGATGTAAGTGTGTTGCCAGTGGGATAATTGTTAGGCACTATGTTTTTATTGTCATTGTGCATTCATTTCAGCATTGTTTTCTAGCTTGATTCTATTAGATCTGAACAAGATGTTTCCTCGCAATCAATATCAATATTATTAATAGCAACATTAATAGCAGTCTCAGCCTTAATTAGTATTCTTGAAGGCGACGGGGAGAATCTCTGGCCGTTGCATAACGAGTGGCATGCCATTTTGTTAATGATTGCCAGAATTGCTCCTGACGTGGCCTCCAGACAAGCGGTGCAGTTTGGTTGTCCGAGGTAATTGTTTTCCATTAAATTCTGCTTTGATTAACCAGCCCCATCTACCGTGACACGGTGGCAAGGCCTGTCTCAAAGATGCCAGCAGTAATCAAGGGTGCCAGACTGGCATCGCAGTGGCACATGGTGTAGAAAGGCAGGACTATAGTCAGGGGTTTGTGAGTTCACATCACAGATCTTTGCGATGGTGCACTGCTGTTGAGAGCGAGGTGCATAACCTGAAACCCTTCAGTTAAACATCCAGCTGTGTAAACAGAGAGTGTCTAACTTGTAAGGCTTGGACAAGGGATTCTGTTGAGCATATAAAAGCATAATTAAGAAGAAATAAAACATAGCCTTGTTATTATTTTTTTCCATCTACAATAAAATCATGGTACTAACTCAATGTCCATAAATCAGCTTGAGTGAAAATATGTTAACAGACATTGAACCTGAGATCATCCATATGTTGTATATTTACATTTACATTTATTCATTTGGCAGATGCGTGAGTAAAGGTTTGTTTATGACCCCTGGCCAGTCAATAATACATTTGCAACAATGGTATAGATATGTGTGACATTTAGTACACTGAAATGGTATCTGGAGTAAAATGGTCACACAAGCAGATGCATTACAGGTCAGAAGAACATCAGAAGAACATCACACAAACAGAGATGCATTTAACAAACCCCACTTTGGGGCAAAGTATAGATAAATGCTTCAATAAGTATTTCAATAAACTTGGACTGACATATTAAAAAAAACTTTGCAAGTACAACCAAAGTGAATGGGGAGACTGTTTTGAAACACAATGACTGTAGGCCTATTTAATTGTTAATCAAAGCTAACAACGTTGAACAGGCCAAAGTCCCACACCCACATAAAGCAAAACCAGCACTTTGCGTAGTTTGGGCAAAGATGACATGGTATTATATTTTGCTGATATAGCACGATGTACATTAAGAAAATCAGGCTCACTGTCTGTCCAAATATCAGTATCAGTCAGCGTCCGCTTGTACAAAAAGGCTCGTTGTGACGCAAATTGTCTTTCAGTTTAGCTCCCCGTGCCTTCCTCCCGGCTTGTGGGACTTCTAAGGACAAACTTCAAATGGAATCTTCTTCATTCTCCGTTATTGCACAGCACAGGGGAGATTTTCATCTCGGGGGTTCCCTGAGCCACATGCGTGGCATGAAATATTGAGAGTGTTCGTGATGCCAGCGTTTTGCTCTGGCATGCCACTGTCTTAGGGAGGGAAATGGACCGCACAGCTTTTTACGTTATCATTTATTTCTGCGTCTCATCACCCCAGTCCGTAATCTACCCTCAAGTGCTTTGTGAATTGAAATATTTTGCTTGGTCAGAGCAGTCAGGGTTGAACCACGCAACCGTGTTGCCCTGGTGCACTGTGTTTGCATTGCTCCTGTTAAGAAATTCAGACGGTTCCTCGGCCAACAACAAAAAAAAGGTGCTGATGGGCCCTCAGTTACCTCAAAGATATTCCAGGTGAGTGAAGTCCATCTGCAAAGCAGGGTGAAAAGTTGAACGCGCTCTCTCTCCTCAAAGTCATATCGCCTTCTCTGTGATCTTACAGATCTGTTCAGTTTGCAACCGCCCAGAGATCGCGGTCAAGGAAAGTTCAGCATGGTGAAGCAAACACGGAGATCGTACTGGGTCTTTGACATTAATTTGCTGACAGCAGCATTACAATATCCGTTGTCCATAAGAAAAGGTAACGTGGTAGCAATGTAAAGTACAATAATGCAGCACAATATCAAAAACTGATGAAAGACTCATGCCTCGTGCTCAGTACATCCAAGCTCAAGATCCTCAAATTCAAATCGACTTTGAAGGTGTGCTTCATAGGAGCCCTTAAGAGCAACCACCTACGCGTAATACTTATATGAAAGCAACAGCTAATTGCCTGTCTTAATGACCGATCCATACCCCTTCAAACGCAGCTGAGGTGGATTCTCAGGGGACTGCGCAGATGATTGATCCACTCGAGGCACGGTCACATCATACCCGCCCTGGCCCCCCCCCCCCGTTCATTCTCCCCCTACATCGAAGCAATACAGCAGGCATGTTTGAACATCGTATCGAGCCGCCCGGCTCATGAACGTGTCACTCCTTCACTTCCAATGTCATCTGGAGCTTTTTACATTTCATGCCGTTGCCATCTCGTCCCAGCCATGCCTGTATTGACACCCTGTAAAAATACATTTCATTTTTCAATTTCGTCTGCACTCGCCTTTCTATTGAATAATTTGTTTTCAATGAATAAGCTGTCACTTTTGTTATAAATCATCGCATTCTGTATGAAGTTCAGAACTTCAGAGGCCGTGGGTGCGTGCTCTAAAGATAACCGCCTTTACACTTCTGTGAGACTGAGCAGGTTCAGTGCAAGCAGGGGGAATTAATAATCTTAAGGCGGTATGTAATTTATAGTTGCATGTTGGCTATGCCATTTGTACACGGACATCAAATATGAGTGCAGAAAATATTTTTATAATTAACAACAGTATAGGAAAGAAGTATTTGATGAAGCATTTTCAATTTTTATCCTAGAAACATACCTCCCTCTCACAGCATGTTAGATATGACAGCCATATAGCTAGGCAGGAACTGATGCAAATTCACCCACTTAAATGCTTTCAAACTTCAAAAGCTTGTTTGGGTCCAAACACATTATGAACAGAAATACAGCATATTCTGCTTTGCCATGGTTGATCTTAGCCAATGTGTGCAAGCAGGATTAATGACTTATAGAGCCAGCTATTTGAGATTTTTTGGAAAAATCTGGACTTTCCATATTCACAATGGCAAGCTTACATCTGCCCAGGTTCGTTATCATGGAAACACGTACAAGGACTTAAACATATTCCACACTAGTATAACTCAAAGTTAGCCTGGTAGTGAGTATACATTCACACCATCCTGATCAATCAGATCTGATATTATCCTTTTTACAAAAAAAGCATCACCTTGGTAAAGATCCCCATCGACACCAGAACTGGAGGATGATGAGAACTTTTGTTAAAAGGATTTATTACTGACACAATAAACATACTGAGATGGCGTGCGAATGATTCAGAATTTAAACCAATGGATTCAGAATGTGGGTAATAAGAGGAATTCACTAGGACAAGAAATTCCAAGGCAACTGAAATTAATTTAAGGGAAAAGGTACAGCATAAGGTACAGCAAAGGTACAGCATAAGAGCAATGAGAAGCAGGTCTGCAGGGATCTTTTGCATGACTCAGAGTCCAGTCCTCCAGGGAGGCAAACATCAGTGCAGCCATAGGAGAGCCCCCTTCTGAGAGGTGTTCCCGCTTCAGACTCTCTGGAGCAGAAGGAGCTGGCCCTGACTGTAGGGCAAGCACAGCAGAACACGGCATCCAACTGGGGAGAGGGCCAACGCCTGGGAGAAGGCCCTTAAACACTGCCCGGGATGGAGACCTGCAGGTAGGAGGAGAGGAGTAAGAGGAAGAGAGAGGTATTTTTACCTTTACATTTGGTGGATTGTTCTTGGGCAAGTTAAATTCTGGTTTGGTAGATACTGAGGGATATCTATTTGGAAATCTTTTTGCAAACAAATTTTTTTTTACAGAAATGGTAACTTCCTTTAGCTACAAACGATAATTGAATGGGTTTAGCAAATATATATTTAATGGAAGAATTCACATACTCACTTCGATTACAAATAAACAATATTTTAGATATTGATGAAAATTGGTTAAGTATGTCCTTTCAGGTCAGATTTTAGATTAGTAAGATTTAAGGTCAGATTTGACATGCAGAATGATTAAAACCTGGACTAAGAATCTGTGTCATAGAGATGACTGATTTATTTTATTAGGACTTTCTCCCTCTTTTATTTTTTCAAAAGCATTGCTTTAAACAGCTCCCTCACTCTGACTTTATATAGTTTTACAAGTTTTATTGTTTTGGTCAGTACAATGCATCAGTCTATTGTACTTATTACTGATTTACTTTCTCTGAAAAATAAAGAATAAAAACTAATTCTGAATGTAAAATCTTTTGAAAATCTACTGAAAATTGTCAATAGGTATCATTTGGATTCCGGTCTGTGGACAATAGGAATGTATCAAAAGACAATCATTCATGTTTCTAATTGAAAGTGGACAGTGGACCATGTATCAGGATGTGTACGATGTTGCCATTCATGTATGCATCTTCTTTGGAAGCCTAGACTAAAGGAACTTCCTGTCACAGTTTCCACAGTCATCAAGAAAGAATGCTCTATTAAATTACTGTATTTCTTTATGGAGCCAATGTTGTTTACTTAGTGTGATTTCCTGAAATCATACTCTTGTTCTTACTTCTCCGCGAAATACTCTTGTATTTCTACTAGCTTCCTCATGATTTTTGTTTGCAAAATAAAGGGAAAACAAGCAATAAAATTAAATCGTTAGAAATTCCCTGCTTGGATATGACAGGAAGAAAATAAAGGTGTGCTTTTTGGTGGTTGTATTCTACTTTAATTTGTCTGCATTGCCAACAGGCACAATCTGTTCGGTAAATTCTAGTTGAAAAATGTGTGATTACATTCCATGGTGTTGCTTTTAAAGATTGAAATAATGTCTGTTGTGAAGTGACGCTTGTTGAAAGCTTGTTTGTTGTCAGTATCACCTGATGCTCAGGAACAGAAAATGCCACAACAACAGATAAAAAATCTTGAATGCATAGCACTTCTTGTACAACCATTTCCCACAGTTTTCCTGACTGCAGGATATAAACACGAGTAGCATGCACCACTGCTAAATTGGCACACTGCAGATGAGAGGAAAATATGTGTTTTTCTTTATATTAAATCATGGATGTATTTTTCTGAGTAAATTAAAATGCACCATTTTGCACTTAAACAGCAGAAAAACACTGAGTCCTAGATTTTAAAAAAAAGAGATCCATCAAAAAATGCTTGTGTGACTGCTAATACATTCATTAAAATAAAAAGTGTGCAGCCCAATTAATCCATTTTCATTGTGTATTATTTATCTATTTCTATGGAAGATGCTCTGGTCCAGGACAACTCACAAAGCTGATGGCATTAGCTGCATACTAAAAACACTCTCTTATATTCATGAATTTTTCCACAGACAGAATCACTATCCAATGATGTCAGGTATGTAAATGACACAATGACGCCTAGCACCTGATGCTGGAGTGCAGAGCGATTGGCCAAGAAACATCCCTCTGTGATTCAGGCCAAGTCCAGCCATTTTCTCAGAGGCGACCATGACTATTACTAGCGCACTCACACGGCGTTCCTTCAGACGACCGATCATCTCAAAAACACGCGATCAATACCATGTGATTTAGACTGGCTTGCTCTAAGTAATTGACATTTTTCCCCTCCCTCCGCCTGCTCAAGGCCAGACCCAACTGGGCGCTCAGTTTTAACAGGGGATGTTTGGTTCGGTGTCATGGAGCCCCGAAGCTGCAGGGGACCATCCAGTTGTCTGCTTTCATGTGCCATTGAAATGACAGAACCCATGTTTCCATCAGGTTTAGCGTCTTGCAACAAAGCTGGTTGAATACTTCTCACATTAAAAAAGATTTGCTCTTAAAAACACACACCAAACACCTTAAACTATGATACATTGCATAATATCTGCAAGCAGTCAGAAGTTCCTCTTGTGCAGGGGAGCTGCCAGTGAAATTAAAACACTTTAATACACTTAGGCGTGAGTGGGTGTGTGTTTAGACGTTAATAATTAAGCAAATAAATAAATGAATTATAACCTATAGCATGTGATGACAAACTGGCGCTTCTCAAATTACTAAGGTGTGGGTCACAGATAAAGACAGTTTATTTCTGTGCAGACAAATTGCATATTTTTACACAGTACCATTAACTTGGAATGAAGGCTTGATTTACAATGGTCATGTATTATGGAGTAAGCAGTGTTTAGATAATTCAGAGGCTCTGAATTGGCCATTGACTGGATGACCTCCATAACTAATGTAACTAGATCAACTTTTTTGGTGTTTTGGTTTTTAAACAAATACTTACTCTGAGGGATCCACCATTGAACTGGTAGTGACGGGAAATTATAGTAACCCAGGAATAGCTTTTAGGATCTACCACTGAACCTTGGAGGGGAAACTGAGAGTTTCTTAGGAATAGCTTTAAAGAAATAGTTGAAGCAGATCGGTCTCATGCATCCTCATTTTGATCTGTGTCATGGTACTGCCACATCTGTAGAAACATAAAGCGTCCAGCATGTGATTTGTCACACAGCAAAGCCGGCAAAGTGTCAGCGGATACAAAATAGGTGTCAAAATCTTGTAGTTATAGATTTGGATCTCAAAGTGAATGATGAATTAGCCATCATGCTTGTATCGTTGGACATTTCATCATATATAAATATATGGTATTTCAGTGCCCTTGCTGATTGAACTGAAAAAACATTAATCTAACACAGACAAATTAATCTTTCATCTTCGAAAGGCAGTGTATGAGCTAATTAGTTCATTAGCTGACAAATTATCATAGGCTGAGAAGGAAATACACTCTTGCTGTCTCTATAAAATTTCAAGGCGGATTATTTCAATTACCATCTCATTTTGAATCCCCAGCATTGCCAGGCGTTGTAACGGAGGGGAAAACTCATCCCTTCACACTTCCGATTAATAGCATGAATGGCAATCGCATGTCACCATGGCGATTACAGATCAAGGTGACTAATCCTTAATCGGCGAGACTGCAATTAGGAAGCCAATCAGTCTGAGAAAAGTGAACCACTGCACTTCTCCCAGGGCTTGAGCTCGGCGGTTTGCAGGTTTGATTCCTTTAGGGGACACTACTCTATGACCCTTGAGCAAGGTGTTTAACCATTTGTTTTACTAAAATACCCGTGTGTAATAAATGGATCAAATTTAAAGTGGAAGCTATCCAATTCACTCCTTGTTGAGTAACAGCATTTGTTAGGCAAGTAATCTGCTGTTTGAGTCATTTCATTTGTATCATTTGTATCACTTGTTTCTGCTCATATTAGAGCCCTAAACACAGATCAGATGTCAGCATTAACATTTAACCATAAAACCATGACAAAAGACCTCCTTTGCCAGAGGGACTCTGGGATTTGTAATCTGCTGCTGTTCTTACATAGACTGTTCCAAACATCTCTTGTTTGTGAAGACTCACATAAATGAGTTCCTGGGATCTTGTGTGAGTGTATGTGTGAAAGAGATAGAGGTAATTGATATTTATAGAGAGTGGAGCTGTTCACTAGGGATCTATGGGTCTTCCTTCCAACCCAAGTCTTAACATATTAATCTGAGGCATTTATTGGATACAGATTTGACTGAGAAAAGCCAATTAGCTGCTGGTTGAGAGGCCTCTGCTAAACCCTCAGGGTAGAGTATAATCTGTACCAGGAATAAATCTCTGTATATACACAGAAACTCCTTATGAATCCAAATGCAGTGAACACTTTACGTATACTGTCCATATTCAATTACTTTATAGCTGTCATTATTCCAGGGCCATCTAGACAGCAAGTCCTCATCTGTCTCTAAAATGCTACAGATAAAGGAGCGAGATCCAATTGGCTGCTGTGTTTTTTCCCTCACGTCGGGTTCTCAGATGTCCCCTGTTCACCGCGCTTCCCCGTCCTCCGCCACGCTCCGCACCTCCTCGTTCCTGCGCAAGCCGAGCCCACCTTGGTTACCGTTGCTAGGTCTGGTGGACCACCTGCGAAAGGGTTTTCTGCGTAGCTGTGTCTGCCTCTTCACACGCCCCCTTTCTCTGCACAGCTGCCTCTCCCGATCAAGACCAGGCGTAGTTTTCTTTGCCGCTCTGCCCAGCGAGAACGTGACACCAAACTGCTGTGTGTGAGGTTCTTTGTAGGCTTCTTTTTGCATACAATTACCTTAGATTTTCTGCTCATTTTGATTTTCTGCTCATCTCTTATCACTGATATTTTTCTTCCTATTCTGTCCCCTCACCCTTGTTTTAGAAGCTGTTACAGTGTGCAGCGTTTGCATTTCGCCCCGCTGGCTCACGAGCTACCCCTGATGAGAGGGTCCATCAGATTTGTAGACAGCAATAACGAAACGGGAGGAGCGATATGTGCACTCCCCAGATAGTGGCACAGCACATATGCAGGTGTATCCACTAGCAATGCAACAGCACCTCCCTTAGCTTCACCAGGGAGCAGAGGAAACAGATGCTCTGCGTGGAGAAGGCAGCTTCCTGTTTGGTCAGTTTAGAGGCCCACCGCAGTGAGAGTTGTAGGGTCAGGCACCACTTTTGATTCGGTCTTTGCGTCCTCAGTTGGCTTTTGCAGGAGTTGGGGGGGGGCTTTCAGTCAGATTTAAGACCCAGATGTGTGTCTTGTGAATGCAATATAAAGCCGTCACCTGTCCCTGAGCATAATTAAAACCCGCCTCCTTCTTTTATTGTCACACAAAGTGGCCGTTAAACAGATGAGTTGCACGTCCATCAATCCTGCCAGGGCCCTCTAGATGCTTACCAGCATCTTTCACAAGGCTGATTAATATCTGAGTGATATTTTACACTGTGTTTCATTTTCCCTCCCTGTAGGTAGTGGCGAGGGATTCTAGCTGTTTTCTGAAATTTTCATGAAATTTCACTCCATTCCCTACAAATCAATTAAATAAATTTTGAAACTCATCATTGCCACCTTGTGTATTTGATCTTTCTCTGCATCCATCCAACGAGTGCATAAAGCCTGGGAAACGTCCCAATCATCACTATAAATGAAGCAACCCAAAGTGACCCACAGAGATGGGCTCCTGTACAGTAGAAGAATGCCACCAGGATGTGGGCTCCTCATGATACACAGACAGAAACTGGCCAAACATAAATCTGCCCCGTGTGGCAAGTCGCGGGTACGCCTGCTCCAGCACGCCATCGCAGGGAGAGTGTGCCAGGGCGCACCATCCACGTCACGTCAAGATCAGAGTTACTTACTTTGCGCGAAGTGACGCCCCCGCATTCACCCATATCAACCGTGCAGCCAAGCACAGCCCTGCATTTGGCAGATTCATTGGTCTACAGACAGAGCGCATGCAGCAGGCTGGTTTTCCCGAGCACGTGTCATGTGACCACCTCCATTTACACTTGCTGAGCTGTGCACAGCACTTCCCATTAAGTGGGAATGTGATTTCCCAGAGTGAAATAAACGCTCTTGTAATGTTGATGCCATACCAGGCATGAGCGATGCTCACAGCAAGTGGAGGACACATGGGATATTGATTTGTCATATTATTACCCTTTTATCCGGAGCACAGCTTAAATTCTGCTGTGTGCATACAATACACTTATCCTGAGGATTTTCTCTAAGCAGATGCCAGCTGTATGCCTCCTTGCTTTTTTTTTTAACATATTATCTATTTATAGAGCAGGATATTTACTGCAGTGACTGCAGCGGCTAAGTGCTTTTAAGGGTCCCATCTGGGAATCCAACTTTAAACCTTCCAGTTATCCACAATGCCACACTGCCACCACCTCCACACATAGAGCTCAGGGAAATATTAATTACTTTTACTGAGAGCTGGTTATGAAAAGACTTCCAAACCAGTCAGACGTCAAGCGGGCCCGCACGCTGTCCGCACGCGCCATGGAGCTCTTATAATTTAATAGGATCTTGCTGAGGATGAGCCATTCCGGCCCAAATTACATCATTCCCAGCCCAGAGTTTTATTAGCACGGCTAGTTTATTAGCCCAGCCTATAAAAACGTCTCCTGTCTCTTCCAATGCTTCTGGTCTGCTGTCAGGCACAAAGGAGATTAGCCGACTGCCGACGGGAACAAATGAGAATATGAATTTTCCCTGACCCCCCAACATCCCCAGAGGATTTATGTCGGGAGTTCCACTGTTTTTGAGTTGTTTGCGCTCCCTCCTGGCTAATATGCCTGAGCGCTGGAGTTTAATGTCCGATGTTTAGCATCCAGTTTAGGTCTCTGAGGATGCACACCTGAGTGAGACACTTTCACTGGGTTCTTCCTGTTGTGCAGTCATTCTCAGTCTCCCTCACTCAACGCTAGCTAATTCACAGCTATCACACGGAGCCTCGCAAACAGCACGACTTCAACCACTTGAACTGTTCGGCGGCCCTAGGAAAGGCCTCATCCTTTGATTGGGCCTCCGTTCTGTCATCTCTAACCCACAGAGAACCGCTTAAAGCGGCCGCAACGCGAATGAGACCCTCCATTCCGCGCCCGCCGTGCCGTCACAGGGCGATGGGGTCATTAGCATGGAGGAGGGGAAAGCAGTGTCCTGCCTGGATCAAAGTGCACATTATTCAGCACGGGGAGTTATCAGGCGTCCCTGTCCAGCGCTCTGCACATTAGCAGAATCATAATTCATTCATACGAGCCGGAGCCTGGACTCCGGTATGCGTGTCGCGCACATGCACATGATCTGCCCTATTCTTACTGGTGACTGGTGGCCTGACTCCTCTGACGGCCCATGATTCTTCATTTCCTTTCCTCACAGTTAAGATCAATTATTCATACTATTGTTAATATTAATAAATCCTTGAGGAATGTGACATCCTGCTCAATGTAAGCTGCGTACCATTATATTTATGCATACACACACACACACACACACACACACACACACACACACATATATATATATATATACATACATATATATACACTGCTCAAAAAAATTGAGGGAACACTCAAACATCACAGTATAACGCCCAGTCAATTAAACTTCTGGGATATCGACCTGTCCAGTTAGGAAGCGTAAGTGATTGTGAACCAAATTCACCTGCTTTGGTGCAAATGAAAGCGACAACAGGTGGACAGGAGAGGCAACAGCAAGACAACCCCCAAAAAGGGAATGGTTTTGCAGGTGGTGGCCACAGACCATTTCTCTCTCCTGATCCTGCCTGACTGATTATTCTCAAGTTTTGCATTTTGCTAGTGTTCTTGTCACCCCTGGTAGCATGAGACGGTACCTGCAGCCCATTCAGGTTGTACAGGTAGTCCAGCTCCTCCAGGATGGCACATCCATACGTGCCGTCACAAGAAGGTTTGCTGTATCTCCCAGCACAGTCTCCAGAGTGTGGAGGAGATACCAGGAGACGGGCCATTACACGAGGAGAGCTGGACAGGGCCGTAGAAGGGCAACAGCCCAGCAGCAGGACCGGTATCTGCTCCTTTGTGTGAGGAGGAACAGAAGGAGCACTGCCAAAGCCCTACAAAATGACCACCAGTAGGCTACTCATGTGCATGTTTCTGACCAAACTGTCAGAAACAGACTCCATGAGGGTGGCATGAGGGCCCGATGTCCTCTAGTGGGACCTGTGCTCACAGCCCAGCACCGTGCAGCTCGCTTGGCATTTACCAGAGAACACCAGAATTAGCAGCTTCGCCATTGGCGCCCCGTTCTCTTCACAGATGAGAGCAGGTTCACACTGAGCACATGTGACAGACGTGAAAGAGTCTGGAGACACCGTGGCAAACATTATGCTGCCTGCATCATCCAGCATGACTGGTTTGGTGGTGGGTCAGTGATGGTCTGGGGAAGCATATCCTTGAAGGGTCGCACAAACCTCCACGTGCTAGCCAACGGTATCCTGACTGCTGTTAGGTACCAGGATGAAATCCTCAGACCCATGTCAGATCTTACGCTGGTGCAGTGGGCCCTGGGTTCCTCCTGGTGCAGGACAATGCTCGGCCTCATGTGGCCAGAGTGTGTAGGCAGTTCCTGGATGACGAAAGCATTGATTACAATGACTGGCCCTCACGTTCCCCAGACCTGAATCCAACTGAGAACCTCTGGGACGTTATGTATCAGCGCATCCGACGCTGCCAAGTAGTGCCACAGACTGTCCAGGAGCTCACTGATGTCCTGGTCCAGGTCTGGGAGGAGATCCCCCAGGACACCATCCGCCATCTCATCAGGAGCATGCCCAGACATTGTTGGGAGTGCATACAGGCACATGGGGACCATACACACTACTGAGCCACATTATGAGTTGTCGTGATGAAATTTACGCAAGTTGGTGGAGCCTGTGATTTTAATTTTTCACTTTGATTTTTGGTGTGATTTTGAATCCAGCCCTCAATGGGTTGATGAGTTTGGTTTCCATTGACCGTTCTTACATCATTTTATTCTCAACAAATTACACAATGTATATCAATGAAGATTTTTGACTTGAATATTTCGTTCATCGAGATCCACTGTGTGATTTAAGTGTTCCCTATATATATGTGTGTGTGTATGTATAATGTGGGTCAGGTAGTGTTCTCACATTAGCTGACTAATGGTGCTGTCAGTGGGGGGTCGTGCAAGCATGTGGTTAAATAATTAGTACTATGAAGGAAAGGCTCTGCTCTCTGAAACACCAGTGGTCAAACTTTGCATAATGCACTCTCTCTCTCTTTCTCTCTCTGCAAGTGATCTGTATTAATTACCTGTGTGCTACTCATTACAGAGTTTAAAAAGGAAAAAAAAAAAATTAAAAATTAAAAATCAGCCTTTGTTCCTGGCAGACGGACAAAACCGCCCCCGTCCTTCCCTGCTGCGAGAGTGGTATTTCGGAAAAAAGCCGCCCTAAACGGCGACTGGGGTTATCATCATGAATGGAGCTAAAAACAAAAATTTGACATTTAATTTTTTTTCTTCAATCGGTATGCGTAATGGTCCGGTGGGTCTGGGTGAATGAGAGAAGTTGAAATCTCTGACGTGCACTTGTGCAGTGCGTATGGAGCGTCACACTCAAGAATAGAAGGGATGGGCGTCCACTTGTCTCTTTGATTTGCAAAGATGAGAACACTGATAAGGGCCTATAAGTGATCTTAATGCTAATGGGAAGATTGCGTTCGCAGTACGTATGAGAGGGAGAGATGGTCTTTTTCATCACGCATGGCAGGGCTGTAGGGACCTCCTCTGAACTGAACCTTGCAGGGGCTGTTTCAGATCTGCAGCAAGGAGCTGACAAACTGTCCCAACATCCCAAAACAGGTCAACAGGTGTGTGCATGAGAGAGAGAGAGAGAGAGAGAGAGAGAGAAAACAAAACACAATACCTGCCATGGGACACAGTCACCATAAACATCCCTGACCAGTGAAGATTGGGTGACATAACAGCTGAAGCAGAAGCAGTGTCTTAAAACCCCCGGTCGACAAACTTAAAAATAAGAGTCAGAACTTATGCGGTTAATGAGGTCATAAATGCTCAGCTGTTTCTTTATTAGTCTGATTCCAGATCATACCGGCCTAGCCTACTCTAAGTGCCCTGCTGAATACAGAGAGGCATTTCCCATCACTCCAAATACCTCCCTCTCATTCAGCCCCTGAATATTACACTCACAGGTTTCTGTGTGCATTTTTCTCACTCGCTTCTTTGGAGCCGTTAAGTGGTTTGTGCTGTCGAGCACTCTTTCAAAGGAGACGCTCGAGTACCGCGGTCCGCAACACAAACATGCAAATAGACTGAATCAGAGGTCTGGAAACGTGTTATATGCCACGTTTCCCAGTCGGCATCAAACAGCACTCTTCAGCAACGGTGTCAAGATCGCCCGCTGCGGCACAGTGCGGAGACGCAAGCGGAATGTGAATTAAAAAAAAGCTCTTGAAAACAATGGCAGTACCACCTCCTCCGGCGCCTTTAAGCACTTCTAGTGCTTATTCTTCCATGCGCTTTGTGAAGACCCAAGAGAACCGTGAAACAATAATCATAATAATCATACTCGCCTCATGTTCTAACAAGGCAAAAACATCCCATGAAACGTGCAGATCGATTCCAACAGGCCATTAAAACTGTCTTTGTTTGATTAATTAGGCGAGCACCCAAATGGCAAACAAACACAGGACGTGCAATTAGTGCTAGACAAGGAGCACACGCACTTGCCAGTGTCACTTGCGTCTGGTCAGTTTAGACTGTTACATGACCATATTTGGGTGTTCGCATTCCGGTCAAAACTTTTGCTATCACTAAGGTTCACGAGGGCTCCCCAGGCAGTAGAAAGGAGGTGCCTCCCTGGAGAAGTTGTTTGACTTTTACCACCACAGAGACATACCAATTACCACCACTGTATTTATGTCCTCACAAACCAGCCCCTGGCATGACTCTTATCCCACAAATCTACCAGAGTGGGTGGAGTCCTGTCGGGGACCCTGATTGGTGGCCTGAGCCCCACGGCGGGGAGTGGAAGTGCTGCTGGTTTGCCGGCTGCTGTGGACAGTGCTCCTGATTTACTGCCCATAGGAGTCGGGCGTGGGCTTTGCCGGGTGGATGAACCAGTTGCCTCTTATTAGGGAAAATGATTAGGAAAAAACTCAGTCCCCCAGCTGAGAGAGTGATTTGGGTGTTGCCCCTTTTTTCCAAGGGCATATCTACACCAAGATTTTTTATGAAAGGCAGATTTGCCCCTTCCATTCATTTCAGTAACAGCTGAACTTGAACAGTTTGAGAAGTGTAAGCATACCAAAAACCGAAATTCAGATTAGTTGTCTTCAGGTTAGTTTGTCTTGCCTGAGAAATGCCTAGAAAAAAGAAATGTTCTTAAATGGAGGGCAGGTTCAGTTCGTGAGGTATAGGGCAAGTGTTGAGACTGCAAAGAACGATAGCACTGTCAGAAATGTCCAGTTCATTATTAACTTGGATACAAAGCAGATTTAATGCTCACTGACCTGAGGAGGAAGCACTGCTGTCCAAATATTTCTCAAATAATGCATTTAATATGTGTAATGCTATGTGTTCCTACCTTCATGTTAAGACAGGGGTGCAGTAATTAAATGTAAATCTTAACATACATTCTTCCCTGTGAGCCTAAACAATGGTTTTCAGCAATGATTGCAAAACAGCCACTACATCACAGCAGTCAGCAGTCATTTTCACAAGGGCACAGTGATGGACTCAGCCTCAAAAATTGTTTGATTGACTCATTTTAGAATATTTTGCAACACAATTATGATTCATAAAGCACAATTTAACACTCCAATTATGTCCATAATAATGGGAGGCAAAAATGTGTGTGTATTTTGAGTGTGCTTATGACTACCAGGTTCTCAACAGCTCAGAAATGCTGCACTATGAATGAGATAAAACAGTAATTTTCTGTGTCGACCCAGTGTTTCCGGGTGTTGCAGATCAGGAATAATGAAACTGAGAAAGTCCATAACTTGGATAGCAAAAATTCCTTCACCTAGTCTTTCAATCTTATGTGACTGGAATTTAAAAGATTTAAGAGGATATAATGATTTCATAAATGGTCAGAAAATCATCCAGATGAAGAAAAAACACAGACGCATGTGTTCAATGAATGGTTATTTAAGGACCTGTTCATACTGTAATAAAGAGTTAATTGATAGGTTACTACTCGCTATGAGTCACATATTTTAGTGCAGCTAGAAACTAGTGACCTGGTAATAAGGTGTATGTCTGTCACCTTCATTTTCATGGGACTGCACATTATTAAATTGTAATTATTCACATTGAAATTGAAGTTTCATTCAAAACAACAAGCCTGTACAAAAAGTGCATACTATTACTATATAACACACACACATGCACAGCCCCCCCCACACACACACACACACACACACACACACACACAAATGTACATATATATGTAGCGAGAGCGAATATGCATATATCACATTTGACAAATTTTGTTCTGAAATACAGTATTTCTATAGTGATTGCAGGCAGGTCCTTAAAATACTGTATGACTCAGTATAATTTTAATTTGTTCCCAGTGTGTGCTCCAGGTCAGATGAATCACATAAGACACACATTCTGCATCAGGAGCCCTGTGGACTGTTATACCGAGTCATTAAATCTGCAGTGTAACCTAGCATTGCATTAATTATGGATACATGCCCTTACCAATGATGACCTGCAGCACTGTGGCATATGCTGATTACGTGAGGCCCAGTACACTGGGCTGTTACTTTATTATTGTTATAAGCAGATCGTGTTTCCTGCCCTGGGATGTTGCAGCTGTGTCCAGCACACAAGTTCTGTGCTCAGGTCAGTGCCGGCCACAAGCTAGGTTATTGCCCAACCGCCAGCACTGCACAGGACACTGGACCAGGGTCGTCAATATGAGAGATTGTGTCACGTGTTAATATTAGAGCCCACCCTGGTCAATATGCGATGCTTGACAAGAATGAGTGAGGTGTCAATATGAGATGTTTTGAGGTTGTATCACATGATAAAAAAAAGACAGTCTAAAACAGGTGATAGGTAATCAAACAAATTCTTGCACTGCACCACCCTGGCATATAGTTTCTGTCATAATTAAGTAACATATTACATAATAATGTCAGAGTCAATAATATTATTGCATAACTAATATGTAATATGCTATTGCATAATTACCTAATATGTGTCATTCTTGTCTCATACCTCATTTGGGCCACAGGACCTGTTTTTCAGGGCCACAGCTCTAAGCATCAGTTAGTTCCTGCATCATCATCCATTTGGCTTGCATTTGTCTCAATAAGTAATATCGATTGTCAGCAGTGATTAGTCAGGTCCATCATCCACTGAATGCCATACCGGTACAGGTAGCCAGAGTGAGCAGAAATATTAACAGTGAGTTATTATAGTTACATAGATTTTATCATGGTGCTGCTCGCATGTTGTCCCTTTTGGCATGTAAACCACCAATAGCAAAAGTTTAGTGCCCTTGTGAGTAGACAGTGTGGATATACGTGACATGTGGAAATTTGAAGATCCACGGGTGCTCCAAGGACAGGGTTTCAGCAAAGGATTGAAGAGCCACACAAAAGCCAAGGTTATTTCTCCCGACAGCCACTCAATAATGCATTCATTTGTCAAATTTGCATAGCTTCCGCTGGTGAAATGGTGCTGGGTGGAGAATTCTGCAGCCAGCCGCAGAGGTGGATCAATAATTGGGAGCTCTGATTGGTGGACTCTGTTGACCCGGAGATGAGAAACTCGAAGGCTTGTGAAACTGTTGATTACCCTGCCCTCCCCCCCACTGACGACCTCTCACCCCTTCCTGTCAGTCAGGCTGACAGAAAAGGTTAGACCACAAGCCAGCGCAGACTCACGTGTCTTTATCAAAGGCATCCAGCCTTCACAAACTTTGCGCAACCTGATGCAATGTGTTACCGAAATCCAAGAGAGAAGTTTGATGGGATATTCTTTGAGGTTTCCAGATAAACAAGGGGGGGAAATGCATTTGGAGAGCGGGTGTGGCCGTTGCCTTCCCAAACCCCCCTCCACAGTGAGTGGCACAGGAGACTCGTTAAGCCATGTTCTGCTGTGTGTAGTTTATTTTTGTAATCACGGCTGCTGCTGAGGCTTGTTCATTTCACCACTTTCCCCTCTCTCTCTGCCTTGGGCAACTATGTTCACCAGGCCTGCTTGTCAGGCTTTTCCTCCTACCACTGATTGATTGAAACCGGTTCCCCCAATTCTGCTTTGTGGGACGTGGTTTAATTTTGCATCAATCAGCAAGCCCCACTCCACCCCACCCCCCACTCCTTCCCTCATTCACTCACCCCCAGCTGTTCCAAATGGGTTGTAAAGTGCTTTATATAAACAACGTTGAAATTACCAACTCCGCGGAATAACAGCACGCGACGGCAGAAACACAGATCAGAATTAGCTGGGCTTGTCTGATTTGTGGCTGTGCATCATCAGTCAATCAAAGTAAACAAAGCCGGTGGAAATGGATGGATACAAAACACAGCCTGCTGGGATCTCCGTAATCATAGATCCCCAGCCTCCTCCGGTTCCTGCTTCAGTTTCGCTCACACTGCGAGAGTCCGCATTTTTGCCACGGGACCAATTTCATCCCCCAGCCGTGTCCGCTGACCGATGGGAGACACCGGGGGAAAGGGTGACATGGGAATTATCATGACAGGTGGCTGGGGAAGACCCCTGGCTTTAACCCCAATATGAAAGACTGCTATTTAGATCTTCGCAGCTACTTGTAATGGCATGTCCCCATGCTTTTAACGTTACCCCGTTACCATTCAAATGGCAACAGAATCGAAGACGTCGTGCCAATTAAAGGTTGAATGCGAAATTGAATTCTCGTGGACAACGTCTGGCTGAGAAGATTATGAATCCCTGCCCGGCTGAAAACAGAAAATCCCTGCTGGGTGTTATCCAGGACAAATTTGCATTTCTATTGTAAAATTAGAAAGGCATGAGACCAGCTGTCAGAAAAAGAACAAAAACATGGTAGCTTGTGAGCAGGTAACAAGGAGCGGTAGAGGGCTCACCATTAAACTGTTCCCAGCCTGGTTCCGATCACTTTTCCTTCAAAACAGGCTTGTCAATTTGCACAAGGATCTCCTGGCTCATCACTTTTCAGTTTGTTGTGTGTGAGTGTGGGGTTTTCTCTGTACTGGTGAGCACTTCATATTAAAGCACTGTAATCACAGCAGAGATTAGGATTTCATTAAGCTGTTTGCTTTGTTTGTTTCTCCTACTTTGTCACTAAAATGGAAGGCTTGGAGCCCCTGAGGTATGGGGTACAGCTACAAAGTTCCACGTGGGATTGCCCACAGAGCAACTTTGGAATAAGGTGTATGCTAGGCAAACAAATAACTTCCTGTAATGTTTGTGGACTGCTTGATAATTTAAAAAGTCCATGATACATCATTTCAAAGTGCACAAATAAACGCTACTGCAGACGCAATCAATTAAGACAGAATCAGCTGCTGATGGACAATCTTTAATTAAATTGGTACAGTTGTTAATGATGCAGAACAGAAACAGGTTAGGCGTCATTACTGAATAAAAGAAAGCGCTCTGCCTTGCCTGTCTGTGGCTGTCCAGCTGGCAGAAAAAAGCTCTGACATAAAGCAGGAAACAGCATGTGGTACTGTCAGGAGGCTGCAGGATGGAATGCCAAAATCGGCCTATTGAAGGCTGGACGCCGTGGACGGGGAACAGAGGCGGGTGGAATCGAACGTCACAATATTTAAGGCGCTGTCTCGCAACGGGGACCCGCGGGGCACCGGCAGATCTGAACCAGCCGCACTCCGACAGCAGAAATGCAGAGGAGCGCACGGTGTCGGCCCCACTTAGCCTCCTGATCCAGGCCTGCACCGCGTTCGAGTGATATCTGATCTCCACCGAGCCGACACGCTGCCAGCGTCCACGTAGACCTCCCCGCTGTCTCTGCCGATCTCTGTACAGCGGAATCACGGCAACCCGCCGGCACGACTTTATTCCGTGCTTCAGACCGTCCAGTGCCGTGTTTTCTGCTGTGGCTGCCTCGCCATTGTGTAGAACAAAAAAAGTGATGACACTATCAAAACAAAAGCTACATTACACACTGTCCAACACTGTAATGCTGATTAATAAAACAGCATTTCACAAAAGCTCGCGGTTGTACATGACATTCAGTCTTGTAACAGTAAATTGAGAGAAAAGACATCATTTTTCAATCATTTAGCACTTCGTTTTTTGGCTTTGACTGGAGGATGCAGCACTATAAACAACTGTATACTTTGCTCACTCATTCAGGTACTCACTGATTCGCTCATTAACCCATTCACTCAAGTACTCACCGATCTACTGACTCACTCACTCAGTCACTTGTTGACTTATTCACTTACTAGCCGTAAATGACAGTATCTTGTTATTAGCTCACAACAAACCCTGAATAATGCCTGCTCAGTTCTTGTTTAGTTCTGCAACCGTGTTTTTACATTACATTCATTTAGCAGACACTCTTGTCCAGAGCGACTTCCAACACATAGACTTCAACAGTTGTCAGGATTTTTAAATTTGTGATGTCATTGCGAATTGCAATTTGCGCTTGTTTCCAAAGGTGAGTATTAGATTACTAAGATGGCAGGACTGTGTGCATAGGGATAGGACTGTGTGTGTGTGCACATGCGTGTGTATACACGTTTATACCATACTCACAGCAGTCAACAATCTAAATAAAAGTTGTATCCATATACAAGATGGATTAAATTTGGTGGCAATGTAATTGTAGTTTTGGTATTGGATTTGTTCCCAGAACATTGCAGGTTCAAATCCCAGAGCACGGCACAACCGCCATGCTCTTGGGCAAGGTGCTTAAGCCTGAATTGCTTCTGTAAATATTTGTCTGTATAAGTGGATGATGATGGCGTTTAAGTGGAACTGTAATTGTAAACTCTGCAAGTCCCTCCGGATAAGGGCCCTTGCTAAGCCAATAAAAAACAGTAATGATGATAATGTTGCATCTGTTTGCTCTCTCTAAGCTGAGGTTAATACAAAGTTATGGCGCGCTCAGATTAATTGAAGGTCACAGACTGGCGCGTGTTTGCTGAGGGCCAGTCCCAAACAGCATAATCGAGAGATGCGCCGTTACAAATTGAGCTTTATGGATGTTGAGCTGATTGAGGCTGAGGGAGAAATAATTCGCTGCGATTAAATGGCTGGAAGGTGGTGTATCCTTTTCCCTCTTCCTTGACCTTCTGCAATACTTTCCCTTTTCCAGACATCTCACGTTCAATGTATCCACAGGAAAGTAATGGCGAGACCCCAAAGGAGTCACAATTAAACACCCAAGACAGCCTGGTATAATCCACCCCAGAGCATCAGAGAAGGAAGGATGACATTTTCATGGCACAAACTCCAACCACAAAAATAAAGTGGGTGTCCCTCCGATAACGTATCCAAGTAAAAAGATGCACCCTTTTAGAATTCCGGTTCTAACCACTCAAAAGGTGCAGACTTTAAGAAACTATTTATATTCTGGGCTGTGCAATGCCTCAATTAACCCATGGTATATTATTCATTAAACCCGTGTATATCCAAATTTTCCTTTCAATTGATTCATACGTCAACTTAATGAAAACACGTATGATCGCTGATAACCTGTGCTGTTGTGGATCGGTGTGCATGCATTAGTAGTTCGATTTTGTTTATAAAGGTCGTTTGTATATATGGCCCCTGGTCATAGCCAAAACACTGCTGAGCTGGCAGGCAATTAGAAAATTAATGAGCTTGGCCTTGCAGAAGCACTTACAGTCTAGCTATGTAATTACACATTCTTAGGTTACGGGTAGGCCTTCAACAGCTGCACAGTCAATGTGGCATTTCATAAACCATGAACATATTCTTCTTTATTACTGCACAAATTGGATATTTCCATTGCAGAGATGTAACATACATGATTACATTATACTTTAGTTGCAATGTACATAATCATATTACACATGTAACATGGCATTTTTCACACACTTAATAGTATGTATACTTACAATAGGTGCAGAAAGGGCTGCTATTAAGAACTGAATCCAGCTGAAGACATAGTTTCTAGGCGAGCACATTGCATGTGAACAGCAAGGGAGAGCACATTTGGATTTACATTGTATTTGCTTGCCTAACCTTTCCATGTTCCTGAAACGAAACACGCATTTCAGGCTCCACACACCGTCCCGTCCCCCTGTGCTGTGACACTTGGGGCCAAAGTCTGAAAGGAAGTCTGGGCCAGTGCGGTATGGAGAACATGGGGGTGTGTCTCGTAATGCTGAGCCGTGGCATTTATCCAGCATCAAATATTTACTTCAATATCTACAGGGCCGGCGGTCAGTCAGCAGGTAAATGGGCGGTCGGCTGCAGTCTGAGCAATCGGCACAGGAGGAGTCCCCTCAGAAGAGCTGGAATGGCCTTTTAATGGCGGTCCTCGCGACCATTTTCAGCATCGTGACATCTGCTCTCCGCAGAGGAGCGCTATTTAGAGGCACATGGCAACCGGGTGCAGATTGGACGCTGCACATGGAGCTGGATCTAGTGGACTTTACCAACAGAAGCTGTACTGCAGAACACCAGCATAGACTTGTGCGCATTCTGAAGCAGCATTGGACTAGTGTGGGCAGTGATCAGTGTGCTGGGCTGTGCAGTGGGTTTCAGTGGCTCTGAGAAAATTCAAGCAAGCTGGATTTTTTTTTTGTAACTTACATAACATATTCTATTCATTAACCACAAAGTAACCGCTCACAGCAAAGCAATAAACAGTAACTTGAAATATATTCAAAATCAAGGACAAATCTGAAAAGGAATTTGTGAGAATGTGCTGGCCATTGCTTAGTGAATAACAAGATTTTTGAAATATGCAAGACATAAATATGTATTACAGAAACAATGGTTCCAAAGGCCTAACCACATTAGTACTTGAAAGAGAAGAAAACGCTTGTAAAGAGAGGGGCTAATGGCGCTAAGGCTATTATTTAGAACTCTCCCTGTTTTTCAGATCACAGCACAATCCCTGGCACCTCTCCAGCATCTGCTCTCAAACTGCAGAGTCACTGTAGCTGTAGGACAATCAATTCAATGAAATGCCCAAGGTCTGCATTACACAGCAATACCTGCACACATTCAGACTGAAACTAATTAGCTGAAAATTCCAAAACCTCCCTGTTCAGGTGCAAATTCATAATTAGCATTTTGCTTAAGCATGAATTATTAGCTAATTAGATGTAAGCAGGAAGCTCATTAAATGCAATGATCTGGCCCCTGGTTGTGGAAATGCTTAACGTACAGGCACGTGTTCACAGTCACACAAAGCCATTAGGTCAGTAGCTTCCTTTTCCACAATCATAAAAAAGAAGCCACCTGTACATTAATTATATTTAATTATATTAATTACATTCTTCTCTTTTAGTTCTTATTTATTTATTTATTTACATGGTAATTCGAACAGTGAATACAGTTCAGAGAATTTAAAGTAATCCACCCAATGATGAAAGCGTGTTGTTTGAAGTGAGCTCATGTGCAGAATCATTTCAATTAGCAAAGCAGCTGTTGTTGGAGAGCTTTGTCAGAACAGTTCAAACTGTAATTCTGCTCCTTGAATTTCTCATCCCTTTTCTGCATTTGCTCACTTTTATTCCCACCTATATTTTTTCTTACTTTTCTTATTTTCTTTTTTGTGCTTTTCAGCAATTTTTTTCAGTCCCTAACTTTGGTAACTGACAACTGTAGACATGTAGCTTGCCTTTGCCACACTTACACTGGAGTACTGAAGCCCAGCAAGTGCAATCCACCAAAACACTCACGTGCAGCCAACGTCTTTTTCCTCACTACAAGTCCCACCCCTATTCCGGTGAAACAAGGCCAAATTATTTCAACTGGGATTCAAACCCAGGCTGTAGGGCTCTCGGAACAAGGAGTCTTGACCAGCTGAACCAATTGTGAGCCAATTTTGATTTTTTAGATTACTTGTTCAATTACGTTTTTTAATCATTTGGTCTTATATCATCATATATGTACTTACTATAACCCTTAATGCCAATACATATTTAGCCTTGCTCATAATGAAAGTGCTGTCCTGCACATCCTCCAGTAAAGCAGGAGAGAGCTGAAACTGCTTGCAAAGGTATCTTAAGGACACAAAAGAACTGATTTGGTTCATATGCAAATGATGTGCTCACCTTCCATACTTCCACTGTGAGTGATATCTTGAAGAAGAGAAAACGTCTCTCCCAGTACGTATCTGAGCATAAAAACCGAACAATTGGGGTATTATTTGCAGTCCTGTTCAGCGCAATAGACTGTTCCAGTATCTACAGTAATTCTAAAATGTTAACAACGGATCACCTGCTTCCAGCCGTCAGTCAAATTAAAGAGCACCAGTGACTTGGCAAGACTTTCTTTGAAGACGTTTCAAAAAGCATACCGAGACGCGATTCTGAGGATATGTTTTCATCCACTTTCCTTTCTCTTGCAGAAAAAACGTCCTCATACCCTGGTGCATAATGAAGCACCTGACCTCCACCACAGAAGACGCCGGATTCGCCCCGAGCGAAATTAAGCGCTCCGGCAAGCGACTTTTCATCAAGGTGAAACAGACTCAGCAAGGAGCCTTACAACCATGTCATCTCCACCAGCTGAAATGGGGAGGGTGGGGGACAGTGACAGCTTCTTATGAGTCTGCAGCGGTACGCCAGTGTCTGCCAGCTCTGCACAGATGTGGGTATGAATGAGTTCTTCCTGATATAAGCAGGTGAGGTCAAAGAGCAACAGAGGAGTAGGCCTTTACTTATCTCCAAGGAAGGATCTTGAAAGGGGGGCAAAGCGTCAAAAAGCACCAAAAAGAGGTTATCTATCCACATTTGAGGGAGTGCCTTTCACAAAAGGAGGATGTTATTTGTTGAAACTCAATTGGCATCGCACAAACAAAGGAAAAAAATATTATTTTACCTGCAGTCTCTTCCTCCCAGTCTCTGAGCCTCAGGGAATGGCTGCATGAGGTCAAAAGCAGATCAAGAATGCAACCTGCATGAAGCGGAGTGGGACGGAGCTGAACTTGCAGTGCGGTTCAGCCAACGCACTGATCACAGGCTCCGCCGCTGCTGCAGTGACACGCAGGACAAGAAGGCAAGCTGATTCGAGCAAAATATGTAAACTTATTAAAATATGCTAATGTATTAGAATACACTCATGCGTTCGATCAAAGGGTTAAAAGCGTTTGCTGCTTCAGCTTTTTGCGTGGCTACCGTGGGCAAGGAGCATCAATCACGGAGCCAGAAGAAAGCAAGGGGTCAGAGGTATAACCAATCCTGCAAAAGGAAAGCTGCCTAAAAAGAACAAATGGAACAGATGATAATCTCAGACAACAAGCATGCTCAAAGCCTGGCCGCAGCAAGTTCAACACAGGGGGGTGCAAAAGTGGGTGCCAGGCATTACTGAAAGTAGGAGAGCTATTGGGGAAACTGACAATGGCTCAATGAGGCGTGAGTCACACTTAGAGGCTTTGGCTCCTGGGCTCCCCCTCCTCCCTCCCTCCCTGGGGGAAAGGAGGCCACGCCCACAACAACAGTGACCCAGAGCTGGGTGTGGTAGGAACAGTCAGCGGGCATTGAATCCTGGGCCTCAGCTCTCTTCGTGGTTCTGAACTCACAGACTCCGCTCAGCTGCAGATGGTACGGGGGTATTTCAGCCATTTTGGCCACTTCTCTTACACACTGCCTCTCAGCAAACACCTGAAATACACTGTACGTTTTTTTTCTGCATAGTTTATTCTGCATTGTCCTAGTATTGCTGAATGAAGATCATTTTCTAATTAGCAAACCCAAAATCACAAACTTAATGTCTTAACACTGAGATTGCAGGTGAGCAATTGGCCTTCAAAGCTTTATATTTTGTGGGTCAAATAAACATTCACCATTTGCACACCATCAGCTGCTCTGCTTCCCACTTTGCCATCCAAAGAAGCCTTCTGATTGGCGGAAACATCTTGCCAAGGATCTTGGCCCATGCACAGCAGTGAAAATGTTTGGGTGCACCTCATCAAAGGGAAGCCATGAGACGACTGACCATTTACAGTATGTTGTGGCTTTAGCCTTCAAGACCAAACATTATATTTAATGTTACTGTATGGTAGGGACTCATGCTACAGCTAAGGGCCCACGTAGCCATAAATTCAAGCACATACTTTTTTTTTTAAAGAAAAATGTGTTAGTATTTCTTTGCATTGAAAGTTCACATAAAGTTAATTTTAGTAGGACAAAAAGGGCACAAAATGACAAGCTAGGACTGGCACATTCAGCTAAATGTTCATGTGCACTCATATGAGCTGTTAATGCTCCGAAAGCTTTTGAGGCCAAAATGTGACTCCTTCTCTCTCAGTCAAACTTTTGAAACACATCTAGATGGCAACTAAGATCTTAAAAAGGGTAGCATTCGTACAAACGCACCTGTATCTAATCTCTATGGTCCCTTGGTGCAGGGTTTCTCAGTAATTTCAGTGCCTTGATAGTGATGTGTAAGTATCAGAATCTCTGCTGATATTGCTGATATATGAAGCAGGTAATCCTGCTCCCAAACTGTTAGCAACACTTACAATTAGAGATGCACGATAACTATCGGCACCGATAATTATCGGCCCGATATTGCAAAAAATTACGTCATTCAGATAACTCCGATAATAAAATTTTCGCCGATAAATAGAACCAAAACCTAAATTCCTTGGATAATAATAATGTTCATTTGAAAAATTGGAACTGTTCTTGTTAAGGCCCGAGCACCGAAGGTTGGATTATTATTATTATTATTATTATTCTTTGTCTTCAACACTTGGCCATTTTTGAGGTGGTTCCCATGGGCGAAAACTCATGAAATTTTGTACACACATCAGTGTTTGTGTCCGCTACTCAGAGACAGAGACTTGGCCCCGGGTGTGGCCCAGGGACTCCATAGCGCCCCCATGTGACAATGAGTCTTGTGCCTGGCATGTAGTTTCACCTACACGCACCAAATTTTGTAGGCCTGTGGGTCTCATTTTGACAAACAAATTTGCAATTACATCTTATTAGCCATACCCAAAAGGAAGTGAGCTATTTTGGATTTTGTGCATTTTCACAGTCAGCGAACTTTCGAATACTCCTCCTAGAGGATTCATCCGATTCATACCAAATTTAGTCAGTATGATGCCAAGACATTCCTGATGCTAAATGGTGAAGGGATTTTTGATATCTTGCATGGTGTTGAAATGGCGAAACAATGAATTTATATGTCTCGCCACACAAAAAGGGAATTTGTCATAAGTTCTCCATACATTGCTTGATACGGCTCAAACTTCACAGGTTTTTGGTTATGATGGTTATGATGATATCCACATGCCCAGAGTGACACCCTGGTATAGCGCCACCATCTGGCAACAGAAAGAGTGGTTTTTTCAGCCATCTCAGCTCTAGTGCTCCTAGACGGTTCATCGGATTCAATTCAGATTTGGTGTACATGTGGTCACAGATGTCTTGATTTTATTCTGCAAAGGTATTTTTTGATACGTTGAACAGCGTAGCCATGGGTAAAGGTTGAATTTGGGCACCTCTAAACAGTTTTTGACCAGTTTCACGAGTCTGATGAATGACAGGATGCTTAACCAATCAAATTATGAGTTGTAGCGTGGGGGTTGTATTGAGGTGCAACGTCATGGATGTACCTCTTGAGATACTCGAACAGCGGCCATGTTTGTTAATGTGTTTTGAGCGCGTTAGCAGTGTTGCCAATTCACCGATTTTGGAGACATTTTGCATGTTTAGTAAAAAACAAACTCCTTTAATTGTGGTATTGTGTTAATTTGGTGATTAAGTCAGGGATAACTGCGGACGAACTGTCCCGGTTGGAACATTTTTGACGAGTGGCAGGCAAACTCAGCTTCGAGTCGCGGTGTTGCGAACTCACCCATGTCGGAAGACATTTCGCATCCTTACTAAGAAATATTCGCATCCTTACTTTTATGAGAAGCAAACATTGTGTATAGTTACCTTGGTTAATTGTGGTGTTGTGTTAATTTCGTTATTGGGAGGAAGGTTGACGAACTGTCGAAATATTGCACATGGCGCAGGGAAATTCCGCTTCAAGTCGTGGAATTAGCTCCGCAAATGCATTTCACTATACATTTAAGTCTATGCATACGCCTGCGTGCGTACAGAGAAAATCTCACGGTTAATCTAAAAAAGCCCACCTGTTCGTGGTACTACTTTTGGCAGATTGCTTGGTTCACGTAAGAATAATTCTGTTGATAAACCCAAATCCTTTTAGCTGTTGCTATGACCGTGTAGCCTGATGTCATGATCAACAACACTCGTCGATTTAATCACAACATAATTCAATACGAAACACCGCTGTCTCAAACGAACACAATATGTATGGGTGTTTAGTTACTATCAAATTCAGACTGGACGATCATTACAGCTAATATATTCAAAGGAACGATTAGCATGTTATGCTAGCCCCCATAGTATGCTTACTAAGAAACTTTTTTTTTTTAGTTTTATTTAGAATCCTGACACTATTGTCTGTATCGCCTAATGACAGACATGAGCATTAATGTAACAGTAGTAGCCTATTTTTTTGTTTGTTTGCCAGTACCTCAGCAAGTGGGTTGCTTGCTCATATTTTTGTTTGTTTGCCAATACCTCAGCAAGTGGGTTGCTTGCTCATATTTTCTGGTTCTGTGGTTTTAAGCCCGAATCCTTATAGCTATCGCTATGACCATGTAATCTGGCATCAGATGTGAGTGCATTGTTGGATGACGAAATGTCACGGGTCACGACTCGCCAGAGGTGCGAGGGCCCGCCATCGCCGCTTGCGGCTATATTTTTTATTGTGATTACAACAGTAGTGATATCATTTATATTTGGTTAGGACAGAGGCAGAGCTATAATGTTAAATTCATCTTTAGTCACTATATCTTAGCCTTTCTTATACTCAAGTAGGGATGCACGATATAGCCATCGCGATGTATGCACAGCTATTTTTAGTGCAATAACAGCTATCCCTGGTATGTGGCGTTAGGATTTTTCCCGTATGTTTTGTGTGTTCAGTGGCTGCAGGTGAGCTGGAAACAGGGGAAGCGGAAACACTACCTTTAAATCTATCATTACTTTCAGCCTGTTCCCCTGTTCCCTGCTTGCGAAAGCGACAACGTGAGATTGTATAATTAACAAGAATGGCATTTATCGATTTAAATTACTTTAAATGCTCAAAATAACAAGGATGGCAATTTGAATAATTAAGTGGCAAGTAATCCCAAAGCTTTCTCTTAAATGTTTCAAATTATAGCTTTCTTGTGTTAAACAATTCAAATTACAAAACGGAGCTAAATTTAGTTAAATTGATATAAATTACTGAGAATAAACTTTCAGGTTAGGTTGAGTGCAATGAACAATAACGTTTAGAACACAGACCTCACAAAAGCTGTGATGTGTCAAGAGCATTTAGCGTAATTTATATCGATAAATGCCATCCTTGTTAATTATACGATCTCACGTTGTCGCCTTCGCAAGCACACAAACTACAGACAATCTGCCCTGTTTCGCGAGCATAATCATTTATTTACTATTGGTGTCAATTATTCTGTGAATTATTTGTTTTATTGTTAATCAAGGAGGATAAAGGGGAACAGGCTGAAAGTAATGATAGATTTAAAGGTAGTGTTTCCGCTTCCCCTGTTTCCAGCTCACCTGCAGCCACTGAAAAACATACGGGAAAAAACCTAACGCCACATACCGGGGATAGCTGTTATTGTGCTAAAAATAGCTGTGCGATACATTGCGATGGCTATATCGTGCATCCCTACACTGAAGCGTGTATATAAACTATAAAAAATGTTATCGGTTATCGGTATCGGTATTGGTTATGAGAAGCAGGAATTTATCGGTTATCGATATCGGTTGTAAAAAACAGTTATCGTGCATCCCTACTTACAATGCTTGAGCAAGTTCTGAGAATGTGACTTGATTGGCACGTCGAGGGAGGAAGAAAGAAATGCAACTGAAAACAGATTCCATTTGCTGTGAGCACAGCTCTGAGACACAGGGAGATATTTCTGTTTCTCTTCATTTGTCAAAAACTGTAAAAATATCCCAAAACAGGTGGATTTCATAACTTTAATATTTTTCCATCGGCCTCCCACATCTAACTTTCTGTAATTTTCTGGTGGGTAATTATGTATTGTACTTATGACCTGCAATTATGTACTGCATACATTCTCATAAGAGTTTCTCATCTGTTCCAATGAAAGCCAGAACGTGTTCAACTGTTGTAAACTGCAGCAGAATTGTACTTTAAATCAGTGAAAATCCAACTCTGGTCTTGGCTTAGCCTGTGTGCATCAGATAAGTTGTAGCAATGGCAGGCTAGATAAGCACCTCAGTGAGAAAAGGCCTATATTTATAATGTGAACAGGAATATGGCGATTTTTACACTTTGGGGCATAATTTAACAGTGTGGTGAACATAGCCAACTAACTAATTCCTAATTAACTCCTAAGTACCCCTTTACAGACACGTGACTTTACATTTTCAGTGGTACTCCATGCATACCCAGATCGTGCTGATTTCAGCACATCTTTGTCACACCTGCAGGGTGAAATCCCATGAATCACTGGGGCTTTAGAGCCATCATCTGCATGTCGCACCAGTACACAGACAACTGGAAGCCCCCACTGTGTGCCTTAGAGTCTGTCAAGCAAGTCCAAGGCATAAATAATTTGGGGCTTTTAAAGAAGCAGACACTTAACAACATGGTGATCAATTTGTCCATTTGCAATGGTGTAAATGATCTTGTTTAAACTGGCACCTGGTCCCTGGGAAAATGTACTCTGGGAGAAAAAATATCAAAAAGGTACTGAAAGCGTAATGCTTTTGATTTAAGAGGACGGGGCATGTATGAGCAAGGGCAACACACAAGCAGTTCCAGTAGGGTCTAGGTAATCCAAGCTGAGGAAAATTGACCATCGTCAAGTTCACTTTCATCACAGAACCATCAAGTCTTGATTAAGAGGTTTATAACTCCTGAGATTCACGCTGCATCCTTCAATTTGAACAATATTGAAGTTGATAAATGAGAACATAACAACACTTAGAGCCTTCAGCAATAAGCCCTGAGTTGCAGCCGTCATTTGCTAATGATGATAGCGGGTGTATATTGCCCTTTTTATTTTTATGCCATAATTAAAAAGAAAACTGTTTTGAGCTGGGTGGTCTGACAAACACCACCATCAGCTAATGGAGCGTGCATGAGATGCATCCAAAGCGCAGCTCCCAGCCTTTGTGGTAACTAAGTCCACTGCAATTCAAAAAGCTTTATCGCCTATTAAATAGCACATAAAATGCCCCATTATGTTGCAATGAGCTTTTCTAATGCCCCCCCCCCCCCATTTAAAACAAGATTTATCAACCGTTAACAATCACACTGGCTTGCAAATTTCATTACGTGTTTACTGCAACAGCTCGGTGTCGGCTTCTCAGAGAAGCCACGGCTATAACGTTAACCCACTGCTCCACACAACACTTGTCCTCTGGTCATGTAAATGTCACAGGAAGTGGGGAGGGTTCCTTGACAGGTTGCTTGGGGTATTGGCCAGGGAGGCCAAAAGCAGAAAGGGGATGAGCCAGCAGGGGAGTGTAAATCGACCATCGAGTCAGAACATGTTTTGATTAAAAATAAAAATGATTCTGTTCCATTATAACAGAAATAATTTATCTCACTCAAGCAGGAACTCATTAAGAGGGCCAAAACAGAATGTGGAGTCTTGTTAATGGCTAAGGGGAACATTCAATCAAAGTGCTATGGTGCTTCATCATTAACTTTCAGGAAGAAAGTATGACTTGTTTATTCTTACACAATATTTTTAATTTCAGCAACTGCATAATAATTGGTATAATTTTAGGAAAATGTAATACCCACTTCAGCATGTCACTTGAAACTATTGTAAGAACAATGCCAATTACCTGAAATTAATTGACTCAATGGTTTTCATATTTATATAGAGAAGAAAGCACCCAGAATTCAGCTGTCTATACTTTAGTGACCCTAAAGAACTCTTAGGCTTAGCTATGCCAAAATTTAAACTTTATTACTGAGCAATTCAACCAAGAAATATTCAATTCTGCCTCAATCCAAATTCTCTGGTTCCTCTGAGAGCAATTGAGGCCTCCCTGCTTTTCGACTCTCATTTACAAGACATTCCCTCTTCAATAAAAAGAAAGTATTGGTCTTTTAAAATTGGACTCATTGAGTCATATTCTTTAGGTAAAGGGAAAATGGTGAAGAAGAGAACAGCATAACCCCTTTCCTGTTTGGAATAACCCCTTTCAGTTGATTGGAGGCCAGCCTTTCAGGTTCCCAGCATATTCATCCAGAGGCATCAAAACCTTAGAGGTGCATTTGAAGAACAAGGCCTACACATGTTCCAAGACTTAAGGATCACCTACTCATATGTTGGGCTGGTTTTCTATTAGAAGAGGATTGGTTTCCTGTTTTCTACTTGTGCCAGCCTGCATTTATCGGGAAAGCTTGCTGGTGGCTGCAATTTGTGATAGAATGTTTTGTGTTTTTAATGAACAACGTGGGTGGACCAGAGGACACAGAAAACCTTTTTCTCATTAAAGAATCCAGCACATCAGCTTGTTTGTAATATGTGCACAGAGCCCATGCAACCCCACTAATGTTTTTTTTTCTTTTTTTTTTTGTATAAAAATAACTAATAATCCCTTTTTTGATACTCAAGCAAAGTAGGGTCAGAACCACTCTGTGCACATTTTGAGAATGCTGAGTATTTGGAGAAATGTTTCACTTCTGGCACCTAACACAATAGAGATCCCTCTTTATTCCCTCAGAATGTCCAAATTGTGCCAGTCTCTGCTAGTTTTAGTGTCAGCTCACCCTAAACCTTCATCTTACACTCTACAGGCAGCCTTCAAGCCTCCAACCCTCGCTCTGCTGGAAAGATCTACAGCTAAATAACATGGAGCTCGCTCAGACAGTTAAATCATGGTCAGAGTAATCCCTGTCATGAGAAATTTATTATGAGTTTACAATGAAGTCTCATCAGTGTGATCTGTCATGTAACACAATTCTAGCTACTTGTACATGGTTGCATCTTTTTGGAGGATTATGATTACAATGCAATAGCAAATGAATGAAAGGTTGTTCGAAAAAAAAAAGAACAACAAATTCGATTGAACATCCCTCACCACTACCTAGCTGTGACCAGGGATATTCACGCTTTGCTTTCTGCCTGGATGCCCCATTTTGCTGTAGATTATCTCATTTTCCAGCGAAACGTTGTGTATTTTCACGGTTTAATCCGAATGGCGGTGAAATTAGACCATTAGTTCACACTAATGCTTGGGGGGATAGAGTAGAAACAGTTCATACGTTTTTGTATTCCTTCGATACAGTTTATGGAAATGAACCAACTGACTGTGGTGGTCTGTTTCCAGTAGTGAAGGGAAATAATTGAATGAAATGATTTATAAAATTCTAAGATGGATCCGACCAATCCGGGCCATTTATTTTTGGCAGACAGCACAATTTATTTCAGTCAGTGTAATGGGGCCATCGTGTGCCTTTTTTGCCTCTCCTGAAATATTAGGCAACTGAATGCCCTTGAGGGAGTCTAGCTGGGGTGTGCTGTCAGACGCATCTGTCCTATGTTTCTGAACTGTTAGAACTGACCTCTCTTGCTTTTAAACTGTCTATATCATCTACAGTTGTTGGTCTGCTTTAAATCTACAGCAAAATAAAAGCTATCCAGTTTGTTTCCCACTTCATCAAACAACACTGACAGCCCTGGAGCAAAAATATAAGGCTGGTGGAGAATTTACCTTTAAACTCATAACCATCCTGAACCTGTTTGTTATCATTTGTCTTAATTAACAAGCTTGTCTGTTTTAGTTAGAATCAGCCATCATCCGATAAATTTTTACTTGACTTTACTTTATGTACATAGTTATAGATAACTAAATTATCTCTGTGCACTTCACATCAAATCATTTCTCTTCCAACAAGATGGGATGACTTTAAAAACAGTTTGATGATGAGACCGATATCAGATTGCTTTTTAATTGAAAACCAGTTGTTTTTTCTAAATGATTTACCACAGCATGAGGTGTGCAAATGGACCACTGCGTCGTTAGCCCTCCCATGTGTGGTGCACAGATTTCCAAATAATGAACTCACACTTTCAAAACTTCAAAACCCAAGTTCTATTTTTTTTACATCACTGCTTCCCTCAGACTCTTACAAAAGCATTTAATGGCTTGTTGTGTCCAATGAATCTCTGTCGGCTCTCCTGACAGATTTTCCCATTATGCTAATGTCAATTTTTCCCTATCGCGTACTCCAGAGGCAGTTATGAACAATGTAAATGAATGGGTAAAAAAGCAGATGGATTAATTCAATTAATTAGCAACAAAAGGTAAAAACTGAATTCCAACTGGGGACAGCTGTTGACCCAAAATGACAGATTTTTATGGTTAAAAAATATTTGAAAAGATGTTTTTAACCATTTTTTAAATACATGCATGTGAAGTTTAGACATAATTATGTTAAACTAATTGGGTTGCTGATGAGTGCTACTTCCCAAAATTGGCAGCTTGATATTCATAAAAAACTCAAAAATATTGTTATTATTGTTATTACACTCATAAAAAGTTTAAAAGTTAGTTTTCATAATCCCGCTTGCTAATGGGCTGCCACTGCTATGATTAAGTTGTACTTTTCCTGTAGGTTACACATGGATTCACTGTTAGCATATTTATGTCAGGCAGCACTTCCTGTTTTCCTACTTCATTTCCTGTTCCCAAGTCTACTGTTGGTATAGTCCTGTACATTTACATTTATTCATTTGGCAGATGCTTTTATCCAAAGCGTCCTACAAGTGAGGTACAATACAACACAAGCGAAAAACCATACAGAGTCAACTATATCTGTGGTTTTTCCTATTTGCAAACTAAGAAATGTTAGTATTTTTGTGCATACCAGCCAGCACTACCATTATAATATACTTTCCCACTTTCAGCAACAATGCTTTACATGCCATAATATCTCAGAACCGTACACGTTCATATCCTTTCTCTTATGACCAATGCAGTGGTAACCATTTCATATTAAACTTTGATTTTTTTAATATCTGAGATTCAAACTAAACTGCAATCCAGATCTAGGGATGTCATGCCTCCCTGTTCCTCCTCACTTCAGCTATTAACTGGTAATGCAAAGGACTGCCTGATAATACAAAGAATTCCCTGCTTAGTTTCTTCTCAAGTTGCATTTTCTTCAATTATATTATCTTCCAATATATTAATGTGGCTGCTGCTAGAGGAGTAAAGGGAAAATCTCCCACTTTTTGGAAGGTTGATACTGTCTCACTGATTCAGGTGATTTCTTTTCTGTTGCTAAAACATTGGTACCATTCTTAACTAATAATTATGGGACAATTATCTTGAATGCACATGTGACAATTATTTGTGTAAAGAGCTCTGTAGGAAACACAAATTTCAACTGGAAAGACAAATGGGAATCTGTAATGGACTGTACTTGCAAAGAACTGTTTAATGGAAAAGAGAGTGCTCTCTGCTTTACTTGTTCTTAAGAAATAAAAAAATCAAGCCTTGAAATGCTTGTGCCAATGTGAGCATCATTCTTGTCTGTTAGGTTAAAAAAAATGCCACCAGCATCTTTCAGATTATTGCTCAGCATCTCTTTAACCCCAGTCACATTATATTAGCTTCAGGCAGAATTCCAGCATTTTATACCAATTTTCCATCATCACTTTGATGTGGACAGTAGCCAATGGCTTACATTTTTCTCATTTTGCCATTGTCATTTGGGCTTCATTTCTAGTTTTACACAAATTTACCGGTATCAAAAAAATCATTGTTTTTGAGATGTAAAGACAGCAGTATATTTGCTGCCATTTGTTTGTATTCATTTATGCATTTCCCTGGTGCATTGGGGAATGACCACCTGGAGACCTGAAACAGAGCAAGAGGAAACAACTACAATGGATGGCATGAGAGACAGAAGGGGATGATGGTAGTTTATCACCGGCCTATGTTCCATAAGGAATATAGCGGATTAAGAAGAAGAAGATTAGGGAGCGACAACCAAGAATCGTAGAGCCTGATCTGCTAAACAGGCACGCTACACTCTCTCATTCCCTCTCAAGCCATTTTCTCTCTTCCACTCAGCACCTGGCCAGGGTTTAAACACAAGTCGCTTAAATCACCGCATACCAAAGAATCTGCTGGCACCTAAACACGCACACGCACACAGTCATTCGGGGGGAAACCAAACAGGTGTGCTCCCTCGCTCGTTAGCTTGTTAGCTCCCTCGTTATCCCATTATCCCATTATCCCTCCTCCCGCACTTTTGTCAGGACCATGACACAAAACCAGATAGCCACGCATTAGACCTGCCGCATGCATGTTGCAAATATTAACCGGCCAATTCTGTGCTTTTGTTCCACAATCAGGGTATTGGTGTTGGGGAAAATCAGGACCAAAAAAAAAAAATTAGCTTTTGCTGTACTCCAGTGTGACTCTATTGCCTCAATCAACAGAGACATTTCACCTTGTAGAAATGACTGCACCCCATGATGTCAGCAGTATACACGCTATGGGTACCCCTATGACCTTCAGGTTTCTAAGCAAACCCAAATCTGCTCTGCTGTTGTTCCAAATAAGACCGGGTATCAATACACCATGGTAATCCATTTTGCAATGATCTCCTCTGTGCTCCTCAGAGCGGTCTTTTGATTTAGCTTGAGGTTTTCAGCTTGTGAGAGAAGGCACACTGGCATTTACCATCTCAAATTGTTCCCATTGCTTGTCTGTTGTTGTTCCCAGTTCCCTGTGTTTTAATAAAAATGGATCCTTTGGCTTTACATTGGATTCCTTTTAGTTCCTCAAGCAAACCCTATCCACACCATTTTGGTTCTCTTTTGCTAACTTTTCTTAAGAAACACCTTGCCAAAAAGAGATAAAGTTTGATTTTACCCTTATGTGAAAATTAGAATGAATTCATTTTTTAAATTCTACATAATCTATATTGTAAACAGACATGAGCATAACCTACCTGTGAAGTTAAACTAAGGCCATGAACCACACTCTAGAAATGCATACACAGCCCCTATTTTAATTACATAAATAAGACTATTGGTGTGGGACTAATTTCAAGTAAATAGGGCAGAAACTGTTCTGTTTTCCTCAGTTCAGTTTAAATGGAGTACAACAGCAGCTGCAGTTGTAGACACTTTGAGTCTTATCTTTGCTGCAGTTGGCATTTTACTATTTTATAATAAGTGAATTTGAAAAGTGAACTTACTCTGTATTAGTACCATTTACAAAATGGCTTTTTCACAAAACAGCTCTGGGCCCCAATTATTCAACCACACACTAACCATAAAACTCAAATCACAAACACATACTACAGCAATCCTGCAAATGCATTCAAATCATTGCTGCTTTCACTTCTGATAGAATAATTCCAAATAAAGAATATTCCATTATCATGAGCATTTTTCAACTTAAACAAGATTTTCACACAACAGTCATGAAGTCTCAGGCAGTGCTGGTCCATATGGAAGTAGAAAGAAGAAAAGAAAAAGAAAAAACCAAATAGGGCCAAGCACACAGCCAGAACAACAAAGTCAACTGCTCAGTTCTTAGCCACAAATCAACAACCACAAACTCCTGTATTTAATCACGTACCAATAAGATAGGTGTTGCTTGTTAGCCAATGGCTGGCCTCTTGAATGAACAGTATTCACACACTGACAAATTAAATAGCTGAAAATTAAATTGTTGGAATTGGAAAATTTGTTAAATGGAAGTTAACACAGAGGGTCCTCAAGCTACACATAAAACATTCATCCATTGCCATACACATTTACATAACTCTGATTATTATAACAGACTCAAATTCAGCAGTCACATATTCAGTGAGGTGTAGGCTAATGCTTCACAGCCTCGTGAACAAGCAAATATGTTCCATTGACTGTGTTCTGCAAATTAGCAAACATAAACTGTTCTCAGGTCAGGATGACTGAAGCACTTGGTATTTCTGAGATCAGGTGACCAGGTGGCAAGAGGGAATTCTTACTTGTTGAGGCAGACAGCATTGTAATGTAGTCCAAGAGAGCTTCACTACTTTATATTCATATGGAGGGCTGTCTTAAGGCAGAGCAAAAAGACACTTCAATGAGACAGACCCATCTCAGGCATTACTCAGACAGAATTCACTTCACTGCAGGTGGGCTATGAGTCCAAGAAGAGGTCAAGACATGCCTATGTGTTATCCTCTAGGGGTAATGAGGCAACATCCCTTCAGGCGTTTCTCAGAGAACATTCTGCTGGTGGTACGACCCAGTCTTTGGACCATGCTCTCTGAAGCTGTTTGCAATGTCCGCAGACCAGATGTTGTTAAACCAGGTTGTCCTCTGCAGTCATGCATATTTCATGGTGGCCAAACTTCTACACCTAAGGCACACAGTCAGGGGCCAGAGTAGGAAACGTGAAGGTCACTCCCACACAATCAGAAGCGTGTGCGCGCGCACACACACACACGCACACACACAAAAACATACACACACACACAGGTGAGCAGTGTGTGCAGAAAGTGAGTGAAAGAATTCAGAAAATGAACAGGAGAGGCAGATAGAGATATACACAAGGGGCAGTAATTAGAAATTAAGACAGGTTAATGAGGCAAAAAAATTCATTTTAGAGATAGAAAAGTGAAGAGCAGAGCCTTTGTACATCTCACAGTTTTTTACCTGCTCTTACAAAGCTCATCAGGTCTCTCCTGTCCTCTTAAAGTTCAATGAACCATTCTGTTTTTTACTGGGATAGGGGGCACCTGTAGACCCCTTGATCCCCCCTCAGTCTGTCGTTACATGGTAACTCACCCACAGTGCCCATCTCCGCTGCAATAGCCTCCTTCACCCAGGCTTTGAGGGCGGCGGCCCTACCCGTTTAACTGATAAATGGTGCCTCGGACTGCGACGTTATCGGCCCTGACAGTTCCATTCCCAGATGATCCGCGTGGTCTCGTGAAACCAGCTGCTGTCAGGTGCGCTTTGAGATGAGTTTCATCATCTTTCCATGACAGAATAAATATTTTCCCTCGGCTCGGCTCTCCCGAAAGGAAGTCACGCCGCTCTGAATAGAGGAATACATTATTGCTTCTTGGTGTTTGCTCAGTGGACACCTTGATATGAGGCGACTTGCACTCAGAGCTGGGGGTCAATCCCACTTCTGTTAAGTTCAGGGAAATTAAAATTCAATTCATGAATTGAAGATCAATTCAGTTTATGAATTGAAGTTCAATTTCATCTCTTGACCACAACTCTGCATATGCAGCATGACTGCACATACTGGATGTTTACTGAAGCATTTCAAGCTGTATATTTTTCTCAAGAGTACATCAGCAGAGGCCCAGATAGGGAATAGAACTTGCAACCTACTGGAGACAAGCCAAATTCGCAACAATACACTGCCACCTTATAAACAGATTAGTATGAAGGCAATTAGTTCTTCTTATATTTTACAGCTCTCTAATAGTTCTGGTTTCACCTGAAACATGAAGGTTATTTTAACGGTTTGAATGGTGGTCTCACAGCACAATCACTGTATATCCGTGCCAGTCATTCTTCTTCCATCTCCCAGGTTCCATCAGATCTCAGACATCGACATATCAGTTGCCCTTTTCATGCAGCTGGAGCAAAAAAGTGACTGGCAGGCACGGCCTTTCCATCTGCCACAGCAACACCTTGCCAAAACAAGCAAATTGAGCAATTTAAAAACCTTCTTCCTCCCACTGCCACACCCGTCTTTGTCCTGCGTAGTTATTTATGGGGCAGGGCTGCAGGAACACCTCTTTCAGATTCAGGTTTTCAGCCAATAATACCTGTGCATTGATTGATTGATTGAATTTATTTGATAATCAGTGAAACATTCTAGATTTTGCAGCCAGGAACATCACCAAGAGCAGATCTGAATCAAATAATCCAGGATAACACAACACAAGTCTTGAAAGCTTATTTCCATTGTGGTCTGTAATTGTCCGTTTGCAGGCATGACATTCAAGAGCTCTTCACAGTACCAGGAAGCTTGATGATTCAATCTGACCTCAAATATGACTTTGGGGAAATGGTTTCTGTTGGGCGCAGTTTCCATGGTGGCGTATGTGCTATTCAGGGTCTTCTTTAAGTGTTCACACAATGCAGAAACAATCTCTCAGATTGATGGTGAGGCACAATATGGCCAACCATGTGATTAATAATTATATTCTGCACTTGAAGGCATGCCCATTACCATTAAATAGAGTATTACTGCACATGCTCAAGCCCATTTTTGCTAGACTGCATTATGGTAAAAAATCACCATATTAATACAACTCATATGTAAACATTGCATGCACTGGAATTTTATGTAAGATCTACCACCCCGCTAGGAGAAATCTATCACACTGCATTATAAACATACCGCTGGAATTGTATACAAGAGCTATGGATAGCTGGGAGCAATTGACCTCTCTGCATACAGTACGTGCGTTCTCGGATCATATGAATAACATTTTAGCAGACCATAATTCTCATAAAGATTTTTTAGCTATTTTCAATTATAAAGGGAGAAGGCACTCTTATTAGAAGTGTGCAGAGAATGCACTATCCATGTTCATATCTGTATCTGTATTCAAGGGGTGTAATATCTGTATTGATATTCGGATAAGTATTTGGATGTTGCACCACTATCACGTAGCACTAGGTGCAGAGTTAAGACAATTTTTTCACAGGAGAGAAAAAATTTAGGAATCATCCACATAATGTTATACTAACATTTTCTGTGGTTTTTCTGCCATGAAGCTTACATTAAGCCAAAATAACCAGTCTCCAATACTTTTGAAATAATTTCGGTGATAGTATCTTCCAGAAATAAGAGTTTTATTTCTGAGTGTTCATTCCCTTGGTTTAACCCCCTTAACAACTACCGTCACCATGTCATAGTGATACCACCATGTTTTTTTACATTGTCTACAGGTTGGGGTGAAATGACTAGTATAGGTAGGAGACATGATTCTCCCATTTTGTGGCCTGTCAGTTGTGTCTGTAGTCACAGAAATGGTTTCTTGTTGTGTCATAGAAATGGTTTCAAAAAATAAGCATGAGTACTGTGGAATTCCCTTGACACAGCAGCCATTTTATATCTTTTGTCTTGGAATGTTAAGGGTATGGATGTGCCAGTGGAAGAGAAGAAGATTTTAATAGGGGAGAGGGAGCACTTTTATTTAATAACCATGTCAGACCTGTTTTACATTATATCACATCATTATGAATCGTGTCATTTTAAATGAGGGTAACCCATAAGGAGCTGATTCCCTGTCGCTTGACTGCATCCAGTGCGACAACTCTGCCTTTACATGCTACATCTTTGATAATTTCGGGTTCAGCTGGGTTCAAGTTAAAATTTGAAACTTTGAACTCTTTTTACAATCAAATGTGACCTGAACTGAGCTGAAATTATACTAAATTAATGCAAGGTACATAGAGGCAGTGGTCCCATATTAGCCACTGTTAGAAAGTTAAAAAGAATCACATGACAAGGGTTGATCTTCACTAAAACTGGCACGTTTATAATGAGAAGTGCTCACCTCTGACCTGTGTCAAAGGGAAACATAAGGGTATTACCCTATGGGGGGGCATGATTGTAATGTTAGCGGAGTTTTAAATACATGAAAAGTGGCAGTGAAGACTGCTAGCTCACTTGACTGATGGAATATGGGCACTCTTTTTCTCTCCAGAGAACCACTGAGCTCTTTTCAAACAGTGGTTCATTCCTTTTCTGACATTCCATATCTGATCATTTCTGCACCATTTCACCAGTGTTACCACCCCTGTTTTCAGAGCAGGGGTCACAGACTCAGTCTTAGCACCCCCCTGTGCACAGTTTCAGCAGGTGTCTGTGACAACAATTCTTTGAATTAATTAAAGTAACTTAAAACACACCTTCATGGCTGTGCCCTACTTTACACTGATTCCAACAGAGATCAGGCTGAGCTCATCACCATTTGTTTACAGCTGAGATCTTAATTTTCCCAGAGGCAACAGTTTGGTTTGATTTCAGTAGCCAGGTGTCTGCACTTTTGACATTCAGGACTCCCTGGTGTGATTCTGTCTGTTCATCAGTCAGCCAGCTGATACATCAATCTGTCAGCTGAATTTATAGCAGAAATGCAGTTGACTGAGAAATGATCCAATTGATTGGCAAGCCCTTCAATTAATCTAGGATGTTATTTCTTCACTTATATCTGTATACACACATGTACTGTACTATACGTATGTATCTGTGTGTATACTGAACATAGGTTTCTGTGACAACAATTCTTTGAATAACCTAATACATACTTTACTGACCACCTCTCCCAGTTACCAGCCATGCTTTGACCTTCAGGACTTGCATGTGTTTCCTTTCAGCCATAAGTCAGTCAATCAATCAATCAGCATATACATCAATGAATGCAACTGGTGCCTGACAACCAGGGGCGCCAGTAGGAATTTTGGGCGCCCTGAAAGGTTAATGCACTGGGCCCCTATATATATATGTAACAAAAATATATGGTAGAATCTTTGAGGGCCCCTGTCTGTTTGAGGCCCTTGGAATCGTCCCAACCTCCCCCCCCCCCTTACGGCGCCCCTGCAGACTACTGATCTGATGAACTAAAAAGTCCTTAAATAAGGCTCTTTGGTGTTGCAGACAAGTTGCAGGTCGTTGGTATGACAGTCAGAGGGCATACTCAACCATTGTGACAGCACTCCATCACACTGCCCTCCCCTTTGGGAAGCACGCCCATGCGCTTCACGCACAGTGGCGTCCCTCACGCATTCCCCCCTGTACTTCTCCCATCCCAGGGTGCCCCACTCACTCATGCTTCACCCATCTCTGGGGCCCCTCACACTGTGCTTCACCTATCTCTGGGGTCCCTCACACCCGGGTCAACCTAACCTGGGGGTCCCTCATATGGCTCACACACCGGGCACGCCTCTGATGGCCTCGCAGACAGCCATCCCACTTCTGACAGGCTCTTTGGCGTTGCAGTCAAGTTGCAGGTTTGGCACCCTCTAGACCCGGGTTCGAGCCTGGGTGGGGTGACTGCTCTCTCCCTTCGCTGTATGTATCTATATCTGTGTAAGTATTCATATGTGTTTGAATGTACAGTATGTATCTATCTGCATTCTGTGCATATTTTGTTCAATAGTCAGATGGTCCATAATCAAGTGGAGGCTCAGTGACCACACACTAGCAAGTGAATAAAACATGTTTAAAAAGAAGACTGCCAAGAAACAATTGTCTATGTGGCCACTGCAAGACAAGAGAGGCAGATAAAGATGCTTCTCCTTCTAATTTGTGAAAATATTCTAAAATAAAGAGAATATATATATATATATATATATATATATATATATATATATATATATATATATATATATATATATATATATATATAAACCTAAACCTAATAAAATATTGGGCATAATTTCAAGATCATGGCAAACAATGGAAAACTGTAAATTCTGCTAGAGACCAGCTATGGATTAACAGCTTCATTACTGGGCAGTACATTTCAGCCTGTCCTTGCCAGTGGAGGGACAGTGAGTAACCACCTAAGTAACTGTATATGAATGAGAAGATAGACAGGTATTCTGTTCTCAAATATTAGTGATGACTGTAACTGTCTATCATTTCGGTGCCAAAGGGGGTTAATCTCAGTGGCAAACCGTCAGGGCCTTCAAGGTATTCAGAGAAGGCCCTGGAATCCTCAGATGAAAAAAATAAAAAAACGTATCTGATTAATTCTATAAATAAAATAAAATTTAAATAAAATGAATAAATAAAATAAATAAAAATCGTCTCTGCGTTGCTTATCTGTAATATTACAGTGTTGCGCCGACTTGTTTCTGTTGTTTTCTGTCCATGCACTGCGCATTTGAGTGGTTTTGTGTTGGAAAGAATGCAACCACTCAGATATTTTTCTACAGAGTCTCTGGGGGGGAATATCCTCCACCCAAGGTATTCTATATCATTGATAGAATGTCCTGACCATTAAACGGAATGAGAGCGTACGTTTGGATTGACAATTTGATCAACCAATCATATTTGGATTTGTAGCCAATGGACGTATTCTTTCAGATTTTCCCACAGCTCCAGGGTATTCTAGAAGACCCTGTTGTCATTACCCGATCCGTGCCTGCTGCCCGATCCGTTCTGCACATGCACGCACCAGACCCGCTCACTCGCTCAGACCTAGTTTAGTGCTAACGAGCGATTGATAACCGACCTCGAAAAGGGCAACAGGTGGAGATAATATTGCGGATTTATTATCAGTGCCCTTTTCAAGACGACTGTTCAATGAAAAGATGGACATTGATATAAAAGGTCATCTTAACCCTTTCGCACGTTCTCGTGTTCTAATCGCACCAGTTTTAGCATATAGGCTCTAAACGGCAAATCACATCGGTGTGATCGTACACGCGAAAGGGTTAAGGCAACGATCAGCTTTATGACCGGGTTATTGAAAAATTCATCCAAAAGGACAGGAGGATGGACTTTGTCTTCAAGTGAACATCATTGGTGAGTGAAACTGAATTTTTATTGCTGGTTTTGCTACAGTGTTGGATCTCGTTGAACTGGTTGCATTTTGTTTCCACACGCTTGTTGAATGATTGTTGAATGTCTGTCTTCAATTTGTTAAGCATTGGTTGTTGTGCATTTAATTTGTGAATCTTGACTTGGTCTTTCTTTGCATTGGTAATTGTTACAAAGGTGTGGTTGTGTGGCAGCCATTTGTCTATGTAACACCATTTTCGTAGCTGAGTGGAGTAATTATTGTGTTTAACGATGTAGCAAGCTACCTGTGTGAATGCATCAATAGCCTGTGTGTGGTGGTGCTGTGTTGTGCTGTTACTTTACTACATGGACAGTGTGCTTTGCCAGCTAGTGGTGAACTTGGAAATATAGTTTCGGCAATGTTGCCTAAATCGTACCACACATAAAGTTTCTGCCTCCGTGACATCCGATAGTGTGTGCGCAATTATCGCAATTAACGCAATTATCGAAGATTGAGCAGTAAAATTATATTTTGCCTAAAGCGAAAAAATGGGCAGGGATACCCCATATTTTTCGTTAGTGATCTTTTTTGGGGAGAGGTACAGAAGGCCCAGTTCTGATAGGCACGGTTCGCCATTGGTTAATCTCTACATAGATTTGTTGGTTTAGATGTAGTTATTGATGTGTTTACATTTACACTTTTGTCATTTAGCAGATGCTCTTATCCATAATGACTTACAACTTATGAGTACTTTTACATCTCTGATTTGATTGTTTCTCTTTTTCTCTTTTTCTTTTTCTAATATGTAACATCGTATGGCAATACTAAGAACATTTATTTTATACCAACAAAACATGGAAGTGAAGTGGAACTGTCCTTCCTCTGTATTTCTGAGTACTTAGTTCACCACGGGAGACTCGCAGTGGCTGCCAACAGCAAGTTATCGAAACTGAATGTTGATTGGCAATCGACATGATCAGGGTTATTGTATTCAAAAAAGCTATGTGTTTTGTGTCTGAACACCTGACTTATACATTTTAATTCCTTATGTTGTACAATCACATGTTAAGATGCTATCTGGTAAGACATGATAAAAAAATATTGGAATGGCAACGGAAAATGCAAAAAATAGATCCATCTGCACCTTATAAATTGAATTGTCAAACAAATCCTCCAGCCACAATAAAAGCAGAAACAATAAACAATAAAACAACACAGAACAATAAAAAGCTGTCCGTTTTCATGAAAACTTCATTATTTGGTGCTCAGTAGGAAAGTTTGATAGATAGAAGCAAACTAGGGAAAGGGGAAGAGGCCAGAAGTGCCTGTCAGCACAACATGTTTCAGTGTTGTACAGCAGGAGCAGAACGAGATGTTCGTTTTTGTAGATCATTCAGGCTTGATGTCTCACTGCCCTTTCCTAAATTGAGTTAAATGTTAGGATTTCAAAGTAGAGGAAGTCCACAGACAGCCCGGGCATACCGAACTGCGGTGGTCCTGAGGTACCTCCTTTCACCTCCTTTCGAAAAAGAGCTCTGCTCCAACAGGAAATGGGTCTGCACTGGGTTGCTAGACATCATACACTAAACCTGACAATTTCAGTGAAAGCGAGCAGGACGACCTCTGCTTCAAAGCACCCCTATTTAAATTAATGAAGTCCATTCCCGGCAACGTTAACCCACAATGTTTTCTGTGGGCGATTTAGGTGAATTTGAAAAAGACAGGGAGGACCACTGGACCAGCTCAGCGGTGCAGTTGCATTCATTAAATAAAGTTTTTCACAGGTTTCCCCTTCCTTTTCAAGCAGTTGTCACCTGGAACCTGGGACAGTCAGCTGAAGTGATTATACAAGTGATTACACTTTTTTTCTCATTGAGGTGGTTCTTTGTGAGCTCAAGTCTTTATGAGAGAATGGGCCTCATGCAGCAACATTCTCTTAAATTTCTCTAAATTTTCTCTTAAATTTCTGTTAAAAGAAAAAATAAGAGAAGTCAGCTCCAGATGCACCAAACGTTCTTAACCATCCAAATCTGCTCTTACCCAGGCCTGCTGAATGATGATTCCCACTTGATCATAAATTGGAAGCGCGTGGCCGATTGTATGTTATTAGCATAAGTAGCGCCCCCTAAACACTATATAGGGGCAGGTGTTGTACCGTGTGCAAATACTCTAGCACATGCCCAAGAATTGGAGGGATGCCACCAAAAAAGGCTGTAAGAAGAAGAAGAACTTCAGCAGTAGTGAAATCGACGTACTGTTAAATAAATTTAAACAAAGTAAACGTGATTTTCCAGAGCATCAGTACTGGCATTACAGGAAAATCAAAAACCCAGCAATGGCAAAACATTTGTGATGCTGTAAATGCCGTGTCAGCAGAGGGCCGCACAGTAACTGAAATTAAAAGAAAATGGTTTGACATGAAAATGGAAGCAAAAATACGCATTGCCCAAGCTATTCAGAAGCTGAACGCGCACAATATCATCCAAGGGTTTTTATAGTCTTAATTGGGATCAGTGGTCCCCCCTTATCTGTGGTTTCATTTTCTGTGGTTTCAGTTACACATGGTCAACCGCGGTCTGAAAATATTAAATGAAAATTCCAGAAATAAACTATTCATAAGTTTTAAATTGCGCACCGTTCCAAGTAGCGTGATGAAATCTCTCGCCGTCCCGCCCGGGACATGAATCATCCCTTTGTCCAGCATATCCACGCTGTATAGGCCTACGCTACCCGCCTGTTAGTCACTTAGTAGTAACATAGTATATATAGGGTTCGGTACTATCCGCGATTTCAGGCATCCGCTGGGGGTCTTGGAACATATCCCCCGCGGATAAGGGGGGACTACTGTATTTCTTTAGCCCACAAATTTAATAATCCAATCATTGTAATTATTCTAAAACATATAATACATATAATAATGATATGAATAATGAAACATATAATATGATATTCATGTGTTTTTATGTTCCTCAAATTTAAAACTTATGTTTCCATGCGTTGAACAAACAATTGGACTGTGAAAATGAGATGTTTTTTTCTTATCTTGGTAAGAGTGAGCTCGAACACTCGTAAAATTTTCTCTTACCTAAGAGAAGAGCATAAATAAGAAAAAAATAACATTGGTGAATCCCAGAAATCAATGGGTACTAACAAAATAAGAACAAATCGTGGATACAAACAAAAATACAAGGAAATTTGTATATCGCTTCCTGCATGAGGCCCAATGTGTCTGCACATCACTAACATCACCCATTCTGCAAGTGAGAGAGACTAATGTGTGTCTGTGTTGCAAGGTTCCACATGGCTTTGTTATGCAATATCACAATTCAGCTCACACTCCAATTAGTCAGAATGCTGTTGCAAGGGCTTTAGCTGAAAGAAACGACCATACCTAACCTGTCCTAGTCCCTAGTCTCCCTTCCCTGGCTCATCATATACCAAGTAAACCTCAGAATTCTCATCCTTACCAACTGTACAAAGCACTGGCAGGGATAGCACTTTCATACCTATATATAATTCTACGAGACCCTGATGATCTAGATCTCTAAGGTCAGATTTTTCCGAGGGCAAAACAAGCACTAATGGATCCAAAATTACGGGATGTCTCTCCTCATCATAGGCTGACATCAGAGACTCAATGTTAGCATTCCGATCAAATTCAGACGCCCACCGCTTCAGCCTTTTTAAACTGTGTGTTCTGTTCATAATGATTTCTGATATAAGAAGAAACCACACAGACTGATTATAAAACACTGGGCCTGGGACTATCCATTCTAAGTTAATTTCCTTTTTTCAGAGTCAGTTTCTTATAAGAATAAAATTGTCCTGGACAGATGTGATTGTTATAAACGGAGACAGCAAGTAGCTAAGGTAGTATTAGCTGCGACTAAACCCTGCAATGTGCACTTCTTTACTCTGAACTAGGCTTCCATAATTCAGCAGCAGCATATGTCACATTGGCATGGGGTCAGTTATGTTACTGTGAAGCTATTACACCCCTGCAACCAACCACTGACTACATAGAGAGCAAACCTCAAATATTTGTCTCCGCTCCTTTTTCACAGGCCCCCCTCTCTGCTTGGAGGCCATCAAGATCCCACATCTGTAAAAATATACATATTAGATTGCCTAGGAAGTTTATCTTTGGTTGCCACCTGGAGACTGAGGGGGATGGTTTTTTCCTCCCTAACATTACAGATTTTATAGTGGTTTCTCATCCTCAGACCATTTAGATTATGTCTCGCTATATGTAGCAGTAAGGCGTTCCATTAGTGTTCTATCTGGAGCGCTCAATCAGCCGTAGATCGATGTCATTGATTCCATTACTGTACAATCACCGCAGGTGATTTCTTTTCTTCTCCCTGCCTAAAGCATCACTGATATTCTTTTGACCATATCTTCTGTGACATGAATTATGTGAAATGCGCTCCTCAAGGCACTCCTGTCATCAAGGGGGCATTATATCAGATCAAATCTGATTTTATTGTTGTTACTTTAGATGTGACCATCTCAAGCAGTCCTATGGACTGCCATATGTGACATACACCGGTGAGCCAAAACATTATGACCACCTGCCTAATTTGCTGTTGGTCCTCCATGTGCCGCCAAAACAGCGCCGACCCGCCAAGGCATGGCCTCTACAAGACCCCTGAAGGTGTCCTGTGGTATCTGGCACCAAAACATTAGCAGCAAATCCTTCAAGTCCTGTAAGTTGCGAGGAGGAGCCACCGTGGGTCGGACTTGTCAGCCCAGCACATCCCAGAGGTGCTCAATCGGATTGAGATCTGGAGAATTTGGAGGCCAGGGCAGCACCTTGAACACTTCATCATGTTCCTCAAACCATTCCCGAACAATGTGTGCAGTGTGGCAGGGCACATTATCCTGCTGAAAGAGGCCACTGCCATCAGGGAATACCATTGCCATGAAGGGGTGTACCTGGTCTGCAATGATGTTTAGGTAGGTGGCACGTGTCAAATTGACATCCACGTGAATGGCCGGACTCAGGGTTTCCCAGCAGAACATTGCGCAGAGCATCACATGCCCTCGCGCATCGATGAGCCTTGGGCGCTCAACAGCCTGTCGCCGGTTTGTGGTTTGTCCCTCCTCGGACCACTGTCAGTAGGTACTCACCACTGCTGACCGGGAGCACCCCGCAAGCCTTGCTGTTTCAGAGATGCTCTGACCCAGTCGTCTGGCCATAACAATTTGGCCCTTGTCAAAGTCACTCAGGTCTTTACTCCTGCCCATTTCTCCTGCGTCCAACACGTTGACTACGAGAACTGATTGTTCGCTTACCATCAAATCTACCCAGATCTTCACATGTTCCTACCCAGACCTTGATATGTCTGGCCTTGTTTGGAGATGATCAACTTTATTCGGTTCACCTGTGATTGGTCATAATGTTTTGGCTCATTGGTGTACAGTAAAGTGTATTTTTAACAGCCATTTAAGGGTCTTTCATTCCACATTTCACCAAAATATCTGGGTTTCATTCCAGATGGGAAAGAACTACATGTAGATTTTGGTCAGGCTAAGTTAGGCTACAGGTTAAATCCTACCATTAGGTACAGTGGTTTCTTTTTCTATGAATATGGATCCAACATTAGAATGATTTACTTCCTCATATGAGCACTCAGAAAGCACATTAACAAATAAAACAATAAAAAACATATCCTTTACATCATATAAGCACTTGTGAAGTGAATTGTTGTTTATATATTTTAGTATTATTATGTTTATTTTAGTATTATTATGTTTATTTGTTTGTTTGCTAGATGGAGTTTAATATTCATTACAACCACTTTAAAATCTCATTTATTCTGAAAGTACTACAAATAAATAATACAATAGTTCAGAATTATGCAAGTTCCTTAAGAACCGTTCCAGCCACCCAACATTCCAGAGCTTAAACATTTTTAAAAATTCTGAAATTCCCCTCCCTTGTTATTTGTAGCAAACAACCAATATCCTCCCTGACTGTAGATATGTTTTCTCAGAATGTGTTATGGATAAGTATAGCTTTGTGTTTGCTTTGTATTCTCCATTTTGTGGGGCTGATGGAAAAATGTTTCAAGCCAGTGTATCCAATTTTGATTTTTCTGGGGGATGCAGGAAGAGAACAATAGTTTTATCACTCCATCCAACAGTTGTAACTCAATGCCTTTTTGGCTATGCAGCGCCCCGCCCCAAGGTGTCTGCCATAGGACCTCTGTGCCTTTTGTACTCCTGCGCTGGTCCTGCAACGCCCTTTGATGTGAGCTCTTTTTCAGAGTCTCTCGTTTTCATCTGTTGTCATGGAAACAGCATCGGGACTTAGGGCTTTGACGTTTTCACAATGCTGTTCCATTGTTTGCTTTGTTTGTTTTCGATCACTGCTCTCAGGTCGGTGGCTGGCCAGGCCAGGCATTTAATTTGGCTAAACGGCAAATTGGCAAATTAAATGGCAATACACATGACCTGTAATTGAGAGTAGGTTTAGAAATGGGGTAGTTGGAATTAGCCCGCTGCTACAGGCCACAACTCTGTGGAAACACCTGCAGCATCACGTGGCTGAAATCAGTGTGATTTTGGAAAGTCCCTCCTTCCTTAGTCTACGGAGAGTCTAATCCGCCTGACTGCTTAACATTTTTTTTGAATGAATGACCCTTCTGCGCTGGGGGTTACATATTATCAGGAAGCCAGCAACCCCCCACCCCCATTCCCCACCCCTCAGCGCCTGTGCCGTATCACCGGAGTGGCGTCACGTCGGTTAAGAGAGATCACGCTGCCGGCAAAGGTGCAGGATCACAGACCGCCTGCCGGTGCGCGGCCGGACGCATGGGGTCGGGATCACAGAGAGCGACTGTTACCTCACCCGCCCTCCTGCCACGCGTGCAGTCCCCCGCAACGGCTTCTCCGGCTCCGCGCCAGATGTGAGAGACTACCTCGACAGACGGACGGTAATTCGCAGTGAGGCGCCCGTGGGAATTTTATTGACAAGCTGTAACTAATTTTTTTTTTTTTTTGGAGGAACGCAGGCGAATGGCGGGCGCGCGTTTGACGTCTCCGGCACTCGGCGGTCCCCGGTGCGGCCTGCTATTGACGTCCGCAGCCGGCGGCTCTGACAGCCCCACGGGAACCCTGCATGGAATGTTATGAACACTTGAAGCAGGCTCCGGTGAGCCATCTGCATTGGTGCCGATTTGTTTTCTGGTCTTCCTCCTTTCAGGTGACACTCTTTAAGCAGGGATTGAGCCCGCGGCGCAAACAAGTTGAGGATTAATTCCAGGAGTGCTGCCTTCAGTTCTTCTGCAGACGAGGACAAGACTGTTAAAGGGGTCATAATTACACACTTTATCATGCCAGGTTTAATGAAGAATGGAGGGTGTTTCTAAGTGTGGGCAGGGTTGGTAATCTCAAATCCCAGGTCCTAGCCACTGATATTGGCAGAAAACCTCAGGCGACTAAATGTCATTTCAGGTCTTGGGCTAAAACACTTAAGAATTTCCTCAAATGGGGGAAAAGCAGGCAGACTGTAATGTTGATTTAGGCCTGAACGCTCTGCCCCAGTTCTTATTCCAGACCACTCTGAAGTTATTTGCCTTGACAGCATTTTATACCTCTTCGCATCCCCAGAGATCAAGTCATTTTTTCTCTGTACTGTCAATAGTCTTTGATGTGATGCACACAGGAATAATATTCTGGAGATGAGCTTCCTTTTATGTGAAAGCAGTTGCTTTTATCTTCCTTTTTAATTTCCCATTTTGTCCTATGGCCCTCATAACGAGTAGCAAACGTTCAATTTCTAATGCTGAATACATTTTCCGTCCAAAAGTGAACACTCACCAGGAAAGACCAACTACATGAGTAACTTAAAGTAACTATGTGGCCATCTGACAAAATCTCTTCGGCTTATCCTTGACACCCTGTGTATGCTGGCTTTTGTTCTTGCCTTTTTAATGAATTAGGTTTAATTAGTTAGGCTACTAATTGAACATATATCTGTATGCACCATCTTCTGACAGGCAGTTTCCTTTATGTCCTGTGTGAAAGAAATGTATTTTCGCAGGCATACCTATAATTTAACAAAATGAGTGATTCACCATAATGCCACACACGGGATAATACCACTTTTCACCAGAGCCAGCAGTTGGAGGGCATCGTTTACGGAGAGGGGACTGACAAAATGAGTTGGCCATCACAGTCACCTAAATATGGTCAAAACCATTTGTGACCGTTCTACAACTTCAGTTAATCACATTAAAGGAAGAAAGAAAGACAGTGGTCCATTTACTGCTGGGGTCAAAGCCATGCTTCTTCAGAATGATCAAAGGAAGTAAGACACTATTCTTTGACACAAACTTAAGACCTGCCACTTTAGACTGGCTCCCCAAACGGGCACCTGCTTCTTTTGTATAGCTCTTCAGGGGTGTTATTGCATTGTTGTATACAGACAGACTTTAGTCATGTTAATATTAATTATGTTTTCATTTTTGTAGCACATAGTCTGTATTGTCAGTATGGCACCAGTTACTGTAGCCCTGGGTTAAGTATTAATGCTCGTTTAAATGTGGCTGGTGTCTTTGTGTGCTGTTGTTTGGCTGTTGTTTTTATATGGAGTGATACACATTCTCTTTGCAAGTTGCTGTAAACAACAGCTTCTGCTCACTGGCTGTAAACATGAAGGAAAACAAAATGAGCAGAATTGTTAGAACTAGTGAGAAAGGGCGAGCGGTGTGCCGAGGAGACATGAAGCCTTCACCGAAGTTAGCAGCGATCAGCAGCTAATGAACTGTCACGTGTGGAACACCACGTAAGGTGTTGCAGTCGAGCATTACACGACCAATTAGTTATGCTTCAGAGAACTTCCCTTCAATGGCAAGTGTATCTGTCTCGCAGCACTTGGCTCGTGCATCTCTTTGTGTGCAATATGGCAAGACGTGCCTCAAGTTTTGCTCACTTCCTTGAAAGCAATTAGCCAGTCCTGGAACCAGGTTTCTTGGCTTGACATAGAACAATCGATTTACTCAAGGCTCTCTCGAACATCCCAAGACATTCACTTTTCTCCCATTCGTTTTGTGTAATGACACTGGGGAAAAAAGAAAAACCTATTATGACATTGGTTGGATGTTTGTGAGGAGTCTATACAGCAGTATGAAGGAACTGTGATTTTGCACCAAGAAACACAACCAATGAACCGAATCAGCAGGACACATGTCTCAGTTGTAAAGCTCAATGAAAAAAAAGGAACATTAAATGTAAAGGTATTAATTTGACCAAAACTGAACATCGCAGTAATTGAAAATGACAAAAGGACTTTTTTTAGGGAGGGCTTGAAGAAGGAGCTCATTAAGGAGGGATTTGGCTGAAATTGGACAAGGTAGCGCAACGACCCTTTGGTTCAAACACCTTTTCTGCAGCACACGGAGATTGCATGATATTCTGGGCACAGGGTAAGATATGAAATTCTCATCAATCTCCCAGCCGCGTGCCCGCCGTGCTTTATCGCGGCGCGTGGTCTGTTTGTTATTGTGCAGCCCAGCCTTGACTCGGCTGCCGTGAGTTTTCCCTTCCCCGTTTGTCATTGTTGCCAGATTTGTGTGCAATGGACTCTAAATGAATGTCACAGAATGTGTGTGTGTGTGTGTGTGTGTGTGTGTGTGTGTGTGTGTGTGTGTGTGTGTGTGTGTGTGTGTGTGAGCAGCGCTCACAGTCGCCCCACTCCCCAGCAAATGCAGTGATGTAAGAACGGACCCGGATTCCGCGAAACCGCAATGCACTCTGTCATCAACTTTGAAGGACGAAACCGAAGCAAGCTTCTTTCTTTTTTTCCTCCTTCGTGTCTTTGTTTCATTTCACAGGAAGATGAGCTCGTAATGTCGCTGTCAGTAATGAAAGGAGTGACCCTTGATTCCTTTCATTACGCACACAGAGGACAATGTGCATTGTGGGCAAATTGAATATCAGCCATTGTGCTTGCGTTTGCGTTGCATTGCGTTGGGTATGTGTGTGTGAGGGGCTCCTTGTGACTGAATGAAAACATCTCACCTTACAGAATTTGGAATCCATATCTGAATAGGCATGTCTGAACACAGGTGCCATTACTTAAGGTGTTTCAGTTAGAGTATGAGGCTTCATTGGATTCAGTTTTGTACAATTTTTAACACCGCCTTGACATTTTCGTACCCCATAGTGACAGAGTCGAAAAAGAAGAGAGAACAACAATGACATTGCAGGCAGTGAAACTAGGAAGAATCATTTTAATCTCTCTCAGAGAAAGTAATCGAATCAAACAAATCTTTTTCACATGGTTAACAGTCTCCCTCTTCCAGGAGGCCGAGAGGCAGCTCACGTCTCCTGGAGCGTGACTAAAATAAATAGGCCTCAACACTTACTAACTCAAGTAGATTGAAATCTACCTGGTGCATGGAGAAATATTGCAGTGCTCCTCTCAGCCATTAAAGGCGTCCCCAAGAGAAATCATACGAGCAGGAGAACGTGTGTAATTGTTCCCGGAACGCCTCAGGGGATTTTGATGTTCCGCAGAAGTTTGACCGATGTTTGGTGCGATCCTGAAGCGTCTGCAGACAAGAAATCTGCACAAGCGCGGTGGTTACGCATCAACTCACTGACGCATTGAGAATTCATTGCCAGTTTTAAATTTGCAGAGCAGTGATAATAATTTGCCGAATCGATGTGCCTAATTGGAACTAATTTCTCTACCACATTGTTCCTTGATGCTATTTTTTTGTTTCCAACTCAATATTATGAGGAATTTATGGATAAAGTGTAGAAGAGTGAGGCTTTGTGCAGCCCTGAATGGGTGGGGCTCAATGATTGGAATCAATAATAATGTTTCTTCTGAAGAGCAAAATTTTATGATTGGCCAGTGCAAATCAGAGACTGACACCACATAGTAATTCCATGTGGTTTCATGAAGCTTCACTTCTCCAGCACTACACTGCAATTAGATTGATGAGCCTCCGTCTTAATGCCAATCTGTGATTGCTATTTATAAAGAAGTATCAATTTAATTTATTCAGACAGTGAGCAGCTATGAATGTGAAAGGGTCTACGTCTTCTTTCTTCTGATTATGTCACCCTGAAAACATTTTTAGCTAACTACAAATAAGATTTTTTTAGGAATTGCACGTTTAAGATAGCTAACATGAACCGCTGGTAGACTTACAGGGCCCCACTGAAAAACTAATTAATCTCAAACAATAAAGCTTAATAATTTTCTAATTTTTAATTAACTTGTCTAATTAATCATACTGATTTGTTTAAAGAGCTCAGATGAATGGAATAACTTAAGAAACACCTTTACTTGTATCCCTCTGTTGGAGCATCAGATATAGTACATGTTAAGGTGTCAAATGCAGATCAGTATTTGATTACCAGCTCAATCAAACCTAATTAATGGAGAGCTTTAACGGTCGGCCCCCCACCAAGTTCATTTGCGCATTCCACAGCATCTTTCCATCTCTAGCGCACGAAAGCCTCTCTTTCATCACCATTTTGAATTCAGACATTCCAGCAAAAATCAGCTGCTCCCATTCACTTAACACGGATGTTCTAGGACCACCAGAGATGTCCTTCGACCTCCTTGGTCTATTGCATCAAATGTTGTGAGGGAGCAATTGACACGTACTCATGAGGAGAGGGAGAGGTGAACGTGGCTGGAAAGGTTTGGGCTGTGTGCTCTCTCTTTCTTTTTTAAAACCTCTTTCATGAGAGGGATGGAAACATGACTTTGACACATCAGCCAAGGTGGAGAGGGTGAGTTTTTTTAGCTAATTGAAGTGGGTGATCATTATATGGCAATGATTTAAAGAGTTTGAGGGGGAATGTCTCCAGGACACTGGGGAACCCCTCCACTTTCTGATAAGTGCCATTGGATCTCTGAGGAGCACAGCGAGTCAGGACATCTCATTCAAAAGATGACATCTCCTATGGAACATTGCTCCCATCCCTGCATCCACAGGGAAGAGCACCCCTACTGGCCTGCCAATGTCACTGCCAGCAGAAACCAGGTTCTCCTAGGAGGCCTCCCATTCAAGGACTGACCACACCCAACCCTGCGTAGCTTTAGCAATGAGACAGTAGGTGGTAGAGCAGCTGGGTAATGGAGCTGCTGGGAGAGAAAACACAGGGGCGGCAATGCAGTATTATCTTCAGCCACTCTCTTTCTTTTTCCCGTTAACTGCAAACCTGTTTGCAGAGCATCAGGCATGGCGGAGGATGGAAATGGAAATGAACACACCTCAGGACTTCATCGCACCACATTAAGTCGGGGGACGAAACACAGCGTGTGTGTAGCGGAGACCAGATGAAAGGTGCATTAGCATGTGCAGATTCGCTTCACTCGGTTCCCTCTCATTTGCATTCCTCTGCCTGTGCCAGACACAGAGCATGCATTCCCAATGGCGAGAACATGGCTGTTAGCTAACGAGGAAGGGGCTCATTCCAGGGCTGCATCTCTCCTTTTTTTCTGTTTATTTGGCTGTCACTGGGTTCACATCTTTCGGCCTTTTGTCTTTTTTTCCATCCTCATGATGGGGTTTATTTTAAGCCCACTATTCTCTCTTTCCCTGTCCCTCATCTCTCTCTCTCTCTCTCTCTCTCTCTCTCTCTCTCTCTCTCTGCATGCTCTCTTCCTCTCTCTTCCTCTCTCTCTCTTTTTCTCTCTTTCACTCTCTGTCTCTTTCTCTCTCTGTCTCTCTCTCTTTTAAGGTGATGTGTGGACACACCCAATCACACACTTTGTTCAGTACAGGCATCCCTGATCTGAGCAGAAAAACAAACCATCTCCGCTGGACTCATCTGGGGTCTTTTAGGAGCCATTATTTTGTTTTTCTTCTTTGTCTGTACATGGTATCTGGTTTCTCGGGAGAGATTTAAGGGTGGGTTGGGGGGTAATGCCTTCCTGCCATTGTGCATTGGAGGTAAATAACAAACAGAAGGCCACCTACCTGGTGATGGATTACAGCAGTGCCCCCAACAAACAGCACAGTCCCTAAAAAGACATTCGGTCCCTGTGTTTGTGTACCTCACCCTGTCCACCCTGAGTTATTGGTTACCGCCGCACAGTTCAAACACCCTGTGATTTCAGTTCAGCTGTCGTGCACGCGCTTCTGCAAGCATTTGTCACCGGAAGGGCGCCCACTCTCCAATCATGTGGTTATTTCTCACTGAAACACAGCTAACAGGCCATCCAATTAACACCACACACCTGGGGGTGTATTCTCTCACTCTCCATCTCTGTGTTTTCCTACATAGGCTGTAATCACATTCCTGGACTCAATCAAGTTCTGCAAAGTAGCTGTTAACCTCTTGATGAGAATTTCCGCTGCATGTTCATTGATTAATTAGTTCTTTTACATGACATCATGTGTTCTCTTTGGGGATGCTAGGCAGGCAACCTTTGGTTTGTTTGCTTGTTGTACTTGTGACAGCACCACAACCCCCAGTAAAACCTGTAGTATCTTGGTTATGAATCCAGCATCCTGGACTTATTCTGCCACAGTGTTTCAGTTCTTGGATTTTATTCCTGTTATTGTATGAAGGTGTCCTGCATTATATAGCTATGTTTAATTGACAAATAAGGAGAGCAAAAGAACAGGATGAAGACAGCACAATAAGACACTACTGCTGCAACAGCCCAAGTCAAGTGATGACTGGACAGTAAGCTTCAGTGCGCATGTTAGGCCTCAGTATCTTATCTGTAGAGAGACAGGAGTAAAGTCATACAGCTGCAAGACTCTGATATTAAAGCCTGCTTTGCCAATGTTCAGCCTGAAATCAAAGGAGATGAAATCAGGAGTGCGGAAGAGACCCCTGTTTACTTTGCTACTCTGCCATGTCGTTATGACTTACTTGGACGCTCGGCTTGTTTTTTCGTGGCTGCCCCAAAATCCTTCTGGTCCAGAGATCCCAGTAGGACTAATTACATTCTAAATAAGCGAGTGTGTTTTCATTAGGAACGTGTGCAGACTCTGCAGCTTCTGCCAAAGGAGCCACGGCACCGCAAAAAAAAGGGGCCTAGCTGATGTTCCAATCTCAAACATGGCAGTCGGGTATCAAAGAGCTACACAGGAAAGGAATGTGGCCTCTTTCACACGTTAATGGTGAGAAGTGAAGTCACTTCTCATTAATCCGATGCCTCATGTATCCACCATCCCACCCACCCAGCGACGCCTGTCAATCATCTTCACCCGGCTCGCCAGCACTTGATGTTCCGCCAGCAACCCTTGGAGACAGAAGCCAGACTGCGAGGTCAACCTGCGTGGTGGTGACTGTCATCGCGCTTGTCACTTGGGACTTCTGCCTGCCATACGCACAGAACGGTGCAGGCTGGTGGTGGCATGGTGCACGAAAAGCCAAAGGGCCAAACTTGAGCTGATATTGACTTATAAGACAAGCGCTGACCACAGGATCCCTTCAGGATTAAAGGTGTGATCCTAACAGAATTCTTTTTTTTTCCACTCTATAATCTGCCATTCATGAAGAACTGACACCAGCCAAGACTGTGTTTTTTATTTTGATTAGATTACCCAGTTTAATCAAAACCCAGCCATGTTTACCTAACACAGCATTAAGCAATGTAATGTTACAAGCTTCTGCTGAGCTCCTGAACACAGGCAAGGAACAGCAATCTCATGCGAGCTTTCGTCATCTTGACAATGGAATTATTTTGTGTTTCACTTCTCAGCCCAAGCACTTTCCACTACGTGGTGTTATGGAAACATCGATCGCTTGTTGGTGTGGGCTTCCTTTTATTGGCAATTGCAATGCATTTAACTACTAAAAAAGAGAGTTGGCAAGTTCCAGTTCACTGGAGGAGTCTCATTAAAAGATGTGTCATAAATCTGGATATGTTGTCGCGAAACAATTAGTGGGGGTCTTACTGTGAGTGTGTGCGGCAGCGTGGTTTTGATCTTCCAAAATGTGCATTTTGACCCAGTTTGACTTGAACAAAAATAAAAAAAAACAGCTTTGGCTTAACCATTTCATCATTTTCATTAGAATGACTGAATGCTGTGGCTCAAGCCACACAAGAGAGTCTGTGTGATGGAGCTCATCTTCTGTGAGTCTGATCTTTCAGAGCAACCTCCGCGCAAGACTTCCCCAAGCAGTGCGAGACAGAGATGTCCGACACGCTAGCAAGAGGTGCGGATCAATGGTGATGGTATTAAACACAGCTTCCCCACCTAATAAAACAAGAGAACGGCCGGCTCTCTTTGGTCCCCACTCTGAACAGGTCTTGGGGTTCAACTGGCTTTTGTCACTTTCTCTTATATTTTATTTTCAACTTTCAACTTTAATGAAGTGCTTTCAAATATAGTACATCTTTTTTGTTAAGGGTTTTTTTTTTTTTTTTAAAAAAAAAAAAAAAAGACTTTTACAACATTAAAGCACCTCTGCTTTCACGTTGTTGTTTTTAAAAACCATGAAGTCGATGAAATCATGTCAAATACCCCAATAATCATCATAGACCCGCCTACCTCTCCTCAACCAAGCGTTATAGGTCCTCTTGCTTGGGGCTTCAGTCTAAACGAGAGTCAGTCCAGGTGAAATGCATTCTGGGGTGTGAAGGACACTTAGATTATCATGGAGGAAGTCATTTTATAACTTGTTTTTAAATAAGAGGTCTTTGGTGTGGATGTTGTGTAGTAATGTCAGTCAGCGCTTGTATACACATGAACATTTTCTGTAACTGGATTGGGCAGTAGCACTCCAGAAGGGGAACTCTAGATTGTTGTTGGCTGATTGTTAGAATGCAGACCTAGCTTTCATTGTGATGCACTACAGAGCAGTCAGAGAGGAAATGTCATTGATCCGAATGCCTTACTACCGGAGTTTGTATAATACACTCTTCATATTTTTAATTACTACTCTACCTCCTGTTGTGCTTCTTGTTCCTTAAGCATCTAAAACAAACTCCTGTTGGGATACCAGAGTGGATTCCCACAGTTAAGGTGTTATCTTTACAACGAATGCATTGATTGAGTAGTGGTTGAATTTTGCCTCTCCTGTCCTATGTCATTTTGCCACCCAGCTGGTGACATTTTTTTTCCTTTTGATCTGTTACATTTATGTTTTATTGATTCTATAATTTTTTGTGGATGATTCAATCTCATAGTAAAGGCATAATAAGCACCAGCATCTTTGTAGATTCTTCTTTTGAAGATTGATTTTTTGTGGAATCCCAAAATAATTCAATGTCATTTTACAATGTCATGCATGTTATGTATTGCGTTCTAAGCTCCAAAAGGCTGAAAGGGAGACATTTATGTCTTTTCTATTATTATTTAATTTTTGAGGATTTCAAGGTTTCTGCATGTCACCAGATTCTTTGAAAATAATTAAAGCTATCTTTTATGATTATTGTTGTTTCATTTCAGTTCTTTCAAAGACATAAGCACTTATCATATAGTTCAGCTGCAGCATATTACACATACGTTCCCCACAATGTATTGCGAGCGAAGCTTTCCACGCACATCTGGCTGTTAAATGCACCCATCAGCCAGTGGCAGTAAATTATAGACATTGGTGCGCAGCCATTTCTCCAAGCTGTTCTAGCAGAGCTGAAATCATTTGCCATTAAACCTATTTGATCCGCGAGGTAAACGGCAGGTTGATGGGCTTCCGACAGCCAGTTTTTAGAGCCAATTTTCCATCCCCGCAGAGTTGCAGAATAAGCTAGTGCCCATCCGGGCTTCACTTTTCAAAGGCTGACAAGGGCTTCTCGATGACCCAATGGGCCGATGTTGTTGCGCTCTGCGACTTGCGTGGGACTTCGGATGAAGTGCGCGAGCTGCATTCAGGACAGAACACCAAATTGCGGGGTTTTTCGAGGGACAGTTTTGTTGCTCTTGTGCAAGGCTTGAAAAACATTGCTTAGAGTCGCAACAGTTTGAGTGAGTTGCCTTTATCCTGCAGCCAGAATACCAAAAGTGTTTTATTGTTGTAAAGTTGGACCTGTTCAACCTACCAACCAAGCCTCCCCCCACCACACACAAACACACACACACACACACACACACACACAAGATTTCTCTGCCCCCAACATTATCATCGACAAAAATCTTTTGTTCAAAGAGACCCTCCCCTTATGCCGATGAACCACCTGTCCTCATCTCCCTCCACCAGTTTTCCACTCACTGCTCGGATCGAAATTCAGATCCCAGTGCTAATCTACCTGTCTGTCAAAGTGTGCAGTGTTCCTGCCATCCAGGCTCTCCCATCCCAAGCTACAATCCATCATCAGACCTTCACACCTTCTCAACAACCTCTGTGCTCAGCAAATTCCACCCACCTCTCGGTTCCTCCCCTCTGCAGCTGAATCCCCCCTCATTTCCCCAGTGGGTTCCAATTGGTGGAATGGGCTACCTGCCAGAAGTGCAAAACTACCTGGCCAGCTGATATGTTCGATTACAATGTTCGTACCTAATTATCATTAGGTTCTAAAAACATACATGTGATTAAAGGTGATATTGCTCTTAAAATTCTCTGTTCTGAGCCAACTGCCCATTAGTGTAATGTATGTATGTTAGATGCTGTGCGTATGCTAAAACAGTTTCTGTTGCACGGTGGCAAATTTGGGACAACTTTTCAACTTGACATTTATTCACCCTGTTGTTATCCGCTGTACTCTGTGTTGGCCTTTTAGGCTGCTTTGGATAAAAATGTCTTCAAAAATAAATAATAAGGCCATGCTTTAACACCTAGACGATGTTCCAAAAAAAATCCCTTCCATCACATGAGTAGTCTTCTGGAAGCAGGCAAGGTGTCGAACCACGTCGAATTTAGCCTTCCTCTGGCTGTTCTTCCCGCAGCTGCTGCTAATGAAGGAAATGTACCTGCTAACCATAGCAGCCATCAACCCTGCTCATTCTTCCGCAATTAAAAATAAACCAGCACCCAGTGACTCCCTTATATAAAGAAAGGAAGCAGGGTTCTCATGCTGAAGTTTTACAGCCTTTGCCTGCTCGCTGAAAATTCAACCCATGTCAAAACCCCTTGAGAATATCACTTCCCCCATAGAAACGAAACACCTATTAATGTTTTATAACATTTCAGAGGGACATTAATAATTCAATTATTGGTGTTTGAGAAAGCCACCCATTCAGGCAACCAACTCAGAATAGACAGATTTGTTTTACTCCGTGACTCACATCTGAGATAGTTTTGTATTTGGGGGGATGAAGGGGGCAGGTTGGGGGGTGCAGATTGTATACTATTTGAGATACCTGATCTCAGAGCCTCTAATCCACATTTTCTCAAAACACTGCCTGCAAGTCTGAGCCTAGTAAAGCTCATAGTAGACTCAAGTCACAAATGGTGACTTTACCCCACCCAGTATGGTAAGGAAGGTCACAGGTTTGATTCCCCACTCATTCCACAGCCATTATACTAATTATATACTGATTAAATGATACCATTTAATGGAATACATTACTTGCATGATCTGTTAGACAGGACTGTAAGATTATCTGTTTGCTTAGCAGACACTCTTATCCAAAGGTGATTTACATTTTAATTTTAAAATGCTTGCCTCTGATACAGCTAGATGCTTATACTGACGGAATTCTTGCTAAAGAGCACAGCTGAAGGGCTGCCCTACAAGGGGACATGAACCAAGAACCTTCTAGGTAGAAGCTCAGTTCTTTGACCATCACATAGTGTGTACGTGACAGTAGTTCGTCATTACATCAGGTCCTCATGTGAGGTGCTCAGGACCTGCACAGCTGATAGTGTCACTTGCAAGGGATGTATTGGAATGTGGTTTGCAAAGATCATCGTCTCGAGCCACACTGAATTGTGAAACCAACATTTCCAGTCTGTAAAACAGTTCAAACGTTGGACATTTCACGGCTAACATCAAAATTTTGTGGGGGATTTTCATCATGATTGTCCATACTATTAAATGAGTTTTGCCCCTTAGTTAAATGTGAAGTGTTAGGTCCTGTTAGGTTCTTGAATGAATGGAGAGAATATAATTATAGCTATGATATAATTTCATCATGACACCTTGTTAAGAGAGGCAGTGTAGCTGAGCATAAAATGGTGTTTCAAGACCTATAAAGTTTTGTGCTAGACTTTGAAACTTTAAAATACAGCACAAAACTTTATAGTTCTGGGAACACCTTTTCATGCTCAGTTACACTGCCTCTCTTAACAAAATGTCATGATGAAATTATATCACAACCATAATTATACTCACTCATTTTTTTAAAGTTTAATGCTTTGCCGTACTTTTGAAGAGTAATTACTGCATATCAGTGATGGGAGTGGCACCTCCCATAGCTACAGCAATTAAATGGATCTTTTCACATGGAGATCTTTCTTCTTCTCACAGTTGCCTTTTGCTGTTCACTCTCCATCTGAGAGGCTAAAGGTACCTCTTGTCTCGCACCACCTTCCTTCCTTTCTGCATATCCCTACTTCACAGTAAAAGCAGCTTGTGACAGAAAATCTGACGACTGGCTGTAAGGCCTCTGGTCCAAATATTAAAATCACATTGTCCACAGAAAGGGAAAATCTGCAGTAAAACTGCAAAAGAAAATCCAGGAAAAGTGCTTGGATGGATGTGATACATTTTGTGTGGTTGACTTTCTCTGGGGTTCATTTTCAAATATGCATGGAAATTTTCTAGATATCCCCAAATGAATTTCAAGCCCTACTTTGACATACAATTTAAATGATAATTGTACTGTAAATTACGAGCCTTGGGTGCCATTTAAATGAGGATATAAAAGGTATATGTAAACATATCGGTATACCTATAAGGTTCGTGTTGCTTGTATCACGGTATTATGACTATGTGACTTTTAAATAAGCATGTAGCATGTGTTTTGCCATTGACAATGATAATGCTCAATATGACCTAACAACTGTTAGCGCAGTAGGTTTGGGTTTCCCAGGCCTATAACGGTATGTAATCAATCCATAACTGCTGATGCTAATTATATCTCTGACTGCGGTGAGGGAGAGCTGACCTGCACAATGTTCCAGCCCTCCCCACTGATTTTCATGTTCAGTCTAAAACCGGGTGCATACTCAATTTCAGATAACTTACTGAAAGTAAGGGAACCGGGTGCTGCGCTGAACCAATTATTTGATTTGGCAGAATTGGCATCGCATTACCCATACAGGAAACTGAATGAGCAGCTTTCTGAGGGAAAAGAGAAAATAATTACAGGGAAAGTCTGTACAGTAATTAAGAGATTAATAATCTCCTCAGATATGGTTTCACGACTAATTTGTTCTTGGCAAATTTTCCTGACGACATTTTCAACTATCAGAGGAATTACAATCCCACCAAACCGAGACATTTGAGAAATGGCAGTAATGATTTTCTTTCGGTAAGTTTTCACCCTCTGTTTGGTCTCCCCTCTCTGTTAACACAGTCACACTCCTCCAAGGTGGAATCAGCAGGAGAGCATCTTATTGGAGTAGCTATCCTCACATTTAGGATCTTGTGTGACACCAAGTGCTGCATGTGCAAGAGTCACGATTTTTTTTTATGTCAGCGACAAGAGGGATGGGACAGCTTGGTCAAGACGTGGTCAGACAGAGGGTTCAGTTAGCCAGCATTCTCTTTGCTAGTGGGTAACCGTCAGTGGGGGGATCTTGCATCTTAGAAAATGATTTGACCAGTGCATACCAAGCAGGCTTATTGTGATGTCTGAAGGTATTGTCACTGTGGAGAATACTTATCAGTTGACTATTGATTGTACAATCACTCTGTGCCATCCTCCAGCAGAAGTGAATACTGCTCCTTGCTTGTAGTACCTCGATGTACGACCTTGTTATGTCAGTTGAATCTGAGATAAAGCAGCACCATCCACTGCATTCCTCCTTTACTTTTTAAATATCCGCAAAAGACAGCATGCCTTAGCTATATCAAGCAGGCAAGTGACAAAAAAAATCTCCTTCAGCTATGCACATCTCACTCTCACTTCACAAGCACTGGTCAACTGCTGGCCCATGGGGTGATGGGTGGTTGGTACCTGGGGAGGGGATCTCTCAGAGCTCAACACACAAGTACGTTAGTCACTGCATGACTAGTTCACCATGCTGTTCACCACGTGAGAATCAACAGTCAACACACCAGGATTTATTAAAACTACAATGAGGATACATTTGTGTTTCCTGCTATCAGTTGTCCAAGCGATAATAGCAGAGAGGTTATTAAATTCCTTGCTAACCTGCATTGTAAAACCTCTGTAAACTGCCTTGATTAAATGGCTTCTGGTAAGGAGGGCTACTGATGGAAAAGACCATGACCGTCCCCCACCACCACACTGGCAGCAACCCACAGTTTCCAGCGTGTGGTAGCCAGTCTTTAATCAAGACATCAGTTTAGGGCTGTCCTGCAGAAATTAACATCAGCTGAGGGTAGTTCTCCTTGAAATTAAACAAGGACCTTCAGGATTTTTGTGGATCTTTGTGGATCCTCTTAGACTTCCAAGAGCCTTCGTTGGTGGCCCTCCCACTTATGCTTTGTCTAATCACATGGTCAGCATCTGTTGGAGGTTGGAGAACATGGGCGATTTTAGACTCTTTTTAGGGGTGCTCAAGCACACCTAAATTTCATCTCAGCACCCCTAAATTTTGTGGTGTAAAACTCATGTTACTTACTAGTAATTCATTAAAATATTATTGTTGTAAATTAAAATATCATATATAGAAAAATATTAAAGTATTAATTGTTATCCAATGAAATGAGTGATTTAGCAGGGGGGTTGAACACTTTTGCAAGGCACTGTATGCATGTCACATTCTCATTAGGGGCTGAGCCCCCCTAAAGGTCTGATCCTAGAATTGCCCCTGTTGGAGACCAGATCCCGTCAAGAGCAGCTCTGACCTCACGCTTAGTAAAGAAAATCTCCCACGGACATGGAAGTGCAGGGAGGTTTCCAGAAGAGTAACACAGGCGGAGGTGGGAAAATCAGCAGCTACAGATTCAAAAACATTTTAACCAATTAAACTAATGCACTGTAATATTAGGGCAGCTCGGTTAAAACTGAGGCTTTTTTATCTGATAAAGATCACACAGAGCTGTGTAATGTTCTGAGTTATGAGGGCAGTTTAACAAGCAATTTTCCCTCAGTAGCCTGCTTGGGATTGAGGCCTTCTTAAATGGTTGACAGCATAATTATTAGGTTGTTACTAGCATGCATAGTTTGTTCAGTGCGTGGAGCCTGGTCAGAATGGCTTGCTTCAGTGTTTTTCTTTTTTCTTTCTTTTTTAATGTGTTTTTCTTATTTGCTACATTAGGATCAATCATGAAATCATCAAAACCAATGGAGGAACAGACAAAACAGACAGATACACCGCAGTCATCTGAGACCAAAAGCAGCAGACATGGGACTGTCTTTGGACGGATGGAGAAGGGTGTACAAAGATACATACAAAATAAAAATTAATACAATGATATTCAAAACAAATTATTTAATGCTAAAATGCACACACATGCATCACAAGCTGATAGTAGGATTACTTATATGATATGCTAGAGCTATGCCACACCATCACAAGTAATTGCAATCATGTCTCTAACTGGCTAATCCATTCATTTATCTATTTTGTTGTGAACTCATTGTTAATGAGTTCACAACAAAATAAATTTGACTTCTTGTAAAAAACAAGCCACATGGGTACGCCTGTGGGCAAACCATTATGGGCAAGAAGGGAGAAACCGGCCCTAATCACCTAATCATAGTCTTTCTTTTATGACTACCTCAGTTTTCATGACTTTATGAGGACTCGGATAGTCTTCATGAAGTCTACCCCGTTTGACATGCCTTCAGTAAACTGAGCTCATGGTAAATGGGGTAGTCGGGAACTCAGATCTCAGGTTAACCTTATTTGCACTTAGTCACTTGTCATTAAATGCACAGTTGTATGAACACACACAGTGTCCCTCATGTCGGATAATTGGATTTTCAATGAGTGAACCATTTCTCTTTCCTGTGCTTGAAAGAAGAATGAACAGAAGGATGCTCATTTGAAGTGAAGGTCATTATTCTGACACCACACTAAGATGTCCCATTTTCAAACATATTTGTAGCAGTAAGATAATGATCATGTCATGGTTTTGTTCCATGTAGGTACATCACTCATAATGAGATAAGGAAACTCTTACATTTTGCGTCTTCTGAATGTCATCACAGACACAGTGGATGTGTGTGTGTGTGTGTGTTACAGAAGAAAAGAAAAGCTGGAGAATATACAGGTAACAAACAATTGAGGTGCCATTAAAAGAAAAGTCATTTTTCTTTGTTTGGGGAACTAAAGCAACCTCTACAACTTTTGTTTGTTAGGGGGCTGCAGTCAACGTCGAGACAGGATCAGCAGTTTGTATGGAAGGCCTTGGGCTATTAAAAGTGGGTTTTTGTGTAAGTAAAATGGCCTTCATCAATAATACATCCCTCCCCGCTCTCATAAAAAGAATTGTCATCTCCTTGGCTTCGTCATTGTACTGGTTATTAATATGTTCCCATGCTCCGTTACTTTCCCTTAGTGGGGAAAACATTTCAGACGGTGGGCCAGTACTGACACCTGGAGTTCCACTGAAAATTCCCCACACAAATCATCCAATCCCCAACTGCCCCCTACACCCCACCCCCGCAATCTCTCCCACCTCCTGCACCCCCCCCATCCTCTTCCTACACCCATGTTGTGACTGCCATGCTTGCATTAATCTGTAAAACTAGAGGCAAAGCATTACCCAGAGAAAGACAGCACTTGAAGCACTGGTGCCAAGAATAACTTCTCTGCTAGTTAACATTTCCACCTTCTGCCAGCACATCAGGGGGAACAAGCTATCCGCACGCTACCCGTGTGTGGCTCACCATCCTTGCTTTTATGTGTTGTAACATGGCTGTCACTTGGAGGGTCTTTCACCGTCAGAAAGCACTGCTACCATTGAGGAGGTGGATACAGAGCGAGGCCATCAGGCTAACGAGAGCCAGTGGAATAGTGTGAGAACCTGGAGCCAGTAGAATAGTGTGTGAGTGGTGGTGCAGCACTGTCAACCCCCCACCCCCCACCCCACCCCTGCTTCCTCTCACCCCACCCCTTGGGAACACACTCAATAGCTGGTGGCATTCGCCCCCCACTGCAAATGGATTCACAGCCTCTTCGGAAGGTGTCAGTATGGATTGGCCCGCCACCGGCATCAAGGACCGGAGAGGGACTCGGACTTTAGATGTCAGCGCTATCCAATCCGCCAGGGGACAGGCCCCCGTGACATCTCGGGAGGGGATCAGCAGAAATGCGTGCTGCACCCCCAAAATCCGCACACACATACACACACCCAGCGCATTTATTTTTAAATGGCGTGGGCCGTGAGACGTACCGGGGAATGCTCGACAGGATTTGTTCCAGCTGATGTCACAGCTGGAGGCAAACATGGTGACACGCCACAAGCTCGCCGCCCACAGACCACGGAACGAGGCGGCCCTTCCTCTTTCGCAGTCCACCTCTCTGTCTGAGCGGTCGATGGTTTTAAAGGTAGCCATGTTGACACGGACTTGACACATCTCAGTGCTGCCGGATCGTGTGCACAGATTTCTGAAAAGGAGGGTTTTGACCACGTGCAGCATCTGCGTCTCCTCGGGCGGTTTTGACTGTACCAAGAACTGCAAAAAGCAGGCTGCAGAGATGTGTGGAAAAGCAGTTCATTGGCTCAATTGTTTAACTAGAGCCGCTGCCCAGACATTTCTGAGATGAACAGTTGTCCTCACAACTGGCTAATTAATTTACGGTCCACATATCTAAGGATGAAAAGTGACAGTGAAATATTTCCTTAAGTTGAGTTTTTCCTTATATCTAATTTAGAAATATAATATCCAGAACATACATACAGGAGTAATTTCACATTTTATGTGATTCCAAGACAAAAATACTATCAATGACAGGAGGAGTAGATAAATGTGACAGTGTAGGAAGATTCACCTACAATATATATCTATTAGCTGTTAAATGAGTCATTGCATTAATTAAGTGAATGAACTTTGTACAGAGGTCTGATGTAAGTGTGTGTTTATAAATGGATCCTGAAGTTGGTCTAATATGAAATGTGCAGTGTTAGCTCACAGCTAAGCTTTTCTCATAAGCTACTGCAGTGCTGGACAGATATCTAACTGCATTATTGCACAATATATTAATGGATTTGTTTGTAAAGCCCACAAGCAACGCACTTTGAGTAAGCCAGCTAGACTTCAATAATATTTGTTTTCATTCTATAGCATTTGCTAGGAAAAATAGCTTGGTCAAGATTTTAGTGGATGGTGGCTAGTCTTCAAGATTTAGTGTACAGCAGCGAAAATAACATCAGGGAAGATGTATGGCTATGTCAGGGTGTGAAATGTGTAACGATGGGCATTGGTCATTGTATTCTCCATTAAGAGGCATCATTTTAATCTGTAGGCCAAGAGAACAGCATTTTACTTAATCCAAGCCCAGGGTGTAGAGCCAGTTTAAGATGCAGAATTACACTTTGTGTTTTCTCGTGGCACTTTTTGAGAAAATAACTGAGGCAATGAAAGCAGACACAGTGCTTTTTCGAGAATTTCAAGTTTTTTGTTCTTTATCTTGAGGAAGTTGCTTAGTTTTCAGTTCAGTTTCTACTTCCTTTAGCAAAAAACTTAGCTCTGTACTTTCTGAGACAGGAGAGAACATAGACATCTGTCCTTGTGTGTCACCCTAAAGGAGCCAACTGCCTTCAGAAAGGGAAGGGTGGGGGGTGCAGGGTGAGTGTGAAGGATGGTACATCTTGCCGAAATCGTTACACTTGCTCAGTGAAATATTACAGCCTGTGGTCTTGTCTTCGAGACGTATTGCTCCGCCTGAGACAAAAGTGAAAAGTGATGAGGAAGAAACGAGAAATAATGGAGTAAAAAATAGATTTAAAAAAATATATAGCCAAGCAAGTAACCCGAATAGCACTGGAAAGTCATCTCCAGGGGCATAGAAATTGAGAGTACTGAGGATTTTTGGAAGGTGTGTGGGGTGTATTTATATATATTTAACACTCATTTTAACTGATTTGGTCTTTCCTCTGACACACTGCTGATAGTACCTCCTACATGACAAGTGTAGAGGTACTAGAGGTTTCAACTATGATTGTCATTGGAGGTTCTACATTCAATGTAGAGCAGACAACAAGATCTGTGCTTTTAAACCCACCCAGTTCATGTCCTTTGAGAAAAGACAAGAAAGAACATGGTTTCAAGAAAGCACATAGTTGAAAGCTATACATTTTAATTGCTCATGAAATGATTTCAGCAAGGGGATACGGGAGGCTGCCAGACAGAAAATTAGTGCCAATGTTCAGACACAGGAAATCTCACCGCAGCTCAAGATGTTAGATTAATCAACCTTCTTAATAAACCTGTCACTCTCTCTTGTGACAGGAGAGCAAATGTGCAGTTTTAAAGTTGGTATGTAAAGTGGAAATTTTGCACTGAATTTGGCTGCAGCACTGGTGCTAATGTTATGTATTGCACATGCAGGTAGGGTGTGCAAACATGTGGGAGTTGCTTTACTGTAGCAAAACCTGAATGCAGCACAACAAGCCAATCTGAGAGAAAGTTTTTTCATGGAGAGCTCTGCCTGTTTCAAGCAGGGAGGTTGTTGGCCCACGTTTGCTATGCTTGGCTATGCTAATCAATGCTGGAGGATCCCACTTTATCAGATTACTGCACTCAAGCCACTGTGAGGATCACTGCAAATGTGCATTACTGCTGACTTGTAACAGTTCTGGAAGCACCATTTGATTTAGTGATGTTATTAGCTTTAACTGCTTCAGTAAATGACCAGATGTGTAAAGGACTCATCTGTAAATAAGTGAGCTCCCTTGACAAGGGTGTATGTTGAGTATGTGATAATGACAAGAATGGTGCAAAGTGTGCACAGGGTCCCCTGTTCATGCTGCACAACAGCGCCCTCTCGTGATTCAGAGGGCACTTTCCTCAGCTGATGCTAGTGGGGACTGTGCCTGTCCTCCATTCCCCATTGCCCTCCTGCAGTGCACTGTGGGACTTGTAGTGTTAGAAGAAGCCACTGTCTGTATGCAGGACTGCTGGATGATTTCATCTGTCATGCTTCAGCGCTCCTGGGGGTGAAGGGATGGGAGCAAGGTGAGCTTGATGTGTGCACAACCAGCAATTCCAATGTTAGGGTGACAAAGCACTGAAAAAAAAAACAATAAATGAGTGTGGTGAGAGTGGTCCATTGTAATACCTAGCCCGATGGGGGTTAGCAATGCTGTACAGACTGTGAAGACTGCCGTTTGCCGTTGGACTGTGGAGTCCCTGTCAAATGGCAATCTTTAGGCCAGCACATAAATGCAGATCATTGGGCCAGCCACGACATGCCCAGTTACCATGTGACAGTATGTCAAAAAGGAGTCTGTCTACCACAAAGAATCCACAGAGAAATAAGTCCTTGACAAGTCTTTTCCCAACAGGCCAAAAAGAAGGTTACTTTTGATGCCATCTCATATTTATGACAATGGCCTTGTGGCACTAGCATGTTAATAAGGAATGTCTGCCATTTTGAACGTGGGTGTAGGCTCTGAATCTCATTTTGTGGCGTCTGCGCACATCTGTGATAAACAGGCTGCCGGGCGATGATTTATATGGTTGGATTTCAGAAAGTAGCCATCTCATAATTGGAACTTATTAGAATCACGCCGCAGTGATGAGATGATGGATAGGAATATTCAGCCGCGCCCCATTTGCAAATTAATGCAAACTCAATAAGACACATGCACAATATATTATTCTTGTCCCATTTAGGGGAAAAATATCTTTCATCAAAAAAATCACATAACCAGTAACTGATATTTGCTTGAAATAATCTGCTGTGAGAGGAAAGGATTTCTGCAAAGGCTGAAGATACTGAGCATTAGCACCAGGAGGCAACTGTAATTGCCGATGCACTAAAGCGTTCACTTGAGCAGGGGAGTCACAATCAGTGCACAGTAACTGAATGAGATATGAGGTGTTTTTTGTTAAGACTTAAGGAGGGTTGGCTTTGTGTGTGTGTGTGTGTGTGTGTGTGTGTGTGTGTGTGTGTGTGTGTGGAGCTGTGTGTGAGAGACAGAGGGAGATATCAACATCACACCACCATTGTCATTCCAGCTATTAGGAATTCAACCTTGGCCTTGTGGCTCTAATGAAACCTGTTCCTATTAGCACTCATTTCAAAGCCTTCCACAGCTTCAGGAGCTAAATAATGGATTGCAGGCAGGGGAATTACAGGCTGCTCTGACATTACTTCTGCTCCGCAAATGGAAGTCAAACTGATACCTGTATTGCTGTCTTTTTAATGCAGGCCTCCAGGCAGGGGCAAATAACTGATCTGCACCAAAGGGATCCTTTTACCCTGTATTCAGTTTGACTTAAACCATCCTGCACCATTGGCCCATTGTATACATATGCACTTTTGTTCAGGGAGCAGACCCGATTTTTGTCTTGTTAATGCATGCTCTGCCAAATGTCTCCACAAACATGCAAAGGATCAAGAGGTAAAGAACTGTATATACAACAATGTAAGAAAACTGGTGGGATGTAATTGAAAAGAGCAGGAGCCTTAGGTCGATAAATGCCCACTTAACGCCAGAGACTGATTTGTATTTGGAAATATACCAGATGGCTCCCTGATTTCCCCAGCCGTTCACAAGCTGTTTTTACAGTCTTGCACAGGCCCTAGGACAGGAATAGAGGATGGCTGTATACGGGAGATTTTGCATATGCTGCAGACATGACGCATAGATGTGCATTCCTAATTTAGTGGCCCTTGAGAGGGCTCTAGATTGTGTGCACATCACGAGCTTCCTGCCATTTCCTATAACAAAATTTGATTAAGGACAGAACTACACCATCAACAGCCATGTCAGTAAATCAGCACTAGGCCCCAATGCTGCAGCCATTTTGTTACATTAGCGTATCAGCCTTTGCTGCACTTTTTCCAATTTCACTTCTATGAGCTTGGCTACCATTTTGCAATAAACGCTTTGTCAGCTCTTCAAGTTGCTCCTGTTCAGTGCACTAAAAAATAAACATGCGCCTATTCCATTTTCTACACTTCATGGTTTCGCTATTATCACAATACCTGTACAGGGAATCAGCTTGGTGACAGGTGCGTCTCTTGCCAGCTGCCTTAAGACTGTTAGGGCTAGGGCTAGGGCTAGGTTTAGGGATGGGGTTAGGGATAGGGTTACAGCTAGGATTAGGGTGAGGCTAGGGTTAGGGTTAGGCATAGAGTTAAGGTTAGGGTAAGGATGAGAGCTATGATTAGGTTAGGGAAAATCTTTCTTTCCTAAGTTGTCCTCTGTGAGGGCCCTTTAGGAAAGAAAAGTTTGCCCTGGCCATTCAGTGTACTGGAGCCCTTGGATAGTCAGTTTTTTGGTTTCCTTGGTGTGTTATTTGTGTGTAGGGTTGGGTTAGGGTTTAGGTTTAGGGTTAGGGTTAGGTTTAGGGTTTAGGGTTAGGGTTAGGGTTAGGTTTTAGGGTTAGGGTTAGGGTTAGGGTTAAGGTTTAGGGTTAGGGTTAGGGTTAGGGTTAGGGTTAGTTTTGGGGTTAGGGTTCCGGTAGAATGTTATGTGTGTTTGTTTAATCCTCCTGGAAAAGTTGTGTTGAGTTTCCTAATCCAGTGTTTTTCTGCCCTTCTTCTTTCTTCTTGTGTCCAGTTAGTGTTTGTTTGTAGTCCTGATATTTCCAGTGACCCCAGCCCGTGGTGGAGAAAGTGGGCCACTAGGTGTGTGCTGGTGTCTCTGTGGTTTCGGATATTGTATAAGTGTTGGGCTAATCTAGTTCTAATTGTGTTGCCTGTCTCTCCTATGTATTGTATGTCACAGTGTTTGCACTGTATGACATAAATGCAATTGTTTGTGTCAATTGTTAATTTTTGTTTAATGAGGTATGTTGTGTTTGTTGTGTTGTTTTTGATTGTGGTTGTCTGTTTGTAGAATGCCGGGCCTTGTGTGTGTGGTCTGTTTACAGCTGGGAGTTTACTCCTTACCAGGTGGTCCTTTAGGTTTTTGTGTTTCTTGTAGGCTGAGATGATTCTGTAGTTCTGGAGTAGGTTGGCGTTCTGTAAGGTTCCAGTTATGTTGCGTTTTATTGTTCCGTTGGCTGCCTGGCTAAAAGCCGAGTATGTGGTGATGAGTGGGATGATTTTCCTTGTGTCCTGTTGTTTTGTAGCCAAGAAGGTTTTTCGGACTCCTCTGAGGAAGGATCTAGAATATCCTCTTGGTTTCAATGCTGAAAAGAGGGTTTTGTGGCCTCTTCAAAATCTGTGGTTTGTGTGCAAATCCTGTGGAATCTCAGTAGTTGGGATTTGATTAATCCCTTGAAGGTGTGTTTTGGGTGGAGACTGTTCTTGTGTAAGAGTGTGTGTGTGTCTGTTTCTTTAAAAAGACTTTTGTGTCCAAGATGTGTGTTCGGGAATGCGGGTCCCTTGTATGTGGTGGTGTCCAGGAAGTCTATGTGTTGAGTATGTGTGGTGTATTTAACGGTGATGGATTCATGGTGTGTATTGAGGATTTGTACAAATTGTTTGAAGTCTTCTAAACTATGTGTCCATGTTCCCCATATATCATCTAAATATCTAAAATAATGTGCTGGTAGTTTGGGGCATTTCTAAATACAGTCTCCTCCCAGTGTGCCATATAAATGTTGGCATAGGCGGTGCAAATTTTGCCCATAGCCGTGCCGCTGATTTGTAGGAAGAATTCCTTGTTGAATTCAAAGTCATTCTTCGTCAGGCTGATTTCCAAGAGTTGTAGGAGAATTGTATCCGGGCGGCTGTTGTCCGGGTATTTCTCCATCCAGGTTTTCACTGCTGTTAGTCCTGCGGTTGTGTTTATGTTTGTATATAAGCTATCAATGTCAATGGTGAATAGGAGGGCTTCTTCCGCTACTGTGGTGTTTTTGATTTTGTTTACAAAATCATATGTGTCTTTAATGTAACTGTCATGTTTTGTGGAGTGGATTAAGAAAATGGTCTATGTATTCCGCGATCCTGTAGGATTCGCTGTTGCAGTCCGAGACAATGGGTCTCCTGCTGGGACCTCATATGGTGCTGGCCAGGATGCTGGCGGTTTGTGTATTTTAGGGAGGAGGTAGAAAATCCTTGGTCTAGGATTCTCCTCCCCCTCAGGTAGAAGCTTTGCTTTTTGTTTATGTGTTTTTTATCCAGTAGTGTCTGTATGATGCTATGTATTTCCTGTGCTGTGTCTGGGTATATAGGCCTGTCTAGTTTTGTGTAATGTGTTGTGTTGTTCAGCTGCCTGTATGCTTCTTGTATGTATTGTGTTCTGTCCATGATGACTATGGCACTTCCCTTGTCTGCCGGGTTTAATGATGATTTGTTTGTTGTTCCTCAGTTCTTGCAGGGCTTGGCTTTTCTCTGCTGAGATTGTCCTTGTCCCTGTGTGTTCTGGGGTTTAATGTCCTGATCCAGGTTTGGTTCTCTGTTATACATTGTGTAATTTGTCTAGGAATTTGGTTCTTTGTGGGTTCCCAGCTGGACGTTGGTGAGAATGGTGTCCGTGCTGTGGTTTCTGTCCCCTCGAAGAAGGCTGCCAGTTTGAGTTTTCTGTGGAACTCCTGCATTTCTCCTTTGAGGGTTTCCTTCTGTTTTCAAGGATACCTACTGTAGGTATGAATGACAATCCTTTATCAGTAGGTCCAGTTGTGCCTGTGTGGGTGTGAAGTTGTTTGCTAATAAAATGATGTTCTTATTCCCCTCCTGTTTGTTCTTGGGCTTGTGGGGTCCTCAGTTTAAATGCGCCCAGCCAATGGTCCACATCCTGGTTGCTGTATCCCCGTCCAGTGGATGTCATGTCCTCCGGGAGTTTGGGGATGTGTGGGCATGTTCCTCCGGATGTGGTCATTGATTTCTTCTATGTTGGCTTTCTGGCGGAGTTCAGGTTCCCGGAGTGGTTTATGAGTGGGATCAGATTTCTGCTGCCGGGAAAGTGGTTTGGCCATCCTCAGCATGGTCTGCAGCTGTGATAGCCGTCTTCCGTGGGTGTTGGTCCTTGTTGTTGATTCCGAAGGCCAGGATCACCTTCTGTACTTTGGGGTCCACCGCTGTCTTCTCCAGGAGAGCCGCGGCATGGTAGAAGGATGCTCCAGGGTAGCTGTCGATCTGGAGGTCTCCTCTGGTGTGTGCCTGGATCCTGGAGAGGTTGGAATCCCCCAAGATGACATTGGGCTTGCTGAGCCTGATCTCCCATTCCTGTGTCTTCCTGTTAGACCGGGGGTGTCTTGTAGGGTGGAAGATCCGCTCCTCCACTCCAGCCCCGGTTGTGGGGGTGGGAGTGGGAGTGGGAGTGGGGGTGGGGGTGGGAGTGGGAGTGAGGGTAGGGTTAGGAGTGGGGGTGGGAGTAGGGGTGGGGGGTGGGAGTGGGGGTAGGGGGTGGGGGTGGGGGAGGGTTAGGGTTGGGGGGTAGGAGTGGGGCTGGAATGGTCCCGGTCCCGTCTTCGTGTCCTCTGGGGTCGCTGTGGGAGTGGTTCCAGTTCCCAGTCCTTCCTTTAGTTCAGTTCCCCTTGCTTCTTCTGTTCCTTGGGAGGTGGTGTGGTAGTTGGGGTCCTTCCTGGCTCCGTGGTAGTGTAGAGCCTCTTGGGGAGTGTGTCCGCCTCAGGGTCGGCCATTCCCTCTCATACTGGTCGTGGTCCTGGGGTGCCTCCGGTGTGATCCGTGTCAGGGCTGTGAATTTGTTGGTTGTGGAACTGGAGTCGCTGTTCTTCTTGGTCCCATGATGGGTGCGACCGTTTCCATGGCGATGTCCAGGGTGGTTTGGTGGAGCCTTGACCCAAACTTCTTTTTGGCCCACCTGGCTGCCACTTGGAATGCCTCCATCCAGTTTGTTAAGTGGGTGTTTTCCAGCTTCCTTGTGAGGCCTTCCAGGATCTTGAGGTAGTGTTCCTCCAGGATCTGCATGCACGTATGCAGCCAGTTGAGGGCATTCCCTGCCAGCTTCACCATGGTGTCATCCGTCGGGAGGCTGGTCTAGCCAGGTGGCCAGTTCCTGCATCTTCTTGTGTAGGCTGGCTGGTGGTTTCCTCCTGGGTCCCGACGCTGTGGTGTTCTGTAGGTGATGCGTTGCCTGGATGATCCTGAAGAGGGTCCTGGTGGTCTCCGTAAAGTTGCCATCCTGCTGTGTGCGGGGTGTGGTGTTGTGTTTGTGTGTGGTGGGTGTTAGGTGCGGGCGGCGGTGCGGGGTTCGACTGATTGATAGCGTGCTTTGTCAACCCAAGGTTGACGCTTATCAATACAGTCTATACTTACCAGGACTGGTACCCATGAGAGCTATGATTAGGACTAAGGCTAGGGTTAGGGTTAGGGTCAAGGCTAGGGTTAGGGTTAAGGCTAGACTTAGGGTTAGGGTTAGGGTTAAGGTTAAAGCTAGGTTTAGGGTTAAGGTTAAGGATTAATGGGTTTATGAACTGTTAAATCCCAGTCATGTATTTTTCTTTGGGAATGGGGTTGTATTGTGGGATATAGGAGCTGAACAGTGGTATCATGTGGAGGATTGATCCTCTCATTTTCAATTCAACTGTTGTCCTCAGTTGTCATTGAAAATGTCATGATGGAACTCAGATAGGGTTAGACCAGGGTTTTCCCTTTCTCTGGAATCCCCCATTATCATTTTGTTATGAGAGATTATGAGTAGTGTGGGGCAAAGATGCCCCTCTGTTTTACATGTAGTAGTGTGAAAACTAGAGTGAATATTTACGATGGCACTAGAGCAGGCTCCCAGGAACAGGCTCCCAGGAAGGAATGGCTCCTTCCATGCAGAAGATGAGTCATTCCTACTATTGGCACAATTCTGAATAGAGGCAGGGTAGACACATGTATGCATAGAAGATATCCCTATACATTTGAGAGTTATGGAAGTGGGGTCAGGTGTATGAGTCTGGCCTAAAGAAAAAGAAATCTGGCCCCATGGATCTGAAACAAAGGGCTTGGTATGACCTGTGATTGTTGTGATCAGGTTGTAGTGTAACAACCTCTGCATAGGTGGGATTCTTATAAATACATGAATGTTGGCCAGTTGTCTCAGAGGGTAACTGCTGAGAGGAAAAAGAAGGGGTGGGTGTGTCTCTGTTGCAATACTTAAGACTGACCAAGCATAAGTATCAATGGGTTTCGAGTGGTACAGCAAGAACTTACAGAAAAACCTTGAATCCTGCTACGTACGTCATTAAAAAATGATCAAATGAGAAATCACAAACAGAGGTTAAGACTAATACTTTTAATAATCAAAATTATCTCAATCAGTTGAAATTCCAAGATAACAACAGGCAGTATGGTATAGTGCAAATGATGATAAATACACATACCTATACGGAGTCACGTGGCTATACGCCTGGTGCACAGGAGTCCATGCTGACGGTGCTCCTCGGGTGTAAGATCTTTCCCTTTATATACCCGAACATTGCAGAGTTGATCAGCACGTGAGATGGGGTCCTGGAAAGAGCCCTGACATGTTTTGTCATTCCCAGGTGATTGATTGGTGCCGGTGTTTATTTGTGTCCCGTTATCTGGGGCATGCACAATGGTGTGCATCGTTTTAGTTTTCTGAGTCAATTCTCAGAACAATGGTTAAGAGACCCCCTACTGTTATAGAACTGTTACCCCTTTGCTACTCGCACTGTATGGATCAAAATGAGACCAAACAAGACATGTATACCTTGCACCGAACAGAATATACAGAAATAGTACTTTATAACTGAGGATTGGGATTTCACCACTGGTGAGGAGGGAGGGTCCCTGAAGGATTTGGGGTCATAAGGATCCCATGCCCTCTGAGTCTCCCTGTCTGTGGTAGCTCATCCTATCATGGGGTTCCTTTGTGTGGAGGGGCGGGGATACATTTTTCAGCCAGGTGGCTGCCGTTTTTGGCTTTGGTTTACTTTTGCGCGCTGCAGTTCATACATCGCCAGGCCTGGTGCCTATCAGGATTGCCAGGTCTGGTGGCTGTCAGGATGGCTCGAGAGTGCTTATCTGAACAACAGTCTCTTGTTTTCTCCCGTCCCCACCTTACAGGGGTGACAAAAGGGGATACTCACAGAGGATACTCATATCAGTTTAGAGGGGCCCTCTACACTGCAGCCACAACTGTTGCACAATGACCCTACTTGTCTGCCACACCCCTTGGTGGTCTGGTTCTTTTCCACACTCCCAGCTGAGAAGGGGCAAAGGATTTAAGAATTCTTATGAGTGCTTTAAAATGAAGATTCAGGCAAAGAGTTTCCAGACAATCCCCAGGTGATTACCTCCAAATTGTCAGACTGTTCTTTCACATATACTACATTTGCACACTCTCATGCCAGCCTTTTCTGGCACCTATCACCCGCTTTCCCAACCCCTTCAGCCTCCACTTTTTGCTTCTGATGTTAACCTTTTCTGGCGTCTAAGGTTGCCAACCTCACGGTTATGGCAAGGTGTGGCCCCTTCTCCTGACACCAAGCCAAATACAGCATTATCCCATTACTAGGAGGCGTCTTATATTGGCTTAGTATACACCCTAACCATTAGTCTTTTTCCTGAAAATTCTGTTGTACTGATTAGTCATTCAACTATTTGTATCTATTGGCTCTCTCTTTTTTCCACAAAAGCTAGACATAACACTTTTCCCTGACAGATTATTCAAAACTCTGGTCTAATTTGTACCTGGTGTCATCAATCTACAGGGTCTCATCATTTTACAGGGTCTTCAAAGTAATTCATTTAAAAGAAAAAAATAACACTGGAAAAGAAATATATCCATGTCCACTGATGTCATGGAAGTGTCATATCCTGGCCCAGACATTGTCTGTATGGTTTGTAGGGTTCTTCCATAATTCCTCAGCACAGGCACTTGATAACATCCTCCCACTCAACAAAGTCCCTTAGCTGTGCATGAAGGAACATCTTATTGTGAATGTTTTTGACTTTACTTCTCAATTGCTGAGTAGAATCCACAAACTACAGAGTGAGGGCAGGAGTTGAAACAAATCTGACGGTAAAATCACCACCCACCAACAGTTCTGTTTGGTGCTCGACCAAACCTGTCATCTCAATTGGCCATGGTGCTATCTGGCCAGCTCACTGACACCAACAGGCTTGAAGTAATGGATCATGAAATACAATCTAAAGGAGAGTCTTCCTCCTCTCTCCCTGGCAATGCTACCTTTTGGTCCCTTTCCTCCACACCATCTGAAGGGAAGACACATCCCTCTCTGGTCCCCCTATCCAGCTGCCAAGCTGGGTTGAAAGGAGGAATTTCTGATCATGCCACGTCATCATAGTCTGTATTTCCTCATCCCCATGAGGACTCAAATCACTGCAATTCATTCACACAAAGGAGCTTAATGGGGTTAAGCACATTAAGTCCCCGGTGCTTTAAACCAGGGCTTCGAACCAGTTTGAGGAAATAACGAACATTATTTTATGAGGAACAGAAATGGAAATGAAAACACTATTATATTTATTGTTCCAGAACAGAAACATTATTTTGAAATCTCTATTACTGGTAAATAATGTTATTTTTTCGTTCATTGTAATATAGACCTATAAAACATTTGTCAAATGTACCAGCTAAACATTTTTGTATTTTACAGTCCACTTCATTCAATGCGCGCTCTCGGTCTCTCCAGATTGGAAATGCACACCTCCTCAGCAGCATGTCTCACTGTGAGATTTCCCTCCATGTCTGTAGCGCACTTCAAGAAGCCATCACTGATGAACATAGGTAAATTGAGCTGAATTATGACAGTTTTCCAAGTGTCAGACCCCAGTTTATCATGAGATAGACTACAGATGAGTACTGTCAGGCAGCTAAACTTAATCACCTCCATCAGCTACCATTATTAAACTAGCTAATAAACCATAACGAATACAGCGTAGCTACATTAGCTAGCTAGCTATTGATGTGAACTAAGCAGTCATCTCAGAGGTGAACTGGTTACTTAGCAACTGTAAACAGTTTGACTAGCAAATAGGTTAGCCTAAGTTAGCCGTAACAAGGCTAAGTTAAGTGAATATTAAACATCAATCTTGAATCAACGTCCGAATATGTACAGTTGTCATACATATATTACAAACATATTGTCATTAACATTTTCAATCATGAATACTTGCAGGCATTGCTACAAAGGAACCTTTAGAGTACTTCGTAGCAGAGGATGTATCAGCCAGCTGAGTGAACTGTCAATTCTCATTACATGTCACTGCACATGAAAACAACATTGGACTAGACAGCAGATGGCAATATCATAGTGTAGACTTAACTATTTCCATAATCATAACATCAATAACAGTGCTAGTACTATTGACATAGGACATTTTATGGTAGCATCCGTCTGTAATTATAACAGAACAATCCATGAGTATGCCCTCAATAGGTCACTTAACCCTTTCATATGTACGGGCACACAGGTGTGATTAGTCCTTTAGCGCATACGGTCAAACCGGTGTGATTAGAACACTAGATTGGCAAAATTCTAGCTAACGTTAGCTTTGAGGAAACAGTGATTTAATGTTACAAAATATAGCAAATGCGGCGGTGAAAATGATGAGAAGCTTAATAACGCTAATGAAAACATAATGAACCATGTAACGTAACACACACGCTACATAGCATAAAATAAGTCACGTACAAAACGGTTTTAAATTATCATGAGTACACTGCATAGATTTATGTAAAAATAACATTATTAACCAGTTTTTATTTGGTTTCAACCGGTTCAGGAACATTATGTTTGGGGAGGAACGCAATAACAGAAAATGTTAAAATACTGTTTCCGCTCCGAACGGAACGTTTTGAAAAACATTTGGGTTCAAAGTCCTGCTTCAAACTGCCATGGCACGGAGACGTTGAAGCCGAGATCTGTTGGTGCAGGATCCTTGAGCTCTGGGCTGTGTCAGCGCTCTGCACAACAAACACAAAAGGCACCCATTCAATCTACACTGCAACACACTTTTGCAAAGTGGTCATTAGCAATAGCTTAAGTGATAACTTGATAACTAAGAATGATCTATGTCCTATGGTCCTTGGTTTATGCAAAATACCACAAAATAGCTCAGACTGTAACATAAGGAGCAGCTTCAGCAACAATGCTTGTCCAAGGCTATGGCTGCAATGCCCCCAGGGGAATCAAACTAGGAACATTTGGGTCACAATCCCCATTTCCTAACTGCCATGCCACACCACTGAATTCACAAAAAAGGTGTGCTTCAGATCACTTGCAAATCCAGGACTCTGTTTTTGGAGAGCACAAACACACAACACACAGCACACCTCTACCGTGTTTGGTGAGGTGGGGTTTTCGCAAAGGCAACAAAACAAAAATGCAGTGGAGCAGTTCTCTTTGCGAGGGTTCTGGGGATCCATCCACCCAGATCAATAGAGGGCTGTGACCAGACATTAAGTAGATGGATCCATTTTTTATTTAGGTTGTCGGCGCCTCAGAGATGACTCTGAACATTCATCCTCAATGTTCTGGCATGGTGACCTTTCGGTTTCATCCGGAGCTCTGCCATAACAGCACGCCCACAGTGGGGTCTTGACAGAACATCTGAATCATGGCAGAAGTACATTCAACGTGCTCATAAAGTACGTGCCCCGTTTTGTTGACTGTTTCTGAAGATGCCACAAAATCAGTTATTTCTGTGGAGAGGGTACCTTCAGAGTCATGGCGAAGAGTGAGATATGGCACTTTTTTAGGAAGTCTTTACAATAGAGGGATGCAGACGAAATGTGAGTAGTCCAGATCTCCTGATCAAATGTCTCTACCGTCAGACGCCTCTGATCGGCTGAGTTAGATGCCGGTCTCCATGTTCTGAGAAGGGACTTCATTATTCCCCCCTGCCCCATCTGCACAACCTCTGGGCAAGACTCGGATTTTCAAGACGGGCAGCGTGGCTCAGTGGCCAAACCTGGCTGCATCTCACCAGACAAGGCAGGAGGTGCTTGCAAAGACATGGATAGAGCAGTTTCTAACTGTGTCTCTGGCAATCCAGTCTAACCACATCACATCACAGAGGGTTGTTTTGAATGTTTATCAGCTTTGAGGGCTCCTTTATCCTGTTCCCCCTCTATGGGACAAACATGTCTGCCATCTCCTGTCGACAGTCCCCTCCGGTACCCTAGTGAGGTGCTTGTAGTATGTGCACAAACTCATTGGAATGACTGAGGCCAGGCACCATGACAGAATAACAGGGCCAGGGTTGAACTCTTGCCTTTTTTTCAATGCATATACATGCTATTGTTTCTGTACCCAGCTCTGTTCAGTTACAACAACTTGGAAGCTACACATTTTTAATTATCTTGATTTACTGCATGAGCTAACTGCTTGGAGTGTTGTTTATGCCTAGTGCTAGGTGGCCCACAGAAAAAAAGACACAAGGGCGTGGTGAAAACAGAAAATGCCTGTAATCACACACAGACACTTAGAGCGAATGGCTGTGTTGTATCCGTTGAATCTGTATGCATCACAGAATCCTAGGGCACAAAGAGAACCACAATGCTTGGTCAGTGCTACTGATTGGACAGACATTCCTTCTGGGACAGGTTCATAAATGTATAAAATGTATCTGCCAGATAAAGAAAATACTAGCATGCACAATAACAGTATAACAAGAACTTCAGGAAGTCATATTCATGGTGTGTGTGTGTGTGTGTGTGTGTGTGTGTATGGGGATTTGAAGAGATCAATCCTGGAGATATATTCTAAAAGCTTGTATTTGTAATGACATTTCCCCATTACTTATGTTCTCTGCTGGGTCAGTAATAAGGAACAGGATTAATCCTGTCCTAAGAAACAATGACCTTTATCTGGTGGTGGAAAAGGGGAAATTAGCAGAGGCTAAAGGACCAAAAGCAGAATAAAAAGATTTCTCTCCCAAGTCGCACACGTGGGATTTCCGATGATGATAAATGTCCTATCCCATGTCGGTGCTTCTGAGACTTCAGTAATTAAGGGTCTTCGCGCTGTGGGCGCAATAATAAATTTTGATTATATGGCTGGGAGCGGCGATGCCTCCAGATAAAGTCTGGGGTAATATCTTCTGTGGATCCACCTAAATAGAAGTTAAAGCACACTGAAACATGTCTGTTCACTCTCCCTGAGCAGCATGTAAAAATGACAACCTCAGAGGACTCCTTTGATCTTCTAATTAAGTACTTGATGATTAAAAGGTTGTATCACTATTTCAATTAGGAGTTGTAGTTAGGGGACTAAAAGTTTACTAAATTACGGCTGGAATGTCAATGGACAGTGCTACCACATATGGGAGAGTGTTGTGAAGGAGCTTGACAAGGTTATTGGTACCAATGGCTTGACTAAATTTATAACCTGACAATTAAAAGGTGAATGCCCTGTGTCCTATGGCCCTTTATGTAAAGAAAACACAATGAGAATGTTGCACAGGCCAGTGTACATAAAGTTGAGAAATAACCCTGAAAAATACAAGCAAAGACATTTCCACCTTACCCAGAAGTCAGAGGGGCTCTGAGGGTGAGAACTGGTCCTAGTCTGACTGTGATCCTTTGCACACACTCCACTCCACTCCCCATCAACACCACCGCCAGCTGTTCACTCACCATTTCAAATCCCATCAGCTTCACAGGGAGACACTAATTACTCAGCTCACTCCATCAAGTCTGAGCTCTCTTTAAAGGTGTGATTTTTACCTATGTAAGCTGGGTAATGCTTAGCTGGTAGCAAGCCATTTATATGTCATATAATATGTTGCTGTCTCTGATTCCTACTTCTTAATTTGAAGGATTATATGACAAAAGAATTTGTTGCCAGGTTCAGGTTCCAGAAGAGAATAGGGGGCAAGGCTTAAGTTCCAGCATCTCTAGAGTTTTCAGAGATCCCCTAATACAATTAACAAACTGGTCCCATCCACAAGTATAAAAATCCCACCTACCACTTCCTTTTCCTGTCAGCTGTTTACAGCATCCCCCCTCCACCCCATCTCCACCTTTTCCCTGTTTATGATGTCCAAACAGGGGTCAGCAGCCTCGGCCCATGGACAGGTGAGATCCTTCATCGGACTCCAGGCCAAAGATCAGCACCCCTGCACCCTAACAGCAACCCTGATCCATTTAATGTATGGCAATTCATATCTACTGGATTTGTGGTTAATGGGACCAAAAGAGCAGACCTCTGTCATATAGGCATCACTTTAAATGTCCAAGTATAAAACAAGTTAAAATGACACATCAATGACACAAGAATGTGTGTTAGCAACAGAGAAGGTCTAACCTCCCCGGCTCACTGTCCTTATCCCACTGTCATCTGCAACAGTGCTGGCCAAAAAGTGCTGAAAATTAAAAATCAACAACTAAGAGCTGGGCATGCCATAATGATATTACAGCCAAATTGCAATTTGCCATGCTGGGAACAAATCTGATTCACACTCATTTTATGTTTTGTTTGCTTTTCAAAAAATGTCATCCACTGGCATATTGCTTGGTGTAACATGTTCATTACAATAAAAATAAAAACATAACAGGTAAATAAACTTCTGTCATCCATGCATAGCCAATCTAAGATAAAACTTCATAGGTAAATGGTCAAGTATGACTTTTTGAAGCGTTCAGTCACATTTGGGATTCATAGCCGCAGGTATGGGCGGAGAACGGCGTTTTGCTGGTAGCGGCTTGGTGTAAGGAAAGACTTTCTTACACCCTCGCCCAAACAAAGCTACCGTTGGAGCTGTTAGTGAGTCTGTTCAGCCTTTCTGTGTATGTCTGGTGCCGCAAGTTTACCGTAAACAGTGGTGACTTCCCATTGAGGTTGACGGAGACCAGCAAGACCTCCATCTTTTCACACAAAGGATTCAATCAAGATGCGGATGTGAAGCAGACAGGGAGCGTTTTCCTACCACTCAGAGAAACAAATGCATTGCACACTTCATATGGGCTCTGCAGGGGATGACACGGCAGGTAATACACGGTCGGCTTCGTGCCTCAGCAGGTACGTGGGGAAGCGAGAAGCTGAGGGGTTTATACAAATGGAGCACTTAAACACTTTAGCTCAACAAAGCAATCTGCAGACAAATTAACCACATGTTGAAGCCGCAGGAGCCCTTAAGCGAAAGGTATGGCTTTCTAAATGCTGTTTGTGCAGGTGCCATTTTTACACAAGTGACAGTTCTCTGAATCAGTGATTATCTTCGCATCCAAATCGTGGAGACACCCAGCCAATTAAAGGCAGATGTTCCCATAAATCCTTTCCAGATCTTTCTTCTCAAAGCAGTTTGGTGAGAAAAAGAAGTAAAGAGTCAAGGTTTATCTGTGACTTTTTTTCCACATCGTCCTCAGGTGTTTCAAACAGAAATTACTATCACAGTGTGAGGCTGCTGCGTTTGTTAATTCCAAATTGCAGACAAGCTCAATCATGATTAATTTTAAAAAAAAGCTCATCTAGACATCCATATTTATATATTCCACCAATATTCATATTGTGACAAACTATTTTTTCCCCACAGCAATCTGCTGGTAGGACAATCCCTTCCATAAGTTATTTCCCAGCATTCACCAGCGCAGTCATTATCTGGCAGCTGTGTCGTGCCTGGGAGTTTTGTGTAACGAGTTGCTCGAGAAGTGCATCGCATGGAGTCCGATGTGGCCAGGCTCGGATGTGCAACACTGGTCCCCTTTGTTTACGCTGCCAAGAAAATCAAACAAATACAAAGTGAACTGCAGTTTGGAAAAAAAAAAATTGGAGTCCCGCTGTTTATCCAGGACCCCTTGTCTGTTTCTAATCGCCCCATTTGCTTGTGAAAAAAAAATAGTTCTTTCATTGTGTCAGTGCAGTACACTTGACATGGACGTGCCTTGAATTAACATGAATGAAAATAGCTAAAAATAATCATTTTACTTTTTTAACTGCTACAGGTATTACAATGAATATTGTCTACAGTTAAAAGGATTCTGAGAGCCCTCACTTTGCACAACAACAACAATGAAAAAAGCTTTGCAGGTGATGATCGCATTGCGAAGCCCTTGAACAGGAATGAGCATTTGAAGTTCTCTCTCTTTTTGGAGCAACTGCTCGGGCTTTGTTGAATGACATCAATGGATTCAGCTGGGAAGAGCTGGCTTTGGCACAATGAGAAAGTGTGGAATGCAACCAAAGCCAGGTAATCTGTGCCGCCTAATCCCCTTTGCACGCGTGACGGCATGTTACAGAGCGGGGCTCAGAGCTCTTGCACGTCACCCCGAACAGGGTATTGTGGCATTTTGAATCGGGCAGCCCTCTGGACGCCCTTCGCGCCTACTCACTGCCAGGTTACATCCACCTGACGCCCATCCACCCTTTGCCATTCCAGCGCTCGATCGCTGGCCAGCACTGCCCCCTCCCTCAAACCGGCTTGCTTCCTGTTGTGTTTCTGCTCATGTACGGGTGCCACCCAAAGCTAACCATGCACCCAGTTACAGTGTAACATGAACAGATTGCGTCTATCTCCGTGAGGGTTTCTGTACTTAAAGAGGTCCTTTCAGCTCTACATAGGCCCCGGTGACCTTCTGGCACCTTCTGGCTGTAAAAGACTAATTGCTCTGGTCCAGGTAATTAATTATTGGGGGCGACCCATTTTCTGCCAGCTATCTAACCAGGCTTTTGAGACTACATTGCCATGGATTTAGGCCTCTATAGTATTCTTACTGAGGCCAGGGCAAGAAGTTCATTTTTTTCTGTCAAGGTTTTTCCCTTTTAACTTCCCCTGACATGCTTTCACACAGCCAATGGCTGCTTTTCACACTAGAAGTCCCGCAGCGCACCTCAGTGCGAGCATCAAACGGAATACAGGCGCGTCCCCCCACTGACGTCACCTGATCACAAGCAGCCCAATGGGCCGTTGGAGGGTACCATCTGGGGTGTGGCATCAGGACGCCACCCTTACTACCCTAGCAAAAGAGAGCCAATAGCATTTCATTGGTGTTGGACAATTGGTCGCCTAAAAACACAACGCAGACTTCAGTGTTTTGAGCTGTAGGCAATGTGTTCATTTTACTGACCTCCTTACAGGCCTTCACCTGCCTGTTCTGGCTGATATCTAGTCCCTCTCCAACTCCTCCTCAAAGATTCTTATACCCATGCAACCTGAAAACAAAAACACAGCGCTCTCAATTGTATCTTCCTTTTGTAGCTACTGTCTCAACATGTACAGCCGTGAATAGCTAACAGCCTCTTTTGTTAGATAATGCCTCAGCCAATTGGCTTGCAAAGTGGCAACCATGAAAATGCTTGTATTTCAAACACTTTTTTGTGAGAAGTGCTACGAGCCAGAAATGCAGGCCATTACAGATGAGGACAATTGCTTCCAATGGTTCATAATAATTTGACTGAACAGCTTTGCAGAAAAAGTGATCGTTGCAATGTTGTTTCCAAGAGGCTTTGTTTTGTATGTACATCTTTTGTAGTAGTGCTCAGTCATTTTACTTACTATTGGCTTGAGGGGAGAGTTCATTATAAACAGCCATCCATGCTTTCACACATCACAGAGACGTATATCTAATCTATTAATTTATTTGTAAATGTGGCAAATAATGTATATATATTTGCCACACCCCCTTTCCAGGGGAACTTATACAATTTACACCTGATATTTTGTCCATTCATTATCCTTGACTGAAGCAACTCAGGTTGTTACTTTACTCAAGAGTATGACAGCAGTTACCTACCAAGTAATGACACCCTGAGTCCAGCCCCCCTATAACTACTCCACAGTGCAACAGAGTAGGGGGTTTGCTTTCTTCTCTGTTTAAACAAAAATGAAGGATGGAGGGCAAGCTGGGTGTGAAAAACAAGTTAAAATGGCCTTGGCTGACCTCAGTTCATTGCAATGTTTCTATGCTCTGGACCATGGTCTTATCAGGAGCAGGGCACGGACAATCCGGGAACAGCATTCGCTGGAGTATGCAGGTCCCACCTGTGGCCCTGTTAGGGCCCTTTAGGAAAATCGGCTGCAGCAGCAGAGAGCCGCAACTCATTCTTGTGCCGTTCGCCTGTGCTTACTCCCAGTCCCCGTGTGACCCTTCAGCTGGGGAAATGAAGGGAACAGCACCCCTCTGAATCTGTCGATCCACACCCCTCCCTTCACAGACACCAAAAACACTAGAATACAGGCTTTGGGGAAAAAAGGCTGCCTCTGCCCTACAGTCTATCTGCACAAGAATGATCTTCAGCATTGCGTCTGTAAGATGGCCAATGCTACACACAAAGAACAAGTGGTCGGAGCAAACAAAAAGCAAGTCATTTATTTTAAATGCCAACAAACAATGCAGCCACCCAGAGTGCAACTATAGCCTAGCTGATCATAATGCCAGACACCTGTATTTTACATTAACTTAGGCAGGTGCAGCTCATTAACCAGTTGTTGTTCACACACAATTACAAGGAGAATCATCAGCTAAACAATTAACCGGTTTTGCAGTTTGACTGATGAAAATGAGTTCTCCGTTATTGACAAGTAAGCAAACTGGAAGACAAAGGATCTTTACATGACACATTTAAACAATTAATAATTGCAAAGTTTTGGGGACAAGTAAAGACTCCTCCTTCAAAGTGTAATGCAGTTTCTTAGCGGATGCCCTGAGGGTGACTGATAATTTCCTAACTGGATATCTAACAACAACAAAGTGTCGAATGTAATAAAGCGCCTCAATGATGCAATGCCTCGCACCCCACCAGGGTCTTGACCTTGTAACCCTCTGGGTCCAGGCCAGGCCCCTAACCTGCTATGCACCCCAGCTGTCTATAACGTGGAATGTGAAGTACCCCCACTCCAGAGGTTTCAAGCAGTCTTTCACGCCATCAAGGAGACGCGATTTCACATGAGACCCATAGGAATATCTGGCTCCTGCGACCGGAGCGCTCCGCCAATCCTGGTGGCATTTCGTTTCACTGCCAGCGCTACAGCGGCGTGCGGGGAGGCTAACAACAGCTGACAGGCATGACGCGAGCACCTTGCTCTCAGGCTAGGGTTTGTGTCACATGTGCGAGCCGGCTGCCTCGATCATCTACTTTGGTTTTGCTCGCCCCCCAGAGATGATGTCATGTCACGGATTTGCCCTCGAGCCATCTTTTAAATCAATTCGCGCCGCAATCTGAAACACTGCACATAGTCTACCGGATTACTATGACTGCTGTCGAAAAGGTACGCATATTCTTTTGTATCTCAACGCTTGCTCTCGCGTTTAAATGTCCGTGCTTGTATCCAGACCTGGCATATTAACGATTGCGATGTCAAGTGTTTTCATTCATGTGGCCTGTTAAGATTGTGAGGAGCTGAAATGACTCAGCCAGGGCCTCTCTTTGCGTGATACTGAGGCGGACCAGGTGGCAAAAGAGGGACTTCATTGAAATTTAATCACACAGGAAACCGCATTCAGGAGAGCGAGGCAAATGTCAGTGGAAGGATCTCCAAAGACGCAATTCCAGTGGATCACAAATGGATTTTATATAACCACCCTCAATGCTGGATTACTGGAGCCTGGGACTGGAGATTCTATGGCAGTGAAGATTTTTACACTGTTGTCTGGAGATTTTGATGTTGCTGATGTGAATTCAATCAAACAAGATCACAGAAACTGACCTGGACTGTTGTATTATAAACAAACTGGTCAATGTAATCATGTAAAGCAGTTTAAGTTTGCATTACATGCATTTAGGAGATGCTCTTATCCACAGCGACATCCAGCACAAGAGAAGAACAGTGTATCCATCCAAGTTATATGAGTAATAGTGCTAGTAACTAAGGTCATCCCTCCCAGACTGGCAATTGCATGCACAACACCATTCAAGCATGACCACAGGTTAATTTGCGCTAATCTGAAACTAGCCAACCTCAGAATCTATGGGAAGCAATTAAGTGCACACTCTACCATATACCACAATGTCACAAAACATTCATAACTCATGGCAGTAATACAAGTGGTACCAGTAGCAAGTGCAAGGTTACAAGTTTGCACAATAAATGGTCCCCATGAACTCAGCTTACACACAAAGTTCTAACTGGTACACCATCTCTCATGCTACGAGCCCACTCGTATACCATGATACCCATGCACAAAGTGTGTAACCTGGACTGTTTCAGCACATGCCCAGGTGCATAACAGGATAAGATGTAAACTGCCAGCTTTGCAAGTCCCCCCCCAGACAAGAGTGTCTGCTGAGAAAATGAATAATAATTAAGGCAATTTTGTTTCACTTCATCAGCTGTAGCCTGCAGACTGTCACGAACAGACTCATTTCCTACTTCACACACGTCTCCGAGCCCAGGCCCGGCTCGCTGTGATCCCGCAGGTGCATTCGTAACAGGTACCGGGGAGGCACCGCAATGCAAGGCACTTCGACCAGGGAGGCGGGAGTCTCCAAGGCCGCCGTGGGAACAAACGTTGCATTATGGGACGGAGGAGCTCAGGCACTTCAAACAGGGGCCGGGAGGGGGGGGGCGAGGTTTGGGAGTCTCCAAGGCTGCTGTGGGAATGAACATTGAGTTATGGGATGGAGGAGCATCCAGACAGACGAATCGCGCTTAACGAGGCGGCGACAACACGGGAGGGATGCTGCCGGCTCCCGAGAGGCAGATGAGAAGAGGGAAGCCGTAAAGTGGTTATCGGAGCCACTGGCTATCTCGCTCCCACAGATCCCACCCCCCGCCCCCCCTGAAGCCTGCAGCGCTGAAAATCGACCGCGTGCCTCGTTTTCACGTCAATGTGCCGACGGCAGCCAGGGGTTCAAAGCGGGGCCTGTAAATGGAGAATGAGGCACTTACAATAACTAATGCCGGGGCTTGATTTCCCAGAACATGGTCACATTGGTTCAAATTACGTTTCAATCGCTAGCCGCCCCCGCCACACGCTCAATAGGTACAAATTGTATGGTGGTTGCACTCAAGCAGTTTGACTGTAATCTATCATTCAGAGCCAAGGGCTCTGAAAAGGAAAAAAAAGCTTTTTACAAGCGCTGCAGCTTATGGCTATTTAATACGCTACGTAGGTGCTGTCAAAGTCTCTTTGCTCGACAGGGACAGTGTAACGACTGCAAAAGTGTAAAGCATGAGACAACAAGCGCGAAGTAAAATAATCAAGCGCGAGACGGCAACTCCGAAATGTCACACGGCCTGACATTACCATGACAACGGAGCATGGGTGGAATATAAATAGACGCGGCGGTTAAATTTCAGCCAGACACGCTCGAGATGACATGATTCCTTGTTAGTCATTTCTCCCCTTGAAAAAAAAGAAGCTGCAACCGGGACTTGAGAGTTCATCAGATAAGGCAGCGCATGTAAGTATGGATGTGAGAAAGGTTATTATCATTTTGATTGACCTGGAGGCCGGTTCTTGCCAAGGGGCCTGGGTGGCTCCGCCTTTTTCAGCCCCACTCAAGTGGCAGCATCCCCTTCGTTTTGTGTCGGTTTGGGAAGTTGGGCGTCTGAACATAGACAGTGCTGATTAATTTTATTCCCCTTTTATTCAACTCATTCAGGGAAACCGTTTCAGCAGTAGTTGTTTTTATGGCGACTAACCTCTGAATTCATTCAAAATTGCTGTTCAGTCACACAAAAACAAACCTTTTCAGATTAATCAAGCATCATATGACAACAAATGGGCTTCTTTGTTTAAAATGACTTGGTGGTTGTCACTGAAACCAGGATAGTTTATATTGTACTACCCATTAATCAGGCAGGGGTTCAAGCTGAATATCACTCTCCTTTACTTGGGGAAACTGGTTAAATGCACATGCCTTTTATGCAGCCCTGATCAGAAAAACACAGGGCCTTGAGTATATCACGATTCTAGTGTTGTAGGGTAAATTACCCATCACCCTTTTTGTGCTACACATAGGATGACATGCAATGGCAAACATGGAAAGGTTACACCCTCCACATGGAAAGGCTGTCGCATTATTCTGCTGTCAAGTCTATTGTGTTCACTGTTCCATGTACCATCAAAGGCCTCAAAGCAAATGTCAGCATAACCGCCAACAAATTTTCAGGAGTGCATGTTCGGCAATCAGCATGCATGAACAGCAATGCACGTTGCCGTGGAAACCAGGCCACAGTGACACAACCATTCGAACAAATTACGGTTCTAATGTCCTACTCACATAAAACCCGATTACGGATAAATCTCCCCCCGGGAGTGGGACAGGACACCCTGAGCCTCACAGGCACTGAGTACCCAGAAGGTACTGCGGTGAAACTTCCGTCAGCCGTGAAACGTGCTCTAAACTTTCAGCCCCCTCGCGCACCCCGGCATGGTTCCTTTTTTCTTTTTGGCCCTCCAGACCCCAAGACCAAAAAAAAAACAACAGAGATGCCATGCTCCCACATCAACAAACGAAGCGCACAGGACGCTAATTCAACGGGACAGTTTGTTACATCGGTTTCATTAAAACTCCGATACGAAGAGCAAACCCGTTGTCGCCCCACTCGAGCGCGAAACGCAGCAAGGCATGTCCTCTCCCACTTTAAAACAGAAACAAGATTATTTTCATCTGCGACGGTCTGCATACTAATCTGTTTACAGGAGATGTGAACACAGACGAGGAATGGCAATCAGTCGTTCAAACCTGATGTAATAATGCGGTTAAGATAAATGTAGTTTAGGGCACATACTATTCTTTCAAATTGTAATGTGTTTACTTTGGAAATCTGTTGATTCTTTAAATTACTAATTTTGGGAATTGTGGGATTTGTTAATATTAATATTGTATCGTTCAACTGTCATTTTCATTTTTCAGCTATGTATGCTCTGTCATGGTAGCAAAAACTGTTTACATCTTAAGTTAAATTAGTAAATAACTAAGTGTTTTACTTATTACCACACAGTGAATCACATGTACATTAATTTCTATGTATAGTAGAAGATGAAAATGAGAGCAATATTCACAAATCAAATCAAATCACTTTATTGTCACATCTCTTGACACAGTTGCGCAGGAGAGTGAAAATCTTGTGTGCATAGTTCACATCAACAGTGCAACTGTAGTACAGACATTAGTATGCACAATACACAATATACACAACAAACAATATACACAGTATATACCAATATACACAATTTACAAACTACAGTAAATACACTGTACACATAATGAACACAATAAATACAATATAGACATAATAGTTGGGTATAATGGACACAATAGATACCGCAATGGACTGTTGTTAGATCTATGTGGGAGAGTTCAGTGCCCTAATGACGTGGTGGTAAAAACGAAAGAAGTCATTAGAATTATTGTTCTATTTTTGACTGTTCAAGAACTTACTCTTTGTAATGTTATCGCAGAAAAAATGCTATAGAAATATGATAGAGATGGTAGTTTTCATAGTAGAGGTGTTATGGTTAAGGAAATGGACATGGAACCAGAAGGCAACATGCTGGTGGCCAAGACCCTTGGTCAACTGCTGCCATACAGGCAAGGTACTTTACCTGGCTTTCTTGAGCAGACATTCAGCTGTACAAATAGATGAACCAGAATACAGAGCAGTGCCCTCATTACAAAAGGCCCTGTTCTACTAACAGGAGGATGAGGACAAGTCTTTTTATAGATCAAGGCATAACTCTCACCCTAACAGCATCCTGTGAAGAAACCTGTGCCTGAGCACCAGTGCTCAAGGGTCCCGCCCCACCCTGACAAGGTCCGTCCCTTGCCCTGTCAACACCACCTTTAACGCTAACAAGCGCCTCAGAGCTGGCTCCATGAATCAAAAGGTGATTGGGAAGGATTAATGCCTCTGAAGACATCCAACCTCACACCAGCCTTTTTTTCTACCTTTTTTTCTTTTACCCATGATCAATGGCTAAGCAAGCCATTTCCAGTCAATGGTTTGCAGTGCTCAGCCACCAGTGCATGTCACCCTGACCACTGGTCTGATGAGCCGGGGTGATGCAGTTAAGTGACAGAACCACCCTTTCCCCATCAGGATCCTTGTTTCTCACAGGGACGAGTTAGGGGGACAATACACCCTGGCATGCAGGGTTAAGCAAGAAGGAGAAAGCAGACAGAGTAGCCACTCCATTCGAAAGCACCACCCAGGCAAGCGAGATCATAACGCAACCGCTTCCCCATGGTGCCTGAAGAATGCCCCCCCGATCCCTCACACAGCTCCACCCCAAGGCCTCAATCTGTCATGCAGGTTTCATTTTTGGACCGTGTGGTTTCCGGGTCAAGAAAACAGAGACCTCAGCTCTGATTGGACGACTCTTTTCAGAACAGAAACAACCAAGTCTTAACGGAAGCTAAAAATAAATCCATTAGTAACAACAGGGCGACGCTGTCACACAGAAATAAGTTCCGCTGTTTGCCGCCGTGTTCCCTGTGAACACAATCATGAAAAGAAATGCTCACTAAAATGGCAGTTCATCACCTCTCAGTGTTGCTGGGGTTTTATTTTTTTCTTTTTTGGGAAAAAAAAAATCACCTCATTAAAACTTGCCAGAGGACGACCTCAAATCTAATGACTCGTATCTAAACACTCAACCATGGATGTTCATGTAAAAAGGCACGTTTTGTAAAAGCAAAGAAACACACACGCTGTGCTTGTGGGTGAATACAAACAATTTGAAAACCAACCAAAGCCTAGTGCCCTTCCACCTTATTACAACACGCTGCTCTCCACATCTCATCCGAAGCATGCAATTCCATCATGAAAAGGAAATTTGTGACTTCTTTCACCTAAAGGGTGAAGTTAAGTTTAAGTTAAAGGTGAGAAGTAAGTGGACTTGATTTGAGGTCTTTTTCCACATCTCTGATTTTACATGTACTAAATTGACAGTGAAGGGCGCTGGGGTGGCAGCCTGTAAGGTCAGAAGTGCCTCGGCGAATGCCAAGAGGCCTGTCATTTTGTAACTTGCCCTACAGCCCAAAGAAGCACCTTTCCACCACCTCCCAGGTAGATCCCAACCTCCACAGGCGCGAGCCTCTGAAGTGTCATGAACAAAGGCTGTTGATTGGACGCCTCCTGCCCGCGGCCCCCGGCCTCAATTTCCTCACCGTTCACCGCATCCAGCGATGCCGGCTAATCAGGGTCTCCATTCCCCGTGCTGGGCGTCAGGCACTCATTACACGCTATTTCCGGTAATGACACACCGCCCGCTGCGACGGGTAGAGGGATTGCCAACAGATTGCAGGTGCTGTAGTGGAGGGAAGAAGGGGGGCTACAGAGGAGCTCCTTCCAGTTCACAGCCAAGTCTCGCTGCCAGCTTGTTTTACGGCACCTGCCATGTTTTTTGTGTTTTTTTTTTTTTTCCTTTCCTCTCATTTCCTCCTGCTTGGCGGAATCTCGGCCTCCACGTTTCATGTCATCATGAGTCACGTTCCCACGCCAAGGCGATCAAATGCCCATATGTTTCTCAGCCTTCCTGTGTGAACTGAGGCTCTCTTTTCCCATGGCAGGCAGATGTTACAGAATCTCCCCTCCCCCACCCCCGCGCATGACCACCACCCACGCCCTCTATGTCCATCTACAACAAATCTGACAGCCAGTCCCCACCGCCCCCCCCCGGTTCCATGTCCAAAGCATCTGCTGTTTACATGTCCTGTGGGTCTGGCCTTTCTGAAAACATGCCAGCGCCAGGGAGGAACAATACATTAGCTGTCCTCCTGAGTGACAGGGCCGCGACGCGCAGGGCTTTTCATTCGTTCCCACCGAGCCGGTTCCAAGGTGAGGTCGTGTTTGCCCGCCAGCTGTGGGCACCGCTTTTGTCCCGCGGCTCATCCCGGCGACAATCCATCATCAGCCAATCGGACGAGGGGGCGGGGAACAGGTCGGCCGCACGGTCGTAAACCAAGCAGACTGCTCAGGGCCACTTGGAGACGCTGCCATTTGTTTTTAATCAATGCTCGTTCTGAGCTGGTGCTTGCTCCGCTCGCACGGAGCGGTCTTTTGGCGATTTGAATCCTGTGGTCTTGATGCAAATGCCACTGTTGCGTTAGCCTTACCTTGTGGCCTTCCTGCTGCCCGTGCAATTCATTGCGCATTTTTTCATCTCACTATGGGAGAATTCTATTTTCTGCATCCACCTCCTCCAATGCCATTCTCGGCGATGGACCCTCCTTCACCAACCCCTAGAGTCGCCCCCATCATCGTTTCGGAGCTCTTGGTAACTGATCCAATGCGTCACATGAAAGCAAACACAGTAATCTCCAATACTGGTGAAGGTATTTTTAGACATCTGTGTTGGAGCCACAGAGCTTATTATTAGGAGTTAATGACTCTGAAATGGTTCATCACTGTGTACATAAACAGCTCATTTCCACAAGGCGCTACAACACGAACAATTAGTCACCTGCCACAGAAGGAGAGGCAGAAGTAGCTGCCTTTATCTTGCCTAAAACAACACAACAAACACACAAAAAAATGAGTGTTACACTGGAGCCTAGCTTACATAGGAGAGCACTTAACTACACTAAAACATTGCATTGAACAACAGTGGCGTCCCCGGTGTTTCATTCTCAATTAATTTACTTCACTGGCTCCAAAAGGAGAAACTCAGACTTCAACTGTGGTGGAGATGGAGAGAGAATCGACGTTTCGGCGGCCACCATATGCAGCTGGCAAGCCTCCTCTGAAGTAAACAGCACAGGAGCGGAGGCTGTAACGCAACGGCAGTGCAACCGCGGCTCCTGGATGGCTGCCAGACATCGTAGTGAGAACGCAGGGCACAGCTCGTCTCCGAGTACGAGGGCGCCTCGCTTCAAGAAGCTTGCAAGCGTTTACGTTCTATACCAAGTTCAAGCCGCTGGCAAAATCTCAGCACTCGGCCCAACAAAAAACAAGAAAAAGAAACAACCTTGAACAGACTCCCAGCAAGAAACAAAAATGGTAGCACAAAATACACACTTGAAGACAAGAGGCTTCATCCTCATGATTATTGGTTATTGTTGTTAATATTATTAGAGATTTAGATGGGCAGGCACCCACACCTGAGCACTCAAAAATATAGTGCTGACAATGTGTCACTCCACCACTGTAAAATAGAGCAAAAAGCTGCTGTTTGATTGATTAGCGGTGGTCATTTGGGGTGATCAAAACTCCTTTTAACTGTCAAAACAAGCCTCGAGATGATTGGATTGCAGCCCATCTGGCAGTTCAAAATCAGTTCATGTTTCACACCTATGGCCTGTAATGAGTTTCCCGCAGATACTGTTGTATCCTTCAGTTGAAGGATATGAGCTAAGCAGCGATTCTGTGAAATGTGTGAACAGAGCCTCATCCATAGGGTGGCTAAGGCCAGCGGCTAGAACACGCTGATGTCTACACCAATTTCAGTTGTTAAACATTTACGGGGGTGTACTGTCAATGCTCTGAGGACAAGACAGCATGGGGCATCTGGCTTATTCACCACCTAGCCTGCAGAGTCTTTAGGCTGCAACGCAAACTCAAAAGTGGAAGAGCAGCACAATCCTCAGGGATTGCTGATTAAGCAAAGTGGACAGAGATCCTCTTGCTAATCCCCACTCTGAGACCTCCTCCAGATTTTCTTGATAATCTCCAGATCTTTTCACCAATCCCCACAATCACATCTCCCCCAGATCATCTAACTAATCCCCTGTCTCAGGTTTTGCCAATTTTTTTCACACCAAGCAGAGCTGGGCTGAGTTTGTCTTCAGATGGAGGACCTCCTGGGAAAACCATGCAATTGCTGGGAGTGCCGTTGGTGGGCCTTCAGGGGGTAGTTCTTCCTCTAGGCTGAGATTAAATCCTCTGTCCCAGGGGAGTGACAGGCAAGGCACACAATGCTGTAGATCTTTCAGGTGTCAAACCACGGTCCCTGTCTCTGTAGCCAGTGAAGACCCAGTTAGATTCACTGAAAGCAGTATGAGGCTCTGTCAGATCTACCCATCTAATCACCTCCCAGTTTAATTAGCTGAACAGATCTAAGTCCTACCTCAACTAACAAGTTAGATACTGGCACAAAAAATGGCAGCCAAAGGGGTCAGATTGCCACCCCACACACACAAACAAACACACACACACACACACACACACACACACACACAAAGTACTGTGTCCAATGCTTCGAGATCTGTGTGAGTGATGAGAGGAGGTGCTATTCAAATCCAGCCCGATGCCATTATCATTACCGTCACTGGCATGCGGCTCATTGGCTCGGCGCAGGTTTATGTGAGGTAACACTTGGCTGCTGTGCGGCAGGGGTCTCTCAGGGAGGGGCTGAAGCATGGCTGATATTTCTGCCAGTTTAAGTCAGTGAGGACACTGGCAGAACAGAGAAGCGAATCTGCTTTGATATCCATCTCCCAGAGGAGTATGCTAGGCTTCTGGCCTGCATCCAGCAGGGCCTCTGTGTCCTCCACGGATCCATCAGGGAACAGAATGTACATAAGTCTCTCTCCCACTCCATTCTCTTCAATGAGAATCCCCCCGGTGGGAGGGGCTCCGCACCGCCCAGCCGCCATAATTGGCTGACACTTCAAAGAACGGGGTGGCTGTTGAGAGGAGAGCTCGGCTGCAGGAGCGTCTGTTGACCAGCAATGGGGTGAGCGAACAGCCGATATTCAGCGCGGGAGAGATTCAATTTTTCACGGCGCACAACAGATAGCATTTTGCACGTCTCACCGTTGTCTTCTCTACTGCTGTTTAAAATTGAATTTTCCAACTGTATTTTTAAATTACAACCCCAACTCTTTGTGATAAATTGGGGTTATCGGTTCATCCAGCATAACACTCCAACCAATCAATATGCTCTGCATGAAGTAGAAAGAGACAATTTTCCCATAAACAACAATGCTATACCATGTAGAATGACTGTCTGAAAATGCGGAACTACACACACATCCTGCATAAGGCAAGAAGTGAATGTTTCAACAGCATTGATATCTGTAACACTAACAGAAGAATAGTGGGTTTCCACAGTTCATTGTATTTCCTTGGGAATGGGACACTTTTTGAAATATCATAGACCCGACATACTGTACGATTTTAAAAATTCCACCAAAGGAAAAAAACAGGTATTTGGATATATATTTCTTGGCTTATTACTGTATCTCAACATGGTCCCGTTGTGGTTGAAGGGATAATATACATTCAAGTTACAACTGTTTTTCAGCAACCTTCAGCAAGAGACAATTAGCTATGGAAGAAACCTTGGCCCTTTGCAAGGGTGAGACTAATTGATCCCTCATTACACTCCAGCAGACAATGTCGCTAATGGACACTCTCATCCACTTCCTAAGTAACAAACTGAAGTGCTGCTGTCACTCTCCTGCTGGGATCACCAACGGCGGCAGATGCTCGTGATGGCTATCGGCAGCCTTCAGCCCTGGCTTTTCATGTGTCAAAGCAACCTAACCCGCCGTCACCATGGAGATACGCTTTCCCGTTGAAGGTGTGATATCCTTAGTGGGCTGGACAGGTCAGGCTGCTACAGGTGCAGGGAGCCCCTAAAGTTCGACTCATGTTTCCCTCCTGTGGTGCACAGCAGATGGAACCAGCACAGCGGGGCGGGGGCGGGGGGGATGGGGTCAGGCACTTTATAGAGGGGCACCATAATGTAGCAGCATTATCAAGGTCATACGTCTTCTGTTCTTATAGCATGGAAGAGACTAAACCCTGAATTCCATCAAACCGCCAAACTATCACAGGGTGACACAGACCTACAGAGTCTAATCCACTGCTACATGACCACGTTCCTTAAGGGAGTCTGGCACTTTTCATTCAATCTGGGTGTCATTTTTTTTTTTCTATAACACAATACCAGATCCATCAGGGTTTTTTTTATTGTTCTGCATTCTTCTTTGGATTGAGCAGCACTCCAAGTCTACTGATCAAATTCAGGAGAATATCTAATTATTTGCCATGCGTTACATACTTTGGTAATGTCTGCTGCTCATAGGAATATCCACACACAGAGCATTGGAGAAAAGCAGCATTGCTTTTTCTATTTTGCCAGCACAGACCACAGTGGATGTCCAGGACACTTCTGCTCTATAACGGAGTATTTATGAACATCTTAATGACAGCAGGTGGCCTTCACTGTGGGATCTGATCAAAACTCTCAACTGACGTGGTCCACAAAACACTTGAGTGCAGAGTGGAGCGACACCCCCACACTGCTGAGGCCACAATACTCCTGTGGGGCTTACGAAGCTTTAAGAGCCATGATATGACTTCTGCAAAGTGGCACAGACACTCTATGCATGTGTCCAAACAGGCCAATTAGGATTTTCCCCATGCCATCCCTAGCAAAGGTTCAATCTCTGTAGAGCGGCGTAAGTGATACTAATGATCAGCCCCACCTACCTTTACGACAATCCATTTGTGGTTACACCCCATTCCTTCATCACATGCTGAAAACGGAACATTCCACGTGTTCAGAACATTATGTCCCTTTCTGGCTCCTATGCCCACACATAACGACTTCAAATAGCATCCGCAGCCTGGCTTCCTTTAGAAAGCCTCAGCCGGCTCGCCCGATCAAAACAGAGCAGTCTGCCGAATAACAAAAGCACAATCTCTGGCCTTGCCAACGCGTTCTGCAGCTATGAAGGTCACCCTAAAAAGTAATGCCCCACTTTCCTTTTTCTCAGCCATAAAGAGATGTGGAACTTGCCCGTATATCTAGCCGATTTATAGGATGCGCACGCTGAGAAGCAAGAGTTATGTCTTCCAGCGCCGACACTGTAATTGTTTTGTTCTGGGTGTTTATTATTTCTTTTATGTGAGGCAATACCTTCTGGGCAACCCACGTGCGCGCTTCCCCTACCCTCCATTCAGACACAGAGCGGTGACCCACATTGCTCTGCTGAAAACTACGCTCTTGATGCGGGTCCCACTAGGAAACACTGTGACTCACACACCTGCTGAAAGAGAGTAGAGAGGCTGACGGAGGATTTCGCACGTGGGCGGAGAGAGCCAAACCCCCAGAGGCAACTTCACCCAGAGGACTTTCTGGTTTCTGGAACGAGCAACAAAGGCGGAGGTGGGAGATGGCGGGACGGAGGCAGGGAGGTCGGAAATCCGCAGGGACACATGTGAATGCTGGAGATCTCCGTCATGTCAGATGACTAGGAGGCCGGAGCAGGGGTCACTCTCCCACACCAGGCCAGTGGTCAGTTCCTCTGTGGTCTGTGGTCAGAGGGCATTCAACTCCCCCCCGCCCCAGTACCCCACAAACATTTCATGCTAATTGAGCGTCAGGCTTTATTTATATAATCAAAGAGAATGCGCTGAAATGCAACACTGAACAGACCCACGTATGGCCGCTGTCGTTCCCCACCCACCACCCCCCCCAGCAACATGTTTTCTTAGTTGGCTAAAAAGGTATATCATTTTAAAAGACAAACAAAGGAGTGATATGTACTTCATTTTTTCTCCTATCTAATTTGATTGTATTAGGGCTGTAGTGATTTTCTTCATTCTGAACTTAATTGGTTTATGGTCAAAATGCACTGTCAGTGTCAACAGATGTGAAAAGATACCATCATTCAGAAAAACTGCCAGGCCAATGTCCTTCTCCCAGGGCAGTCGTGCGCGGTCCTGTTTATCTTGCGCTTTTTGAACCCGATCGATGCATCCAGTCTTCAAAGACGCACATTTCTAATGAGATCGAAATAGATGACTGGTCAGTTTTCAGGCCGAAGACAGTGCAGGTCTCCGCGGAGGTAATGCAAGTGTCAGTTCAGACAAAGAGTTCCTCCAAGGCTGTACTTTCCACTTCCCTTATTAGACAATTAACACATTGTGCATGTTTTATCCAAGAGGCTACAAAATACACCTATAACTCCAAAATAGAAAACAGTCATTTTCATAAATAGTGGTAACAATAAGAGACATTTTAACTGTAGACTGAGCATTTTCTACCACCACTTAAATTTATGACAGGAACTCTAGACTTACACATGCTAAGTGTCCCTGTTTGTTTTTAACCACCTTCTCTACACTGGGGAAAGGAACCAAAGCTGAAAAGGAATGGAGGGGAGAGGGAATGCAGACACAGTGCCTTTGCCATACAGCCCTGCAGTCTCCTCCTGCAAAACTGAAGCTAAGCGTGGCTGGCCTTGCTGAGTGCCGGAGATGTGAGACCTCCTGGGAAAATCAAGTCAGCCACTGGAAGTGGTGCCGGTCAGCTGTTAGTGGCACTCCCTCCCTCTGGGCCAAGCAAGCGAAATGCCAGAGTGCAGCGATAGGGACACTGTGCCGCTGGAGGTTCCACCCGTCAGATGGAGATGTATTAAACTGAGATCCAGACTCACTGTGGTCATTAAAAGGTACTATGGCACTTATTGGAAGAGTAGGGGGTGTCAACCCCCATGGTTAGATCAAATTCTCTGACTAACCCGCCAGATGGAGAGAGCCAATCATCCCTCCCACAGCCGACTAAGCGAACAGTCCTTTACGTTCCCCCCAACACCTTGTTTTCTCCAGGTCAACACTGCCAAACAGAAATGGGTTTCTCGGTCGACCTTCCCGCCTAAACGAAGGTTAAATAAACAATTACAACAGTGAGGATTGAACTGGAAGCAGAATGGAAGCAGGCCTTTGTTCTAATCAATTCTCCCAGTTGGTGTAGGGGCCTAATCTCGAGTCTTCAATAGACTGGATCACTTAATACCTAGCTTTGAAAATATCAAATGATCAGCTGTGAAATGAAATCCATTAACATGGGCTGGAACAAAATTTGTTGCACAATGCAGCCATCTGTCATCTGATTGGGCGCACAGACTCCTGGGCCGGAGACTTACACATCCATACTGTTCCACACATCGGCTAATAAGCAAATAATCAATTATGAATAATTCATCACCATTTTGGAACAAAGATTGGCTTGCACTGCATGGCTCCCCCTAATGTATTTGAACAGATAAAAAAATGTCTTCCTGGAAGGCGGGTGGGAAGTTAACAGGGTGTGAAAGGAGAGTCTTTGAAGAAGTGCTCTACTGACATCTAGTGGCATGATAACACATTGCAGAAGTTTCAGTTGCCTGGTCTGGCCACAGGGCTTTTTGGTTCAATTCTTGAACTGAGTAGCTAGCCAGGGTTGACTCTGATTAAGCCCTGCCATTCATTATAAATATTTGTTTCCCACCTTATGATCTTTGGTCAAAACATTCATTTACATCATATAAAGTAAGAAATTAACTAAAGAAATATTTGACAAAAAATCAAGCCAGAGGACTAGTTAGTCTGAGCTTTTTGGTCACAATCACTTGAATGTTTTCAGTGTCCAACAGACAGCTTAAATACATTTGTGTTGAAAAAGAACAATCTTTCCATGTTCAACATTGCAAAAATAATGCTGGACCATACAATGCCCAAAGTAATAAACCAAAGTGGTAATATAAGCTCATGAGGTTTCTATGCAGCAAATATATATGCACCTCAAATGAAAACTGCATCAGACAAAATCGTTGACTTACAGTCTCATGGGCAGCCTAACACAAAATTGATCTTGGTTAAAAAAAAATCTCAAAAACACAGCAATCCCTAGAAGAATGAGTTGAATGAGACTACCAAAAAGACCTCTCTATGAATGGACAAGGAAGATGCAAAAACTCCCAGTAGTTTGGTATAATTCAACATATTGATCCAAACTTGCAGAACAGTCTGAAACTGCAAACATTTTGTCCTTTAGGATCGATCGCAGTGATGAAGGCAAGAGAAGTGTCTGCTTAGTATGAAAGATACAGACAGCTTTGAAAAAACAAAATATTACAGATTAGGTGCATTCATTTCAGAGATTTAGAATGGCATAATTTCCCTTAGTTAAACTGTGTAATGAGGTCATGATTTATTAAACTGATGATTCAATTTTTAAGACAATCCTCCGGTCATTCAGGTGTCTGGTAAGCAGATTCCTTCAAATATGCCTAGGAGGCCAGGATGTGGCCAGCAAGCCACACTCAAAATTGGATCCTCACCTTGTCATTCAAAGTCTGGGTTGGTTCACAGCAACGTGTGATCTTGTCTCAGTCCCCCGTTGGTCTGCTGCTCCACTATAGGCTACAGGTCGGTGCAAACAACCAATCCAGATCTCTCAACGAGAACTGTGAGTGGCAAGCAAAAGCCCCACATACTATGCTCACATCTTTCCCTCAGTCTGACCCTCAATGGTGGAACAAACTAACTACAACCATGTGGACTGCAGAACAGCTCACCATCTTCTCAACACTCGCCTGTCCCCAGAACCAGGACACATACTACTACAGACAGCAATGTGGCGTACTGGTAAAGAGTAGGACTAGTAATCCAAAGGCTGCCAGCTGAATTCCCAGGTAGGTCACAGCTGTATCCCTGGGGGAGGCACTTAGCCTCAGTAAATATCCAGCTTTATAAATGGATAACATAAAAAACGTAAACTGGTGCAATTCCCTATGGATAAGCGCGTCTGCTAAGCGTATGTACACTTAGATCCTGGTACCTCATCATCCCCACAGAATGAATGAGCTTTGACAGTGTTAGACATCACTGCGGGGCAATTTGTGCATTTCAGCGTAATGTGATGTTACGCTGCTCTTGAATCACCACAAGGCACTGTGTCCATTAGCGCAATGTAGCTTGTCACTGTTGCAAACCATCATCTATGCTAAGAGAACACAATACTTTCTTTATAATCAGTTAGGTACTATGCATTTACTTTAGTTGTTTGAATGTGTATCTTTTTCTGCCTTTCATAAGTCTATGATATCACTGGCTTTTATGTATCTACACACTTGTCCTGACTTCTCTCTGGAGGATTATCTTCCAAATTATTGTTAATTCCAACAGAAGGATGGATCCTTGCCATCTACGGGGCAGTATTTAACAGACAACACTACAGTTGAACAGAGATGCTTAACTGCCATTTTCTGTGAATTAGTGCAATACTGACTAGAAAATACTAAAAAGACCGCACTACAAATTCTTTAATAAACCCATTAATTTTGAGTGCCATTTCTCCTGATTGATGCCTTGAAAAAATGATATATGAAACTGATATATCACAACTGAATGATGACTGTATCCTTCTTCACATTTCCGACATTAAAACACATGGGTAATTCCCATTGTCATAGGTCAAAAATCCAGACCACGCAGAGAGTAGCCAAAGGCTTAACTACTAACACAAACTAGTTTTCCTGCATCATTCCACAAAGAGCACCATGTGTTCAAAGCAATGGTTAAAATCTATTTTAGCTGGTGGTAAAATCTTTAAAATGAGTTTTAGTCAAAACCGTAAACTAAACAAACCACTGTTGCCAACTTAGCGACTTTGTCGCTAGATTTAGCGACTTTTTTCAAAAAAGCACCTAGCGACAAATCTAGCAACTTTTTGGACAAACCTTAGCTACTTTCCATAGAAGAGAGTCACCAGTACTGCCCCGCGAGCGAGAGGCACACCTCTCTCTGGGGCTACTCTGTCCAGTGAGTGGCAGAGAGACAGAGCAGCACATTCAGCACAGCAGCTGACATGGACGTGAATGAGCTGCGCATGTGCAAACAGTGTTGCCAAGGGCCAGTTACTAATCTGTATTGTTTGCTCCTCTTTTGTTTAAATGTAAACAATTTAATTTGTTTTGACCGTTATCACCGTCTTATCACTCACTGAAAACGGAACATCCTTCTTGTGGTTTGTTACCCACACAGAGGCTGTGTGCTGTGTGAGAGAAAAAAATAGTCGCTTCTTTCTCTCCGAGTGATCATTTTGCATGTAAATATAGCCGAAATCACAGCACAGCCGTTGTCTTTAAATTATGGTGACTTTGTCAGACGTCACGGTTATAAACTCAGAATTTTAGCAGTGCAGAGCAGCAGCTTGGACTGCTGGCTAACATGTAGTCTTAATGGGCCGTGTTTCAGTTACTATTTCATACTGGTCCCGTTGTCTGACAACAGAAACAGAAAAATGTGTAAATGAGAACAGCTTTATTGGGAATTCGGCTGTATTAAAATACAGTATATGTGAGCACAGGGAGTAGGAGAGAAGCAACCAGATATAAAGGGCTGACACCATCTGACACTAGGCAGAATGCAAATACAATGCAATGACGTCATCTAGCATTTAGCGACTTTTTGAGCAGGCTTTAGCTACTTTCCATTGAAAGTAGTTTGCAACACTGGAACAAACACTGATAGGGAAGATGAAGGCTTGGAGGCCCTTGAGCTACTGCTTACCTGTGCTCTCTGGTGGGTGTTCATCGAGGAACGGGGTTGCAGGTGCCATCCAGTGGCCTTTTATGGCAATACATCACCTGATGGTCCCAGTATGGTCTCTTCCGTTATGGGTATTCCATGAGTGGTGTAAAAATGTGACTGTGTTGTGCAAATGTAATTTTGACGTATTGTAACAGTTGCATGTAATGTGCATGCCTTTTGAAATAATCTAGATCTTTCTGGGAAATGTCTCATTTGAATATTTTCTACGGTACATGGGTAAGATACTGTTCCTGTACATTGCTCTACCCAGACGGAGCTCCCAAGTGTTAGTGTTTTGTTGCAAAAGATACAGTTGTTCAAGGCATGGGATTCAGGGACCTGCACATCGGGTAAATAAACAATTGGTGGCCCTAACCTAATCTCCAGGTCACCCTGCCACACCCTTCCCAATTTCCCAGTAAAAGACAAGATTCACATATAGAAGTCACTATGCTAGCACTAGCCAAAACACTCCATTCCTGTACTCATTTGGAAAAGCTTGATACTGAGGTAGGGATCTGATATACATTCTTGACTTTAACATACACTACATGTCAACTTAGCCTGCTTGCTCTAACTTAACCAATAACGGCTCATTTTTCGTAAATGACATGGAGAAGAGGAAATTTTGAAGCATTTACCTGGACAAAGTATACAGTTCCTTCACTGACTGCAATTCTGTACTCCTGAAAACCCTGTGTGAATAGATCTCAGGCTAAAATTGGTTACTTGTTAGTATTTAAAGACATTCTGGAAAATCCAGGTTGCTACTGGAATGGTGATGTTGCCATGTGGGCCAGTAGGGGACAGTCTTCCTTCTGGACCTAATAGGGGACGAATGCTCCAGTACAGTGATGGGAACACTGTGCTACAGGAGACGCTGTCTTGCAGATGAAATGCCGAACCCAGGTCCTAATGGACTGTGGCCACTAAAACTCAACTGCCACTGACTGGAAAGATCAGGGCAGTTTCTTTCACCACTTTCAAACCACCCAGATACTGTCTAGGAAAAATTGAGATGCAACAAGCACGCAAGTAGTTTAAAGGCAAAGGCACTGCTGTCACATGTATTCCTCCAGGTAATACAGCTGTCAGAAAAAATGTTTCACAGAGCACAACTGTATCGATGTTCAGTCTCCCGACACTTCCTGAAGACTCATGCTGTTTGCATGTGTTGATGAAGCAATTAACTGATGGTGTTCTGCATAACCTACTTTAGAGCATAAGGGCTCAGACTGGGTAACTTGTAAAGATATGTATACATAAGAATGTGTTCTACCACAGAAAAGACTCAATGTCAGAATTACATGAGACTGCATTTCTCTGCATGTTCTTGGAGATGAGTTCCGATCGATAGGCAATTTGGCACAGGAGTGGAAAGATTTTATCCCCCTTAGAGGCAACTGACTCTCATCCAAGTTTTTTTGAACCAATGCTTTTTTTATTATTAATGAAGATGTTTTCGATCACTTGTACAAAAAAAAGCAAACCTATTCAGCAATTTCCCGAAAGCACTGCCTCCACACACAGGGTTCTGAGATGCTCGATCATCTCAGAGAGCAAACGGAACTAAACACAAATTTAACATGGAAGATGTGGCATATACACGCGACTGCGATGAATTGCAACCCGTCCTCACATTTGACGAGAAAACCGGAAACGCTTACATTTAAAAGGTCGGCGCACACGGGTTCTCCTCCTTGAGCTCTTTTTAATTAATCTGAATGGCCGGATCCCCCCCCGCTGAGACGTAGGTGATCAGACATCATGCGACACTGCTCCGATTAACCGGGTCCAACAACACACAGATGGCAGAATTAACAATTAACATTATCACCTTAAAAGCAGTACGATATAAAAAAATAATAAAACAAGGCTTATACAGAAGACAGGACAGTTTTGCTCCTTGCAACTCCAGCATCACAATTGTTTCGACACGCACAGTTTGTGTTATTGGAAAACCCCTTCCCCCTCCTGAAAAACTAAGTGATGGACTCTCACAACAAGAGCTTTTGTAGATGGCAATTTCAGTCCGGCTCTAAAAACAATTTAACAGGAACACGTGGAAGCCATGTTGAATTATCTAAACCTGAAAACGGCAATATCTAATTGCCCCCCCAGCGACCGACGAGTGTGTTCCGAGTCCAAGACATCAGTGACGCTTTAGACGGAAGTCTACCCTTCCTGCAGAGAAAACGTCACTTCAAAGTCCATGTTCGATCTTTTCCTAGAAACATGGCTTCTCTTCTTAAGGGGCTGCGGAAGGACTTAACGCCTCTTGTCCTTCCTGTCCGATTTGTGATCCCTCTCACTTCGTGAGGACCTTTGCCCCGATCGGCTCCCTCCTGACAGGGATCGCTTCCTGTCAGACTTGGAGCTCTTGGCGTCTCGGCTGCCACCCTTGGACGATTTGTGGCTCCTCTCGCCACTTGCCCCGCCTCGTTTGCGCTCGCGGTCCCTCTCCGAGGGCCGCCTCCGGCGCTTCCTGTCCCGGTCGCGGTCAGCGCCAGCGCGCCCGGCTCCGGCTGCTGGAGGAGGTGCTGGAGCTGGAGCTGCTGCCGGAGCTGGAGGAGCCGCTGGAGGAGGAGCCCGAGGAGCTGGAGGATGAGCTGGAGGAGGAGCTGCTGCTGCTCCGGCTCTTCTTCCTGTCGCGGACCGTGCCCCTACCCCGCCCCTCTCCCGGGACGCCAGCTGCCTTGGGCTTAGCGTCGGGCTGCGGCTGGGACTCCCGCTCTGGGTGGGCTGCCTCGGTCGGCGCCGGGCGCTCTGCGCCGGAACCCTCCGGCAGGGGCTGGGTCTCGGAGGCTGGGGCGACCCTAACTTCAGCACCAGGCTCCGTCTCCATGGCCTCGGGGGGCTGCAGCTGCTGCTGCTTGCTGGCGGTGGACTGGGTCTCGACGCCGTTCTCCTGGCCTTCAGACTCCGCCGCGGACTCCTGCCTTGGGTCTGCCGGCGGCTCCTTCTCTCCCTCTGCCTCTCCTGACTCCCTCCCGCCGTTACCTACCTCCATCTCTACCGCCTCTGGACTCTCCTGCTCTCTCCCTGTCGCCTCCTCCGCCTGCAAACCCCCGTCCGCCGGCTGCTCCCGCTCGGCATGCCCAGCCTCCGCGGCGGCCACCCGCTCCTCCACCTCCCTGCCCTCCGCTTGCCCTACATCCTCTTCCTCATCCTCCTCATCCTCCTCGTCTTCCTTGCTGGCCTCAGCCCGCCGCGCCTGCTCCTGCCCCGCACGCTCCTCCTCCTCCTCCTCCTCCGCCGCCTGCTCCCCGTCACTCTGAGCTACACTCACCTCCTCCCCCGCCTCCTCCATCTCCACATCCTCCCGGTTACCTGTCTCCGCCTCCTGCCCGCTCGGCTTACCCTCCGCCTGCTCTTCCCGCTTCGGCTCTTCACTCTGATTGGCCTCTTGCTCTCTGTCCCGCATGGCCTGGCGCCTGGGTCGCGCCTCCATCTTGTTCAACTGCTCGGCAAACTCCACCTGCCTCTCCTCGAACATGGCTGCAAACACATTGGTGACGTGAGGACAAAGACTATAGGAGAACATACAACACTACTTTGCATGTAGTGTTCAAGGGCCCGTTTATACCGTTGTAATGCAGGTAGCATTCATCATTTAAAAAAAAAGTAAAGCTTACACAAAAATAGGATGTTCTCAAATTGCTCATTTGATTGCCAGTTATTTTAGAAATCACAATTAGCGGGCTGCAAGCAGTTGACAAACACACTGCTAACAGTATGGCTCAAAATAGCCCCTGTAAAGGTGTACCCTTTTGGATATTTTACTTACACTGGCAGCCAGACAATGAAATTTCTTTTACAAGAGCTTTCACTGAACCAGACTGTTTGTCTGCAAGCTAAACTAGGCCAGCGGACACAATTTTCCACATCGGCAGCAGTGGCGTACTGAAAGAAATCTACTTTCAACTAGACAGCTGCAGTTTCCAGCCCCTATGGGAAATTGTTGTGGAAGACGAAGTCAATATACAGTCACATAAATAGGTAATGTTTAAAAAAAAATTCAAATTCATGGCATTTCAAATTTCAGCCACATTAACCCTTTCAAACAATGTCATTCCGGTTCACTTATGGGCCTAAAACACCACTGTTCTGAGATATAACTGAACTCTGACTGGATGGCGATAAGGCGCCGTTTCTTACCGTTCATTTTTTTCTGAGACTCCTCCAAGAGCTTATGGGTGGCTGAGCACATCCGCCCAGGGATGTAGAAAATCGGTGGCTTCGTTTTCGTGCGGATGTACTTTATTATTTTGGCGTTGTGAACGTTCCACTCTTCTTGCTGCGAAATGAGAAACAAAACAGCATTTGTACGTGACAAGCGCAGCAACGAGCGATTTGTGTAAATTTCGGCGACGGTTGCTACGGGAGCCGCGTACCAGCTGAGCGAGCTCCACTTTCTGCTCCAGCAGCCTCAGCTCAGTCTGCTTCGCCCGCCGCTCCTCAAAGAGCTCTCGCCTCTCGCTCTCCACCTTCTTTCGCTCTTGCTCTGCTTGGACTTCGAGCTTTTGTTCAATCTCCTGACGCCTTTTTTCCTGCGGGTACAGGAGGGAAAAAAAAAATTGCATCCCTCCACTTCCATCAGCCTAATTCCTTCCTACCTATAAAGTGCAGTACCATTAACAAAGCACCATTGCCCACAATGCACATAACTGAAAGTGTCATGTTTATGTTGCCATCTGGAAAGTGAACAGGAATGTAAAATGTATTTCTGAATTGTCACTAACAAATACCCTAGTGAATGTGTGGACTGTTTGAAATTGGGTAATGAATACATTTTACAGCTGGTGAGAATAATGTATTGAATCGTAAAGAGACAATCAGGTACTAAATTTAATAAAGTTTCCATTTCAGTTGTCTGCACACCACTTAGAGTGGGAACAAACTGAAATCACATAAATGCCTCAGGTAAGCATCAACAATAAAAAAAATCAAATTTCATCATCATTTCACATAGTTCAGTAAGATGGGTGTGGCCACAGATCTGCCCAGAGCGGTGATCTTCCCCAATGTGGTCTTATCCACAGATGTGATGCCCCTACCCCAATCCGTAGGGACTATAATGTTTATTAAAATAGTCACGGTGCTCCAAGCTGTGTTTCGCACGCATGTCTGGTTTAATCAATTTACTGCCATAAACCATACTAAATAGTTTTAACATTGCGGTCTCTGTGGCATGTCGCCGTGTACAATTCCCTAGACAAGTAAGAGGGATGTCACATCCATAAAAAGATCGCCTGGACAAGGCTGCCTTTTTGGACAGATCTGCCTCTGGCATCTGCAGCCAGAATCTATCAAAATTTGACAGCTGATAACCTCTGTTACCCACTCAGCTGTTTACAATTTTAAATGTTTAAATGTTTTAATCTTTCTGTTAATCAATATAAATGGGCTTGTTAAACATGATACAAAGAGCTACCGAAGGCCAAAACTATTGCAAATCTGGGACAATGACTGTACCTTCTCTGTGGCCACTGTGGACTCCTGTTTGAACTTCTGAAGAGTACCCATCAACAGGCCGAACATGCGTCGATTCCTGCAGTAGCAGAATTCAGACAATCGCGAAAACAAGAGAATTAGAAATAATGCCTGCAGGTCAAACACTGAAAAATTTAGCACATTAGTTATTGAATAAAGTTCTGATCGTCACATCAACCATCACACATAAATTTAAAAATAAAATCACAATTTGAACCAAAATTTAAAAAAAACTGACATCCTTGTGATGACAGGCACATACCTTTGCTTTCCCTTTTCATCCATGGTCTGATCTTGAATCAGGTCTCGACGCGTTCGCTCTTTGGAGGTAGCAACAACGGAGGACTGCAACGCTGGCTGTTTGGAAGGGAAAAAACGTTTTATTCAACTTTTATGGGTTTAAGTCACTGACAACGTATCACTTTTGCACACTGTGGGGTTTCCTTTCATCCAGAGACCAATGCAAGCTGCAAACTCTGCATCACAAATGAATGGAAATGGAATCATTGACCATGGGTACACTCTCCTAAGGTCTCCCATGTAAATGTACCGTCTGCCTTTTATTACGCCATGATCCCTCTCGCAAAGGTGATGTTACCTTTTTGACGTCATCGTCATCGTCCGCGTCGCTGTCATGGCGCGAATCTCTCCGTGCTCGCTGGTCTCCGGCCAACCTGAAAAAAAGTACGAGACTTTGTGAGTTGACTCCCAAACCAAAGCGCTCTCATAACAATTCCCCCCCATCATGAAGGAATCAGCAGCAGAATCAGACCGAGCCGGGCGACATGCTGCAGGGCGGGGTATTGAGAGACACCACTGACTCGAACAGAACATTACCACCCCGCCCCACCCCACCCCCGACTCGGCAAAACCAGTCTGATGAGTGAAACTCACCTGAGGAGCGCTCCTTCAATGTCCCTCTGCTTTGCCGGGGGTCCTCCTCCGCTGTCCGAGAGCCCGCGCCTTGACAGAACCGCAAAAGAAACACATCCGGTAAATGTTTCGCCCTCTCCTCAAATTTTGTTCTGTGTTTTTTTAAATAACAAAAATCATTTGTAACATTTTGTTAAGTCAGTGCAGATTAACTTCAAAATAGCTTACCTCAACAAGTTAATGCCACGCCCCCTACCTCCACCGAGACCTGCAATGGTTAGTCTTCTGGCCTGGCCAGGTCTAGGAGAAAGAGGGGAACCATTACATGCCTGAACATGTAAACACTAAACTATTATCCAGTGATTAGATCAACTTATGCTGGACCAAGATGACTTAATTGTTTTGCACCACACAGCACCTCCGAGAAAAGACGGGGAGTTGTGTTCAGGGAGCTGGCACGGTACAATGTATCAACCATGTATATGATATGTAGCGCTACAGAAAATGCACGGATATGCACAACTTGACCCGAGACGTACACAAGACGGGTCTACACCTAGCGGAGTTCCCTGTAGTTACAACAACCGTATCGAGCTAACTAACCTGCGAACCCTCGCCTAATGGTAAACGATGTTTCTCGTACAAGGGCAAGGTGACTCTTTACAGGTCGGCACTCTGAACAGATTACAACGTGGAGCTCACTATCTGTTGGTTTTCCGATCGCAAATTATGGTTTTTTTTAGTAATCACCGTATTGTTTGATGAATGAAAGTGATCGCTGAAACTGAAACTAGCTACTTTGCCCACCTTTCCTACAACCAGCTAGACCGCGAAAAAGCGGTAAACTTGAATCTCATACAAATACCATTGTCTGGCTAGCAAGCTTGCCATCTGCTCAACCAGCATGCCAAACACATACATACGGAGCCGCAATACCAGATAGCTGTAATTCGCAACCAACCAGCGAGTTACGAATTGGCCAGCTGGGCAATGTCAACAGCAACGATCAGGTAAATAACTTCTGTAGCTTATACTCCCTCTATTTTTATGGCTTGGGAACTTTATAATCAAGCCACTTAACGAGTTGACTATAACTTTAAGGATAATTTCGACATCCACATTTTAACAGCTAAGACGTAATATACACGAACACTTTCGTTACCCATCCATCTGGTGTGGGCAAAGGCCTGATCCAACAAGATAGCCATTACCTAGATGGCTCTTCGAACTACATCTACCTACCTCAGCTCCCTACTGCATGCACGAAAACAGATAACTTGGTTAGCTTACAAGTTTAAACAGTCATTGGTATATAGCAATCCATTCCGTCGCATATGCTTGGGAGGAAGACGCTAGGCCTAACTAGCTAAGATATTAGCTTCATCATTTCGTAATGGATTGAAGGCTTGCTCGTTAGCTAACTAGCTAGATGGAATACCGAAACCCCAAACGTAAAATATTCTTACTTTGCTGGAAAAGTAATGTTAGCTTGCTCACTGTGTATATTTGTTTGCATAGTTAAAACTCCATTTAGCCATAATACTTATCTCAGCCACTTCGGACCAAACAAATGCCATAACCACACCATGCATACCAGCTATCTACCTCTAGTGATAATTTACTAACGCTATCTGATTGTTCGTACGTTTACCTTTTATGTCATACGTACCTGAGTTCGTTAGGATCCCTGCCCGTTAATTTGCGAATGTTTTCATCCACATTTTTAAGGCTTTCTTTTGCCTTTTCGAGCTGATCTTGCAGAGTTCTTACAGCCACCGCCATTTTAGTGCGTTCAGGAGAGCGTTCGCCTTCACCGCCGCAAAGCATCTCTGGGTGAGCACACCAGCGCCTTTCAATGGACGGAATTTCTCTCTTCGAAGACTCATCAAAAGCGACTGTGATTGGCTTAAACTAGCCGGATGCAGCGTCTCAGCCAATCATCCGCAATACGTGGACCAATCAGACATAAATACAATTCATATCCGATTGGAAAACAAATAGCGCCCTTTGCAAAATTGACATAGGCCTACTTTAATTCGCGTCATGAGGACAAACTACAATAGCGGCAGGACCGGCGCTATGGGGGTGCTATTGTACCCCGAGTTGTCTTCTTATATCCAGATGTCTACATAGTATTTATTACGCTTTTTTGTTTTATATATATGACGTTTTGTGTCCGCCCGTGGATTGCAAATGCACTCCTCTGTATTTTTTTTTCCGGGCGCCGAGCTTGGAAAGAGGAACACACCGGTTTCATTTTTGGCGTATCATTAGACCACTTTCATCAGCTAGCCCCTAAACGAAAGTAAAACGAGATAACACAGTAATTTTTATCCCGTGTCCATTTCTTGATCTGTCTTTAATTACTCAATTACCCTAAGTAAAGCCATTTTAAAAGTGAAACAAAAGTTAATGTAGACATTGTGGCGGATATTCCCCAGGTCCGGGCCAGATGAACCAAGGGTTCTCCTCCACACTTTACCGTCTTCTCAAAAACAATGAACTTACAGAGTCTGATGTAATAGCATATATCTGGTTTATTGCATATGGTGATCAGTCACATACAGTAAACCGAGTTGTTTCGCAAATCAACGAGTTGCAAGGCATTCACAAGCATACCCCACCAAGCTCTCTGACACCCCTCAGTCTGCATCCTTCTTTTATGCTGTTTTCCAAACTCCTCCTAGACTGGAGCCTAACATTCAACTCCTCCCAGGCTCCTCCTTCAAGATTACCTCATCTTCGCGTAATACACCTTTTACATCTACATCTTTTACCTGGAAAATCCTAAAACCCCCATGGCCATTGATCGCTTTCGGAAATTCCCATTATCTTCAAACCTGCATCTGGGTGATTTTTAAAATAATTAAATAATACACCAGGCTCGTCCTATCTCTTCCGCTTACTCATGTCTGGAGTTTCCCATTATTTCCAGGCCCTTGCTTGAATATTTTTTTAAAAAGGGCTTAATAACTTCAAGGGCTGGTCTGGCCATATTACACTTCTCCAAGGTCACCCATTCTGATACCAACCATCCTGGAATAGCTCCCAGATGCTTGCGGCCTTGAATCACTCCCAACCCTGCTTAAACTCACAAAATCATATTAAACTCATACACAGGAAATCCCAATGTATTCAGTATATTAATAATAAGGCTTAATATTTTTCAGTAGTTGTGCTTGCATTAGTAGTGCTCAAAAATATACTCCAGCTTGTGTTTCAAATAACTTCAGTAGTGCTCATATTAGTAACAATGCTCAACACCTACATAGTACTCAAACAGTAGTGTGTTTAAAAACATTTCTCCACAACAACATTGTTGAGAATACACTACAGTTTAACACATTACTGTGTTATGTCGTTTTACTTTCGTTTAGGGGCTAGCTGATGAAACGGCAAAAAGAAGAACGGAGAAAAATGTCACTCACTTAGCCGGCATGGGTTCCACATGTTTCACACTGAGCTAAGCAACTGCAAATGAACGTTGTAAAAAGTTAATATTACAAAGCAGATTGAAAAAGAATGGGATTGTACATAGAGATGTATCCAACAGTAACAGATTATTTGATACAAAATTTCACAAGACGATATTATATATATATATATATATATATATATATATATATATATATATATATATACACACACACACACACACACATATATATATATATATATATAGCCTTTCTCCAAGCATAGGGGTTTTCATTTCGCTGCAATAAAAAGATACCAAAAATTGTGAAGGTGGATTCGAAGCTCAGAATTTACATTTAACTGTTGACGCAAGCACTGAAACAAAATGTGAACACACATCTAAGCCACAGTGGGGTGGGGGTTGGGGGCTGCTCCTGGAACTCAGCCCTTTTGATTTTCATATGAGTGTGACTGTGTGCCCATGTTAAATGCACTGCCCAGGACACTATTATTTATATGTGAACTCTGTCACATTGAAATTTTTGTCTATTTGACATGTGTTTGTCTCTTTATGACATCCAATCTTGGTATGCTGTCAACAAAAATGTGCACATTTCTGTGGTAACTACAACTGTACTCTGTAGGCTGCACAATTCCAAATGAGTTCTTGTAAGTAAACAGACCCCAGTGTTTATTAAATTTAGGTCTTTATTAAACATGAATGTTAAAATACATTTTTAGCAACATTACAAAAATACAAAAAGGTATAATTTATTGACAGTCCCTTTGGATGAAGCTTCCAGTGCATTTTCTACCTGTGTGTAAGACCCCAGGAACACCTGACATTAGCTCGTCTAAATCTTAACAACAGCTGGTGAAAAGACAGCATGAAGTCACACAGTTTAAATTATGCATGTTAAAATAACTGTGCTAAAAGTACAGCACAACAAGGCTGATTTTAGCATTTATAGTCAGCATAAAACAGTTTGTTCTTTTCCAGTCAGTGATTCACTATGGAAAAAGTATGAAGCAAGAACAATTAGGTGGAATTAAGGCAGTTTCAGCAATGTGACCATTAACCATCAGACCTTAAGACACTCTTTATCTAAGATGATGGTGATAGGAAAAACAGTTTAAACATAAAGAACTTAATGTGCAATTTAATAAAGGTGTAAAATTTAAGATCAATTACAGACTAAAATCCATTAATAAAAATGAGACAATTTAAATGTGTCCAAAGCTATTCCCTTATCAGACCTCTGCAAATTTGTTGTAACCTTAGAACCTCATTTACATTACTTTCAGCCATGTCTCCTTTAACTTGTGATCTGTACAGGGAATTTGATGCAAAACAAGTCTTTGCCAGAATCGTCCCTCAGCTCCCATTCCACAACCAGTTTGATCTGGAAAAAAAAATCAAAGAGCACATTTAAACAAGGTCTAGTTTCCACTGGAAATTGCATAAGCCTGTAAAAAAAAAGGGCTCACTTTCAACATGAAGACCCTGTGGCCAACATCAGACCAATGGAGACACTACCTTTGCAGTACACTGATAAAGACATATAACACGAAATCAAGTATGAAGGAGCTATAAACGATGGGTAGTGAAACAGGAACCAAAAGACTGTATGTATTTATGGATCCTGTTCTGCCCAGCAAACGGAAAGCATACTCACTGAGGGGTACTGTGTCTTGACAGGCAGCTCATTAACATAGCTGTAGACCTTCTGCTTTTGAATGGGGCAGGCAATCCCAGACTGACAGCCATCGTCATTGGGGATGGGGAAGGGGACAGGCACCTTGAGGATCACCCCATGCACCACCGCTTTACTTGTCTGACTTTCAACAGCTGCAGAGGTTGCACAAAAAAAGTGAGCTCTCTTTGGCAGTTGCAACACCACAGTGATTAATGTAATTCCATTCATCCAAACACAAGTTTGGAGTTATACATCTGCATGTTGTATATTTTGGCACGTTGTGATCTCAGAAACAAACAGCAGAAGAAACAAAGGCCGGTACTTTCTCCTTATCAAGCAAGGAGTTCGGCAACCACTTTTCTCATTTTTTGTTTGCACTTCCTTTACAATCAAGAAAAAAATGTAAATGGTTTACCACTGCTGAAGGTCACATTGACTCCATAGGACTGTCCTTTGTGCAGTTGACAAGGCTGTGTCGGACATGGGTGGATATCAACGGTTAAGACCTTTCCCTCAGCTGATCCTGGAAGTGGGTCACCAAGGCAGTCAGACAATTACTTAAATAAAATCCTTTATTTCCACAGTGGTTTTCATACTGGCCACTCAAGGCACCCTCTAACTAAAATAATAAAAATAGACATTGAAAATACCCATGCCAAATTGAAAATTGGGTAGGAACATCAATAAAAGTAATTGATATAATGACTCAGGTTAAAATACATACAAGTAACAATTACAAATAATTGACAGCAAGTTGAAATAGCTTTTTTTTTTAAAAGGGCTTAAAAATAGCCAGTCCACCTCATGGATCCAATGGTCTCCCAGAAGGCTTTTCATAGTTAAGATGAAAGCACGGGTCAGGCTTAATTGGACCAGCCATGAACATTTCATTTCACATAAAAACTTTAAACTGAATCAAACCACCAACGTGGATGTGTCACAATGAGCAGTGTTTGAGTCACCCCATACATGGTATCATGTGTTGTATGATCGAATGGAAAGCCATTTTAGTTTGTCACAGCTTTTTGTGGGTGACACTTCCTTCTGAAAACTGAAGCCTTCATGTTCTCAATCAGTACACAGAAATAATTTTATTTTCCTCTTTCAATTCTGCAGACAAGAAACTCTATGCAAGGACTTTACGGATGGAAGACTAACGTGTAAGTCAAGATAAATTGCCAGGACAAGACCTGATTACTCTTAATGTGGCCCTGTTGAGTCTTGACCCAAATTTACAGCAGTTGGATTATTGACATGGGATTTGAGGCCATACTTTTTCAATCAAGAGTTGAATACGCACAACCTTGACGACGTGTTGGGCAAAGTAATGGCATTTACTAAAGGCGTACTCATTTAGTGGGGTATACATAACGTTACTTCAGCAAGCAGAACAAACAACCGACCTGAATAAGGCTCTAAAACAAAATACTTGGACGTCGTTCAGGTCCTTCCACAACTGGAAAACCAAAACTGAACAAAAACCTTATTCCATATGCAAGTAAACGGGAATAAAGCGGTGCGCACAAAGTAAGAAAAACACGTAAACAAGCCCACGAGAGCGATTCTCTCACGCTCACTCTCAAAGAACTGTGTGACCCACAATGTGATTTTCTTTCAACTTTTGTTTTATGTAAACCGCTGGGTCCAACGTGTCTTTCCTTTTGTTAAAACAAAAGGTTTTAGCTTGTTAGGAAAACAAACCACGACTGGCGCAGACAACAGTAAGTTGCACAAATCGTTGTTGCACATTTAACAAACTAGCTACAGCACTACTTACCACAGTCAATAAACTTCACGGGTTCAGCACAGGCGACCGAGAAGAGGGCGAGGCAGATGGCAATGAGAAATCGCATCTTCCCAGTTTCGGCTAAAAGGGAGAACACAACGAATTTGATTTTCAAAGCCAGACTGCTGTATTTATCAGGTGAGGTAGGAAGTGCGACTCACTTTCCATGTGACCGATGAGGCAAACTACATCAGCTCTTCACACCCTCTTTTTGCCCCCAGTTCGCTTTGTTCGTTATTGGTTCTTGAAATCACCTAGCCAGTTAATTTTAGATTGTAGACTAACACTTTGAAATGAATCATATTACCACGCTATTCAACTTTCCGAGAACCCATCCTACAGAAAGGAAGTGCTTGCTAGACTAGAAATTATTCGAAACTGGAAAAATTAACCTGTGCTTCAAACTATATCGCAAATAAACAAAATTAGTACAGCTAACCAAATAGATTGTAAAATGTAAGAAAAGCACTTAACCTGTATCGCTCCAATTCAGCGTGCTGACACACCCGTGATGACTCTCAAATGTAGATCTGTTTGCTTAGACTCTCTGGGCGTCGAAAATCACCAATGAATGAAGCGTGTGCCTCTGCAGACGTCAGAGAAAGACAGCCCCTCAAGCCAATCATTCAACGGTGCGTGCTGGAAAACATGGGCTTTTCGGTAGCTAACGCTTGTAGCGGCTCTAGCAACACGGTAGTTAACAGCGTGGAGCTAGTTTTACAAATAGTGGTAGTTTACTAAGTTTCTAGGTTTCCGCAACCTTGGAACAAATTTACGAAGCAAACCAATATGGCTGTAGAACTTCTGGTATTGGTTGCCTGGTAGTATCCATTATGCTATCATACTGTTTGGGAGGGAAGTGAGGGGTAGTGGGTTGGTGATCTGAATTACTTTTGTGACTATCCAGCCAGTTGCATCGATGATAAACAACGCGATTCTTGGTGCCAGCTTAACAAAAATACTATAGATTGCAATTTCAATTTCATTAATAAAGACTGTAAATCACTGAATACCATGAAGGTCGCTAGTGTGTTTACATTAAATACAAGGATAATATTTCTAGTTACAATGATACTGAAGATTTGTCAGTTACTGTTGCTTGTGGACCAAGTACTGGCAAAATATTTTCCCCTGTGAAAGAGTGCTCCCTGAAGTATTGACAAAGCTTTGTCAACTTGTGTTATGTGCAAAATTCAGACTCCCCCTCAACTCTAAGATTGTTACATCCTTGAATACTGAAGAGAGACCAATCAAATCTTCATCCACTGAAAGAAAAGCCAGTCAAATATGGCTCAATTTAAAGAGAAGTCAATAAAGCTTTGATCCACTTGATACAATATCTGAAGCAAATCTTGGGTGAAGGAGAGGACAGTCAGTGCTGCTATTTCCTTCAGTATTGGAAGAATAGTAGATTTAGCCCTTGATTCAAGTTGAGGGTTAAATGAGTAAATATTGATTTCTGGATCATTTTGCAGGATACTGGTCAAAAGGTGGTTTGTGAATTCCCCAATCCACATGTAATTTGCATTTGCACAAACTATCGTTTAACCCCACATCACACTGAAGGATATTCCTCATGCTTTTTCATGGCCTAATTAATTACATTTGGAAGCAGGTTTTGGAAATCCTGGACTTAGAATTTGAAACTGAATGTGAGTTTTGGAGTTGTCAGGTTGTTCAGTGACAGGACTCCCAAATTCACCTATAATGATGTGTTTGTGATAAAATTGACTTTGTGGACTGTGTGTCCACACCATAATCACCACAGGAAAAAAGCATGTGATTTTGGGAGCCATGTTTGTGGGTTTATCCTTGAGTCCTGGTGTATGTCTACATGACTAGGGAAGAACAAGCCAAGCACCAATATTTAATTATGGTAGACAATCAGGTAGCAGACATGCTGTATGGCTGAAAGCTGGAGAAATACTAGAGTAATCCAGAAAAGAATGCTCATTGGTGCTGTAATACCTATATCTTTACTCACTTTAGACTGTGATTGGTTTCCATTGTTTGCTTTTGAGTCTGAGCCATAGCAAATAGTGGACAGTCACTCCATGGGATGGTTTCTTCTGAAAACCCTCAGGGCTGGCTCCATGTGAATCACCCAACAGTTTTTTTTGTGTACTAGCTGTTGCTGGAGCTGCTGGGTGGGGCCATTACATTTTAAAACTGGTCTCATCAGAAGATTGACTGCTTGAGGTTTACATTCACAGTCTCACAGTATCTTCTATCTATCCTTGCTCTACCTACCTGACTGAACTCATCAGAGGCACATTTTATTAGCTGAGCACACCTGATTTAATCAAGCAGCTTTCAGCTTTACTGTATTGCCCTGTTGGCAGAACAAACTGTGTCTACAGCAATGCAGTTGTTTCATCAATCCCATTTATGTGACTGTCATAATGTCAATTTTGACATGCTTTTTGCATTTACTTTATAGAATCCACAGACTACCACACACTGGTGGCAGAGGGAAGACCTTTAGTGCTGAACAGGAGGCTGCCATTGTAGATATGGTCGTGGCAAACAATGCGATCAGACTGTGTGAAATCCAGGCAGCAGTAATTGCAGATCAGGGAGCATTTAGAAATATCAGCACTGTGAGTTTGGCTACTATTGATCGAGTCCTTACACAAAACCATGTTGGAATGAAGCAGCTGTACAGAGTTCCATTCCAAAGAAAGTCTGACATCGTGAAGGAGGCAAGACTCCAGTATGTGCAGGTAAGGATTTGTTATTGTAATGCCTTGTCATACCATACAGTTACATGCAACTGGAATAATTTGCTTTAAGAATTTGCTTTTTTCTTAGAGAATAATGGAGCTTGAAGCTGAAGGGGCAGATCACATATTCATTTATGTGGATGAAGCCGGCTTCAACCTCTCTAAAGTGAGGAGACGCGGAAGGAACATCATTGGGCAGAGGGCCACTGTTACAGTGCCAGGTCAGGGGGGCGCCAATATCACCATGTGTGCTGCCATCTCCAATGATGGTGTCCTTTTCCACATACCAACTATCGGCCCATACAATACAGACCGCCTCATTATATTTCTTGATGCACTGAATGAAAGACTGGTTCCACCTGAAGAGAGAGGGCTGTTGATGCCTGGCATGACTCTGTATGTCATCATTTAGGACAATGTTGCCTTCCACCGCTCTCGCCTTGTGAATGAATGGTTTGCGGCACAGCCCCGTATGATGATGCAATTCCTCCCTGCATACTTTCCTTTTCTGAAGCCAGTTGAGGAATTCTCTGCTTGGAGATGGAAGGTACTGTATATGATCACTGGCCATATGACCAGATGTCCCTCCTGGAGGCAATGAATGCTGGCTGCCTGGCAATAGGTGCAGAGGACTGCTAGGGATGGATACGCCATGCAAGGAGGTTTTTCCCTCAATGCATTGCAAGGGAAAACATCCAATGCAATGTTGATGAGAACCTGTGGCCTAATCATCAGGAACGAATGGACTAAATAAGACTAAAGGACTAAAGTTCTGAGTATTTCAACTCTTCATTTTGTTTTTTGGATATTTCCACCCATAAGTTTCCTTTGGCTTCTTTTATGTTTATTTTATTCTTATTCACAGTATTTAGCATTTCTGAGTTTGAAAAGTATGGAAAAAAGAATGACATGGAAAAATCTGATGCAGTACAATAAAATTTTTGTGTCTGAGTATTTCTGATTTTGGGTGAAATTCTTTATTGGTTCTTTTGTGGAGAAAGAATGCAGTACAAAGCTGTGCCATATTGAATGTCCGAATTTGTCTAGTCTAGGTGCTTTCTGTAGGTCTTACATGTCAACGACAGTTCATGGGCATGGAAAGACTTGCACACAAGAATAAAATGAATGAAGAAAACTTTCTTGGAAAATTTCTCTCTTTTTTACAGTATTTCAACAGGGCATCTCAAAAAAGTGTAAAAAGTGCAGGTGCAGAGTGCAGCAGGGTTTTTGTTATCTCTAGTAAAATCATCTTGGGAGAAAAGAATACAATTCATGCTGCGATATGCTTGCTTGCCTTTTTGGCACATACTATAACTATGTAAAGTATCAACAAATGGCACAGGCATATAGCACAAATTAAGGTTGAACCGGTTCATATTGATAGCTGTATTTTGTTGTCCATTGTGTAATGATTGATTGAAAGAATATATTTGACCACAAGTTGTGTGTTTGAGGGAAATATTTGCTTTTGTTGCATGTTTTTAATGTTTTGTGAGTGTTAGAGCATTTTGCAAACAAAATTAGTCATTTCGGCCAGTCAGCTTCTGTTTCAGCCTGTGTGTTAATTGTTTTGAAAATGTGACGTCCGAGTGGACAAATGTGTTTAAGCAAACGAGAAAAATTGTAATACCATACTACCATCGCTCCTTATTATTTTCTATTTATCTAACGATCAGCTGGTGTTCGTTGGATGCTGATCCTTTGTGTAGCCTTTAGCAAAAGTCTTGAGCGAAAAACTGATAATATTTTAGCTACTCAGAAGAGTTGAAAGGAGCACAATGCCGTGGATATTGCTTTGATCAATGGACCGAAGATAATCTACGTTTTCACCAAGATACTTTATTTTAGTTTCCGACTGAATTGCCGAATACAACCGGAAGCTTCGTTTCGAGAGTCGAAAGAGTAAAAACCGGAACTCTTTATTCAGCCTAGGGAAGAATGCAACGCCGCTAATCTTCGAAACGATGAAAGGTTGAAAACGTCTCTTTGCTTCTGCATTCCCAGAATGCAATTTTGATGGCTAGGGAGTTTAGCTAGCGATACCTACGTAGCCTCTACAATTCGTAACGCCAGGTAGGGAACTGGCGGGGTCTACAAAACGTAGCAGTGTTTGCTCTAATTTGAAACATTATCTAACTTAAAATAAGAGGACCACTATGGAGATTGGAACGGAGATAAGCAAGAAAATACGGGTAAGATCATTCGGTTATTCATATCAGTTTTGGAAGCTACAAACTAGTGTAGGGAAACCAAGGCCTAAGAACGCTGTGTTTGTGCCGTTGAAGGACTACAACCAACTATCTGTCTATCTAGCCATCTAGGTAGCTGTAGCCAGAAGTAATCGTTAGCAGTTTTGGCTATATGGTTCTTGAAATCTAGACTAGCTAATTAGATAACCTATAGTTAGTTACGTATTGGAATGAACTAACTAGCTAGCTACGTGTTTGTCGTCCAAGTCTGGTATCAAGACCGGTAGCTAGCCAGCTGTTAGCTGGAAACAGACCGGCATGAGCGGTTTGATTGCCCTTGTTGCTAAGCTGGCAAGATAACAGTTGATAGTTAGCTGCCGTGCAGAAATGTTTATGTTTGTATATTTTCATATTTCAGGCTGCTATTAAGGGAAAACTACAGGAGCTTGGTGCTTATGTGGGTGAGTTGGACACGAGTTAATAGGTTCGGCGCTGAACCCACAATTTACCAGTTGTGCACTCTGAGTACGGCACCTAGGTAGCTATATCATATTGTATCTCTTTTCCTGTTCTTCAGACGAAGAGTTGCCTGATTATATCATGGTGATGGTGGCAAATAAGAAAAATGCACAGCAGATGGCAGACGATCTTTCACTCTTCCTTGGCAACAACACTATCAAGTTCACAGTGTGGTATGTATGTGCAGGAGTCAGCGTGAGAGCAGTTTAAAATTAACCTCACGTCCCGTTGTTCTATATGTATGGTGGATGAAAAATATGCAATTGTCTTTGCAGGCTACATGGAGTCTTAGAGAAACTGAGATCGGTGGCTGTTGGTAAGTTTCATCCTAAAGTCTGCATAGTGGAAGAATACAAGTGCAACTGTTATTAACATAGAAAAGATAATGCATTTGGTTAAATTTTACATTTTGTACATGGTCAGATTCATAGCTTTTACTTTGATTTCGAGAGGGGAAGATAGACTTAGGTGGTGGAGCTCACCTTTAAAAAGTAGATGCCCACCATAGTTGGGGTGGTAGTGTAGCATCGTGATAAAGAGCAGGGCTCGTAACCGAAAGGTTGCTGGTTAAGTTGGGGCACTGGTGCTATAGCCTTGGGCAAGGTACTTAACCCACAGTTGCCCCAGTAAATATCCAGCTGTATCAGTGGATGAAATTATAACTTCTGTATTTCACTCTGGTTAAGAGCATCTGCTCAATTACAATAACGCAATGTAATGGCTGTACACGGTTGTAATCTGCGTTTTCAGAGCCGGCCTCGCTGCGACCGCAGCACCTGTATACACATCCCGGTGCCACAGCGGGGAAGGGCCGGGCAATCAGCAGCGAGGAGAGGAGGGGGGAGGAGCTGCGCGGTCTGACCGTCTCCAGCTCGCGCTCTGATAGGACGGAAGCCCGGGTCTCCACCAGTTCCGCCCACGAGCATCACGGTTCCTCTGGCAGGTGAGTTCTTTTTCCTTTTCTTTTTTTTTTTTTTTTTTTTTTTGGAATAGTGAATAGCTATTTCGTGGTGCAGCTACAGCAGAGCAAAGCATTGAAAAGGCTGAGAGCAAGTAGCAACCAGGGCAAGCCTGTATGTGCCCAGCCTTCTGTCCCCCCCCCCTCCACCTGAGGGCCTCCTGCCGCAGCACCTGACTGGCCTTGTCTGCTTTCAGGAGGGGCTCTAGAGAGAGGGCTGTGCCGAGGCTCACGTCAGCGGTGAGGCCCCTGATGGAGCCTGCAGAGGCCGTCATCGACATCAAGCCAGAGCCGGACGATGACCTCATCGCCGAGGACCTGGCAGAGGCAGGCAGCTCCTCGCGCAGGAAGGCGGGGGTCACTGTCACCTATGGCTCCGGCCGGCCCTCGGCTGAGCTCTACAAGCCCCCGCAGGGCGGGCGGCAGTCTACAGGGACCTCTCGTGCCCCTGGGCGGGCCCCTGAGGGCCTCTACAACTACAAGCCCACAGAGATCGCCCAGGGGCCGGACCGGTCTTCGTCGGCCTACAGCAGGGGCCAGCACAGCTATGCTTCGGACAGGCGGGGGTCCAGGAGCAGCACGGACCGAGCTGCCAGAGAGGTGAGCGGCTCATGCACCAGTCTCATCGGTCAGGCAATCTGTACTTGGCTTTATATTCTTATCAAAGGAACTAATACATCAAGCTAACACAGCTGTAATCTCATTAGCGTGACCAGTCTTCCAAATTATGGCCTGTTGACTTTGTGTGAAGCTCCACGTTTTCAATGTTCAATAGACTCTAGTTGCCTGACGCACTAACCTGTGTGTCCCTGTTTTTTTGGCTTGCAGGAGGAGGGGTCCCGCAAGCGCAAAGCCCCAGTGGCAAGCTCCATTGTTCGAGTGAACAGGACTGGGGATGAGGGGCAGGAGAGTGACGAGCTCGAGGAGGAGGAAGAGGAGGACGAGGATGATGAAGGCTACTCGGCAAGGAGTGGTGGCCTGTCCAGCCGAGTCTCCTTGCCGTCCAAACCGGAGCGCAGGTGCGAGGATATTCCGCGTGACACGCCCTGTCTTCTTTCCCATCCATCGTCTGCACCCCTGCAATGTGAATCCGTGTATTCAGCTGTAACACCGGCCTTCCTCTCTTTTTCAGGCCATCCCTGCCCCCAGCAAAGCAGGCCAACAAGAACCTCATACTAAAGGCCATCTCTGAAGCTCAGGAATCCATCTCAAAGACAACAAGCTACACAACAGGTAATAACATACGCATTGCTGTCCTGTTGTGTGTTACAGCCAAACGTACAAAGCACCTTTCCTGAGGAGACATCGTTTCTTCTTTACAAAGCCGTGTTTGTTTGAGGCTTGCTGTCAGCAGCACTGTTTCTCTTGCTGAAGTATTTTGTAGATGTATTTGGTGAAAAACAAAGGTTTGCAAAAGGTTCTCGCTGAAGAGGCAAACATTTCTGGCTCCTTTCTTCAGCATTGGTTGGTCACACAGCATTACCTTGCTTTTACAAAGGCTCCTTCTGTGGCCTTAATTGAAGCCAGTGGACTGCTGTCTGTTTGGCACGGGGCGGAAAACTGTTGTCATGACAATATGCACTGGCTCCCTGCATGTTAGCTTTGTGTGGGTCCCTTTCTGCCGGTTGTCATGACGCCCTGCCATTTGTGCCAGTGCCGCAGAGGCAGACGGTTCCCGTAGCGCCGCGAACGCGCGCGGCCGGCGAGGAGGTGGGCGCGGCCGTCCAGCTGGTTCAGGAGCACCTCCACGCCCTGGCGCCCGGCGGGCAAGCCCACGCACCTGCCGAGCCGCAGCCAATCAGGCAGGCAGGTCAGAGCTCCGCCCATCCAGTCACCAGGCCAGTTAATTCTCACTGGCTGCGGATCCATTATTTGACGCTCCCTCATTCACTTTGGAGTTTTATAGACTTCCAAAAATTCCAAAACGGTAACCTGCAAGCCACTGTAACATCAGTCTCTGGTTTCACAAAACCACTTTAAGTGTTTCTTGATAATGAATATCCAGGGAAACGTGCCGGTGAGCACCTTGAACGGAAATCCACTCTTTATTACAGATTACATGCCATTAGATAATGGCAGAAGTATATCTGCATACAGTCAATTCAAAATGTACAGTTAACATTCATATAAATGCACTGGCCCTACATTTCCATGCTGTTCCCTTGAGTTGTGTTGTTTTCATCACAACTACTTAATGTTTTTCCCAGCTTGCTTTCAGTGCTGAAGGTGGATAGAAAGCAAGTTCCTACTGTACGTCAGTGTTCCTGTCTGTGGTCGGCTCCTGTGCTTCCCTTCAGGTCAGAGTTCCTTGTGTTGATTGGTTTTTGTGCTTCTCCTCAGTTCAGAGCAGATGCCTGGCTTCCCGCCTGCAGTTGGAGCTACCGGAGGATGGAGTGAGAAGCCAGCAAGGTAAGGGTGAGAAATAAGAAAGCTTTGATAGCCTGGAAGCTCCAGAAAATTCAGTACCTCAAAATAACAATGGTTCTTGGCCTGTTTTCGTGATTACCAATCCTACAGGAGCTCATTCCTTTAGACCTTATTCTGTGAAATGTTTGCCCATGAATTCACATGAAATCAGTTTAATAATAACTACAGTTGCCCTCCATTAAATAATTTTCATTGTAACAAAGAGTCCAGAGATGGGTTTTTAACTAGGGTCACTACAGACAGGCACAACTGCCACATTGGATACTGTCAGATGGAAATTCATCAGCTCACCGTGGGTAGGGTGACCAGGTGTCCCGCTTTGCGTTGTACTGCACAGCATTTTGACCCTTTGTCCCGCATCCCGCATATTGAGATAATGTCCCGCATTTTCATTGGTCATTTGGTTTTTAATTGTCAGAAATAAGAACACATGGATGCGTTCTTTTACCCGCCCGGCACATGAGCCGCTTATGCCGTTGCGGCATAGTTTTTACTCTATTTCAGTGTTTCTCAATCCTGCTCCTGGAGGCCCACTGTCCTGCACATTTTCCATCTTTCCATGCTCTACCTACCTGACTGAACTCATCAGTGGCACTTTTGATTTTCACACCTGATTTAATCAAGAGCATGTTAATCACACTAATCAGATGTGTTTGGAGCAAGGATAGATAGAAGATATGCAGGTAAATGGGCCTCTAGGAGTAGGATTGAGAAACACTGCTCTATTTAACCCCTAGCTGCATTAACAGATTTTTTCCCCCAGTTTCATCTTGAACATAGATTAAATGCTTCATACCTCGTTGGTGTATAAACATATTATTAGCTTTGACAGAAACCTCAAAATGTTTTGTTTTAAATAAATCTAATGAAAAAAACAAATTATCGTTTGAAAAGTATCTAAAATAAGTGAAATATACAGCTATGCACATTCCACAGACAAAGTTCCGTCAGGACAGCGCAAACCCAACCCCCTATTTGCAACTCTATTCACATGATAACGACTTGCCGATTAGTTTTGGTAATGCGGGAGGAGCTAAGTCACGCTGGAGAATGCCCATGGTGAACAAGATAAAATGCCATGCAGGTTCAAGCATAAATAATGAGTAAGTGTAAACATTTCTCACTATCACACTCGGAGATTTGCGTGTTGTGTAGGCAAACGTTAGTTGAAATTAGCTAAGTTAGCTGTGTCTTGTGTGGGCTAACGTTTTGAAATTGAAAGCTGCTGTGTAGTTCTCTTGGACTTTCTGAGTGAGAATTTGACATATAAACACTGTCATTTGAATAGTGAAGATACTGTAAGCTTTGTGCAGTCCTATTTTTTTCACAGCCCATCATAAGTTGCCTATTTTTATGTGCATTCTTTGCCCCAATGCTAGGTCTTATTTAGTTTTATTTCATATGATATTTTATTTTGTGCCTTATTTATGTTGTAGTTGGATTTGGTCAGGAGTATAACTTGAAACACTTGAGTTGCATGATGTCTGCTGCTTTGCTTAAGGACAGTTTCCTTTGATGGGCCTGTAATGGCCAATGCATGTTGGATGTCTATCAATGAAGACATGTTGCAAAATTAGTGTGCCTTTAGGATGACAAACAGCACTGTGCTCATCATATCTTTCATATAGCAAAAGCTGTAGCCTGTATCTTTTATGGCCTAACTGGTGTGCTGTGGAATCGACTAGAGGACAAAGTACAGGTGTTTACAAGCCAAAGGCAGAATACAAATGTTTCTTATCAGTTAGATAGACATTATATCAAAGTTTTAGGTTACCCCTCAGCGTTGGTAACATGTCCCACATTGTCCCACACAAACTTACTACTCGCCCCGCATTTGGTCTGTTTGCATCTGGTCACCCTAACTGTGGGCAATCCTTAAATTGGAGTGTTTCTTAATCACACAGAACAATGGAAAATGGCCTCAGGATGCTAGCCCAAAAGTTCAGTAATGAGGCTTCCATATCTGTAGCTCGTTAGCAGCCAGTGCCAATCCACGGTATTGTACCATTGCGGGACATCAGGGAGAAATTCTCTGCAGCTGGTTACATTAACTGTTGTTAGAATGTTGGGTGAACGTTATCCGAGGCCTGTTGTGGAGTGTAGTCGGCTAACGGTCGGCTGTCCGCAGCACTGCTGTTGGCGGAGATGGGCGGGCTGAACCCGAGCGACACCCGATCCTTCATTGTGAGGAGGCCGGAGGCGGAGGAAGCGGCCGTGTCCCTCCGCGGCCGGCTGGGCGCCCTGATGCGGGACGAAGCCCCATCCACTGTCACGCCCGCCACGCCCCGCACAGTGCAGGCCAGGTGAGCACGCCTCCTGCAGCTCACAGCATTGTCTCAGCCTATCGGAGGTGCGACAGCCGAGCGATTGACAGTCGGCATTTGTGTGACCGGCATGTCTCTCTCTCTTCAGTCGGGACGGGGCGGAGGCTGTGGGCAGCGCCAGCCCCAAATTCATTGTCACCCTGGACGGGGTGCCCAGCCCCATGGGACACCTTGGGGAGAGTGATCTGGATGTGGATGACGGTGCCAAAGTGGTCAAGTGCGCCGTCCCGGCCAGTTACCTGGAGAGAAAGCCCAGCATACACCAGAGGCTACAAAGTGAACTCCGCTACTCGGACGGTAAATCCTACAGAGTTGCTTTTAGCTGTATGTTTACTTTGCCCCAGGTGGTGGTGATCCAGTAAAAGTTCTTCCAGCAATTTCGTTTTTCAGACCCATGTGGGACCAAGACAAATGTACCACTATCCCTAGAATCACAAGAAACTTTAGGTCTGCAACGCGCAATAGACTACAGACCTCTAAACAGGATCCTTTTACTGCATCTTTAGGTTTTTGCACTTTGGGTCTTTATTTGAGGGATGTCTGAGAGTGATGTTTTGCTGTGAAGCTTTCTTGTCAATTTATGGTGGGGAAAAAAAGCCTAGGAAAAATGTCCTTATTTTGAGGCAGTCTCTAGTGGCTGCTAAAAATATGGGAATGAACTGAGCCTCAGTGTGTGAAGTGAAGTAGTGCACCGCTCTTACTGGGCTGTTTCCTCCCTCTCCTGTAGAGGAGGAGGACTACGGTGGCGAGGACGATGGGCCGGTCCCGGTGAAGAAGCAGAAGGTTCTGGAGCGCTGCAGGTTCTGGCCTGTGTGCAAGAGTGGGGACGAGTGCCCATACCACCACCCCACTGCTCAGTGCAAGTAGGTTCCCCCTGAAATTGCGAGGGACCCCAACGCACCTGCGTGTCTCCAGACCCACACCCAGTGATTCATTTATTTGATCTAGGCCCCCATACAGCAGCAGATTTCTAAATCAATGAAGTCAATGTATATCTGTCTACATTACTAATGTAAGGGGCTCAGGTAATTCAGATTGACCTCAAGAAACACCTTTACTTCTATCGTTCTGTTACAAATGCATTCCCTTATTCAGTAACAGTGTTTAGAAAGACTGCCACAGACAAACCTCTTTCTGCCTTCCATTGTAGGACCTTCCCTAATTGCAAGTTTGGAGACAAGTGCTTGTTTGTCCACCCGAACTGCAAGTACGACGCCAAGTGCACAAAAGCGGACTGCCCCTACACCCACGTCAGTAGGAGAGGCCTCGCCCCTCCTCCCAGGCCAGGTAACTCCTGTTTATTGGGTCCTCCTTCCCTGCGTGGGATTTGGAGTCGGTGTTTTACGCCAGAGACAGAAGTTGTCTGCAAGTGCTAATCAAGGACCATATTTCCCAACCACAGTTCTGATCTTGACCATTGTAGGGTAAACGGCAAAACTGATCAACACTTGCAGGCAGCTTCTGTCTGGCGTGGGTATTATAGCCAGATATCCATATGTGTTGCTGAAGGGCCCCCTTTTCTGTCTTTGTGTTTCCTGCAGCGCCAACATCGTCCAGCAGCGTCTGTCGCTTCTTTCCAGATTGTAAGAAGGTGGACTGCCCGTTCTACCACCCCAAAGTGAGCCACTTTTCATTCACAGAAACTTGGAGAGTAATCCACTGTACACTTCATAGACCAGAGTAGAGACATGCTAACAACAGGAGAGTCGACTTCATAAACTCCACAATGGGCAGAGTTACAGTGAGCTAAATGGCATATACAATTCAACAGTTAATCCCCAGCTTTTATGCATTTGATCCAAGTACTCCTGGAGGTTTAGACCTGGTTTCTTTCACACAGATAGACATTTCTACATTGTTTTTTAGGTTATTGGGTTGCATGCATGTACATGGATTCAGGTTCCACCAAAGTTTAAAGAATTTTGTGGCCTTCCCCTTGCTGCTGCATTTCAGTCATTAATGCAGTGTTGTGACTGGTCTGTTTTACAGCCCTGCAGGTTTGCAGCCCAGTGCAAGAGGGCTGGCTGTCCATTCTTCCACCCTGCCCACTCCGTGCCTCCCAGACACGCCCTCAAGTGGACAAAGACCCAAAGCAGGTGCCCACCGTCTCCCACCAAAACAGAGCAAGCATAGAATGCCTCCTCTTGGATTTCATGCAGCACATTTGGGACATCACCGTGGAACACATACAGACTACATTAGTGCCCTTTCTTGATTTTTTTTTCCTGTGCTGTAAAAATACCAAGAAGGAGCGTTGCATACTTTGTTACTACTGATTTGACATGTGCATATACACGTTGTCAAATCACAAAACATTGGGGTAATTTCCAATTTATTGGTTTCTGTGTTAGAAGATGTCACCAGTCTTATGTTAAATGGGTGATGTGCTCACCTCCATTGAGAAAAATGCATGTTATTATAGGCTTCTGTTTTTATTTTAAAATTAAATAGCAAATGTTTAAGTAATTGGCATACACATAGAGCTGATAGTGAATACAGAGGTAGTAAACTACCAGTTTTAGTGTGTGGAGTAATTTGGAAGTAATTATATCAAAAAGTGTTCCTTGGAGATAATGAGATTTGTTTTGAATTAAATTCAGGCCTCAACATTGACACTCACAGCTAAGTAAAGTGTCGGCACTTGACAAATTGGTGCACCTAACCAAAGTGGTCTTTCAGAAGCCAAAATAATGGAAATCGTACAACTCATTTGCTTTACACTTAACTGTTTATTAACCTTTAAAGATGCCACACTTTCATCACACTGTTTTGTTAAATTTGTTCCAGTAGCATAAATTGACTTAAAGAAAGTGTAACCATGATTTCTAACTAGCTTTTCTTTTTTCCCCACAGTTAAAACACTGGCACTGCAGACAGCCTTGGAGGAGCTGGGCAGAAAATGTGAATGTGGTTAACATGGGTGTTATGTTCTTAAATATAGTTTGTTGATTGTCTACTTGGTCAGTTTTTTCCATTTTATGGATTTTTAAGTTGTGAACTGTTATTTTTTAAACAATAGAAGAAAAGGGTATTTCTTTTGTAAACTGTACATTCATGAAAATGGCACGTGTGTTATAAAATGTGCTTCTGACCAAGTTGTGCCCGACTGGTGTTTTTGTATTGCATGACTTTGCTTGGGTTGCTCAGCAAGTGATTTCTTTTCCCTTCTTGGATTTTCACCAAAAAGGGTGATGTGCATCTGTGTTAAAACTATACAAAACATTTCTCATGCATTCAGAGTAACTAGGATAAATTTCATTGTTAAAACTGTTATCTCTATAACAAAAAAAAAACAAAAACTTTTTTTTTTTCTTTATAAAAATCTTGCGCACAACACATGCACAGGACAATAATATTGGACAACAATGAACACTGTGACGTGGGAATGAAGTTAACTGAACATAGCGTTTCCTCCTCTTGAATATTAATTATTTTAATAGTCCTAATTACTGTAGAGTCATTATTACAAAGAAGTGTTCTCCTCAGCAGAACGGTGAGGGAACAGTTGTTTTTGAACCGAAGTACTTCAACGACATAATGTTCTGACGCTCTGGAGCTGTTAGGCGGCATATTCTTAGACTGCTGGTCCCTGGTTACCAAGGTAAATCATCGTCATCCTAGCTGTCAGGAATTACGTTGCCTTTCTGTTAGACAAGTGGTTATAATGGAAAGGAATTGATGCTTCAGTCAATAAGAAGCTTTATACGAGAAGTACTTTGCGAAGCCCTCCGGACAAACAGACCACAAGAAACGATTCACAAATTACGTTATGTCACCATTAACGTAATTTAAATAAATTAAATAAGCCATTCGCAGACTACAGGTAAACATTTCATTAGGTTATTTCAAAACGCGTCGTTATAGTACGTCTGAACAAAGTTGGTATAATGAGGTTGTTTATTTGGTAATAGTTCTAATCTAATCGATAGTTCTAATCAATCCCCCAATTTATTCATCTACCGTGATTTCTACATCATTAAAAGAACTGGTTACGTCCAATTGAATAAAGATGCGGAAATACTCAGAATCTAGTTATCCGTCCATCTCTCAATGTTCCGCTTTGGATTCTGATGTACCACCATGCGATTAAAACGGTTGTTTCATATAAGGACACCACTGGACCAGTTACCGCGCCTCGACGAGAATATTATATCGTTTGCATTTGTTTCACGTTCTACTTTTGTGGTTTGACCCTTTTTTTCATTTTCAAGCATCTACATGACCGAATCGAAACTCGAATCATCTGTCGAATACAAATAATCAAACGGTACGTCTTGTTAGTGCTCTAAACTTAGATGTGTCCTGCCGCGGCGATTGCATGCATGATTGTACTCCATGCTCTTGGTCCCTTTCCACATGTTGGTTTGCAACTTTACCGCAAGAGGGAGCTATATACCTAGACTCGCATGCGGCGCCGGCCTGACGTCACACCACACTCCACTTGAAATGTTTAAAGAGTACCTTCAGCTCTCGCCGGGCGCGGTGGCGTGCGCCTGTAATCCAAGCTACTGGGAGGCTGAGGCTGGCGGATCGCTTGAGCTCAGGGGTTCTGGGCTGCAGTGGACTATGCCGATCGGGTGTCCGCACTAAGTTCGGTATCGATATGGTGCTCCTGGGGGAGCCCGGGACTACCAGGTCGCCTAAGGAGGGGTGAACCGGCCCAGGTCGGAAACGGAGCAGGTCAAAGCCCCCGTGCCGCTCAGTAGTGGGATCGCGCCCGTGAATAGACGCTGCAGTTCAGCCTGAGCAATACAGCGGGACTCAGTCTTTTCATGTTTTTTCCCACTCAAGATGTGTTTTATTTTATTTTATCAACTACGTTCAGATAAGATGAAAATGTTTGTTATGTTTTGAAACCTCGCACACAAAAATCTATGGCCGCCTGAATGTTTATCGTGACATACAACCTTGAGGAACCTAACTATATTGAACCAACTGCTTTCCTTCACTGCAATGTTTTAAATGGTAAGTGTTCAGATAACACTTTCCTTAGCTAAGGTTATTGCAGATATCATTAAAGTAGTGCATCTTTGTTTTCCGTTTGTACAAGGTGTAGTTCACAAACGCTAGAATTCGTGAGTTTCCGTTCTCAGTATCGCCTCCTCCTGGAAGGTTTAAGCAAAATATATATCGTGGAATGCATTGACAAAACAATCCAGTAACCGTCGCTGTGACTGCAGTGAAACGAAGTTAAAAATGCTACTAACATGAAGATTAATCTCACGAAAGAGGATAAAATTCCCGGCCAACTGCCATACCTGTTTTACATGCCATATGGCACATTTAGGTGTGCAATATGTGTCAAATAACTTTACAATTATCTGGATTAATCTTGAAAAATTATAGCAACGGATATCACATTTGAACCGGGAGAGGTAAAGCTCAAGAATTCACTGTATGGTTCAGATTCAGATACACCAATGTTTCTCATACCCTGTCAATATACATCACTCTAAAATTTATACAGATCCTTAATTCACTCAAACAAGAACAATCTGAAGTTACAATGTATGCTGATTACATGCAAAGGGTTACATTATTGCACACATACATACGTTCTCATAGATAAATGTCACATACGCCAGCTGCTGCTTATTTTTTCATTCACATTCACTAGGCTGAAATAGTTCAGTTTCCACACACTCTAAGTTCCAGGATAGTATGCAAGTATCTCCAGTAATAGATATAATCCTGTAGGTGTCAAGTATCTCCACAGTGTCACTATGAGGCTAAAACATTGCGTTGATGTCTGCATTTCATTCGCGATTTTGGATACAGGAATGTGGGGAAACCCGTTTTACTGATGTTTAAAGTAAAAATTTGGAATAAAAAAACCACTCTCCTTAGTGTTAACATTCATTTTACCTCTTAATACGTGGGTGAATCTTCACACTGCAGTCCAAATACCTGCAGGTGCAAGAGTGAAGGCAGGACTTAATGAAGAGGAAACAGGCTTGGTTTATGTATTTATACATCTCCACATCTGCACATATATCATTTTTTAACTTTTAAACTCAAAGTAAAGAACCATAGTGTGGTGACCATGGCGACCGCATATATTTCTGGAGCAGGGGATGTTTACCTCTGTGCCACCACAAGGGTCATGGGTTTGATCATCTTGAGTCTAAGATGGGAGACCCAGGTCTTGCTGTACATCACCAGTGAATGGGGGTGCCAGACACATGAGCTTGGGATAATTCTCAGCTTGCTTAGATAAGACGTCTTCCTTTTCAGGCCCCATCATGTTTCCACCTCATGCTAATGCAGGCCCTGGTTTACAGCAGTGTACCCATTCTCAAAATGCAAATATGCTAACTGCAAATCTTCAGCAGCTTGTTGGCAGAGTTCCTGTTTGCTGTTCTTGTGAGTTTTGTCAATTGTTAGCTTACTGCACACACACACACACACACACACAACACAAAACATGTGCATTACTGCAGTAATGAAGAGTGAATGTGATTTCCTTTATGATGGCACAGCTGACAGCGGGCAATCTAGTGACTGAGCTTATTAGCATCTACTGCTATGTCTATTTAGCGGAAGCCTCACATTTAGAGCAAATGTCAAGCACTGACAGCTGACTGTCACATAGACTTTTTCCCCTTTTTATTGAAATATCAGATAAAAGCTGCTTTTATTGAATAACAAAGGTGAGCATCCCATTAAAAAACACAAACTGTATGGCATTTATAAATCTGTATTAGTTAAAATTGCCAAAAAAAATCAAAAGCAACCATTCACCACAGCATTCTGTTTGAAAGGAACAGGTTTACAGAACGCACACTGATTTTGCTGTAAAGGGAAAGAGTCGACCGAAAAGCAAGAAAACAAAAAATACCCTTATAAACATGAACACCTCAAGCCTACCATACATTTACATTACCATCACTGTTAAATATATTAACAAGAAACTGGAACAGATCTTAAATCAAGCAATAGCTGACTACAATTCCTCTTGATCAGAATGTTCCAGCTCATTTTTTGTAATTGCAACTATGATTACAAGCTAAAAACTACCAGGAGGAACAGGTCAGAAGAAGGGTGAACACTGCCTTTTGGAAGCTGCCATGTACAACTGCAGTGTTCTGGGTTTAATCCAGGCTTGGATCCCAATACAACATGACCACACGCCTACATGTACAAATACTGCTGGGCACAGAGTATGTGTATAGTACATTTTTTTCAGCCAACATATTCAAGGTCTTATATTAACACAGCAAGCAGGACAAAAAGCAGAGGAATTAATATAGGGGACTTTGGTAGCTTTAGACAGATCTATATGTGCTACAGCATTTTCTGATTCCACAACATTCTTAGTTTTATAACAAATGTTTTTTTAAATCTTTTTTTCCTTAAAAACAAAACAAATGAACAAGGGATGGAGTAGGAAATGCAGAAGAATGTGCAAGCTTAAAAGCTTTCCTCTGCAGTTTGTGAGACTGTTCCCCTGCCCCAAATTTTAATCTTCCCCGTAGAAAGTCCAAAAACAGTATTTACAAAAACCAAACACCATGTAGCAACACAGAAAACCAAGTGACCATTCATTTGTGAAAACAGACAAAAACGACGAGGGAGGGGGGGAAAAAAAAAAACAAAACAAAACGGCATTTCGGTAGTAAAGATGGAGCTTTCGTCAGAGCGGCCGCATTTCGCTGTCCAAGCTGTCACTCGACGTCTCCAAAAACTAGACTCAAACTGCACCGCTTCACCCGCCCCGATTGGCTGATGGTGGTTTGTGGGCGGGCAAGGACGGGGCCAATCGATGGACCGTTCCCTGGATGAAACTCCCAGCTTTACTCGATGAGCTTCTTCGCCTTGAAGAATCGGCGCAGGTAGAAGACCTGCCAGGTGGCCAGGCCAATCAGACAGCACATGGAGAAGATGCTGAAGTAGAGGACGCGTGTGTTTGTGGACTCTGGAGTGGGGGTACAGTGGGGGCAGACACACAGACCAAGACTTAATCTCATATCATCCATTTTCTTCTACAACAACAGATGAACCACAGTGTGAAACTGGCTTTGCCACAATTTAAATCTTATCTCTAGGAAAAGACACTACAGCAGTTTCAAGGCGGAGTTAACTCCACAGAAAAAATAAGGGGTTTCACTAACTCACTTCACATATCTAACATCTGTTATGTATGTCTTAAACTATGTTGTTTATTTTGTTGTACTATACCAAAACCTGCCTCCATTCTGTGCAGTCTTTGAGAGGCGATTTACGAATCTAACTGTTAGCACACATCCAAGCTCAATTTCAGCAGGCTTACCGTTAGTATCTCTCATCTCCTCCTCACGCTTCTTCATATAAGCAAAGTCATTGACGATGGACTCAGACAGGTCCTCCAGTCGCCTAAGCTCCACCTCCAGGGGCTTCAGCTTCTCCACTTTGGCAATCTGAGCGAAGAGAAGGGTAGGCATCATTCAAGGGGATTACACCACCAAAGACCGCAACACTACAGGTCCTGGCTGGCGTTTCCACAATGCTGTCCATTACATAGACTTAGCAGTTCTGAACGCCTCTCAATGTGCACTGTACTGCTTGACACAATGCAACCACTTGGGGGTAAAATGGTAGCAAAATTTCTGAGAAGGAAAAATTAAAGGGTACTGCCTCAAATTGTTCCCTCCAGCAGGTATCGCTGTTGCTCTCGGGTAACATATCAGGCTGGTCAGGTTTCGGCTATGAGGGACTTACACTTCGCACACTTTGGTACGCACACAGCAACTCCTGCTGGCCCCACACGTGGCATGAATAGAAGGCTGTCCTGACCCTTGGATGCTAAGACCGCCAGCACTTTCACAAGCGAAACAGACCACAGTAGAACTGGACGCTGCCAAAAGCAAGGCAGCCAGCCCACTGTCTGCCTCCCTGCAGCTATCACCTTCACTGAAAACACACACATGCACGTGCTCACACACGCGCACACACACGCCTGTGGGCCCCTAGGCTAATGAGAGACTCCCACAAAGGAGCTCCCTATCAGGGGATGCCTCACAGGATTTCCCAGCAGTGTTTAGTCACGAACTACCCAGAATGCCTCAGGCTTCCACCATGGGCAGCGTGCCGATATCTCGATCGTGCCTCTGTTGGGATTTCTGCCAGCTGAAATAAAGGTCTGGAAAATAACAAACTAACGAGGACCACTGAAAAACAAGCAGTTCTGGAATCTGAATATTCCTGAATGATACTGCTGAGAACTTGTCATGAGAGAAACATTAAGTATACAATACTTTCCCCCCCACTTTCCATTTTTCTTTCTTCGAATGGAGATAACATTTCAGTACTGTGTTTTCACAGGCAATGTCTGATACCACATCATAGTTGATGACTAGAGCAGAAGGCACTTCATTTTACGGTAGAGGTTTTTTTTCTCCTTGTCATTTCCTCTAACACCATCTGCCTGGAACCGCAGTGTATCTTAGAATCCTTAAGGACTGAACATACACACAGAAAAGAACACCAGGGACAATTTAACTGCATTCTTAAAAACTCAGCAGCCACACTGAGTAATAGATAAATTATATGTTCTTGCCCCTTGAATTCCTTAAAGCTGTCATATTACCTTTCCAAGGCAGTGGTGCCAAGAGGCAGCAGTAACATTTATTTATTGCTCTTAAAATTACTTCTGGTCAGTTTTAGACTCAATAACCTACCAAAGAAAATCTGTGCAGCTTTCAAATCCATTCAAATAATAAACTCTTCCAGATCTCCCTCAAAGATCAAACAAGTGATCTCACTGCACCACAATTAGCAAGGAATGTCTCGCCAGTAACAGGAAGGCTGTTTTTCCTTGCTGTCTGGTGCTGGTATTAGTGGCATTAAATAAACAGGAGCCTGTATCCCACCCCTCAGATGAGCTCATTCCAGACTTTCACTCTGTGGAGACAGGGGGAATCCCAGACTCGGGGGAGGGAGGAGGGGCGGCACTCAACCTTTGTGGTGCGGGGGATGTGTGTGTGTTTGCGTGAGTAGCCCTCATGAAACTTCACCGTTCTCACCGTGCTCACGCCAGCTTAAACACAAACCAGGCACAACCTCACCTCCACCCCCACACACACTCACCTCCTCGTAATTCTTTGCCTCCACGCCATGCTTCATGTCCAAATTGACCAGCTGGTCAGGGACCCGCCCAGTTCCTGGAACCGGCATGAAAAGATTAATTGTGAGGGAGCCAAACGTTCCGGGAAATGACAGACGCCCCCTCCTGCCCCCAGGCTCCACCCCTCATCTATTCCCCTCCCCCTCCCAAAACCAGCCCCCTACTCCCCTGCACCCCCCCACCCCCCACCTCCAGTTGCCAGTCTAACTACAACCAGATGATATGCATGACTGCAGGTCAAAGCACTTTGCCTTATTCACAATGGGGTCATTTCATAATAGTGCTTAGACCTCCATCAGTCGCTAAACTACATGACATGGTTGGTTTAAAAAAAACAACAAAAAGTGTTTGCTTCCTACATTTTGCATTCATTAAAATGATGCGCCAGGCAAGTGCTGAATGACTGATGGCTTCAGAAGCTTCCTGAATCTAGCGTGTGACAGTGGTTTTAACTAAAGTCTGAAAGAGAGGGAAACTGCTTTCAAATTCACTGACTCTGCCTGGGTTCATCCAGTTTGACTGTAATCCTCAGGGTGCACTCTGACCTTAAGCACACTAAACTCCTTTTAATCAGTTCTAACAGCCAATAGTTAATGATTTGGATTTGTGCTTTAGCTGTATTAGATAGCTGCATCATCTTCTCTTGGCATATTCACTGCTCTTCTGCATTACCTCTTTGCAATCTGAACTGTATTGTCTAATGGTCTGGAAGTTGCACTGGGCACATTTATAAAACAATAACAACATCAAACTGGTGTCAGGTGAAATGGGAAGGACCGATACCTACCCATGGGAAATTTGCTCTCAAAGCAGACTTCAAACATGTCATAATCCTCGGTCGTGAAGGCAAATTTCCCCTTAGAGGCATCTTCTTTCGAGTACAAGATGTGGCCAGAGGAATCTGTGATCTGTAAAGAGGTTCGGAGCAATATTATAATACAAGGATATTTCACATAGCTCATAAGGTGCAATATAAACATGCTGCACAGACTGAAGCATTTACTGTCCTATACCGTATGATGCAAAACTTTGCTGCTTGGCCCCTTTTGCCATCAATTCCCAAGCTGCACCTGAAGAAAGGGTGAGGTTATGAGCATGAAAATACCAACAATATCTGCTCTTGAATATCTGTATTTTCACCCTTCCCTGACAAAAAAAATCTGCTTTGTCAACAGAAGCGTTTTAACTGAAACACATGCGCTCATTATCACATCTGTGATAGGTCTGACATTGTTCAATCAAATAGTCAATGCAAAAGCAAACATTTGATTTCATGACAGAACATTTGCACTGCTTTTCCTTCCACTGAATGCAGTGCTGTAATTTACATCAAATTCTCTTAGTGTATTTGTTTTCAGCTGATGAATGGCTACATACGCGCACATTCAATAATTGCGCTGCACTGGAGGTACACATCGCATTGTATTTACAACGCAACGTAGCTCATGAAATATCACCTTCTGTGTTAACTGAAAAAAACAAGTAAATTCATTCTGAAATTTGATATCTCTGAATGCACGATGAACATGACCGTAAGCGGTTGAATTTCTTGGTGAGTAATTGCAAGCTTGCACCCTACCCTTGGGAGTTGTTAGGGTGACGTGTTACTTTCTGAGTGAATGAGAGCTCAATCTAAATATGAAAATGTTCTCATCACAATATAACGACCGCCAAGCGAGATGTATTTCGCTTATTAAGAAGAGTCTAACTTACCCATTTTCACGCACAACTAAACCGGATATATGCATGTTTTTCCTAAGCTTAGCTAGCCAGCTGGTGCAAGTAATCGATTTGACAACCAGGAAGAGATGCTAGTTAGCGAACTGCGAGAGCAGAAGACTTCCGCGGCTTCGCAAACACTGTAGAAATGCAACTACTTGAACGTTAGAGCTTAACACTATAGTGTTATAATGCATATAAATACATGATTAAAGGACAATTAACGTTCTACTGAAGCATTTTGCCGTGGCTCCTCGAGGGCCACACGCTCACTCTTATAGGCCTACTTGCACATCCTCGGCTTTTCCTGCATCACCGGCTGGACTCACCTTAAGGTTGGTCTTAGTGTTAGGCTGCTCGCTAACCTCATATTCCCCGGTGACAAGCACGTCTTTGTGGATCTCTTCCCGCAAACATTTTCGAGAATTTACCGGTAAATAAAAAGAAATGGAAACAGTCGATTCAATAAGAATCGTAAGAAGTAACGTTAACGCACAAAACCGACGCATGGCTACCGAGGCCTTACTCAGTATTCTACGTAAAAATCTACTGCACGTAATACCAAAGTGTCTGCTCTGTTTTTAGGTAGTACTTAAAATTAAGAGCGCCCCCAACTGTAAGAGAGGTATTATGATCCAGTTCAGATTGTTTTCTAGTCGTGGTTTTGGCCCATTCATTCGATCTGATTTTGAATTAGGAGTTATTGGGCGTGATTGAGCCATTCACCATCAAGTCAGCATCTGGACAGTACTTGAAATATATCTTCTGTTCGTTCTTTGTGAAGTAAATATGTTGTTTGGGGTGATTTTTTCATAAGAACGAAACAAGTTAGACATATATTTAATTTCAATGTCTCAGTCAATTATGATAAATTATTCCAGGCACGAAAATAATGAAACAATTAAACAAACAACAAATCTTAAAGATTAATACTATTCCATCCATAACCGACGTTAGAGGGGCAAATGAATAATGGTTAAGTTCAGAAATATTAAGACTGGGCATGGAAAATTCAGATTAGCCTTAATTTAATAGCTGACTCAAACAGAATTAATTTAGCCCAGTTGGAGTGGAAAGTACCACGTTCAGTGTGGGTCCCCACACCCAGGGTTGGGAAACACTGTGATTGCCAGAAAATTACATTTCCATTAAATGACCAATTTAAATTATTGAGCCTCTGTTAAAATGGATTGATTTTGGTTGTTGATTCATACGCTGCGGTGTTCCCAATGATCATGGCATACTCAAAGCATAATAACAAAGCAATGATGATGACTGGAATTGATATCTGAGTTATGATAATTACGTGCAACATCACATCCGACCACGCAACAGTCATCAGTCTATTACAGACTGGGCCAGGGTTGCACTTGACATTACATCCTGTTTCCCTAGATACTCCCTTTGACAAGTGTTCATTTTGTGTGGCATCAATCGCATACTATTTACATGTGGCAGAGAGAAGGAAGTGAATATGTCTGCCTAGAATATTCTGAAAGCTCCATGTGCTATTCAGAATATCAGATTGTTGCACATGAAAGAGAAACTTGGAACTCATGTTGCGGTGCGCTGTTAAATTCCACAGCAACATGACTGGGATGAGTTCAATGGGTGAGATATTGTGCAATGTTTTGTAGTGGTGGCCTGCTATTGAACAGAAGGTGAAGTGTTGGGATGCCTCAGATTGAGGAACATGTCCGCACTAGCTCTGAGCGTAAGTCTGTCTCACCCCTGAAATATTACACAGTTTTTTTATTATAAATTATTAAGATTATTACAAAGTAGTTCTGACTTTTCTGGTGTCACTATGCCCAGACTCCAGGTAGACTGGATATCCCCTTTCTTATTAAAATATGAATGTCTTTACATCTGACATTTACGTATGAAGAATGAAGCCCTGTCCCAGCTAATCTGAGATCCAGCAAGTCTCAGTTAATCAGGTCTGATTGAGCTACTTAGGTGAGCTACTGTGTTGCTTGAATACTGACCTGAACTTGTCATTCCTTGACAGAGATGTGCAGTAAATCTGTGGAAGAAATAAGTTATTGGAATGTAAAATGTAAAAGTAAAGGTATTCCTTGGCTGACTTCTGTTTGCGATTCTTCAAAAAATGGTTAAACAGTAAATTCAAAATTATTGACTACATTGATTGTCTTGACATGACTAAGCAAATAATTATGATGATTGATGTATAGGTTGTTACAAGGCCCAGAACAGTTAAACAAATAATTAGCCTTCATCCACTGAGGCAGCTGCTTTCACAGAAAGCTGATATGACAACCATCAGTTGTCAATTCCAGATCAATATTCACTTACAATCACACATCACAATAACAAATCCTAAATAAACCGAGTTGTTGATGATGTTGGACTGGCATTTAACAAGTAATGGGAGCTGCCCTTTCTTCTGAAACTGAACGAGGGGGTTTGTATGCAAACAGCGGGGTGAAGGCTGCTTATTTGTGTCCACAGAGTCTGACATAATATGGATTTTTTTGTAAAGATGATACATCTGTCTCAATGTTTATGAAGGGATACAAACTAACCCAGAGTGGGAGCCAGAATTTCCCAATGTCACTGTCAAAATTCCACAGTAAAAAAGTATCTGGCATCACCCAACTCATTCATTATGCTGAGACCTGTCAGATGTCTTTTATTATCCATCCACCAATGAATCTGTGTGTGAAACCTGATGTGGCCACCTCTGATCGACATAAATGGGGACAGAGAGTTATTTGAAGTGTATGGGTTCAGTTCAGCATGTTACATCTGTCACAAGGACTGCCACATTCTTCATTCATTGACAATTACACCAATATCATTGCTTATTGCCCTCGCATGTACTTTTCCAGCTGTAAATCTGTGACAACTCTTGGAAAACAGAATATGGAAATGTCCCTTCTTTTTATGGGGTGCGATTAATCAGTATCCAGGGGAAGTGTGATTTATCATGTCATAAATAGAAAAAAGTCTAAAATAAAGACTATATCACATATTAAACAAACAGGTCTGTTCTTCCTGTTGTAAAATTTTGAGTTTACCTGGCTATGCCTTTCAAACAGGAACTATGCAGTTTTGGAGAGAATAAGCTACAGTGGTTTACTTCACTTATAAATTAAAAATGCAATATGCCACACTTTTTGTAATGCCTTTCCCCTTTATGCAGTCCTATTTTGTAATCACCAGTTAGATTGTCTACCTGCTACAGCCACTGTACTCATATGGGAGTGCTGGGGTGTGGTGAATGCAATCCTCCGATACCTTGCAGGCCAACCACACCTGTATTTCACACCGCAAGTCATCCGGTGCCAACTGGGTGGCAAACGCCAGCTGGAGGATGGGCGCAGCTTCACTGACATCATGCACGCAATACACGTCACAGGGTGCCTGAGAACCGCGAGATGAGCAAGCCCTTCTAAGACACCCACCCCATCCCCTGCAACAAAGCTGATGTCAGCCGAGGGACTTCACTGGTGCCTGGCGAGGTGTTAGAGGGTGCAACCGAGAGAGAAAAGGGGACTGTGCTGGCTTACCTGCCCCTGGCTAAGTTCGGCCACTGTAAGCTAACGCCTGCTAATGGCATTGCTGGGTGCGAACCTAGGCCGTGGGGCTCAGCCAGTGCTCAGTTCCTAGCTCCATAGCTGACTGAGTCCCCTGGAAGCCCCCTCTTCTGAATTTCTGAGGGGGCTTTTAATGTTCTAAGAGCTATTATAGTGTTATTCTGAGCAGTAGAAGGATTCCCCAGTTATATTTGGCAGAGTTGTCCAGTTTCCAGGGAAACATCCCTCCTCAGATTCCCCCGAGGCGAGATGACATCCAAACACTTACGCAGATTCTGTCTGCCAAATGCACCGTCTGTCACCGTGAGCTGCGCTCACCGGATCCTCAAATCCCTGTGGCTTCGCCGCCCGATATGTCAGGCAGAAATCCATGAGCAGGAGACGACCCACAACTGCTTAGCGCTGTGACGCTGTTACAACAGGAACAACCAGAGGCAAGTTCTGTAAACATAAAACGATTCCAACAGTAAGAGTGCCACCTATTCTGTGGCAGCTTGTCATTCTCAGCAACGCTGCGACCATGAACGTGTCAGGCGGCTCGTCTTGGAGGTGTGCCAAGGCAGCCCTGATTGTCGGCCACGTGATGAAATTCACGGTAAGTGTGTCAAAGTCCAGGTGAGAGCTGACAAGGTATGAGCTCAGCAATCTTCTCCCCCCAGCCCTCCCATGAGCCATCACTGTCTTCATATAAACAAATGGGAACTCCCATCTGTCCCATCATTCCTTGCACGCATATCGTTTGCCCAATCTACATTTGTGAGACATTCCCTCATAATAATTACATCAAGTAACAGGAAGTGCTGGTTCAGTACAACCGACACAGGTGATGACACTACACGTGTGTTAGACTGCTTGTTGAATCTCTGTCATTGTTATTGTATCCTGTTCGCCATTTCAGAGTCAAGGCTGGAAATCTAAGCGGCATGGTCGCCAGAGCCACAGTGGCCCAACGTGGGCGTGAATCAAGGCCCTTTCATATCCTCCCTATTAAATTTGCCAGCCCCCAGGTGAGACGGCCTGGTGATTGTAGAAAAAAGAAAGGCCCGTCGTCCCTCTCTCACCTGAATCCAGGCAGGATTCTTTAAACCACCCCCCACTCATTTCGGCAGCTGCTGTTTTCTTCCTCCCCAGGGCCGCTGCAGAGACGCAAGCTGACGTCACAGCCGTTCTAATTTTACCGCCGTTGGTGCCGATGTTTAAAAAAAGGCAGCAGCTATTTCGACCAGCGCCGCTTCTCCCCGGGGCCGACAGGTGATATTAATAGAATGAGTTATTACGTGCCGAGCGGTCTCCCAGTGGGGGGGGGTGTATCGCTGCTCTGCTAGAGAGCAGGGGTGGGGGGGGGATCAGAGCAGGTGTGACCTGTCTGCTTATGAAACAAAAGCTTTTCACCTTTTATCAGCATTTTATCTATGAAGTACAGTCAGTGTAGGTCCATGCTTACTCTCTTTCAGTGAAGTGATAGCTGAGACCTGACAAGTTGTTACATTTGACAAGACATTGCTAGGAGAATGAGGGGGCATCAGTACAGTAATGATGAATGTGGTCTTGGCTGCACTTCTCAGATTCTATTCTACAAAAAAAGGGAGTGCCTCTGATAATGTATGTAACTGAGTGAGAGAGCTGAGGAGCCTGACGGCAAGTTTTTTTTTTACCGTGAGTACACACTCCCATCCTAATATGCAAAAGCACATACGCACACGCACACACCCACAAGTCATTTCCTGTGTCAAGTCAGGTCACACAGGGAGCCACTGTTCAATCAATTAAAGTGAAATACATGGTCAAAAGGATATGAGTGTAAGTGATTGCAGACAATGGGTGGAGTGGCGATAGCTGGCATGTGCCTCTGAGATTGCTTCATTACCAAGTGCACGTCCATTGCCAGTGTCCCAATATCCTGCAATACTTTCAAGATGAATATGAGCTAAATAATGAATACCTTATTACTAATTAACCCGATAGCTAACAACCACGCAGATACCTATCCATCATTATTTATGATTAACAGCTCCTGTATTAGATGAATTTGAGTAACATGCATAGAGTCCTTGTACTACTTACTTGTACTTGTGTTACAATGTGTAACAATAATTACATGTACTCTTCACTACAAGTAACAAGTAGTACACTTTTTTGGGGGAGAGGATGGTTCACTTCTCATCAAACATTTGATGATTTTGATGGCTACCACTACCCTGGACTGGACTGCAAGCCCCCTCTTTAAAAGGCTGAATATTTTACACATTACGTAACACTCAGCTGTGTAAGTCATTCTGAATAAGAGCACCTGCCAAGCAACTGTAACATAATCTAATCTATGTAACTCACCTGGATTTAACAATATGGACGCCAGTGGTGGGGAGTCTCTTCTGCTAACAAGCTAATTTAGGTATCCATAACATTATACATACAATATTCAGATACCATTTATACAGGCTGACTCACGTATTTATTGTGGTAAACATTCCCTAATCATGGCAGCATTTGTCCCAAAATCAAACATCACAACATCACAAAGCAGATAATACACATACAAATGTAGTGTACAGATAATAGTTTATTCTCATGTTTTTTTTTCTTTTGTAGTAACAGTGGTGTTGGTAAGCAGTCACGTATGACGTCAAGGCTAATAAAATGTGTTTGGTTTGGGGTGGGAAAGGTGTGAACATCAGACAAAGCACAGATGGTGCATTCTGTTCTTCATAAACACTGAGAAATGATGCAACATGAGCCGCAAATGCCAGGGAAAGAAATGAGCACAATGTTTGGCATACCAGTAGAGTCTGTTTCACAGGTCTGTGCTTCAAGGAACACATTACCATAATTTTCTGGAACCTATCTGATATCTGTTCACTAAAATGTTGGACTGCAGCTTCTCACAAGTTTCCATCTGCTATGATAAACATGATGAACGAGAACACCTCATGCACTTCACAAAATGTCTTAAATCAATACGTACCAGAAACTCCCAGACAACCCCTGACTCGTCTGGCCATTGACGTGTTTTGTCAATGCAACTTTTGAGGAACGGCGCAAATGTACACAATGTGATACTTTCAAAAAAGGAAATGAGAGTGAACCTGTGCGTCCGTTGTTGGGAACGTGCAAAATGAAAACCGCCGCTGGTCAGTGTGGCCCATTGAGCAATGCTAAAAACTTACATAATGCTGAACTGGAATTTCTCCAAGCCATTTCACGCAATCAGCCAGGCTCCATAATGCACATCATTTCTACATAAGACACATATTTGTTGTAAAGTGTAAATGGCTTTAGAGAAGAGTTGTAACCCACCCCCCACCTCCCAACAAAGCTTCTATTGAGCAACCAAAATAAGCATTCAAGTCAGTTGCTGGGCATCCGAGAAGCTGAAGGTTAATGGAAAGGCTGTGTATCAATAATTCAGAAAACACGGCTTTGCTCTTAAAACAGCAGTTCGTCACCATTTCCCAGCAGTCAACACTCTTGTCCTCCATTCCCTGACAACTGGCTCAACCCCCCACCCCCGAAGTCCATTTATTTCCAAGACGGGACATTCTAAAAGCACTGTTCTGTAAATAAGAACTCAGCATTAAGAGGGGGAAAACTCCTTCAAGGCAGTTTCATAAGCATCAGATGTGAGAATTGTCTGTGAGGCTTTTTGGTCCAGTAGTTCCCAGTCTTGGTTGTAGGGACAGATTGTGTGTGCTGGTTTACCCTCCAGTTCAGCTCAACTCATCAGTTTTGACTAAGCTGCTAACTCAGTACTGACAAGGACATAACATTTATTTGATGATTATCAGCAAGATGTCCTTTGCAAAAGAAACTTTTTGTTGTGTAAGAACATGAAAGTACAAATCATTTTTCAATTGTGAATGGGTCTAAAACAACTGAAATAACAATGAGCCCACATGTCCAGGCGTCCTAACTCAAGGGACAGATACTTACACAAAAGAGCAAAGAAACACCTCCTGTTCATCTTTTTAGTGCCCTTAACACGCATTTACAGTAAATGGATGTCAAAATCCTGATGAGCGTTCAGTAAACTGCTAAATCGGACCGGCGTACACAGCAGACTCTGCCTTTGACACAGGACGTACTGTGATGAAAATGTGGGGACAGGGGCAAGACGCACAAGAGAGCTAAATATATTTTAATTGTCCAGTAGGAAGCCATAAATAATTTACGGTAAAAATGTCACGGTAATTTGTTGAAAACTGACACATACGTGAGTGGTATGCGGACTACACTGTTTTACTAGTCAAAACACGCGACTTGTTTCTATGTATCACAATTACGGGTTTCTTCAATAGCGGAAGGCACAATATTCTCTTTTTCTTTCGACGTCTCAGATACCTAGAGACAGCCTGCGCGCACCTTACGGCTGTAAGATCCATAAATATCCGTGATGACGATCTATGGTCCGACTGTGAGCACTGAGCAGATAAGCGAGGCGGGCAGACCACCTGAAAAACACTGTCGAGCACCAATTTTAGTGCGGTCTGCTTTTGGCGCGAAGCTGCGAATACCAGTTTACACACTGGTGAAATCAAACGTCGCTTTAGCAAGACGGACCCCATATTGTGTGGCCTTGTCGACAAGTTTCCGCCAGTTTTTTTTTTTTTTTTTTTTGGGGAAAAACCATGTAATGTTTCGTGTTGCGACTGTGCATTTATATTGCGCGCATCTATTCTCAGAAACAAAATGGGAGACATGCAGATGACATGCAGGTGTAAGTGTATGTAATTGAAATGTGTCCATATTATTTCTGTAACACACCACTACCACAGTATGAGAAAACCAGACTCAGTCCAGGTTAACGCAATTTTATTGAAGTTTCCCCGCGTTATTTTACTTTATGGCAAGGTATAGTTCTACATAAAACAAATCGCACGAGATTCTCGGTACTGCTTGCTACATAAATTAAAATGTTTACAGAAAATAAGACTCGTTTTGCCATCAACAGTTAGGACAACCGCATTAGATAAACGTCCTTCAAATGTAGACTTGCTGTGTGTGACGACTGCACTTGAATGGGTTTCAAGCTTAACAATAATACTTAATTCGCTGTTCTTGCACATACGCGGTACGATCTATCCGTAGCCATGCAGGGAGTTACACTGTATCGCACTGCTACTTGCAGATGCTTTTGGCAAGAAGCTATCTGAACGCATTGTATCGTATTTGGCTGGCTACCTACCTGTACTCTGCAGGTTATTTGATCAGTTTTCCTTACATCTAATCGCCATGGAAGAGCCTGTTCCTACGCATGCGCTAAACTTCAAGTTTCCAGAAATTTCCACCCAGTGGAAGAGAGAACATCTATATTTGGGCACGGAAACGGACGTCATTCCGCTAACGTTGCAAGGGTATCAAAAAAAGCAGAAAAATGTAACACGTAGTGACGTTAGCCAGCGCTCTGACGTTTTGTGTCAACCTTGGAGACGGAACAGTAAATAGAAGGAACGGAGGGGTTATCTGAACTATTTTTGGTCGCCTTCTGATTTTTTAATGTTCAAACGATTATATCTGGAAGGTTTAACGACCTTATGATAACATCAGTTTTTCGAATACATGTACTAAAATGAAAACGGCAACCAAATGTATTTGCGTGTAGAGTGGGATTATTCTTGTAGTTTTGTTTGGCTGGAGCAGTTTCCCATCGCAATCAGACAGTGATCAAAGGACGATTCACTGATTTTTTTTTTTCTTTAACACCAAAAAAAAAAAAAAAATTAACATTTAAACATACTGTCCCATGCTTAGAGTTGGATGCATAAAAACATGCCGAGTCAGTTTCATATGTTTTCAGGTATTTATTTTCTGTTAGAATGAACAAACAATATTAAATGGTTTGCTTTTGACAAGCATTTCAAGTAGAAAAATAAAATCAAAAATATAAATATCAGAAACAGATTTCATAAATAAATTAAAAACACAGCGTTTTCACAGAAAACTCTTGTATACTTTGATTTACCCCACCACTCAGACCATGGTTAGACAATGCACACCATTTAGCAATATCAAACAATGTACAATAAGAACACATTTGGTCAACTGGAAAACAAACGTCAAGTTAAGTCTATTGCCATTAACACATTTTTATTCAGCTGCACTAACACAACTTTAATATCTAGCACCAATTTAAAATAAACTACTTTGTAACCTGGCATGTTGTGACATGCCTCAATATTTTGTAATGTGAAACTTGATATATCAACATGCTTCTTTTTTTTTTTGCTACATACTTAAGAGGTAAGTATGGTTGGCATTTTAAGGGTAAAACGAAGGAAAATACATTGCTTCTTTTACAAGTCCGTTCCATAGCCCTGCGTCTGAAGATACTATGTTATGCTGGATGCATGCATCCTGTAGGAGTTCTTTGAGGTGCCCTCACAAGGCTAGCAGGGTGGGTGAGCTGAGGGAGTCGGAGGAGTGGTCATTGCTGCTGCTCTCCCTCCTGTGGGCCACGCTGCAGGTGGGAAGGGGCTCGGCCTCAGGGTAGGTGAAGACGAAGGAAGACGTGTACGTGGTGCAGGCGGGCGTGCAGGTCACCACCGGGGTGCACAGGGGCTCCAGGTCACCGGCGGCGGGGGTGTAGAGGGGCTCCCAGTCCTGCGCGCAGAAGGAGCCGGACAGGTCGACGTCGGGGACTGACCGCGCGGTCTCCGTGCCAGCCTTCCTCGCGCCAGTCAGCAGGTCCAGCGACTCCTCCAGGGAGCTGTCCAGATCGGACAGCCTCACTGTGGGGGCGGCCTCTGCAGCGCACAGGTCGAGGGCCTCGGGGCGGGCGGTGGCGGGCTCCTGCGAGCTGGACGGCAGGGAGACGGCGCTCGACTTGGAGGCGGGGAGGGTGGGGGCAGCGGAGGTTTCCGGAAAGTCAGCATCCAGGTCAGAGGGCACTTTGCATGCAGGCTTGTGAGCCAACAGGATGAACTCGAGCCTCTCTTTCTCCTTCATCAGGTTGGCGATTTCGGTCTGCAGAGCGGACTTCTCATCTTCTAGACTGTCAGTTTCCTATCGGGTAGATGAAACATTAGTTTGGTTGCTCCTGAGCCACGCTCCATGTCAGAGGTCAATATTCATGAGATAAGGACATGAGCAGTCTTGTTTGAGATAATACTTACAGCTTGCAGGGTGTCTGTGAGTTCTCTCCTTCTGTTGCGGCATTTTGCTGCAGCCATTTTGTTCCTTTCCCTGCGAATCCTTTTCCTCTCCTCCTCCTCAGGGGAAAGCTACACAAACAAAACAATGTTCTTATTTTCTGTTCAAAAGATATTACCACAACACTGACTGATTAAATCCTTATTTTGCCTGTTACAGGCTGATGCTCCCTCTGCCCATTGCTTTGCATGTGTAACCTGGAGGCATCGTTTGAATCTGTGTCTTAGGAATTCATGGGCTTTAAGTATTCCCTTCCAAAGGCAACATGTACATTGAAATGATGGAGAAAGAGTTCTCTGACTGTCCAGGATCTTAAATTACCTGTTCAGTGTTGCCTCTCTTGCGAGAGTTGGGGCCCTTGTTCATCCCCGCTCTGGTGTATGCTGGAGTCGATCTCTGGACACTGTAGGAGCTGGGGGCGCTGTAGGACGGAGCGACGGACGAGATCAGGTTGGTCTGCTGGATCATCCACTGCAAGTCCGGACTAGTGGAGATCGCCGTGACGGTCGGGATGAAAGAGGCACTTGAAACGGTGAGATCGGTGAACTCCTAAAGAGGAAAAAAAACAATTTAGAAATGATATGAAAGGGTGCTCACTATTCACAGTAATTGGGATGTTATGATGTTGATCTGAGACCTCCCCAAAGGCATTAATATGTATAGAGTCGCTCTACGCGGTAGTCTGGTCTATAAAAAGCGAGACCTTTATAAATATCCTAGTGATGCAAGTCATGACGTAGAACATCTCTCTGGAGTTTCCTGAATGAATGAACTTTCTTGTGTGTGCGCTGCAGGAAAAGCTCGGAGACTACACACTATCGTACGATGCAATTGCCAAATAATGCACATAAATTCGAATTTTTCATCGTACTTTGACGAAACTATCGGTAGCCTACTCCACCAACTGAACACTTGCAAAAACTAAATTAAATGCATCAGCCACCAAATAAAAATGCATATTATCTAACTTATTTGTAAAAAGTGTACATAATCGCTATAGATAAACATAACCTTACATAAATTCTTGCAGTCTAGGTCGCATATAGTGGAACAAATATATGATTTACTGTACAAGATTTAATATTTAGCACTGTTAACAAATATCGAACTTCTCTTACCTGAGGCTGGGTGAGAGGAGAGCCCATGCTGGAATAGGAGCCCGTGGGAGACGGATAATAGGCGAAGTTTTCGCCGGCTGGTGAGGCAGTGCTGCAGCGGGAAGTGGAGTCACACTCGGATCCGAAGCCTGTGTACATCATCGCTGACAAAAATCCCAAAGATCGGAGAGAAAAAGAAGTCTCCAACGGAAGTTGTAGCCTCGGCTTCAGATGTCAAGTTTGTTCCTAAAAAGTTTTTTTCCCTGTGTTGGCTGTCTGTTCGAGCCCGAAGATATTATACGATGTCCTGTCTCTTTCGCTTGGAGTTGCTCGAAGTGAAGTGCCAGTCTCGACAGTCAATGAAGCTTTTATAGTCCCTCTGACAGTGCGGGGAAAAAAATTAAAAAACAAATAAAGAACTCAGGAATTAGTCCAAGTACAGTGCCGGTAAACGGTGGAGAATTGCTCTTCTGGATCTCTATAAAAGGTGACGTAGAAATTCAATATAATTGTCACAATACATTTACTACTGATTTTTGTAGAATTTATAATTAAAATGATGTATTTATGTATTTACGAAATGTACGCTTTCAAAATTTTCGTAGTATGATAACTTCAAACTTACCCACTCTCTGAAAATGGAATGTTCCAGAAAAGGGGATCCCAATACGTAATTATCCTTATTTGGAAACATCCTGTCAAACGAGGCGGGCCGCTGATGGGAAATGTACGTACCCACAGAAACATCACAACAATTGGTCGACACGCGGTGACGTCAGAAGCCGCATGGTGAAGGGGGAGGGAGTCGAACTGTTTGCCTGGAAACTCTCATAGATTTTGGCAGTGCAGTTAGAAATAAGGGAATCGCGGCGTTTACTGGCTTATTTATTGACGTGAAAATATGGTGATATTTTAACCATGGATATCTTAACCTTAACATTGTTCTGTGCCACCAGAAACCAAGCTTAATTATTACCAACGTTATTATCACCATTACATCTAGAACTCATGTCACTTAACTGGCACTCAAGTTAAGAATGACTATGCAATAATTTCGTTGCACCGAAACTATATATATATATATATATATATATATATATATATATATATATATATTCCATTATACATTATATTCATATAAATTATATATACATTTATATAGCACAACAAAAATGCATGGATACCAATGTACACAATATAAATATGTGGAAAGTACAGTGTGCAGAATAGTAAAATATTGCCAACACATTTAATAATAGGGCAATAACAAAATAAATGTTATCACACCCATCTATAAAAGTACTCCCCAGAAGAATGCACACCCTGTGTTTTGATATCTGATCTTAATCAAACGCTTTTTATGTGAGTAATACCAATTCAAGGATAGCTGTAAATATTGTCCTTTTCATTCTCTGAAATAGCTTTCTTGTCATACTGAACAATATTAGGTGATTATCAATACTTTCAATATCAGAGTATTGTAGACATAACTGTTCTTTCAGTATAACAATCATCATCATAATTATCAGTTTTCTTTCCAGTGCAGTTCCTTTGTCAGACCCACAACTCATGCTGCTGACCTTTCACACTGTTCCAGGGAAGCAATGGAAAAACACCTTGATTATTATATTAAGTAAACTTCAGCCTTTTGTTTGGATAAATCATACACCCTTTATCCAAGTGCTAGTTCAAGCCACTTTGTTCAAGTCACACTGTTGCTTCAGGTCTCAACCACTTGACAGTGTGGCAGGTAACCCTGGACTATATCGTACAAGGTTGCTACCTGTTTAGTGTTTCAGTGTAACAATCAGAGTCATGACATCTTCTAGAACATGGTCCCTATCAGTACCTTTAGGGATCAAGTTGTACTCGGTACAGTGGTGAGAATGCTTGTTCGTGACCGGCTAACACCATTTTCATGTATTCGGACTGGAGAAATACGTATGTCACACAGCTGGCAAAGGATTAAAATATGTTCTTTACAAAGGCAGGTGCTTTACCCCAGGCATGTTTCGTACTTTGCAGAAAGTTATAAGTGGGTGTGTCCACCAGAAGGTAGGACTCCTAGAATGACTGCCCTACACTTGTGTTTTCCCACCCTGTTCTCTGTGCTGTTTATGTAGATTCTTGTGGTGCTTCCCTTGGAATGTCGACAAACTATTTAGCTCAGGGACTCCCTTGCGTAACTGTATTATGGCGACATTTCTGCGCACGTCTAGACACAACTCTTTCAGCTCTTTGACCTCTCCAGCGAGAAAAATGTTGCGTGTGTGATGTGGCTTTGCGTATGTTGTGTGTGAGCGTGCATCTGTGGTGTGACTTCAAACAATCAGGGTTGTCCCAGAAAGTATCGGGAGGGTCTTAATTTACCTGTAGAATTGGAAGTACATGATGCAATCAGCAGCGCTTTCACTAAAATGAGCACTTTTGTTTTCTTCGTAAAGTATTTGTTGTTCTCAAGGCAGGAGTGCTTTGTTAAGTTTTTTATTAGTATCATTTTGTTGCCGTTTCAGCTATTCCCTGGGGTCGTTTTAATGTCTGCTTCTGCCTCACCAGACTGTTTTTAGCCAAACAATCGGTGTTGTCTTGGTAACGTCCCACCCCCTTGCGTCGGTGACGCAGCGAAATCCGCAGACAACGTAGCGACGTACTTCATACTTTCGACGTTTTTTGATGCTGATTTTGTGGTCGGGGGCAAGCCGAGTTTGACTGACGGATGTTAAGCCTGACCGAGCTTATTGATGCAGCTCTTCGTTACGTTGAATTTAAAACTACAGTGAACGTACAGTGAATACCTGACCTGTGATTTGATAAGAACAGAATGTAGCGTTCACATTATATCTATCTACTTCGTATCAGTGTCAGGTCACGTTGTAACAAGGGCTGTTGTCGAATTCCTAGCTGCAAATGCTACCGCACACACATGCACGCACGCGCACATTTTGTTCCGATCGCTAAGTTTGTATACTGAACACTGCAAAAACACAAACCGTGCAAATTGCTGAGCAAGTAATGAAATTTTGGCAAGAATGACTTATCCGGGTCTGCTTATATTCGGCTGAAAAAAGGTCTTGCAATGAGACAGGGGATATCCGTTTGTATTAGTTCTTGACAAACGATGAACTTCGGAAATTGCATAAAATAGGACCAGAGCTCTGACTGCATCTGATCATTGATGCATTTCACGCTTTGCTTCATGTGGAATCTCACGTATTCAACTGAAAACGGTAGTTTGTTGTGTCACTTTTAGGTACGCTTAGTGGTCTGTAGTTGTCCATTACTGTGTGCGATCCCTCTCACCACTACGCTCGACAGCGTGTTAACGAGTGCTTGTAAGTCACGGAGGCCGTCACTGCCGGGAATGCGGGACTTCAGAACGGCTGTCTTTCGAGAGGCCCTTTTTCACATTAAATTACTATCACTGGAACGGCCCTGTTAGCTCGTATGCGCTAAAAATACCCATCACAAACGTTTACTAAACTCACACCTCGGGCCGACATTTGCTCACGGATGACATCTGATTTTAGGGATTGTCACAAGTTATTGGCCTATATCAACATGTGTTCTTTCTTTTTTTGAAACATTAAGAGTTAAAAACGGCTATACAGCTATGTTCGCAAACAAATATTATTTGCTTGCATGCAACATATGCGTATGATTATTATACCTGTGATTTTAATGTGTGATAATGATTGGCTATTGCACGATATAAAATTACATTATAAAATGTAATGTTACATTTTATGATGATAAAATGCATCAGGCAAATGTAGTACTGAATTAGCTCATTTTGCGCTTTTACTAGTAAACGAGAGCGTCTCTGCAGCACTGCATCTGATAACTTCAATATGATGAGTTCATCCACATAATTAAATTGTAAGAGGCAACACAACTGCTGATCAACACTTTTAGTAGGCTACAATAGCGCTACCAAGTACAATTTGAGGTCATGTGAACAGGATGTGCCATATATGGTATGAAAGCGCTCCCCGGTGATTGGCTGGCTGACCAGCTGCATGTAAATTTTCTGTAGCCCCATTCTTTGCATTTTTTCAGACTGATTATCTCACGCAAATGGAGTCGATGAAGTGGGCACTTGAAAGGGTAGCACACAGACGGAAACACTAAAATTCAGCTCAGATTTCTATTCCAATCAACGGTCCCTATTTTTAAGATCTTAGATGTCGCGTGGCTTTGCTTCATTTTTATGTTATTATGGGGAACAACATTATTATTTATTCTACTTGTACTCATTTGTGCAGTCTGTTCATCTGTGTGCTCTGTGTGTGTGTGTGTGTGTGTGTGGGGCTACCATATGAATATAATGATGATGCACAATCAATAAAAAGCAAAAAGGAATGACTTGCTGCATTTATGTCTTTATTTCTTCGGCCATGCTATAAACAACGTGTGCTCTCACTGGAATACAGTAATGACACGATCAAACAATGGCAAAAATGGAAAAACATGCTGAGGCATTCCATTGAGACTAACTGGGGCCACTGACCATATTACAGTTCTATATTGACACTATTCAGATATTAATAGTGTAATTTCATGAAATATTTACATTTTTATTAAATATTTTCAATAATTTTACATGTTCTTTTTTGTCTGCCCAGCATACCTTGGCGGACATATTAAACTCAGTGTGACTCTTAGTCAGGTAAATCCTACATAAACGGCAAAAGTTTCCTTTTAAAATTGGATGGTTATATCTGTCTTTTTAAAACATACAGGATTCCATTTTAATTTGAGCTGAATGAAGTAACATATTGCAGATACCATATTTCAGATCACAAGCCTCACGTGATAATGTAAAGGCGACACTTTTTATTTCAAGATTGGAATGCTAAACGTTTTTCCCAATTATGAACGATTTATCCGGAATAAAACACAATGTTCCTTTGTGCGAGAGGCGGCATTGTTGAGAAACTGATAAAATGGAGTTGTTTATTTTCTCATCCAAGGCTCTCCCCTGCACACAAATGGTACAGCCTTTGCGCACAGATTTCATTCATAAAATTGTGACACAGTATAAAAGGAGGAGCGAGCAAACTAACCTAGCAGTTACCGGGTTTGTAAACCTGGAAGAAAGAATAGTGAAGACTACGCAAGGAAAAGTATCGTCGGTCACTCAACTGACCATTTAAAGGACATAGGATTCGTGATCTTTGCATGCCAGCGGTTGCATCTTTTTGGCGACATGTTTCAAAACTTAAGCCCCGACTACGATTCCACGTCTCGCTGCAGTACTGCATCTCCTGCCGGGGACATCCTTGCATACAACCAGCAATCTCCAGCAAATTCGGTTTCTGCACCCTCCGCTTCATCGATGGAGAGTACGCAGCAGGTACTTTAAGAATGACTTATGTTGATTATGATAATGGTTATTGCTTTAATGCGTCTCTGCTTTTGCTTGTATTCAACCATGTAGCGCGCAGTAGTACTCGCGTAACACAGAGGGAAAACTTGCTTTGACAGATGCGCGCTCCCGTTCCATTGATAAAAAACAGAGTCCAGCAGGACCGTTAATGATAATAACGTGTGCCAATAAAGAAATAGCTGACCGTTTGACATCAGTAGGTAAGAATGCATGGATACAGGTAACTGAAAGACACACAAGAGTTCATAGCAATGTATTTAAATATACTAAGAGACAATTTCAATATAGTCTATTGACTGGAAATATTTTTCTCGCTTTTTTTCTTTCTTTCTTTCTCTTTCTCCCTGATTCAAACGTGCTAAGTGAGGGGAGGATTAAGTTGTGAAGGCACTATGCAATGTGAAAAGATGACCATAACCTCATTAATTTATGACCATAACACACTATTAGCGTCTAAATACATAACACAAATCGCGCAATTTTAGTGGGTTTAAAATGCACGAGATTGGCAGAAGTTATATCTCTCTTTTTCTGTGCCCTCTAAATGGACGGGCTTGTTCATTGAAGGAAAAATAAATAAAAATAGGAGACTCCACAGCAATGTTGCGTCAGTGTTGACGTCAGCAACAGTTATAAAGCCTTGTATTGATCGGATGGTGGATATGCGTATGTGTATATATGTATACATACGTATGCGTGTGGGTATAAATACAATGCAGTCGCGGTTCTCTGCATCTTTAAAATGTGTATTTATATATGGCAATATACAATATAGTACAACCCGTATCATTTTCTGTGCATCTTAACTGTTTTTGCAAACACTGCTACAAAACACCCTTAAAACATAGATAATAAGCTTTAAATCACATTACATCAAAACGTAAATGAATATGAAGTTAAATGTGATTTATGCTGAATGACTAAAATGTGTTACGCTGTCTTGCAGGAATTCTGCACTGAAATGGATGTGTCTGGATCCCCCTTTGTTCCAACTGTCACTGCAATTTCCACCACCCCAGACCTGCAGTGGATGGTCCAGCCAACCATCAGCACGTCTGTCGCCCAGTCTCACAAGGCACAGAGCGCCACGCAGGCAACTCGCAAAGCATGCAGCAGCAAAGGACAGACCGCTGCCAGAAAGGCAAAGAACGAGCAGGTAATTCTCCTCCCCCCCTCCTCACTGCAGTGCCTAGACAGCCTCACAGAGAGCAACACAGATTAATAGCATGGTTGCATTTCTCTTTTTTTTTCTTAAAAATCACCCTGTGCATTGCCAGCAGAACAGACTACCCATGTTCACACGCTTCAAAGGTGCGCTTAGCTCAGCCATCCACTTGATATTCAGCTCATGGCGAGTCTGCAACAATGGTCTATTTTTAGATGCACTTAGCGAAGGATATGTTTTGCCACTCTTCTCCAGGAATTAGACATCGGCTCCGGAAGTCGAGGCTTAGGGAGATGAACTGGCAAGATTGTCCAGGGTGATAATTGCGATTGTTCTTGTGATTGAAACAGCTCTCCCCGGAAGAGGAGGAGAGGAAGAGGATCAGGAGGGAGAGGAATAAAATCGCTGCGGCGAAGTGCCGCAACAGACGGAAGGAGCTCACCGACACCCTGCAAGCCGTAAGTGAACCGCTGTTGTCTTGTGGAGTCGGGCTCTGTGACCAGCGACGCGGGGAGGTATGTGTCTGCTGCTGAGGCTCACCTGTCCCCCGGTCCCTGTCGTCCCTGCAGGAAACCGACAGGCTGGAGGATGACAAGGCGGCGCTGCAGGCGGAGATAGCCAGCCTCCTGAAGGAGAAGGAGAGGCTGGAGCTCATCCTGGCCGCCCACAAGCCACTCTGCAAAATCCCGGACGACACGGAGGCCGACTTCCGGGAGCCTCTGGACTCCCCGCAGCTCCTCTCTGCCCTGGAGGAGGGGAAGCTCCCCGAGGGCGGCGGGGCTGACGCCCCCTCCCTCCCGGAGCTCGACGGGCCCACCGTACCCGCCGTCCCCACCGCTGCCGCCGCCATCTCCGGGAACTCCAACATCCTGCTGTGCGCCAGCGCCGAGGCCAGCCCCTGCGACCTGGAGGCCTCGCTCGACGTCAAGGAGGAGCCCCTGGACGGCCTGCTCCCCGCCTCGGGGAGGGCCGCTGCGGAGACGGCGCGCTCCGTCCCAGACGTCGACCTGAGCGGCTCCTTCGGGGCCACGGACTGGGAGACACTCTATAAGTCCGTTTCTGGCGACCTGGAGCCGCTGAGCACGCCCGTCGTGACTTCCACCCCGTCCTGCAACAGTTACCTGTCCCTCTTCTCATTCACCTACCCGGAGTTTGACCCTTCGACGTGTGAGGGTGAGCACTGCAAAGGGGGAGAGGACAGAACCGATCTGGCGATAGATATCCTCAATTCTCCCACCCTGTTGGCTTTATAATGGCCGACATCATAAAAGATAATCAGCTGGACAGAGAGTGAAGATTGACGGGACCCGCTCCCATCTAATGTGACATGGTGTCTGTTCTTTGATGTGATCAAGCTTTTGATCCAGAGGTTGCGTCCATGAAATGTTTACTGTTGCCAAATCAATATTAACTTCTTCCAAAACACAACGGTATAGGTAAAAGCATGGAAATTCATATTCCTGACAGAGATGTTAAATATGTGCAGGTATTAAAAGCATGCAGAAAGGTGCCATAAAATTTGAAGAGTATTAGGGTTTTTTCTGATGTTAGATCTTTTAATGTATTGTGATGTCCCGTTTTGTGTTTCAATTGAACTGTATGTTAATGTGTAATATTGAATATAGTGTCTGGGAGTACACATGACATCCACTGCGTTTGCATGCCTCAACGTTCAACGTTCTGTGATTTCCTGTCATTTTCAAACCATTTAGTTTTCCATGAAAACGTTTTTGTGTGCTACATTATCTATCAAGATGAATTTTATGACATAGTTTATTTTTCTACCTTCAGAGTTTTGACTTGTTTGTCAAGTGCAAAAAAAAGATGAGCATTGATTGCTTACTATTATCATTAAATATATTTCAAGTGATGTTTTGGGTCCCAAGTTTTTAACCTTTTCAGAGTGTCCAGAGTGAAAGCTTTGTCTATTCCAATGGTGTTTTATTATAAAATACAATTACAAATACAACCACAGCCGAAATACAACAGGTGTGCATGGAGCAAAATTAAGATGAATCGCTTTTATCCAACTACAGAGGAAATTTTCCATATTTTACAAGAAAATCATTGCACAGACTCAAGTCTGTCTTTGCAAGATTTCTTTGCACTAAAGGATTGTTTCTGTATGTATTTGTGTGCAGACTCTGTGTTGCAGGCACGAGCTCAAAAGCAGGTGTGCAGAATAGTTCCAAATGTTCCGCCAAGTCTTGCAACATGCTCTGACCTGAAACTTTGACATGGGTGCTATTGCACAATTTATCTGTTGGAACATTTGCTGCTTCCATGTAATAGCAAATGTAGAGTAGGATGGTTCATCTGGGGCAAAGCTACCCTGACTTGGACTTCTGCATGCACTACCTTTGTAGCAACCAGTCTTCCCAAGTCTAATGAGCTTTTGATTGATCTCTAGTATGAATTATTCTCTTACTATGTTCTGCCCTCTAACATCACAACATGTATGTAAGCATAGTATGCTTGTTAAAATATGTGCTGATCAATCAGCTCTATTCTCGATTAATTAATGTTACATGTTCTGCGGCAGTTCCTTTAGAAAGAGGTTACATTTGCATGCTTGTTTTATTGATTCATTGGTTAACTGATTCACAGACAGAGCCCTTAAAGGTGAATGTGTCAATACCTGGTATTGAAACCAAACACAAGCTGGTAGAAAAAAGAAGGAGTGGGTAAACAGTGATGAGCCAAACCTGCATTGTGTGAAAATCAGTTTCAAGACAAAATCACGGAAGACAAATTGCAATGACCTTAGGAGGGGGTTAAATCGCAGGTGTAGACCACTAGTCACCTGACCTACGTGGGGCCTGCAATGACTGTGCCTAATCTGCTTTATTAACACCTGTTCAAATTCTAATAGAATGCAGTGGCCCCCTTGTTTAAATCTGGGGTATACACCCTGATAAGACTGCTGTGCTTGGCCGTCAACTCACAAAGGCAATGTTGTGATAGATTACAGAGATTGGCTGGAATTGAATCCACCACACAAATGAGTTTTTGCAGTCTTGGTTTGAGGTAAAACAATATTATTTGCGTGTTTAATATTTGAATATAAATGTGTGATGTTGTTGGACATGGAATATAACATATTCATAAATGTGAAATTGCTTTATTTAAAAAAATATCTGCAACTACTGTATTGGGCTTGTAACTAACATTTACAGTCCCATTACGATCTGTTAGGGTCAGCGATTCCTCTGATGTTCTTCTTGGAAATGCAATAACCTAGCCTATATGTAGATGTAGAATATTTCCCAGCCGTTCGCTACGTGCTGGTCTGTCTGGAAATGTGTATTCGCTGGAACCATACATATTCCTGCAAGGGTAAAATTAGAAACTCTTTCATTAAAACGTCTCTACCCAAAACTCACAAGTTATGGTTTCACTTAATTGTTATTGTTGCTATTTTTATTATTATAAGTGAACCTTTGCTTGGATACTCCCATATTTTATCATACGTGCGCCGGAGCGTGAAATGAATTACGTCAGAGCGTGTTTGCATTCCTTGCGTCGCATGGCCCGCGATTTCGTTTCACTTCCGTGCCCATATTTGGAAGGGAACTGGCACGCGTTACGTTACAGTTGCTGGTTAATTCTGGGCGGATCGATCTACCCGAGAGCTGGAGATCAGATGGTTGTTCTGTTTGGTCTCCATGGAGACATGTGGAATAGGGTTTCTCACAGGACAAGCCAGCCTTCCCGGAAAAAGACAAGGGAGCGCCGGAGACCGGACTGCTGCCCTTTTTTACGGGAAGCAAACATTCAGGGAATCGACTTTAATTTAGGAATCGTGAATTATCGGACGAAGCCAAGATCTTTCCTGTACAGCAGCATTTCTGTAAACGAAAACAATGCAAAAGAACACGTTGCTACCTTGCTAGGTAGTAACGTTAGTAGGCAATTTTGCCTGACAAAACCAGAATAGCTCGCTGTGTACCACCGAGTTTGTTGTGACAGGATAACTTGGCGGCGTTAACGTTGCTAGCTAGGTAGCTGCCTAGATTTAAAATGTCAAACAAAGCACTTTTGTTGATAATTTCATTAGCTAGCTAGCATTAGCTAGTGAACCAATACATTGTCATCATATCTGCTAATGTAGTTGATCGTGCAGTTATTGAGGATTGCAGCCACTGCCCAGAAAGCTAGTTAACGTTAGCTATTTTCATCGGTGACATCAGAATGCATGTGCTCGTTCAGTGTTGCCGCACATCAAGCAAATTTGTTAAGCCCTTGCAGTGTTAGAATGATCAATTTGATTTTAATAAGACACAAAATCCCAATTTCATATTTTGGCTTTCGCCTTCATAATAATCCCAAATCATAAAGTCAAATTTAGATATGCAGAAGCACGCAGTTTACAGCTGTCCAGGAAAGTACAATATGCGGCATGTTCGGATATTTTCATTGTCAGCAATGTTAATGTGTTGTTTTTTTTAAGAATAGGAAGGAAATGAAAACATGCTGCCCAGAGCGACTAGTTGACATCATCGGAGCTGTATTACGGCAACCTTACCACAGCAAGAGGTCAAGAGAACCATGCTGACAAGAGTCAATCCGAAACCATAAACACGTGACCAAAGCTGTAATGCATTTCCCTTCTATTATGTTTTCATAGCGCAAAAAAACATTGCGGTTTTTGAGCAAGTGTGGACTGAGCTGGACTGTCCCACATGTTACGTCTTTCGTCGGGTCTATATGCAACTTCAGCTGCGAAATACTTTTTTAATCCTTATTTGGCCTTACTGTTAAGGACAGAAAAATGAAACAAATCGGAATGTTTTCTGAAAAATGTTCATTTTATCGCCATTATATAACAACACATACTGAGCCCTTCATGTGGTGTTCTTGATTCAGGATCTCATAGGTCAAAATTCATCAGATTAATTTATGTTTATATTATAATTTATGTTTATTTGCATTGAAAAATTAATGACTTGATTCACTTTTCTTAATTCTAGAGAAACTCCGAGATACTAACGTGTTATAGGCCTACCGGTAAAGATGCGCTGTTTTACGCAGACCTTTTAAAGACCCCGACGTAGACTGAACTAGATCCCGTTGCTGACCGTAGATGGTTACCACAGAAGGGTCTGACAGAATAAAGCCACATTTTCGTATTTGCAAACGTGCGCTGTATGAGCATCCTTGGCACGTGACCTTAGAAGCGTTGCACAGTTTGGCAATAACGCAACCAAACGTATCTGTGTGATCGACTGTTAAAATTGCTTCTGCTGTTCACACAGGTGGCAAGGATTGGGTGCCAGGTTCGCAGAATGTGCTTAGCCTGGGAGAGGGAACTTGAACTGCAACCAAGTGTGTCTGAATCAACAGTAGAGGGAGTTGTGAGACGCCACAAAGCCTTGACCAGCACGGGCAAGCCATTTTGCATTTCTGTGAATAACCCATTCCTTTTCCCCTCAACTGACTGGCTTGTTCGGGAGAGCCAATATCGCGTTGTTTTGGAGGTTGTCGCCACTTGCTCGTCGTCTGTTATGATTGAATGTAGATCTCTTTAACAAGGGTTCACTTTGATTCCAATGACAAATGACGTTTGAACTGCTTATGAATTTGACTCTCAGTTGTTTTAAACAGATGAACTCAGGCAGTGCGCTGACTGGGCTGAAAAATTGAATCCGCCTCAGCTCAGGACAGATGCTCGTGGACAGTTAGGAAAAGCCGCTGTGTTTTGCGTTACGCTGTTTGTATGCATTGCTTATAGACTGTTTTCAACAACAGATATCAGTGATTTAAAGCAAAAACAGAACAGACATGGTTCTGTGCTGACTGTGACTCCTCTGCTAGGTTTTTTTCCTCCCTCAAGTGGCACAACGTCATAACAGAAATGACCGAGTGAAGGACACAAGCGTTTCTGTAGCTGCTTTTTTATGCCAAAAGCCAAAAATACAGAAAAAAAGTCCAGTTTCACAGTATTGGTGTGTGTGCCATCCAGCGTACAATTGTAAATTATGCTTGCAGTTACATTACACACTGATTGTTGCCATTGTTACTATCTGAATAGTTATTTCAAGTTTCAACATTGATTTGTTTATACATGAAATATATGTAAATCTGTGTATACATTTCCCTGGCAAAGGGCATTATATTGCTGACCCAATAATAAAATAATAACTTCAGTCTATAATGCTCTCTATAATGTCTCACCATTTGCATGTTTTCAAGTGTTAACTACTTTGATAAAATAATTCCATCCCAGTTGTGTGTCTCATTTTCCAGGGTCTGATCTAATTGTATTGGTGTCAAATGATTCAACACAAGTCTTTCCATACAATGACCGAGTCACTTGGATATTCATCAGGAGATGGTGAAGAGGTGATGTACACGTGTGGTGAATCGAAGTGATACAATCGGAGCAACTCTTAGTCACCTGGTACTTGTGACAACAAGTTCAGAATAGTACTGACCTGGAGTCAGTGGAAAATACTGCAAAAATGAACAGATCGCAAGCGACATGACATGTATTAACAAACCGTGCCCTTGGTTGGTTGGCTTGAGGGGTCAAAGTTTATCCTCACTTCTATAGTGTTAAATGGCTGATGTATAAAGTTCACCTCCTTAGATAGGACCCCAGGCTGTCACAGGGCCATTACCCACAATCCATCTGTTTACTGCTCAGTGTCAAACAGAGAGGCAGTGGTCTTTATAGTCTGTGGTGTGACCTGGCCAGGTACTGAACCCACACGCTTCTGTGCCCCAGCTGATGGAAGTGATTGGGGGGGAGTGGCAGGCGCGAAGGCGCTGGCAGCTGCTGTGAAGGTGGCACTGCCCGCGGGCTCTGCGGTGTCACCCTCCTCAAAGAGTCCCGCTACAATAGCGCGTGACAGACGGCGTGGCCGGAGGGAAGTGGGAGTGACAACCGAGGACAAAAGCGGCGCCGGCCCGCTCCCGGGCCTCCGTGCCAGTGACAGCATGTCCCGGTCCCCTGCTGCCAGACAAAGCAGGGCAATGCATCAGGAGCCTGTCTCCGGCTCGCACTGGCTGATGGGAGATCTGCAGCACAAAGCCTGTCTGCTGTTCATATCTGGCACCAGCAGTGGTGGAGTGCTCATAAACCAAAGGTTGCTGGTTTGATTCTTGCGTGGGCCACTACTGTTGTACCCTTGGACAAGGTAACACCTGAATTGCCTCAGGTGGTAAATATCCATTTATATAAATGAATAACATGCAAAAATATAAGGCAGGTAAATTTTTCCGGCAAGGGTTATCTGCTACACAACTGTGACATAATGCGTGACACAGCACGCATGCTTGTGTGTGTGCATGCATGCACAAGTATGTGCGTGCACATGCCTGTGTTTTTGTGTGTGTGTGTGTGTGTGTGCATGTCCATGAGACAGATAGAGTAAATAATGACTCACAAAGCATTGGCAGGGATATGAGCTCACTAAGCCACTGCACTTTCCACTGGCCATAGACTGGATATGAATAGGCATATAACCAAGCAGCTGTATACATTCATGCACATTACCAGCTCCTCTGACATAGGATAAGAAGATGGGCTGATACTAATTACACGATCCATTTTCATTTCATTGTAAGGATGCTTATCATGGGACCAGAGCCATGAGAGAACACTTCATAATCAGATTGACAGTATGAGAAAGAGAGCCTTCAAAGATTACAATACCTTCCTGGGCATTTAAGGCCTAAATTCCATTTTTCAGGCCATCTGTAACTAAAACCTGTTTGATCTAAATGGTGAGAGGTAAATTTGTGCAACTGTTCCCTGTACTTTTTTATTTCTTATACAGTGTTATGAGGTTGGTGGGCACTGAAATGGTAAAAAAAAGATAAAAAATTGGATACAGAATGCTGATATTTGTCGCTCTACAGTTTGCTATTTGAATGACCAGGACCTTGGTTTGATGTAGTTTTGCTGTTAAAATAGACAACCATTCATTTCTCTGATGGCACATCTTCTTTGGATTCAGGTTCCAGGTAAATTTTGGAAACACAGATGAAACACTATTTTATCATAATTAAGGGGTCCCAAAACTGCTCTCTGTGATTTAATGTATTTGGGCTTTCTTTAGATGGACCCAGTGAACCTCAAGACGGATGTAATAAAATTTCTGATTCACAGCCTTTTGGAACAACATGGACAAATGTCTAAGAAAACCTCATCGGTAAATTCAAACCCCAGCGGACACATTACAGTGAATTGTACACACTCAGAGAGAGGAGGATGAAGGGCCAGATAGGATGGCAGTCCTCCAGCCACCAGGTGATGAGTATGGCAGAAACCATGCTTGCCTGGCCTTCTGCCTGGGTGGCACCTGAGGTAACTGATTTTGGCAAGCCTTCTCCTGCAGTCGCCTCCATGTCCTTGGCTGAACTGGCATTACAGGTAAATGACCCTGTCGCCATGTCGCATTGTGCACACAAAGAGGGGCGAGGATATCGGAGCCTATTTGATTGCAGGACGGGGATGGGAAGCCGGCCTGTCCACTTGCATTTCGGTTGCCTCGGACCTATGGACAATCGCAGAGCTATTTAGGTCCTCCGGACACAAGCGTAGACAGAGACACGTAGCTTGCGTTTATATTGAGCCATCCTAAAAATGTTCAGTGGAAGGAAACTGATCCGTATGAAAAGATGATGACTCGTTGAGTGACATCTGTCTGACATTGTTTTTGACCAGGAAGTGGAGGCTGGTGGGTGGAATCGGGGGTTAGTAACGTTGTGTCTGCGGTTTGCGCTGCAGACGGGCAGATGAGTCAGGTCGTCTGCACAGTACAGTGGGGCTCTGCGGCAATTCCCCAGAGTAAAGCAGTGCTCTTTGTACTCTGGGTTTACCTGAGGGAGGTGTGTATGTTTGTGTGTGTGGCTGATCAATCTATCACGTGCACTTGGGAATACAACTGATACATGCTGTTTTTTGTGAATGGGCTTGAAACATCATGCAAAAGTTAAACTGAGTGCTCCTACACATACAGCAATTCCATATCTTGAAACATACCAAACACATCTTTATCATGATTAATAGAGCTCAGTTGTAATTCAGAGTAGAGGTGTATGCATACAATATTCCCGATACTGTTTAACGTACTTTATATACCTGCGTGTCATAGGGGGAGCTTTGAGAGTAATGAATAGTAATATTGAGAGTAATAAAAGATTTGTCAGCAAGTGGCAGTCTGTTGTTATTAATAACTGGAAAGTTAAACCTAATGTAAACATCATTAGCAATCATTCTCTGTCACGAATACAGGTAACAGGTGACAAGATGCAGTTCTGTACCGGCTCACATGCAGTGTATGGTTTTATAAGGCATAACCGGAGCCGGATGCTTACATGCAGCAAAGACGTGGGGATTAATCACGGCCATCATCTCCATAGTCAGGGAAAGAGATATCACGCCCACGAACTGGTAATTCATACTCGACACACTTCACTTTTTTATGAGTCCAGCTGGACAGATCTCTCATCAAACGATCCGATATTTCCTCAAGTGGCCCCAGTATTATTCTGGACACACTCGAAAGAGATAATTGGCTCTCACCATTGGAATTAAAATAGGTTATGCAACGCTCACAGCCCATGGGCAATCACCTTGTGCAGACGGTACTGAGGACTCATTCATATCAATTATGTGTTTCCAGAGCATGTCCAGGGCTGTATATTTCATTTAGATGTCTTTCACGCAAATTATTGTTTCTGGCAAAGAGATGTCCCTGAATGCTACACAGTATGTGGATATGGCTGAGCACACCCCACACGCACATACCGTATTGATTTTCACTTTTGGCCATCCTTTTCAGGCTAACTTGGAACTGGAAGTTACATTTTTTATACACAAAGAGCAAACTAGGAGAACATGACCCAGAATCAGCTTTATGGAAGTGGCTACAGTCACCGGTTACTGCATTACATTGGGCGATTTTATACATCAATATTTATACATGATCCTTTATTTAGTTGTATATTTACGTAGGATGCTCAATGGTACAGCACAGGGTGTGAACCTGCAGCATTCTGGTTATGAATCCAGTCCCTCAGACACCAAGCTACAGTTCTGCTTTTTCATTCACACTTGGAATGTCTGTCGGAACTCGTCAATCTATGTTTAGACTGAGTGACACATAGTTTTTGAACGGAACTGGGCATAAATCACAGCTAGACAAATTTAGAATCTAAAAAAAGGACCCTAGATGCATTCAGAAATGGTTCCGATTGCACAGTCGTCTGTTTGCAATGGACCGTCCAGACGTCCAGAAGGCACAGGGCTTTTGTCTAGGTGACACAAGATGACCAACAATTTGGAGTATTTGTCAATTTTATTTTTTCTTAGTTTGTTTGTTTGTCACAGACAAACCCCCAGATTAACCCAATAACTACTGACAGAAAAGCAATAGTCATACTGACCATTCTGCTCTACATAGCTGGTGCAATAATAGGCTATGTTTCCTCTCTGAGTTTAGTGTATATGATACACCATGTTGTGCAGAAAATGCCTTGCCTTTGTGGAGGATTTTCACTGTCATGCACCAGCATTTCCCTCTGTCAGCCCCAGCCGCGCCCATTGCAACTGCTACAAAAAGCTACTTTAAAGGGCAACTTTCCGCTCTGATGAGTTGGCAAAGCTGCTCACTTTCCGTTCGAATAATAGCCCACCAATCTCATGTCGGTTTATATTAGGTGGATGATATACGCCATCTCGTCCTAAATCAGCAGCGGGCCTAAGAGCCTCTCACTGAAAAGAATGAAGATGCTTGAATGTATGAGGGAAATCCTACTAATGTGCTGTGGCGAATAACACCCTGTACCCGGACCACTTTTAAAATGTGCGCTTTATAAATGTTTAGAGGCCCCCGAAGTGTCTGTCGTGTTTAGTCATGAACCAGTTTAGCGCAATTAATGCTCCGTGACAGCAGCCGCTAGGCCTTTACCACACATAATTCCCCGACGTCCGTCACCAAGCCCCGCGAAAAGAGTCGCGTGCCTCCATCCCGCTGCAGAGTACTGTTGAAGAGGGAGATGAAAAATTTTCAGATATCCAGGGCATTTTACATTTATACAACAGGGATGCTCACAGTTAACTGTAACCACAGACATTATGTGTACAATTTTAAAAGATACAATCACAGACAGTGGGCAATAGTAGGCTACGGAAAATACAATATAAAAAGTCCTTTAACTGAACAGGTCATGATGTAGCGGTAAGTCTCAATGGCTAGCCCCATAAATCTCAGCAACGCTTTTTGTGATCTTCACTCTTGACTGACGTGAATCAATATTGTCGCAAAAGCATCCAGCACCCCTTTGCACCGTGCCAAAAAAGGACAATGAGAAGTCTGTGCAGGTGAACGACAGAAGGCCACACTGCCCTTTTTCACATGCTCTGCAACAAGGAACATTCATGCACAAACGTGAGAAGTAACTATTGCTCTGAGCAGTCAACTACATCTACTGATATGATTGTTACAGAGATGGTTTACATATAGAGAGGATATGGCTTTCAGTTTGGGCTCCAGTTGATTACATGGTTAATGGACCATTTTCTCTTTTTCCCATTAAGGCTGCCACTCAGTGAGCAGTACACATGAACAGCAACATGTGTAGCAGGAGTGCAGACTGATAAAGAGGGGAGCAGCATGGCACTCATCACCTAGTTTGGGTAAAGGCATGGTAAGGTTTTATGGCGCAGGGCTCACAACCAAAAGGTTACCAGTTTGATTCTCACGTAGGCCTCTGCTGTAGCATCCTTGGGAAAAGTACTTAAACCAATGTATACATGCCTCATTATATTATCCAGTTCAGTAAATGGATAATATATAAACATGTATGCTATGCAAGTCGCTCATAATAAGTGCGTCTGCTTAGAAAAGGTAACCAGTTACAGTTTTGCTGCTTTTTCCGGTTTTGTGAACAGCTTCAGGTGGTTTCAGATTCTCAGTGAGATCGGAGTGGCCTTTGTAAATGGAAATGGAATTCGTAAATGGATTGCGCAAGCCATTTGACATCATGTGTGCAGCTGTCCAGTTTGATCCCCTCAATCAATGCCATGGTTTCCACTCTCTGCTGAGTAAACTGGCGTGTGTGCGTGTATCACAGTGATATGCTGGAAAAAAAACCCTGGGCAAACAGATTCCGGCAAGAGATGTTCCCAAACACTGGAGCTCGAGCTGAGGGTTAGGCCAGCAGCATGCTCTGGGCAGACACAGTCGGTCCCTTGCAATGGAGAGGCAAATCATTTCAGCTCAAACTGACAAACTGTTTACTAAGCATCCTTATTCCAATATTTAGTTTTCTGTATTGCATTAAATTTGCCAACGAATCTAAAAATGAAATTGTGGAGGGACATGATTACAGTGAAGTGGAATTTCACTGTCTTAACCCACAGCATAGCACAGCAGATCGCAGCCAGTTCCATTTCACTAAGGTCAAATGAAGAAATCAGTTCAATTCCAATTCGTTAATTGAAAAATCTTCATTGAAAATGATGGCCAGTTTTCAATTCAATGAATTGACTGAATTGAAATGGAATTGACCCCATATCTGTAGGATCAACAGGTCTGTCTTTTACTGCAGCTGGAGGCATTTTAGTTTTTTGATCAGACACTAACACATTGCCTGAAACATGATTTGGCAAACGAATAATGACCTTTGACCAAATATGACTCCAAGGAAATACCCTCTTGATAAAGTTTTAAAGACGCATTTGACTAACACACCCACAGAGGAGATAAAAAAATAATAAGATGAATTTGTTTTTTAGGGGTCACACTGAGAACACTTACAAGCTTTTATACTCTGGCTCAAGAGTATTGAATAAAGGTATTGGTCTCATTTGACTGAACCACAAAGGGGGCTACAAGGGATGGCTGCTCAACAGTCTGTCACTTCAGACCCTGCCTTGTGTCACAGATGTTGCTCTGTCCAAGCCAAAACAGACTATATTTACAGCACACGTCTGTGCAGATCTTAGCAATTGCTTGGCAAGAAGGTAGGAAATTTTCGAGAGTGTTCCTTTTGGTATGTGTGCTGGTGGCCATTTCCTAAAGTCACATGTATGAAACAGAAAAGATGTTGACCAGTAGAAATATGATGTCATGTAACTTCTCTCTGTGCTCTGCATTTAGCAGTCGGATATAAGCTACAGGCTGCGGTGTTGTATGGTAGCCACAGCCCTGGCTATAATCCCTGGCTATATGTAAGAGATTTCTTGAATATGGGTCTGATTTGACCTGTAGGATTTGTCTAGTCCTAGCATTGCATTTGAGTGTCTCTAGCAGGATTTGGAGAGACTGCAATGTTGCAACATTGCAACCTCTCCTGGCAGTGTTCTCTGTGGGCAGGCAGGGAAAGCTGGGTCATTGTGGGTAGTTAGGGTTTGCATTTCAAATTATTCCTTGAATTGAAATCCAGCCAAGTAGGGCTGATTACCTTTTGTTTCTCTGAGCCCAGTGTTGCTGGAACAGTTTCCATAGCAGGTTTCAATGATTGTGCAGATGCAACTCTGTACCACTGTGCAATAGTGGATAGTGCACAGGCCTTGGAACCACATGGTTGCAGGATTGAATCCCAGTTCATAGTACATTGCTATACTGAATGTCCAGCTATACAGCTGTGAGATTTGTAAGTTTGTACCATCTAAAAGCATCTACCAAGATGAAATAATGATAATGACTAAAATGCAATTAATGCACTTGATATTTCCCATCATCCAATGTTCTCCCAAATGAGGATTTTACTAGTTTAGCACTCACAGTGCATGGTGGCTTAAGTTCCCACTGAGCTCCTTATTAGCAGCACTGAACACTACATGGTGAAAGAGACAGGCTAAAAACATGCTTGTGCCAATACGTTCTTAACTGTTGTTTGCCACTGTATTTCTGTTGAGACAAACTGAGGCCTTATGTGTGCAAATCATGGAGATACACCCAGAAGTGTTCAAAGAATACCTGCATCTCAGAGCTCAGACTTGTTAATTGAAAGGAAAAACCCAGTTCAGCTATCATTTCAGTTTGTAAACATAGTCTGGCCTGCATTGTGTGTGGGTTTAGTCATAACCACTCTGTGTTATTAAGGGAAAAAAAAGTATTGTTGGGCTATTTATAGCGCTTATTTTTAAGAAAATTTATGTTTTATTTTCTGGACAGTTGTCGTAGAGTAAAATCCGTGTGGTGTATGTTTATTTACACAGGGGATCACTGGGCATTTCCATGAGCAAAAAGGTTTGTGCCGTGTTTTCTGGTTGCTAGGGGCGGAGCGTTAATGTTTTTTTTCCTCTCCGACGTTGAGCTGTATTTTTACATCTGTGCTTACGTCTCGCTGGCAAAACTTGAGTTCCGCATTCCCAAACCCTCACGATACCGATCAGTATATAAGCGGGCTGATGTAACGATTCTCGCTCGCAAAAGTCAATCTGCTACTCAACTTCAGCCGGCCGAAAAAAAAATCGTACAAGTCGGATCTAGGACCAAAGTCAGGTAAATGAAACGTTTTTTGTGTATATATTGGCTCAACAATGGGGGCAGCACGCACGGATCTGAAATAAACTTCGGACACTTTAAAAACTTTTTTGTAACTCTGCAGTCTGCGATACGGCTGTGCTGTTCTGTCGGGACTGACTTGAGGAAATACAGCTCGTTAGATTCTTCATAGCCAGTAGAATGCTTGCTGACTTACTCGCTAAATGTCAGAGTCTAGCAATGTTCAAATAACGTGTTTCTGCATTTTTTCAGTTTTTACTGATTTTAGTCGTTTGCTGATGTTACCAGGTTTATCGCATAACAGAACATGCACAGTTACAGCTAGCTTGCTAAATAACATTATCTAACGTTTTCTTAAAGTTTCATTACGAACAATCTTAACAGTTAGTTAGCTTTAACTGTAGAAGCATACAGAAACGTTCTGGCTAACAAGATGGCTATCGTTAAGGAATGTTTCATTGAGAGGGCAATGCCCGCAATTTCTTACAACCGAACTAGTCAGTGCAGTAGAAATGAACGGCATTGTCCTGCAGCAGGAGTCTGTTACGTAACCCACCAGTTAGCTAGCAGCTAATCGCGGGCTTCCTAAATGAACGAGATTGAAACTAGCTATCTGGCTAACTTCCGTTATTATCTCCAACGTTCATTTAGCTTTATACATGGCTGTGATTATTAGCTTTGTGTGTCAACTGTTGGTGGTTAGGAGTTAAGTCCTCATTGTGATGGCTGCATTGCGAGTATGTGTGAATGAATTTGTCACGGAGATTTCACACACCAGCGCTCTGCCACTGACATCCTGCTGGCTAGTGTGCAAGCCGACGTTTGCAACGTTGTATTCTGCTCATTGAAAAGTTAAGGCACCTGGAGTTTAGCAAGTTAGCCACCTAGCCATTTCGGCGTAATTTCAACGAACAGAAAGCATTGGATAGCGAGGGGATTGATTCATTTGCCATAACTACGAAGCAGAAGATTGCAAAAGTAAAATGGAAGATTGCGATCATCGTTATTATTATGATCAATAACAACAACCACAAAACACATTATTATTATTATTATTATTGTTTTGTTGTTGTTATTGTTGTTATTATTAATAATAACAACAATGATAATAATAATAATAATAAATATATAATTATTATTATTATTATTAGTAGTAGTAGATAGTAGTAGTAGTGGTAGCAGCAGTGTTGCTGGCTAATCACACAGGAGTGTTGGTGAAAAAGCACAACTCATCTTTGAACAATATCTTTTGTAAATTACACTTGTAACACGGTTTTATGAATTCAGCATAACACATGCCAGTATTAATTTCAGGTAAATTTAAGGTGAGGAAGACACTTTGATTTTATAAATTTATGTGGTAAAACTGCTTTTCCAGGTTTCTCTACCGTTTTCCTGTCTTGTTGTAATATTAAAACCAGATGCAGGAATATTTCAATATTTTGAGGAAAAAAAAACACTTCTGAATGTTTTGAAAAGTTCTTTCGTTGACTCCGCTTTTCTTGTCACTCATTCCCAGTTTGATCTGTTACAGAATGAGAAGTCATATCCCTGGTCGATTTAGTAGCTGTTGAATGATCTCACTCTTATAGAAGAATATTCCATCATTATAACTGTCCAGCAGATGCTCTTCTTCAGAATGACTTCCATATCTCACAATTTTACATGTTATCCATTTATACAGCTGGATGCTTGCATAAGCAATTCAGATTAAGCGTCTTGTGCAAGGATTCAGCAGCACTGCCCCACTGGGGGAATAAAACTGGCAACCTTTGGGTTACGAGCTCTTTTCTTTTTCACTGACTTGATTCATGCCAAGCCTTAGGCACAGCAATGGGTGAAAAGGCACTAGGTGAAACAAGGACTTCAGTTTTGGAGAAAAGATGCTCACCACTTGCCAAAATGAAACTAAGGACATCCCTTTCCTGAGGTACTGCTGGGGTGTTGCATTAGATGAAAAAAGAAACCCTGCATTTTTCTGTCTCTCCCCTCATTAACTTGACGGTTAGAAGGACGACACAGCCCGGTTTGGTTTCACTTTTAACACACTGTCTGTTAATCACTCACAGACTGCTCTCATTTCCCAGGAACACTTGCTTTATTAGTAAAGCATGTGTAGCGTGTTTTCTGGTACAGTTTTTCCTGGGCTGAAGACCTGTTCCCCCTCATTCAGCAGCTGCTACCCAGCTCTACTATGTTAGACGAAAGGTCATCTTCCTGCGGTCTTTGAGCCGTTCCTCCTTTTGCTTGATTTGTTGTCCGCTGTAGACAAAAGCTTGCTCGTTTGAGGTTTGCGGGAGCAGCCAATAGCGTGAGTGCTGAAGTGCATGTTGACATCATTAATGGGCGCCCACCGCAGTGTCACGCCACAGCCCTTACACATGGTTTATAAACAGATTCTGAACTTTTTACGTTTGAGACAAACAACACATAAATGTGACACAGATGCTCAAAGTAATTTGCCGTCATGGAAATGGTAACTAAAAAGAATGAGAATTCATATTCAGAGAAGTTATGGATGTAGGTAATGTGAAATTACTGATATCCCCTAGGGTTCTAATTTTCATTCCTGGCCCGTGAATTAGTTCCATATAAAAGGCTGTTCACAAGAAAAGATGATACTTCCCAAAAGCGTGGGCTACATGGTAACCCGTTGCAGGCACATCAGAGTTGCGCTGTCTGGCTGTGCTAGTTGTGATGTGCTGTTAGCCCTCATGCTGGATGCCGTCCCACACTGCTGAAATGCTGCCCAGACTAGTGTGGAGTCCCACCTGCTAGGTGATTGGCTTGATGTGCCGGCCAATCAAAAGCAGACCCTGGGCTTAACTTTTAAAGGCATCCGAAGACCTGCAGTGTTTTTCCACATAGGACGTTTAAAATTACATCCAGGAACCACAAGGGTGTGAGAGACCATGTTCAAGCGGAACATTGTTCCTGAAATGTTCGCCCGTTCCATGCATGCTTTGTTTATTTTCCTGGTAGGTGCCCCTTTTCAGGGCAGCACACATAGTTTACATGCTTACACGTTATCCATTTATACTGCTGGATATTTGCCAAGGCATTTCAGGTTAAGTGTGCTCCTATAGCATGCATACCCGCCCCACCTAAGATTTTAACCCGTGGCCTCTAGGTTGCGAGTTTCTCAACCGCTGCAGCGCACTGCTGTCCATGCTGAGGCCTTCATGCGATTATGTGTGCTTACACGCTAAGGGGTGACAAATAGTTCCGCGCACATTGTCTGTCGCAGCAGGGAGTGTCCGCGCCTGCAAAAAATATCCCGTCCATAAACGTGTCACAGGGGTCGGAATCCAAGTGGCGTTCAGGATGCTGCGCGCCACCGCTGTCCCGTTTCCGCACAGGCGGGACGCCTCTGTGGATTATGGGAAAATCGTCTGCGACGTGACGTAGCTCTGTGGGAGGGGAAAAACGGGAGAGCCCTCGGTTTATTTTGGGAAATGTCGCCGAGAGCGAGTGTTTGGAGATTAGGCTGGGTGAACTGTGTGGGGGGAGACGTCACGGCTCAAGGCCGCTGTTGTCAGTGGTCAACTTTGATATATACAGAGGATTTTTTCTATAGTTCCTATCGTGTGTTCCTAGCCAAGTGGAACTGCATAAGATAAGATTTATCACGTTTATAATAGATGTTGTATGTGGTAATGGATGTACCTTGCTGAAGTACCACTTAAGGAATCAGATCTGTAGCATTTTTTGGTAATGAGCTCGTAAGCGTTGTTCTGTCTTGCTGCTGAATTTGATGTGGGACGTGTGTGGAGGGGCTGGATAGCTCTGCATGGAAGCAAACTGGAATGAACTCCAGAGAGAGGAGTTGGCTGAGGTTTGTCTGATGTGGTCCCATAAGGATGCGCCAAAAAAGCATGAAAAACACACCAAAGGTCCCAAAATCCTCTTCTCCCGTTGCGTAACCCCGGCGATCCCTTTAGTGTCGCCCGGTCTCCGTCGAAACCCTTTTCTTCAAACGCAGCCGTCAAGCGTGCAGCTTCTTAGAGGCTGCGTAAACTGAGGTCAGGCCATTGTTGTGGAAAACGCTCTTGCGTCTAACGATTACGAGTGCTGGGTTTTCGCGTAAAACAGAGTCAAAAAAAGATGTTTACATCTCTCTGTTCAATACTTAACAAGTGTTTTTTTTCCCTCCATCTGTACAGTAAAGTCCCAACCCGCTTGTGGGTAGTTATCACCATATGGCTCTTTTTGTTAAGAGGTTGGACTAACTGTATCAGCAGTTTCACTAAAGAGCAGTGAACCCTTTCTACATTTTGGGGCAAAGTTCTGTTGCACTCACTGCCTACGCAGCCTGTCTTGCATTCGGCTGCTCTGCTGTCACCTCTGATGTGTCGGCTGGGTGTGAAGGGAGGCGCGAGAAATTCGTGCAAGTTGAAAGCGAGCTGTTTGACGGCCCCGGGGCGTGTGGCGCGCTTCCCGTACTTTACGTAAGGTCGGGGTGTGAGTGCTTTCGCACCGGTAGAGGTGGTCCACCTCAGCCCTCAAACGTCGGGCCTTGACCCTGGCTGAGAGGTCGGACCGATGGGAGCTGGAGGAAGCGGGGCTGTGCTTGTGCTTTGCAGGCGTTGCGCCCTGCGCGTCTGGGGAGCTGCAGTTCCACAATGTCATGCTACCACCCCGCGCCCGAGATGACCTCCTCCTCATCAACGCAAGCCGGTTGCAAACCCGCCTCCGCGGGGAGAGGGCTGACGTTGGGTCTCCTCCGACTCGATCGCCGTGGGTTCACCCAGCATCTTAATCCCACGCACGAGAGGGGGCTGGTTGTGACACTTGGAAGAGACGTTTTTAGGGAAGGAGTGAGGCGGTGGTGCTTGCTGCACCAACTGTGCCGTTGCAGATGACGAGACCAAAGCAGCAATGGCAGAGAAACGAAAGGCCCGTGATTCTTGTGGCGTCACCAGGTTTTACTGCAGTCAGCTGGCTGGCGAGTGGCAGCAGACAGCCTCCCACAGCTGCCCTGCAGAGTAATCCACGAGAGTCCGAGTGTCTGGGCAGCACAGGGAGAGAATGACTGGGTCAGTCCCAAACACGGAGAAGCGCAGCTCTGTTCCCTTGTCACCTGGGTTGCTGCTTCCCTCCCATCCTGTCGTCTTGTTTCAGGCAGGGTTTGGTCTCCCAGAACCACTCTGTTATAGTCAGCACACAGAATCTGCTGTCACTGTATGGTCAAGACACTACCATATTGGGTTGACTGTTCCACACATGTAAATGGATATGTGTTCTACAGGTTGGTTGAGACTCCTAATGCACAAAATCTCTTGTGATGGAAAGGGGACCACATAGTCTTAGAGATTCCTCAGAAGTCAGGCTCACCGTCGCCTTGAGTGCGGGCAGCGACCAATCAGGATAGGGCATGGGGACGAGGACGTGTCTTTGCCGAGGGCTTGCTAATTTTTCACGTTCAGCAGGCCCTGAGCTGCAGGAAGGGTAATGCTCTGCTTTTCCGTGGTGATATACACGGGGAGAAGGAGCGAGGTTCGGACACAGACCGGCCAGGCCCACCAGAGGAGGGCTGGGGCCGGCAGCGCCGCTTTCGCAACCTCTCGCTCTCAAGAGTGGGGCGGCCAATCGGGGGGCCCGAAACGCTCTGCCGCAATACGCGTGCTCCTGACGCTGCCCAATCAAGGCAAAGGCCTCCAGCACACAGACTCCTGCTTGCTTTACTTCCCTAACGCGCTCCCCTCGGAAAAGCCAACATCAGGCAGAGAGAACAGACTCAACACACCCTTTATGGCACGATCTTAGCAGCTGGAAAAGAACAGGATACAGTCCCAGATGGACAGGCTCCAAGGCGCACCAGTGTACATGCAGGTTATAATGCAGCAATATAGAAATGCACACAGAGAGAGATTCATGTTCACACACACATATACACCACAAACAGATTCACATATACAGATCCACAAGCTCCTGCACATTTGCAGGCAGAGAAACACACACACCCACACCCACACCCACATGCACACACACACATACGTATATACATACATATGTGGAAATGCAAGCACACACAAGCCAAAAACCCCAAACGTAAGTAATCCTGGGCCTGTGCCAGCTTTCCCTGAGTGCACCTCTGTTCCGCTCGGCGAGGTGGGGGCCGATGTTTGGGCGCACGCCCCGCTGAGGCCCCTCGGCGGGCCCCGGAAAGTGGCGGCGCTCCGAGTGGACCCCTTTGTCCTGCGGCGAGCGCCCGGGGGGGCCTCCGGCGTCAGACTTTTCTTCGCGGCCGTGGCGACACAGCGGGTGCGTTGCATCATCAAAGGGAAGCCAATCCTCAGCAGGGCCCCGGCGGGGAGAGAAATTCCCCGCCGCTTTCGACGAGAAGGGAAGCTTCTGACATCCTGTCCTTATTACTGTGAAGTGCTGCGTGGATGCGTTCTGCGGAATCCGAACAAGGACAGTTCGGCTTTTCTCAAAAATCCCAGGCTGAGTTCCGATTAATTTTGCATTTGACGCCCGTTGTCCTCCTTTAAACTTCCTGCTAATTTGCCTTTCAAGGGAGGACTGCCTTTAGGGGATTTCTGTACCTGTTTTGCCAGGCGTTCTGTTCTCTGTTATGGGTGGGGCGGGGTGTGGAGCAGAGAGGGGACCGTGGGAGGAGTAGGTGGTGCAGGGGATAGGGAAAGATGGCGAGGGAGGTGTTCGAATTTGGGAAAGGAGAAACACACTGGGCAAGCTACAGGCTCTGGCGATTTGGCGGGTGTGTAGGGGCAGCGCACTCCAGGCTTTGCCATGATGGTCCCTGCATGGCTTGGGGGTCATGGGCACCAGGCCAGAATAAGGCCCCTGACTGCCACGGCAGACCTCCTCGGATGTCAGCTTTGTAACTCATGCTCAACTTGCTGTCAATAACATACTGATGACAGACTGATACAGGGCTGTGGGTGTTGGCTGCGGAAGTCCAAGTGCACTTACCATGCTGTCAGTGATGTTAAAGCAATGTCGAACAGGCTGTAGAAATCAGTCTGATTCGGGTAGACTGAGGTGACTTGGCAAGCGTGAACAGACCGCTGCGTGACGGTCACCCTCAAGCAGCATCCCCCCGGCCATCTCCAGAGTCCCTCCCCAGCAGCCAAGAAGTCGGGCCCATAGCAGGAAGGATGTTGGCAGGAGAACAAGAATGACGAGGCGGAGGTGGGGGGATTGGCGGTCTCGCGGCCACACAGGACGACGCATGCCGGGGGGGGGGTTGCTGGCGTGTCTCAGCACCATCGTCCACCGCCACTCTGCTCGAGGCCATGCGGGGAGTGCGTCTGGGTCTGCCTCTCAGCGGGGCTGCCTCTCTCGCTGCCTGTCCAGAAATAACATGTTGGACCTGCCAAACGCACTGTAAAAGGAGGCATAGACACAGCCTGAAAAAAATGAAAGAACTCAGCAATGAAACAGGCTGTTGGAGACTGGCTCCAGCCTCCAGCACCTCAGCAGTTTGTGCAAGGCTGCCTGGAGGCCAGCTGGACCCAACAGCACTGCTTGTGTGGCAATCAGTGCAGTAGCACAGGCAGCTAAAACCTGGCAAATGGGCGGGACTTGGAATAGCAACCAATGAAATCAGTGCTGAAAAAGCCTGTCTGAAAGGAAAAATCACTCATTTTGCCTTGTTGCATGACACCCTTGATCGTGTGGCTCAGATGTTGCTAATGCATACAAATGGGAATTTACCAAAGCAGTTTGGGTTAGGTGCTTTGCAACAGTGGTGGTCCACCTGGGAATCACACCTGGAACCTCTTGGTTATGAGCCTTACTCCTTACCACTCCTCAACACTGCTGCCTCCAGCAGTCTTTTAGAATACGGTTATGTAAGGTCAGTTCTCTTTTTTTTTTTTTTTTTTTTTTTTTTAAATTTCCTTGTTCCTGTCTTTGGAAGCCGTTAGAGGCTTTGACTCATGTTTACAAGGTTTCTTGTGCAAGCAAATTCAGTTAAAGTGCTACAGCAAGGAAGAGAGAGAGGGCCAAAATGCGCAAACCTGACCACCTATGTTGAGAAATTTAGTCAATCATTCATCCAGTTCTTTGGCCGGCCACGTTCAGACTGACCTGCGGAGGTTACATCTCACATTTTACCCTCTTGTTAGATTTCCTGAAGCGGTTCCCGTAAGGTACTCCTCTGAAGACTGCGCTGACCCTCCCAGGTTTGGAACCTGCAACGTCCCGGGCTCAAGTCCAGCTCCCTAACAACTGTTGATAGTGAAAACAGGGGAGAGAGCTCCGCTGGTGTTTTGTGGCCTTGTGTGTCTGTTTGGGGGCCGTCTAGTCCTGGCTTGTAGCTGAAGGGCATTTTTTTAAATACACTCTCATCTCCGGATATTATATGCAGACATTTATGTCCTGTAGATTGTGTACGTGCTTTTTCAGAAACCTGGAAACTTAGGTTTGTAGATATTGCTACATCCTTGGTGTAGTCCTGTGTTTGTTCGGTAAGGTCCCTGTAGCTGTTCTGCAACAGTAAATCAAAACGTCCTTGTTAATCCAGCAAGTAGGAGTCAGAACACGGTTCTGATCTGGTGGGAGGTAAAAGTGGACGAGCTGAGACTTGTGATGAGGGCTGGTGTCAGCGCTGCCAGGCTGAACTGTAGGAAAACGCCCTTAGAGATGGGAGGAGCAGGAAAGGGAGGAGGCACGGCAGGGCCTATGTCCTGACCACTGGATGAGTGATGGCCCTGAAGTCACGCCAGCGTGACCGAGCGGCATTGTAGAGTGACGGAAGAGGGTCGCCTCGGGTGACAGGGAGGGCGAGACCGCTGTCACCGCGCCCAGGTTGCTGGTGTCTCGCTGATGGGGCTGAAGAGGGAGAGACATTTCCTCTGGTTGCTCAGGATTTGGGGGGTTCAGGGTCAGAGGTTGTTATTTCAGGACTTTCGATAGGGGGGTGGTTTAGGGGAGTTTCATGGATTGAAGACGAGCAAGTGTTTTTTTTTTTTTTTTTCTTCATTTCATTTTCTTGCCACCACCTTTTTGAAATTCTCTTGGACTTGTCCTCCTATCCTCATCTCTCTTTCTTTGTCTTCTTTCCTGTCTTTTTCCTTTTTTCCCTTTCTTTTTTGTTCATTTTCCTTTCTCTTCCTCGCTTCCTTTTTAGTGTTCTTCTTTCCCTCCCTCTCACTAACTCACTCTCTCGGTCTGTGTGTGCAGAAGGGGGCGGGCAGCTCTGTATCCATGGAAATTATGCAAATGACAGTGTTCAGGTTTAATGGAAAGATATGGTTTTGTTCAATCTCTCTCTCTCTCTCTCTCTCGCAGCTGATTGGTCCAGTCGGACATGATGCCAGGCCAGCTCCCTGACCCCTCCCTGACGGCTGGCTCTCTCCCCAGCCTCGGCCCCCTGGCCAGAATCTCCGCCACCACGCTGACCGACCAGCTCAAGCTCGCCGACCTCCGAGCCCTTGGGGGCGTGCTCTCCCCCCTGCACTTCCTGGGGAGGCTGGGCAAGAGGCCCGGGTCTATCAAGGAGGAGGTGAGCATTAGGCACACGTCGAGGGTTGTGGGGGCTCTCCAGTGGGGACAGCCATTTGTGCCCTGTTGGGCCTCAGTCATATTGTCCACTTCGCTTGTTTCAGTTGGCTGGATTTACCATTGTCTTTCAGCTACAGTTCAGCTATTCCTTTGCATGTTATACCAGACTTTCACTCTTTTTTTACTCCTCTAACAAGTGTTTTACTGTGTAAAGGAGAGAGCGAATTGCACATTGGCTTTGTGCTGTATCTAGTGCTGGGCAGCACTGTAGTGGCAGATGGGCAGGTTGCCTCAGAAGGCACTCTCTCTAGGCTGTCTGCAGCTTATGTGGCCAGACACAAGCTTGGCTTCTCAGGATGTTTTGGCTATCCCAGCTACAGCTCCAATGTCATGAATCCGAAATGCACACAGTTCACAAATCCCTCTGTGCTCCGTAAATGGAAGTTTTGATTCTTCTGATTTTTGTCAGGACTAAGCAGGCAGTTACTAAATTGCTACTTGGGCGACGTTCAGCGCATTAAGAGAACATTTACAATAACGTCGGACAGAGGTTTCTCAACTTGGCCTCAAATAACTTCACTGGCAACAAGCTGCAGCAATACCCAGAGCTCCTGTAAAGGCCATTTAACAGAACCACAGTGCCCCCAGGTGGACAAAATTGACAATGCATGAGAATGGTTCAATGGAACATATCAACTGCCGCTAGCTGTTGGCAAAGGAGAGGTTATGTGGTTGCCTGTCTATTTGTCTATCTGCCTGTGATTACCAAAAATCTGTCACACTCGTTGTAACTTAATGAAATGATTGGCTGTGGGAAAGGAGAAACGATCTGTAATGTCATGCTGATATGACAACTCATAAGGGAGGTATGCTGTAGGCGCTCTAGGTAGTGCCACAAAGACGTTACAAAGCCTCCATATTAAAGTAAATGGATGCTCATAGGTTATGCTGAATATAGGATGGGATAAATATGTTTTATTAAGTGAAAGGGTTTTTCTGGCACAGACAGGTATTGAGCTGGTGGGATATGTTATTACTGTTACTATACTGGATGTTGCTCTTCCTCCTGCAGAGGGACGAGGATGAGGAGAGGAGGAAACGTAGGCGAGAGAAGAACAAGGTGGCTGCAGCGCGGTGTCGGAATAAAAAGAAGGAGAGGACGGACTTTCTGCAGCGGGTGAGTTTGCCCCTCCCGCACAGTATGCCACGCCCGTTGAGGGTGGGGTGTTCTGTCTCTGCTCCCGTCCTTAGCCCCCACAGCTCTCACACAACAAACACACACCAGTTAAAAAACCCAGTTTCAGGTCTTAATGTTCCCTTATTACAAAACTGCTGCAATAACGAATACGATGGTTTGACCTATCACCCTTTCTTCCATTGCGGAAGTCCTCTACATCAAAGATGACTCTCTTTGTACAGCATAAGGAGGTCCTCTCTTGGATTACTATTGTAGGTCTGCTCATTTGCCCAATGATGTTTAGACTTAACTGGATGCATTGAGAACAACTGAGGCATAATTGTGAATCTGAAATGCTGTTTTACCTGTAAAAAGGGAAAGGTGTCCTTTTAACATCACATGACCAGCACAACTTCCCCATAATACAAGTGATGTCAATTGTAAAGAAAGAGTCTGTGGCCTGGGTTTTTTTCTGTGTCCCCCCCAGCAAACTTTGCATACGTCTGGTGTACCCAGGCACTCGTGACAGCAAAAAAAATGCATCAACCCCCTTGAGCATATGGGTACTTACTATAAGAGACATAGAGTTGACTGTTTTGTCATGAAGCACCCCAACTCTACTGCAGCTGGTCATGTTAATTCTTTATTGTTTTTATATATTTGCATGGCAGACACAAGTATTGAAATTGACCTGGAGATGTAATTTAGATTATTAATTTGTACAGTCAGATATTTACTGAAGCAATTTGGGGAAAGTACCTTGCTTAAGGGTACAACCGCAGTTTCACCCTGGTCCTTATTGCTGTGCCGCACTGCTGATCTGCGGTTTCAGGCTGTGCTAATCGCCCCTCTCCCCCTCCCCACGCAGGAGTCGGAGCGGCTGGAGGTCCTGAACTCGGAGCTGAAAGCTCAGATCGAGGAGCTCAAGCACGAACGGCAGCAGCTCATCGTCATGCTGAACCGCCACCGCCCCACCTGCATCGTGCGGACCGACAGCGTCAAGACCCCCGAGGGCGAGGCCAACCCCCTGCTGGAGCAGCTGGGAGCCAAGTGAGGGGTCTCTCCCTCCCCCCGCTCCACCCTGGCGACCGTTGCCGCTATGACTTATTTACTGTGCCGCTCCTGTCAGCAGCCACCGAGCTCAGACCTCTGAGCTTTTTGCGTTTTGGGGAAAAGACGCGACTCCTGCCGCAGGTTCAAGGGGGCCCGTTTCAGCCGGGGCTACCCGACACGATCGGATGTTGGCTGGGTCGTTTTTTTCTTTCTTCCTTTCTTTCTTGTAGTTGAAGTCTCCCGCCATGGAATTTGCTGCCATCGCAACGGACAAACAGACGGGAAGAAACGAAACATCAAAGAAACAACAACACAAAAAAACTGACTGAACCAGGCCGTCGTCTGTTGTTGAGGAAACACTAAATCAGCGTGGCGGATCTGCCACAGGTACTCGGACAGAAGCGGAGTGTTGCCCTTTCATTTTCAAGCGCATAGCCGTCGAAATAAACACTTGTAGTATTTTATAATGCTGATGTATATTCTGCCCTTGACAAATGGCAGTCTCCGGTTGATCCGTACTGTGGTGACGCAGGCGTCATGAAAGCACATATATATATATGAATTGTTTACAGTCTTGCTGGTTTTGTTTTCATTGTTACTTCTAATTTTCCATTATATTTTTCATGTTTTTTATACTGCTATATATATGTATTGTATAAAAGAATATGGTATGTATTCACTAGATGTGATGCATTTTACATTTGAGTTACAGACAGATATAACGATTGTTTTTTTTTTTACTATGATGAATCATTGTTGCGTTGCTGTTTGCACGGTTATGAAAAGAAGTGGAAAATATCCATTCCTGGCCGAGTGGGTTCTGTGTCCATTTTTGTATATGTAATATGTATGTCATTGTTACTCTGTTCAATAACAAGTAAATATTATTTTCAAAACATAAACGATCTGCCTCGTTTTAGTGCTGACTTGGACCTTCCCATCGATTGGTTTTTTGCTCAAAGCGGTCACCGTATCGTCGTGCAAGCCTGCGCCGCTCCCATTAAAGCCCATGACGGTGGTGTACATGCGGCATCGATTCAGAACTATAGAGGACGTGGCTCGCGGCTGTCGATTGCATCCGAGGCGTTCCTGAGCCAAACGTTCTCGTTAGTTACGCTGGTGAACCGCAGCCATAAGTGTAATGCCGACGTGTAATGCCGGCTAGATAGCTGCGTCCTGACAGCGGAACTACTGTGGTGCGTTGGAAACACATTGCGATTGCGCAAAGCCACCTGGAACAGAACGTTCCCAGTACTGATTACGGAAGACTGTGCTTGTATTTTGAGTGCTGCACCAACACATGTCAGAGCCAGATAGAAGATACGAATCTCAAAAAAAGAAAAATTAACTGCCACACAATAGGAATACAAGTCTGAAATGTAAGGATGATTTGCACGTAGGCCTTACACAGAAACTGGAAATCTTTTCCTTAAATCAGTTAAGATGTTAACCCGAAATGTTGTGCATGAACAGGGAAATAAAAGGTTCAACAGCGCGTCTTAGTCCCATACAAAAATATCCAAATTCCCCACCTTCATTGTAACTGTAAATGTAGTTACCTCGTTACAATGGTAAAATGATGCACAATAATAAACGATGCCTTTTATTTATACAGCTTTTATCGTATTTGTGGAAAGTGAATATTTACAAGACAGTTCAACAAAATGAACCGGAATCATTCAGCCGCATGTCAACGTGGATACAGCTGCAGACATTCCAGTTTTAACCTTTAGCTCTGTCGTATGGCGAAGGCTCTTCAACTCGAAATAGAACTCATGTGACGTCACACCGCTGTGAGATTCAAATGATGTCAGATCACTTCCGACTCTCGCCGGGCGCTGTGGTTTCTTTCTCTGTGAAACAAACGAATGTTGGATGTGAAATGAGAAATATGTGTTGAAGGTTCCCAATTATCGACGTTAAACTGAATCAGCTGAGCTGACCCCATGTTGCGCTTAGGGAGAGTTACTAGTCCTGCTGTTGAAGGTTACGCTAAATAAGGGATAACGGCCGCCGAGGTGTCCTGATATACGAAATTAATGGACAAGGCGGAGGCAAAGAACTCCACGACGCGAAGCGGAGTCCATTAATTCCGTATATCAGGACACCTCGAAGGCCGTTATCCCGCTTATCCCCCGGTTGCCACTTACGTATGTAGACAATCCACTTACGTATGCATCCATATAGCACACAAAGGAAACATACGATTCAGTTAAAACAGAAAGCCGACCCGTTGATTCCACTGATGCCAAGCCTGCTTGCTAGTTCAACTGTCGTTTACTATGGTTGTTATAGTTACCATTCAAAAGAGCATTGATATGGAACGGTGATTAGACATTTTTTTTTTTTTTTACCAGATCTACTTCTTAGGCGTCCTGCTATACTGAATTAACGGACACCTGGCAGCCAATCAGAAAATAGTATTTCTTGTCTCCGGGGGATAATGTTTAATGTTAATGGTACTGTTTATCCATTTGATGTTATTGTATGCAATGTATGATGTCATGTTAACCTCGCCTGTCACTCTAAACAAGACCGAGTGCGAAATCAAACAATAAACGATTAAATTTAAGAAGAAAGTCGACAGAAATTAAGATTTGAGCTTATTTTAATAATACAGGTCTCATATGAATCTGTACGGTTAGAAAAGAACAGCCTGCTGTAGCCTCCACTTACAATAATATTTGTGAACTCATAGGGTTGTACTTTAGATAGTGTCAGATCAATTGTTATTGGGAATACGAAGGAATTTAGGATGCATGAAATGTCTTGCATGTTTTTTTAATGGACAGACTCTCTTTGAATGCTGTATCATTTGCCAAAGGCCACAGATGAAGTGAGCATACAAGTGAAATCATACGATTATCAGTTCTGGCACCTCCACATACAAATTTTCTAATGAGATGAAGTGGACGTCAAGATTATGGGATGATGGGGAGGCCAGGCTGTCTTGGTATTGCTTTATTCTAGTGAAGGTTGGTCTGTTGCACTATGGTATTGCAATTCAAAGTGTTCACACGCGCTTTAAACAAGCTAAGGCATAGACAAGAGAAAGTGTTGGAGCATCTGGAGAGAAATAAATAAAATGTTAGGTTAAGTTACATTTATTATGACAGTAGGTAAGTCTACATGAGCGTATCCATTTTTAAACTTTTTTTCTCAATATTTGCAAAGGCCAGTTCAAACAAAATGTTGTACATGAATCGCAGAAAACACAGTTGAAAAGACTTGACTTCAGTTGCACAAAAATCTAGTTTGTCGACGCGGGACATATTATGGATTGTCTTTGAATTTCTTTGATTCGGAATTGAACAGGTGACGTCACGCTGATGCGCGCTTGAGCTGCTTTGGAATCTCCTCTGTTTCTCGCCGGGCGCAGTGGCGTGCGCCTGTAATCCAAATTACTGGGAGGCTGAGGCTGGCGGATTGCTTGAGCTCGGGGGTTCTGGGCTGTAGTGGGCTATGCCGATCGGGTGTCCGCGCTAAGTTCGGTATCGATATGGTGCTCCTGGGGGAGCCCGGGACTACCAGGTCGCCTAAGGAGGGGTGAACCGGCCCAGGTCGGAAACGGAGCAGGTCAAAGCCCCCGTGCTGCTCAGTAGTGGGATCGCGCCCGTGAGTAGACGCTGCAGTGCAGCCTGAGCAATACAGCGGGACCCAGTCTTTTGCTGCTGTTTTCCATTGACATTCCTTTAATTAGTCACGTCAGCTCATCATCAAGAGTCGCGCACAGAAAAGAAAGAAACCGGAGCCAAATAACTGCAGATCCCTCCTGGTTTAGTCTAAGAAAATGGCAATGCGGCGCTTTAAAAACAGAAAGGATTCCGTTGTTCCTTTCGCCGACTAGTGGAAATAACTTCCACTCAGGCTTATCACCAACGCGCTTGATGGAGAAACCGAAGGTGGTCGCTGTTTAACGTGAGCAATCTGCAGACAACATACATCACTAGTTAGAGCGAGCAATCTCACTTGATGTAGCCAGATAAAATATAAAGAAAAACAGTGATTTCTTTCTCTGTGAAAGAAACGGATTTGAGTTGTGAAATGAGAAATATGTGATGACGGTTCCCAATTTTGACGCTGAACTGATTGAGCCGAGATGCCCATCGTGGCTCAGAAACCCCATGTTGCGCTTAGGGAGAGTCACTAGTCCTGCTGTTGAAGGTTACGCTAATGTTTAATGTTAATGGTACTGTTTATCCATTTGGTTTTATTGAATGCAAAGAATGTGCTGTGTTTAACCAAATCTCCCACTTCCTCACTGTTAACAATTCACTTGACCTGAACCAGTTTGGTTTCAAAACCAATCACTCCACGGAAACTGCCCTAATTGCAGTGCAACTAATGCACTTCAAGCTGCAAAAGCTGCTTCTCTCTCCTCTGTCCTTATCTTCCTAGATCTATCAGCTGCCTTCGACACTGTCAACCACCAGATCCTCCTGTCTGAACTTCCGGCCCTGGGAATCACTGGAACGGCCCTGGAATGGTTCTCCTTCTACCTCAGATGCCGCTCCTACCAGGTCTCCTGGCAGGGCTCTACCTCCTCACCTTGGTTCCTGAAGACAGTTGTTCCACAGGGATCAGTGCTGGGACCACTCCTGTTTTCCCTCTACACCAGAACACTTGGAGAGGTCATAACAGCACATGACCTGTCATATCATATCATAAGCAGATGATACCCAATGGTTCCTTTCCTTCCCTCCCGAGATGGACATCACCCCAAAAGTCTCAGCATGTCTCACTGACATCTTGGGCTGGATGAACAAACAACAGCTCAAGCTAAACATCGAAAAGACTGAGATAATCTATGTCCCAGCGTACATGACCCCTTCAAAGAACCTCTCGATTTGCATTGACAGCATAAAGATAATGGCAACCACAGCTGCCAAAAACCTAGGTGTAACGTTGAACAGCAACCTGTCCTTCAAAGAGCATATTGCAGCCACAACCAGGATCTGCAGATTCCTGTTATTCAACGTAAGGAAGATCAGACCTTACCTCTCCGAATACACAGCCCAAGTGGTAATCCAGACCTTCATCCTGTCACGTCTGGACTACTGCAACTTGCTGCTTGCCAGCCTCCGGGCGTATGTCATCTGACTGCTGCAGCTTATCCAGAATGCAGCAGCCCAATTGACATTCACCCTCCCCAAGCAAGCCCATGTGACACCTTTTTTTGATTCCCTCTTCTGGCTACTGGTTGCAGTGAGGATCAAGTTCAAGACCTTGCTACTAACCTTTAAGAGACTTAAGGGATCAGCCCCCCAATACATACAGGACATGATAAAAGCCTATGAGCCAGCAAGAGTGCTGCACTCTACTACCTCAGGTCGCCTCTGTGTCCCAAAATACAAGGGCAGCATCTCTCGAACGTGCCTCTTCTCAGTACTGGCTCCACACTGGTGGCATGAGCTTCCTGCCGAGATTTGGAAAACAGACTCCCTGGACACCTTCAAGAAAAAACTTAAAACTCATCTTTTCAATGTGTATCTAGCCTACCTTCCTCTTTATCTATGTCTCCCTATCATATCGATTTCCATTTTCATTAAAATAAAAAACCTCTACACTAGCTTAGCACTTAACTTTGTATCTTACTGAACTCTTGTAATACTTTGTGATAACTACTCCTAGCATAGTGATGCACTTATTTGGAAGTTGCTCCGGGTAAGAGCATCTGCTAAATGAAGCAATGTAATGTAGTGTAGTATGTCATGTCAACCTTGCCAGTCACTCTAAACAAGTCTGAGTGTGAAGCAATAAACAATTCAATTTTTTTAAAAAGCAACAGAAATGAAGACTTGAGCTTATTTTCATAATACGGGGCACATATGAATCTGTACGGTTAGAAACGAACGGCCTGCCCTAGCCCCACTCACAGTTAGTATTTGTGAACTCATAGGGTTGTAGGTTAGATAGTGTAAGATCAATTGTTATTGGGAATATGAAGGAATTTCAGATGCATAAAATGTCTTGCATGCTGTTTTTAATGGACAGACTGTCTCTGAATGTTGCATCATTTGCCAAAGGCCACAGAGGAAGTGAACATACAAGTGAAATAAAATGATTACCAAATCTGTCACATCTACATACAAATTTTCTAATGAGATGAAGTGGACGTCAAGATTGTGGGATGATTTGGAGGCCAGGCTGTCTTGGTATTGCTTTATTCTAGTGAAGGTTGGTCTTTTGCAGCACGGTATTGCAATTCAAAGGGTTCACAAGCACCTTACACAAGCTGAGCCATAGACAAGAGATAGTGTTGGAGCATCTGGAGAGAAGTATGTTAGGTCAAGTTACATTTATCATGACAGTAGGTAAGTGTAAAGTGTAACCTATGTAAGTCTCTCTGGATAAGAGCGTCTGGGCCTACTAAATGCCAATAATGTAATGTAAGATAAGTCTACATAATTACATCCATTTTAAACTTTATTTCTCATTATTTGCAAAGGCCAGTTCAAACAGAATGTTGTGCATGAATCGCCAAAAACAGCTGAAAAGACGACTTCAGCTGCACAAAAATCCAGTTTGTCGACGCGGGACATATTACGAATTGTCTTTGAATTTCTTTGATTCGGAATTGAACAGGTGACGTCACGCTGATGCGCTCTTGAGCTGCTTTGGAATCTCCTCTGTTTCTCGCCGGGCGCAGTGGCGTGCGCCTGTAATCCAAGTATTTGGGAGGCTGAGACTGGTGGATCGCTTGAGCTCGGGGGTTCTGGGCTGTAGTGGGCTATGCCGATCGGGTGTCCGCGCTAAGTTCGGTATCGATATGGTGCTCCTGGGGGAACCCGGGACTACCAGGTCGCCTAAGGAGGGGTGAACCGGCCCAGGTCGGAAACGGAGCAGGTCAAAGCCCCCATGCCGCTCAGTAGTGGGATCGCGCCCGTGAGTAGACGCTGCAGTACAGCCTGAGCAATACAGCGTGACCCAGTCTTTTTCTGCTGTTTTCCATTTACATTCTTCACACAATAACTGCTGTTTATCCTGCTCACCTCACCTCATCATCGATAGTTGCGAACCGGGCGGAAAATATTACTAAACAGATTCTGTCTGGTCTGTGGTCAACGCGGTATTTTTTGGAAATATTCAGTATTCATCCATTTTTTGCCGACTAGTGATAACAGCTTCCCCTCGCGCTTTTCATCCATGCATTTAGTCATGTAATCAGAGGTGGTCGCTGTTTAATGTGAGGAATCCGTAAACAATACGCAAAATTGTTTAGGATAGCGAATCTTATATTTTATGGCCAGATAACATATCAAATAGAATGCAAATGTATCTGAAATTAACAGACGCAGGTTGTATAGTAATAATATCTGTAAACATTCGGTAAAGATGCCCAGTTACTGACACATTTTTTTCTCTTTTGCCAGGTTTGACTCAGAAATCAAGCAGACAATAATCTGGTTCATTCCAATCTGATTTATAACTTTTTATTTGCCTGAATTCTGTAATGAACAAAAATGTTTCGTTTACTATATCGGGTTGAGGTTTTCGATATCTATATGTTGTTGCATTGTGTTCTCCACGCTTGAGGTTTGTAACTTTCAAGAGCTTTGACTATGTTCGAGGTTTTGATGGAAAATTTCAGAGCGCAAAATACACAGCGGAACTTTACACCGTTCACTCGAGGACGTCTCACATGAGGTTACGTGTTGGTGCTCCTGGGGGAGCCCGGGACTACCAGGTCGCCTAAGGAGGGGTGAACCGGCCCAGGTCGGAAACGGAGCAGGTCAAAGCCCCCGTGCCGCTCAGTAGTGGGATCGCGCCTGTGAGTAGACGCTGCAGTGCAGCCTGAGCAATATAGCGGGACCCAGTCTTTTGCTGCTGTTTTCCATTGACACTCCTTTAATTAGTCACGTCAGCTCATCATCAAGAGTCGCGCACAGAAAAGAAAGGAACCGGAGCCAAATAACTGCAGATCCCTCCTGGTTTAGTCTAAGAAAATGGCAATGCGGCGCTTTAAAAAACAGAAAGGATTCCGTTGTTCCTGTCGCCGACTAGTGGCAACAAATTCCACTCAGGCTTATCACCAATGCGCTTCATGGAGAAACCGAAGGTGGTCGCTGTTTAACGTGAGCAATCTGCAGACAACATACATCACTAGTTAGAGCGAGCAATCTCGCTTGATGTAACCAGATAAAATGTGACGGAAAACAGTGATTTCTTTCTCTGTGAAAGAAACGGATGTGAGTTGTGAAGTGAGAAATATGTGATGACGGTTCCCAATTTTGACGTTGAACTGATTGAGCCGAGATGCCCATCGGGTCTGAAAAACCCCATGTTGCGCTTATGGAGAGTTGCTAGTCCTGCTGTTGAAGGTTATGCTAATGTTTAATGTTAATGGTACTGTTTATCAATTTGGTTTAATTGATTGCAATGTATTATGCCATGTTATCCTCGCCTGTCACTCTAAAGAAGACCGAGTTCGAAATAAAGCAATAAACGAGTAATAAAAAAAGCGACAGAAATTAAGATTTGAGGTTCTTTAAATAATACAGGTCACATATGAATCTGTACGGTTAGGAACGAACGGCCTGCCCTAGCCCCACTCACAGTTAGCCTACTATTTGTAAACTCATAGTATTGTACGTTAGATAGTGTAAGATCAATTGTTATTGGGAATACGAAGGAATATAAGATGCATGAAATGTCTTTCGTGTGTTTTTTTAAATGGACAGACTCTCTTTGAATGTTGTATCATTTGCCAAAGGCCACAGAGGAAGTGAGTATACAAGTGAAATCATAATATTTTCAAATCTGGCACATCCACATGCAAATTTTCTAATGAGATGAAGTGGACGTCAAGATTGTGGGATTATGAGGAGGCCAGGCTGTCTTGGTATTGCTTTATTCTAGTGAAGGTTGGTCTGTTGCACTATGGTATTGCAATTCAAAGTGTTCACACGCGCTTTACACAAGCTAAGGCATAGACAAGAGAAAGTGTTGGAGCATCTGGAGAGAAGTAAATAATATGATAGGTAAGGTTACATTCATTATGACAGTAGGTGACTCTACATAAGAGCATGTATTTTAAACTTTATGTCTCAATATTTGCAAAGGCCAGATCAAACAGAATGTTGTACATGAATCGCCGAAAACACAGTTGAAAAGACTTGACTTCAGTTGCACAAAAATCCAATTAGTTGACGCCTGACATGTTATCGATTGCCTTTGAATTTCTTTGATTCGGAATTGAACAGGTGACGTCACGCTGATGCGCTCTTGAGCTGCTTTGGAATCTCCTCAGTTTCTCGCCGGGCGCAGTGGCGTGCGCCTGTAATCCAAGTATCTGGGAGGCTGAGGCTGGCGGATCGCTTGAGCTCGGGGGTTCTGGGCTGTAGTGGGCTATACCGATCGGGTGTCCGCGCTAAGTTCGGTATCGATATGGTGCTCCTGGGGGAGCCCGGGACTACCAGGTCGCCTAAGGAGGGGTGAACCGGCCCAGGTCGGAAACGGAGCAGGTCAAAGCCCCCGTGCTGCTCAGTAGTGGGATCGCGCCCGTGAGTAGACGCTGCAGTGCAGCCTGAGCAATACAGCGGGACACAGTCTTTTGCTGCTGTTTTCCATTGACATTCCTTTAATTAGTCACGTCAGCTCATCATCAAGAGTCGCGCACAGAAAAGAAAGAAACCGGAGCCAAATAACTGCAGATCCCTCCTGGTTTAGTCTAAGAAAATGGCAATGCGGCGCTTTAAAAACAGAAAGGATTCCGTTGTTCCTTTCGCCGACTAGTGGAAATAACTTCCACTCAGGCTTATCACCAACGCGCTTGATGGAGAAACCGAAGGTGGTCGATGTTTAACGTGAGCAATCTGCAGACAACATACATCACTAGTTAGAGCGAGCAATCTCGCTTGATGTAGCCAGATAAAATATAAAGAAAAACAGTGATTTCTTTCTCTGTGAAAGAAACGGATTTGAGTTGTGAAATGAGAAATATGTGATGACGGTTCCCAATTTTGACGTTGAACTGATTGAGCCGAGCTGCCCATCGGGTCTGAAAAACCCCATGTTGCGCTTAGGGAGAGTTACTAGTCCTGCTGTTGAAGGTTACGCTAATGTTTAATGTTAATGGTACTGTTTATCCATTTGGTTTTATTGATTGCAATGCATTATGTCACGGTAACCTCGCCTGTCACTCTAAACAAGACCGAGTTCGAAATAAAGCAATAAACGATTCATAAAAAAGCGACAGAAATTAAGATTTGAGGTTCTTTAAATAATACAGGTCACATATGAATCTGCATGGTTAGAAACAAACGGCCTGCCCTAGCCCCACTCACAGTTAGTATTTGTGAACTCATAGGGTTGTAGGCCTACGTTAGATAGTGTCAGATCAGTTGTTATTGGGAATATGAAGGAATTTCAGATGCATGAAATGTCTTGCGTATTTTTTTTAATGGACAGACTTTCTTTGAATGTTGCATCATTTGCCAAAGGCCACAGATGAAGTGAACATACAAGTGAAATCTTACTCTGATCAAATTTGGAACATCTACATATAAAGTTTCTAATGAGATGAAGTGGACTTAAAGATTATGGGATGATTTGGAGGCCAGGCTGTCTTGGTATTGCTTTATTCTAGTGAAGGTTGGACTGTTGCACTATGGTATTGCAATTCAAAGTATTCACAAGCACCTTACACAAGCTGTGCCATAGATAAGAGAAGGTGTTGGAGCATCTGGAGAGAAGTAAATAAAATGTTAGGTTAAGTTACATTTATTATGACAGTAGGTAAGTGTAAAGTGTAACCTATGTAAGTCTCTCTGGATAAGAGCATCTAGCCCTACTAAATGCCAGTAATGTAATGTAAGACAAGTCTACATAATTGTATCCATTTTAAATTTTATTTTTCAATATTTCAGTGATTCTTGAGATCTGGGACAAAACATGTCCATCAGACAAAACACAGTTTTTGGGTAAAAAATGTGCATAATATTATTCATACAAATAGCCAAAAGACTAACTAGGACAATGTTAGGACAACAAAATATGATTTCAGGTTGTTTTATAAATATTTTTTATTCTAAATTATATAATATGTGATCAGTGCCTGAAAAAACCCTTGTCCTGAAGCAGGTCTCATTACATTACAATAGCTTAAAAAGAATTAAAAGTAATGTAAAATTAAACATCATAATTATTACGTGTAAGTAGTTGAGTAAATAATTTCATGAGTATCAAAGTTACAACTTTAAAATGATTTTAATGTACTTTGTAGTCGATTGAACTTGTGTCCTGAGTTTTTGTCAACACCGTCAAACATTTTTTTCAATAAAAAAAATAAGTAAGTATTGTGGGCAGCTAAAACTGAGGACCCCTTTACCACTTCCTTGTTCTTCCTCATGGCATAAGACCACTCTAGCTTTGGTAACATTTTAATATTCTTTTCATTTCATACCTATTTGTTAATACCTTGCGTGTCACAACCATAGTGTGTCAACACCATAATCAATTAAATGCAATTTTTCTGTAATAAAGGCTTAATTTATGTAGATTATAGAGGTCATAAGCAACTGATGATAAACAAGATGGCTCTTGTGAGAAACACGTGTTATAAGAGGAAATATGGTATTTTGTCAACTTCGTCAGATGTCAACACCATCAGGATTTGTGTCTGACGGTGTTGACTCTTTCTCTGACAGTGTTGACAAATGCCACTAAAGTGTGTTATTCACTCATTTTAATGTCGTTTACTTCAATGATATTACTTCCCATACATTTGATATTACTGTGGCACAGTTTTATGTTTTGAATTTCAACCAGTTGCCATATAGCTTTATGTTTTGAATTGAATCTCATTTTAATAGCCTCTCAAGTACTTGATATGTAATAAGGTGTTGCTTATGCTTATCCATCATCCAGATTTCCAAATATTAACACTGTCCACTTTTGGTCAGATGGTCCAAACAAACAGTATAAAAATAAAAAAATAAATAATAATAATAAAACTTTCTCCTCCTCTGTGCTATCCCTCCCTGACTGGGATTTAAGAATACATCACATGGCAAGGGTGCCCCAGATGGCATCGGGGCAACAGTAAAGAGATGTGTAGACAGTATTGTGCTGAGAAGTCAGGACATTGTGGATGGCAGAGCATTTTATGAGATGGTGTCCAGCAGCCTAAGTGGTGTCAAGCTACAATACGTAACCAATGATGATTTTCAGTCCTATGACACTCTCCTCATGCAACCCCTGAAATCCATCCCAGGAATAAGGAAGATTCATCAAGTAGTAGCTCAAGGGAATATCATCCAGTTTCAGTCCAGTTACTCACTCTTTGGATGGCATCCCTCAGGACCCAGATGAACATGAAGATTGTAGTGCTGTTGAAGTACAAAGTCCTCTGGCGATGTTGATGGAGGCCATGGAGAAAGAGCCCAGCAGAGGTGCTCCTGGTGTTCCTATATGGCTCAGTTGGCACAAGAACTGGGATAGGCCCTGGTGATGTTCAGAGTGGAGATTGGCTTGCTGTCATGTATGACCAGAACTGGTGGCTGGTTACAACGTTCAAGTTGAATTTTTTCACCCTCATGGGCCAAATGTTCGTTTTCAGCAAAACCAAGGACGGCGGGATGTCTGCTTTTTGCCATTTACAGATATTCTAGTTAAGCTGAATGAACCATCATCACCAGTCCGTACAAGCAGCACCAGGGCCATATACCACATATCTGCAGAGGTCATGGACTTCATAGAAGAGGAATACTTGAATCGTCTGTTGCCTGGTGTTCAAACTCCATCAACTGCCTTGATAAGTCAAATTTGATTATGTATTAAGTTTTTTATGACAGTTTTCCAGTATTTTTTTAAAGGTTCAGCTGTCATTTTGAAAGATTTTCAATGATTTGAAATAGTTTATGTATACGCAGCATATATTTGAAGAGGTTGTGGACTTTACAGCTGGGTTATATAGGCATTGTCTATTGCCTGATGTTTAAAGTCCCTCTACTCCCTTGAGATGTGAATCCAAGAAAAGAATGGTTACATAATATGTTTTCTTCATGTCTTGCAATGTTACAATATTTGTGAGAGTTCAATGGTCATTTTGAATGAAATATTTTCCTGTTCCTTACAAGTTTGTCACCACCGTCAGTTTTGCGTCACCACTGTCAATGCATTGTCAACTCCGTCAGATGGACTTTATGTTGTTTTTTTTTTTTAAAAAAAAGAATATCTGTTTTGTTCCCTCAAGAATATTTGTCTATAAAATCGTTGCATTTCCAAAGTTAATGTGTAATTTTTATGCTTCTAAAGATCACTGATCATTAATGAGATTACATACAAAATTGGTTAATCTATACAACCTAAACTGCAATCATTAAACATTGACTAATCTAACATTTAAAACGTGATACGATTCATTTGAAAACATGTGTGCATAATTAAGAGAACCAAGAAACTGATGAGTCAAAACATCTGCGATAAGTTAATTCAAAATAATTTTATAGACATTTCTATGTGTCTGATGGTGTTGACAAAAATCTAGTGCTGATCCAGCAAAAATGTAATTTATTAAAAAAACTGTTACAACTGGGAGGTTGTTCCAAAACATGGTTAGATAGACAAAACCTCATTTAACAAAGATGTATACATAGGGTTTGAAAATAATCAAGATATTTTTTCTAGAAAATCAAAACCTGTTTTGTCCCTGATCTCAAGAATCACTGATTTGCAAAGGCCAGCTCAAACAGAATGTTGTGCATGAATGGCCGGAAACAGTTGAAAAGACTTGACTTCAGTTGCACAAAAATCCAATTAGTTGACGCCTGACATGTTATCGATTGCCTTTGAATTTCTTTGATTCGGAATTGAACAGGTGACGTCACGCCGATGCGCGCTTGAGCTGCTTTGGAATCTCCTCAGTTTCTCGCCGGGCGCAGTGGCGTGCGCCTGTAATCCAAGTATCTGGGAGGCTGAGGCTGGCGGATCGCTTGAGCTCGGGGGTTCTGGGCTGTAGTAGACTATGCCGATCGGGTGTCCGCGCTAAGTTCGGTATCGATATGGTGCTCCTGGGGGAGCCCGGGACTACCAGGTCGCCTAAGGAGGGGTGAACCGGCCCAGGTCGGAAACGGAGCAGGTCAAAGCCCCCCGTGCTGCTCAGTAGTGGGATCGCGCCCGTGAGTAGACGCTGCAGTGCAGCCTGAGCAATACAGCGGGACACAGTCTTTTGCTGCTGTTCTTGACATTCCTTTAATTAGTCACGTCAGTTTATCATCAAGAGTAGCGCACAGAAAAGAAAGAAACCGGAGCCAAATAACTGCAGATCCCTCCTGGTTTAGTCTAAGAAAATGGCAATGCGGCGCTTTAAAAACAGAAAGGATTCCGTTGTTCCTGTCGCCGACTAGTGGAAATAACTTCCACTCAGGCTTATCACCAACGCGCTTGATGGAGAAACCGAAGGTGGTCGCTGTTTAACGTGAGCAATCTGCAGACAACATACATCACTAGTTAGAGCGAGCAATCTCGCTTGATGTAACCAGATAAAATATGAAGGAAAACAGTGATTTCTTTCTCTGTGAAAAAATGGGTGTGAGTCGTGAAATGAGAAATATGTGATGACGGTTCCCACGTTTGACGTTGAACTGATTGAGCCGAGCTGCCCATCGGGTCTGAAAAACCCCATGTTGCGCTTAGGGAGAGTTGTTAGTCCTGCTGTTGAAGGTTACGCTAATATTTAATGTTAATGGTACTGTTTATCAATTTGGTTTTATTGATTGCAATGTATTATGCCATGTTAACCTCGCCTGTCACTCTAAACAAGACCGAGTTCGAAATAAAGCAATAAACGAGTAATAAAAAAGCGACAGAAATTAAGAATTGAGGTTCTTTAAATAATACAGGTCTCATATGAATCTGTACGGTTAGGAACGAACGGCCTGCCCTAGCCCCACTCACAGTTACTATTTGTGAACTCATAGCATTGTACGTTAGATAGTGTCAGATCAATTGTTATTGGGAATATGAAGGAATTTCAGATGCATGAAATGTCTTGCGTATTTTTTTAATGGACAGACTTTCTTTGAATGTTGTATCATTTGCCGAAGGCCACAGAGGAAGTGAACACACAAGTGAAATCATACGATTATCAGTACTGGCACCTCCACATACAAATTTTCTAATGAGATGAAGTGGACTTAAAGATTATGGGATGATGGGGAGGCCAGGCTGTCTTGGTATTGCTTTATTCTAGTGAAGGTTGGACTGTTGCACTATGGTATTGCAATTCAAAGTGTTCACAAGCACCTTACACAAGCTAAGGCATAGACAAGAGAAAGTGTTGGAGCATCTGGAGAGAAGTAAATAAAATGTTAGGTTAAGTCACATTTCTTTTGACAGTAGGTAAGTCTACACGAGTATCTATTTTAAACTTTATTTCTCAATATTTGCAAAGGCCAGATCAAACAGAATGTTATGCATGAATCGCCAAAAACAGCTGAAAAGACTTGACTTCAGCTGCAAAAAAATCCAATTAGTTGACGCCTGACATGTTATCGATTGCCTTTGAATTTCTTCGATTCGGAATTGAACAGGTGACGTCATGCCGATGCGCGCTTGAGCTGCTTTGGAATCTCCTCTGTTTCTCGCCGGGCGCAGTGGCGTGCGCCTGTAATCCAAGTTACTGGGAGGCTGAGGCTGGCGGATCGCTTGAGCTCGGGGGTTCTGGGCTGTAGTGGGCTATACCGATCGGGTGTCCGCGCTAAGTTCGGTATCGATATGGTGCTCCTGGGGGAGCCCGGGACTACCAGGTCGCCTAAGGAGGGGTGAACCGGCCCAGGTCGGAAACGGAGCAGGTTAAAGCCCCCATGCCGCTCAGTAGTGGGATCGCGCCCGTGAGTAGACGCTGCAGTGCAGCCTGAGCAATACAGCGGGACCCAGTCTTTTGCTGCTGTTTTCCATTGACATTCCTTTAATTAGTCACGTCAGCTCATCATCAAGAGTAGCGCACAGAAAAGAAAGGAAACCGGAGCCAAATAACCGCAGATCCCTCCTGGTTTAGTCTAAGAAAATGGCAATGCGGCGCTTTTTTTTGAAGAAAAAAAAAGAAAGTATTCCGTTGTTCCTTTTGCCGATTAGTGGCAATAACTTCCACTCAGGCTTATCACCAATGCGCTTAATGGAGAAACCCAAGGTGGTCGCTGTTTAATGTGAGCGATCTGCAGATAATATACATGACTTAGAGCGAGCAATCTCGCTTGATGTAGCCAGATAAAATATAAAGGAAAACAGTGATTTCTTTCTCTGTGAAAGAAACGGATGTGAGTTATGAAATGAGAAATATGTGACGACAGTTCCCAATTTTGATGCTGAACTGATTCAGCCGAGCTCCCCATCGGGGCTCCGAAACCCCATGTTACGCTTAGGGAGAGTTACTAGTCCTGTTCTTTAATGTTACGCTTTTGGTTGATGTTAATGGTTTTATTTACCCATTTGATTTTATTGTATGCAATGTATTATGTTGTGTCATGCATGAAATGCCTTGCATGTTTAATGCACAGACTCTCTTTGAATGCTGTATCATTTGCCAAAGGCCAGAGATGAAGTGAACATACAAGTGAAATCATAGTATTACCAAATGTGGCACCTCTGCATAGAACGTTTCTAATGAGATGAAGTGGACGTAAAGATTGTGGGATGATGGGGAGGCCAGGCTGTCTTGGCATTGCTTCAGTCTAGTGAAGGTTTGTTGTGTTTGTACACTTACACAAGGACACTGGTCAGCAAGTTTTCTGTAACTTTACTGTCTCTCTGCTCATTCAATTCATCAATGCATCTTACTGAATCACTGTATCAATGCGCAGCCTAATAACTGATCAATGCAAAAGTGATCCGCAACATAAAATAGACCCAATGTACTATAACAGAAAAGTAGTTCCTATAAACATAACATTTCCTCCTTTCCAGCACTGATGTGGATTACAATCAAACAGTAAACATATGGCCTATGAATTGTTAGCATTCTTTTCGTTACTTCTGTACCTGACAGTTTAACACTTTAGTAAACAGTCAGTAAATTGAATGAACACACAACCATGACATCAATAATCTTTTCCTTCAACTAGAACGCTGTTATTTATTTATTTTTTCACAATTACAAGTCCAATCTTTGTGGTGGGTGGCGAACTCTCTCAGGATAACGTCTCTCTTTCAAACAGGAGTCTAGAACAGCATTCTGAACTGTCTGAGTTGACAGTCTCGGAGGTATGGTTTTCATCAACAACATGAGGCAACTCTGGTGTTATGGAAGCATCCTCCTCAGAGTTCTCTGAGACAATCACAGCTCCCGCCTTGTTCTTTCTGACTGCATTCTGAACTGTTGCATCTAACAATTGGTCAACGTATCTGCGCCAGATCATGTCATGCCCAACCTTCACAATGTATGACAGAGGGCCTATTTTGGACACAATTTCACCACGCTGCCATTTCTGATTGGAATGACGATAATCTCTGGCAAGCACTTGTTGCCCAACTTCAAAACTTCTGAGTGGAGGCTGTCTTTCAGCTCAGGTGTTTTGCTTTTGAGTCATGCCTCGACGTAGATCAGGCTTTAGGAGGTCCAAACGTGATCTCAGACGTCTTCCCATGAATATCGCAGCTGGAGCTTGACCCGTTGTACAATGGTCAGTGCTGCAGTAAGCAAGCAGGAACTCTGCCATTTTCTCTTGCAGTGACATCTTTGTATCTGACATACTTTTCATGGACTGCTTAAAGGACTAGACAAACCTCTCTGCCAGCCCGTTTGTGGCAGGATGGTAAGGTGCAGTAGTAATGTGCTTGATGCCATTTTTCCGGGTGAAAGACTAGAATTCTTCTGATGTGAACTGACTGCCATTGTCACTAACCAATTGTTCTGGTAAGCCTGTATGTGCAAACAGGGTATGGAGGATCTCCACGGTCTTTGTAGATGTGGCATTTTTCACAATGAAGATCTCTGGCCATTTTGAGTAGGCATCAACCATCGCCAAGAACATCCGATCAAGAAATGGTCCCGCGTAATCAATGTGGACTCTCTGCCAGACAGTGGTTGGCCACTCCCACGTGTGAAGTGGAGCCGCTTGTGGTTGCTTTTGAGTTTGCTGACATCCAGAGCACGACTTAACTAGTTCCTCTGTTTGGTGATCAATTCCTGGCCACCAAACATAACTTCTTGCCAGACTTTTCATCTTCACCTCACCTACGTGTCCTTCATGAAGTGCATCCAGAACTCAGGATCGAAGCTTTGGTGGGACTATGACCATGGTCCCCCACATGATGCATCCCTGACACACTGATAGCTGCTCATGTCCACTGAAGTACTCAGGTAAGTCCGCTTTGCCCTTATCAGGCCACCCCTTCACCGTTAGCTCAAAATTAACCTTTATTTAATCAGGTAAATCCCATTGAGATCGAGATCTCATTTTCAAGAGAGACCTGATGTACGTAACATAAAAATTAAAACAAAATAAAAACATTCATGAACAAATAATCTTAAAAGAGTTTACAGTACAATTTAGTTAATAAATGACAATAGAAAAATACAATATAAAAACCTTGGTCATGGTTGCTTCTCGGCCAGTCTCCTTTCCAATTGGGCAATGGTGACAGGTAAATTCTCCATTTGTGTCAGGTGGAACATCTCAGCTGGATCTGCCAATGTGTTTCCTTCCTTTGGTTCACAGCGAAGGGGTGAGAGTCCATCAGCATTCGCATGTTGTTTGGTTCCTTTGAACTCTGTTGTGTAGTTATGGGTGCCTAAAAACAATGGCCATCACTGTAAACATGTGGCTGCCATGGTGGGGATGGACCTACAAGGGTTAAAGATAGCCACTAAAGGTTGGTTATCAGTAATTAAGGTAAAATGTTTCTCATATAAGTATTGATTAAACTTCTTCACACCCCAGATGAGGCTCAGGCCTTCTCTATCAATTTGTGCATAGTTCCTTTCAGCCAAATTCAGTGACCTTGAAGCAGAAGCGATTGGCCACTCTGAGCCATCGGGCATTTTGTGGGACAGTACAGCACCGATGCCATACGGGGAAGCATCACAAGCCAAACATAGTGGCAAATCTGGGTTGAAGTGTGTTGAAGTTAAGTTCTGTGTAAGCCAAAGCTTCATCAGATTCTCCAGAATCTGTTTCATTAATGTCATTCACCCTTTTATCCTTTTTCTTGGGTCTCCACTTTTTCTCATCCTGTTTCATTTTACACATTTTCTGCGTATGTCCTTTTCTGTTGCAATGGTTGCATTCCTTATCTTTAAACCAACATTCCGTCGGATCGTGTGACCTTTTTCCACATCTAAAGCATGCAGGTGTTTTCTCAGAACGTTTTGTTGCGAATGTAGTTACAGTGCATTCAACAGTGGATTTCTTTCGCAATTTCTGCGCATCTTTCGCTGCGGTTTCCATCGATCCAGCTATCGCTACAGCACGAGTCAGTGTTAGCTCTCTCTGCAAGGAGTCGCTTCTGTATGCTTTCAGTATTCACTCCGCACACCAGCCTATACGTCGGACAAACCCGCGCAGATTTCGCAAACCTCCTTAGCTCTGCGAGGTAGTCTGATATGGATTCTTTGTCGTGCTGGTTACGCTTATGAAATCTGAATCAGTGGTTTGGGACTGAAGTGGTTTTGTAACAAGACAGTCCTCAATATCTTTAAAGGTTGTCTCTGCTGATTTTGACGGTGCGGTTAAACTGCGCAGTAGATTGTATGTCTGTGGTCCCATCACGCTCAACAGCACAGCTACTCTTCTATTGTCACCGATCCCGTTAGCAAGGCAGTACTGTTCGAGTCGTTCTATGTACTTTCCCCATTCTTCCACCGTACTATCAAAAGCATTCATCTGTCCGACACAGCCGTAGATGTTTTCCGTTTTGGTGGGTAACTTCACCGTTCTTTGCGCTTCCTTTACGTTATTCACTGTTCATTTTCACAATGCCTGTCCCCTCCTACAGTCGCAGCTAGCCAGCTACTCCATGTAGCATAGGCTCATCAGGCGGGAAAGGGCAAACAGGTGGCTAGCTAATCAACGGTTGAGAGCGGTGCAGCGCGCTTGCAGTCGTCTGCTGTGTCCATTACACGCCGAACTCATTTCCGATTATTCTACTCTCGTCGCCAATTCTGTTGTGTTTGTACACTTATACAACGACAATGGACAGCGAATAACGTTTTTTTGTAACTTTACTGTGTCTCTGCTCATTCAATTCATACATGCATCTCACTGAATCACTGTGTCAATGCGCAGCCTAATAACCGACCAATGCAATAATGTTCCGCAACATATAATAGACCCAAAGTACTTTAAGAGAAAAGTAGTTCCCATGAACATAACAAGGTGACGTCACGCCGATGCGCGCTTGAGCTGCTTTGAAATCACCTGTGCCTCTCGCCGGGCGCAGTGGCGTGCGCCTGTAATCCAAGTTACTGGGAGGCTGAGGCTGGCGGATTGCTTGAGCTCGGGGGTTCTGGGCTGTAGTGGGCTATGCCGATCGGGTGTCCGCGCTAAGTTCGGTATCGATATGGTGCTCCTGGGGGAGCCCGGGACTACCAGGTCGCCTAAGGAGGGGTGAACCGGCCCAGGTCGGAAACGGAGCAGGTTAAAGCCCCCGTGCCGCTCAGTAGTGGGATCGCGCCCGTGAGTAGACGCTGCAGTGCAGCCTGAGCAATATAGCGGGACACAGTCTTTTGCTGCTGTTTTCCATTGACACTCCTTTAATTAGTCACGTCAGCTCATCATCAAGAGTCGCGCACAGAAAAGAAAGGAACCGGAGCCAAATAACTGCAGATCCCTCCTGGTTTAGTCTAAGAAAATGGCAATGCGGCGCTTTAAAAAACAGAAAGGATTCCGTTGTTCCTTTCGCCGACTAGTGGAAATAACTTCCGCTCAGGCTTATCACCAACGCGCTTGATGGAGAAACCGAAGGTGGTCGCTGTTTAACGTGAGCAATCTGCAGACAACATACATCACTACTTAGAGCGAGCAATCTCGCTTGATGTAACCAGATAAAATATGAAGGAAAACAGTTACTTCTTTCTGTGTAAAAGAAAAGGATGTAAATTGTTAAATGAGAAATATGTGATGCCAGTTCCCACGTTTGACGTTGAACAGATTGAGCCGAGATGCCCATCGGGGCTCAGAAACCCCATGTTGCGCTTAGGGAGAGTTACTAGTCCTGCTGTTGAAGGTTACGCTAATGTTTAATGTTAATGGTACTGTTTATCCATTTGGTTTTATTGATTGCAATGTATTATGTCATGGTAACCTCGCCTGTCACTCTAAACAAGACCGAGTTCGAAATAAAGCAATAAACGAGTAATAAAAAGCGACAGAAATTAAGAATTGAGGTTCTTTAAATAATACAGGTCACATATGAATCTGTACGGTTAGAAACGAACGGCCCGCCTTAACCCCACTCACAGTTAGCCTACTATTTGTAAACTCATAGCATTGTACGTTAGATAGTGTCAGATCAATTGTTATTGGGAATATGACGGAATTTCAGATGCATGAAATGGCTTGCGTATTTTTTTAATGGACAGACTTTCTTTGAATGTTGTATCATTTGCCGAAGGCCACAGATGAAGTGAACAAACAAGTGAAATCATACGATTATCAGTTCTGGCACCTCCACATACAAATTTTCTAATGAGATGAAGTGGACTTAAAGATTATGGGATGATGGGGAGGCCAGGCTGTCTTGGTATTGCTTTATTCTAGTGAAGGTTGGACTGTTGTACTATGGTATTGCAATTCAAAGTGTTCACAAGTACCTTACACAAGCTGTGCCATAGACAAGAGAAAGTGTTGGAGCATCTGGAGAGAAGTAAATAAAATGTTAGGTTAAGTCACATTTCTTTTGACAGCAGGTAAGTCTACATGAGTATCTATTTTAAACTTTATTTCTCAATATTTGCAAAGGCCAGATCAAACAGGATGTTGTGCATGAATCGCCGAAAACACAGCTGAAAAGACTTGACTTCAGCTGCACAAAAATCCAATTAGTTGACGCCTGACATGTTATCGATTGCCTTTGAATTTCTTCGATTCGGAATTGAACAGGTGACGTCACGCCGATGCGCTCTTGAGCTGCTTTGGAATCGCCTCTGTTTCTCGCCGGGCGCAGTGGCGTGCGCCTGTAATCCAAGTTACTGGGAGGCTGAGGCTGGCGGATTGCTTGAGCTCGGGGGTTCTGGGCTGTAGTGGGCTATGCCGATCGGGTGTCCGCGCTAAGTTCGGTATCGATATGGTGCTCCTGGGGGAGCCCGGGACTACCAGGTCGCCTAAGGAGGGGTGAACCGGCCCAGGTCGGAAACGGAGCAGGTCAAAGCCCCCATGCCGCTCAGTAGTGGGATCGCGCCCGTGAGTAGACGCTGCAGTACAGCCTGAGCAATACAGCGTGACCCAGCCTTTTTTCTGCTGTTTTCCATTTACATTCTTCACACAATAACTGCTGTTTATCCTGCTCACCTCACCTCATCATCGATAGTTGCGAACCGGGCGGAAAATATTACTAAACAGATTCTGTCTGGTCTGTGGTCAACGCGGTATTTTTTGGAAATATTCAGTATTCATCCATTTTTGCCGACTAGTGATAACAGCTTCCCCTCGCGCTTTTCATCCATGCATTTAGTCATGTAATCAGAGGTGGTCGCTGTTTAATGTGAGGAATCCGTAAACAATACGCAAAATTGTTTAGGATAGCGAATCTTATATTTTATGGCCAGATAACATATCAAATAGAATGCAAATGTATCTGAAATTAACAGACGCAGGTTGTATAGTAATAATATCTGTAAACATTCGGTAAAGATGCCCAATTACTGACACATTTTTTTCTCTTTTGCCAGGTTTGACTCAGAAATCAAGCAGACAATAATCTGGTTCATTCCAATCTGATTTATAACTTTTTATTTGCCTGAATTCTGTAATGAACAAAAATGTTTCGTTTACTATATCGGGTTGAGGTTTTCGATATCTATATGTTGTTGCATTGCGTTCTCCACGCTTGAGGTTTGTAACTTTCAAGAGCTTTGACTATGTTCGAGGTTTTGATGGAAAATTTCAGAGCGCAAAATACACAGCGGAACTTTACACCGTTCACTCGAGGACGTCTCACATGAGGTTACGTGGAAGTGAATTCAGTTATAGCGATACGTTGAATAAGACTGAAAATGAAACGTGTTACCTGCTATTCTTGAAATATCTGACGCGTGTTAAACAACTGCAGCAGTAACGGAGACGCCTTGAGCTTCTGCATCTCTTCACAGAATCGATAGATAAACAACGTTGGGTGCAGTCTAATCTTCATGTCTGCACTAATCTTTTTTGGCAAGAGGAAGTGGGTCAGGGGGCGAGGGAAGGAGAGTTGATTGAATAGAAAGTGCTGGCCGCTCAAGGCCTTTACACATGCTTTACACACACTTTTCACTGTATAGCAAAATGCCCACAAAATGTGTTTTCATTGGGATAACCTGACACTATTGTGGTTAAGTCGTAAAATGTCCTTATATTATTTATGTTTATTTCCTAAAACATAAATGAAATATATAATAGTAATTGCTCCAAATTCTGCAAATTCTGAATACTATGCATTACGTTTAGAACATTTAGAACGTTTTTACATGCTGTATTATCGATTAGCGTACTGCTAAATCTTTTTCAGACCTCAGAAGTAGTAATTTAGTAATAGAAATAATAGTAGTAAGAATATATTAATTTGTACTTCTTCCTCCATTGTATGACACTGGAACCGATTTATAAAAACGATAAAAATTGTATTTCCAAAGCATTTCCCGAGCCTTTTGCCGCCAACAAGTTACGCCATTCCATGTATGTGTCCTGCACTACTCTTGTTTATTGTAACACTACTGTTGGATGGTAGTTGTTTCTGTCACCTTGGAAATCACTGTATGAACACAATGCAGTGGAACCGGAGTCAAATTCCTTGTATGTGTAAAAGCATACGTGGCCAATAAAGTCTGATTTTGATTCTGATTACTGCTTCCACTCAATTCTTTTAGCATGAGCATTTCGTCGAGAGACCAGCAGTGGTCGCTGTTTGTAGTAAAGACCACGTCGCCTCTGTGTAGAATGATGGATCCTCGTGTAGCATGGTGAATCTTATTTTATGTAGCCTCATACAAATAACAAAAAGCGTACATAACTCTGTATACTTTGATTAAACAGATGACAGCTACAAGAAAGTGGTAGTCAGTCATGACGACGTTCAGTTTATTACGTTTAATAATAATGATTCACTCGACCGTTAAAATTGATTGAAAAAACGCATATCAAAGTATATTTCAGCAGAGACATCGAAGAAAATTCTCCATGTTATCGTCGTACATGGAGTTTCATGTTTCAGTTTTCATTATTTACTCGAATGGTGTGAAAATTGATTTCTTCCACAACAGACAAGAGTCTTTTTTGTCGTGCGTCAAATGAATAACATCAGAGGATTCTGAAAGAATGTTTCAGCGACCCGGGCCTGGGAGTTTACATTACATTCTTGTGGTTTACCATGTCACACAGATGGTGACGTGGGTGTCACCTTCACCCAAACAGGTGCGCAGCCTACATATCAATTATCGCTAAGAGCAACATATAGTCCATAATATACTAACGTCTGAAGAGAGCATGACAATCATTTACAGTATAAGGGCAACAATATTTGATATCATGGCATATCTTCTACTACCAAAAACTGTCAGATGTAGTGCTGGACACGATGTCAGCCTTTTCCACGCCGCTAATGACAACCAGATTCTTAGTCATTGGTTAATCATTCCATATACAATAAACCAGTTTTTCATACTGAATACATCTGCTGTATTTCAGAGAAGTGCTTGCACAAGTGAACATTTTAATAGACATGGATGCTTCAAACCAGGTATTGTTTGTGAAATCACGATACATAAAGTTTTATTATGTAAGATTATTTAACTGATATTTTAAATAAGCCAGAGTTAAAAAATTAAAAAAAGGGAAATTAAATTTGCTGCCGGTTTTGTGTAACATATAAAACTGCATCAACTGACACAACCTCTTGAACTTCTGCACCAATTTACAGAAGTCATCTATCAAGTGAGGTCACTAATAAACACTGACTATTATCTATTGATCTTGCACATCTGCACTTATCTTTTCTCATGAGAGGAAATGATATTAAAAGGTCTGGGGTGAGTGGAAGGCTAGTTGTTGGTTTTAGTATGTTTTCTAAAAGTTTGTGCTGTTATGTAGACTATATAGGCTAAGTTTGTACCTTTATATATAGACTGTGTAGACTATACAGGGCTTCTTTTGAACAGGGTTCTCGATCAGACACCATAATAACATTCTCAAAACATTACTCAAATGTTATGAGAACATTGTGTGAGCTTTGTGAGAAATTTTGATTGCTACTTGCACTCAATAAACTGAACCATATTTCACACAGTGAAAAATATTCATGTCACTGGTCAGTTTAATTGAAACTGGGATAGAGAAATCACAGTGCTTCCTTAACTATGGGAGCAAACATCAGCCCACACTACACAAGGATCAAGTAAGTAAAATGACTAGGTCTGACTAAACCCTTCCTTCATATATTACTTTTGTGAATCTCTATTTTCTCCTATTTACTACTTCCTCTTGCCATCTTTTTTCTTACTTGTAAATATGTAACTATGTACGTAGTACCCATTTGCAAGGTCTTTGCTGGAATAAATAGTTGAAATAAAGGGCTTTTAAAAGTTAAGCCTCTCTCCTTCTCTTTTTCTCTATTCTCTCCATTTTCCCCTCTCTTACATATACTTTGATATGTTGGTTCTAATATTACATCCCTATTGTGCAGAATAAAACTGCAATAAACAGTATATGTGGGCAGACCTCTGTTTAAGCTGTCACCATATTAACGTCCCTGAGTGTGTCTTCACAGCAGTAGAGATTTGGGCGGCGTTCTTCTGTTTTATTTTTTTTCTGGGTATTGAGGTTTGTAATAAGTATCACCCACTCAGGCACTGGTCAACAACCAGTGAGTCACTGCTGAATTTAGAGAAGTCTGTTGAGTGGGAAAATCTCAGAGTTGGGGGACCAAAAACGACACCCCACCCAGCTGTCATCATGCACTGTGATATCTCCAATAGGGCCGTGTCGGTGGCGTGTGGCCTGTGGCACTTCATGCTGATATTTTCACGCACAGCGCCCGATTGCCTGCCCCGTCAGTGACATGCACCTCTGGGAAAGAGCAGAGGCGGGGCAAAATCTAGCAGCTGTAGCTTCGAAAGGTCATTCTGTCATGGGTAATCACCAGCTGATGGTAAATCATGAATATCTAATCGATGACATAGCTAGCCAAGCCAAAATTGTCCTGCCGTAGTAAAGACTGAGAAGAAAATGTTTCACACAACCCATCTGTATGCTGGGAAGCCTACCAGGCTGGTTATGGACCTCCCCCACTCTGTGGAATTTTGAGTGACTGAGTGCCACATCAGTGCACAATTGGGTATTTATGTGGCACAGACACCATAGGCAATGATTCACCTGTTGGACAAGGCACACCTCAGATGAGGCTCCTACACAAATGGGATGGGGAAAAATCAGTTGGATTGGTGTTGATTACTTTGGTCTTCCTCCCAGTTCCCATGATTCCAGCATTATTATTGGACCCAAATGCAAGTTTTCTTTTGTGAGACGTGCTGGGAGGACTATAATGCAGCTTTGAGAATGCACGAAACATTGCATGGAACCTTTACTGTCACTTTTTTACATACAAGCAAAATTTCAAGTGGTGATTGGCTGAATGGCCTGTCCAAATGTCAAGCGGTGATTGGCTGAATAGCCTGCCCTTGCCATTGTTTCTTCTGTTTTATCTTTGAGCAGAGCACTTGGTTTGCATTGCTGAAGGAAATGAGTAGCTTTTAAGTAGATCCTATGCCAATTACTCTGGATGATCGCGCGTGATAAACAATTAACAGTGTGGGGCGGATATGCCAATTTACATGCTTGTGTTTCGACAATCTCCAGATTTATTTTTGTCAAAGTGATTGCGCAAGAACATCTTTGACGAGGTTTCGAATCGATCCTTGCACACATCCCAGGCGTGTGACTGTGGTGACACACAAAATCTTCCACTCATCACTCTCAGTCATATTTTCCATGGGTCTCAGGAACGAAAGCCATTTTTGTAGAAGTAGACAGCATATGTTATTCATTGCATGCAGGCGTGACATGCTCTTACCTGTAATTATCATAGGCGAACACTGAAATCAACCAACAGGGTTTCTGGTCCCTTTGGTAGCAAATCATTTATATAATGCAGCACTATCACTCCAATTTCATGCATGACATTATTTATATGATATCCTTACATGATCCCTCTTGGCATCAGATATATGTACATGAAGGGTGGTTAGAACTCTTGGTCAATGCTTTTCTGAAGAGTGTTCTGGCAAGTAAAACTTGACTGAATGATTAAAACAGTTTAATATCCAATCAATCTGAGGGACTGACCCTAGCATTTTGTACTGAACCTGTGCAGGATGGGGCAGAAGATTTCAGACGGTCATCCCGGGAGCTCGGTGACTTAGATGAGCAGTGCACGCTACGGGGCATCGCCGCCATGCCTTCTGGAATGCTCCATCTGCTCTTAGCAACGGAAGGGCATGCATCACATGACTCAAGTTCGTTAGATTGTATGTTGAAACACCTGGTGTCAAACGGTGGATGTAACTCCACTGAAATGCTGTCAAGCTCTTGTGAGGTCATGACTTTCTATGACCATGTCTTTCCAAATGTCCCCTGGCCCTAATTAAATTCTGGTGTTTTTCTTTTTAAGTGACGAAAAGCTTTTCTTCTATTAGTGAAATATGTGAGAACACCGAAATATAACAACAAAAAACCTCCCACCTCTATTTCCAAGGAAGGTTGAAACTGAGAGGGACTTTCTTCAGGGGGGCTTTTGTTAAAGGCCTGTAGCCACAGGTAGGCAGCATTTTCCATGAGAAACTGATGTTTGTCCTTAATACACTTTGACCAGCTTTGAAGGCTTTGACAGGAGCTTTTGAAAGCTCCGTTTAGAGCACTGGGAAAATGTAATGGTGCTTGTGTGCAGTGAGGCTTCATGAACCCCGCAAATGGGTGCAGCTACCATGTGCTGTCAATCACCGAGCCGCGGGGACGGATCCAAAGACTTGGCTCTCTTAGCGAAACATTATGGTTGTTTCAAATCATCAAATCCATGGTGGCATACGGCAGCTCCAGCTGTTCTGAGGATGGTGAAGCCTCATTCTCCAGTCAGTACATTTATGAAGTAGCTGCCTTCCCTCAAGTGAATTCTAGAAATGGCTTCGCCAGCAGCACGCGTGTCTGAGTGGCGTGGGGCTGTGTTGCCAGGCAGAATTACTTTCCCTCCCTTCCAATGGGCACACAAGGACAGCTTGGTGTGGTGCCACAGAACGCCGACTTGCAAAATATTCACAACAACACTGACGAGCCAAAACAGCAACAGCACAGGCACGATTAAAAGTCTTTTTAGGTACTGGCCTATTATAAGATATCATCTAAATGACCTCACCTCACGGCCTTCATAAAAGCCTGCATGAATCTATATTTTTGTAAACTATTTCAATTCCTCAAAGTAATCAGTCCGGCAAGATTTTCCTTCATGTAAGAAATAAGACCTGGTAAAAATGGCATTTATACATTCAAAAGGTTCTATAGCTTTAATATTTTTGAAATGTAATATTATCATAACACAATTAATATTAATAATGTTTCATTTTATTTGCTTCCGTATTTGTCTCTGATGACTCAAATCTACATCTGTGTTCTGTTGTGAAATGGCTGCCGTGCTTTGGATAGGCTGGTGTTACATATTGATGCTATTCAGGGTGAGTCACCTCACATTCCCGCTTGACTGTAAATTATTATTAAATTATTATGTTATATAAGAACAGCTGCTCACATCCTTTCATGTGTGTCCAGCGCCCCTGACTGATCAGAGTCACTAACGCTGCGAATGAAACACTAGGGCTTGAAAGGTGCCTCATATATTGATTGCTCCCACGGGGCTGTGAGCTGGGAGAATTCGGGTTGTACGGTAAATGAGACGTGAGGAGTTTTTGGTGGGTAGGGGGACAGGAGAGCCCCTCTGAATCCCCCCCTCCTCCACACCCCGGCAGGGGGACTCCGCCCCTGTCGTCCCTGACAGGTGTCGTCATGCGTGACTTCGCTGCTCTGACGAAGTCAGCGCAGTGACTTCTCTTCAGTTGGTCGAATTTGTTTTCTGAATTTTGTTTTGCTAAATTAATTAAGACAACAGCTTTCCATACACCTGAACTGAACATTATTGTTCTGGATTTTGTGTGTATTTAGACATCTTGTGAATAAAAAGATGAGTAAAATGAATAAAATGTTCCGAAGAAAATATTTTTCTTTTTCTCGTTGTATGAGGACTCTCACCAGGAAAGCGAACACACAGCTCACAATAAGGTAGACTGTAGAACAAAATACAGATATCCCACAGATTCCCAATCCATTCATTTGAAAAACTCACAGTTCTTTCAAAATTACATATAAGTGTTAATACTCCGTTCTTTTTTCTGGTTTCAGTCATAACCCACCAGGAGTGAAAATAGTCTGTTGAGTTCATTCTTAGATGTGAAATGAATATTCTTCAGCGCTGAAGTAAAGATGTTTTCACAGGAACAGCTGTATAACAGAGCTATCATAAGGGGCTGATTTAAATAAATTGTCTTACAGCATGACCAGTCTGAAAAATTGAAATATTATCTTCACACTCTAACCTAGGCAGGAAAACAGGGCTTTTTGTGGGGTTTCAGTCGACTAGATGTCCCCCATAAGAGTTTCCACCCATGTGACTTCCAGTTGGGCGTCACTTACTGTGTTTTTACCAGAAACCACATCAGACGCGGTGAATTGAACAGAGATAAAGTCGCGCAGATTGTGCCTGCGTGCCTCTGTGTGTGAGAGAGTGAGGGAGAGGGAGAGAGAGAAAGAGAGAGAGAGAGAGAGAGAGAGAGGGAGAGAGAGGGAGAGGCGGTGCGAAAGAATCATTACTCATTTAGCACAAGGCCAAGCACAACTCAGCGTGCGTGCGCATACACACACACACACACACACGCTCACCTACACACACATACACACAAACGCAGGCACGCACACACAAAAGAAGGCAGAAGTGGAGAGGGCCGAGGGGTTTCGGGCGGCGTCGCTGGCGATGGCGCAGGGCTGTGACAGCAATGACACAAGGTACACCAAGTCCCCGTCGCCGGGCAACAAGCAGGTAAAGATCCCTCTCTTTGCTCTCATTCTGACCAATGCAAGCCAGGCGGCGTGGGGGAGTAGCAGCCGGGGGAGACGGTGCTCCCTCCACAGGTTGTTTTCCTGGGGCGCGCGACGGCCACGGGCAAATCGAACGCCGCTCCGCGGGGCAGGCTGCACAGAGGAGGGAAAAAAAGTGCTTCTTTTGAAATGCCGCGCGCGGCTTTCCTCAAGCCCGTGAGAAAAGGCACGCGGCGCGCCTCGGGGTGCCCCGAGGACCCCGTCGCGGGCGAGCCGCTCTCGCAGTTGAGGTGTCACCCCGTGCGGGCTCCCCGAGCTAAGGGCGCTGCGCGAGGGGGGCTGCGGGGTCCGACTCCAAAAACGCGTGCGCTGCGCTTTGAAGTCAGGGAGTGCAAAACAGGCGCATGCTGTGATCCTCGAGAGCGCAGCTTGAATGAGATGCAGAGCATGTCACGGGCCATCTGGTCCAGAGGAGGAGAAACTGTGCTGCCTGTGGAGCATAATTACTTATTAATAGGGGGCTAATAATTATTATTAAGGGTCTGTGGGGGATCTGCCAACTAAATATACCACAGACAGTGCTATGGACCCTGATACTGTCAAGCACAGGCAGCCAGCGAGGTACGGTAGAGAGGTTCTGTTCATTTGGGAATTACCTCAAGCGTGTTGTTATTTCCAATGAGTAAGCAGCGCAGTGGCTCAATGCTTAACGCTAACGCTAAAAATGCTCTAGCTGCTGGTGGGCGATCCTTGAACGGGCGAAAGCGTGTATTTATGAGATGCACTCAGGAACAGATTCAGGACAGTCATCGTTGCATACGCAGGCTCTCAGCCTCCTGCGTATTGATCAGCGCTACTTGTGGGTGACTGTGCACCGTGCGTATTTGCTCCGGTTGTTACGGAGACTATTATGAGCCCACAGCATGCTGTGGAGTTTGCTGGGCCGTGGTGCTGTTGCGTAACGGGGATTCGTAATCGTTGTGAACTCTGAGTGAGAGCGTAGGGAAGGCGAGGAAGTGCAACGTTCCCCCCTGGTCCATCTGCAGCGCTTCACCTTGCCGTCACAATCGCGCAGCCTAAAACTTCAGTGTCACCATTCATGCCCCCGGCGCTCAGCACTCGAAAAGGGGGCGTTTCCCTCGGAAGCTCTCAAACGGATGGGGCCCGACCGCAGGCCGCGCCGGCGGGACAGCCCCCGTTGAATCGGCCATTCTGCCCCACCCCCCTCCACAGCGTGTTGTTTAACTCAGCGATCGATGCGTTGGGGAGCCTTACTCCCCACAGCGGACGGTGATGGTGTAGCTCATCGCTGCGCCGTCCGATGAGTAAATCCACATCCACATGTTCCTGAGGACGTGCTCCTCCGCCCTCCCCTGCTGGTTTCAATGTAGCAGACTTCCGAAACGAGCTGCCGATAAAAGATCTCGGTTTTGCATACAGAACAGGGATTCTTTGTACGCCCAGTCAGGGAATTCATTTCGCCTGACTCACCGTGGGTGAGAACTGGTGCCTGCTTTATGAAAAAGCACAACACACACCTCGGGCACGCCAGGTTCTACCCGCCAAACACACAACCCTTCACACCAGCGGTGCCAGCTTATGATTTTGTGATTTTTAATGATTGGTCTTCTGATTGGTAATTGGGACAACAGTTAAATTTCAGAGTGGGTGAAATGTGATTTCTGGTGATCTCGCGAACGCGCGATTTGAGAATGTGGTTCAATGTAAGAGGAGCTGAAACGTGATTTCTTGTGATTCCGTGACTGGGGATGGAATTGAATTTCTGAGAGCCTGTGAACTGAATGCTCAGATGCTGGAGCAAAGCCATAAAAGTAAGCCTGAAATGCATGCCGAATGACCGGACGCCCTGTCTATCAGCTTGACCTAAACGGTGCGCTCACGGGCGAGGAGTGAATGTGGCGGGTGGTCAGACGTGTCATCACCCGCGCCCGCCCTGGGGTCCTGACCCACATTCGTGAGGTGCTGACGTTGCGCTGCTGGGCAGAGGAGGACGTGAACGAGGCCCTGCTCAGAAGTGACTGCGGTTAGGGAGGCGGATGGGGGACGGGACAGGAAACCAAGCCTCTGCCCTTTGATGAGCTGACACTGCCGGTGATGTAACGTCTGACGTGGGCTGGAGTGGGACCTTGCTGTATGCTGCCTCTGTCTCTGCCTGCTCTTCAGTAGTGCATTACTGCTGCATTACTAATGCATCACTGGTGCAGTACGGGTGCATTACAGGTTCATGATTGATTTATTGTGAATGCATTACTAGTGCATTATAGGTGCATTACAGAAGCAATATAAGAGTATTATTGGCTCATGACAGAGACAGTGGAGATAGTGGTAATGAGCAGGACTCATAACCCAAAGGTTGCCGGTTTGATTCCCCCCTTGGGACACTGCTGTTGTGCCCTTGGACAAAGTACTTAATCAAGAATTGCCTCAGTAAATATCCAGCTCTGTAAATGGGTAACATGTAAAAAATTGTAACCCATGCAAGTGCTCTGATTAAGAGCATCTGCTAAATGCCATTGAAGTAATATAATGACTGGTATATTGCTGATGCCTTACCAGTGCAATACTGGTGTATTGTACGTGCATTACTGGTGTGTGGCAACAGCATTATCAGAGAATTGTGCTGATTTTCTCACCATATGGTAAGCACGCTGCCCTCCTTCATTTTAATTGGTCCTCTAATAAAATCTTAGCTCTTTTCTTCTCTCTGGTTCATGAGACACAGAACATCAGGGCTTTATGGGAATCAACTGCATCACGCCTGTGGTTACTTTTATCTTGAAAGCACATGTAGATATCTCCTGCAGCATTTATCATGTGTCAATCATTCTTAGGCTAAGAATTCATCAGTCCACACTAAAAGTGTCAATTTATGGTACAAATATATACCTTGCTCAGCTTATTTTATTGAAGCACCATTGGGCCCTGAATATAAAAGAGGGTAGTTTCTCATTGCCCAAGATGTTTTCAGTAATTATTTGCTGACTTGCATCACTGCAGTCTTATATATGATCAAATTGTACAGGTGGATACAGCCAGTGAAGAGAACGAGATTAAGGAGCTTGTTCCAGGCAACAGCAGTACGCCTTCCAGAATTTCAACATGCAGCTGTGTGATTCATTCTGATTGATTGACTAGCTCACATCCGTAACCCCAACGCTGTATGGTGTCTATAAATATGCTTTGAGCAGAATTCTATTTACTACCCTAGCAATGCTGGGGTCGGTGACCAGATGACCCCTGACCTCTCGACTCTTGCCCTCTCCCCAGGACACCTCGGACGACGTGAAGAAGGTGATGAGGCGGGAGAAGAACCGCATTGCAGCCCAGAGGAGCCGGATGAGGCAGACGCAGAAGGCTGACAGCTTGCACCTGGTGAGGTGGTGAGGAGCGTGCCTGCTTCCACTACTCCGTGACTGTCGCTGGGCAGGGCTGGCAGGCGAGGCTGCAGCCTCGTCATTCGCTAGGCCTCTCCGCCCTGTCAGATGATAGCAGTGTCATGGGCAGACCCAGCAGAGAGACCAGATCACGCTTCACATCCAGCAGAGTTTTAGGGGTGGGCAACTCCAGTCCTGGAGGGCCATGGGTTGCCAATCTCTGATTGGCTAAAACAGCAGTCAGGTAACTAATGAAAACAAAAACCAGCAGGACACTGGCCCTCCAGGACCGGAATTAAACCTAAAACAGCAGTTATAATCGTTTAAACGGCAGTGTATTGTTGATTGGCTGAATACATCTGCTCTCGGACATATCCTCAGGGAAGTAAATGGTGTCTTTAGGTGTGTTCAGCCTTTCAACATCATTACACCTTCAACCAGGAGACCCAGCTCATTGTACCAACCCTTTTGATTAATGAAAGGCACAAATACTGGCAAATGAACCAAAAAATAGAACGGACCATGGTCCCTCAGAAATAGAGCTGCAAACTCCTGCACTAATGCCAAACATGGCACGCTGTGCTCTGAGTGATTAGTTAAGCCATGAATTACAAAACCAACAAAACTAACACTCCCCCTAATTAGACAAATTGGACTTGGGAAGTCAGTCTGTGATTGCCTAGGTAACTGGTGATAGGGGTGGTTATGACTGAATTTCAGCCAATGTGTGAGTCTAATACGGGCCCCTAGCCTCACCCAAAACTACAAAGGCAACTTAACAAGCAGGGTGCAATTTAATCAAGTGAATATAAGTGAGTTTTTTCCTCAGATGGTTTGGTGAAATGCAGCAGTCACTTCATTGTAAGACAGCATCAGATTAATTAGTTTTGATTGAATAGCATGAGAGTTTTGGTGGTTTTGATTGAACGCAGGAGCTAAAACTTAATGAGGTCTGCTGGGGTCTTGTTTTGTGTCAGTCCTTCAGCTTCCCTCAAAGGATACCTAGCCTTGATTAAATGCCCCAGCGCTAGCTGCATAAAAGAGCCTCCAAACAGATCTGTGTTATGTTGAAAATATAAGGGACCATATGGGTCTGTGTCATCTCCGCGGCTTCTGTTGTGCTGCATGCCTGGAACAGACGTGCCGTGTGTTTACAGCTGACTCTGGCATCAATTAGCAGTGCGTGGGCGCTGGGCCCTTCTGACCAAGAACGCGGAATGCAGCACCGTGAAACTGGAGCATTGCCTCTGAGGCGCTCTATACCAGCATGCACTGCTCTCCTGACCTAGGTACCTGGCGACCAAACAAGGGCCATTCAAACGACCTTTGGGGTGCAGGGGGATGACTTACGTATTTAATTCGAAGTACTATTCGGTCTGTTTTTTCCCCACAACTTCCTATTCAAACTTCTACAGCCCCATATACTCTTGTGAGGAAATTCAAAACTTTCCAACGCGTAGCCGTGACTGTAATATGTTGCTTGCAATAATGGCACAGTATGGCTTCAAACTATTCACCTTATTGGGCTGAAAGGGTTTACAATATCACATGCTGGTGGAAGTATGGAAGTCCATCGTAGGGGTGTTAAAACAAGAGTTTTAGAAAGGAACCACTGCTGCACTTTTCCCTCTGTGTGACTTGAGAAGATTCTACTCACGAGAATGTTGTTTTACACATAACATCAGTCAGGCACGTGGCAGTTATCTGTCAATCTGAAAGTGCGCCAGCCACCTTTCTGGGCGGTCGCCCATTGACTCGCCTCTTCATTGACGAGGTTCGGCGTCTGATTTTCAGTCACGGGGTTTCGCTTTTGAGTGTGGGCGTCTCCTGCAGCCGCGGCGCGCACCTTAGCGCCAGCACTGATGGGAAAGTAGACCACCAGCGGTGTGGCCGGAGGTGTTTAGGCGCCTCCGGAAGGGGTCTGCAGGCAGTTACGGTTAGCTGTTAAACGGCTGTGGCACACTACTACGGGGGGGCCCTTGGTATGAATGAAGCACGGATCATTTGCTAGTGAGCTGTGAGCTGACTGAAACCTTATCAGTTGAACAGGGAGGTCTAGGGTGTGACCGGCGCATCCTTAGATGGCAGTACTGTCCTTACCTGTTGTTTCTGTTTTGATTTACCTCAGTGCTCCCACTGCAGACGTAAAAACAAACTTGGTTTTCTCAATCGAAAAAGCTTTCTCCTGAATTGTTTTAGGACATTAAAATTTTTTTTCAGTTCTTATGTGATATGGTTTGTTAAGGGGTTCACAACTTTGAGTCTACATACAAAGAGGTGACACTGAGTCCTTCACTTAGCGTGGCACTAGCTATGACAGCACTGTGTGACCTATTGACTCATCTTCAGATGTGGACTGACACTTGTGAGGCCTTGGTACATGCACTTATGTACCTTCACTTTGTAATTCACTGTAGTGAGATTTTCCCAAAGGATTGTATTTAAATGAAAATGTCCTTAAAGCTAAGACTGATTGAAGGCATTGTGTTTAGGTTGATATAGTCCAAGCCCACATATTAAGGCTCTCTGTCTGATAGACCTCCATGCCTTATCCTGAGCTCAGCCAATAAAGTCAGCAGTTTTATCAGAGTTCACATAACATTGGTTGTGCCATCTAGGCACTATCTGCACCATAATAAGATGGGGGCCTTGGTTTCATTAACAGGCAAGTCAGGCTGCTGGTAAGATTATGATGTAAAAGGAGAAGAGCTCCTTTAACATGTAAACCTATGGGAGTGAATTTCAGCAGTGTGGTATATCAAAGTGAGAGGGGGCCCTGCAGAAACATCTCCATGTTTCATCAGCTTGGTGATTCATCTTTGACTTGCATCAAAGATAAGCTAATTTCCCTTCCTTATCATTTACCCTTCCTTGTCATTTGTGCTTGCATATCTACAGCTACTTTACTTTGACACGTAATCACAAAAAAAGAATAGAGAAAATGAAATGATTTAATGTGCAGTTGACCTGTATGTATGTTTTTACCTATATGCTTATTATATTGACTCATTCATGTACACGAAAATGTCACTACCATTCTATTTGCCTTTGGGAAAAAAATTGCTTTGGAAAAAAATGTTAGGGACTTTTGTTGAGCACTTTTGCAAACATTTAATCTAGTGCTTTTAAAAGTCTACTGGTGTCAACAGTACGTTTCTGCAGTGAATTTCTTCTGAAGCTGTGTCGCACTGAGGTTTTTATTGTTGCTGTGAAGTGGTGAGGACTCCACTGGAAAACACCTGCCACAGTCTGCCAATGACCTCACAACCTCCAAAAACCTCCACACCCCCCCTGGGACCCCCCCGCCTCAGCACACAGCGCAGGCCATAGGAATATTCCGCCCACCCCTCTTTCTGAGGGTCCTCTCGAGCGGGGCGTTTTGAGCAGGGCCCTCTGCGCTCTAGCGCTCAGCGTACGCTGCGGTTTCGGTTTCAGCGACAAACAGGAAGCTGAAATTTCCCTCCCGGGTGACACACTTCCTGCCAGAGCGTGGCTCGCTCGTTCAGGTTATCGGCTCTGTCGTTTTTCCTTTTTTTCCTCAATGAAAATAAGCCCTGCTGTGGGCGGGAGGTGGAGGGGAGCTGTCATTTCGGGTAAGGGGCGGGCGGCGGGGAGTGACGCAGGTCTCAGGGGACCAAAAGGGGGCGAGCCCAGGGCTGTGTTTACAGTTAGTCTGCTCGGTGACTCTGCTCTGCTGGGCTGCGCCGGGCCTCTCTGCTGAGCCCCGCAAAACCGCTCCCTGACCTCCCCCCCTGCTGCTAGTGGAACAACAGCCATCGTTATTTGCAAAACTCAAGCTAAATTCACACGGCTTGTTTTGGAGCATTTGCCAGTAACTAGTGCAGCTACTCATTCCTTAATGCATCATTGAGAAATATGCAAATAGCCTGCCAGTATGCAAATGAAGAGCACAAGGACTGGGGTTACTTGTGATTCCACACACGGTATATTACTGATGCAGTGCTGTCAAGCATTTACTCAGTAGTATTATTCCTAGGAGAGATTTAAACTTAACAACTCCTGCACTCAGGTTGGCACTGGTTGTGACAGCACCATGTGATGGATTTACATGTGATCAGATATAGTCCATTGCTGTCTGGATGCACCGTATGTACATTTGCTCACAAAACTTTATTATAGCACCTTTGCACCCTTGTTTTGTAAGTCCCACTAGATGACAACTTCGCCAGGTGATTAAAGCCAGGCCGGCCCTGACAGTGAAGTCCCACATCATTGACCTGGCCATGTTGTTTCAGGAGAGCGAAAACTTGGAGAAAGAGAATGCAGCTCTGAAGAAAGAGGTGAAGCGGCTCTCGGAGGAGGTCAAGTACTTGACGAGTGTGCTGAGCAACCACGAGCCGATGTGCTCCGGCCTGGGCCCGCAGCCCTCTGATGTCCTCTACTCCCCCCACCAGGGGGTCTTCCATCAGCCACACATGACCTCACCGCGCTACCAGCTGTGACCACCAGAGGGTGCTGCCACACGCCGCAATGCCAGCCTCCCTATGGTATGTACGCAGCCGGTGGCACAAAGAGGTGACCTTGTGCTTGTGTTCATCTGACTGGAGAGAGAGCTGCTATTGCTGAAGAATCCTTGATCATAGATGACTGGGTCTCTAAAACCTGTAGTAAGTCGCCAGTTTCTGGGGCTAAAATTGCAAGATAACTCAATGCTCGACTGTTAGATAGTACAATTCTGGCAGCAAATATAACATGAACCATTTGTAATGAATGGACAGGTACTCTTTCTGGAAATTCATCACAAACAACAGCAAACTTTTTTGGATGTGCTATTCTGACCGTGTATTGTCAACGTTCATGTTTTTTGTTTATTTTGCTGTTAGAGGAACTGTCATTGGTGGCACTTGAGAACATTTGATTGTATTACAATTATATATTGTATTTCATCTCTGAATGTGTTATTTATTCTCTGATTGATCCTGTGGGAATTTGGAGAACTGCATTTAAAGTGTTCATGACGTATGAGTTAAATTTCCTTTCAGCAGTACTTTTTGCTTTGTTGTTATTTGGGAGAATTTTGTAAAAGTATCATAATGCATAAAATCTGTGTACATGTCATGAAATCAAAAATGACAATACTGTTTCAGCAAAGAGGTATTGCACTGGTTGCATTCATTGTACAAGAATGTTTTTTAGGGGTAAAGAAAGATTTAACAAAATACCTCAAGGTTAAGCACAAAACAAGTGATGAGTTAATTATGTTTGAAAGGATTCCAGGTTGTCGGTTTACAAAAGAATTATTCAGTATTTAATGACAATGAAGGAGAATATTGAAGTGTGTCATGGTAATAAATGTTATGTGTGAGGCTTGTCAACTTGGCACCTCAGGTTCGGATTCAGGCTTGAATAATATCAATGCAAACCTTTTTTTCTCAAGACACAGATGCCTCTACCTGGATTTTTTTTTTTTTTTTGCTCTTGATATGGCAGGAAGTTCTGTCGCTAGGGAAAAGTGTTGCATGCAAGCCCTTGTTTAACTGCTATCTAATCCAAGAAGCCATGTTCCTTGATGCTTTAGCCAGGGTGGAAAAATGTGTGCCAGACTCTGCCTATCCCTGATGTAACAGTATAATGAAGGTATGGTCATTCCATTCAGCAATTGAAAGGCTAATTAGTAAGACTCTGAAATGCTGTGGTGTCAAAATGATGATCCTGAGGGCTGAGACATGCCTTTTAACCAGCAGTTAAGCTGCCAGCTGCAATAGCTTTCAGGTGATGCAGATCTGCATCCAAACAGGCGGCACCAAATAAGCAACAGAGATTTTAACTGGAACAAAGACCAGAAATTAGCCTTCAGTACACACCCTTTCTGCTATGGGATGGTAAAAAAGCACCACTTTGTACATTAGGTGGCGCTGATGTTTCATGCAGCATTTTGTTCGATGTGTGAATGTATTTTTATAGCTGTTGTGATAGTGAAGATGTTTTGCTGTCATTGCGCATTCCTTGGCCTTCTGACTGTTGTGATTTTCAACATGACTTTTTGAATGTATTGATTTATTCGAATTTTGCCACAGCAGCGTTTTTGGAAATAAAGTCATACCAAAAACAAATGGTGTGTTCACTGGGCCATCTTGCAACTTTATGACTGATAGTCTTCAACCAAGACCTGTACTTCCTGGCTCTGCATACCACATCAGTGAATATCATATGACAAAATCACAATGGGGCTAACATTGCCCTTTGTGTCGAGTTGACACTGAATGGTCCTTCAGGTGAAAGTAAAATGATAACTGTACGCTCTATGTCACATAAAAGCTAAAAGAAATTATTTAAAAATGATACACTTATGAATTAAACAGATGGATGTTCTACCGTGATGATTCTGGTGCCCTCCGTTATTATTAATTCACGGGCCCAGAATAAATAGCCCCGCGATTGTCATGGAGGAGCTCCGGACCGTGGAGCAACTCAGTTTTCAGCAGTCACTTGAAACCATTCCTAGCACATTTATGTAGTCAAAGCTGACTATTCAGGACACATAAATCATGACGCGGATTGTTTCTGATTAAACTTTGACCAATGCCTTATCTCTCTCAGGTGTCTGTGAAACGTCCTCCCCATGTTGCTTTCAGCGTGGAAGCAACCAGTGATTTTTCACACTGTAAAGCGAAATGTCTGTGTTTCAAAGAACGATTTGTAATGTCCGGGGACTCAATTTCAACATGATTTAGACCGTGAAATTGAATTGGTAAAAAACATTGCAGTGTGGCCCGGCTTCGATTTCAACTTGACATTGTTGTACAAACAACATTTACCACGTAGGCTACTTTGCAATCCTCTCAGAAATTCTTAAACTGTATTAGAGGGCATCACCTGTAGTGGTGACTTCAGCCGTAACTTAAAATTCTTGTGGAGGCATGGTTCATTTATTGTCAAACATATAACAGAGCAAGATTAATAGTTATTCAATGACTGAAATGTTTTATTGGACATTTAAGAACCTTAAAAACGTTTTAGGTTAATCACTTGAAAAAAATTTGTTAGTGAAACAAGAATTAGTTTGTAAAGCATATTTTCGTTTTCGATCGTCCGTCTACAGCACTCATAAAACACAACACAGGCACATGATCTGCCAAGAGACGGAACGTAAGGGTTGCCCCGCAAAACTCCTCCTATGTATCGCGTGCCAAACGTTGGGTCGCTATTGGTGAAAGTTCATAGGGTGGAGTTAGAGTTTGGACACCACGTGGTTGCGGGGAGCCGGCGTTTATATCGGGTGACTCAAACTTCGGACAGAACCGGGAAGTGTGAACACGGAATTAAAGTAACATTTAAACTTTACTTTCTGGCTAGATATAGTGTTTGTCGATGAAATACATTAAAAAGAACAGTGGTATGATTTCGGACACACCGTCGGCGCTTCACTGACTATCCGTTTAGTTTTAACTTAGTAGTTATGCTTATATGTTTATTATGCGGTTGACCAGATAGGCTGGTCGGCACATTACAGTTGCTTTTTACATTTTAATTGCGGTAGAATATGTGTTTGTCTGATTGTTAATCGCTAAACGCACGATTCAGGTTTAGGAAGACTCCGTTTTTGAAGGGCTGTAAAAGGCATGTCTGGCTGTCTCTGACTTAAAACTGATTGGTTAATGTCGAGAGGCGTAGCGATGCGTGCCTGAATTGCTCTCTTGTGATGGGAAACACTTGTGTGGTAAAAACAAGGACATTGAAACGCTATGCTGTAAATGTGGAAAGCATTAAATGGTCTGTTGAAATACGTTTTCAAACCAGAGAAGTTTCATGGTATTTGATTTCAACAGAAGTGATTCCCTGTTTCACATAGCTCGTCAGCTACGTCAACTATAGCCTACTTCTTACAATACATACCATCAAAGGAAAACATGAGCGAGAATGCCGATTTAATTGATGGTAAAATTGCCGATACCAAAAATGTTGTTGATCAGGAAAAAATAAAAATAATAAAGCCTGGTGACCCCGCCGTAGAGTACCAGAGTCACTTGAACAGGGACAAGGGCGTTGAACCCACCACCCGTTTGTACAAGCGGCGATGGTTTATGGTCTGTTTATTCAGCTCTTATTCTCTGTGTAACGCGTTCCAATGGATTCAGTACGGAATTATCAGCAATATATTTATGAAGTTCTACAGTGTCGACGCTTTCACCATAGACTGGATGTCCATGATCTATATGCTGACATACATCCCCTTCATATTCCCCATCACCTGGCTTCTGGACAAGAGGGGGTTGCGGGTAATTGCGCTCGTGGCGACCGCTATGAATTGCGTCGGGACTTGGATCAAGGTGGCTAGCGTCAGACCGGATCTGTTTGGGGTGACAATGCTGGGACAGTTCGCCTGTGCTTTGGCGCAGGTCTTCATCCTTGGAATGCCGTCCCGAATTGCCTCTGTGTGGTTCGGTTCAGAGGAGGTCTCTACAGCCTGCTCGATTGGAGTCTTTGGAAACCAGGTATGTTGCTCTCTCGCTCTCTCTCTCTCTCTCTCTCTCTCTCTCTCTCTCTCTCTCTCTCTCTCTCTCTCTCACACACACACACACACCACACACACTCCTTTCGCATTTGATTTAATCGCTTCACTCACAATATGTACAGATACTATACTGCATTTTTTTCACTGCATGACAGTTTGGACACGTGGGTTGCTGGGTGGGAGGGGAGAAACTAATCCTAACAAATTAATCATTCTTATATATTTTGGACAGTATTTATTGCTGCTTTCGTGTTATTTTGTTCATCTAAGCTAGAAAAATTTGTACCTAGACTGCCAGTACAAGGAATTTCTAGCCAATTCAAATATGAAAAACACTAACTTGCAGTACAACTAGTAGAGTCACGCACACTAAGGTGACTCTGGCAGTACTTTATTCTCAAGCACAATAACACAAAATCCAGCCTAGACATACACTGGGTATTGTATGGCAGCTCAAATGCCAATACATACCTTGTATGGAGTCCTTATTCCACTTTTAAGCCTCATAAGACCCTCTTTAGCAAAGGACCATTGTATACAGCTGTTGCTTGGGAATTTCTATTCTACAATTGTTATCTCCAGGGCGGGGGCTGGGTTTGAGATTGGTCTGGGCAGGTTGTCTGTCCTCTATCTGGGAGTGTGAAACTGGTTGACCAGCTTACCCGCTACATGAGTCTTTGTTGAGTTGTTGAGTCAAACACCTTCTTTTGACCTTGGTGGGGCTGTCATCAAGACCCATTGTCTCAAAACCCACCTGTATGCACGATGCAATCACAGTATCTGTATTCAAGTCATCATGTAGAAATTGTAACCTATGTAAGTCGCTCTGGATAAGAGCGTCTGCTAATGACAATAATGTAATGTAGTTGAGGAAAACTGTTTTTTGTACAAGAACATGTTTTGCATTCAGAAATTTCCTGACAAACGTGCAAGTTTCTATGCTCTGTGTTCAGTCCCCAGGCTGCAGTTAAGGCCGTTTCCACTCACGGACAGCCTACAGGCAAAGTTAAAAGCTGGGATTAAAAGCAAATGGCTCCAGGTACAGGGGGCAGCCCTGTGCTTGCTGTGGTTGATTTACGTTTAGCAGGAGCAGGCATGTTTGTGGTGCTGCAATGAATGACGAAGGAAGCAGTTGCCTGGCACAACAGCATATAGTGATTTGCTTCCATCAGCTGTTCTGGAGCTACTCGTCACAGCCCCCAGCGACTCAACCCTGAGGCAGCCCCAGCGAGTTGAACCCTGAGGCAGACCCAGCGAGTTGAGCCCTGAGACAGACCCAGTCTGTCGAGCCCTGGCTCAGGCCCAGTGAGTCAAGCCCTGACACACTTTGGTTCACAGTTGGTCTAAAAAATATGTCACCCCTGTTTGCTTTGTTAATGCAAACAAATATTCCACATAGCAACAGGCCATGTCTTAGACCATAGGCAAGTAAATATAAAACACTAATACATGGTGTGCAAATATGATGTTAGAATATGAAAATGATATTCAACAGAGTGTGGACTGGGGAAGGGAGATGGTTAAAAGGTCACCACGACACTCAACATGGTTGTCAATGGACATGCCGTACATTTTGAGGAAAAAGAAGAAAGAAAAAAAAATAGTAATTGCTTTGCCTTCTGTTGGAGGGATACTGCCTCTATAACAGTTACGCCAAATAAAGTAGCTTCATATCCTGCCTCTTGAAAGCACGTGTATATTGTTCACTAGATGCTAACTCTGGGATGGGCCCAGGCTATAGCCCCTCCTCTTTAGATATGCATCTCCATTTTGTCAATGCCAGGTGATTTCACGGAATACACATTATGCCCATATTAATTGTTTTTGTACCCTTCCTGATACTGTCTCTCAGTCTGTTATCTTTGAAAGGTGAGGGACACATTGCATGTCCTGTTTTCTGAAATTGACACCCAATTGTCCGTGGTTAGTTTAGTAGGTTCATTTCATAGGTGTTTTACCTGATGCGAAATGAGTTACTCAAGAATATTGACAGATTATCTGAAACTGGAAATTATTCACTGAATGCCTTCAAAGCATGATGCAAAAGGTCAAAGACTGGGGAAACTCCAGGACGGATATAGAGTAACACGATCATCATCAACGGTCAAAGACTGGGGGAAAGTCCTGGATAGATACAGAATTATTAGATAGATCATTTTCAACGTATGCTGTCAGTGGACTGGTCGATGTAGTCATTGATCATCTGTCATGCATGAGTGACCGTAAAGTCAAGCTAGCCAATGCTCGAGCATTCATTGCAATGTTAAATCTGTGGAAAAAAATCTGCTCTGTAAAGTACTGTGTTTATGTACTTCTTCAATTACAGTTTTACATTTTTTTGTCGTTTCCATCCAAACGGTCTGTGATCACTAATTGTACGTTAGGCACAACCCACCTTGACAAGCTGTACACTTGTGCAGGAGCATGAGATGAGACGATTACAGTTCTCCAACACGCACACGCATTTACCACGACTATTTTCCACGCAGCAAGTTCCACAATGCACCAGGACGCAGATGCTGAATGGCAGATACGCACACTGAACGAGTAGCAGGGCGCCCAGGGCCGAGGGTTTGAACAGAGAGCCGAGACGGCCCTATACTAGCAGATTGAAACCAAGTCGTTTCGGCTCCCGGTCACCGCAGTGCAAGCCTGTGGCCGGTTTCAAGCCTGGGTCATGGGCCTCAGCCTGTGGTCTGAATGCCTTACCTGTTTGAGCCACTCTGAGGCCGGGTAAAGTGCTGTATTATTTCAGAACCAACCCCTGCCAGCTTTGATCTGATGTCCCTGTGAGGCCGTGCACAGCTGATTATACAATTTGAAAAATCCAAATATTTTTAGAATGCAGCACAAAAGGACACAATTGTCAGAAGGCCCATGTCAGTGCTCTGCAGTTTACAAGCGATTAATCTTTTTGAACGAATCTTCTCAGTGTACCAGTATGAACTGGGTCTCTGTTCTATAAGATCTGTGTATTTAAGTCACCAGTCGAGCAGTTGCTAATGCTTTTAGTGCTTGTTCAAGCCTAATTAATAAAACATTCCGACATACAATGGAGGAAAACATTCAAGCTGTACAAGCTGAAAATTACCAAGAGCTGTGTGTCTTCCCAAAGGATGCATTTTGGGTAGATTCTATATGTGGAGAATGTGAGGTCACATGAGGCCCTTTCTAAGGGACCACAATAACAAAGCACTTCCTGTTTTTTATGTTGGTAGGCACAGCTGGGGAACTACAAGTAGGGGAGGCTGGAAACTTACTTTGGCTGAGCTTGGTTTCTGTGTCAAGTTAAAAAGGCTTTATTAGTGATCACCCACATGCGGCCTTTTTGCAGTAAGTGGCAGAATTAAGTTTGTGAACATCAGGTTAAGCCAGAAAGGAAAATTTGAATTTGATGATATGATGCTGAATCTGTGTCTTTGGTGCTGTAGCAGGCCCATTGTGATGTCAGCTGCATGTGTTAGAATGTTCAGATTGTGAAGGTTCTAACCATGTTAGCCAATTGGATATTTTTCAATATGAAATCGTAACAATCTCAAAAATATAGTCTTAGGTGTTGACACAAAAGCACAAAAACTCAACCCCGTAGCAGCTGAGGTTTTGTAAGTGTAGTTGAAAAGCTGGAGGAGTTACATATGATAATAAATCAAAAATTGTTACATACACTAATAAGAAATTGCAAGAATAGTAAGTTGGCTTTTTTAAGCCAGCTTTATGATTTTGGTAATAATAAAAAGATTGGGTTGCATTAAATAATTTAGATTTTAACAATAGGCAAGCCCCCCATTTTTGTAAAATTGTAACCAATGATCAATTTGATAAATCAATACACAGATATGAGATATGGATTGAAAAGGACAAAGCTTTCCTACTCTTTACCCTCTAAGGCTACCACCGATCTCTGAGACTTCTTGGAGAATCCTGTATATCCTCTGTCCTGTATATTCTAATCTCTGCCTTTAAAGCAATGTTTGCAACATGGCTTTGTTTATACAGAAAGATAGCTTGAGCCATCAGTACACATGTGCCCAAAAAATAGCCACACTGTTTTGCAGAAACCACAAATTTTTATAAATTTGACTAGTTCCTTACCCACATGCACATGTAATAAAGAAACAGAGGTAGTGTTAACAAGAAGCTGAAATTGACATTTGAATTAAAGTTCAGTTCAGTCATGTTTAGTGTTGTTTAAACATATACTGCTCAATGAATTGAGCTGACTTATAAAAACATTGTTTAATACATACTACAGAATACATACAGACTGCCACAGAGGAAACCAGTCTTGTTTTTGATTCAGTTTGCGTACATCCACAAGCTGGGTAGGACTTAACTGTGTAGCCTACTGTGTAGCCAGTATTTGTTTGGTTCTTGTGTAATTTGTTATAAACCATTTTTCTGTTGTTGGTTACCCTTGAACATCATTTACATTGATTCTAGATTATTTCAATTGATTGCAGCATGTGCATTTGTTATTATTGATAAAAACCATTAAATTTGTTTTTTGCTACTTCGCATTAGTGTTAGCAATTTACTCATCTGTGAATGTGCCATTGGGTGTGGTGCATTTTCAAATGTCAATGTTTGCATGTATATTATGCTGGAAAACCCACCTTATATTTGAGCCTGTGTTATATAAGTGGTCCCCCTCACACAACCTGGTGAGCAGGAAGAGTTAATCATCACTTGAGGGGGACTGTAACCAAAGCGCTGGATACTCCCTTTCAAAATTTCTTACAGCAGTATTTAAGTTAAAACACCAATATTCTGTACAGGAAGAAGTGGGGAGAAATTCAAGGTTGGAATAAAATTCTACCACAGCCTTAGTCAGTCTACATTTGCATTTAATCATTTTGCAGATGTTCTTATCCAGAGCAACAAAATTTGCCTGTGGTGACTTTGCAGCCATTTGACATTTTTACAGGGTCACAGTCGTCGTTGTCGTCCCCCCCCCCAGATATATATTTTTTTCATTTCTACCAGCTACCTGACTGATTGAGGACTGCAAACTGTAATTTTTGTGGCTGAGTTAAACTCAATAGTTCTTGTTTCATACAAAACCCACACAGTTCATGTACGTGCTAATCTGCTGCTTTAAATGAATTTTTCAGCTAGTTTCTAGCTTGTTTTGTTCATATGTTACAAAGTGAAACGTACATGTTTCTAGCTTTACTCATTGTCAGCTCAAAGGGTACCATAGAAAAAGGGCATGGAGAACATTTAATCCTTTAAGTAGACTCTTATCCAGAGTGACTAATATATTGGCATGTTTAATAAGGTGAATAAACTGTAGTATAGATCCAAAGATCGTCCATGACACATTTGAAATGGTGACGTTGCATAAAATGATGCTGCGGTCAACATTTTGTTATCCTCAAATGCCATTGTAATAAGGAACACGTCAAGAAGGTAAATATAAAAGTGCGTATAACAGCAATCAAACCACTCCAGCAATAAAGACTCTATCATGCTGTCATGATAAACGAAAACACTGTTGGTGCTGCTTTGTTTAATGTCCATAGTAACGTTTTCGTGTGAACTTGCCATTAACCTAAGTACAGACAAGATCTCCCTGTGTCCGGACCAAACAGATGTTTACCTTCTGGCCACTGACAGCTTATTTTAAGCTTGGCAGAGTGATGCTTTTTGTCCTTGATCTGCTTGAAACTCCTCCATTGTCAATGTAGTTTGTACAAAATGGTTGAGAATTGTCGATAAAAATGTAGCCGAGGACAAGGCCTCTGTTGCTGGTCTGTCTTTTCTCCCTCCTAGAAGAGGTGACGTTGCCTTTTTGGGCACTCCTGCGCAGCTCTGCTCATTTTCGGTGTAGAGTGCACCGTAGCATTGCCCAAGGAAATTGCAACAAATGAAGTTTAGTTTAGTAAGGCGAATGGAGCCCCCGCGGCTAGCAACCTTCAGCTACTGCTCAATAACGCCAGCAGAACACACGTCTATGTAAAAAATAGACTACGTTTCCCAGTATCCAGATGGAGCATTCTCTCCGTATGGTCACAGAGACAGTGACCTCCTCCTCCTCCCACTCAGCAATCGATATCACCGTCTGGCCTGGACACGTTCAGTGTTTACTCTGGTACTCGTCGGACCTCAGTACCAAAAATACTACTTATTTAAAGGGAGATCGCACCGCTTATGTGCCGTCGTGCCAGGCTACTGCCTCCTTGATCACATGATAAAGTTTCATAAACCCATCCACACTTTCTAAATCCTGCCCCGGGCTGCAGGGGTAGGTGGCCTGCTGTTTGTGGAGCCAGCTGGATTCAGCTTAGACTCACCAGAAGTAGAAGCTGCGGCCATGTTGAGGTGCATCTAGGTGCAGGTTAGTGGAAAACGAGCCACTGTAGTGATTGTTCCCCAGTTTTGACACAATGGATTCTAATGACTGGCTCTAATCACAACCACATCTGTTTGTAGAGGAACCAACCCATTCAGAAGGTAATGTCAGGATTCCAACTTGCAAAATATTGTAAACCAGGACATGGTGCATAAATATGCTGTGTGGGTACAGCAAGACTGAGCAAATATCATGATGAGAAAAACAGCTACGCTATAAATATTGTTACTGTTTCAGTGAATGTTGGTTGGCTTTGAGTCTAGATTTGTGGCCCTTGTTGGTACAGCATATCAGGAGATGCAGTAAACTCCCAGAGACCCAGGTCTCTAACTGAGGGACTTAATCACACTCTTGCTGTAGCTCCAGATGCCCTCTGTAGCATATTCACACATGCTGATTCATGCTATTCACTCCTCCTATGCACACATCAAGCACTGCCTGCAGTTTTTGCCAGCATTTGCACCTCTGTCAGCTATAGGACCCCACTAATTTCCATGTTTCACTTAAGATAAAAAAACATTATAGCAATTTTAGTCCTCTTCATTGCTCCTTTCTCAAGTGTCCATTTCAGGGTTTTAATTTCACACCGCTGTTCAGTTTTGTTTGCATTTTTGTTCCTTCTCTGCCCTCATTCCTGGGCCTGCACAGACTGTATAGTATGTGTCTGTTCGTGTGCTGATCTGCATAGATTGTTGTATTGGAACATATGAAGGGAAGGGATTCCTTTGGCAGCAGTTCGGATAAGATTATGGCAGTTATGTGCTTTGTGCATGCCCTTACTGGAGCTGCCTCACTATATGCCTCTGTCACCATAGCCTGCTCACATTCCTCTGACCTAGTTCACAGTTTTGTTTATTGTGGAGCAGTGCATTGTCAGTGTAAGGGCTTGGGGGTATGCATTGATAATCTAACATCTCAGCTTTCATTTTACACCTCTGCCATTTCTGTAATCTCGTCTCCAGGGCATGGTCGTTAGACCAGATGATGTCACAGACCTCAGACATAGCCTGGCAAAATGCTAAAGGAAATGTCTGACTCAGGCCAGAAATGTGAACATTCTCATGCACCATCAGTGATTCCAAAACAGGGTTGCGTAAAGGGGAAATGGCATTTAAGAGACTGAACCAGTCTCAGAGCTCATGTGGCCGAGCTAGGCTCTCCCACCTCCAGCGGGTGTGACAGCACTGTGGTTTTGTGCTTTCCCTTCCCCACAGTTAGGCATAGCCATCGGGTTCCTGGTGCCCCCCATCCTGGTGCCAAATGTGAACGACATGGACGAGCTGGCCCACCACATCAGCGTCATGTTCTACATGACGGCCGGAGTGGCCACCCTGCTCTTCGTCCTGGTGGCCCTCAGTAAGACCTTGCCGTCACGTCCGACAGCCGAACGACACCCACACAGGGCCTACAGGTGGTGATCGGAGAGAAGGACTTCCTGAACCCAAAAAAACGGATGCGGCTATCATGCATTATCAACGACTCCCTAGGTCAAACCAATCTAGTTTTTTGCTGTGGAGAATAAAGCATCCTGGTTCAAACATGCGAATGTTTGACAGACCACAGTGGCTCCAAGCATTAAGGAGGTCATGAAGCCTTTCTCTCCCATTGCTATGGATAGAACTTCCCATATGTTGCATATATACTGTGATGCAAACAAGGATGATGGTTTTGGTTCCAGCTGGGCTCAGTTAATTAGGGTTGAATTGGCTGCTGAGTTGTATTTGAAATCTCTGGATGGATATCTGTGTTCATGCAGTAAAGTAAAGTTTCTCAGCTAATTTTTGCTAATTTTGACCCTCTTTGGATTGTAATGCAGATTACATTCAATGTAAATGACTGTGATTACTTTGCTGTTCAACTAATTAATTGTGATTGAGCCAAGAACAATTGAATAAGTAATTGATCTTAAATGAATGAGACCACTACCCACAATTAGTTTGAAAAGCAGATGTAAAAATCTTCACCTCCCAAACTCTGTTTTTCATCCTTGATTATACATTTTGTTCACAGTGGACTTTGAGAAAATAACATTAAATTAATGGCAAATCCAGATCAGTGTTTAATTGAAAGCGACGTTATCACTGATTAACTGAGCCTGGCTACTAAACTAAAACCACCACAGATTGTTGTTGCTGCACAGAAAAGAGAGATCTCTTGGAGGCCACTCACTTTTCCTTGTTTAAAAGCTGGAGGTAGGTGGCATCTCTCAGAAACAGCCTGTGATGCAACACTCACATCTGTTTTTCTCATTTGTGGATAGAATCAGGACTATTTTTTTTGTGTGTAGCGTTTGCCAAAATCCTGTTTTAAATTTCTGCTCCCACCTCTCTTTTGTGTTCTCCCCCTTTTTCTCTTGAGTCTGTGTGTGTGTGTGTGTGTGTGTGTGTGTGTGTGTGTGTGTGTGTGTGTGTGTGTGTGTGTGTGTGCGTGTGTACGCAAGAATGCTGGTGTTTCTGTAAATCTTAGTCATGCAGCAGTCAGGACTAGTTACTTGGCAGCTGCTGAATTAATGCCTCAGGATCTCTGAGGGTGCAATAGCAGAAGAAAAGGGGGAACAGAGTTTAACCCTCATATAAACAAACTCCTCCCTCACTCTGATATTGCTCCTCCAAATACTAAATTCTCTGTCAGAAGGAGAACTTCCAGAACCTTCCAACTACAAGGATAGTAGGATTTACTTCAGATGGAGTTTTACGAGCTAAAATGCAACTTCTGCTTTGTGGGTTCTCCTTGAAAAAGCGGCTGGACAGAGGAGAGAAAGGGAGGAGCTGGGCTGGGGGCGGCAGGGGATTGGGGCACACTGTGTGCTGTGTGCAGCTCTCTTTGTTCTGTCTGTCGAGAGGGAAGTGGTCCATTAATGCCTCAGCACTCCAGATAAGAAGTGAACGCTCACTGGAGCCATCTCATTGTCCAGGTAGTCTCTGAGCAAACATGCAGCTGTCTCCGCAGACCCTCGGAATGTGCCAGGCTCCTGCGGAGATGCCCCGAATACAACGCGGTACACCCACGTGTGACCCCACCCTGCCGGGCATAAAGAGGGGTTTGTAGCGCTCTCGCGTCTGTCTGCCTCCAGCCCTGGCTGGCAGCCCAGGGTACAGACTGCAACTGGCTGAGGATGAGCCTTTGACTCTCCCTCGACCAATGAGAGAGCAGGGGTGACCAACGTGTGTAAACAGCCCGGGCCACTGAGTAAGCACTGTGAGCGCTGATGCATCATGGGAAGTGAGCCGCTTCGCCTGGAGGCTTTCACCAGGGGCGAGCTTTTATTCTTATTTTTCAAGCCGTCTTTGTTCGCGTGATGGGGTAAAAGGTGAGGACAGCCGAGTGGCCCAGATGCATCGTGGGAAAGCGGCCGCCTTGCCAGACCTGTTTTTTTTTTTCTTTTCTTTGCACGGTTTCCCTGTCCTCTGTTCCCGCGCTTTGCCAGTGACAGCCCGCTCAGCGCCCCGACATCTGATGCGTGGACCGCCATGCCATCTGTGCCAGTGAGTCATCGCGGGACGGTTCGTCACGCGCCCTGGACCGCTGAACTTCGCTGGCGCCGTTATGCTGCTCATCCAGGGCTGCGGGGGGTGCGGAGTAGAGGGTGAGGGGGGGGGATTATGGCCTGATGCAACAAACAGAGCCCCTGCTTTTTTTCTGAGGGTTATTGCTTTCTCTCTTTCCCCCTAGTAGAGGTCACCTCAGCGCACTGTCTGTCTCTCTCGCTCCCTCTCTCTCTGTCTCTGTCTCTCTGAATCACTTCCAACCGAACAGCCCGTCTGCAAGTGCTGTGCCTGAGTGACTGTATAGTTCTGGTTTCGAAATTCTATCTGTCAAATTTCACACTGCTCTGTGCTGTGAAAGAAGAGCGCCGAGGCCTTGGCCGACCTGCGTTCCCTCTCGCACGACTTGCTGTCCGCACACACTCTTTAACCTGATCGTTTCTTCTGCTTGATCCACCAGCCTTTCGATCACACTGGCTCTCTCACAGGGAGGGGTGTGCATATTTTTCTCAGCTTTCCTGGCAATCGAAAGCTGTGTGGGGCTTAAGAAGCACTGGGCTGTGACCATGACCCGTGCATTGTGGGTCAGAGGACACCCAGATCATTTCTAGTCACTTGTCCCTAGCTGCCCGTTTGCAGTGTTATTTTATTGTTCACTGCAAGGGTGGCTCTTGTGGCCTGGGGGCTGTTGTATGGAGTACTTCCGGATTGGTTTAAGACTCATCGGACAGGTTTGCGTGTGTTTGTGTGCGCGTGTGTGTGTGTGTGTGTGTGTTTGTTTTGAGAGCGAGTCTTGACCTTTACTACACTGTGCATGTTTTGAAAAGGTGTGTCCTGACTTAGACCTTGTTCTGATGGTTTGTCCTGTGTTAACCTAGGCCTGGCCCTGATTATGTGTCCAGTTTTAACCCAGGCCTGGCCCTGACTGTGTGCCCTCGTTCGCTCTGTTCCCACAGCGTTCCAGGAGAGGCCGGACATCCCGCCCACCCAGGCCCAGGTGGTGGCGCGCAGCATCCCCCCAGACCAGTACTCCTACACGGAATCCATCCTCCGCCTGCTCCGCAACCGGCCCTTCGTCCTCCTCATCCTCACTTACGGTGGGTGCTCCCCCCCCAAATATCCCCAGCGCTCGGGACCACCTTAAAAATCAGACACTCGGCTCAAATAAGCTCATTCTTAACCTCCATATCATGCCATTACGAATGCGCTGGGTGGGACGCATGGCACGAGACCAGTGGCGCACGGTGTAGATGAGGTACGCGGTAAATGGAGCCAGGGAACGGCAGGCTCAGTGCTGGAATGCCGAGGTGGTGAGTAAATGCACAGGATGTAAATACCGAAGCAGAGTGACGAGCACGCTTCCGGCGTGTGAATCAGTCGCGCTGCCAATCCCTCCGTTCGCGTTTGGGTACACCGCTTGGTTTGCCGTGTTCGCCAGCCGCCTATATGTGTCTTAGACACAGCATCTCATTACACTAAAAACATATCAGCACCGAAGTAATGCATCCTGGCCTCGGCTGGTAGATATTTGTCAATGGCAGAAGAATCTACAACAGTGGCAGCTGGTGAGCTGGAAACAGGGGAAGCCCAAACGCTACCTTTAAATCTGTCAATACATTCAGCCTGTTCCCCTTTATCCTCCGTGATTAACAATAAATCAAATAATTCACAGAATAATCAACACCAATCGTGTAATTAGAGTAAATCATTATGCTCGTGAAACACCGCAGATTGTCTGAAATTTGTGTGCTATTGCATGAGATTGTTTAATTAACAAGGATGGCAATTTGAATAATTAAGTGGCAAGTAATCCCAAAGCTTTAAATGTTTCACATTATAGCTTTCTTGTGTTACAAAATTCAAATTACAAAGCGGAGCTAAATTTAGTTAAATCGATTTAAATTACTGAGAATAAACTTTTAGGTTAGGTTGAGTGCAATGAACAATAACATTTAGAACACAGACCTCACAAAAGCTGTGATGTGTCATGAGCTTTTAACGTAATTTATATCGATAAATGCCATCCTTGTTAATTAAACAATCTCACATAGTAGCTTTGCAAGCACACAAACTACAGACAATCTGCGCTGTTACGCGAGCATAATCATTTATTCTAATTACGAGATTGGTGTCGATTTTTCTGTGAATTGAAGATAGGATCAGCTGCCACTGATCCACAAGTATAGTGAATGTGTGGTCTGAAGACATTTCTCTTTACAGTGCAAATATTTCCTTCCTTATAACACAAACACTGAAATCTTTGGGCAGTAGGAATAAGATGCTTATGACCTTTCCTTATGACCACTAAGGGTCGGGCACTGTTGGTTCCTGTTTTCTCATGCATACAGGTACAGTTTTTGGGACAAAAAGGTTCAAGGATCATAGACTACCTGGTTGATTATCAACCAAAGCAGATCTGAATATAGATAAAGTGTGACCAAATGGGGGACTCAGTGTAAATGTTTCACTTTCTTCTGCTCATATTAATTACAGCACATTTGAAGGATTTTGAAGAAAGCACAGTATGTTGGTTAGTGATAGTGAATGAATTAGCACTGTCTAATATGTGGCAGAGGTTGGTGTTCTTCAGGAAGTTATAAACTTTTATCTCTGAATCAATCCACCAATTACCCAACACACCCATCAATCAGTCATTCAATCAAAATGTATTTGTTATGATGCATTTTTATAACTGTACTGCCACAAAGCACCAGACAGAGTTCGTCTTGTAGGTCTAAATGATGTTTTTAAGATGGTGCCGCGGATGGCAGCCTCGGTACAGCACTCTAGTACTTTCTTTGTTTTTGTTTATTCTCTGTGTGTTCGGTTACTCAAACCCACCCACTTTCAATAGAGAGGAACTGCTTAACATTAGGCAGTTCACTCCAGATAGTTTTCCACCAATTTTCGTAAAGTTCCGGAAAGTTTTTTGGAGATCTTAGTTGGAGGAACAGCAGCTCGCTGTGGGGCATGGAGGAGACGCAGACGGGGGAAGCGCTCCGGTGCGCTAGTGAGGCTCCGACAGTGCGGATTTCGAACTGCGCTACCATCGATTCACCTGGCGAATCTCCGCTCCTTGCTCAACAAAATGGATGAGCTGTTTCTCCTCAACGGGGCGAACAAGGGCTTTGCACGGTCTGCTGCCCTTTGTTTTACTGAAACCTGGCTCAGCGACTCCACCCCTGACAGTGGATTACATCTGCCGGGCTTCCATCTACACCGAGTGGATTGCGTAACGGAGCTATCGGGGAAAATGAAAGGTGGCGGAATTTGCTTTGTAAATACTGCAGCCCGTTTGCAGTGTTATTTTATTGTTCACTGCAAGGGTGGCTCTTGTGGCCCTTGGAGGCATTTTTCATAAACTGCAAGCCATTCACCGGGGGAGTTTTCCTCCTTCATCCTGGTCGGTGTTTACATCCCACCCCAGGCCAGCATGAGTGACGCACTGCAAACCCTGGCCGATCAGATAACCGGCTTGGAACAAAAATACACGGACGCACTTTTCATAATCCTTGGGGACTTTAACAGAGCAAAATTAAGCCATGAGCTACCAAATATATACAGCATATTGTCCCACCAGGGATAATAACACACTGGACCACTGCTACACAATTCTTAAAGATGTATATTGCTCTGTTCCCCAGGCAGCTTTGGGGCACTCTGATCACTGCTTGGTCCATCTTATTCCAACTTACAGGCAGAAACTAAAATCTGCAAAGCCTGTGGTTAAAACAGTGAAGAAATGGACCAGTGAGGCAAAGCAGGAACTGCAAGACTGTTTTGACTGCACAGATTGGAGTGTTTTTGAAGCTGCAACAGGCAACCTGGATGAACTGATTGACACCGTGACATCTTGCATCAGTTTTTGTGAAGACGTGTGTGCCAACCAAGACCTTCTGCACATACAACAATAACAAGCCATGGTTCACAGCCAGATTAAGACAGCTCCGTCTGGCCAAGGAGGATGCCTACAGAAGTGGGGATATATCCCTGTACAAGCTTCAGGAGACACCCCTCAGCACTGGTCCCCCTCACAATATCCAACAGCCTTGTGTCAACCGTGGAGACCTTCAAGTTTCTGGGAACTACCATTTCCCAAGACCTGAAGTGGGAGACCAACATCAACTCCATCCTCAAAAAGGCTCAGCAAAGGTTGTACTTTCTACGGCAACTGAGGAAGTATGGTCTGCCACAGGACCTGTTGAGCCAGTTCTACACTGCAGTCATTGAATCCGTCCTGTGCACATCTAACACGGTCTGGTTTGGAGCAGCCACAAATCAGGACAGAAACAGACTGCAGCGAACAGTAAGGACAGCAGGAAAAATCATTTGTGCTCCCCTGCCCACCCTCCAGGACTTGTACTCTTCAAGAACCAGGAGATGGGCAGGGAAAATCATTACAGATTCCTCACACCCTGGACACAACCTTTTTCAACTCCTCCCCACCGGCAGGCGCTACAGAACCCTGTACACCAAAACCACCAGACACAGGAGCAGTTTCTTTCCTCATGCCATCACCCTCATAAATAGCTGAGCAGTATCATCTGCTATACCATTATTGTTGCTTGCACCACCACACTTGCACTTTATGTATATTTTTTGTCTTTTATATTATCTGTACATTGCTTGTATATTGTGTATTTTGTTTGTAAATAAGATGTACATTGTCCCTGTATATTGTCTCTGTATATTGTCTGTACTACTGAGTGATACCAACAGCCGGAACCAAATTCCTTGTGTGTGCTAACATACTTGGCCAATAAATCCGATTCTGATTCTGATTCTGATTCTGATAAATCTGGAATCTAACCTCTTGAAATGGCTTGAGGGTGACTCCCTGAAGCTGCTGACTTGATAACCTTAACCTCATTTCAGAGTTGCAACAAAATGTTGTCTTTTTCTCTCCTTGGCCCTTTGCCTGCTATGTGTGAAGTTCAATGTTGAATACTTTGGTATTTGCTGCACACAGACAGTGCGAAAGAACTCATCAGGCCAGGTATGTGGGCTATGCATGCATTACCTTTGGCCTAATTCCAGTGTCAGTCTGTGCCAAATTTAAGCACAGGGGGCAATATATTACTGCCTATTTCCAGTGGCTGAAGGCAGTATCGATGCAGCTGTGTTGTTATAGGTGGCCTCATGAGCACCACTTCACTGTGTTAGTTTACAGAGGACTGACCCATGTGACATTCTCTCTCCTGCAGGCCTGAATGTTGGCTGCTTCTATGCTGTGGGCACACTGCTGAACAGAATGATCATAGAGCACTACCCTGTGAGTCCCGCTTCCTCTGCCGTGGCGACCACGCCCACGGACACAACCGTAGCCCCACCCACAACCATAGTCCCACCCACACCAAAAGCATGGCCTCCTTGCACGGAACTGGTTCCCATGTTTTGGGTCGTTGTGATTGTGCTGTATGCATGCGTTGTCCATCCAAGCTTTACTTTTCTCTCCCCTGAAAGTGTAGACCCTTTCAGCTCTTTCCAGCTGATTCTGGATCAGAATCAAGATTCCATGCAAAATGAACGGGGTTAGGAGTGGTGACAGGAAAGCTGATCTTGGATCTGTTGCCAAGGGCAGTAAATATCTGGAGATTTCTTTCCTCTGCCTGCTTTCTCTGGTGTTCATTTTTCCTCACATCTGCTTGGATGTGACTTCCTGAACTCACAGAAACTGCTCATGAAAGAACTGTCAGAAAACCAATCCATTCAGTCATTTTTTTTCCTTGCTGCAGTTTGGACCATGGTTTGGCTGGCCCTTATTTCCAACCTCCCTTTAATGTAAAATGTTAGTTCTGGTCCAGGGTCAGTTGCTAAGGGCAAAATGTACCTGTAACATCATTCACACTAGATTGTCAATATAGCCATGTCTTCGAACAGAGCAGCTTCTCTAAAGCCACACCATTTGCTCGGCTGGTGGGTATTTGTCTATAGATTCGTTCAGCTCTATACATCTTTCAATCACCCCTTTTCATTTGATGGAGAAAAGTGCCTATTATAACTAAAGTAAAGAATCACAAGCATGATGTCATTACATGATTGCATCCCCTTTAATCGCTACTATAATTAGTGATATGTGGTATGAATATTTATGAATGTATACTGTATGTTTATGTTTAATTACTGTATGTTTATGTTTAATAAGTTCCTCATGGGGGATTATGAATACCTATGTTGGCTACCTGTGAAAATCAGGATTATGGAATGGTCAAATTGAAGATTTTTATTGTGTAAAGACTTGACTCTATGAGACACTAGACACTATGTACACTATGTAGGTGTATATAGACACCATGTATCTCCTACAGCTGTGCTTGCCTAAGTTGGCACACGGAAGACGATTTCTGCTACTGTGAAACTAGCTCTGCAAGCTGAAGTTCAGTGTACACACAACATCATACTTAATCCAAACCCTATTGGTTATGTCCTCAGGGTGAAGAGGTGAATGCTGGGAGAATCGGTCTCACCATCGTAATCGCTGGCATGGTGGGCTCCCTCATCTGTGGGATCTGGCTGGACAGGACCAAGACCTACAAGTGAGACGCGAGCCAGGCTCATTCAAAAGTCTTTGTCTAATAACCTTTTTACCCACTATGGAGCTGGAACCCAGCTGGCTGATTATACCCCCCTTTCCACTGTTGAGCTGGAACTAGGCTGGCTCATTATACCCCTTTTTCTCTGTAGAGCTGGAACCAGACTTTTCCTCGTTTCCACTGTACCACTTATACAAGGCAAGGGCATATTATTCCTTTTACACTGGAGAAGTGGATCCAGGCTGACTGGCACTGCTACAGGTTTTGCAGTTTCCTTTCTATAGTGCCAACTCATGTCAGCTAGCATTACTGGTTTATGCTGGTGAGACTTGCAGCCCCAGGTAAGTATAACAATTCCCTCCAGGACGTCATTGATAGATTTGAATGCATTAGAATAGAATAACTTCATTTAATTGTTTTAAAATAATACCTAGCTACATAGTTATATAATTTGCTGAAGCCATTCTCATTCACTCGCTCTTGCTAAATTAAGGAAGTTTTAGTCAGGCTTACTCCCTAACCGGCTAGTGTCCAACCCTGCCTACCTCAGAAAATCTTGTGTGCACAGCTGTGTGTGTAAAATGAGAGCCTAATGTGTTCATCCCTGGGATATCCACTGCATTTCATTGGCTTTGTATCTGTACTCTGCTCACTGACAATAAAGTTGAATCTAATCTAATCTAATCTAATCTAATCTAATCTAATCTAATCTAATATGAGAAACATGCATTGTGGGTGATCTTCCAAGGTTGTGGAGGATTTCCAGTGACAGTGATGGTGTGCCAGACAGCGGAGTAGAGAGACCTTGAACCCATGTGCTCACATGGGACACACCATGTGTACCTACCTACCAGGGTAAATAAAGGTGTTACAGTGTGGTGTCCCACCATCTGGGTGATGGTATTTTTATCATTGCCCCCCCCAAACCCCCTCTGAATCTTGCTAACTGTGCCTTGCTAGTGGAATTTTCCATGGGCATCTCTGTGGCCTACTCTCTGGGTCCCTCCCACCAGTTCACGTGGCTATAGGTACTCTCAGACTCCAGCTCATCTCACTCCATGAACCAGTTATTATAACTGCAGGTGGTGTTGACCATCTGAATGTCAAAGAAAGAATGGCATTTAAAAAGGTGTGATTAGTGAACCTTGAGGTATTACTCAGACAAGTTGGGTGGTGCTAAGAATTTTTTTTTTTTGCTCAACTTTTCCTTTGAAACCTTCTGATCAGTACAGAGGTTAAGCATGTAAACTATTTATAGCTTTACCTTTGGTAACTATAGTGCACCAATATGGCACAGGGCACAAATGCGCATACATAGACTCCCCATGAGTTAAGAAGTTGGTTGTATAGTCCAGCATTCATTACAGAAACAGTCCAGCAAAGATCAGTGAGAGAACATTAGCTGCATCTATTTCAATAAAGGAGCACTCATTTACTGTTGCTTTGTAAGGGTAGGTGAAACTGAGTGGGCAGTTTCACCTGTACGCTTGGTTTAGGATAAATTTTGTCATAGTGGTGTGTTGGTCAGAACACAGGAGCCGGGTATCCATTTCAGGGCTTGCTTTAGTGTGTGTGTGTGTGTGTGTGTGTGTGTGTGTGTGTGTGTGTGTGTGTCCTCAGTTCTTCACCCCACAGGAATTGGTACTGCACTGAAGTGGGGGAGGTCACCACAACTTTTATAATGTCCAGAATCCTTGTTGTGGTTCCTATTAGTTGCCAATGGATATGGGCAGGTCAGAGGGCAAATGGTGACCTGGGGGCTGTGTTTAGGGGTGTGCCTGTGCTTTGGGTTACCTGCATGGGTTCTGCTGATAAGGGGGAGTGGCAGGAAAGGTTTTTAGGTGGGTTTGAACTGGTTTATGAACAAAGGTCTGGGAGAAGTGGGGGTGGCATGCACAAGCTGAGATGGACAAAGGAATGTGGCCCTTTTTAACAGTAGGTATGATATTTTCTATCAGCCTGATTGCTCCATTCAGGGGTGGGATGATGTGTGTCGTATGTTAGAGGTAATCGTGGGGATAAGGTAAGGGTGGGCGGAGCAGTGTCTGACAGACATCTCTCTCCCCTATCCTCTCACAGGCAGACCACCCTGGCCATCTACCTCATGTCTCTGGTGGGGATGCTGGTGTACGCGTTCACCCTCAACCTCGGCCACCTCTGGGTGGTTTTCATCACCGGCGGGGCCCTGGGGTAAGGCTGGCCGGCACTGTCACCACCTGTCACCCGTGCACTACAGGTGACACGGGGATTTTTGCGGCAGAGAGAGGGCATTTAAATTACAAGAAATTGATGGCACAGCAGGAAAGTTGATGCCTCCCTGTTTGGATGGCACTGCATTTTATTAGACACTCTGTTGAATCATTAATCCATTTCCATATCTTCGATATCTTCGACGGATTAACTGAAGCAAGACTTTGCCCATCAGTCTCCTCCCCTCTTGGTCATTAACCCTTGAAGTGCTGATTGATTGCTTGCACCTCCTGTATCCCCCCTGCAGGTTCTTTATGACAGGATACCTGCCCTTGGGGTTCGAGTTTGCGGTAGAGCTGACGTACCCTGAGTCTGAGGGCACCTCCTCGGGGCTGCTCAACTGCTCGGCACAGGTAAGCACCCGGGACATGCGTCTGTACTGCCTTGATTCTTGATTTGGTAAGGGATGCACCCCAGTAAATGTGTGGCTATTCCTGCAACTCTCACAAAGCTGAAATCTGGAAGAGATTTTGCCCCTGTGATTGGTGCATTGTTTATTTGCTCTCTGGGGTCACTTGCATATTACCCACAATGCATCTGGTTGTTTACTAAGGCAGTGCGGTAGCACTATACACTTTAGGAATACACTTAATTGAAATTTGACTTCAGCAAACACTGAGATGTGTTTTGAGTAATACTGTGGGTATTGTGGGGTTGTGAGGGTCTGCTGGTTTTAAATCATTAATTGAGAGAGCCTTCAGCCACTGTTTCAGGTATAAATCACTTGCTTAGTGAGAAGCCATGCATGCAGCTCCTGGATCACATCAGGAAGCTAATTGAGCGGATCCAGTTACTGATTAGTGCCTCAGGTTAATCTACCAAGTGCTGAGGCTCGTTGAGAACCAACAGGCTCCCCACCCCAGCGTCAGAGCACCGCATTCAGACCTGCAAAAGTCTGTTTGCTAGCCCTATCTGCTAACACTTTCACTGCTCTCCACTGCTGCAGCTTCAGCTGTGTGTGTGTATGTGTGCATGCGGGTGTGAGTCTGTGTGTGACTGTCTGTGCATCTGTGTGTGCGCATGTGTTTGTGTGAACAGCATGTGTGTATGTGTTTGTATGTTTGTGTATGTGAGTGTGTGCATTCCGGCATGCCTTTTTGTGCACAGTATATATAAGCATACTCAGGTGCAGTGCGTGACTTTACATGCATATGTAAGTGCACGGTTCACAGCGTCAAGCGTCTGAAGGTCTCTCGCCTCTGTCTCCAGGTGTTTGGGATCATATTCACCATCTCCCAGGGAAAGGTGATCGACACCTTTGGCACACTGGCTGGGAACATCTTCCTCTGCGTCTTCCTCTTCATTGGGACCATCATGACAGGTAGACCCCCCTTCCCCACTGCCACAGAAGATTCTCTCACTCCAGACTGAACAGAGAGCTCACCCCTAGCACCACTAGCATAATGGCACTCATTGGAAAGCCCATTGAGCTTGAATAGTTCACCGTAAGATCCCTGGAATCCTAGTGAAACTTTCTCTCCCAGGTTATGGAGTAACATACTGGTGTGAAACTTTGTATGGTGTCCCACCACCATCTAGTGGCAGCAGGGAAACATTACTTCATTGCCCCTCTATTCTTTTAGCTTAAAGAGTCCAATGGCCCGCACACATTTTCATTTGTCTTGATTAAATAGAATGTAGCTACCGCAATGGCTGCTGTGACCCAATGAGCTAACATAACATTTTGTGTTTATTTTCCCCCTGTAGGTTTTATCAAGTCTGACCTTAGGAGGCAAAAAGCGAACCAGTCTGCCATGGAGGGTGTAAGTGTTTTCCTGGACAGTAGGGGGCATGGTGTTAGTTGACTGGTTGTGGGGTGTGGTGGAGTGGTGGTGAAGGCTGGCTGCATGCTTTTTGGGGAGTCTTTGTGCTCTTACCTCCCGGACTTGCCCTGGTGGTCACAGGTACCCCATGCTCGAGAGGTGGACAGCAAAAGGAATGTCCACCTACCCATGAGTCTATGGTCCTAACCCTCACTTAGAATATTCTCTCTGTCCTTGACGACATGCCTGTCAACAATAACTGTAATAACAGTATGCGCTAACTGCCACGCATACGTTTGTGCAGCCGCTATCTATGACTAACTGTTAACTTGGTCATGAAACAGTCGCATCCAACCCAGATGTGATCGGTCTTGGTTGTCAACAGTCTACAGCCGTTGTTAAGCATCACATACCTCTGTTATTGATTAGAGCATTAGGATTTACCCTGACATTCAATGATCAACACTTCATACTCAGCGCTTAACTACTTGCTGATTATGTATTATGATTAATTACAGAACCCTGACAAGCATTCACCTGCATGTAAAAATGACATAATGCATAACAAAGGGCCCAGTTTTGGTGGTACATTTGTGACGCAGTCAACAAATACACTTGGCTGTTTTTGCCAATTTGATGTGTACAGTTTGCATCACTACACTTCGCCAGAGGCAGGAGTGTAATGGATGGCAGCCAAAAATGTAGGGCATAGTTGTGAACATTTGGGGCGCAGAGGTATTTTGAAAAGTCTAGGAGGCATTCTTCTGCTTGTGTCTCTACCACCTAAGATCTGGCACAGCCTGACATAATGTCTACCCTGATAATCTGACAGGATGAGTTCGTTCCAAAAAAATCATGAGACCGTGACCATGAACCATGAGAGACATGGGCAGGACATTTGTGGACACCAACATAGATGTGAGAGAGAAGGAGAGAGAGGAGGAAAAGGGGAGAGAGGTAGAAAGAGAGAGCAGGGGAAAAAAAACAGCTGCTGCGATAGACAACAAATCATGTGTGACGTAAAGAGTGAACAATTTACTGAGTGATTTTTTTTTTTCCCCTCAAATGTCTTTGTCGTTATTATCTTTGTAGTGATGGAGTAAGCATTAGTTAGTCAATGGGGGCAAGAGTAAAGAGGTTGATGGGGAGTAGAAACTGCAGACTGACTTCCCCTGATTTCAGAGGAAAGTCAGGGGTGTCTCCAGGGCTGACCTCTGCCGTATGCTCGATGCTGGCCGCTCCCCTAGTCTCTGCTCCCACCTCTCGCTGTGATGATCAGCTCATTATGCCTTCTTCTCCTCTGCATTGTGGAACCTGCGTGGTCACATTGTCTGTCACAGGCCAGAAGAACATGTTTAACCAGAAGAACATTTGGAAAGCAGAAAATAAGCACACTGTTGCTAATTGCTCTGTTAGCTTAACAGCTTAAAATATTAGCATTGTTCCTCTTCCTGTTCTTGGTAAAGAGCAGTGGTATTTTGGCAGCTGAACAGAAGATAACCATGTGGATATACAGGATAAATGGACAGTGTATGCTTTACTTACGTGAAGCGCATAACCTGTTTATGCCATCAGCTCATTGCCTGAGATGCAGTAGCAAGGATCTGCGGCAAGGGTTTTACACTCAGAATACCATGGTTGCACTAGCCCCACTTCTTTGTAACGTAACTTCTTTGATCAATTTGCTAGAGAACTGTGCCTTGAGTGAAACGCTGTAGGCTGCATTGTCAAAACTGGGCCCCAAGTGAACAGTGGTTGTAAAAGAAATAGATGAATGAATGAGTGAAAAATAATTTAGTGGCAAAAAATTCACTGCAGAAAATTAATCTATTAATTTTTCTTGTGCACTTTTAACAGCTGGAGAGGAATCAATTAACACTTGCAATGAATTAACTCTTTAGCTTTCTCAAAGGTCGCTTTCTGCTCTTGCATCACTTCCTTCTCTTACACTGGGCACAGGTATGGACGATCAGCCATTTGTAACAGGGGCCAATTCTTACTGATGCCCGCTTACAATCGCCACACTCATGTCTCTGGAACCATGTCTCCAATTTTTATAACCACAACAGTCCACCCTTGTTCCTTGGCAGATGACACTTCATTATTGTCATTTGCAGACAGTCCTATCCAGAGCAGCTTACATAGGTTTTATCCATTTATACAGCTGGATATTTACTGAAGCAGTTGTGGGTTAAGTTGCTTAAGGGTAAAACTGTAGTGCTCCAGCAGGGGATTGAACTTAGGGCTTGTGTGGCCACCATCATATGATGAACAGTAGAGGCAACGGGTTGCCTGGAGACCCCGTTGGAGACATGGGCGGAGTTTCCAGAGGCAGGGGTGGGCGTGGAGTGGGCATGTCACACCCCCATCCCCCACCCCATGTGATGCACAGCTGTTGTTCCAGGTGGCGGCCCCCACGTCTCTGGAGCAGGACGGTGAGGTTGTGACCTCACAGTACCCTTTACAGCCCTGATCACTAACCCCACCCGAACCAATCCAAACACACAATCAGGTATGCAGCCCAGCCAATCAGCACAACTTTCCATGATTCCTGTGCCAGTAAGTGGTGAGAAGACAGAGCGCTGCCTCAGGCTAGTTTCTCTTCAGCCTGAAAGGCTAAAGTTAGTCAGATGACTGGGACCCTGGGTAAGGCAGGTCTGGGGGTTGTAGTTCTCACATCATATGGACAGCCTGACATATTATACACAGCAAGGTCATTTTTCCTGGTAATTTTGATTTGAAATGAGTCTGAGAAACAAGGTTAATTTACACTGCACTACCCAGCGCATGAAGTGTGAAGCATGAAGCATGAAAGCCATTGTGGGTAACAGGATTGTTGTTTTTAATTGGCAGATCAACAAATGTAAATCTGCTGGATGATAATTTATTATACTGCTGTGCTATTATGTTACACCATTACAGTCAAGTGTGGCCTCATACACGCTTGCTTTTAAAAATAATTTTTTCTACATTTATTTGCTTCTTGAATTCGCTTGGTCAACATTCACAAGCAGTGTGAATATCATATTATAATCATATAGTAAACAATATAATTTTGTTCGTAACCCGAAGATCCAGTTTGACACCATGGGGCTGTTTCAGTCTTTTTTGCCATTGTTAGTCTGTACAGGAAAGCCTTTCACAATAGAGGCTGGCAGAAATGATCTGTGTAAAGGTGTGATGAATCCCGGAAATTGCTGGAGATAAACACACTTCTTGGGTACATCAGCTGAGAGCTCCATTCAGAATCTTTGGATGTAGATAGAAAACAGGCAGCCCCGGCATCCACGGTCGTGTTCTCAGGAAGACAGGGGCATGTTGGGTAACTCTTCCAAAGCTTGTGGCATCCTAAGTTTGAGAGCAACCCTCTCCTCCTCACACTGGTAGTATATTATGACCAACGCTTCCAGTGTGTGTGTGTGTGTGTGTGTGTGAACACAGGACGAGAGCACATATGAAACAGTTGTCAAGCCGAAGGTGCAAGTGTGTATGAGGCCTGTGACAATTCAGCATAGTACACACAAACACTCACACAAGCACATTTACACAGGTGTGTGTGAGGTAATTCTGTTGTTCTGAACCACATGTTGTGTATCTATGTCATGACCAGTCGTCAGTTGTCTTGTCTACTGGGAATACAGTGCTGCCGGTGCACTTGTTGGAACGGACACAAGCATGTGGTGACTGACGGGGGTTGGTGTTGATTGACAGGGGCCATCGGATCACCTGGAGGGGGTTGTACCGTCGCCCATGGTCCTGAAGGAGACCAAGATGTAGGGATGAACATCTCGCTGGAAGGACATGCGGATGCAGTTACTCCCTCCACTTCCCGAAAACACACACACACAGACAAAGGAGACACACTTTCTGTTAGCAGCACATTATATTTGACTTAACATTTTACTTCTCAATTTTTTAACTGCTATTTCTCGCTGAGATGAAGTCTGGATCTATTGTGATTTAAATGTAAATACATTTTTTTATTATTCATTGAGGCTTCGACAAACAAATGCAATGACCAAGTGCTAGGCACAAGCTAGCACAACACAGTTTGGTGGGAGGGAAATCTAACATTTGGTAATTTGATAGTGCTAGCCTTATATGTTTTTCCAGAGGAAAATCTGAGGCCATTACTAACTGGATAGTGTCACATAAAATTATTAGGTCCCTGTGGGTGTGATTAAGGCTGGACATCATGATGACTAACTCTCTTGTCTTTTGCCCCTTGCTGTTTTCAGCATGATGGAGATGCTTTTTGACCAGAGTCACCAGGTTAGATTCACAGCAGAGGAACTGCTTGTCAACAAAATGGAATTGCTTGTGAGGTCCAGGCACAGCATGTTAACAACATTTATGTTCACACAGTATTACGGGTAATGGTCCCTTGGTTATGGATGTTTACATGTGCCATGATATATGGCCACTGCTAATATTCCTCTATATATGTGGTACTCAGAATAACTGGAATAAATGATTTATAGCGGCATTTCTCAATCCCCGGTCTGCAGACCATCTCTGAGGGACTAATCACCAACTACTTGTTGATAAGTCCCTCAGAGACCCTTTTTGAACCTAGCTAGAAAAAAGGCTAACATCAGCTAGATGTATGGTAATTTTAGTGGCTAAACTGTACAAATGTGACTTTAGTCTATGTTTAACAAACAGCCTCACAGACAGTGGGCACACTGGTTGTCATGGCTATGGAAGCTCATGTAGACTGCTTAGTTAATATAGGAGATTGAATTTGGTTTGATCAAATGCATGATATCTGACAGCTAGTTAAATCTTTGTCTCACTTTCAAAACAACCATCTCCTCAGCTACACTCTAGTTCAAAATGGGGATAAGTAAAGGGAATAACTTTCAGGACTTTGAAAAGAGAAAATGGCAGCCTGACACTAAATATATCACCTATCATATATCATACATAAAAAGCCTGCCCAAGTGACAATGGTGTGACATAATATAACCTTGTTTTGGCATCTTAACCATACAGCCCTGAAACGTGACCTCGCAGTAAGCATAGCCTTTGCTGAAAAGCAACCCCCACTGTGTTAGCCAGTTATATTGAAGAAATGAATACTTCCATTTTAGATTAACTGTAATATTAATATCCTTATTAGATGTGTATTTCTCCAAGCAGTATTAGGTGTATATATAACATATATATTCTAATAAACTGACAATCATTCTGTGGATACAGATCAAGTGCATGAGTGCATGGTAGTTTCCTGGAATAACAGGGAGAGAAAGAACAATGAGCAAAATAAATAAAACATGTAGGAAAAGATTTTGAGCAGTTAAAACACATTTTGACAATACAATATTGATACATTCTCATTCAGGTTAATGCTCTGAGGTGCACTTATGTACCTCTCTAACAATTGATAACGGAACATGATATGATGATGTTCGCCTTATTGTTCATGGCCTTTACACATGATCTTTGACAGTGCATAGGTTCTCTGCGTGGCATAACAGTGTGTGAATATTTATTCCACGAAAGTGCTTTGGGCTGTCATTTTTTTAACCAAAATGAAATGTTTGCTCTTACGCTAAGAAGTGGATGTTGAGAAGCTGGTGTGAAAACAACGCTTTTCAGACCGCCTTTCTCCCTCCACACAGAGCAAAAGTCGTGGTTTTTAGAAAGGGCAATTATTGAATCACCACAAGCGAGGCATTTCTTGCACAGTGGCAGTTTTTTCTAGCATGATTTTAGTGATTCCCACTGCAAAGCAGTGACATACTCACTTGTGCTGGCAAAAAAAAAATTGAGCCCTGACTGTTAAATGTATCCAGAATCCCACTATTCAGTTAATCACAAATAATCATTTACTTTTTGTTCCTTCAACATAATCTGTACTAACTAAATGTTCTTATTGTGAGAATACAAAAGCTAAAATTAGACCATTGATTCCAATGGATGCATGTCCCAGGATAAGAGTATACTGCCACCTGTCTTTTATAACCTGTTCAATGTTGGGTGACTCTCAGCTCATTTTTAACATGGTGGCCAAATGTGGTCAGGTGCTCAGTCTCAATCTCACCACCTAGAACATTAATGCCATGACATTATTATATTAATTAATGTATTTTTCATTACTCTGGTCCATACATCTCAAAATTTAAGCCCTGTCCTACATCTCAGAGCAAAGCCCTGGCTACCCGTGGACCACTGTAGCTTACTGTACTGTACTGAAAGAACAGACAGCTGTGGAAGGAGGTCTGTGGTAATCAATAAAAGGGAATGGAACTTCACTGATGTGAAAAACCGAGATGGGGTGTCTTGGTGACTCAGTGGCATTTGTTGCCATGCAACACAAGTTGAAATGTGAAACACTTCAACCAAGTGTTGAAGTTAGTGTACACTGTAGACCCACGCAATGAGGAAGTAAAAATTGCACAGCATATCAGTATACCATCTTTCCAATATTTGAAAAAGCTTAAAATATGGAGGGTTTTTTACCTTTCAAAATGAAGGTGTTCTTTGATTTTAGCTTGACTTGAAGTTCAGGCATTTCTTTTGAGCTTTACTTAAGGTGTTAATTCGAGCCATTTTGTCCTAATATTTTTGTTTTGTTTCTCCCCGTGTCACAGTCTAATCCTAGCTTCCTTTACTGGCACAATGTTGTTTGTGAGAAAGACTCTGCCCATGTTTAACCCAGGTAACACAAAGTCCAATTTTGTAAATTGGAGGGGCTGTCTTACATATTATATTTTTAAAATGTGAACATTTTCAGGATCATTTTTATATGATATGAAGTTATATGGATATCTATGACTATTTTAATAATAATGACAAATAACAAATGAATATAGTTTTGTGTAATTGTTCATGTTGTTAACACTTTCATACCTGTTATTTCAACACTTTGCCTTGTTGAAATAAAGATTTGTTTTTCAAGAAATCTGGATCATTCTCTGTCAGTTTAACTCACAAACTCCATCTGCATTGGAGGTTTACCTCTGTTGGGGGTGACTTGAGTTGCAAGATTCAATGGTAAATTCCATGATGTACATGAATTCTTCAATAAAAAAACATTTTTTTTCCTGACTGAATTCCTGGTCAGGTTGTAACAGGCAAAACAAAAAACATTCCAGGCAAGATAGATCTATTGCTACAAATAATCAAACTGCGACATCGCAAAACGGCCATAGCTGTTATCTCTCACACTCAGTTCCCTTTCCTCTGTTGTGCCGAGTTACTTGCTGGGGTTCCATCAGGCATTAGACCTACACTGTATGGCCAAAAGAGTATGTGGACACCTGACCATCACAGCTATATGAGCTGATTGGACATCCCATTCCAAAACCACGGACATAAATATGGAATGCCCGCCCTGCAGCTATAACAGCCTCCACTCTTCTACGAAGGCTTTCCACAAGATTTTGGAGTGTGTCTGTGGGAATTTGTGCCCATTCAGCCAAAAGAGTGTTTGTGAGGTCAGGCACTGATGTTGGACGAGAAGGCCTGGCTCGCAATTGGCGTTCTAATTCATCCCAAAGGTGTTCAGTGGGGTTGAGGTCAGGGCTCTGTGCAGGCCACTGGAGTTCCTCCACACCAAACTCGTCAAACCATGTCTTTATGGATGTTGCTTTGTGCACAGGGGCACAGTCATGCTGGAACAGGAAGGGGCCTTCCCCAAACTGTTGCCACAAAGTTGGAAGCATACAATTTTTAAAAATGTCTTTGTATGCTGTAGCATTAATGTTACCCTTCACTGGAACTAAGGGGCCTACTCCAAACCCTGAAAAACAGCCCCAGACCATTATCCCTCCCCCACCAAACTTTACAGTAGGCACTGTGCATTCCAGTAGGTAGCACTCTCCTGGCCAAACCCAGATTCATCCATCAGACTGCCAGATAGTGAAGCGTGATTCATCACTCCAGAGAACACATTTCCACTGCTCCTCCAGTGGCAGCATGATTTGCACCACTCCAGCCATCGCTTGGCATTGCGCATAGTGATGTTGGGCTTATGTGCAGCTGCTCGGCCATGGAAACCCATTTCATGAAGCTCCTGACGCACAGTTCTTGTGCTGATGTTGCAGCCAGAGACAGTTTGGAACTCTAGTGAGTGATGTATGCTTCAGCACTCGGCGGCCCCACTCTGTAAGTTTGCGTGGTCTAACGCTTCGTGGCTGAGCTGTTTTTCCTCCTAGACGCTTCCACTTGACAATAATAGCACTTACAGTTAACAGGGGGCAGATCTAGCAGGGCAGAAATTTCGTGAACTGACTTGTGACAAAGATGGCATCCTATGACAGCGCCATGTTTAAAGTCACTGAGCTCTCCAGTGCGACCCATTCTACTTCCAAGGTGTGTCTATGGAGATTGCATGGCTATGTGCTTGATTTTATGCACCTGTTAACAATTGGTGTGGCTGAAACACCTGAACTCAATAATTAGGAGGTGTGTCCACATACTTTTGGCTATATAGTGTACAGTGTGGAAAAGCAGGGTGGAGGAAAGAGGACATCAGGTTGCAGAATTATGTTTTTATTCAAACCAGACAGCCAGTTGAATTCTGGGAATAACCTTTGTCATACATTCCAAATGGATATCTAAAAAACTGTACTCATACTAAACAGTAGTTTACATTGTTTTAACTGCAGAATAATTTTACATCACCTGACATACTCTCCAAGATCTGGATTCTCACTTGACTCTGAAACGTCCCATCCTTGCTGTTCACCTGCCTAACAATTAATTGCGATTCTAACATTTGACAATGGGTGGCGCCAAACCACCAGTTACTAAAAGGAGCAGTTTTGCAGATGAAGGTCCCGGAAAGGAAACGCCTCGGGTGCCAGAACAAACGTCCGCGCCGTGATACGACACATCAGGCAGCGCACGGGGAAGGAGCAGTCAATGAGTAAACACGGAGCCCGCCAGCCCGTTTACCGTAACACCGGCAAGGAAATGTGAATCACCCACAGCAGTAGTTTTGCGATGGGACGCAGACGGGCGGACCTCTCGCTTCTTATATTTTGTTATGGGTGTCGATGGCACAGGCACGGCAAGCGACTGCCAGTAACCAGCTCCAGATTTTAAGTGTTTGCACTTGAACGGAATGTACTTCTAAAAAGGAAAAAAAAAATCCAGGTTACAGCCTGTAATGACCATGAAGATTTCTGAGTAGATAAAGGTGGGTAGCCCTGCTGACTGAGATATGCTTCATCTTCATCCTGCTGTTTTTTTTTTTTTTTTTTTGAGAAATGCCATTGTATCTTCTGAGTGTATCTTCTGAACTCTCTGACATCTGACATTCTTGGACCAATCACAGGCAAGCGGACCTTACCTGTGAAGAGGAAATTCTCCAATGAATGAAGTTAATCCAAATGATCTAGGTAGTCATGAATCTTCATTAGCATAAACAGTTGAGAGACATAAGTCTGTGACATAATGGCTGTCCACCACCATAATGGCCTACTCCAGGATTTAAAGGTGTTAGTTGCATTCAGGGCCAATATATCATTTTCAAGTAAACTGAGAACATCTGAGGTGACATCTGAAAATGATGTTTCATATTGATCAGTATGGCTCGACCCACAAGATCTATAGGAATCTATGTCTCCACATGTTATCCTTTTACATGGCAATGTGGGTAAAAAATCTTGCCCCACCAGAGAATAAGTCCAGCAACCTTTTTTTACAAGCCTTGTTATTTACCACTATACCATAATAATACCCACTGGGAACAATTCCTTTTGAGAACATTGACTCAAATGGAAAAACTGTATATTTAAGGGTTGGTCCTTTCCCGCAAGACACCAAATCATTCCTTTTAATTGCATTGCAGGTTATTTCTTGAAGTCAATCTTTGCCACTGGAACGTCAGCAAGATGGTGAACCATGACTCATCACCTCACTTAAATTACTTTTACTAACCTAATAAATGACTAAATTACTAATAAATGACCAAATTAATTTCTGACTCAGCACCATTTTTGACACACTTCTCAGAGGAAACTGGGATGACAGTTGCCACCATCATTCATGAGATGTTAATTATCAACTGCAGTGCTGTGCTGTGAAGAGTCTCTTTTATGAAACGAAATCTGAAAAACCTTAATTTTCACTGAAACACATAGGGTGATTGACTGCTCTGTGGAATTTTTTACATAAAGAGAGAATGTGAGACATAAGATATAAACTCCTCCTCCTTTAAACTCAGAGTTTAAAGTCTACTGATGTATCCCATGATTGTTTGTACAGGACCAAAAGATATACCATGCAGCAGGCCCACTTTTCCTCACTTCTCCTAAACTGTGAAGAGTGCCATATCTTGGTCTCTATATCATCTCTGCCTGAGGGGAACGCAGGCTGGCTTCACCAACCCGTTTGTTCAAAGACTGTGCTTTTTGAAGTGTTCCAATCATTGTGCTTTTGGTTTCACTTCTGCCCTCAGCTGGCCTGGAGTGAGGAGAGTGAGTCCTAACCCCATCCTTTTGTCCCTGGTCTGTGTTACAGTGTGTGATGTGTTCTCAGCCAGGGTGTGTCCACAACACTGCATCATACGTGGCCATGAGACCACACACTTAATCCCCCCACCTTTCTTCCATTAGACACCTCATCTCAGGGATAGGGCAGCAAAATAAAACCTGTTTGAATGACTGAGGGGTGAGTCAGTGATGGAGGAGGTAGTGAGGCTTCACGAACCCCACGATGGGCAGAGCCAACACACGTTGTCAGTCAGAGGCTCATTTGAAGGGACTAGAAGACTCCTCTTTAGCTCTCCTCAGCCTGCTGGTCTGGAAGGCCATGGTAAAGGCTCATTGCTCATAGTGATGCAGCACGGTATGAAATTCACATTCACTGAACAAAATTCTTCTTCCCTGCATCGTCCCAGGGAAAGCAGTGCCTTTTTTGAGTCTCTGTTTAAGTTTTTCAATGGTCTGTGTGGGACTTTGCAAATTGTTCTGCCTGCAATTAGCGCGAGCCCGTGAAGCCCGTCTCACTCACGCACCCTCGGCCTGAAGCGCTGCGGCTGCCGCAGGGCTGCAGTCTCTCCCTGCCGTTATGGGAAAAGAACCGTATCAGCGTTTCTCATTCCTGCAGCGTTAGTCACCGCCGTGAATGGGGGTGAGCGAGCAGTGCCAGGATTTCACTGCTGGCATTTTACCAGTAGTTCTTTTTTTTTAAAAAAAAGTGGATCTAGTGATTGGAGTGTGGAGTAGGGGAGGGAGTGAAATAGTGTAATCTGCATTGAGTCTTTTCCTTGAGCTAACACAGGGGGGAAGATGATGTGACTGACAGATGAGGCTTGAAAAGAAGTACGACACCGTGTTGGATTCAGGGCCTGATTTCTGTGAGAAGGTTTGTAACATGGTTTAGGATTTCACTGTTCATGTGTGTCTATTCCGTGCTGTATGGGCATGAGGAGGGCAGACTCCACTCATGCCACCCAAAACGTGTAGGGACAGTCCCTCCGTCACCACCTCAGAATGACGAATCCCGTCAGAGGAACGCCGTTCCCTCCCAGATCAGCGTCACACATTTCTGACATGCTTTTAATGTAAAAGAACCTTTCTGTCTATCCCCATCCCTCTGTGTCTCACCCCCTATCTCTATCTCTCCCTGTCTGTCTCTCTCTCTCCCTGTCATAATCTCTCCCTCTGTCTGTCAAATTCAAATTCAAATGCTTTATTGGCATGACTTTTTCAATGATAACAATATTGCCAAAACAATCATTCTTACAGTCAGTTTGTAACAAATAAACAGATCCATAATGAATGATAGAGAAAAAAGACACATTCAAACAGGCAGAGATATACATGTATTGTGCAGCAAGTGTTGCTGTCCATCCCTCTCCTGGCGCTCTTTCTCTGTCTGTCTGTCTCTCTCTTTCCCTCTCTCTCCCACTTCCCCTCTCTCCCTCACCCCTCTGTCTCTTCTTTCTCTCTCTCTCTCCCTCTGTGTCTCTCTCTCTCTCTCTCCCTCCCTCTCTCCCTCTTTCTCAGCCTTTCATTCTCTCTCTCTCGCTCTCCCTCTCTCCCTCTTTCTCGGCCTTTCATTCTCTCTCTCCCTCTTTCTCAGCCTTTCATTCTCTCTCTCTCTCTCTCTCTCTCTTCTTTCTCGGCCTTTCATCTCTCTCTCTCTCTCTCTCTCTCTCTCTCTCTCTCCCTCTTTCTCAGCCTTTCATTCTTCTCTCTCTCTCTCTCTCTCTTTCTCGGCCTTTCATTCTCTCTCTCTCTCTCTCTCTCTCTCTCTCTCTCTCTCTCCCTCTTTCTCTGCCTTTCATTTCTCTCTCTCTCTCCCTCTTTCTCGGCCTTTCATTCTCTCTCTTTCTCGGCCTGCTGCTGCTGCTCATGCTTGCCCTGGCGTTTACCGCAGCGGGGGCGCAGGCATCTCTGACACGTGCCTCCTTGCCTCAGGCCCCTCCATCTCCCCATCTTATGGGGGGTGGTCAGGGCTGATTGAGCTCTAATCCGTCAGCGCTGCGCCCTATCTCTGCCGTCTCATCCAGATCAGCGGGCCTGTCTGATACACGCCTGAGATATCCCAGCTTTATCTCAGCTGCTCCTTGGGCATGGTACCCTCCGTCTGCTTAACTGATGTAAGCAGCCATGTGGTTCGCATTCTGTCCAGGTGAGGTAACCTGCGCAAGCAGTGCCTCGCTAAAGTTGAGACCTGAGGAAACCAGCTGGGGCTGATTCCCTCATGTCCCCTCCCTGGGAGTTATTCACACCTTCTTCAACCAACATTTGACATGACCCTTTTGTCTTTCCAGCTCTCTGCTTTGGCCCTCCGAGGCCAGGTGTTCCTGGAGGCTGATTCCACTATGTATCTGTAAACATGTGACTGCAAGCCTCGCTAGCACCGGAAGTGTGAACGGCCAGTTTGCAGATTTGCAGGGTTGTAGCCACAACCAGAAAGGGGCGGGAAGAAAGGAAACGTGCGGTGATGGTGTGGCCTGATAATGGCAGTAGGTGGACTTGAGACGATAGGTTAACGTATTAACTCTTTCTCACCCACACATGCTATTGGGTGGCCTCCACTGGAAAACTCCAGTCCTGGGGCTCTACAGTGGTGTCAGAGTGGAGAAATACTTGCTCCATTAAAGTTAGTGGGATTCAAAAATGGTCTGTTTTGTATGGTATTCATCATAGGTTGTGAATGGAATTCAGATCAATACAGGCTTCAGTTCAAAAGTCTTGTGAGGTATTTTCATTCATTACAGAATAGAATGTTACATAGCATAGCAGAATAGAAAGAAGCACAATTTGTACTTGGTCTCTGTTCAGACAGAGAGCTGACCATTTTAGCATTCCTGGCCCATCATCAAAATTGGCCAGCTTATATTGGTGAAGTGGGCAAGCCCATGCCCTAGGATATAAAACTGTCACTTTGACAATATGAAATGGTGTGATGAAAGCACTAAACTGTAAGGTGTCATCTATAATTAAAGTCAATTGTACATTGAGGTTCATTCATGACTGCTCACAGCCCAGAATAACCCCCGCCCCATTCTTACTGCGCCGCTGTTTCCTGAACGCTTTCTGTCTCCAGCACATCAAAACCAGTGGGATGTGAACACCCTTCGAAAACAAGCTTTTCATGCTGTTGCCTGTTAAGTGGGGTGGGGTGGGGTGGGGTGGGGTGAGACGCGCTCCAAACATCCACTTTTAGCCACGGCTATTAATTCTTCAGTTCCCTCAGTACGTCGCTTCTCTGCTCCTAATAAAACCTTGCCAAAATCAAGTTGTCCGCTGCGGCGCCTCGTTTCGAAGTCGAGCGACCCCCTCGGCGGCGAACATCTGGCGCTTGTGGACGGGCGGCTCCCGAAATCGTTCCACAAAGAGCGCACAGTGTCTGAACATAAAATAACGAGAAAAAAGGAAACGACTTTAATACCGCCGCTTTAAAAATAGGCTGGCGAGCGAGCCTGCCTTCCGAAGTGGTATAATAAACCCTGTATTTCATTGAGTAAAGCGGTATCTGATTTTAGTGTCTGCTTCGTGCAGTCTCGACAGGCTGTTAAAATGATAGGCATCAACGCGTATTTCGAGTGTGTCAGTGAATTTGTTACTCGACTCAGCGATATACACGTGTTTACTCTTAATCTCACTGTAGGGATGTAAATCTAATAACGATAACAACGATATTATACAACAATGACATATCTGAATGTCGAAGAGTTCACGTCGACACTATGCGATATGATTCGGTATGGTACCTTTTGATAAAATATGATTCAACACATCCTTGAAATTATACTCTGTTTTTCGAGAAATCTAAGTGAAAATTCACTCTGAATAACATTCAGTGCTTTAAGATAAGCAAGCCTGTTATAATAGATAACAGGAAGACCACAAGTGCTCTCATTTCGTTTGAACTTCTGCATCAATATGAATAAAATGCATAGATAAAAAATCTAAGGTACGGATTGATTCTCTTTTGCATGAGGTTTGTGATTCATGCACTGATCTCAAAGAATTCAATGACAAATGCTGAGTTTGAAAAGAATTGCTGGGAAGCCTGGAATGAGGTCCTATGCTTTTGGAAGCTCTTTACAGTCAATGATGAGCCTAGTTAGAATGAAAGACCTCTTCTCATCATTAAACTTCTCATGGTCTTACTGTTTCCATCATGTTATAGGGGGTTCCATCATGTCACATCAGGGGCTGTCCGTTGTCATGTGTTTATCATGCAAGCATGGAGACACTGTGGGAACCTCGAATCCATCCTTCCACACATCGACCACGCAAACACTGCAAACACCAGGAAGCGGTGTTGTGAAGTTCTCTGAGGCAATACATCAGTCAGCCATCAAACTCAACTTTTTTGATGCAGTATTCTTGATGACATTAAACATGCTAGTAAAATCTCTTCAACCAGAAGGTGTGACATTAAACAGTGCTCTAGTAAATAATCAGGGAGATGCTGTGCAAATGGGTAATAGGTGCAAAAATGCACTCTCTGCCCTACAAAAATCCACCAAACGTTTTTGACACTATTTGAACAAGTGCAAGGGGAAGAGACCTGCAGAGATGCCCCTCGTTTTTGACACTATTTGTGCAAGGGGAAGAGACAGCATATGTAGTCACCTCCACTATGTAGCCATGCAGTTTTGGTCATATTAAACTCATCTCCAGGATGGTTTGTCCAGAGGAAATAAGAAGAAACTTGTTACAGGATTTCCCAGGCTCCTGTTTGCCTGTGATCCAGTTACTAGAGTGGTGGGGCATACATACATACTGGGGGAAGAGCTTGTTCTTCTAAACACTGAGACCTAGCTGTGTTTCCCATTAGGCCCAGAGGCACTAAATTACATGCCTTAGGGTGTTTCTCTGGAAAGGCCAGCTTTTCTGACATCATATAGACATTTTTGAAGTTTCTCTCAAAAAAAAAAACAGTGGAAAGAATGTCCAAGAGACCTGGGTATTCCATTCTTGTTCAGAATGTTGGTGTTGTGTGTGAACCCCTGCCAGGCTTGAGAGTAGCTGTCTCTTCAGCACCGCACCTGCAACACGTTTCTGCTGAAGCTGTGGCCTTTCGGCCTCCACCAGGGAGCCGAACAGCAGGCCCACCTCAAACCCGCATGCTTTTCATGAAGTGTTTTAAAGACCCCGCATGGTCAAAAATGTAATATTTCATTTTGCACATTACATTAATCACACAGCAGAGCTCAAAGATAAATGCAACCATATGTTTTCTTGTTTGTTTTAATGGTGAGCTGAAAAAAACCTCTGGCGAATTTCTTGACCTCAGCTTCCAGGCCACAGAAACTACGTAGAGCTGAGCGGTGATGTCATAATCACTCCAGGGATGAGACCGTCTAACATGAACACATGTTCGCTTGTACCAGAGGACAAATCACTCTGTTGGACACGCCTACAACAGCACACAAACACCCACAAGACCAATAGGAATGAAGAATGGCTTTGAGGGTGACATGTCAATTATGAAAAACAAGCTGTGGCTTCAAATTGAGGTTTTAAATAGAACTGTCCCTCACTTCAGCTATTCAAAGTTACTTTTATTGACTTTTTTTTGGAAAACTAAATGACAAAATGATGAAAGAGAATGTGCTGCTGTGTTGTGGCTCAGCTACAATATTAGATAAGTAGATTCCTCAAAATGTTAAATAGCCATCACTACTATTTTTACCCACACACACACACATATATATAGACACATAATGTATTTACCAAAGCTACAGTTCAAGTACCTCCATTAAGAGTACTATGATTGTAGTGCTTATCATGTTCCAAAACTCCCTTCTTCATGCCTAACAGACTCTAGCTCTGATGACATATGCGCACCTAACTGACATAATTATGCACTGTGGTCCACCCCTAATTGTGGGCAGGAGCTTTACTTGTTCACCATGTAATGAGAAACAGTTATTGTATGGCCGAATGAGCGGGCGACTCTCCTGCCACTTTTGATAGCTCATTCTGGGTACATTATTTCATGTTGCGGCGCGGTTGTCGCCAGACGGACTGCCAAGAATGATGTATGGCTTGTAAGCAAGGACGCAACACTTGCGTCTCATTATGTATTAACCATACAACTTCCAAAGTATGTGAAGCAAGAGCACTTGCACAGCTTCTGCGGGTGCTTTGGCATTGGAAAGTAGGCCATTTACACATGTAATTTGTCAGAGGAGAGGACAACACCTGAATTCTGATGACTGTTTTGTCTGTCTCACATGTGTACCATATGCGTGGAGGACTGACCTGAATGACTCACAGTCCTTTTTTCCAGAATGTATTTGTTGTTTTGGGTGACTCATGGGTGGTTGTGTCTGCCACAGTAGGTCATTGTGCTTCCATGCAGCTTCCCCGAAAGTGATTCGATTTTGAAGTTTAGGGCTGTTATTTTTGTACGGAGACGTGGAAACCGCCCAGGTCTTTTAAACTCCCAGCGTCGAGCCAGATTCCACTGCGAGAAAACATCGCAGTCTCACACTGAAATCGTATCAGCGTGAAATAAAATAAGCGACAGGCTGCGCCGCTTACAAGCCCGTACTGATAACGTGCCAGGTGTGTCGGTCCCGGGAGCAATGAACTCAATAGTTAGTGGATTGTGGGACTCGCACAGTGAACAACGCAAGCGGAGTTCGTTAAATGTGAAATATCCATCCGTTAATTCGCCATGTTCGTTCAAAGACGCCGGAAGCAATCACCTACTGATCTGTGGCAACTGTGTACAGCGTCACACAGAGAACAAATTCAATATTTGGAGTCTGGTTTCGCTTTGAAATTATTTTGCTGAGTGTATTGTTTGGCGGCAATATCCCGCCAACAGGAAAATACCGCACGCCCAGTTATGCTGACCACAATTTACCGGTATGCGTGGTTTTTGTGTCGTTTCATATGCATCTGACCTTTTTCAAATAATCTGTAAGCCTTCTTCAGGGCTTCCCAGATGAAAAATTTAACTTGCATATGCATAACTAATGCATATCATCAATGACAAGAATTGTAATCTTAAAATGGTGTAACTCTGCAAGGTCGGAGTTGTGTTACAGGCCCTTTAGTAAATGGGAGTTCTTAGTAAAATTTTAGTTCTCAGGGAATGGATTACAATGCACTACGAGTTGATTTTTTGAAGGGCAATCGAATTAAGTGGTGGAATTAAAAAAAAAAATCTTTTATTATTTGAAATGTACAATCATTCCTTAATCTTGACCAGTTTTTTCCCGTTTCTCTCTGTATTGAATGGCCAGGATATGCTTCATCCACTTGCTGGCCATACATTTGTTATCAGAAATAATTCAGAGGTAGTGATAATTAGCGTTTCTGATAAACTGGATTTGACCTAAGGAGACATAACTTGAATAAGCATCTTTTTTGGACTGTATACACTGTGAATACTAGACCACTCACGATTTCAGACGTGCACTGGGTGTTAATCATTTCAAATGTTGAGATGAGTAGCTCGCTCAACGCAAGGATCCTAGTTCTCAGTAGTTGATATTATCACCACTAGATGGCAGCAAAAACCCTTTTTCCATGGAACATTTTGCAGAGGAGAGCTTGCTCAAGTCTGTTACAGAGGAAGGTTCTTAATCTTTTTTCTGGTGGACCATATATTTCTTTGTTTATTTTGTTGTGTCTTCCTAACCAAAGACCATCAACTGCGTGGCGTTCCATCAGCAATAAGACACATGCACAGAAGCAAGAGACTGTAAATATGACCCCCAACATTTCTTCAGTGTTTTTGTTTTCCTTCACCAGAGTGTCAGTAGTGAGTAATACCGTTTGGCCGGGCTCCCCATTCCCTGCTTTTTATCTCTGACATTCCTGCGGGTTCGAAGGTATTCAGGTGCTTGCCGTGTGCCAAGGAATTCGCGCCGCTGCGCAGGGCAGCCCGCTCCGCTGAGACGCACACACTCGGAGAAGGCTTCAGCGACCAGGCCTCTCTCTCACCCCACTCAAAAGCCTCTTCAGTGCTGTCAGAGGTTATTCTGTGTTCCCTGAAGGCCTGAGCCTACCGTATCTGTAGTTATTTGGTTCTTTTAGATTTTTTTTTTACAGTGCACCAAAAACACAATTTTAATGTTTTTACAGGACTATGTTCATCTAATACATATACAGTAACGTACATAGTACAATCAGTCTAATCTAAGTAGTGGTTGTGTCTCCTGTGAAATGCGAAGGATTGTGTGGTGAATCATTTTTGGGGAACTTTGAAGAGTTTGCAAGAATTGCTTATTTGTACCTCAGAATTTAACTGGTGCCAGAGTTGCCTTTGACTGTCATTTGAATGTGTTCTCAGGTACTGCCCTGTTTTATGTGCAGGCTGGGATACAGCATTGGATGCATAATATGGTGATTGTGCACTCAATTGCATTCTTGGATTTTCCTGTTTGGGGCTATGGCAAATGACTTTGTCCAGTGTTTTAGTCACTCTGCTTCACTGTAGTCAATTTGTCAGGTGTCACACACTTAGCAGCATACCTTTTGAACTGAAGGCGCAGCTTTCTGAAGAATTCAAACATGCTGAGAGCCGCTCTTCAGCTGCATTGACCCTTAAGTGGAGGATTATGGGAAGAAATGGTGCATGAATATCATGCTGTGGTGCTTGAAATGGGGAGGAGGAGCACTCAGCATGTATCAGAGCTGGCCCTGGGCGCAGAACTGACTGATTCTGTATGAGAGCTGGGCCTGATCATGGAGCTGACTGTGTCTGTATGAGAGCTTGGCCTGGTCGTGGAGCTGACTGTGTCTGTATGAGAGCTGGGCCTGGTCGTGGAGCTGACTGTGTCTGTATGAGAGCTGGGCCTGGTCATGGAGCTGGCTGATTCTGTGTGGAAGCTGGGCCTGGTCGTGGAGCTGACTGTGTCTGTATGAGAGCTGGGCCTGGTCGTGGAGCTGACTGTGTCTATGTGAAAACTGGGCCTGGTCGTGGAGCTGACTGTGTCTATGAGAACTGGGCCTGGTTGTGGAGCTGACTGTGTCTGTATGAGAGCTTGGCCTGGTCGTGGAGCTGACTGATTCTGTGTGGAAGCTGGGCCTGGTCGTGGAGCTGACTGTGACTGTATGAGAGCTGGGCCTGGTCGTGGAGCTGACTGTGACTGTATGAGAGCTGGGCCTGGTCGTGGAGCTGACTGTGACTGTATGAGAGCTGGGCCTGGTCGTGGAGCTGACTGTGTCTGTATGAGAGCTGGGCCTGGTCGTGGAGCTGACTGTGACTGTATGAGAGCTGGGCCTGGTCGTGGAGCTGACTGTGACTGTATGAGAGCTGGGCCTGGTCGTGGAGCTGACTGTGTCTGTATGAGAGCTGGGCCTGGTTGTGGAGCTGCACATGAACAACTGCTCTGGCGAGGCGCCCAGAGAGGGTCTGTTCCAAACCCTCGCCAACCCTCTGCCCTCAATGTTTTCCTCTCTCCCTGCTGCCCTGAATGCTGAGATTACTGCCTTTATGCCCATACCTGCTTCCTGTGTGCCTCCAAAACAAATGCCTTGAATAGAAATGCCTTCCTCTTGGCTGGAACGGGCACGCTGCTTAAAAAGACATCCCCGGGGCTTAAGGAGGCTGTTGGCCCACTTCACCAGGATTTTTTTTCTTGTGTTTGTTAACATTCAAGTCTGTCAATTGGAGGCAGTTGGGAGTGGGGGGGACCTAGTGAACTCAGCCATCCTTGCTTTTAGTGTTGCCACTAATTGCTCCATCTCATCTAAGAAGCCATGGGGGCAGCTGGCAGATGTCCATGCTGCACAGCAGTGGGGTAAAGCCCTCCGCGGCCCGTTCAGACAAAATAGGCCTCTGGCTTGTGATTGTTTAGGCTGGGGCTGCTATGGACCAGGGCGAGCCTCATATCGGAGAATCGCCAGCATGAAGATACAATCGCCACCTGAGCGACACCTCAGGCCTCATCTGTCAGACGCCACACCCCACAGGACGAAATATCAAACACGAGATTTCCTCCGGAGGGGAGAACGTGTTAATCTGCGGCCTGTTGCGTGCCCGGTGGTGATGTGTCTTTGCAGAGTACCCATCGGTGGAATGTTGTTTTGTAGAAGTGGGTGAGAGAGATGTCTGTGTGAGGATGAATGGGATACCAGGAGGTGTGGCTTAGGTAAACTCCTGGCAATGGGAGGCTGGGCCCAGATAAAGCTCTAGTAACAGGGGTGGGGCTTAAGTAAAGCTCTTACAGTGGGAGGTAGGGCCTAGGTAAAGCCCTGGCAATGGGAGGTGGGCCTAGGTAAAGCCCTGGCAATGGGAGGTGGGCCTAGGTAAAGCCCTGGCAATGGGAGGTGGGCCTAGGTAAAGCCCTTGCAACGAAAGAGGTGAGTACAACAACAATGGCCCCCTAGAGGATAACAGTTTTTCAACACACAGAGTGTTGGGTTTCCCAAAAGGCAGCTTTGCTGATCCTGACATCAATTGATAGGCCTCTTTGGGGCCTTCCTCCCTGGCTTTGCTTGCACCTCTCCCCCCCACCCCCTCATTTTTATGGGCAGGTGGGTTCATCCGTAAACAAACGCCCTGGGGTGAGCCGCGGAGTGAGGGAGAGCCGGTGCGGGCGGGTTAGGCGGGCCGGACCGGCGCTGGGTCGAGACGTGTTTGTGCTGTCTGTTCAAACAGCGGGAAGATTAATGTGCCTGGCAGAGAGCGGGCCTCCACACACTCGCTAGTAAAGCCATGGCTGTTTACTCTGGGGCGGGGAGTACAGGCACCAGGCTGCACACGCAGGGCACCGCGGAGAGACAGGCGGAGATAGAGAAAGAAAGAGCGGCCAGATGCACGGCCACAGGATCCACCTCCCACCCCCTCCCCATCCAAAGGAAAACACATCTCCTTCTCGCGGCCTGGCCAGGGGAATTCAGACCCGGTTCACACACAGTTTATCTTCTCTACTGCCTCCTTTGTGAGAGTGCAGGCAGCCTGACGGTGACAAAGCACTGTTTTAAGACGCCCCGCTGCCGTCCCCTCGCAAGAAGGGCGCGTCAAAATGTCTTTCCAGAAATTGTGCGCGTCCACTCAACTCTGGCGTCTGTTTTCCACGTGCGTCATCGCCTCTTTCTGCCGGACCCCAGTGACGCCTGTGTCTGAATGATGCTGACATACGCAAAAATAACAACTGCATTTTAAAATGACACATCCTAACAAAACAAGAACATTTAAGATGTGACAAAAAAAAAAACTTTTATGAATGTCTTAATATCAGAAAAGAAATCCAAGGCGGTGGTGACAGATTTATGACCTGAAAGATATGATTAAAATGCAGTTTTTGGTTATTTACTGTGATTCACTGTGAAAGAGCAGTCTTCATAGTTTTAGTGCAGTTTATCATCTTGAGGGATATTTTACTTGAAATACAGATGGTGTAGTGAATGTAAATCTGTTCAGTCTTAGTGTTTCAGCTGGTTCGGCCTGCTGTCCATCGTGGAACGGCTGTTAAACTACACTACTGAAGAGTGATTAATCAGGGTGACTGCAGGAGCGAAACTCCCACTGCGGACCCGAAGGCCCACTGCCCTCAAAGTGCCCTCGTGCCTGGAGAGAGGGTGTGGGGAGGCGAGTAGGAGCTAACTGCAAAACATGAACTCATAGATCGCTGGCTCTGCTCCAGGTGGAGCTGGTGGGCACCAGTGTGTGCTTTAGCCTCTATCCTACGCTCCCGTATCCTACGCGTGTGCACACACTCACCCCAAATATTTTGACCCAAGCCGCTCTCACAGCTAATATCTCCCTCTTATGACCACACCCCCATACACTTTCTCTCTCACACACGCAGAAAGAGCAGTGTGTCTGGGACCTGAAGGGAACCAGGAGATTGTGGAAAGCGATGTGCACGATCTTTTTACCCTCCATTGTCTCCATCTCTTCTCTCTTTCTCTTATCTTGTGACAGGGGGTATAAAATATAATATATAGCCTCGTAACTGCAGTGTGAAGCTGTATTATACAGTGCCACCTTTCACACTGGAAATTGAATGTAACAGAGAAATTAACCCACAAAATCTATACATCTACTAAAATGATCCGGGCCTGCACTGAGTTGCTCTCCATTGTTAAAAACCCTGATGCTCTTTCGTCTGTACTGGATGAGTGCATTTTCCGCCTGCGTGTCTTATTTAAATTTAAATTCGCTGTGAATGTATAAGTTGATCACCGGCTGAAATCCTAGAAGCTTGTTTATTGTTTTCAAAGCAAGATTAGAGCCTCTTGGCGATACGGTGAAAATTGCGCTCCCGTCCCAAAAACCCACCGCGGTAACAAAATCCCCTATCGCTGGCGTTGTCTGATGTGGGAAAGTATAAACAGCCATGGTGTTTTTTTTTTTTTTTTTTTGGGGGAGGGGGAATCCCCTCTTTTTTATGTGTGTGGTCTTAAAACACAGTCCTCATGATTCATAGACTCCCCCCACCACTGTGATGGAAGGATGTTGACGCAGAAGTGTCTCGACTGAGAAATTAGATTGCCTGTGTCAAGCGCATATCTTATTACATGCAAGACATCCCTGTAACAAATTCAGGAATCAGAGTGTGTGTTCCTTTAATCTTTGTTAGAGAGGAAACGAGCACTTACATGTATGGAGCTTTCTGATGCTTTTCACATAAAGGACACTGGGATTTGGACAGTGGGTTGTGGGTTCATATTTTAGCCAGGACATTGCTGTCATATCCTTGAGTGAAGAACTGTCCACACCTCAATCTGATGGGCTGATGGCTTTTTTCCGGTGCACACTAGTACGACGGTGTGGGCAAGAGAAATGCTTTCATTTTTTGTTCATGAATTGAACATTACGAGCTCAGTGGTCACACCGAACTCGTAATGCAAGATGCTGTAAAAAAAAATATACATAAAGCTTGATTAAATTTGTTCTTTAAAGTTAAGGGTGAGTCCAGGGTGTCACTGAACTGTTCATTAGCCTCTGACACCAGTGAAACTGGAAAGAAAATTCCTCCTCCTAAACTCGATGTCATCTGTTCAAAATGAATGCACGAATACCTTAAATAAAAACCTGCCTCCTTAAGGGTGTGTTTCAGTGGTGGCAGCAGCAACGCCCAGCCTCACGTCGATAATCTGTGAAGAAAACGTGTCTGCAAGCATCTGCGTGGGCCTGTTGGGGGAGCAACGTCTGCTCTTAATTGGGCGAAATTCACAGCACATGGACAGCCTGGTTAGTCTGGGGAGGGGCTGGGGGGGTAATCTATTCCAGCGTTCTGCAGGGCTCATGCTGCTGTTTTCACGACCGGGTGACGGGGCGAAACCCACGAACGAGGGAAAAACAACGACACCCAAAAAAAAAGCTCCTTTCCACTTACAACTACTGTTTTGGCTTTCCGCGTTGCGGGCCCGCCCGTCCGGTAATCGGGTCCGCCTATTAAACATTTGGCGCACGGTCCAAGCATTGCGTAAACGCGAGCCGCGTTATGTAACGCGCGTGTACTTTCTGTGAACCCCGCAACCCCTGGGTGGACGCCCCTGTGCTAGGCAGAGAACGGATTGACACGGATCATGACATAATGCAGATTTCTCCAGCGTTCCTCTGTTTCTTAGCGCTGGGCGGAAAAACAATCAGCGGTTCAGAAAAGGGGGTGACTCTTTTTGCGTTCAAAAGGGCCACTCTCAGCGCGGGGAAGAAAAGTCAAATTTAGGCTGATAATCTGAGGGGAATTCCTCCAACTACCCATTTACCGTGAAAGTGAAACTCTGTCCTTACCTCCGGAGGTTAGACTTTAGGCTGCCTCTGATTTCGACGTGAGAGGGAGAAACCCCGGGCAGAGGGTATTTGTGAGCGTTGGCAGGGACTCACCCAGGGAAACTGAGGGACTCTTTGTGAGCCTGGGTTAACCTGGGCGGCCGCTACATAAACGCAGGCAAACATACGTTGCCACGAACTCGCCTTGGATTCTCGCGCCGTTTTTCCGAGTCGTGTTTGATCTTGTCAGCGCGCCTGATGATGCTGTGAAATGTCCTCGTCTGAACCAGGGGCCTACGGGCACCGCAAAATCTGACCAGAGCGTATGAGAAAGAGCATATGGGATTGCTTTCTATGCATGTCAAATGCTCGGTTTCTGACCCAGCTGACTGTTTCAGTGCCTTTTTTTAAAGCATCTATTAGGCCGGAATTTGTCCCCTGTCATGGTGGCAGCAGTTTGACCCGTCCCATAGAAAAATGGGTGATTGTTGAGACCCTCCCGGGGGCGAGATGGAGTCGTGGGGTGAGGAGGATCCCATAGGGTCATCATAAGGGGAAGGACACAGAGAGAGGCTCTGTTTGGACACATAGGGAGCTCCATGCTGCTCATAGCTGCTCTGTCAAAGAAGCACATGGTTTATACTTTCAGTAAGCTGAAATCAGGGCAAAACATACAGAAGATACCAGGCAGAATCCACCTGGCTTTGGAATATGGACTGCTAATATAAGCTAATATAAACTTAGCTTTTCCTAAACTTTTTTTTCTTCCCTTTGTACTACTATAAGCCATACTGAGGCCAACATTGTGGCCTGATGTCCTACAATTCTCAAAGGCTACAATTCTCAAAAAGTAAGAATGTTCAGTCTTAGACCCATGAACTGACATGGCCTGGTAAGCAGCAAAGGCTGGTAACATGGGGAAGAGGTACAGTTGAACTATATCATAGGTCCTCTATCACCGATATTCCATCATTGCTGAATTTTCTGAAACAATCTGCAATTCACTGTTCTGTTAAATAATAAATCCTGCATTATTACTTTATACTCATTAAAATCCATGTCAGTTCATGCCATCTTCACACAGTCTTCCACACACAATTTCAGTTTTGATTTGGAGATCGAATTCATCGCCTGCTTTGAGGTCAGATGATTGTAGATGTGGTGCAGTGCACTCCAGTTATAAGAAACGCTGATCATTTCTATTCCTTCCCTGCTTAAATAGTCCGCTTGTGACAGTCATTTTGGACACACAAAATGTAATAACAGACTCAACTGAGTGCAATGCTGAATAATAAGTGGAAGATGAGAAACTGGGCATTCCACAGCCGGGACTGTCTCAAATTCTAAAAGGCCATTGTGTAGGGAAAAAGGCAAACAAATACACACCAGTAAGGGATGTTAGCAACCTACACAGTGCCAATCATCGCGGAAGCGCTTGCATGTAATGAATGTGAGTCAAATTATTATTCTAGGCTTACGTTTAGTTAAGCGTGATGACTGGGCCACAGCATCGCGCCACAGTAGCCCACACAGTGCCAGAGAGCCACAGAGTGACATTCAGATGATCAGCATGACTCACATTATTCATTTTTATTTTATTTAATAAAGGGTTGTGTTAAAAAATAATGTACGCTCAAACACAGTTCTGTTCCATGCCTGAATGATTCAGCCAAGGGCATTTGTTTTTTCAGTTAAATCGGCGAACGGGGCTGTTTTAAGGATTATTCTGCTTACAAGAATCAATTGCTTTTGAGAGACAAATTGTCCTGGATGGATGCCCCTTATGCCTTTATTTAAACTGAAACTGATTCAATTAATGTGAGTTTCCTTTCCAAATTGTAATAAAATGTTAATGTTATTGTCAAGGAACAGTTCTTCCAGTCCAGGCTCTGCATATTTTGAAGGACTGGCCTCACTGCTAAGATTGTCACTGGCGAAGGCTAGACAGATTGTTGAGACAGATTGCTAGACAAAAAGTTGACCTGCTCATAGTTACAGACCTCTGCAGGAAGTCTACTCTGTTTTTGCAAGTGATTTTTCTGTCCCCAAGCATGTATGGTACACACTGTTTGCTTACTGTGGTGTGGTTCATGTGAAAAAAAATGTTGCTTTCACGATTTTCACTGTATTATGCCAGTAAATCTCACTCTATATGCTTGGGTGATCACCTGTTTGAACGATATCCCAGACAGAAAGAAATAAAGTTTTCACTGTAACCTCAGGACTGACCAATTGGCCTTTAGGAAGTGAGTAACACTATATGTTTATAGGGTGTTAGAATGTGGAAACAATTTGCTAATAAAAAGCAATTAGGTACTTGCATAACCATATTCAGGAGGTTTATGATGCTATTAATGTCCCAGTAATATATTCTAGACTGGTTGCTATTTGACCTTTGTGAATGCATCACTTATCCCAAATCCTGTGCGTTGATTAGCTGCAGATTTAAAAAAAATTAATATGTTACTTTTGGCATTTTATAACTTTGGTGCAGGGCAGCAAGCATTGATTTTTATAATACATTCCTTCAGTGAGTAACTCATCAGCCCAGTTGGGTTATAGGCAGTTGATCTTAATGAACGAATTTCAATAGCAGACTCTCAGCTGTGGCACCAGACTCATATTAAATGTCTTGAGTGAAACTCCACTCTGGTACATGAATACTATGAGGTTTTTATTGCAGTGGATCTAGGTTTTTAGAATCTGTTTCAGTAAAGATGGTTTTCTTTAATGGCCTTATTCTGCTTTTTGCTTAAACAACATGTGCTTAGCTGACAGTACAGTTTTAGGAGAGTGGAAATCCTGAGGTTTTGGGGGGTGTTTGCGGAAAGGCAGCCGACCCTCCTCTCTCTGAGCGGTCCCGCCCGCGGCGGCTTCCGTGGTGCTTGCTTTTCAACGGTGGCACCTCCCGTTCACCAATGCCCGCGCCTGTGACTCGGCGCACTGAGGAAAGACAGTTAACTGCTGCCCCCGCGGCCCTGGCGTTCAGCCATGGAGACGGAAGCGGCACTTCGCTCTTTGCGCCTCAGACTTGTTGAGCGTCGTCTTTTGGAGGCCGCCTGGAGGACGCCGCAGTTGCTGCACTCTTGAGGCCGCGGGCATCGTTAACTTTTATTGGACGGGGACTCGCGTGCTGTCAAGCGGGGCCAGAAGGCATGGGACAACAAAGCTATTCATTCGAAATGCTTTGGCACGCGGGCGCACAATAACGTCAACAGCCCTAGGGCTTAAATTAGCTACCAATGCTGTTTACGCCACGGAAAAAAAGACAGAGTGGAAACTAATGCCTCCTCACCACCTTGCCCTTCTCCTTCCCTTTGTCAGTCTCAGACACGTGCTTCTGTTTGTTGCCATTTTTATCTGCAATTCGTTCAAAAGGCTGGAAGTTTTGCTTTTCTTCACAGTCCACATCTAGCATTAAACCCTGGGGCCCAGCAATCACAGATATGTGGTCTATTGTGTAATTCCTTGACATAGGGTAAGTAATTAATTCCTTGACATAGGGTAAGTAATAACTCAAGATTCAGATGTTTCATTATACAGAGAAACTGGCCTATTAGCTTTTATCAGCTTTACGTTGCACGTCTACTCATTACCAAAGACCAGCCGTCATCTACTGGCTCCAACACACACCATTCCCCTTTAAAAGATCTCATAATTGACCAATAAGAACAAAGATCAGTAAATCATCCTTGTGCTTTTTAAATCACTGCCCCACTTGAATGTGCCCTCAGTATACTACAATTGATCAGCTTTGTAAGTTGGAAGACACTTTGCTTTACTTTTTTCCCAATTGTTTTTCCTTTAGATTAGTAATGTTTGCTCTTATCCCAGGTGACTGACAAAGCTTTCATTGTTTTGTTATCCAGTTATACAACTGGATATTTAATGAGACAAATGTTACAAGCCTTGCTTCTTACCACCACAACACACTGTCACCCAATGCAAATGAGGCTACAAAAGTGCACAGCGTAATCAGAGATGAAGTAAGTAACTGTGCCTGTAAGGCTGTACACGGAGTCCTAACTCATGACAACAAAAGGAACACGCATTTCTAAATTAACTGGATTACCCTTAATTCAGCAAGATTCCTCTCTACTACACACCCGTGCTTTTGACTTTTAACAGAGCCCAATCCACTTCTACTAAAAATGTACCAAATAATTACATATTATACAAATAATTAGAATTGCAACATTTCACAGCTAAAATCCTGCCATTAGTATTGTAACTGTTAAAGCTGAAACCTGGGGCTGAAATATTCTATTACTTGCCTTTTAACATTTACAACCTCTAAGAAATTCAGCTTTTCTGGGGGTGGATGTAGATCTTTTTTAATTACTTTTAGCCCTTATAACAAGTGGGGTTGACTTAAGTTTTTTATTGACAGTCATTAAAGTGTCTCCAGGCCTCCTTTAAAACGCAGGTTGAATGTTTGGACATTGGCATATGGTTTCAAAGAGCACTGTTTAAAAATAGGTGCAAGTATAAAGGAGTGGAAGGCAAGCTGTCAAGGCGAAGGCCACAAAGTTGAAGTGTCGCACGGAACCTGACTCTCGTAAAGTCCGCGAGGAGACAGCGCAACGTTGTGCAGCAGCGCACCGTCTGGACATTTCGTCCGTTCCCGCCTAAATGCCAGCCTCCCTAAAATTCCTCTCGGGCTGAGGACGCTCGTGTCAGCCTGCCCCCGAGCAGGCATCTGTGTCACGGTCCCCACATATTACGTAAAATGTCACCGTATTCCTCTAAAAAAAAAGGAAAAAGGACAGCCCCTGGTTCTCTGTGGATTTTGGCGAAGAGGGGCCCGGTTGCTCCGGACCCTCCCCGGATGTGTAGCTTGAATCCCCTCTCCAGGGGCAGTCGCGGTGCAAAATGAGGGAGGCGTAAATTGGCGGTTATCTCGGGTCGGACGAGTCAGCATGGGCTCAGTGGAGGTGGTGGTGAGGGGGAAGCGAGGGGGCGATGGCGGCGGCGTGTAAAACACACCCCGTCTATCACTCACCAAACAAACCCCACCTCATCTCTCTCACGCCGACGCTTGGATCGCATCCCAGCCCTGTAAATTATGACGGCTTGGTGCAAGCTCCATTTTTCCTTGTGTAGCTGTCAGTTATCCGCTGGCTGGGCCTGTGATAATGGCGGTAAGCAGACACGGCCGCGCCTCATGGCTTGGAACGAGGAGGGGGAAAATAACCGGGGGACTCCAGCTGTAAATTACTGCAACCGATAACTTCTGATTGTGGTTTTGATGAAATAAGTCACTGCTGAGCTTCTGCAGGCTGCCTGCTGGTAATTTATAGATCTACATGAATTCTCTACAGTGTATCCAATAGTGCATTGTGTGTGTCAGGATCCGTTGCTAAGGTGATCGCCCGGTCAGGTCCTGATTAACTTGTGTTTAAGTTACCAGGCCCAAGCTTTGGAATCTTCATCCAGTCTTGCTTCAGCTCATACATGGACTAAAGGAAGACAGGTGCACATAATCTCATCAGTGCTGTCCTCCAGTAATGGCTTACAGTGTAGAGGAAACTTGTAAAGGAAAAGAAGTCTTGAGAGAAAATCGGTTGCTACTGGAATGGCATCATCTTTAATCAAGTGACTGACGCATTTGTGCGCGCGTGTGTGTGTGTGTGTGTGTGTGTGTGTGTGCATGCATGGGAACTGTGTGCATGTAGGGTTTGTGTGCTCTTACCTAAATGTATGTAGATATTTGTATATGTGTGTGTGTGTGTGTGTGTGTGTGTGTGTGTGTGTGTGTGAGTGTCTCATTGTGTGTGTGGCTCCTTGTCCATTGGCATGGTGTAGTGGATGCTGTACTTTACCTGAACTTGTAATCCGAAAACCTTTTAGAACTCCAGGAAGGACACTGCTGATTGGCCGTGGTACTCAACTTGCATCGTTCCAGTAGATATCCAACTCTGCAAGAGGACAGCATTTGAAAATGTATTCAAAAGCTATGTAAGTCACCTCAGTTAAGGGCATCTAATACACAGATATATAGCAGGATAAAGTGAGTATAGCAGGGAAAACGTTTAAGCCTACACACAGCACATTTAATGCCCTGGAAGGCCTCTGTCTGACTGAATAGGGCCAGAGGAGGGAGTGCAGCCTCTCTCTGCCTTCAATGGGAACACCAGTTACAATTATTACGCTGGATTAAGACACGTCAATCTCTGGCGCTCGTAATTGCACTAAACCCGTCAGACAAATGAAAGATAATCCCCGCGCTATTCAGACGACAAGGCCCGCACGATGCTCTAGGGTTACGGCCCTGGTTCCTGGCCGGCTCTCAAACCCGCTCCTCGAAGCCATCAATCATCGGCATTAATGCGTGCTGTGGGACGGAGCTGGAATGCCATTGGAGGAATAAAAAGTGCCATTTACTTAGTGGTGCTTTTTTCAGGGGGCATTAAACATTATTGGCTCCATGGGGATTGGTGGGTGGGGGGTTTGGGGGGGTACGGGGTATATGACTCCAAGAAATAAATTTGGGAGCCCCTGCCCTCAAAAATAGCACCTATATTTTTTAACGTCTGCTTTTTAACTGTCTGGAAAGCCTTGCGTTTATGTTGCCATAATTCCTCCGTTCCACTTCTAAGTGGCCGGCTAGAATATACTTTCCATAAAAGAAATCAAATATAAAAGACCTTCAGTGACTGAAATATCAGCATCGGCTCAAATTCAGTCTGACCACATCAGGCTTTGTTCTTAAATTTGAGGTATATGTTTAAGCACATGCTCTCATTGGGTTATTCTCGCACAGTATTTTGTCTGTTCTATGCCCATGACTTCTGACTTGAAAAAGCTAGTTGAATGACAAAGCACACTGCGGTTAGATTGAATCTGTCTGAATCTCTTTTTCCGAGTGTACTGAGTCAACCCAAATTTGGACCGCAGTCTGACTGATAAAGGTGCTTTATGGTTCTCCTCCAATTCCCTGAGAAGAAGGGCAGGGTTCAAACTAATCTGATAAAAATCTTTTTAAAAAGAAGCTTAGCAATTCAATCACGCAAAAAAGGACCCATGTGGAGATGGGGGTATTGTACCGCACAATGCCTTTTGAGCTTCTGCCATGTTCCAATGAACCCAGCAAACAAAAGGCATTTACTGCAGGGTTATTCAAGAAAATAAAACCCAGGGAAAACCTGTCCAGACGTGCCAAACATTTCCATATCAGCGCAGACCACAGACTAGGCATGTGTGTCAGCTTGAAACTTCCCTAGGGTTCGGTTCCAAATATTTACTGACATTTATCCAGAAACCCTTCAGTAGACTCCAAACTCCAATTACATGCACAAGTTACCTGTAACCGATAGTTGTTAGGTAAGCAGTAGAGAATGTTTGAGCAGAGAAGGCCCTTAAACTTGTGTAGCGTCAAATAAGTCACGTGAAATTCGAAAACCATCTGTATTTGTAACTAAACGAGAGTGATGCAGTTTGATTCCTAAAACACACTCATAAATTATATTTTTGCACTTCCTGTCCATATTTTGTGACACAAAGCCATAACAACACATATATTCCTCATAAACAATAATTTCTTCAATAATTTCTTAACTGAAGTCACAATTCATTGTTTATCATTGAATGTACAAATATTTAAGACTTCAGAAAGTAAGAACAATAAGGAAAGAGGTGAAAGGTTCAGATCACTGTGCAGGTTGCACGCTGTTCCCTCAGAGACTCGCGATGTTCGAGAAAACATCCGCTGCGTCACCCCCGCCTCCAATCAAACCACATTTCTGAGCGCCTGTTTACTGCCAGGGCGCAGGACGAGCTCGGGCTCCCGGTATTTCCAAAACCATGTCGGCGTTCCCTCCCGGCTTGCCCCACCGGGCAGGGAACCAGCCGCGGTTGTGCAAGAGACGTCGCGTTCCCCCGTTGTCTGTGGCGAGATCGGCGGCGGCCCGGCATTCCAGAGCCCTGATGACAGCAGCGCTTGATTGGTTCTGCAGGTTTGTTTGCAGTCGTGATTTTAGGCCCCGGGGCAAATTACGCGCCGTTCCCGGCTGCACCAGTCCAGCGCCGAAGGAGAAAAGGGGTGAAGTGGCTTTTCAAAGCGCCAGCGTTTGGCGTGGCTGCAGTCATATGACATCTGAGCTGGTACACTGATTTATGTCTTCATTTTGCAGCGTTTATCTGGAGAATAAAACAACAGAGCTCAGCATTAGGGCTACTGAGCTTTTCCCAAAGAGGTAAGATTTTCCATTTTGACTTCAAAGCCAATGTTTCCCACCCCCTCTATGGGGATTAACCCAATATATACATCAGCATTTCAGTCAGTGTTTTAAAAAACAACAAGGGATAACATGAAATACCTATGCACTGGTCCTCCATGAAGTGTGTGAGCGTTTTCCAGGTAGGCCAGAAGCTAAACGTTTCAGAGTTTTTGTTTTCTTTTATTTAAAATTTGAAAGAAGGAAAATAAAATGTCATACTCTCTTTCCTAAATGAATCCAAGCCATTAGCCTTAAATTACATGAGTCAGACAAAAATCCTTTGTGTTAGCCTGTATAGAGGCTTTCAGTCTACTGGAAGCATCCCTGTTGAGGACAGCATACACCAGTCACCTATCACTTTATTATATAGTTATAGCTATGTAATAACAAAATAAATACTCATTAATTCATTCAAGCATTAAATGATTATTTGTTCTGTGTTATTATGCTAGGATACTCATTTCTGTGAGTAAACAAGATATCCTACAACTCAAGAGGCTGTAAATGTAATGGAGAATTTTTTTATACACACTGAAATCATTTCCTGTCTTCCTGGAAAGGGAACAAATGAATACAGAGATGAAAACGCTTAAAGGTGAGAGGCAGGGATTCGACCCAGGTGTGAAGGAAAAGTTTGTCTTCCATGCTGGGTTTGCAGCCTCGCCCTGTCCCTCACCAAAGGTCTGCTTCTCTCTCATGGTTGTACCCCGCAACAACACTTCTAGTGTCCTTTCTGTCCTAGGAACAGTCTCCACACTAGATATCTTAATGTTCTTGGTGTTAATACATTTACATTTTCAAGATTAGCTTTTTCTTGAGGAGCCTCACAAGAAAATGAGAATTTCCAATCCCCCCAACCCCTAAAATTCTAGGTCCCTCTTCTTCCAGATGTGACTCGCAGTGTCGTGTGTGATGGTGCTGCACCTGTGTGCTCACTGGGTCGAGGTCTCTTTGTTGTGCTCCATGGAGCGTTCAGTCAGCACTGACAGCTTCTCCCCCAGGTGTCTTTATCTCCCCAGCAGGGCCGAGCGAACGCAACGCGGTGAAATCCCACGACCCCCCAAACCCCACAGCAAACCAGGTGCCGCTCACCATAAATAGGTTTATTGGTACCATGAGGTAAGAGGAATTTGTGTGTGCTCAATCATTGCTAATCTCAGGCAAGATAGCGTTTATCTCCTCCGTTTGCACTTGCTATTGGCTATGGCCTCTGAGCTGTCTGCCTCCAAACTGTAGTCCAGCAGGGGTAATCTGATTTAGCTGGTTATGTTTGGTGAAACACACTTAATACAAACACACTGAAAAACTGAAAACCAGTAAAATTGCATCTGCATCATTGAATCTGTGTTACATCTATTACAAAAAGGATCACACAGGTTGAGATCTGATTAATAAAGCTCACTGTAAGTTTAAGAAACAGATCACATTGATGTACAGAGAGGCAGTCCAACAGTGTTCATATAATGGTATAAGAGTAGAATCACAAGTGCAAAACAGTAATATATTTTATTGCTCTTTGACTGAACTGCAATTTCCTTCCAAGCTGACCAAACTTATGTTCTCAATTTCACACTAACAAGGTTTAGCTCATGTTCACAGATTCAGAATTATGTTATTACACAATCCTTTCTGCTTGCTGTGAACCACCTTTTTAAAAGACATTTGGGGGGCTTTTTCAGAATAATTGAAACTTATCATTCCTATTGTCTATCACATTTCTTTTTGACAGTCTTGCACCCACTATGCTATGTCTTGCAATGGATTCATTCAGGTCAAGCTCTGTTCAATAATAATAACAATCAAAAATCATCCCAGATGAATCCCTTGCTGTTTTGATTTTTCCCCTAAATTTGGAGATTTGGACTGAATCCAGGGGTAACCTCACTGTAGGTATAACCTTATTAGACACTGGCAGTGTGTGCCAGATTAATCTGGGAGAATTTTTTTAGTCATTGAGTAGGATTTTCCTTTCAGATGAAATGGCAGTTTTGATTAAATCTAGATTTTAGAGTTCTGAATGTCAAGCAGGAAAAGGGTTATGAGTTGGACAGGGTCTCCATTTGTCATTGAAATCAGTCTTTTCCATTATCAGTTCTGAATACTAAATGCCCATGTTAGCAAGTTTTATGTTCATTTCTCAATAGTACAACCTTTAAGTGGAAATTGATTTAGCTGAATGGCCATGTCTGTTCATTGCATGAAAGGGAATAGGTAACCCCCCAAAAAAAAAAAAAAAACATTTAATCACTCTAAGCCCTTTCACCCTGATTCATAGTGAATGAAAAGCAGAGCTTCCAAGAGGAACATTATGTGCTTCTACATCAATTTCCTTTGTTTATTAGTGTAATTTTAAATATGTGAGACCACAATAAAAACAACAGTAAGTGCATTGTGCAGACAAGTTAAACTAATTAACAGAAATTATTGACAATGTCTGTTTTGTCATATGAGTTTTCGTGGTAATTCCCAAACTCTATTCAATCAATAACATTCAAGGTTTTTGTACAATTTTGTTTTTAGTATCTCCTTGTCCTGTTTCAGAATACTGTCAAGGGTGGGACGTCCTGTACAGGCAGAGTTGTGTTTCAGGGCTTCATGGAGTAGTAACCTTCCTTCCCAGCAGCCCACTGGCTAATGTCAGGCCTGTTGGAAAAAAACATGCCCACATCGCTGCCATATTAATGCGAAGACAATCATCCTGCCCATTAGCCTTTACAACAAACTTCTGCTTGGCCTTAAGGTCACACCAACAACATCTGTTCTCATTACAGATGCTATTAAACTGAGTGGCCTAAAGTTGGTTGTGAACCGTTATTGAGCTGTAGGTGCCAGCGGAAAGGGATTATGTCAGGGGCTGCGTCTGTGACATCAACGCCTCATGAAACCAAAGCTTTTCTGCCCTCTACACATCAACCCAGCCCTCATGCTTCCAGGATAGCACTGACGGACGGAATGCACCCTGCATGGACGGTGGTGTCCTGAGCTCTCATAATTGAGCTGTTGGCCACGAGTCTTGTATGTAAAGCCACTGAATATCCTGCCGCTTGCTGTTGCAGGAAGCCCTTACCCTCTGTGCCTAGCCGCTGTGCCTGCAGTCTCATCTGCATTCTCAGGCACAGATCTGGGTCTTTACCCCACTTCACTCTGATTTAGGCTACATCCGCATCTCCCACTGCACCCAGGCCTCCACCCAAACATTCATAGACCCAGATCAAACCTGTCAACTCCCTTAAAATCTGTCCTTTCCATTGGGATGCCACAAAGCCTAGGTCATCCTTAGTCTCTGAACGACCTGTCCCAATGCCTTTGCTGTGAGTCCTGCTGCACAGTATGCCTCCTTCTTTGTGGTACATGTTATGGGCAGAACCACAGCGTGTGCTTCCCCTGTAGAAACTCCAAACATTAAGATCACAATGCCTGCCTTAACTGTAGATGAACCTGGACAGTGCCTCACTTTAAGAGCAACCTGAGTATTTCATTGCACCAGGTCTTACTATCTGGTAACCTGCGTTGTCATTTGAATATTTTTTGACACTAAGCAGATACATTCATTTATACACTTTGCACATATATTTTTTCATGCTAGTATGTCTGTTGTATGTTTTGTCTGTTCAAAGAGCCATGTGCTGAGAGTGCAGGACTCATGAAACAGTGCATGCCTCATTGAAATGCAGCATAAGACACTCCATGTCCGGACCAGATGTGTATGTGTGGGGTCACATGCCTCTCACATTTATGTAAGACACCAAAGGCGATGAGTCACTGAACACCAAAAGAGCACATGATCACGCTGATCTTGCTCAATCCTGGTACTGCCTGTCAGTGCCACTGCCCACCAATCAGCAATCCTTAATGACTGGTGTCTGGCTGGGCCAGGTCTTCTTTGACATGGGTATTCAGGGGTCTAGTCAGTTGTGCCATGGAGCAGGTGATGAGGAGGACCCTGCCACACCCATCACTTAACTGCTTGACCAATCACACTGACACTGAGAAACTGTTTAACCAATGAGTGTGAGGGGGCAAACCCAGATGCTGGTTTGTCCCTGATCAGGAATTTCCTCACACTTCCTCATTACCAGACTAGACTAAGACAATGTTCCTGTTTTGTTCTTTTAAGCATAAAATTCCACTCTGTACCTCATCTCGCCTTTTGTTCAACCATGCCTTTGTGACCGCCCCTGTATTGGTTTGGTACCACCAGAATTCAGAGGTCACCTCATCGCACCTTCTCCCTGTGGCCCAGAGGGTGATGCTGCCCCAGGTGGCTCTGGGAGGTGCGGAGGTAGGACAGTGACTTGACTACATGGCAGAGTGGGGGGACAAGGGAGTGTGCAGGGCAGGTCGCATGCTCAGAACTAGATCTCTGTGTGCGGCCTCACCATCAGATGCGTGTACTTTGTCCTGGTGTTTAGAAGGTAGTGTGTTCTTCTCACCATGTTTTTGGTGGTAACTGATGGTTACGAGCCGAAGAATGCTGTGATTTGGTATGGAGTGGCTTGTTTTGCTTTGCCTCCCTTTTCCTTTCTGTTTGGAGGGGGTTTCGCTGTGTGCCTCCCATTTGGCTTGAGGTCTCCTTTTAAGACACGCTGACCTTCCCCCCCTTGTCTGCCACACCCTTTGTCTTCCCACCCACACCCTCCCAATCATCCTTTCGCATCCATTCCTCCAACAGTGGCCCAGGACCACACAGACTGACGTTGTTTGTGATCTGCCCCATTGCTGTGTGCTGTTAGATCAAAAGGTGTTTGCACAAATTTCTGCCAACAGATCATCCTGGCCATGAGGAGTTTGCTTTGCTTCTGAGTTTCAGCCTTTTGCCCCTAAATTCAAAAAGGTTTAAACCTTTGACTTTTTTGTATGGACTGCGCCCGACTGTAAAGGCCTCAGATGGCTTATTGCAAACAAACTGAGCACTCCGTGTCAGGATGGCCCATACGTTACAAATTGAAAACGCAAAAGCCATTGCAGATAAAGGGATCCTGTTTCACCCAGGCGCACATTTACATTGCATTTGGAGAGACATTTTGACCCCTACATCTGTTTCTCAGCTAACCTGATTACAGAGCCCCCCGATGGTTTCAATTTCTACCCAAAGAAGGCTTTAAATCACTTGTGCTGCAAAAACGCTGGGGTTGCCTTGGCCCATTGAAGAGGTGGGATGATCTCACAAACGGCGATCATCCTTCAGAAGATAAAGAGGCACAGTCATGCTACTGCCTTTGATTTTGGCTCATACGCCCTCTCCCAATGTTAGGCGAAAGAAAACAATGCAAGAGGCTCCTGTCTGACAGCAACCCACCCCTTCCCCCTGCTGTTATCTCTGTCAGTCGGGCAGCGGGACATAAAAAGATCCGCTACGCCTTGTTTCCATTTACCCCGCTCATCCCGCCAGCATGGTGGACATGGGCCCCGTGGACAGCTTCGTTTTTTTTCTTTGTCTTTATCATCACAGGGCCCTGATGTGCTCTCAGCCGCGAAGCGTGGAGCCTAATCTCTTAATGAAAGGCGTTTGCTTGCACTTAGCCAGAGCTGTGCAGGCCTGTCATTCAGAGGCTGTTTGAAAGAGTGCACTGGTGTTTTTGCCACATACCCGCGGAACCTGGGAGATGGTGACACTTCACATGCTCAGCTTTGTTGTGCAGGTGAGCTCAGTGTAAGGCATGGCAGTGACGGCTCTGGCTATTTAGAGGGTGGAGCAGATAGGCCACTGAACCAAGAGACGGTAATAATGAGATGTCTGGTTTGTTATCTCAGGCAAAGCTAAACTTTGCAGGGCAGTTGTTGGTGGAGCCACAGCAATTGGATATCAATTGGCCCCATTCATCTCTGTGCAACTGTGAGGTCCGCTCTGTGTGTTCCATTCAATGACAGAGTGCAGTCTCTAAAAGAATCTCTCTTGTCTTGGCAGCTCTGAAGATCAACATCCCTTCCCTTTTTGGCTTCCCGAAAACGAATTCCAAACTAACATCGCACTCCCGAGGAAGCTGGGCCTTTAGAGTTGAATAAACATGAACTTTGATATATGTTTTTTTTTTACAGCAGGTAGTGCAGTCTGAAAATGTGCGAGAGGCTTGAGCACGAAGAAGGCTGAGCCCTGCGAATCCCTTGGAGTCCTCTGCGATCTGTCAGCTTCTGCGTTAATTTAAACACCTGTCCCACAGGAATGCGTGACATTTCCCTTTCCTTCGCCATGACAACCGGCCAAACCATTCCCTCACCTGCCCAGAACCGGGCTCAGGCCGCTGAGAAAATAAACAGCGTGATCGCGTCCAAACGCAGCGGAAAATATGCATCCTCGTGTATTTGGCGTACATAATCATAATACGTCCTGAACTAGCTGTGTCTGACTTGTCCTCGACAGGCCTGTGGTGAATGAAAATAAAAGAATAATTATCTCCGTTCCATCTTTCCTGTTGCTGTACTATTTCCCGAGGGCTTTCCTGGTTCCGCCGTTTGCCACACTGATTTTTACTGGAACAAATAAAAAAGTGAGATGTGTGCCACTCAATTTTGTACTCCTTGCGGGCCACAGTGATTTGCGTGACGATTCCTTTCCGCTGAGTTCCAGTCCAATGGTGTCTCCCAGGGTAACCGGGGAGAAGTGAAACTGTGGAACCGCAGAACCCAGGGTGTCTGAAACTGCATTTTTCACTCTCTCTATTGTTCTCTCCCTAGGTTGCGGTTCAAGGGGGTGGATTTCTGCTGTTAACAGCCACATTCAGAGCACACACTGATTTGGCTGTGGGGAATCACAGTCTCTCTGGACAAAAGGACCTCCTTAAACTAATGACAAGACATGAGGAGACTGGTTTTGTCCTGTAGCTTATCCGCCATGTAAAGGATCACCCCTTCTACCCAGTCACCCATATCCATCCACAGTGAAGCTTTTGGACATGGGTTATTGTCAGAGCTTCTGAGCCAGAGTTACATGTTTGCTTATAATGACATTCACACAGTTAGCTGTAATGTTTTGTTCTGGGGCTATAGGGGTGAGATGGTTCAAGCAGGGAAATGAAGCATAAGCTTATTAATCTGGTGTATTTATATACCCATTGTCTGAAGCAGGTGAGAATGTTTATGTGTGGATGAAAGTAGTCCTTGTTTTTACTGTAACTGACATCTGTCCCCCTTTCCCTGTGGTTTTATTTGTCAAAACTGGATTAGACCATTTCAAAAGGTGAGCTTGATGGTCCAGTGTAGAACTGCAACCCACAGGTCCCCCAGCAGCTGAACCGTCCGCCACATCGAAACCCAAAAAGCCATGACCAGCCCAAAGCAAGAGTCACTGAGCTGTCCTATCCACTGTGCACACCACATGAAACTCCCCAAACGCAGCAAAGTGCTGTTTTCTCCATCTGAAAATTCCTTCCCCCGACACGTCACACAGACTGCCTGCACCTGTAAGAATTAAGCACAGTCTTTTTACAGTACATTCATTACACAGAGGTGTGATGTCCACGGTAACGGTGCTCGGACACAATGTCACACCCACAGGTAATGGCTGCTGTAAATACCTCACAGGTATATTAAGTAATAAGTAATAAGTAAAGTCACATACCACTGGGCTGGGCTCTCATTTTGAAGAGAGCCGGAGAGCAGAGTAAGTTTGCTGGGTACTTGAGCCAGCTGTGTCCGGGCCATACTTTCCCTCGGGGTACCGGAGGGCCATTTTGTCTGCTCCTGATTTTGACTGTATATTTCCGTTATTCCAGCATATTATCATTATCAATATTAGTTGTTTGCGTAGCAAATGTATCCCATCCGGTTGCTATTATGGTCTGTGCACATTATACAGAGGCACTGTGTCAGTTTATGTTCCTTGCCTCACAAATCTGTGTAATTTACAAAAATAAGCCGAGTAGTGCTTTGCAGCAGGACTGAGATGGAATCTCACGCTGGAAATGACTGCTTGCTAAAATGTTATAAATGTATATATTGTAAAATGTTACACACTTTGCATGTATGACAAAACACCAAAGTTAACCCTTGCTGCAGGTTTCTATGACATTTGTGAAATGGGGTATTGTTTCATCCAAGTTTGTGGATATAACTTGTGTGGGTTTTACAACTCAAACAATGCTAAGCTCTTCAGTACTTTAAACACTACAAATTTATGCATCTAACAGACAAGACACACCAGCAGTGGAGATATGAAGACAGTTTCCAATGTGTTTATGTATGGGTAAGAAGGACTGCCCAACAAGATAAGCTCAGTTTTAAACACCTTCCACATCTTCCTAGCTCAGAGAAATTCCTGAAAACCCTTTCCTGCCAAAAGCATTTTTAGGCCCCAGCAGTCATATCAGCTATGTACAAGCAGGACCGTTGTTTCATGGACTGGGCCGTCTTTTAGCAGGAAGAGGAGACCCAAATGCACAGACACCCCAGCTATCCTGTATCTCACCCTGAGAAAAATGTCCCCTCAGCACTGGTTCCCCTCCTATTATTGCTGATGAACTTTGCAGACACCCTCATCCAGGACAATTAACGTGGCTCACATTATTAGCCACTATCTGTTTGTACAGCTGGATATTCTACTAAAGCCATTCAGCATGAGGATGTCACTCAAGAGCACACTGGCAGTGTTCCACAAAGGAGCAGAGTGCAGCTGCCTGATGGGAATTCGTATCATTTCCCTAAGGGGAGGCACATGTAGATTGTGCTCGTATATCTTATAGCTCAGTGCAACGTGGGCCATGCGTTTATTCAGCCTAGGTCAGCCATTCTGGCAACACAGCCCTCCATTAGAATCGCAAGCCAGCAGCTTCCCTCAAATGATGCCTCCCTCTCCCTATCACCACAGCCTCGTGAACAGATGTGTCTCTGTCTTATCCAGTGATGGAAAGTCCTCGCTCTGGTGTGATGGAAAGTTGGCACCTCAGTTGGCACAAGGAAGAGGACGCTGGGAAGGACTCACATCGGTGTGAGAGCTAGATCGACCGAGAGGGGGTAGGGGGAGGGACTCTGTGGCTCAGGTGTGCCAAGAGGAGGCCCCATCGTTTTGACGGATGGGCAGCCATCAGAGAAATCAGCAGAGGAACACAGATACCCCTCTCTACCTTTTTAGATTAAAAAAGGTCAGCTGTTTTATGGCCTTGTCTTTGAGTCATGAGCACTGTGGGTGTTTTGATTCAAAACAGCACTGTGTCTCCAGCTTTGGGACCATGGGTGTCCTCTCACCTTATATTTAGTCCTAAATTTTGGTCTTAAATAAACTCTCCACCTTTCGTCTTTTCATGGATGGTTGGTCCCCCAGCCCTGATGTTGCTGTTCTGGGGAGCTTCAAAAGATCAAAGACCAGCTTTGCACCAAAACAGTGCTGTCAAACTCCATGGGGGTGGCATGTATACAGGGTTGTACTGCATTCTCTCCATCTTAATGGCGTAACTGATCCAATCATTTATCCACTTAAACATCTTTAATGTTCCCTTAAGGATGCATTCTTGCTGAGCTGTTTCAACTTGCCTCTTACAAAAAGTTTATCTGCATCATATTTTAATAAATGCATGTGCAAATGGCATTGGCCAATTGACTAGGTGATCCAATTAAGAAACAGAATATTGGTTGGATCAAAAATTAGCATGCAGGCTGTCCCTGGGGGATTGAGCTGGGTCTGTGCTGGAAGAAAAGCAAGGAGAATGGACATGACAAGGCCAGGCTAATGAGCGTCACGTCATCTGATGGCAAAAGCTGTGCTGTGCACCCTTACCGTTAGCCTCTCGCAAGTCTGTCGGCCCCACCTCCGCCCTCTTGCAGCACCTTTGTCAGTTTTGCCCGCCATAAATCTTTGCTCCTCAGGCAAGATTTGGTGTTTTCTCCTGCAGGCGCTGGGGGAGTCAGTGGTGTGTCACGATCGCCCCCCCCTGCCCTGGGTTCCGCTGCCAAACCAAACAGCCGTTCCTCACAGGGAGGACAGGGATCTGTGAGATGCGGGGCTCTCGTAAGTCACTGAGAATCGAGTGCTCGGTGCTGGGGCTCACAGAAATATACTCCCCGAACCCGGGCTCTGTGTCACACCTGAAGGACAGGCGAAAGAGTTTCATATAGAGGAGCATGGCACAGGCCTAAAAAAGTTATAGATTGGGTCAGGCCTAGCCCTCAAGTCGCTCCCTGTGTCAGTCTTTTCTCTTGAAAGTGTCTTGCCCCACAGAGATGTCAGCCATCCGTTTATAGCCGGCTGACATGCGAAGATGGCTACCGAGGTTATTTTTTACTGCTTGGAGTTTCTAGAGAAAAAGTGCTTCTGTGTGTTTTGGGTTTGGTTCATTTTGAAATCAAGGTACAAATGTATGTTTATTTGTTTATTATCATATGAACTCTGGAGCCAACAACACTCCTCAGAATATGTCATGTCAATCCAATTAATTCCTTTAAAATCATAGTGATGGCCATCTATACATCAGTGACATTATCTAGTGTTGTTTTTTTTTGGATAATTTTCTTAATTTTTACCCTGTAGATACCTTTATCATGTAATAGAGGTTCCAATTTAGATACTATGTAGTTATACAGCTAAATATGAAGTATGCTGTGAAGGGACACAAGAACTTTGTCCAAACCAGGATTCAAACCTGCAACTCCAGGCCAGTTCCCTACCCACTGCACCATGCTGATATCCATTACTATGAGGAAATAACCCAGGTGTTTTTAATGCTGATGAGAGTTGTGGTTTCCATTATGGGTGCCTCTTCTACCTCATGGAACATCAGGCAAACAGCCACAGGCCTCCCCCTGAACAGCACCAGCAAGTCTTGCCTCCAGAAAGTTCAGGTTTAGCTCTTGAGAAGAATGTGGGAGTAAGAATTTGAGCATAACATTCAATACACAAAATCAGCAACCAGGGGGATTTTCTTCTGTGCAAATATCCCTGGAGCAGTTTTGTCAGTGCTTAGCTGGGGGTGTAAGGTCACAGTTCATTAAAAGCAAAGAGTGAGTTTCACAGTCTCAGGGGGACCTTGAAGGCAAAGCCCAGAAAGTTTTAACGTATTCCTTGGAAATGGAACATCTTAAATCGCAGGGTGACCGGATTTAGCGAGTTACATTTTATAGCCCGTTTGAAAATGACATATTTCTTTTTTAAAGTGATGATAGATTTTTTTTTGGGGGGTGAAACTGAAGTCCAAGTACACGAAAAAGAGTTGTGTGTGTTGGAAGAGCAGCCGAGGACATGTTGGTGGTGGTGGTGGTGGTGGTGGGGGGGGTTGAGTCAACAGCCCCACGTCTCTGCTCGCCTCCTGCAGTGTCCCCACACACAGTTGCAGCTGCGCAGCCTGTAGTCCTCACCGTGGGGCAGGGGGGAGATGCGCAGCTCCCAGTCCTCATATTCTATCTGGGTGCTGAAGCTGTTGAAGAACTGCACTGCATGCAGCCCATAAGAGTTGTGCAGGGAGCCCTGAACAAGCATGTCACCTGGTAGTCAGCATGTTTAAGCAGGGTTATATACAATGTGTTTGAGGCAGCAGTGAGGGGTGGAGTTTTCAGAAACAGGTTATTGGTTTGATTCCTCAGTGGGCCACTGTTGTTGTTCCCCAGGGGTAGGGTACTTATCCTGGTCAGTAAATACCTACATGTATAAATGAATAACTTGTAAGCAATCTAAATTGCTCAGGATAAAAAACCACCTGGATAAATGTGCAAAATGTAAAACTTATAAGCCATGCAAGCTGCTGTGGATAAGAGTGTCTTCTGAGCAAATGATGGCTGTACGTCAGGTGGCCCAGGTAGAGATCAGGCAGGAAGGGGTTAAACATGGATGGTGGCACCCTGCTTTTACCTAGTGACATGAGTGACAGTGCCTTGGGCCACTCGGTCCTGCCCTCTCCCTCTGTTTTCCCAGTCCGGCCTTCCCTGTGTATCAAACTGTCAGAGAATTCCAGGAATGTCTGGCTTTTCCCATTTTAAAAAAGGTTCCTTTTGCAATTCCAGAAGAGAGGAAGAAGGGGATTTATTAAATTTATACACAATTCTTTTTACTTCTACAAATGTATTATTACAGGGTGGAAAAATGTTCTGACTTAACCGCAGTTGTATGCAGATAGCCAGAGTTCTTAGCTGTTTTGAAAGGCACAAGTCAGGATGGATGGGCAGTCTTTTAACTCTCCCTCCCCTGTTTCCCTTGTGTCTAAGACTACAAGAGAGGGGCTCAGTTTTTAACTCAATTTAACTCAGTTTTTCATCCTTAACTTCAAATAACACAATCAGTACTTTCATGTCATTGTAATAGGCTATGTGTTAATTTCAGGGATCAGTTTCACTTGATTTCATTTCCATTTATTATTCAGTTTATACTGAAATCAGGTACGATCTATTTTCTCATGGTCAAAAATCAGCATGGTATTTTAACCTGTTTCCTGTAGAATTTCTGCTGTGAGGGACATTTGCAGCTTTTTGCTATCAGTGTAGAGTGAAGGAAAAGAGGCTACACTCCATGTGTCAAAGTATTTCATCCAAATTTAAGGTGTGAGACAAGTTTAAGATTGGGTTTATTGCCTGAGTCACGGTGCATAGATCCTGTGTGGAATGAAGCCCAGATGGGATGGTACAGTACAATGCCTGAGACAGAGGAAAGCACAGAAGTTACAGGGTTCACTTAAAGCCCTCCATATGAGGCCTATTCTCTGGAAAAGTAAGCAGTTATAATATGCTTTATAATTATCAGCCTACATTTGAATAATAATACCTCTAGCTGTTTAGTGTTGTGTGAAATCAATTTTCTATCAATATTTCTGTCAAATTTACATTCAACAATTAACCCCCTGAGTTAATGTGTTCTGGGTTGGGTGCAGGTAACAAGCATGACTGATTTTTAAATGCTGGGCGCATCAAGCTAAAGTTTGCCACTGTTGAATTGTCTCATAGATGGGTGTGTGTGGATGGCAGTTAGGAGAACCCCGTTAGCTCCACTGCACTTTACAAATATCATATAGTAATTTTCCACTCGGTGTGACTTATCAAATCCTCTTTTCTCTAATCATCCTCCACCATTTTTGTGGTCCACAGGTATTTTATTTATTTTTGCAGCTGTTGTGGGAGATTTAAGCCTTTTTGGGGTCCGGCGCGCCAGAGGTCTGTGCCAAACATGCGGAAGCCGTTAAGCGTACCGGCTCTTTAAGGAGACCGCGGGGGTGGGGCTTGATGGCTTTCAAAGAGCTCTGAGCCCCTTTGAAGTCTTGTTTCCTGGAGCTGCCAGGTATGCTGCCTCAGCTCTCGCAGAACTGCCCCACTGCTCCAATTTTCACATAATCCACAGAAAGCGCACAGAAATTTGTCAAAACATAGACAATGCCCATGCACATGAATATGGCTAACCCCCCCATCTACCCAGGCCTCCAGACTGAACCGTATCAGGTCAGCCAATCAGGGGGAGGGAGGGAGTGGTGGCTCTGTATATTTTGCCATTATCAGGTTTCCAAACGACATTCAATACTTTTGAACAAATATAAAAGGCCCCCGCTGGAACCAGGGACTCCAAAGCATTTCTGTCAGTTTGAAATGAAGTGTAAGGACAGGCTTGAAAGAGAGGCTACTTGAGTGTCTGAAAGAAACGTGTGGTTTTTATTAATATGCACACCAGAGGCCTAGACAAGGCCCAGACCCTGCCTGTGTCTACTCCAGTATTCCAGACAAAACATCATCAAGACCCTGAACTTAAATTTTCAACCAAAAATGACTATAATGCATTGTGCTCAGCCAAAGCAGCTACTAACGGCTGTATTTCCAGTACCCTTCAAGTATATGAATACTATGTGCATTTTCATTAATATTTGTTTTATAATGTAAAACCTCCTTCTTAGTTATTTTCAGTTCCTGTTCCCTGTGTTCTTTTCCACGTCAGTGATGCTTAAATCCCAGAGAACAAATGAGCTCTCCATTTATACATGTCACTTGTGCCTTATGAGGTAATATGAGGCTCTTTGAAGCAAGGCAGACGGGGTTGCCCTCTTGCAGCCATTTCCTTTATTAACATGTGGCTTAAATCAGACTTAATCACACATGAAATCATAGAGGTTTATGAGAAATAATTGGGAATAAGCCCTGCGCATGAATGTGCTCATGCTAGCTTGTCTTTTTGCATTTTCTGTTTGCAGGTTCTGCCAAATGCATGAAATCCGTAACTACGCACAGTGATTAGTTAGCTCATGAAGTCTGAGTCAGGTGGGTCACAGGCTGGGAATGATAAGTTTTACGCCATGGCATCAATTGAGCTGACTTCAGTCATGGGGGTAGGTCTGACCCTGGTACAGCAGGACTGGAGCTTGTACTGACCTTGGTACATAGGACTGACCTTGGTAAGAGCAGAGCTGATCCGGGTACAGCAGGACTGGTTCTGGTACAACAGGACTGGACCTGCCCTGGTACAGCAGAACTGACCTTAGTATGCAGGACGGGCCTTGTGATGAGCAGAGCTGATCCTGGTACTGTAGGACTGGTACTGGTATTGCAGGACTGGCTCTACCCTAGATCCTTCCCTAGGCTTTGAATGGGCCTTTTAAAGGAGCCTTACTGGATTCTGTAATTCAGTCTATTGCATATTTTAGTATTGCAATGCCCTTGCATGCACAATAGAAGCTGCTAGTTTACATGTGGGTTTTTGCAGTTCTTTCAACTGAAGCAATACTCAAAATGGTTGCATAGAAGAGTTTCCATCAGCTGATAAGAAGGAAGATCTCTGATCTGTAATTGTATTTCCACAAGGTGAATAAAATTATGATACGCTTTTGAACAATGAATACATTCATGGATTCATATGGAACTGTTCTCTTGGAAAGTGAACTCATTTGGAGTAAGTGTTACCAGAAAGGATATATTTGGACACCTTTGCTGGGAACTTTTGCTGGGAACTGATTTGATCTACATTTGATCCACTTTTTCCACTTTAAAATGAATTGCCCTGTATTTTATAATTCACACTGGTATCTACAAGCAGGATGCAGATAGTATGTATAAATTCCCCTTCTGTTTTTGTTAGGATTAAAGTGGGGTGTGGTGCAATAGAGCACATGCAGTCTATCTCTTTTTAAAGATTTTTGTATCGTGTTTGTGTCCTGAAGCTTTGATGAAGCTGGAAAATGAGTTATTGAGCTCATAAAAGCCTTCCCAGTGAAAGCATCCGCATGTTTAAGACATCCAGGAGAGACCCTCGGAGAGCGGATCGAGGAGACAGAGGAAGCATATGAACCAGGGTGAAGGCATTTTTCTGTTTGATGTTGTTCTCCAATAAAAAAACGATTTTTTATTCACCTTAATGGGAACCAGCTGCGGCTATCTGGCCCAGCCGGTCCCTCGGGGATGAAGCAGTGAGAAATTCTGCCCGCGGAGGGGGAGGGGAGCGCGTTAACAAGCGGACAGAGACGGCGCCGGAAAAAACGGGACCTCGGAGCGGGCGGGCCGAGCCTCCCGTTCCTCAGACCCGCTCGACGGAGCACCCCCGAAACGGGCAGCCCCAACCTCTGCCTCCCTGCCCAGAATCCTCTCTGGCTCTCCTGCCTGCTGGCGTGCCGCTTGTTAGCAATACACACTGTGTTGCATAACTCCCACGGCTGTGCCTGTCTGAGCAGACACCGGGGAAGAGCCTCAGCAGGACACAACAACCCTTCCTTTGTCCGGTGCTGCACGCGGTCACGGCCGTGACTCCGAGGAGCGAAAAAAGGGCGATGATGTCGTTCGCAGAGGGAATTTGGCGTTGGCACCCGCTGTGCACAGACGCGCGCAGCCCAGCGCGTCGAGCCGCCAAAACAACATCGCTCCAAACGCTGTGGCAAAGCCGCCTTTCAGCTGAGCTGTGTGCGTCTTTACAAAAAATTACGTGACATTCTTAATCACTGTAACAACATGCCGACTCTGTGTTTTGATGAGATGTCATGCATTTATCCAGCTCTGTATTATTGTTATAATTTGATTTTGGCTTTGGCTCGTGTTGACGTGGAGGGAACAGAAATTTGTAGCTCTTCAGTCCTCTTTAAAACAGTGAAATAGCTGTGTGATGAGTTCTGTTAAACAGTATCAAAACAATTCCTTAAACATCCCTGCAACACTATATTAACATACTGGAAAAAATTGTGAGGGAGAAGATAATCTATTTACAGTGAAAAGATCAGATGAAGTTGATGCAGTTATCAGGCGATGAGGCATTTGAAATGACATATTGTTAAAATAGTTATATATCCAGGTAGTTGTATTGCTAATAATTACAGAACATGGTAACAGACCTACAAATATGATTCCTTATTCCTCCATAAGTAGGCTTTATTTTATTTCACATTTATTTAACCATGTTACTTAGTAGAGAAACAGTTCTTGTTTTCAAGTCTGGCAAAACACCAATAATAAAATAATCGGATGACATAGAGGACAAGAACACAGTGCAAACACAGTGGATAGTGGTTGCCAGGCAAGATGACTCTACATATTTCACAATTTAACATTTGTATTCATGGTACACATTACACTCTGACAACAAAATTAAGAAATTCAGACAACTTTCACTGTAGGGTAGAAGAAATACCGTGGTTGATAATGGCAACCTTTACCAGTGTTGCCAATATGCAGTACATTCACTAGTACACAATGCAGAGTGTGCAACAACCCAGCTGAACTGACTGTTTAAAATGGTCCTGAGTATTATTGCCTACTTTATCATTTGAATGCAGGTGCTTCAAGAAAGAATTGACCAAAAGGAGGAGTGAAGGGCCGAGTGCTGTCCAGGTGCCCTACCCACACTTGATGGTAGATACATTACAAAAAAAAAAACAGCTTCTAAAAACCATTCTCGCACAATCTGATGACACTATCTGGCTGATTCCTTCCACTATGTAGCATACTTGGTGGTATAATGACAGATTGTGTGGTTGCAAAAGAGGCCATGCAAAATTCTGTGCACTTTTTGTTTTTTGTTGTCCGAAGACCTTATGAACGAGGTTCCTCCATCATATCATGACAGTGGAAAACCTTGAGCAGCCATCATTTTCAACACAACCCCACAGGTGACTGGAAGGTTTACCACAATGTACCACAAATGTGTGCTATTTTGCTATGTGGGATGCAGTTAGCTATCCAGGGAATGAACCGTTAACTGCAGGTAACCATGTGGCTGAAGAAGAATATTGCCCTGATGTGTTAATTTTTCTTCAACAGACACCCTTATCCATTGTCATTTACATCGCTCACATTTTTTACGTGTTATCCAGGATATTTAGTGAGCCATTTGAGGGTAAGCAGTTTGCTCAAGGTTGCAATCCAACCAGCATGTCAGGGCTCAGGCAAGGACTCAAGCGCGGACACCAGGGCTTCAGGTTCCAAAAAGCTTTAACAAAGACGTCAGGCGAAGTAGCAAAACCAGAACAGGCAGTGTCAGTAACAGGCAGGCAGTCCGTGGGCAAACCAGGGTCAAAAACAGGAACAGGCAGGGTCGGTAACCAGGCAGGCAGATAATCAGGCAAACAGAGCAAGGCGGCGAGCAGAATCAACGTCGAAGAACAGGCAGGAACAAAAACGGCAAGACTTACAGGGAAAAAGCACGGCGGGAACGAAACAGGAAAAACACTGCAACGAACTGGCAAACAAGACAGAGACAAGCAGGGTAGATATAGGGTTGGGCTGATGAGGTGATGGGAAGCAGGTGTGCAGGCAGGCAGGTGGAGATGATCAGGTGGGCGGAGACAGGGCGGAGAGCGGGGCAGGGCTGGAACACAAGGAAAAACAAAAGCACATGGACACAATGACAGATGGGGAGAACAAAAACACAACAGCTAGGGGGCTGGAGTACTGACACAGCAGGCTTTGGACTGCAAAATGCACTGCTCCACACTTCTGCCCCTATCCTTGAACTCTCGTTGATAGGCAACGTGACTGTGAACAACGTGTTTCTGACTCATGCTATCTATTATATGGGAATCACATGGCCAGGAGGTGTAGGAGCAGGAAGTGTACGTTCCCATGGTGCACCAGTGGCCAGAGATCAAGATGAAGATAAGGGAAAAGTACACCTTGACTCAGCGTTAAGCAGTCACATAAAACCCCGGCACTTTATTTATGAGGGTTCAAAAGACAGGCCTTCAAGTATCTGTCTGTAGGAGGGGACGATCTGCAAAAAAAAAACAAGAACAAAAGCTTTAATAGGAGCTGGGCCACACCGCACATCACAAGAAATGAGAAACTTATGGAGCGGATAGCCTCTTCGCCAGCAGTACAAGTTCCCAAGTTTCTTTCAGTGGCTCGGAAAAGCCAGAATATTTCTCCCTAAGTCTGGGCGTATTATTGTTTTCTTTTCTTGTAACATTGATTGCTCCTCAAGATTAGCTGAATTCTAATTTTAAACCCTAACTCAACCTTCTTTTAAAAACTGCAGCTTGCTGCATTTGCAGTATAATATTCCTTTTTATCTTGCACTGTGTGTGAAATGTCCTGGAACTTTTATCAGTCACCATTTCTTTTGCAATCTCTTTGTGATAAAGGCACCTTCTCAGTTTCCTCTGTTCTGATTTCTCTTTAAACAAGGTATGTGTTTTTGAACAATGGGCCTTAGTGCTAATTCACAAACACTGAGTTACAGTGGAGTAGACAGGATAAGAAAAGCTAGAGCTAACACAATGATGAATAATCTTGTTCTAAACACACCAGGATGCACAAGGCTTTGCTTTCCACAAGCTACCAGTTGGTGAGGTACCAGGACTGTGATGTCTGAGGGGCTGGGAGTCTGGATTTGAGATCTTCACTGTCCTGTACCCTTCCCACAGCTTCCCACGAGGTCTTGAAATGCAATATGAGGAGAGAAATAGGGGAATAATTCAGAGGATCCCATATTTCTTTTTGAGTTGCTTGCTTTAAACAACAAAATCGAGACAAGCTTATGAAGGATTGTAGAAGTACACCCACAGGTCACATAGCCCCTTGTTTTTTTCCACCTGGATGGCAGATTGTTGTATCAGTCTTCTCTGTAATAATTGGTAAGAGGCTTAGCTGTTGTTTCATTTTTATCCTCACTAAATCCTCCCCATTCAGGCGTATCCATGCAGTTCAGATTAAGCCTCTTACTCCCCGTGTAATTGAAGCCACAGTGTCCAGCCCCCCGGGATGGGGACGGGGTTTATTTTCTGGATGGACCTTGGCAGATCCTGAGGGGCATTCCTGTTTGCCGGCCCTCTGGGTGTAATCCGATCTCAACCAGGCGACCTCGCCCCGGGAGAGGATGGGCGGAAGCAGCCTGAGGTTTAAACCTGTCATATGTGGTTCCCATCCCGTCCTCGGCCTTCTTCACACAGAGGAAATACAGGGTCTTGGCCAGTTGCAGGCGATTTGCTGGTCTTGCTCAGCCATGTCTCCTCAAATTCGGTCATGTTCCGCTGATGAGGACACGTTGCTCCTCTGTTTTTCATTCACAAAAGTCTGATACTCACATAAGCAGGCCAGGTGCTCTTTGTTGTATGAAGGCCAACGTAGCCTCTTGGCTAAGGACAACAATCACGGTGCTATTTGAACTGTCAATGATAAGTCTGGTTCTTACTATGGACAAGGGGTTAGGATAAGGAGTTCAGCTCACGGTGCTGAAGTTTAACTTTGCTGCTATAGCCGTGACCAAAGAGCTTCAAACAGATATACACTCTGAGCACAGCGATATCAAGCGGCAGGTTATTGCAGGTTATTTCCATGGTATGATTCTGTAACAGTGACGCTGAGCGAACTTTGGGTGTCGGATAGGTAGCTTCCCCCAGCAGCTGCTGTGTGCTACCTCCGCTGTCTGTCGATGAGCCGGTGGTGAGAACTCTGAGCTGAGAGTTTACACAGCTGGAGGGAGAAGGAGCTTGGTCACGGAGGGCGATGCCAAGTGAAAGTGGGCAGAGCTGGCCAGCCGGGGAGATGCCAGCACCAGTGAAAGCGGGCAGCCCTGCCCGCTCTCTGGGCACTGCATCCCTCCCCCTTGTGCTGGTTTACTTCCTGATTTTCTTGGCCCTACCAGGTCCCGGAGAGAGAGAGACGAACACTCTTCACACTCTTCTGTGTTTATTTTCTTGCCATTTGTGAATTTTTAGTCACACTTGTTGTTAAGTGAGTACTAAATACATACAGTAAGGACATGCACTACACTATTTATGTAAGTACTGTGTAACTGCATGCAATCATTACATGGCTTCTAAGGAATACAAGCTTACGGAAGGATATAACGGGCTTAGGGTTTGGGTAGAGTCATTGATTTGAGGTTAGGTTTGAGCTACAGTTATGATTTGTTAATTTGTATTATTTGTAACATCAATATTAATTGTTGTTTCACATTTATTACAAAGACGTTACAGTGTAATTACACTAGCATAATGCCTACTGAATGTAAAGTATCACATTTTCTTTAGAATGGAAGATCACCATTTAAAATCTGCACATGCTTCAAGTGACCAATAAAATAATCACCCATCAGCTATGGGTGTGGCCCTCAACCTTATTTCCTGGCAGAAGGCTTTGTTAAATGTGAAGGAAATCATGATGGATTACATAATAACATGGTGTAATTTAACATACCAATTACAGCGTTTCAGTCTTTCCAACATTGACATTTGCAGATTTCAACAGCCAAGTAATTAAGGTTCCATTTTTTTTATCATTTCCATTACTGTGCACCCCTATTCACAGACCACCCGAATGGCTCGTGGACCGCAGTCTTAGAATTTGTCGATGTGGGTTTTTGTCAGTGCTAAATGATCCGTGCAGAGGGCTCTGAGTGGCTTTTAACATCGTGTGCTTGCTCGTGTGAAGGGGGTGTGCTGTTTTTCAGGACGAACCACCAGCGGGCTCTCGTGCTTGCAAGCCGTTGCAAATCCTCAGCGGGCTTAAACAGAGGAATGCTCTCTCTCACAGAGTCGGGGGAGGTCAAATGCAGCTGTACGTCTTCCAAATCCTGGGCCTTCAATTGTGTTTCTGTGTCAAAAACATTTTAATACCCCGCGTGATTTCCTTTGATTGCTGTTCAAAGAAACGTGAGAAGCTGTAATTTCTCTCTCCTCCTCTCCCCCTTGGTGATTCAGCCCCACTCAGATAAAGCCTAGATGTAATCGCTTTGGACTCTTTGAAGGCTATTGAATTATAAGACAGGAAACCAGGATTTGGTTGAGAGAAGTCAGGAAGCCCCCGGTCTTTTGTCTGTGGAGTATCAGTGTTTTTTCTTCCTCCTCCTCTTCATTTTCTAACTTTTTTTTTGAATGGTGACATTGTGCAAGCTCTTGCTGAAGACCCGTGCAGCGTCTAGCCCCTTTTAGGAAAGCCTTCGGTTGGCTTTCGGCAAAAGTATTCTGGGAATTTTCGGCTCTGACCGCTGACGAAACGGAATCCAGTGGGAACGCTTTCACAGGGAGCTCATTCCTTCAGTGCAGCTCTCATTTTTCAGGTCCAGAGGTCTCTGTTTTTCCACCTTTGTTCTCCTCTGTGCTGTTTTTTTTTTTGCCTTTCTTTTTCCAAGGTTGGTGGAAGGACTTGACTGGAAGTCATGTGACCGGGGCTTATAGCCAATCAGAGTGCTGGTAACGTTTCAGCAACTGCTGCCCTGCCATGGAAAATGACTATTCCTTTAATTATTTTCAGTATGTATCTGCTTTCATTTCAGTTTGCTTCATCCACTTTCATTAATCTAGTTTAGACATTTAAAAAGCACCACTGAAAAACGCTTGTGATGTTTTGGGAGCTGCATTCAGTCATGGGCATTTGCAGAAATGACAGCTGTGGTTAGACTAATTCCCCCCCTACGTGCACACACGCATTGCTTGTTTGAAGCCAATTCCATGTTGAAATGGAGAGAACAAATAGCCTCAAAATTTTGATGCTTAAGTCATGAATGCATGACTTTAGCCAATGTGTGTAGCTGTTGTGAAGTGCTGGTTGCCTGGATGGCCTTTCAAATGGGATCATTAAAAATGCTTATTTATCTTTTCTGGCAGCGCAGTTGTGCTGACGTGAGTTTTTTTCTGCCACATTTGGGCCTAATTGTTGCGGGTGAGGTGATGTTTTCTTTGGCCTGGATCAATGCAATTACCACACAGTTTTTGTCAAGACCATGTGACCTTCATCCCTCCTTTCCCCTGCTCCTTCACAGAGGGGAGGTCGACGGTGTCAATCATTTACATTTAGTAGCAAAAGCCCCACCTCTTCTTAGTTTCTGGCTCAAGATCTATGCTCTAACTATGCCTTGCCTGACTCTTCTGCTTCATAACAGATGGGCTAGTTTATTACATCCAGGTCAAAGTTCGTTGTCCCTCAGAGGGTATATTCATGACATGTTCACATCCACATAATTAAGACATTAAAATAAAAGTAAAAGGTACTGCAAGACAGTCAAATGTAGAACTTCATTCACAGTTTCCTGTACTGTAAACCATTTAGTTTTATCGTTTCTGACCAGCTCTTATTTTATATAATTCTGCACACAGGAAAAATGTTGAATAGCTATCAAAATAAAATCTAAAGTAGATGATTGATGAATTATGTAACATCATTTTATTCTTAATTCAATACCATGCATGAATGACATACATTTATCCATGACATGATTTTGTTTTGTAATTGAATTCAGATCAAAGTATACCGACACATTGTTGCTTCATTTGGGTCAGTTAGAGACCTGTTATTTGAGGCTGTTGTTTCATTAAAATCATGGAGGGAGGTTCATTTGTTTGTGGGGTGCTGGGTGTATGAATGGTCTGCATGTGGGCTGTGTTTAAGAACCTCAAGTGTCATTCTCAATGCTGTGTGTGAGTGTTGACCTTTCTTGTGGCTCTGTCTCTGCATGCATGTGGACCAGGTGTGTGACTCCATCTGTATGTATGTGTGTGTGTGTGTGTGTGGAGTGTGACCTCACTGCTTTGCGTACCCATGGGGTGTGTGTGTTTGTGCTGTATGTGTGACCCCTGGAACAGTGTGTGTGAGCAGGTGAATCTCATCTCTGCTCTCTTTGCGTATTGGGTTTTGTGCTGTGTGTATTGGGCTGTGCTCTGTGCATGGACTGTGCTGTGTTGTGTATAATGAGCTGCATTTTCCTCCATGTGTGGACTGTGCTGTACTGTGCTGTGCTGTGTTGCTTTGTGTCAGCTAGGCTGTGCTTTGCTATGCTATGTCTGTGGCATGGGTTCTGTGCTATGCTTTGTGGATTGGCTTGTTGCTTTGTGTCTACATGGCTGTGTTGTGCTGTGTAGACTGGTTTGTGCTTTGCTGTGCAGTGTCGGAGGAGGACTGGGTCTTGTGGTGTGATTGATGAACTGGGCTGTGCAGTGCTGTGTGGGTGGGACTGCGCTGGACTGTGCTGTAAGGACTAGGCTGTGCTGTGCTATATGGACTAATCTGTGCTGTGCTGTGTGAACTAGGGTGTGCTGTGCTGTGCTGTATGAACTAATCTGTGCTGTGCTGTGTGGATTAAGCCATGCTACGCTGTGCTGTATGGACCGGGCTGTGCAGTTCTGTGCCATGCTGTATGAACTGGGCTCTGTTGCACTGTCTAAACTGTGCTTTGCTGTGCCGTGTGAGTCAGACGGGCAGAACACTGGGCTCTGATTGCGGACCGGGCCGTCCCAGTAAGTGGCGCTCCGGTCGCACGCTGCACGGCGCCTCCGAGGGCTGGCCCGGCTCCAGCTGGCCCCCTCCCGAACCTGCCCAACCAGCACACTCCTGCCGACCCTCCGACATGGAAATCCAGCCCTTCATTCATCAGCGCAAATTGTCTTAAAACATTCGCTGTCACGCTGCCGACCCTTTGAAACTCATTCTGGGACAGAGCGCAGCGATTAGGCCGGTAGATACATAAAGTGGAGCTATTTAAAGAATAACACAGACACAGGCAGTGGAAGGAATTTCAGTGAAACGCTCCCAACCAAAGCAATCAATCGAACAGAAGCTTTTAAATATTCTGGATCAAAAAACAAAAACATACACACACAAAGCCTTGTTGTTGCATTTAAAAAGAACATCTTACCTAAATAAACCTGAAACAGGAGGAATTTATTTTATTTGAGATCTCATTCAATGTTCCTTGATCCGTTGTGCTGATAATCTCCATTAAAACTTTCACTGGAGCAGATCTATGTTTTTGGAAGAATGCCACTCAGTCTTATCCATATTTCCTAGCAAACGGCGAAAGTTTTAACCAGCACTGAAGTTGCAGTGTACCCTCGCCTGCCAGCAGTGGCATGGTGCCCCACTCTGTACACGGTAAGTTTTGTTAGGTTTCATTATGTCTGTAAATCCACTGAAATATTGTCTTTGGTCGTGGTCAATGTCGTGTACTCATAATTAATGATTATTGCTCATTGTACGTTTGTTATAACCAGACTGTGTATTATGATTGCTCTGACTAACTATATTGTCTCTACTTTGCCTATACACACAGGATTAAATAAATGACATTTCTTTGCTGCATACTTGTTTTTAGAAACTTAATTAAACTTTTTTTTATGCAAGTCATGACTTGTCTATTTTCCCAATTTCTTTGATTTTTTTTGTTAGTCCTACACTGAAACTATTCAGGGATTGTAAGTGCAAAAAGCCACTTGACAATTTTCCGGTCCAATGTTCTTAAATTTCCTAGCAGTGGACAAGGGTCCTAAAGGATCAAGAGAGTATTTTGGTAGTTTAGAGAACAGGGAAGCTCAAAATCCCCATAAATGAGGACTTGTATGCCAGTTCCAATCCGGAAAGCGGGAGATTTGGGTCCTTTCTTGCACTTCCTGTTCGTTAGGGGTGGGTTGGTGGGCTTAAATTAATCGCTGTGGTACTTCCTGTGGGTTCCCCAGGGACCGTAGCACGGCCGGCCTCCTCTTCCAAGCCTCTCAGTCCAAGCTGCACCCCAAGAAACTGCTCACCCTCCCTGGCTGAAGCAGATCCAGCATGGTACAACCATCCTCCAAGGGAGAGGACCTGTGAGGGAGAAGACACCCAGAACCAAGCATTACATTACAGTTGCTTTGTAGACTCTCTTATCCAGAGTGACACACATCACTGTTTACATGCTCTCCATTAATACAGCTGGACATTTACTGAAGCAATTCAGCTTAAGCACCGTGCCCATAGGTACAACAGCAGTGTCCCACCTAGGAATCAAACCAGCAACCTTTGGGTTACTAGCCCTGCTCCTCACCTCTACACTGCACTGCTGCACATCAGCAGGTAAAGAACAACAGTACTTAAAACAACATCGGGGCCAGTTATCGATGTAAGTGAGCTTGACCTAAATGGGTAGTGTGGGACCAGTCGTTACATATTTCTCTAATGAGATGTAATGTAATGAGCTGTAGTGCAAATGAGCAGGCTGTGTATTAGCATGCATGTGCGAAGCAGACATGCTTATTTAGATGGACAGCTGTATACTTACTGGACCATGGTCAAGTACATTGGTCAAGGACATAACAGCAGTGCCCCTATTTGGGCTATAACCCAGCAAGACAAGCACACCCATCACCATGCCACATACTGCTTTATGGAGAAAGGGGCAGTTTTACAGGTTTTTGCAGAAATTTTCACAGGTAAGAATGCCCCCAATGAAACAAAGTACACAACTCTAACATGGGGGGGGTCAATGGCTCCAAAACGGTCATGTGACAGCTTGAGAGGTCACATTATCCAGTGAGAGAAAGACCAGTGAGTGGTCTTTGGATGGAGGATGTGGGTGAAGGATGAGGTTCGCACGCAGCCCCACCCCCATCCCTCAAACCGCAGAGAGGGTCTCAGGGTGATCAGTAAACAGAACAGTGTGTCAGCTTCAGAGTTGTGTTTATGAGTTCAGTGGAGCCATCATTTAGCCGAAAGAGATCAGAAAAAAACAATAGAAAAGGAGGGTTGGAGGGAGGTTGCAGGGGGTGTAAATGGGCTGTTGGGGGTTCGGGGGTCACGAGAGAGCCCAAAGTACCATCTGTTTCCCACGCTGCTCTCTGACTTTATTGCCGAACATCTGGCCAAATTACACAGCGATCGTCAGAAGGCCCCCCCCGCCCCGATACCAGTGGTTGTTTGTTTAAAGCACATGGCTTCAGCGGAGGCTTCCTCTCCCCTGGTTACTGTGCGGGTGAGCTCTGCGGCACAAAGCGCGTCAACTCTCATCCCTGTCAGAGCCCCCTCCAGCGTTCCCCTGCCAGAGTCCCAGCACAGCTGCGTTTACGTGATGCGCGTTAGTGTGCAGTCGGAAATCGAGCGGGACCGGCTGTATTTCTCTCCCCCTAACGGTGCGCTTTCGTAGCGGTGACGGGCACGCGTGTCCATCGTGTTAAACCATCATGCGTGTATTCCAGAGCTTGTGAGCATGAGTGAATGTGTGAGAATGTGCATGTGTCCGCTGTGCTTGGGGTGCAACGGTTAGCATGCTGTTTCAGGGTGAGGTGGGTGACCGGAAGTGGTGTCTCACCAGGAGGCTGCATGTCAAGGCTCACTGCCCTTGTGTGGGGTTGGCATGCGGAGCCGACGGCACGATCGAGGCTGCATTAGTCAGCCACAGCTGCTGTGCCTGGCACCATGTGCCAGCTTAAACCGGAGGCTCTGGGAGGGTGAGGGTTGGGGGAAGAGGTCGAATGCAGTCGGCCGAAGGTGCCAAGCTTGCCCCTCTGTGTGTGTCCTCCTGGCAGCCAGTGTGTTTACCCAGAATTCCAGAGGCGGCCCCTTGTGCTCTTGCCGGCCAGCCCCCGGCGACAGCCGAGAGTGTGGGAACAGCGGCCGCATCCAGATTGAGAAAAAAAGAAATCGCAGACAGAGGAAAGGAAGGGAGTGGGGGGGGGAAGAAAAAAAAAGGAGAGTGGGGCCAGGAAAAAAGAGGGGACCATCCAAAGAACACAGAGAGAGAAGGAATGACACGGACGCGAGGATCATTTCCGTGCGCGGCCGTCCGGCAGGCTCAGCTCTCGGAAGCACACGGAGGGCCCGTAATTGCAAACATGTGCCGTGCTTGTCTTATCCCTGCAAAACAATACGGTCGTAAAAAATATTGATAGCTGTGTTCTTTTTTTTACCTCCATTTGGATTGCTGTGAGGTTTCAGAGGGACTCAGAGTGCAGCGGGGAACTCATTCGATCGGAGATATCATGAGTGAGATATCGGGATTTCAGATGATTTGCGGAGATCAGGAAATGAACAGAGACTGAACACTGAAAGGGTCTGAGAGGTAGAGAAACCCCAGGTTCCTTGTGTTTGACTGGTCACTGTGCTGTAGGATGGAAGCTCTGAGAGCAGATTGGCTACTTGTGGCAAAGCTCAACAGAGCTTCTTTAGGCCTCTTTTAATGTTCACTCTCTTTAGGCATTCACTGGGCCTAGAGAGGCTCTCAGTTTACAAAGATGCTGTTTTACATCTTTTCGGATTGACATTCATTTCCTGCCGGGCCTCCGGGGACAACTGTCTGCGGAAGGTTCAGCTGAACCGCAATTAGCTTTGTCCTTAAGTTAGAAAATTGAAATCAGGCGTTTCGATGTTTCGTCACTTTTCATCAGCTCTTTACTCGTTTCAGCACCCACCAAACCCATCATGGCCTACTGCAGGGTTTCATAATGCAGAGGGAAAAAAAGTTACAGCTCCACAGTTTCAGAGCAGGAGGCAGAGAGCTTTTCTGTTGAACCTGGGCGCAAGCTTGCCCCAGAGATCAGCAGCCGACTGGTTAATTTGATCCTCCATGGGGGGGGTTTTTCTGTGCGATCAGCCCCTTTCGACCAATTCCCCACTCCTCCCAGCAAGGCCTCCTGAAAAGTGGGCTGTCCTGAACCCCCTTTCACTGCACTGCCCCATAGCTCTCATTTATACCACGCCCCGTGTTTCAGTGTGTTCTGAGGTGAAGGCCACACAGGCTGCATTTGGGGCCGACCAGCCTTGCCACTCCTATGGCAGAGATGGTGAGATACTTATAGCTGCTTACATCAATCCATCAGTAATCCACCTCTCATCATGCCTGAAGCTTTGGCCTCAAATGGATGATCAAGTGATCAAAAACTTAACCTAAACAACAAAATTGGCATTATTGAAGTGATTATTCAACTTATATAAACTGGAGTATCAAAATCATTTACTATGGTTTTCCCAGCATATTTAGGGGTGTCTAGGGGCCTTTCCCCCATCTGACTAGTACGCCTCCAGAAACCTCAAAGCCTCAGATCCACACATGTGGTCTTTGCTGTTGTGTAATTTACTGTCATGTCTTCATATTGCAGTAGCAGTGGTGTTGGTCTTCTTACTCATAAATGAGGTGGGGCATTCCTTGAACAGAAGGAGCCAGGCCGGAGAAGATTCTCCCCGTGCACACGTTGCGATTCCAACCGATACGACCCCCCCTTGCTTAGGACCTACAGCAGACACATTCCTCCCACCACCTGGCTGCGAGACTCCGACGGCCCCCTACGTTTGAGAAGTTGCGCGTTGCCCAATCCAGAGGGGGAGTTCTGTAGAACAAACAAATGACCGCCTCGCTCACCACACTCGCTGAGAGCTGGTGGGCTGCCACTGCTCGCGGCTGTTACTCGGGCAACCGGGGCCAAAGTATCGTGTTGCGAATGGCGTGACAGTCGCGGCAGCGTTATGGACGTCTGAATCTGTGCTTATTTCCTTTGTAATGAAGCCAGTGCTGAGAGCCGAGGATCAGTCTGTTCGGTATTTAGTCATTCGTAATCAAACTTGGGTCACCCAATGAAAAGTATAAACAAGGTAAAACATGTACAGGTGTGTGCTGTGTACTGGGCTCCAGGAAGTATGTAATCGAGGCTCAAATAACTGCATGTGTGTTTAAATGTGACAAACACACGTATACTGTACAAACACACACACAAATGGCAATCCACCAGCTTGATGAATTCTCTCAAAGAGCATTCATAGGCCCAGGAACACTGGCGGTCGCTTTTTCGCAGGGCCGCCCTGTGCCAATTATGATGAAACGGCCCACTTCCTCTATAGTGATGCTGTGCCGTAACTGGCCAGCTGCCAGCGGCGTGTCCGCCATGGGAGTTGTGTAATGATTTTTAAAAGGGGGAGATCTGTGCTGCCTCATACAAGGCGGCACTGTGGGCCCTCATTACCTCGTTAATGCTCATTTGGATGGCCGCCACATGAGGCCGGGAGGTTAATGCTGGCTGAGCTCTGTTTACTGTTTTTGAGAGGAAGCGGTTCACAAAATTGAATGTGCAGCCCTGCAATTTGATGATCTGGCCTTGTGGTTTGACGTTGTCACCCGCCGCCCCTCCCCCGGGTTCCCTTTTTTTCCCTCTTGTTCCTCAGAGATGAAGAGGCCTGAAAGCCTGTGTAAGCCAGAGCGCAGGAGCACGCCTTTCCTCTGAGAGCCCCCAGACCTCAAACCCACACATGCGGTCCTGTAATTTGATGTCACGTCTTTTCATTGCACTAGTAATGGCAGTAGTGGTATTTTTGCTTGTTAACGGAATATGTAAACAAAAATGATCCTGACTGGATGTTGTTGCCGCCCCTCATCCCAGCTCCCGTTCCATTGCACCTTCTTCCTTGGAGATGAAGAAGCCTGAAAGTCTCTGAGTTAGAGCACTGGATCCTCCATGGGACAGGGCCCGCGGTTTTGGAGGAAGACCTGCTGTGTCTCCCATCTCACAAATGGCTAGGCTATCTCACCCCACTCACCTGTGAGTGGGCTCCTCCCCCCCAGCTATACGAGAGACACAAACACCTCCCAAAAAACAAAGATTCTGTGCGCCATAAATACAACTTATATCCACTGAACTGGGATTTCTGCTCACTTGTCTCGAACCTCAGCCCATTTAAGTGAGCATCATTCTCTCCCTTTTTCTGGTACCTTAACATGTCAGCCTGAATGAAAGTGTCTGCTGGGCATGTAATGTAATGTTGTGTAATGTAACACATCGGAATCATTATCACCTTGCATCACACAATCTTCCACAGACTGCCATGCCCAATTCCCCTTCTATACTTGCCACACTTTTGCCAAAAAGCATTCTTCTTCCTGGTAGGGTGAGATCATAGGCTTTGCCTGACTAAATTTAAACCTCATACAGGTCAGTGAGTATTTGTTCATGTTATTGAGGAATTAAATAAAACACAAATGCTTTCGTAACCAGTACAGTGGTGGATTTTTGTTGCTCTCGGATGCTGGCAAACGCAGCCGTCCGTGGTTGCAGAATTCCCGAGGCATCATTATCTCGCCCCTAGGAGAGGGAGGCAGTGAAGAGTATCTCGGTGAAAATGTGTCGGGGGAGATTTGGGCGGTACAGAAAACGTGAAGACAGGGGCGCAGGAAGAGGGAAAGTAAAACCAGTGCCGGTGGGAGGGGGCAGGAAAACAGGCTGGCGAACAATGGCTCCCTTTCTCCCTCCCTGTGCCACCCGGCGCGGTATGGGAGCCCGGCTCACGTGTCGAGATGCTCTCCTCCTGCTAATCCGTGGAGTACATATCGTGTTACTGCTTACGGGGAGCCTTCGCTGAGGACCCGGGCCAATGGAACCGGGTCCAGCGGGCGGAGCGCTGTCTGTGAGGCCCTCAACAGGGGCGAGAGAGGGAGGGAGGGAGAGAGGGTGCAGGTGGGTGGGCCCCAGTGACCCCGTGAAACCCCCTCCCCCACCCCGCACCCGGAGCAAACAATCCAAAACACTGTCTTCGTTGGAAATCAGCGGTTTCATTTGGCGTCTCTGGCCCGGGCCTTTCGGAAGCTGCTTTAAATAGACACGTTTTTGACACATCTGTTTTTGAGCTGCGGATCTGCATTTTATTTTCCTGTTTCTGCCTCCATGCCTGCAGTTTCCTGGAGGGGAAGAGCTATCTCTGACGCTGAGGCAGTGGCCTTTAAGTCCAGTAAAAGCAGGGAGACTGGCTGCCATTGCGGTCCAGTAAGGTTGTCAGAAATTCCTTGGGTGGACCTGCCAGCCTTTCAGCAGCCCTGGTGTCTGTGGTTGAACATTTCTCAGGTAATGACCCCCCCACCCACCGCCAAAATCATATTCCACCTTTAGTGCTTTATATCGATTGGGAGGGCCATCTTCATGTTTTTTCACAGATACCCAACCCGGCTCTACAGTCAGAGCTCCAGCTGTGGACTAGAAGGTCAGGGCGGGTCTCAGAGAAAGAAGAGCAGTGATGGTGTCCTCCGATACCACACTCATATAAAGCTGCAGCAGTTTGCCATGGAGGTTATCAGTGGCTCCCATTAAAACCAGCGCCTATTTTACTGAATGGGGCTGACAGTGGCAGACAACAGTCGGCTTTCTGCCTGCATTGTAATCGGCATGGTGGAAAACGGGCACGCTCCGACATTCCCAGCTGTCTGAGGCTTCTACCCGAGTAATCGCCATCGCCCCGCCCCGCCCCGCCCCCACCCACTCCCTACTCAGATCCCAGGCGAGCAGTCCTGTGGGATCTCTCTAAGGAAGCCAGTGTCGGCGCACCAGTCCCTGAGGTACTCAGACACGGGAGCAGAGCACGTGGGGGCGCGTGCGTGCATTCAGTGGTGTTTTCGAGCTCTCTGAATTAATGTTTTCCCATTGTGTGAGACTGCAGCGGTTTCCCTGAATGCTGGTGGTTCCATGAACATGTAAACATATGAAGGAGCCCAGAGACAGTGAAAAAGACACAAAGTCCAGCCGTTGTAAAGTATTGTTCAATCAAATAAAGAGTAAACTTCCAAAATGAATCCCACATTGACCTGACAGTTTTGAAGGTGCTAATTCTGCCAGAGTAGCCAGTTTTTTTTCTTTTTGATTGAATAATACTTTTCCTTGAGATGACTTGGCAGTTTGAGATCCAGCAGAATGTCTTCAACTTTCAAACTGAAGACTCATAGTCACAATACCGCTCTCACACAGCAACTGAGTACATTCTGAATGCCATTTCGAGCCATGTGTTTAATCAACCACCCCAGCAGCCAGAATCAAACTGAATTTATCCGATTGAGATGCAGTGCCAATTTCCATTAAATATTAGTTGTTTTGTCTTTCAACGTATAGGGTTTCACCAAACCCTTAAGCACCTCACAATCTCTGTTGCTCATGAGATTTCAAGCCTTACAACATGAGAAATTACAAATGCTGTAAAACATGTCTGTTTGTGTTTGTGCCGTTTCTGTCTTTCATGGTGTTTGTTTGCCCGGGATTGGCACTGGATTGACTGGTGTGCGTGTTCTTCCCATTGCACAGTTACACAACTTTTTCCACCCCATTGCCTGAGAACAGGGCTGGAGGGACCTGCACGTTTTATTGCAGTAACAGTGATATTAAGCAGTTTTTGCAGCACATCTGTTAGTGCGATCAGGGAAATCGCTGCATGTGCGGACTTTTTCCAACCTCCTATACATTTGCGTGTCACGTAATTTATCATCGGCGCTCCTTGGAAGGCTGAAGGAAAATGCCGGCCTGCTTTGCGGAAGAGTGGATCCAGGGGCACTCCGCTGATCAATGTGGAGATGGCCGACGCCCAATGTCGCGCGCGGTCAAGAAGCTTGGGTGTCGATGTCGAAAAATCGAGGAAGTCTCTTTTTTCCCTCCTCAAGCCGGAGTGGGAACAAAGGCCCCACACACTCATCAACAGCCGAAACCTAATCCGCAAGGGCCAGCTTCTGAATTTCATACAGGCGGTTTTCGGGACTGGGGGTGATTTTCTTGGCTTGAGGTTTGTTTTGGTTGAGGGTTTGGGGGCTGGTGTGAGGTTGTGGGGTTGCGGGGTTGCGGGGTTCCGCGGGGGAGGTAGAAAGCAGCTTTTTGGCCAAGTTTAGCCATGCGCTCAGAGTTAAGATGCCTCATGGCTCAGGCTGCTGTTGGCAGGGCCTGTTTTTGAAGCGTCCGCACGGCTTCGGAGAAGACCGCGGCCCGCATGCTTCTGGCTCGTGAAAAGCCACTTTGTCCTTCGTGCCCGGGTCACCCGGTCCCCCAAAGAGTCTCTGACAGAGCGCCAGGGGAGGCCTGTGGAGACAGTGTTCTCTCTGATCAATTGTCAGAATGCATTAGTCAGAGGCTGCTCTCTCAGGGGGTGCCCAGCCATCGCTGGGAGGTGGCAAAGCTGTCAGCTTTTGTAAAAATAGTTAAACACCTTGTGTGCAAATGGCCGCACGGGGGCCTGCTCTGGAGAGCTCTCAGAACTCTTCAGGCTTGCTGCTTGCTGTTTGGATAGCAGATGAATGGCGCGTTTGTGTGATTTTAGTGGGGGGTAGCGTTGAAGGCAACAGCTCTAGGTTCCTATGCCAGACACTGTTTGTGGAAGCTCTCTTTTGTGGACCAACAAGGAGCCGTAAAGAGACGCAGTTTATGAGAAAACTTTGTCCGTGCAGCAGGAAAGTATGCCTTATGCTTTTGCTATTGTACTGCTGTCAAAAAATGGCTCCTGCCTCAAACGGTGGCAATGTATCATCAATGCAATGCAGCCTTCACTTTGTCGTAAAATGTGGCATGTATGTATTTCTTAGGAATATTTAGATATTGTCCCATAATGGTGTGTAAACAGTAGGAAACTACTCTGTTCCTGCACTACATTCTGGAATTCATTCACCTGACCACAGCTGTCATAATGAGTTAGGTTATTACATTAAGACATAAGAGAAGGCCAATATTTATAAAAATGTCACCATTAATTATTTCATGACTCAAAATTCTGATTTATGACATGTTCTTCAAAGGAATTTGAAAAATGAATGAATTCCTTAATTATATGCCTATCCCAAGACTGTGATCTGTGTCTTGCGGTGTTTTGTGTCCTGTCATTACCAAATTGTAACAAAACTGAATGTTTATATTGTATTTTACGTGTAAGTATATGAAAATATTTATACAGTATTAATTATCAAATGAATATTTTACTTAATCCCTTATGATTCTGAGTGATTACCGGCTTCCTTGAGAACTGATATTTGCATTTTGGGGCATGATTAGAAAAGGCTTCTGTATTTTTGATAGCGCATTAAAACCAGACAATGAGATGGATGTGGCTTTGGTTAATGGTAGATCTATGGCCTCAGCGGACATAATATTGTGCAAAACGCTGTGGAGGGAGAGGTAGTTGCTCAAATTAGAGACGTTCTCTAGAATGTTAGAGTTTTTATTTAGAGTGTTTTATTGGATTATAGCCGTTTTGGCAGGGTACTCTGTTCTATTTAGAGTCAGTAGGCTTATACTGAGAGCAGCCATGAAAATGTGAGCAGCCTAGGTGATGTAATGATAAATGATATGGAGTGGATGAATGCTGGGAGGCTGTTAACAGGTGTATGGGATTATTGGAGTTTTTCCAAAACGAAGATTAAGAAGACCATGTTCAGGACAATCACTATCTAATTACCTATAACCCACACCACCTGTTCTCTGGGATATATAAAGCCTGTGTGCCTTTCCTCTTCCATGTCCATGGTTTTAGGTATCCCAGCAACCTTCAGCACTGATGGATATGGCATCCACTGGATTAGGGCATGCAGTTCTCTCTATCCCATAATTCACTTCAACCACAGCAACTGGCTATAGGGAGGACATGCCCAGTAGTGTGTATGGACATGCACAATATTCTTCTGTGTTTGCAATTTATCTAGTAGCCCTTGTCTTAGCCTCTGGCATAAGAGAACAGGTGCATTCAGACATTGAGGCTGTGCATACAGTCTGCTTCTGTGAATGCCCTCAGTCCAGGAACGGAATTCTAACATCAGACAAGGCATTGACGTGGAAATAAACAACAACTGTGAAACTCTAAGAAAGCCCCCCATGCTTCAGTCATACTTCTATCCTAGCATCCTGACTTTGTAAATGCACGAACAGAACAACATATCTGTCCAGAGGGGGTGGATGGGTCTCTCCGAATACTTAAGGGAGATTATTGTGCTGTCTATAGATTGTAAATGTGGAAAAGTAAATGCTTTTACTGTTTGAAACAACTGTTTAAAAAGTCCAGAGGTGCCACGCAGACCAGCTGGTCACCCAATTGGAACAGAGGACGACACCCAGGAGGTAATACAGACAACAATTTAGACACAGCAGAGCCGCTACAAGTAAATAATAAATAATATTTAATAACAACAGTGTTAGCAGTAATAACAGCAGTAGCAATACTGGGACGGTATGACTGCAGGAGCATTGAGCTGATTTCCTTTCATTTTGGTAAAACCTGGAATGGGACTGTGTGCTGTGACTTGGCTCCTGTATTTGTAGACCTGTGAAAATGGATGCCTTGGTAGAAAAATGATCTTGCGAAACAGGCAGGATCACACAACCAGCCAGAGGAGCTGTGTGGCATGCCAGGTTTTTTTTCTTTTCCTTTTCTTCATAAAAAAATTGGCAGTGAGGTGTGTGAATTTTCACTTTCTAGACTTAAAAATGTCAAATTAAACAATGAAACACCAAAGCCAGTCTCTCTTTTCAAACTGCTGCAGCAATCTCTCTGTCCAAACCAAAAACCTCTCAGGATATCACTTTTCACACAGCTTTATACAGCTTATTTTTTAACAAGACACACACACACACACACACACACACACACACACACACACACACACACACACACGTTGCTCGCATACATCTCCTTCAAGAGTGTATGGAGGGTAAATTGGGAATATTAGCCCTTTGTTTTTGCCTTGATCAAAAACAAAGCCATTTGCAGCAGCCCTGACGCCCGATTGGTCATCCACTCTGGCGTTTTCCATGTCTTTCGGGCCCCGCTGTGGACAGGACCAAAACAAACAGAGTACGTGGAGAAGAAATGAAAGAGGATCCTGTTTGGAAACGCAAGCTCAGCTCTCAGGGTTCCACTTCCTAGATTCCTAGATTCCCCTGTTCCTGGTGCGTGGCCGGGTGAGACACAACGAGGACACAGCAACAGAGGGAGAGAGGGACAGAGGGATGGCGGTGGAGGTGTTTGGTTGATGGACAACTGTTCCTGTCAGCTGCTCCCTGCGTCATTAGAAATAAACTTTATTGGCCTGTTGACTGCCACTGGAGCAGTTACTTCTAGAGAGCTTACTTATGCATTCTGCATCCCCTTTTGGCTTGGCTATGGTGTTTTGGTTTCTGTTTAGATGGCAGGAGACAATTTTTTCCATGTAAATCACAGAGGGTCTGAGTATGTTGTTCCCACAGACACCATCCTCCAGACTGGGGCGTCCAGAGATACAGGGTTTTGAAGACTGTAATAGCTATTGTAGCTTTAATGGAAGGAAGGCGATGCTTAGGAGCATGTGTAGGTGGAACACGGAGAACATATCATTCTTGCAGCAGCAGTATTTCCATCCAAACCAGGCCAAAAGGTCACATGCCATCCTTCGGCTGAAATATTAATGAGTAGCTATAGCTATATATTAGCTATAGCCATATGAGAACCTTTAACTATATGTTCTAATAGCTAAAAAAGCTTTATACAAATATATTTGTGTATCTTTAACAATATTTAAAAATACATTAAAAAATAAGCAGTCTTGTGTTCAGTTGCATTAGCTGTAAAAATGTTGCAGTGTACTGTTGCAGTGTGGTCTCAGTTCTTTGTTTATATGTCAGAGGTTGTGCAGTTTGTACATTGGTATTTGCAAGGAAAGGAACGTTGTTGAGAGAGATTCACCAACTGGTTTCGATTAAATTATGAATACTTCATGCTGTGCCACACTGCACCATTACTTTGAGGAGAAAACAGCTTTTTCCCATGGTTTCAATCAATTTGTCCTTAACTTTGACTTACAAATAAATGTTAATGTAATAAATGTTAGTTTATTCAATACAAGCATGATTTCCTTCAGCCCTCTCGGTGGTCGCCAAACTTGCTGGGTTGTTTTTGTGAAGAAAAACAATAGCACTTGCATTCACGGACATCAAAGTTACGGACAAATGTTGATTGAGTCGCGGGGTTATTCATGGACGTGAGAATTTGATACATGCAGTGCAACAGACTATTTCATCCAGACGATGTTTAAAATAGTTTTATTAATTTGCTGAAAATTTGGGTAATTCCAGTTGTGAAGCTATGTTTTCATTGCTTCATTAGTGACTGACTAATGAAGCCCTGCAACAGTTCTATTTCCCTCAGGCTGCTCCCTCAAGCTCTGTCATTTTCTTAGATGTCAAAACAGTTGAATCTCAAACTCTTCTCTTGAGAATCTCATACTCAAAGTCTGCAGACTATTTGGTTGTGATGGCTCTATTCAGTTCTGTTTTCCCCAAAAGAGGAGCAAAAGATTCACCTGCATGAATGTCACATATCCCATGCCACATGTCTGCCTCTATATTTGTACTGATGAAAGATTTCACCTCACCTAAATTGAATTTAATGACCCTTTTTTGCCTGTAGAAGCTGTCATTTGAATATTTGTTACCATGTTGGACACAGAAAGTCCCATTAGACATTTTTTGAGAAACAAAAAATGCACATGTATTAAATTTTAATTGTTTTATTTTTTCACAAAATTCATTTGTTTTTGAATAATTGGGTGTGGTTGCCATCCTGTTTTATAAAGAGATCATTTGCACAGAGACACAGTGCCAACTTCTATGATTCATGTTTCCCTTTGCAGGATTTGTGGTGTATAAGGCACTATGCATGGCTTATCTTTGTCCAGAGGTGTAGTCCCAGACAATTCCATCTAACTACAATGTGCTTTTTATTTTTGAAAAAATCTTTTGGTTTTGCCCATGACTGAAACACAACTAAAATATTGTGTAATTAACAAGAAAAAAGTGAGACATGCTCAAATGCTTTGCTCAAAGTTTAAGTGCAATGTGGTCATATTGATTCTGGGCCCTGTTCTTTAATGAATCCCCGAGGAGCTCAGGTTTAGTCCATGACACACAAGAGTACGGGAACTCCCAGTGCAGACCTCTATCAAAATACCAGACCCAAACAAGATCAATTTTCACTATGGGGGAAAAAGTCTGGAAACTAATTTACTGGGACCTCTGAATTTACCCTCGAGGGACTCAGAGCTTACTGCTTACTGCTTCTCATGATACCTCACCATTTGACCTTATTCATAATGAGTTTCCTCCATGTGTAATGGTACTGCTATTGTGAAAGCCAGACTGATGGGGCCTGGAAACAAGCTATTGATGCACACACACACATACACACACAGACACACACACACACACACACATTGTTCACCTGGCATTAGTGGAAAGGTGGTTGCATTGCATCCTGGAAAAAAGCAGCCGCTGCAGGTCCCGCGCTTCTCCAGTGTCATTTTTCAGGGATCCTCGACAGCTTTGTGCTAAAACACAATGGAACTCGTCTCCTCTCTGTCTGACAGACATTCCTCAGCCGGGCCACCGCTCACATTTTACTCTGCAACTGCCTGCTGCAACAGTTCTGAGTACATATGTTAGCATCACAGACAATTGCCAAGCACTGGATTTTCTCCTTTTTACCTTTTACCTGATTTTGTATTCATTTGTTTTTTAAATTTCTGTGTTTAATTTTGGCTTATTATGTATTGTTACTCCTCTTAGTGTATTTGCCATGTTAGTCTTACACTATAAACTGCTACAGATACAGATATAGAATGTCTGCCAAGTAATTGTAATAATACAGCACTGTTGGTATACTTCAAAGCTGTGATCCTTTTGATCCTGTTTTGATGCTTTTCTTCTTTAGAGTGCCTTGCCTGTTTGTAGGATTGTCTTTCTTGTGTTGTGCAGCTAACTGATCCAGGATCAGACCCCAAAGCAGGTTGCAGAGGCTGTGACAGGGGAATGCCCTCTGGGTGTCCATGGATCTTGAAGAACCTCGAAATGGGGATCTTTTTTCCAGGCTTGCTCTGTTCCACAAGGCTAAACTCCATTCTGTTAATGCAGTTTACGACCTTCTTTGGTTTGTGTATGACAAACAGACAAGGAGACTCCTGACCGCAGAGAAAATGGATGTAGGACCTGAACCAGCAGATCAGCGAAACTGCAAAGTCCAAATCCATAAAGAGAGCAGCAGTGTTTTAATCAAGTTGGCCAATCGATGCTCTCTCAGCAAAACATTTGCCAGCTGCTTTGACCAGCCATGGAAGGGACACAGAAAACTCTACCTCTATGATGGTCATTTTTATCATATAAGACATTACTTACTAATGACTGAAGCTGACTGTTATGATTGTCAGATTCCCCATTAACTGTTTTTTAGCCAATATGCTGTGAACAAACTCCCACTCGATGATATTGACACTGCTTCAGTGTGATATACTGGTTGTTCATATCATACAGAGCTTTTAATAAATGCATGAGAAAATCTTAACAGATCTTCACATTTTTGAGTTAGTAAAAGTCTTTTTTTTTCCTGAATGCTTCCCATGTGTCTAAACCATTAATCATTCTTCTTATGTTTGTGTCATCAGTCAATCAACTGGCCTTGGATTAAGGCAATAGATTGGTGTGAAGTACTTTCTCTACCCTACATATCACCCACAATCTCTCTTCTTGTGTTCACTTTGCAGCCATTACTTACCTGGGCAGAAAGCACATTTTGTTTTGTTCCTCATTCAAATGTCCTATGAGGTATGACTCTTGGGCCATGCTGTAACTGATGTACTTTTAAGATTATTCTCTGCATTGTCTTATTTTAAGATTGTGATGGAGACAGATTTAAGATGCTTGTTACTGTACAAACTGTGACTGACACACACATGTGAACCCTGATGTTTGAATTGATTCCCTTTGTTCCTCGATGCAGTGCAAGATGCTATCAGTTAGTCATCAGTGTAAGGGATGGGCCAGCTTGGATTAGTTTAGTTGTGGTTGTGTGCTTTGTGGCTCAGTTGCTGCCAACTCCCCCAGCAATTGTCCACCCACAGATGCCCACAAACGACCGCTTGGGGTTCTGGGTAACAGCGTTGCCACGGCATGCTCCAATTGAAAAGAATGCTAGGCAGCCATAAATATGTCCGCTACTAGCCATCAAATCCACATGCATTGGGAATGTGTAGCGCTTAGCCAGAATACTATTTGGATTATATCTACATGCCACAGAAATGGGTGTTTACTTGTGTGTCCTTAACCTGAGTGAGCAAAGGTGAGGAATTTGAGTGTCCTATTGGGAGCACAAAGCCTAGCCTCTTTCTCACCTGTTTTATTGTGGGGGGAATTCACATATTACTGCAGTGTACTGTACCCATCATGCTCTAGTTTGTGTTCTTTTGAAAGTGATATAAAAAGTGACTGAAGTTGTTTAATGTTTGCTGTCTTGAATTTAGCTAGTCTAAGTGTCAGTCTGCTAGCTATCATCCACTGTTTGCGGCTGAATACAATTTCAGTGCAGTGTCAAACAGCTGTTCTCACTGCTACGACTGCTTATAGTTCTTCAGCTCCCCAAATATCTCCTCTTTATTTTTCATTTTATTCTTGAATAAAGCAACACAGACATGAAATTGAAAGCGACCTGGGTGATCATGTAATGGGGAGTGAACTGTTTGCTGACACTAGGGGGCAGCATGGAACACACCTTTGGATCTAACGGAATGCTGCTAAAACTGCCTGTTGCCGTGGAAGCCCTGTCATGCATCTGCATGCCTAAAAATGTAAATAGTGATTATCTTGTTTGTTCTGTTCAATTCACATCTATGTGACCTGTTTACAATGTTTTTTACTGACTCATTTCTAGAGAAGGTACGCGATGACACTGCAGGAATACGTAGACTGCTGGATTCTGATTACATCTGATCTATTATGCTGTTTTAAACGGAGCAAGCCATAGCAAACCTTCAATTCGTCCTCTAAACACACAAACAAGTCAATGTTTCCAAGACGATTTTTAATACAAAAAGTGTTTTTAGGGGGGGAATAGCATTAAAAACTTCAACAATTTGTGAATTAGTGAAATATTCACTAGGTGATACAGATTGTACAACAGAAAAGATCTGCTTCCATTCATGAGAAAAGTCCCTAAACATTCTGTCGTAAAACAGAGGTAAACATAACAATGAACAATGAAGGTTTCTGTTTTTGTTTTTACAAATGTTTTTTTCCAGCATGTTGTATTCTTCCTAAGACTATTTGAATCTTTCACAATACCCAGATGGACAGTGCACGATTCTGAGCGTACTCAGCGCTAAGTTTCCAGCATGGAGAATCCCTTCTGTGCTCCCTTCCGGAAATCAAGGCCTCAAGTTGGCGTTCCTACCAAAAAAAAGAAAAGATTTCTCGTGTCACTTCGGCCAGACAGTGCTCGGTTTAACCCTTAAATTCATTTCTGTTTCAGATCCAGCAAGTATTATGGGTCTTCCTTTTCGACTACAGCTACGTCCCAGAGTGTACGGCGCTTGTTTGGCTTGCTGTGAGTCGCTTTTACTCTGTCCTTTTTCTTTGTCTGTTTGAAATGCCCAGGATTTGTCAGAAGAAGAACTGTAAAAGGCAGCTGAAAAGACTGAAAAAAGGCTTGCATGTTGTAAGAGCGCTGGAAAAAAGCAAGAAAAAAACGTATGATCCGCAAGCCTGGTCCGTGTCCTCAGACTGAAGTCTGTAGAGTGGCTTTTGAAAATCTGGGCGTAGAGTCTTTTGGGGCGAGTGGCAACCACTTGCTCCCGGGAGCACCCATGATTGTCTTGGCAGGCCACTTGGGGGCGCTCTTCTTCGGGAAGGCCCTTTTGCAGAGTTCTCAGCTACACTTGCAAGACTTGACTATCATGTTGGAGAGCTGCTCCATCTTGGGGTTCCGCCCAGAGTAGTAGAGGATGGTGAGGGGTTCCAGGTCCTTTGGGACACAGCAAGGCGAAGCGGAGGCTTCGGGGTTCAGGCTGTTGTAGAGGCCTAGCAGCTGGAGGGGGAGCGGGAGGTACACCGTCAATTAAGAATGAAGGTGAGCAACTACTAGGACATTCCTACTGGACATACAGTAACAAAAAGACACAAGACTTCAAGCTTGGGGGGGCAGGTTTGTTTGAACAGCATGGACAAAGATTTTTCATTGATCAGATGGGCTAATCAGAGCTGTGCTAAGGAGCCCAGACTCAGGAACAACGAGAAACAGATCGTTTGCACCAGAATTGCATGGACCCACACAGAACCCCTGCAATGAGGTCATTTATCTTAACAGATTTATTGTTTCAAGTTTCAGTCAATGGCCCTCTGAACAAGTTACACAAAGACATCTCAAAGTAAGAGATACAGTCAGGAAGTAAGAGACACTACAAGGAAGTCAGGATGTACAAGATATTGCCACTGAAGATGGATACTTTTATTGAGCCTGACGACACTTGTTGTCTTGACGGACAGAAATTAAATGGGGTCTGCTATGTGTCTGAGCTGCCGCCTGGGGTATCTCACCGTGCTGTAAGTGTTGTCGGAGCTGAGTAGGTACGGGCAGGGCCCAGAGCAGAAGTTGGCATAGTAGCCCTTGGGTTCATTGATCCACGTCCAGCCCAGGTCCCTGCGGAAGTCGATGTAGAGGGAACGCACACAGCAGTTCTCTTCATGGCGGCTGAGAATGGGAGACGGGAAACAAAATGGCATAATTCACACAGGCCGATTCGTTAGTTTACAGAAAGCATCGCACCCACACCGTGGTGCAGGGTGTTATGTATCATTGCATAGTGAAGATCAAGAAATAAATTCTACAGTCTTTATTAGTGACCCAACAGGTGAGCCAGTTTGTAGGAGCCATTCTGTCGTTTGGGAACTGGCACTGTAAAAAGTCATTTTATATGCAATGAATACATGTTGTATGGAAAGAACTGATTATTGCATATATGCAGTTGAAGAATGTGTTACTATAGACAGATTTATTTTGATACATGTCATCTCCCAGGTTGCACAGGCTCCAAGGTTTGGATGTTTTGTAACTTAACCTTTCTTTGCAACTGTCTAGTCACTGAAAAAGCAGATATCTAAGTGGAACAAAAAGTGTAATAGATATCAGATCTTATGGTTCCCTTGGAGCAATATAGTTTTGGCCATATTATTGCCCTCGTAGTTGTTTGACTGAGTATTTCTGTTTGTATAAAGTATCACACAAGTCTGTGTAGTAATCCTGTTAACATTTCATATCGGGACAGCAGATTAATTTCATTACATGAATATCAGTTGTGTGGAAACACTGTGGAATTATGGATGCATGGATATTTGCATATTTGCTGTTTGCCTGGAACCCAGATTGTCTGTCAACTTCCCATCCTGTCTTCTATGTCTTTTGAGTTGTCATTAATAAATGTATTTGTATGTTATCCCATGGTCCTGAAGTCTCATTCTGCATGTATGTTATCAAGCTGCTATCAAGTTAAATTTATGAGTTGATATGCATGGTTTATCTAACTACAAGGTTAACTACAAGCTAAGTGGCTACATGGGAATGGCGTATTATGCTACCTATGATTATTACATATGCATAGGAGCACAACTGTAGTTTTACACGGCAGCTGCCAATTGGTAAGGTGCCAGTTTATGGGACACTATTCTGAAACCTAAAGCAAACAAGGAATCTAAAGGAATAAGAATGTTCATAAAGAATACGTATTACTAAGAGTTATGAGCTACAGTATAGCAGTCTGCTTTATTCCTGTGGATATATCTGGCGTTGTTGGTGTGTCACGGGGGAAGCGCATACGGTGATGCCCACCCGAAGCAGTAGTCGGTGTCCAGCGCCCGCTTTCGGCGGGGCGACTGCGCGTCCAGCCGGTGGGGTGGCAGCATCATGAGGATGAGGTGGGGGAGCAGCTGCTCCTTCTGCTTCTTCACCCGCCCGTGCTCGTCGTAGTCCCCCTCTGCCCCTGAGAGAAAAGAGGAGCCGTCACAAAGCTGCCGAGAACACCCACGCTACCGAGATAGCAGATGCGTAACACCAGGCTAGATGCATTCTCTGATACTGAAATACGGAAGATATCGGAGCTGTGTGTACCTGCAGGAAAACACAGAGTCAAAGGAAAACACAGAGTCAATTACGAGCAAAAAAAAGCTTCCCTTCTTGTCCGCACAGGGACACCATACACAGAACTCGGCCCTTAGTACTGATCTGGAATCAGTTTTCCACCACCAATCCAAACTTTTATTTAGGCAACATTCTCTTATTCAGGTTGTTCTCATGTTCTGTTTTTTTTTTTTTTTTTGCTGTGAAAAGGTATCTAAATGTGATGAACTGATATCACAGCATGGTACTGTGAGCGCCCAAATCTGTCACTCTCTGGGCCCACCATCACCCTCTCTACCTCGCTCCCCCTCCCATTCTCCATTGTCTCCGTGTACAGTCAGCTGTTGATGGGAAAAGCAGGGGGAGGAGGCGGGGGTCTCTCTGACGGGAACGCCAAGCGAATGTGGTAATGGTGGGGGGGAGAGGGGGTTGGGGTGGTGTAGCACCTGCGTGATCCCCCGCTGCCCCCGCTCCCAGCCCCGTCTGTAAGTGAGATAGCAGAGCTTTTACCCGGATTGATTCACACTGGGGCTTAGGCTGATTTTTCATGCACAGACCATTTTCAAATGGTTAAACGATCAGCTGCGTAAATCATGCTGACCGTACTAACCACAGAGGTTCAGGTACACTGTGCGTGGCTTTACGGGGTCTTAAAATGTGAAACAGACAAAAGAATAAATAAATTAACAGAGAGAGATAGTGAAATGGTTTGAAGGGAATTCCATTGCAAAAACATGATTGCCAGCAGAGATAATTTCTGGACAAAGCTAGGCCTGGTGAACAGAGGATTTGTCTCAGGGACTTTGATATCGAGACGAAAAGAAAAGAAAGGAAGATGTGGGTAATCATGCTTTCACAGAGCGTCCCTCAATAACCACCCAATGAAAAGAACAGCCAGTGAAAACAGCTGGAGAAATCCGAGATGCACACCCACTTTCTCACCTTTGAACTTGACCTCCAGCACCTCATTGACATTCTCAATGATGTCACCTTTGGGGTTGAAAGTGTGGCAAGGGCAGTGCACACTGATCTCCAGTCCCAGGTTGGTCTCTGATTGGACAGAAGAGAACAAAGCATCATGGGAAAGGTCTGAACTTGTGCCTTCGTTCTCCAATTCACATCTCCCCCATATATAAAGGTTCTAACATTACCCATCCTTGGCTAACACCCCAAATAAAAAGAATAGCCTTGTTCCTGAGCATCAGTCTCACAACAGAATAGTCCAGAATAGTCATTTTACTAAAATGTTACAGCAGCAGTGTGGGAATGCTGTTTCAGCTGCTTTCAGTCCACACCAGGTTCTCTTCAAAACAGAGAAAGGGGTAGCCTTGCTGCTGCTAGCAGTAATGGTGGTTTTCTCAGAACTTACCACGGTACTGTAGCCACTCTCGCACAGTCTTGGTCACATCGAAGGAGACCCACTCTGGTGTGCCCTTCGTCAGGATGTTCCTGCCGCCAATGTACCGCTGCTTAGCGATGTGCTCGTCCGGCCTCAGGATCTACCAATCAGAGTGAGACTCAGCGATTCCATTCCTTACACCCTAGGTTATTGGACTCTAATTTCCTCCAGAAACCTGTGTGTTTCAGGCCAGCTGGAGAGACAGTCAGAATAGCTGCTAGCCACCTTCTAGAGAGAAACCCCACTCAGACTGTACTTTTTTCTTGCGTTAATATCCTTATGTAATGCCACAGGTTCTTTACAGGTGCATTCTGGGATTGCTTTTATAGCCCTATTATATTTGGCTGATTCTACATCTCCTCTTCATTGTGACACTTGTATGAGATAGTGTGGTAATTGTGGCATTGTTTCCATTCAATGGAACAGCTTCACTAAGATTATGGGAAATCTTTGCATCTATTCCAGTGTTCACTTAGCCTGCCTATAGTAATCTCTAGCAATCTGTTATTCACGCTGGATAACAGGACCTGCTACATGAGTAAATTAAAATGGAAGTCAGGTGTTCTACAGTAGAGTGGACACTCCAAACTAAAGTCCCTCTCTGCATTTGGGTTTCTCTCTGTGCAATTGCAGTGCTCCTTCTGCATGTGCTACTGTACCCCCTTAACCACTCCACTGAGCAGGGCCTGATTATCCCTGACCCACTGCCAGCTGTGATTTGAAAAGGCCCAGTAATGGTGTCCAGTTAAACCCTGTGGGGTTCAGTCAGAATGGAACACCACTGCACAGGAGTAACCCAGCACCCAGGGACAGAGAATCTCTCCTTAGGTGGTCTGAGCGCCTGAAACAGTAGACACTGCATGGGTATTAAGGCAGGGCACACATTGTTTAAGAGGTCGAATGAGTGCAGTGCTTGGCCCCTGCCATTAGCAGCAACATGAAACGGCACAGAGCCAGAGTAGTGAGGACTGGGGGGGTAGTGTGTGTGACCGGACTTCTGAGCGATGCCAACGTTTCATCTGGGGATTTCATGCCAGTGGGTCCTAAGTGAGCCCCTGCCTTCCTGTGCTGCAAGGGTTTGCTCCCCCCCCTCCCCATCCCGTCTCCTGTTGCTCCTGGAAACAATCTGTCGTCCCGAGGAGCCAGGCCGCGCGTCTGACCGCTGGAGCTTGGGCCTGGTATGCAGCCGGTAGACACTCGTCTCCCCTACAGGAAATGATGGAACCCAGTCGCAGCCCGCGCTCTCATGGGTGGATTAACGTTCAAAAAAAGGGTTTAACACCCCTTTCCCTCCCTACTTTGAGCATCCTATACGGCCTCAGACATGTGCGCAGGTTTTTGGCTCAGACCACACGTCGGGCTTCACCGTCTGTCTGTCAGAGTTAAGTTATTGTGAGGGTGAAAACAAACACAAACCATTTCTTTATTTCACCCAAGTGGAAGCACATGTCTGTCCCAGAGGTTTTTTACTACTGTTTTAGTTTGACACCAAAAGCCTAAACATGCCTACATGACCCTACCTAAACTTAATGGGGCATTACTGGGCCGTAAAAATATATGGTCAGTACACACCTGGTACAGCTCAATCCGCTGCTCGTTCCTTTTGGCGCTGGAGTTGGGCACCCGGAGGACGCGGAACTCTGCGCGGAAGAGGTTGGTGAAGTTCTTCTCCATGGCCGAGATGTTGAAACGGAACACCTTGGAGGTGATGCCCTTCGGGCAGTGTGGCAGATCATCTGCAAGAGAGGGGACCGGGAGATACTGAGTGAATCAACCACCAAGTGGCACGGAAGGGGCGTCCCCGCGGCGGGGGGAAAAGGGAAGCTTATGCATCTGCCTGCACTTGCGCTTTTGCCATTACGGATCTGAGCTCGCTGCAAGTCAAGGTCTCAACATGAAAACCTAACGTCCCACGGGGAGGGGCATGAGAAGCTGGCGCTGTCCCCACCTCCTGGCCTCTCTGACGGGGTGGCTGAGGGGCCGGGACGGAAGCCCCGGCGACGCCCGGCGCAATCCCCTCCCTGCGCTTTTATCGCGCGCCATCGCATACCTGAAACCCGACAGCGCTGAAAGCTCGCTCCGCGGGCCGTCTCGCCAGCGCACCTGGGCAAGGGATCGAGTGCCAGCCGCCGCGGGAGCGGCGCTCGAACAGGGTGGGTCAATGGGGGCGCGGTGGTACGAGTAATTCGACCCGTGAGCTGGCCTCCTCACTCGGCCCCAAGGTTTGACCTCTCTGTACAGGCCGGGGGGAGGTTTTTCCTCTTTCGGTCCCAAAGCTGTTGGGTCACCTCACTGGCCAGCACACGGGCCCCTTTCAAAGGCGAGCTTTTTTTCAGAAGCTGCACAGAAACATGCGACCGCCAGCCCCCCTGCCCTCGCCGTTTATTTGCTCATAAGATACAAGCACCGCTGCAACTAAGGCAATTCAAAGTTTCAGTTGAAAAATACCCAACACAGAAATGAAGATTATTACTACATACAATGGCTTATTATTATAAGAAGTCTCTAAGCTGGAGTGGGATTTCCGGCCTTATCTGAGCCCTGTTTGACCAGCGGCAGTGATTTGAGTTCGCCGTATCCATCATCCGCCTGCTCCAAGGACTCTGGGTTATTTTTAGCCCATTTTTAGACCCTCTCCGGCTTTACCCATGGCCAAAAAAAACGGAGGTCTACCTTCCCCAGGGGGTTAAGTGGAGGGGAAGTGGGCCTCTTTTCCTACTTAAACGTTCCCCCTCTCCCCTCGTCCTCCTCCTCCCCCTGCTCCACTCTCTGCAGAAGGTGGAAAGCCCCCACTTAGAGGAGATTTGAAATTCTAATCAAGTCTTTGGTTTCCTTGTCGATGATCTCATTTTTCCTATTGAGATGGTTTTAGGTGGATTTTGCATTATGGCTTATTTTTGCCAAAGCCCTGAAGATAATTTGTTCCATGGCTGTGAGGGCTGTGGATTGCTGGGTAATCAGAATTAAGTTTTTGGGGGGGTGGAGGGGGGCACAACCAGTGGGCCCCCTGCTATCAGATGTGGGAAAGGTGCAACAGCTGTGACACTCTAATCAGCAGGGGGAGCCTGAACCTTAAAGTTTAATGATCACACAATGTCAAGAATCCAGCACTGAAAAACAAGGGCAACAATAAAAGTGATGTAATATCAATATTGCAACAACATTATGTCATAGGGATCTGAAATGAATGCGGGTAGTAGTTCTCAGGACTTTAGTGGAGTACAATCACAAAAAGGCCAGGCTGGCTCAAAAACCATCCACAGGTGTGTCTAAACTTCAGAAATCAAAGCTGAAGAGAGGCATGTCTGATTATGACCCCATGCGGGTCTAATTAACCTGTTTGTGTTTTCAGTCATGCAGGAAATGGTTAGGTCACCAGATGTCCAACTGATTACAGTCAAAAAGGGTCTGTCAGTGATGAAAATGAAGGTGAATATAATGCATTAATTATAATGATTAAAATTTAGTTGTAATACACAACACAAATACTATTACAGCTTTTCACCTTTAAGACAAATTTATATACTGTTATATACTGTTACATACTGTAACATAAATTTCAGAAAACCATTACAACATAATAAATGCACACAACATTCGCCATTTAAGTACTATATATTCTCAAAATATGTATTATAATTTCAAATACACAGGAATATTTAAAATGGAGAAATAATCCCAGGTGTTGTAGTAATGGTCAATATACTAAGACATCTCTAAGCAGAATGGACCTTTCTGTTACATAGTATGCTCTTGAATGGTGAAAGCCAAGCAAGGTTTCTCACTGTATGCTGGGAGTTCCAATGTTATTGTCAGCTATGTTAGTCACACACTTTGGGCTCTTCCACAAGCTAATGACAGAACATTTGAATCTGTTGTAAGGTGGATTCATGCAAACCCACCCATAGGCCCTCAGTCTGATTCATTGCACTGTGAATTTGACATTGGTGTGATTTACACTAGTCCTATAGTGACTTCTGGATCAAAACACTGCTATCACAGTTTATGGTTCACCGTGATAAAGTCCTACATCCACAAAGTCTTGTGATGTACATTATTGTCAGCTTCAAAAAGCAGATGCATTAAATTCCATTTAAATTAAAATGATCAGAACTGTCATGCATTGGTTCCAGCTCCTAGACTTAAAGATCCACATAAGCGGCTGGTGATGGTGCCAAATTGCTATGGCGATCAGTGACCCTACAGTGTGCTGAGACAAAAAAACCAAAATATCCCTTTAAAATCCTTTTGCTCTGAGTCCCCCATCCCACGCCAGGCGGTCTGGGCCTGCTTCTCCAGACTGGCTGTCTCGTGGGACTTGTCAACCCCCCCCCCCAATCACGCACACACCTCCTCGGATGCAGCCAGGGGCCCCTGCTGATGCCGCGTCTGGGACATGATGTCACACCTCGGCTCCCAAAAAACATGGCGAGGCTGTTCCAACCGCCGAGCCAGCCGGGCCGTCCAAGGGGGTGGGGGGCGGGGCGCAAATAAACGTGAATGTAAAGAGCAGCTGCCGACAAGTGCGCAGAGCCAGGGGGGGTGGACCCGGCTGGCTTTGGGAGAGCCGGTCCTGGCAGCGGAGGAGGAAGGTGCTCAGACGCCACGGTTCACCCGCTCTGTCGCTCGCTCCAGTCACTCGTCAAGAGAAAGGATGTCTCCCTCCTAACGGAGGGAACTTGGAGAGACTGTTGGCCAGGGGAACAAGCTTAAACATCACCCCACCCCCCAACCCCCCCCGAGCAGCTTGTGTCTGCACGAAGCTGCTGGAGCTGCTGCTCGGCTCCGGGGCTGGCACCTGCAGCAAGCCCTTACAGTAGGGAGCAATGCCACGGCGACACCATGGCGACGCGTGTCTGACTCTCCCTGTCGAAGCCATTATCTGAAGGGTCGGGCGGTCTGACCGCGCAGAGTAAAATCTGTGATTAAGTTATCTCTTGAGGCAAGGGTGGCTCTCTTCTGAGTGAGGAGGAAGGAAGAAAAACAAAAAAAGAGGCCTTTGGAACAGGCACAGGGCCCTTTTTGGGCATGGCGTGACATCATCGCTCTACAATTCCATATATCAGAAATCCTGTTCGCCTCAGTTTCCCCCAGCTCTGAATCAATGATTACTGTATGCCAAATGCCCTGAATCACACTATAAAAGGAGACCACTAAAACAACCCTTGTCCCCTGCTGCCCCCTTCCCCCTCCGCCCTCCCTTCTGTTTCTTTTTGCGGTCTGCTTCATTTGCACCTGTCAGGGCTGTGGGAAGGCCCGGAAAATTCCTCGGATGTCCGCGGCGGTGCAGTTTGATATCTTTCAGAGGAGGGATCCGCCAAAGGTCAATAGTTTGCTTAATGGCTTTCGGGGGCCCCGTCCAAAGCTCAAGCAGTGCTCTGCCAGCACAAAAGGGGGGAAGCGCCCCCGTCATCCCCGATTCTTCACCCCACCCTCCCCCACGGTGAACCCAGCCTGACCCACTGACAAGCACGGATCGCTGCAGGGCAGTTGGCCCGCCTCTGAAAACCGCTGGCGTCAGTTTTAACATTATATTTACCCCCGCCAACCCCCCCAATAAACACACACACGCCTTGTCCACTTGGGTTGGCGGCGGTTCCACATCCCCGCTGTTGGCTCGTCTCTCCTGGCAAACACAGGAAGTCTGTCCTCGCAACCTCTGTCCAGGCACATCGCCTTCACAGACCTCCATGGATGGCCTCCTCAGACATTCACTGTGGCCGAACGGTACTGCCAGGCGGGTTAGGGGTCAGGGGTCAGGAGTTTGAAGGAGGTACGCTTCCACAGCTGGCAGTCTTCCTCTCACACATAATCACTGATATGTTACTTGCCTTTATGCCCCGCTGCCCTCGTTGTTGCAGCTGTTATGACATACGCTGTGTGTGTCTTGCTGCCATGACCCTGGAAGTCAGAGCCAAATGAGTAAATAATAAAAATGTAATATTAAACTTGGCACTGGAGTGAAGTCATGGCAGAAAAAATAAACATTCATTCCCTGGGGGGGTGGGATGGGTTGGACTCGTTTTGTTCCCTTAAGTCAAGCAACTGACATCCTAAGATATAAAGTGACGGCCAGTAGCATAAGTGAGCACATATGTGTTGGCTACAGGAAGTGATGTCATCCTCTACCCAAGAGTCCATTTGGTTCCCTTGACTGGGGATATTGGTCTTTAGCTTGATAAGATAATCAGCTTGTCAGTTTCCTAGTTTGCTGGGTGGACGGATTTCTAAATTTCTATAAGGATAGAAATTTAAAACATACTTCTATTATAGAAGCTCTGATAAAATCAATAAAACCCAGATTGTATGAGATCAGGGTATCTGCTAATACAAAAAACATATGACCAGTTAAGGGGGAACAGATACAGCAGATGTATCATTTGATGGCATTGAAAAGTGTTTATTGGGCACAGATTACACAATGGCTGATAATGTTCTTAATATAACTTTAGCTATGTACCTCATTCTTTTTCCTCTCTTGTAATGAACTTCTGAAAAGGTTTTTGAGTTATGTAAGAAGAATATGTGATGGCAAAGATTTGGTATTTCCGCAAAAGAAAGATGTGTTTTCCTCTCAAAAGCAAAGGAAAGGTCTGGGACTTCAGCCATTCTCTCTGTAACATTCCATACGGAGCAGAGTCTGGGGAAAGAAACTGGCAATTCTGCAGAGCCAGTGAGATCTTAACAAGGTAGGACAATTCTCACAAATGAAGAAAACAAGAGCAAAAAATGTGTTACACAGTTGCTTTTTTCTTCAAATAGGAAAACATCAATTCTCTTAAAGTTTCTTAAATTTGTTCTCACTGGAAGGACCATTTCTTACATTGCAATTTTTCCTCACATTTCTACACTCCCATTGCTCTTAAACACAAGACTTTTTTTTCTTCAAAGAGGGCACTTAGACATGCTGTCGAATATGAGGATACTAAATAAACATTTATCCAATGTATTCTCCATTCCAGTATCAATCTGAATAAAGAATATGAAGACTAGTCTAAGTGCACGCACACAGAGAGAGTCACGGGAGAGACTTCATTCAGCCAAAGTAGAGGACTGATGTTGAGCGAGAGGGAGGGGGAAAAAACCTTCAGTGAGGCCAAGAAACCATGGATGCGAAAGACATTAGCCCATCTCGATGGAGTGGAAATATGCATGACCTGATGCACACGGTGACAGACGTAATCACTTTTCGATCCTGAAACATGCCGTGCTTCATATAAAATTACATAATGGACATTCAAGAGGGAGGAATGTGAGCATTCAGCAACAACAATCACTCTCGCAAACGGAACTTGGCTAGCTTCCTGTTCACTGGAGACATTGCATTTTGAAAAGGTGATCTCTCAAGCATGGCGTGCAACTGTCCAATCGGAAGAGGGGAACAGAAGAGCTGGATAAGATGTTTCATGAGTTCGGGAGAAGGGTCAGACTCTTTCTTTCTCAGGTGAGGACTGGGCAGCCCTCTAACTTGGAATCTACCCAAGGCATGTGCCTGTGGTTGAGTATTCTGGAAACCATGGTCTCTGTCTCTGTCGGTTTTTGTAGTGCCCTGGGGCTCTTGTTACTTTTGGTTGGTGCAGCTAGGGAGGTCTGTGTGGGGGTGTTTGTATGTCATGGCCGGCCACAACGAGGCTTTTTGCAATAGCCTAGCCGAAGCTGCTTCAGAGGACCTGAGGCAGACCTGGGAGCGGGCGCTTTGTGCAGCTGCCCAGTGTGGGCCCTGCTTAACGTTGTGTTCGCGTGTGACCCCAGTGCATTGCAAGGGCCCTGGGCATGACGCAAGGCGTTGCTGATGTAACGGGCCTGAGTTCTACAGTGCGGCCCGCTTCCAGTTCTCTCACGCAGTAAAAATTTACTCGCTCCTGCTTCTCAGAAACGGTGAGTCAGTTGGCGCAGTCCCTCCACAAAATTGAGCTCTTGCCATCTTGCTCCGCCCTTGGGTGATAACTCAGTACCAACCGTAGTTCATGCCTGCGGTTATTTTTAGGACCAACTTAGCGCGGTGGCTTTGCAATTAAAGCCAGACCGACACTTTGTCCCTTTATAGTGCCTATGTGGGGTTCAGCTGCAGTTAAAAAGCAGTAAGTGAAATTTAAACAGAGGCTGCAAAACACTTGATGAATAAACAGAGAGCCTCAAAAGCCACAGTGAGTGCCAGTTAAGAGCGAGCAAGGGGTCCTGTTACTGGCAGCGTGTGCAAATCAAGACAAGACTGTCACAACTGTCCCTTCACTCCAAACACCCAGTACTGCAGGGCTCCCCACTCGGTCCGCTCTTTTTCAGGTGGATGGAGGAAGGCCTCCGTTAAGCAAACCTGGAGCCAACATCTCCAATTAGTCTGTTAGCATTTCACCTCCCCAGATTCCCAGAACCACCGCAAGAGGATCTGCGACTCGCTTCATCTGGGCCTGACCATGCTGGAGCTGGGAACATCCAGGGAAAGGGACAGCATCCGTAGACAGAGAGAAAAGGAGCAAGGCTTTCCAGAAAGCACCGAACATGAACTCTGGTGTGCGCATGGGGCCGATATTACAGCCCTCACAGTTTTAGAGGTATGTCACTTTATATCTGAGTTCACATGTTTTTTTTTTTTTGGTTTCCAGCTGAAATAAAAAATTGCGTAAAATGTCAACAATACAAAGTTCCAAAGTCTTAAATTTGTCTGCAAAAATAAAAGAAAAACTACATCGCGCCTTGATTGATTGACCCTCAGTATGGTTATTGCACACGCTGGAAAATAGCTAAGCTTGGATGACAAAAGTCTTTGGCAAAAGGCTTATTACATAACACGGACAAATCATGAGGGTCATGATTTCTTTTGCAGGCCAAAACATTAACCCAAATAAAGCCATAAGGAAAGCATTATTACAAAAAATAAATAATAATAATGCACTTATAAAGCGGTTTTCAATTTTTATTTTCTTGTTCGATCGCAGTGCATATCCAGAGCATTGCAAAGTTTTCTTTGAAATGTTCCTAGAATGCACTCTCGTAAGATGAAGAGACAGTGAGCACATTGGCGAAAAGGAAAGTGACAGGATAAACCTTTCTTTCCGTGGAAATCTCTACGGCTCACAATTTGCTCGCTCTGGATATTTGTTCAGATAACTCGGGATGCTCCGATTAAGGGTTGAGGGCGGGAGATTACGGAACAGAAGCGTTATCACACCGTAACTAACTCGTCTTTATTTGTAGGGCATCCATATTCGTTAGTTCCCATGGCAAACTGCCTGGGGCAAAATAATACAAACTCTGTGCGCTCCTCGCCAGCTGTGCAGTTCATTTGATAATATTAGTCAAGAGCTACATTAGTCAAGATGTGTACACTGTACACATCACAGGGTTTTGCACGAGGGTACCGAACTAACTTATTTGGTCAGTCTTAAGAGGTTACAGGCTTGCTGTCCTTAATAAATTTTAAATCCTACCCTTCTAATTACTTAATTATAGAAGAACAATCTCCGGAATAAATTTAGGAACAAAAGTGAGTTAGGGGCAATTCGTTAAGCGTACCACATAAACGAACACAGCGAACACTTACTGTTGTCCGGCGGTCCGTGAATCATGTTGAATTTGTATATCTCCTTGGCGTAATATTCGGGTTCCGTGTTGTCTTGGCCGCAGGTTTGCTGCCGGTCCCTCCCCAATTCATCAAGCAGTTCCCTCGTACTGTTATACAGCGCCAGCACTTGGTAGGGGACCTGGTGCGGACTCGGTGCCTTCGGCGGGCTGGTAAGTCGAAGCTTGCTCAGAATCTGTCCCCGGATCGCTTCAACTCGCTTCTTCTTTATGTTATCAATGTCCACAGTTGCGCAGGTGGACAGCGACAAACTCATGGTCACACAATTCAAAAGCAGAAAAAACAAAAGTGCTTTACCTAAATACATGTTGTTTTTTCAGTTGTTGCTTTGTTTAATCAATTACGTAATCAAGTGACGTTATTCCCATCTAAAATAATTTCTGATGGGTGTGAAATAAGATGATGGAAAAAGATTTTTTTTTTTAAATAACCTTTAATTTATGTGTTATTATATTCACTGCTATATTCTCATTCTCCTTCGCATTCAGGCACTCAATGAACACTTCACCCTATGAAATCCCATTTTTTCGTTGATTTATAAAACGCAACCATTCAGCGGACTCAGGGAATGTATTCCAAGAATAATGGTCAGCATAGCTCAGCAGCGGTGTTGCTGAAGCGCTTCACTAAACTTTCCCTTTCGCCCTTGCCTCCTTCATAACTTTTACTAAAACCTTTGGCATCCTAAAATTTATCTTTCCTCTCTCGAGCATTCGACACTTTCCAAGTTCTCCCTCTCTCAGCTTCGCATCCCTTTCGTCCGCAAAGTTTTTTTTTTTTCTCTTTTTCTTTCTCATCAACCGCTGCTGATGCCGTCGTTCGCCCACTCTCTCTTGCAATTGCACAGAGCCGGAGTCTGCAAGCGCGTTCTGCATTCTCGTTTATTTTTATACCGAAGTGTGGTGACGTTTGACGGAGGAGGGACGCAGTCTATCGCATCTATGAATACGGTGTCACTGTATTCGCAAGGAGGTCTTATAAACCTTCTTGGAATTCACGTATTTTTTTCTTCTTTTTCCTTTTTTTATCGCAGTGTAAAGTACAGTGTCGGTTTCAACTACAAAGAGACAAAATCAGCTATTTTGTGCTTTTGCATAAGTTTTTGAGTTGGTGCAAAGCTCATGAAGTTTGTGAATCGTACAATAAAAGTCATACTCTTAATTAAAAGAATGCTGTTACGCACCCATGTCTGTTATTTCAGCAATGAAACAGTCTGAGGCTTACCACGCTTCTACAATGAAACGGAACTGGACTTATTTATTGAATTGCACTTGAACAGATTTCAGAAGTTATGTAACACCTGGCTTGTTTTAAATTCCAGTGACGGCAACAACAAAAGTGTGAAATAACACAACATCTTCGAAGACTTTGTAAATGCAAAGCAATTAACTATAGAAGTCCACAGTGATCAACTTTATTAATAGCTGTGGTATTACAGTATTTTTAGCATGCGACCATGAGTATCATTCTCAATAAATTCCACAAGCAAGCCTTGTTTTCCAGAAATAGTGCTCCATCTGGCGGAGAGATCAAGACAGTTAAACACTTCATTCATTGACATAAAGCAGAGCCCACAATGCGCGACGGCTTTCCTGTTTTCTTCAGTTCTACCCAGTTAGTCTTTTTAACAATCATGTCACTCTTAACTTTGTGCTTCAAAAATAATATCCATCAGACTTTTTTTTACTTTCTTTACAGCCATGTATTTGAAATGAACCCCAAACATGCAATTCAATGGAATTTGTGTTTGTTGTTCTCACGTTCGATTTGTGTATAACTTTGTCGCTGGCAACTATAGAATCACGTCTCACTTTACTTTTGCATTCTCGACATACGAGAATTATTTGATAATTCCATCGCAGATAACTGTCTTCTCTTAAAGTGTATGTATCTAATAAGGTGATGTACAGTATATTGTACTTGTGATGCAATGTAACGACGCTTTCAACCAACCGAAACATCTAACAAACTGAAACTAGCGGGGAATTAAGACTAAGAAACATGACTGACATTGGTCGCAACGGGCTTATTCATTGGAAGACCTGTCTTTATGGTTGACTTCAGGTGTCTACACAATCACAAAAGGCTACCTCTGCACATTCACCTTCACAAATAACCAGTATCCTTGACAACTTCAGTAAGCCATCTGCAAAGAGTTATGTTTTTTTTTTTTTCCCCAAATCTGCCTCCTAAGATGTCAGAGTCAAAACAACTAAAGACAATCAAGGACAAATTGACTGTGAGGACATGGCCACACTTGGGTGATTCCAAATATGTGCAGTAGACAGAGGTAATCTTGGTTCAGTGGTTACATCCAGGGAACTACTTATAAATTCCTTAATTTCATTAATAATTTCATCTCTAATTCAACAATGCTGTGACAGCGTCACTGTATATTTCTTCATTGCAGAGAAGCTGGAAACTGCACTGAGCTATTAGGTGGCACAGGTTTACCTAGAGGGATGACACAGGTTTACCTTGATTTTGTGTCTAAGCACAGAATATGGACGAGTTTCAACGCTATTATTCAGCATAACTGTTTGGATCAGGATTGTGGTTGGGCACAGGGAGCTAATCCTTCATTGACTGTTGGAGGCAGAAGCTCTGCTTGTTGGTATAGGTCACATTCTGACAGCTCTGCATAAGTCCACTGGATTTTTTGACATTGATATCAGTCAAACCACATGTGAGAGATTAACCCAATTTTAGCTACAGTACATGTCTCAACTGGGAGGAGACACTGTCTCATTGTCTTAGTACTTAGTGGTGACGGGATGGTTCTTTTCTTTCTTGTCACCTTTTTAAGCCACACATATTTGGTGACTTGATGGTCAGTAAAATTTAGATGTAACTCAAGCTGAACACTGTGAAGGTTGTACTGTCACTTGAAGATCTCTTAGCCCATGTCAATGGCATTTTTTAGCTATTTCTGTAAGGGTTAGATTATGGCACAGAACAGCTTGCCTCCAGTTCCAGTTGTATGGATGGAGAACCTCCTGGATTTCACTTGAGTTTACTTGAGTGGCTCAGTGTAAAGAGTGAGGAATTCACACTGCTGATGCCTTATTACCGACACATCAGTTTTGTCAGAGGGGTCTATTTCAGGCATAGGAATAGCGTTTGAGCAGCCATATAGTAAAATATAACATTATTTCCAGCTAAAAGTTGTAACATGACTCCAGCTGATTCAGTGTGTACACCTAGGTCACAAAGGAATGGTGAATGGCATGCAACAAGTGGAATAACTTTGTGTCACTTTATCTCCATGTGTGGAATTGTATTGGACATCTCTATATATGGCAGGATCTCTGGGGCTTGAATCAACATTCACTGGCAATGTCCTAGTAAACAATAAAGGACCCCAAATTGCTGGCTCATGACCAACTATCCATTGACTATTAAAAATAAACTCTGCATTCCTATTGGATGCCTTAAACTCACATTAGCTCGCTGTTAAATCTGAGCTCAGTTTTTCCATAAAAATGTCATCAAATGTCATCACCCAGACAGCATGACTGTTAATTAAAAGGTATATTGTCATGATGGCAATAGAGTATTGTCATGATGACTTATTAATCAATCATGACAATACTGCTTCTGTGAACAGTAATAATAATAACAATAATGATGATGGTAATAAAACAAAAAACACCCCTGGATGCCACATACTGAACAAAACAATGCTAGGGATTAAATAAAATGATCTCTCTCTCTCTCTTCTCTCTTTCTCTCTTTTGTTCTCTGATGTCATATAAACTGTCTACCTAAAATGTTAACATGATGTAATCGTGTCTGCAAGACATTGCTGTTCAGTACAAACATGAGGTCTGGAATGCGGGTTGTTTGTACAGGTTGTATATTTATGCAGAGATTTATATGTGGGTTCATACAATTTGTCATATGCTTTTCCTCCTATTGATAGCAGTTTCATAATTGTTGACTTTATTTGACCTCCAAAGCAGCTACTGATAGGTGCAGCTCTCCCCACCTGACTGCCTTGTAATGATTGTTGCCATCTGGTAAGAATAGTGTCTATTTACTGTATTTCCATTTGGTCTATGTAATGGACCTACCACAACTAAGAAACTAATAAAGCTGATGTTCACCACTGTACCCCATGCCAAAAACATTTATATATACAATTTATTAGTGCACAGGGGCATAACATGAATTTGAGAATGCCATGCTCAACCTAGAGAATCTCTGAGATTAGTGATTTGTGAGATTTTAGATTTCAATATGAGATTTCAACCTGTTCAACTCATTGAGCTGCATGCACTCTCAACTCTGTATATAATGTGTGGTTTTTGGGAAGATACTTTCTAATAGGTCATGCAGAGGCTGAACTATCCAAAAAAAGCAATCACATCCATACGGTCCTGTCCACGAATCTGATGTGCTTCTATCTAATCTCTACAAATTCAGTTAGGGTTAGGTTTTGGTAGTTCACATACATGGACGAGCAGTTGTGAAAGACTGCCTTTTTGGGAGACCCATCTTAAATTTTCTGGGAAGCATTTTGGTGCTGAAGAAAGTGACTAAAGGCCCTGAAAAATTGTGCTGTTGTGTGGCAGTAGTCAAGACCTGAATCTTTGAGTTCCACAGCTTCCTTGATCTGGGCTCATATAATAGGCTGCTGCTTGCTGCTTACAGACTTCCTCTCAGTCACTGTGTTGCTTCACTGTATCATACACAAGATCAGTGGTTGAATGATGGATAAATCCCTTGTGCTAAATTGCTTGTGCTAATTTACTGTCTCCATGCTGAACGTGGACATCAGTGGCACACATGAGGGGGCAGAGCTGTACTCGTGTCACTCAGAAATCGCTATAGTACTGTAGCCCTCTCTCTTTGATGACCAATAACCTTTTGTTGGTATCGATCATTTTCTATAGTAGCCCAAATAACATGCACTCCCTGTCAAAAAGAAGCAGTGGACAAGATGATCACTGAGCTTGGCATCCCTGGGGGCTATGGTTATTTTGATTTGCAGGATTTTGGAGAGGCATGCATATACCTGGGGGTTCAGAAGCGAAGGCTGCCAGTTTAGGCCCCCTCAGGGGTCAGATTGCAATTGTAAATGATTGCACAATTACAATAATGGTAGCAATGATTACAATCACTTTACAAAAGCTAATTAAAGCAGAGTACCCCTATCCCATATGTTTATCAGAATAGTGTCAAATTGTCTGGGCCACAGGTTGCATGGCTGAAAATAACCAGCCATGCCTTTAGGTGTGGTATTCGATCTTGCCTCTGGGATGCTTCATCCACCATGACAAGCTCAACAATGCCAAGAAAGGTTGTGTATGAAAAAAAATTGAAGGAAAAGGCATAAACAAGTCATGTCCTTGCTTATGAAGCTTATCTACCTCCAGAAGATGAAGCATTCTGAACTGCAAGTCGAGTTGGAACTGAAACTGGACCAAGTCCTTTGTTGAATTTGCTGTAAGACCAGCGTTTAAGTGTTTTGGTCTTGCTTTGTTCCCCACCCCCACACACACACACCCACCAATGGAATTCTAACAATGCCATTTCATTGATATTCCCAAATTAGGTCCGCTTCCCAAAAATAAAATTGGCATTCTTGCAGCCCCGTGACCCGACTTCCTCATGAAATACATTTCTCGCGGTCATTGCGCGACTGCAGCGGTTTATCGTCGTGGTATTTTATCAGTTGGCGAATTCTTCTCTCTTTCTCGTCCCCTTCCTCGGTCGCATTTCTTGACCCTGTATGCAATTCCTCTGTCAAATCTGAACTCCAGGAACGGGTTCTTTGAAGCTGGTGCTGGAATATTTCATTTCATTAGCATGGCCATGCATAGCGTCAGGCATTGGTCATATATGGCTAAACAACGCATTTTGATACAGACAGTGTTTTATATTAATAATGTGACACTTGGCAGCAACGGACTGTTACTGTGACAATTTATTCTGATAAGCCCGCTATGTCTAAATTATGTTATTAAGGCCCAAGTGATAAAACAGAAATAGGACTTCTTGCCTCAATGGCATTGAAGAAAGACTGAATCAAGCTGTGTTCACATTCATATCCTCTTCTAGCCTCAGACTTGCAATAGCCATGTCTGATGACACCTCTGATTAAACACACAAAAAAGACTTCCAGTGTTTCCAGAAGAATATTTGACAATGCCCCCATTGAAAACAGCCTTTCAAACCTTCGGAATTTAATTTGTGCAGTCATTTAAAGAAATGCACGCTCCGTTCCTGAAGGATTAATGAGTGGGTCAATGTTTTTGTTTTTTTTCCAGCCCTCTGAAACAAATGAAACGAGAGCAAATGAAAGCATGGACCTTCTCCAGTGCTCTGCAAAAGCAAAATGCATCCAAAAGAGTTATATTGTATTTAAGAAGCGTTGTTTTGCGATTCGTGTAGCTTCCCTTGGCCTTAGTGAGGTCCCATTTCTCACTAATTGCTTGAAACTGCCTGTCCAGATTCAATCTTCCATCTAAGAACAAAAAGATATTGCTGTACCCCTCCTCCCCCCATCTCAGATGCCAGTGTTCCCATTTATAAATTTGCTTGGGGAAAAGCGATGATTAAGAAAGATTCTTTCTTCCCTTTCATCTTGAAGGGTGGGAATTCCTCCAAGTCCCTCGCCCGTCCTGATTTGGTAATGAGAACCGTTGCGTCCCGCATTTGTTTGCCTCCGGCCTCCTTCGCTCCTGTTCGCACCCTCGAGAGCGCCTCCATTCATGCATCCCTCTCCGCGACCTGGTCGGGGGGAACCGAACGGGCCCTGCTGTTGCTCTGGGAATCAAACGAGAGGGTCACGTTTTCCACCCGCAAAGCTATTTTAGGTCGTGCGCCCAGCCCCCCGGTAACCCGCAGCCCAGTTCCCACACTCTGTGAGCCCAGCGCTCATGTGCGGGTGATGGACGTCTTTCTGAGGGAGTGAGCCGGGGCTTCTGGGAAATGCAGCGATGTAAATGCAAAGGCATTTCAATGAGAATGTGATCGGTTGTTTTGGTATCTGCTGTAGATCGAGCTGATATGAGCAGTCAGAGCATTCATCCTTTAGTGTTAAGCCCATATTTGTACAGTTACTTCCATCTTCCATCTCAGATACAGAGAGGGAGAGGTATGCCATTGGGATATACTGCAGTAAACTGGAATTATTTCAAGACTACAACATTACTATTGTTGCTGTGTTGTTGTGTGTGTAGCTATTACTGGTCCTGGTTACTCATGTTTGGTAAAACAATTACCGGGTAGTCTTGTTTACTTTTATGATTACCAGGTAACCTTGTTAACTCTAGTACCCTGAAAATATTTAGCAAAGTGAACATACTTTACATGACACCTTTAAACAGCATTCACATTATATCTGCTCAGCCGACATCCTCGTACAGAGCAGCATATATAACTTACAATTTATCCATACACAAAATTATGTTTTATATTATATACTGCATTCTTTGTGTTATGAGCCCTGCTTCTCACCACCACTTCACACAACTATTTATTTGGTTTCCACCTGGACCCAGATTAGCCCAATTCCTGTGAAAAATAATATTGGTTTAGGTGCTTCAGTCCAGTTCTTCAAAATGACTGCTGGCATTGTGTCATACTCATGAGTGGATAAATGTGATCCTGGATAATCTGTTTTCTGAGTCATTTTCTGGTCATTTTTTGAGTAAATATATTGACTTGGGCCCTTACCAAAAATGACAGTTCTACCCAGAGTGGTTTATGTTTAGTTTTAGCATTGTGTTTATCAAAATGTAAAAGTAGTACAGCGAATATGACATTGGATGGTCAGCAGTTTAGTTGAAATATAACAGTAAGATGTTATTGTTCTTGCTCTCTCTGGGTGTACTCAAATTCTGGAATAGAGAAGTCTGGAGCATTTTTTTTCCTGGAATATTTGTTCCAGGATAATCTGTTATAATTGACGTGTCTCTTGCCATTAAGTGAGAGATGCCTGTTGCCACACAGACCAAGTCATTGAAACATTAGGTCTGTTTTGTACATTGCCATGCAAGCAAAATGACTTGCAGACAAAATTTGTCTTTCCTAAAAATGTTGAGGCATTGTTCTCATGTACCGGTCTAAGAGGCTGATGCTGAGATACAGAAAAGAGTGTGTGCTAGTGGAAAAAGTGTTGAAGCATCAGTATTTTCTGATATGAGATAAGTAACATGTGCATCTGGAACCAGCACTACCTCAACCTCCAGCCTCACCTCAGTAATCCCAGCCAAGAAACATGGCGATTTTCAGGCCTAATTGATAAGATTGACACTGTTGGGTATAACAGACTCTAAATGACTTACTGTGTCTGTCCCCCTGTATGTTTTATTCCTGGTTGTTTTTTTTTCCTGGACAGGTTTGCCATGTCTGTCCTTTCCCCATTCTTCAGGTTTACTCAACAGCTTAATCTGTGTGTTTAAATGTACTGTTGTACATTTAGACTTAACCCAACATGCTGACCCATTTCAGCAGACAGACACTGCTTTCCTACATTGTGGGGATGTCCTGGAAGCATGATGGCATTCATCATTGTTAAATTTAACAGTAATGTTATGAGGATGTTATGCATTAGATGTTATCTTCCTCTTTCTATTGCCTGTTCATTCAGCCCTTGTCTTTACATTCCACGGTATCAGCGGAAGAGGACATTAGGTTTTATTAGCTATTGTCTCTGTTGAACCATGTCAGCCACCCCATGCAGTTTTAAAGTTTTAAAGATCTGGAAACCCCCCTTCCTTTAAAACAGAGCTGTCCTGCTCTTCAGTTGCATCCTTTTATTTTCCCAACTTAAACAAATAAAGGAATAGTGCACCTTGTACTGTACTGTACTGTATTACAGTATTACAGTACTGTATTACTATTGTACTGTACTGTACTGCACTGTACTGTACTGTACAGTCTTACTTTGATTGACACCAAAATGAGAGGCATCACCTATTTGATGTGGTGCCTGCGCAGGTTCATCTCCTTGAGGCAGCTGTGGTTGGTGGAGGTCTCGATTTCAAGAAGACATGAATCCTCCAGTCCGGGTTACGAACCCCCAGTGGTGGTCTGTGGCACCATCCGGGCCTGTGGGAGCTGGCGGGGCCTGGTCAGCCGCTGTTCCCCCCAGGGGGCCCCTCATCCCAGGGCCCTGTCTCAAGCCCTGACACGACCCTTCAGATTCTGCAGAGGCTGGGGGTCCTGACTCCGCGTCCTCAGTGTGGGTGGGGAGGGAGAAATGGCCGCCTGCCCTAAAGTCTGAGCTCTTCTGCAGTTTTTCTCAAGTGTTTTTTTTTTTCTGTTCCTGTGAGTCAGATAAGCCAAAGCTGCTGTCCTGCAAACCATTCTTAGAGCTTGCTGCAAGCTTCCTTACAAACACATGAGTTAGAATAGTCTCAAATGATCCTTTAAAAGGTGCAATTCATACTTATTTTGCGGGCCCATAGGATGTTTCTCTGATCTTTAGCAGTGACAGCTTGAACTTTTACTAACACATTCAGGAACGACTGAATAAATATTAGACAAACTATACCGTAGTTATGAAAAACACAATACATTCAAATGCTGTTCATTACAAATTCAAAAACCTTTGCACACATTTATCTTATTTAGTCTTAGTTTTAGATTTGGATAAATCAACTTGTTAATGTGTTCATGCTTGATGGTGTTTTGCATGCATTTGCTGGGCTGGGAGTCTTTTCTTAACCTGATCTGTTACTGTTGCTCATTTAACTTCAGCAGTTACACTTCTCCTCTCTTGTGCTGGAAGTTGCTTTGGATGAGAGTGCCTGCTAGATGCCTGTAATGTAATGTAAATAAAGGTTTAAAAACTGGATATCTTACTTTGACCAGAAGGGGGGGCTCCTCAACAAGATCAGGACCACAGATCACCTATATAATAAACCCTATTTAACACTTCATGTCTTTTTTACCACACTGGTAAAAAAAAAATCCCTGATACTTGTGCATTTACACTCTACACATACACAATAGGTGTCACAGTGATATAAATATATGCATACACATTGTTACACAACAGATGTTAGATTACATAGTAAATTGCAGAGGTTGTTAAACCCTATGTACTTTGCTTGTGTATTCTTCATGTGTGGTCAGTAGAGTCCTGTTTGTGCAACTTTTCATGCCACTTTGTTAGATGCAATGTGTAAGTTGCTCTGGATAAGAGTTTCTGATAAATGACAATAATACAATAATACAATGTAAATTAAATAAAATAATGTAATTTATAAAGTTTATATATGTACATTCATGCAACAAAGATCTATAATTAAATTAGTGTACACTAATACAACTGAAAGCACATTAAGACTTGCAACCACTATGTGTATCTTCCATTTGAACTTCTTTCTTATCCAATTTAAAAAAAAAAATTATTTCACATATTAGTCAAATATTTAGTTGAATCATTTTTATGAGGATTGCATAATCACTGTCATGGTTGTGTTGCAGAGAAACATCACCCCCAAATAAAGATCATACAAATGAACAAATAACCCTTACAGTGCACATCAGAGTTTTTCTTATCGTGCAAAAGAAGTGACACATTTGGTATTGGTGTCTGACATTGACAGCAATTGACATTTTGGACAACATTTTTCAAGAGTTGTTCTCTTGTATGACAAAGGGGAGCCTAAATAAGGGTCGCCATCTGCAGTAAATGCAGTCCCTTTGTCCCAGTGAGGTCACTGCTGCAGTGTTATTTCTGCCGTTCTTGTCTCGTCAGTCTGTCTGCGGCCTCTCTCACCCTAGAAAAAGGATCTGTCATAAACCCCTGCCTCGCCAGAGCCTGCCGATGACATCACTGGGGAACCAGCCTGTCGATACTTAATGACTGCTCCTCTCATGCCTCGTTTCTCAGCGCCAGATGTCCACGGCCCGAACGCCACCAGAACCTTGAACGGGATCTGTCGGACTTTGGAATCCCATAATCCCTTGCAGAAGATGTCCTGTTACCTCAGTGCTCATGGACCCATTCACCAACCTTTACCAGCTTACAAAAGGCACTTGGATTACCTGCCTGTAGACAAGGCAAGATATTCATTATAGGACACGTGGTTTGGAGGAGCCTTATTCAAAACTGACCCACTCAGTTTGTCAGCAGGGGAGGGAATAAGAGGAGAACACGCAGTTTATCATACATGTAATGACCCCCAGGCATGCATGCTCACACATGGCCAGCCTGGAGGCTTCTGTAGGAACATTGCAAGAAACAACTTAATGACAACTTAACCAGAATAACGCTGGGTTTTGGCTGGTAATAGGCAGCGACTTTAATGCGGTTTGGGACCATACGTTGGATAGAGCAGGGAAGACCGAGGGGAGAGATCAACGATTAGCGTCTGCAGCCTTCAAGAGGTGGGTATCAACTGTCTCCATAATTGATCCATGCCGCTCTTTGAATCCCACCAATAGAGCTTACTCATTCTTTTCGCATAGACATCGGACATATTCAAGAATTGACTATGTGCTTATATCCAGAGATTTATATAAGGATATCATTAACATAGATATGCTGCCAGTTAGTCTTTCCGATCATAGCTCAGTGCTATGCACAATTCAGTTACCCAATGAAGCAACACACGCTGTGAGATGGTGTTTTAATACCACGCTATTGCAAAATGAGGCGTTTAAATTACAGTTTATTGAGAAGTTCAATGAATTTATCCAGTTCAACGAGAATTCAGTGGATGATGCTCTAATATTATGGGAAGCCATTAAAGGCTTCATCAGGAACAACGCAATTTCATTTGCTTCTAACTTGAATAAAATGCGAGTACAGAGAATTAATGAATTGGAGTCTAAATTAGGAACTTTAGACAATTTATTCCATAGTAATTACTGCACCAAAACTTTACTAGAACGTGATCTGGTGAAGAAAGAACTCAACTTGCTACTTCATCATCGAGCAGAATTTCTTATCAGTTGAGTTAGGCAGTGTTATTACTTCCATGGATCCAGTTGGCCTGTTGGCATTGCGTCTCCGAGCTAATGATCATTTCAGTGACATTATGGCTGTTAAATCTAAAACAAGGGAATTTATTTCAGATCCATTTAACATTAATCATGAAATCCGTTCTTTTTACTCTGAATTATATAGTTGTGAAGGTTTATTTAATCACGGAAGTTGCGAACAGTTTCTTCATAAATTAGAATTGCCCTTTCTTTCATCTGAAGAGGCTGCTGCACTGGGTACCCCTATCTCATTAGAAGAACTCGAGGAGACGCTAAGAGACATGAGAAGAGGAAAATCACCAGGCATTGATGGGATACCACCTGAGCTGTTCCTTACCTTCTGGCCCCAGCTAGGCCCATTTATGCTCAATATAATACATTATGCAGTAGAAATTGAAGCTTTTACAAATGATATGAACACTGCGGTTGTTTCATTATTGCTTAAAAAGACAAGGACCCTCAAGAATGTGGCAGCTACAGACTCATTTCATTAATTAATTCCGACATTAAATTATATGCTAAAGTACTCGCCCATCGTCTTGAGAAATTCATGACAAGATTAGTGCACAGTGACCAAACTGGTTTTATAAAATCTCATTTGGCCTTGGATAATGTACGTCGCCTCTTACACATCATCCACTCTGCAGTAGATATAAACCTTCCATGTGTCCTGCTATCCCTGGATGCAGAGAAAGCGTTTCCCTGGAATGGTCATACCTCTGGGCAGTCCTCCAACACATGGGTATTGGTAGCGGTTTTATACATATGATAAAAATTCTATACCCTAACCCCTCTGCCATGGTTCTAACTGCTAACAATTGCTCCGACAGATTTCTTATATCCCGTGGGACCCATCAGGGATGTCCTGTGTCACCCCTGTTGTTTTCTTTATGTGGCTCAGATGGTATGCCAGTCAATCGAGTGCTCCCCGATTGTCGACAACATCCCTCACCATATATCAGCAGACGATGTTCTCTTGTATGTTGGAGATGCCAACAAATCACTTCATTACAAAGCATTACTTGATCATCCTTCATTACTAAGCATTTTTGATAATTTTATATTAATATCAGGGTATAAAATTAATTGGAAGAAATCAGCTTTACTACCCTTGAATGGAGGAATGAGGAATGTGACCGTACCCACCATGATCCCAGTCATCCCATGCTTTAGGTATCTGGCTGTAGATATATATCCATCTTTACATACTGTAGTTTCATCTAACTACAGCAATATATTCTCAAGAGAATTAAGGACAATCTGGATAGATGGGTTCAGCTTCCAAACTCTCTTTGTGGTCGTCTATCCATAATTAAAATGAACATTCTCCCAAGGATTTGTTTTATCAGTTCCATGATCCCACTACCTCCCCCTGATGGCAATTGGGCTAAATTGAATTCTGCAGTCACTAAATGTTTATGGAAGGGGAAGCGACCACGAACAAAGCTCCATACCTTACAAAGAAGAAAGGAAGATGGTGGATTAGCTTTCCCTAATTTTGAGTACTACTCTTGGTCCTTTGTCCACTTAGTACTTGGTTTAACCCTGACTCTGACTACAAGATCTTATTTATTCTGGAGTTCCCCTAAAATTTTGTAGATTGAGATTTGGCCCCATAATCTCGTACATGATTTCCATTTGTCGATTGGTGGAAAAACATAAATATACAGACAAGATGGCACTCTAACTCCCCCATTTTCAACAATCACTCACTTCTCATGGGAGGCCAGCCTATAATATACCCTCCTTGGCAGGAAAGAGCAATACGGGTATTGAGTAGTATATTTGGAAATGATGGTCTGCAAGCGTTCCAGGACTTACAACTTCAGTATAATTTACCAGGTACATCATTCTTTTTCTATCTGCAACTAAGATCTGCACTACGTGCATATGGGGTTCCCTGAGGACAGAATCTATCAAAGCATCCCTTACAAAGAATTGTGGACACAAGAAGGCAAACCAGAGGAATAGTTTCTTATTTCAATTCATGCCTGCTGAAAGCTTCCTACAAACTGCTAGCCATCAATACAACTTGGACAAGAGCTCTTAAAGTTTCCGATACAGATATTGATTGGGGTAGGATTTGGGAAAATGTAACTCTATCCTCCAGAAACCCAGACCACCAGATGATTCATTATAACTTTATTCATAGATCATATTAACCCCTAAGAAACGATTTCTTACGCAGCTCTGCCCTACACCTTTGTGTCCATTCTGTCTCCGGGGTAATAGTGAAAGTGACAAGTTGGGTACTTTTCTACATATGAGCTGGGAATGTTTAGAGGTGGCTGAGTTCTGGAGGGATGTGGTGCATGGTCTCTCAGATGTTTTGGAAATGCAGATACCATGCTCGCATTCGCTCTTTATACTGGGAGATGACTCAGGGATGCATATTTCTTGTATCCAAAGAAGAGTTTTATTAGCTGGGTTCACAGCAGCCAAGAAGATGATTGCAGTTAGATGGAAGCCACCTCTGTCAGTACTCCGCCCCCCTAGCTGTGTGTTTGTGTTCTTCCCCTGTCCATGTGCTTTTGTTTTCCTTGTGTTCTAGCCCTGCCCCGTTCCCCGCCCGGTCCCCGCCTGCCTCGTTACTGCATCGCCGCCACCTGCCTGCTAGCTCACCTGTTCCCCATCGCCTCATCTGCTCTGCCCTTTATAATGCCCTGCCTGTTCCTGTCTCATTGCTAGTTCGTTACAGTGTGTTTTACCTGTCTCGTTCCCGCGTCTTGTTTTCTGCTTGCTTGTTTTTCCGTGTATTCTGACTTTCGCTTGTGCCCCGACCTGATTCTTGCCTGCCGCTTTGTCCTGTTTGCCCGAGATCTGCCCGTCTGGTTTTCGACCCTGCCTGTACCTGTTCCTGACTCTGGCTTTGCCCCTACGGACTGTCTTCCTGGTATCGACCCTGCCTGTTTCTGGTTACGATCTTGCCTTCCGTTAATAAACCCCGTTCGGGATCAAAGCTCCGTGGTCTGCGGCTGAGTCCTTGTCCGTACCTGACAACCTCGTTGTTTATCTATGCGTCAGTGGACTCTCTCATACGTAGACATACTACATATGGGAATATCAGTAGCTAGGATGCATGGTGCAGGTGAAAACTGTATAAGATTTCTCAGTACCATAGCTAGGAAGGTGATGATAAATTACTTAGGCATAACTAAATATGGTAATCATGATTTTTTCCCCCCTTTCTAATAATATTATTTTCCATGTCCATGACCCCCCAACTTTTTTTCCTCTTTTCACCTTTCTTTTCTTTTATTCCATGCTGTTAAACTGATAAACTGAGCCTGTAATGTCCAATTGTTAAGAGAAATAATGAAACATTTGATCACAGAAAAAGGCTGGTCTCACCATGATAACCTCTGCACGCCTGCAGGAGCACTTAAAGGGAGATGAATGCAATCCTATGATACGCTCACATGCAGGCAACAGTGATTTTATGCCCTAAATTACACAGTGCACTACAGTGAAATGGGCTCCAACTGGAGAATAGGTGTTCCTCCTACTGGTGTCATCCGAGCAGCTCGCAGGTACTGAATAATTGCAGGTTGCTGAGAGCAGTGAGATGAGGAAGCCTTGGTCTCTCATTTGTTCTGTCATTGTGAGAACCCACTTACTCTGTGCAAACAGCATGGCTGGTTTTGATCCTGGACTATAGGGGTTGGCCTGCGCTCAAACTGAATGGCCTGCCTGGTGAGCCAATAAAGACCTAAAATCCTAAGTGACACTGGCTCTATTAAAAGTCTGTGTCCCACACAGTGGACCTCAGACATATAAATACACTGGTAATGTGTCACAGACCTAATACCCACTCCACCAGCACAAGCAATTCCACAATGACCGAAATGAATTTAGGAGTATTTTTAGTATTTCTTAGTAGAAAGGCACAGCATGAAATGACTGGGAAGCAGTTCTGCTGGAATCTTTGGCTTGACTTGTAGTCCACCTAACCTGGGAAGCAAGCACATCAACACGGCTGTGGGAGGACAGTTGTGAAATTGGCAATACTGTGGGTGATTTGCCTTGTAGAGGTCTTGCTCTCTCTTTCTCTCGCTCTCAATCTGTTTCTCTTCTCTCTCCCTCTTTCTCCCTCCTCCCTCCCCTCTCTCTCTGACTCTGTTGTGCTCAGCTGTAAGGTAATCATCTCACATGGGCCACTTCCCATAATGCAACCTGCTGGTGTCGAAAGGTGTTCCAGGGTTCACCAGTACACACACACAGACACACACACACACACACACACACACACACATACACACACATACACACTCTGAGGAATTGCCCAGCTTTCCTGGCTAATGATCTTTCTCAATGTTTCCATACACTGATAGAAACCTGGCCACACACCTCCCAGAGAAAACTGGTCCACTGCAGCTGCTGTCAAACAAAGTGACCCTGGTAGACGTCCAAGACTGGGAAGAAATGAACTTGGGTCCTGCCAGAATTAGGGAGGAATGAGACAATCGGGTGACGTTGATCTTTCAGTCTGAAGAAAAGAGGACTTGTTTTCAGCTCTTATTAATCCTGGTGATGACCTTTAACAGGCTGAACTGAAAGCCTGTTCTAGAATGTTGGTTTCTTTTTTACATAATAATGCAGTTTGCAGATTGGATCCATAGCCTACACTGATCGCATCGCATTGAAAGTGCATTACTGGCTGAGATGTTAATGTCATGCCTTCAAGCCTTTAGTCTGTTTCAAGGAATGTGCCCAGATCTGGACGGCGGGCGATTATGAGGTCATCACTCGGGGACCATTAAACTTGACAGACAGTCCAGGACAGTCAGAGTCTGGTGAATGATGAACGTTATAAACGAGAGGACGTTGTGGTATTGTGGCCTCATAAATATGTAATGTCTGCACTCGCGTTTGTCTGGATGTCAGATACACAGAAGACTCTTGTCCTTGGATAAATGCATGTGTCATCTATAATTTGCCCACATTAATGACCAAGAAGCAAAGGACAAAGTTGGTTTCTGAGGTGCAATTATCAATGCAAGAGTAACAGTTTGACCAAGATTATGTGGATAATGTTATTCAGGATTCTTTTTTATCCTTTTTGTTTCTTTGCTTGCCTGTAGAACAATAAGGTATTTCTGTGGTGCTAATAATTCACAATATAGAGGCACAGGAATTTGTTTACTTTTTAGTTCTCCTGATTCTCCTCATTCTCCAGATTCAGTCTAACCACAGCGCACTGTGCCATCGATATCAAGTAGCAAATTTCTTGGGTTTCTTTTCTCGTTTATCTTTCAACAAATGAATGTCAGATACCACCAAATTCAACACTGGGGAAAAAGCAACAGTTGGTTAAATAACCCAAGGTGCATTGTGAGCAGATTAGAACGTGACCGGGTTCTATAGCGGGTTTTCTTCACACTAATGTCTACGTTGAACAGTGTTTCCTCTCACCTACTGACTGTAATGCAGTCGGCTATGGTCTGGCTGAGCAAATTGTTCTCCTCCACCGTGGAGTTCTAAGAATGATTCAGTGGGGTAGAGGAGGAAGTCCCGCCCTATCTGAAACGGATCCACGGCTCGTCACTCACCTGGCTCGCACCCCTGGCTCCGGTTACAGCCTACCATCTCTTCCCCCGCTTTCCCGTAAGCCACGCCCGGGGCCATCACCCCAGGACGTTTCGAGGAAACACCACGGGTGCTTTCCAGCCAGCCCAGGGGGAAGGATGCGGGTTGCCGGAGAAGAACGGGTCGAGAGACAACGGCGAGCCCGAGTGCTCCCGATCTGCGGCCCTGTGAGGCGGAGTGAGATTAAAGGCAGTTTGTTGCGCTGGGGCAGCTGGGATATCTCCAGTCCGAGCGGGCGCTCACTTAACCCCCTTACCTCGGGAGGATTTGGACGGGATGCGGTGTGGAGTGCGGCCGGCCCCCTCGTTCAGAGTCTAGACAGGAAACAGATCCTTGCCAAACCGAGGGTCTCAGCCCCCCAGGAGATGCATAACACAGCCCTCGGCCCACCAGGCCAGCCTCCTCCTCCTTCTCCTCCTTCTCCTCCTTTTTGATTTATTCACTTATATCATCTTCTCAAAAAGCCACAGTCTTGCCACGCAGCTAAAAATAGTGATGGCGCAGTGTTAGAACACACTGCTTCCCTGACAATACCACACCCCGCGGGGTTTATTTTCGGTCCTCCTCACCCCTACCTCTCCTTCCCCTTTACTGAAATTTGTTGACAATGTTTGCGGAGGGGTCACTCCATCCTTCTCTGTGACGGTGTGCCCTGCTGTGCTGGGCCGGACAGGGATCTGATGCTTGAGCCGCTGTTGGCGGCTCCTGTTGTGGCTAACTTCCTGCCGTGCGCATATGGCCTTGCCTGGAAAATTGCTTACACCTCAGCCGTGTGTGTGTGTGTGTGTGTGTGTGTGTGTGTGTGTGTGTGTGTGGTGTGTGTGTTTGTGTGCATGTGTGTTTGTGTGTGTGTGTGTGTGTGTGTGTGTGTGTGTGTGTGTGTGTGTGTGTGTGTGTATGTGTGTAGAAGCGAAGGTTATCGGTGAATGGAAGTTGTTTGAAGCTGAAATCTACAGGATGGGTGGTTCATTTTTGAAAGGGAGATTCTGTTCCTTTTGATTCTTTTGTATCAAAATTTGCATCATTTGCATCATTTGTTTATTTGCATGTGCTAACACAGCTAACACTAACACAGTGCTTATTTTCATTTCGTTGTTGTCAGGCAGTCAGGCGGTGGGGCTAACATGCTGAGTTAGGATTTTTCAAGCACACTGGGGAAAGACTCTGTGTTCACAACCCGGGCACATTCTGAATGTGCTATTCCAGCCCTCATCTTCCCCTGCTTTGGGTTTTTGGGCAGAGCAGGAGTGAAGATGAGGGGGGTCACCTTTATGATCGGTTTTATCATTCCCTCTTTCAGCCTCCCCTCCTGACGAAGGCCACCTCATTTTTCACCCAAGTGGAAGCCCTTGTAAGTGTATCCCCTCTCGCTCAGATGAGCTATGTACAATGCATCTGTTTAATAGGGGCAATCACTAGAGGAGAGTAGCCCCAGAGGGAGGGTTCAGTTTTGGGGAGATGGGGAGTGGGCTTTGGTGGCCTGCAGATTGTGGTGCCACCCTGCCGCAAACCCTCTTTTCCAGATGCCAGTTGCGTGTCTGGTGACTGGCAGCGATAGGAACAAAGGGCCAGTGGAAAATTGGCATCATGGGAGGCAGGTCACACCCAGTGGCACAGAAGGTCATCGCCCCAGCCCCTACCCCATGCTGATTTCATCTAACAAAACAAGAGAAGATACCTCTCTTTTAAACAGGGAAACTGGCATCTCTTCAAGGACAGCTGGTGCCATGTGGTAAACACTGCTACATAGACACACCTGCATCCTAAACACTTCTCAGGTCACAGAGTCCTTTTCATCATGTTGACATCTAGGGAAATTAGAGGTCAACTGCTGGCCAAATGTGAAGAAGCACGTACAGGAATACATCAAATGCTACGTTATTCGCCAAAAGTACAAGCCTTAACTGACTAAACTGTCATGCTGTCTGTAATCCGCTGCTGTCCCGGAGCCAGGGTATGCATTGACTTGGACATAATGGGACCATTTTCCAGGGGCAGGAAAGCAATACCAGCACCCCCTATTGGTTGAAGATTACTGCAGTTACTGGGTAGAGCTCTTCCCAATGATAGAATCAAAAACCCCATTGACTGCCTCTATTTGCATTAAAGAAATATTAACTCACTGGGGCGCCTGCACAGGGGTGCTCAGTTCACCTTTCTTCTCCTTAACATCATCTGCCAACAATGGCTGCTGTCCAAGCTCACCACTGCCTTTCACCCTGAAATGAATCTGACAGAACAGATCAACTGCATCCTGAAAACAGTGACTGCTTCCATCCTAAGGGACAAGCACAATGTCTGGGATCACTGGCTGCCTGAATTTGCTTTTATCATTAACTCCGCTTTGCAAGAATTACCCAGCTTTTTGCATGCAGAAGTTACTCCTAGGTGCAAGCTGAAGTCTCTGGAGTGGGTCCTCAGCCTCATAGTCCACATTAGAGTGCTCACTGAGCATACTAGGGCAGCGGTAATGTCAAAAGTAATGTCGGCAAGGCCAGCTACATTAAGGCAAGCTCAAACGTCAACAGGTGTCCTTGGAGTGTAACGATCTGGTGTGGATCAGAGACCATCCACTGTCCAGGGGGAACATTAGCCAACTGACACCAATATGGAAAGGACCAGCCAGGGTTCAGAGGAAACTCTGGCCAGTTAACTACACAGCAGGCCTCATTGGCTAACCTGATCACAATGCTGTTTATCATGTTCGGAATGTCAAGTGGCATTTTTATATGTAAGGTTTGGAATTGCTTTTGTGGATTGATTATTTGTGGGATTACCTTTTCTTTTATGCATATTTTGTCACTGTGAATTGAAGGACTTTGGTCTTTTTGTTTTCTTACATGTTAGTTGGGGCACAAGGCCTTCTGCATGTTTGTTGTGTGCATTTCTGTTTGACACTATTAATAATAACATTTATAATCAGCAAATGATGTTTTTTCCCACCCGTTTTACGAAATAAACTGTTTAAATAAACCAACATGGTGGTCACATTTTATAGCCTTGGGTACTAGCCTACATTCCAATCATGGTTGTATGAAGTGGCAGAGGCAGCAAACTCATAAGCTACAGATGGATACTGGAGAAAAATGTCAATGAAAAGACTCATGGGTTTCAACCCCCACCCCACCAAAAAAAAAGTGAGTCACTCCCTCATGCCCCAATGGCACATACCCTTTACCACCTGCCAACTGCCAATCAGGCTTCATCAGACCTTGATCATTCCATCCTATATCATGTAACAACATTGTGTGTGGTGCAGTGACATGGGGGAGTTCAGTTATGAGTGCACTGAAGAAGCCCAAACCCACGCCAACTCCACTCCCCAGCTCAGCAGCTGAGACCCCACCCCTTTTGGCACTGCTTTGTCCAATGAGGTGGAAGTGTGCGCCCTGCACGTGTGGGGGTCACATGCCTGGTGACCTGCCATCGGCCACAGCCATAATTAAGTCCCACTGTGACAGGTCTCCCTGGAATTAATCAATATCAGTTAATGTTTTGTTACTACAGGCCCTGAATGGACACAGGAACTGGCTGGCCTCTGCATGTGCTTAGAATAAACAGGGGGCCCCTTCTGATGGCACTTTCATCTCAGGTTTGAAAATGGTGTCAGAGCCAAGAACAGGCTGTCCACTGCTAGCTGTGAGGCAAGGTTTTCAGCTCAGGAGACTGGGCTGATTATACTGTGTGTGTATGTGTGGGTGTGAGTGTGTGTGTGTGTGTGTGTGTGTGTGTGTGTGTGTGTGTGTGTGTAGCTGTAGATGTAGGTGAGTGTTTGTGTCTGTGTGTGTGTGTGTGCATGTGTGCTCTTCATAGCTCTGTCTTTCTTGTCCATGTGCTGCTGTTGAGCTTTATATGACCCCCAGTTGTGAGTAATTCCCCTCTTTCTGTCACATTTCTGCTATTATTTTGTGTTTTGGCACCAGATCATTTCATGCATCCTGCTGTACAGACCATGACATTAACAGAGAGACAGTAACAGTTATTCCACATGCCATGGGTCAGGAATGTTAACTCCTGGGCCTGGCTATCTTGCTGGAGTGACTTGACTTGCAAACTCACAAACTCACAAACTCACTGTATGTACTCACAGTAAATATTTGCCCATTGTTTATTTTAATTCAGTCCTTTCTTGCTTTCAAAAAATGTCTTTGGTAACCTTGTTGGACAAGGACACAGGAATATTGCCTGCCTTCACCGCCAAATTAAGTTGTCATTTCTGTGGGAGAACGTTATAAAGTCCACAAATATCACAAACTGCCAGCTGCAATGAAAATCACACTCAGAAAGATTGCCACTGAAGAGAAGGAGAAAGCCGGGAGAGGAAAAAGAGAGAGAAAAGAACTGATTTGTTTGCCAAATCAGGACACAGTGAGCTCTTTCCAAGTCCTCTAATAGGAGAGATAGGTTTGGGGGCTCCCTGGTTGGGAGGAATTGAATAGCAGGATGGGAACAAGAGCAAGAAGGACTGTCAGGCAATCATCATCATCGTCCAATCAGACTGTGTTTTTGAGCTTCTGTGCATGTTTGTGTGTCTGTGTGTGTATGTATTCTTCTGAGTATGTGACATGTATGCATGTTTATGTATATGTTTGTCCCTGTGTATGTTTGTGCCTGTATATGTGTGTGTGTGATTGTGCTTGTCTGTGTTTGTGCTTTTGAGTGTGTGTGTGTGTGTGTGTGTATGTATGTGTGCAAGTGTGTGTGTGCACTTTTGGTTAGTACTCTGGCCTACATATTGGTAAACTGCCTGCAATGCCTGATGGGTAAAAGACTTCCAGTATTGTACCTCTCTGTCTGTCTTCTATTGTAGAACTAGATAAATGCCCCCTTCGCAGAGGACACCTTTATCACCTTTTGTTCCATTAGTGAAAAAAATGCACAGATTTTATTTTAAAACCCTTAGTGAACTGACTACAGGGTTTTTATATGGTGTTGTCTGGAAAACTTTCCTTCTTTCACCTTAAAATGATATTTAACAAAACTATTAATGGAACTGTGATTGTTGCACATATTACAAAACATGGTTTCGTGCCATGGGGGATACCAAATTAGGCCAAGCAAACACTGATCCTGGGCGGCTGAGCTCTAATTAGATGATTGTAGTCTATCACAATGTATGTTTAGACTTTATTTAGCAGTCATCATAAGCTTAGAAAAATGTCAGCATCTTTAAATATACTTTTAAATCTGATCGGTTTGAATTTGATATGTTTTATGACAATGATCCCACGGTTCTCAAGAGCAGTAAACTGTCTGTCTCTCTCCGTCGAGGAAAGGTCTCCATGGAAGGTCAGCCACTCCGGTCTTTTCCCATACCGTGCTTAAATTCCAATCCGCTGCCAGGCAGCAGTTTGGAGTTTTATGGACACCAAGATTCTGTTTCAGTCCATCAAAATCCGTTTGACTGCATGTCAGACAAATTTATGGGAAATCAAATGGGACTTATCCAGTTACGTCCCACTTCAATTAAAGCTGTTTTACTCCCAGAGAATAAACTAGAAGAGGCTTTGGGGGAAGATTTTTGACCATGGGTCAGAAGGTGATATTTATGGTAGAATAGAAGTTTATCAGTAGAAATGATGGAGTATCTGGTTAAGAAAAAGGGGCTCTATCAGGACAGTGTATACATGTAAGTGTGTGTGTGTGTGAGTGTGTACTTTGTGTGTGATAAATCTGTGTGTATGATGTTTGTGCATGTGTGTGAATGTTTGTATGAAGTATGTGTGTCTATGTGTATGATGCCTGTGTGTGTGTGTGTGTGTGTGTGTGTGTGTGTGTGTGTGTGTGTGTGTGTGTATATGTGTGTATGTGCGTTTTGTTAGTCATTATGTACTTCAGCAATGTAATCAGGAAAGGCCTACATGGCAACCCTGGCAAACTGCTGGATCCGGAGTTCCACATTGCCATCCAACTGGTCTCTGCCATAGGGTCAGGAGAAAGAGACAGAGGTGTGCTCTGTTTATGATGTACAGCAGATAACAGATACAACAACAGGAGCCATGCTGGGTTATAGGTTCAAGAACAGAGATATCCAGAGCTCATTTTTTATGGGATATTCTCCATGATTTCCAAAACCATTGGTTAAAAAGGTAAAAAGCAGATGGACTTAGATTTTAAACAGGTAATCGTGCTCCTGCATGTAGCTGAAAGAAAAAGACAGTACATATTGTGCCACACCATTAACTTGCTTGCTCCCCTGCTTTGAAAAGAAATTAAACATAACAATATTTTTTTGCTTTCTTGACATTTTATTCTTGCTCTGTTGATACACACTGTGTCAGCAAACAATCATCAGTACATTCCTATTTGTTTTAAAATTTATCCAAGTAAGTAATCAACTTTCTTATGGAAAAAGTAATCCATTTGTCTCTATTCATGATTAACTTTATCTCACAGTTAAACCAAAGCGTTACTTTTTCCAGTACAAATACGTTAATGTCAGTTGGTGACGCCTGAACTCGCTGAACTGTACTTGTGAAGAACAAAAAAATATTTAATCGTCAGCCAGCCCAACCAAATCTAACCCCAATCATTATCTGACAAAAATATGAAACTGATCTAATGTTGGGTCTGGCCAGTATCCGGCTGGTGTTTGTGTCCTACTCATGTTCATTAATTATGTGTCATTTATAAATTTGTGTTTTCTTTGTCACTGTGTGCAGTCTTAGTGGTTTAGTCCTGGATCAGGGATTGGACATATTCTTATTTGTCAAACAGAAGTGATTGAATCCACATGCTGTCACTCAAGTAAAGCTGTTTTTCCACTAGGGGGCGGTGTTTAGCTGTAATGCTGAAGCTCCAGCAGACAGTCTGTGGGATGTGTTTTGAGTTTTCAACAAAGAAACTAAGAGGGAATGTATTTTTCTGACCAGTGTTTTGGCTGCTGATGTGGTCTCTTTTGCAGGATCCTAAAAGCTTACTATTGTGGGCAAAGTGCAGAAACTGAATCTAAGATCAGAGAGGTCTCTCACTTCAGAGTTCTCACACAAACTGAGAGCTCTGGTACAATCATTAATACTTCCCATTATGCTAATTTTATTTGTACTTCCATAAGCTCAATTTTTATTAATTGACAATGGCCCAAAGTTTTGAAAAACACTCAAGGTTTTTAGCTAGAAAAAATAGGCCTAAATACCCAGTTAGTTTATTATTAATTGTTAATTATTCTGGAACTTGTCACATTCATATACATTCTCTCTTTCTACACACACACACACACACACACACACACACACACACACACACACACACACACACACACACACACACACACTTTCACACATCTCCCAGTCTCTTTCAGAAGGACTGTATTACCTTATTGACAGGTCAGTGTGTGGAAAAATACTATCTGGATTTTTTACACATATTACCATACCAATTCCCCATCCAATAATGATGCTAAAGATGCTTGCTTTGAGACTTTGCCAGTCTCAACTGACCTCAGTGCAGCTGTGTTTGTTTTCTCTAGCTCGAATATAACTAATGTAGATTCACACAAGAAGGTGTTTTATAGTGAAGCTTTATAGGTAAATACAAGAATGATGAGTTTTGTTCTGTCCTGGCCACATGTCAGCTGCCTCTGAGTGGGATTCTATGTTTGTATGTGTGTGTGTGTGTGGATTCTATGTTTGTGTGTGTGTGTGTGTGTCTGTGTATTTCTGTGTATGTATGTATGTATGTATGTATATGTATGTATGTATATGCACATAAATACTGTATTACTTCTATTAAGAATATCTGGTAAAACTTTCACAATTAAAATGCAGTTAAAATGTGAATTAATTGGCCATTAACACATTATTAAATCTTCATTACCATTTAATGCTGGGTCTGACCTAAAACAGGCATCACTCACCCTTACATACTTTAAGGACAGACCCTGCAAAAAATAACTTTGTTCCTAAAGCATTCATAAGACCTTAATAAGGGGGAAGTAGTGTCTGCTTTATGACAAGAACTGTAAAACATGTTTTCATCCCTTGCTAGTATGTCTAAAATATGTAATCTCCATGTACATGACTACAGGAATACAATGATTAACGATGCAGTAGATTTTTGGGGGGATGCAATTTTGCATTACCTTAGTTACAGGCATGGCCAGAGTACAGAAATCCACCAATCACAGTGCAGGGATTAAGACTGATGTGCCATTCTGATGGTGGGCCCAGATTAGGTTCCTCACTCTGTTCCTGTGGAGATTACATCATTTCAGGCATATCTGAAAGTGATACCTCCTCAGAACTCAACTGATGTACTTGTCAATGTTAGAGAGAGAAGGAGGTGAAAGGAATTGTGGGAAACGATTTCAGATATTTCTCTCATGCATGCCTGGGATATAAACAAAAGCACAGAATGTAAGATCATACATTCAATTTAAGCAAGAAAGGACACAGATCAGAATCTGTGATACACCTGTGTACCTGGATCAGTTGGATGGGCTCCCATGTGCTAACAACTCCTGTGGTTCTGACTCCAGGACAGACCAGATCCTTTCACCACCTATTAAATAAAAAATGTTAAACTTGGAAGGTTTACCACACATGCACCCCCCACTACCACCGCCACAACATACACACAATCACACAAACACACTGACACCAAATTTCCCCTTTCTCTCCATTGCTATTGACCCATTTACAGTCTCTTTGACTGTCAATGGGTTATATGAGAGAGAGATGGTGTTGGAGGGAACTGTAGGAAATGAGCAGAACCTGTGGGCCCTCCACCAGGGGGGTGGAATTATGCAATAGTAAAGGTGAGTATCACACAGAGTAGTGATCAGGAGGCTTATCTTATCACCAGAACATGGAGGTTTCAATCCTTGTGGTTCTCTCCTTTAGCAAAGAGTTTGAATTGATTTAATAAATAAACAAAACAAAAAAAAACATATGTATCAAAGGCATGTAAGCAGCACTAGATAAATATTTGACATATCATATAAAAATTAAAACAGCAGAGTGTTTGCCTGCATCATTATATAGTGCTCTGTAATCTATATGGGCTAAATGTCCTCTTTCACATGATTGTAACAGTGACATAGTTTTACATGTAATCAGAGCAGATTTCTACTAAGAGAATATAATTGTTTGATTTACAGCGGTATGTGACATGAACATCACAGAGGCCTACAGTGTGTGTCTCCAATGCATTCCTGTCCTTTCCAATGAGGTCACCCATGTTCTGATGTGACCTGCTACAGCTGTGCCAGAGCAGCTCAATGCAATGCAGGCATTGCTGTACTGGGATCAGCGTGGGGTTCCTGCAATAAGTTCTAAGGGCACCAGAGAACAGGGGTCTGTTTCATCCCCATTTTAAAATAAAAAAATAAGCAACATTCTAGAAAGGATGGGTAGGTATGGGAGGACATGGTGAGGGAGAAGGGGAGGGGCTAAGAATCACCAAGGTTCAACCTAAGCCCCTTACACTGTGGGAATTGGTACCTACAAGGAGACAGATGCGGGAATCACTCCCATTGCCTCAGAATGAAGGCCATTCACTAAGGAGCAATTGTTGGTCTGTGCTGTTGGCTGGAGCTGTCCTCTCATCATGATGGAATGACATGCAGTCCTGCTGTCATCTTTATGCAAGCATCATCAGAGCCTGACCATGCAGAAATTCATACAGAGTGTAAGACATATATTTCAGCATCCGCAACTGTAATGATCTCTGTTACACAGCAGTCACTATACTGAACATTTACTGAAGGGGGTGCTGAAAAACTGAAAATCTGAAACTGTAAATTTTATGGGACTTGTTGCTCATTGTCTTGTGTGATTATGAAGTGCATTGCTTTATATAAGCATCACCTACCTGCAGCTGATTCCATTTTGCTTCATTGTACTGACTGTGGGGACATTAAATATGTGTACTTCACTTTACATCATTTTAATCACAGCAAAGAGACAGGTTCATATTCAGAGATCAGAGATCAGTCTTAGCTTTGCAATACAGCAGAAACTGTACTGTGTGACTTGTGATGAGTAATGCTGGAATAGTGTAGTAACTAATGAGTGACAACTGTAATGCAGTAACACAGTAGGAATAATACTGAATGACTACTGTAATCATGTAATAATGTAGTGACTGTAGTGGGCAACAACTGTAATGCTGTAGTAACATAGTAACTATGATGACAATTATTTTTGTAATGCTATGATGCAGTAGTACCTGTAAAGAGTTAGAATTATTCTGGCATTACTGCTTTCCATGTAATTTATCTGCAGTTGTCATGCCCACACAGTTAACATCCCCACCTGCAGAGCATAGTAAAAGAGCTGGAAGGGAGGTGTGATTGGAGGGGGTGTTGTAGTGTGAGATTCGGTGTGAAGTCTCCAACAGGCAGACAAGATTATTTCGACACCCGCGCCTCTCCCCGCGGGACGGCCCCGCAGGGTCAGGCCGGAGCACGGGCAGACACAGCGGGACCGCGGGCAGAGGCACTTCCTCTCCCGGCTCCCCTGGAGACGCCACGCAACGCCAGCGTTTGTCAACACCAGCTCAGGCTGTCTCACAGGGAGAAAGAGCTTATCCTGCCAGGTCCTTACCCTGCAAATAAGCCAATCGCTCTGCCACCTGCTCTCTCTCATGCCTTTGTACACCACCACCGCAACTACTACTGTTACTACTGCAACGTATTCTTCTTCGTCTTCTTCTTCTTCTTCTTCTTCTTCTTCTTCTTCTTCTTTTTCTTCTTCTTCTTCCTCCCCTTATTCATCTGCTTCTCTTTCTCCTCCATGTCATTTAGCAGGTACCTTTTTTAGCATGAATGGCTGTAAATGACAGTAAAACATAAATACATTTATAATATACAAAGAAAAAAAGTTGAATGCATCATGAACATATTACACATATTGAAACATGAAATACTAATGATATAATTTAGTTTGATGTCTTAAAACAAACAAATAAAAAAATTCCTAGGTTTGTGGAAAGATGCATGATAAAGCAACTAGCATATATCACATTTTGGTAAGCTAAGATGCAGCTAATTATTGCAATTAATTATGAACACACATCAGCAACAGAGTGCAAGACTAAGTTGGAAAAACACTGCTGTTAAATTGGCTTCTGCCAAAGAAGAGGAGCTCTGGTGTGTTTTGAGGCACCCTAGCCTGAAGAATAGCTTCATCTGAAAGCCAGTGATTGGAAAATTGCAGGGCTTTTCCCCCTTATTTGCCGTTAGCCACCTCTGTCTGTAAATTGATCAGGAGTGCTGCCCTGCTGATCCTTATCGGTCCAAGCCGAAGGCTATCAGCAGAAGTGGACATCCTCAGACAGTCGCCAGGCACCCACTTGTGTCCGTCCAGGAAATAATTTGTGGGAGACGTCTGCCGTCAAACACCCAGCAATCTCAGCAAACTCATTCTGGTGACAGCTTGAGCACCTGCCGTTTGCTACGAGCTGGCATTGCTGACGGCTGTTGCCAAGCATCTTGCAAAGTTGAAGAGATTTCAGCACCACTTTGAGGGAACAGCTCCTCTCAAAGGGGCGTTATGCTAATCACTCCTTTGATCAAACAACCCCTCCTACATAGTTTATGCGATAGATTCCACAGGTAATGAGAAGATGGAAAAGAGAAATTATTGACAATAATGCACTTTGAAAAAATTGTGTAATTGATCAATGCTAAAAGACCCATGTGATTTGTGAGATGACAATTACTTCTGGTGCATTTAGTTTTAGCACAGAGAAACTTAGAGTAAGCATGGACACAATTTGATCACATTTAGATTTAGCACAGGCAAAGTTAGAATTATCATGGGCACACTCAGATCTAGCTTTGGCATACAAGTTGTAACCCTCAACTGGCCTTTGGTTAAATCTCTGACAGCAGGCAGACAGAACACAGTTGGTCCGTCCATTTCCTATTTCCAGAGGTGGAAAACCCCGGCTTCAGAAAGTAAAAGTCCAACCATGTATTTGTTCTAGCCATTCACTAAACAAGGTGATTTCACTAATTAGCTCCTCTACCTGGGTGAAGAGTTGTTCTAATTAAATTCAGCTGGTGTAGTGCATGGGTGGAACAAATACGCGGCAGGACTTTTACTTTCTGAAGGCGGGGTTTTCCACCTTTGCCTATTTCCCTTTTGTTTTTGCAAATCCACACTACGTCTGAAATTTGGACTTTTTATGTTTTAATGGCATTCTCTCAATCGCCAGACATTCATTATTGAAAATGACACAACAGATAGGAAGGAGCATTGGAAAGTTCTTTCATTGTTGTGACTGTATGTGTGTGTGTGAGAGAGGTTGGATAAAGGCTAAGGGTATTAGACAGCACACTGCTGCCCCTTTAGGGGGTGATGGAGAGAAATCTAATAGCATGGTGCACCACTGACTTGATTGTTTCTGGATTGAGTTTGCATCCCCTCTGCCTGGGAGTCAAAGCCCTTATATTTTATCTATTATTTCCCTCCCACATTATCTTACAAATGTTTCATTTTTATGACACTCTTATCATATAACTCATATCATATAAAATATAAGAATCTCAGTAATATATCAGATTATATTTCTCAGTAGCATATATCCATTATTTTCCTGAATAGTTATTGGTCACACTTTTTAATGTGTGCCATACATATTAAGTAAGTACTATGTGACTGTTATAACTGCCCTGTAACTTCTGTTTGTTGCTTGTACATCTGGACCTGTTTTTTGTTCAGTTAAAGGCTGAAATAACATTAAAGGCTGGAAATGTTCAGGGGGAGAGCTGAGGTTGAAGTAAAGGTTAAGGATGGTACTAGCACCAGGGTGCAAGAAAACATGGATTTCAATACCCTGAAAACCATGGTTTCATATAATTTTCTTTATAAGATCTAGGAGTTGTCTCATACCAATAATGATGTAATTACATGCATTTACACATGCAGATTGCCTACTTAATTTAGCTGCAAGAAAGATGAAAGAGTGTCTTTGGTGAAAGTCTGGATGGTAACAATCAAAACTTGAGGCAAGAGAAAGAAGCCATCCTGCTGGCCAACTGAACCCGTGTCCTGAGGGGGAAAGTCTTTCAAGTTGTTAATTATGGCCACTGAAAAGGGCTGTTTCTAATTTGCTTGTCTCTGATCTGCTGCTTTCCCTCTATGGGCTCCTCCTTAGCCCCTGAGCAATGAGAAACCCTGGGGGAACTCTATCCCATAATCCCATGGGAGGAATGGAGGACACAGATAAGGAGGTGGCAGCACTGAGAGTTGCATTCCCAGGGTCTGCGGATGGAATTATGCACTTAGGGAGATGAGAGAGATGAACAGGCTTTTGTGCTGTTTTTACAGACCCCTTTTATTTGGCTGGGTGTAGAGATGGAAGAAGTTATTAAAGACTTACGTCTTCCTGCAGATGTGTACATGGTGAAGCTTGTTCATGTGTGATGGTACACAATGGACATGAAACATCTGCAGTTGGGTATGCAAATGTAGCAGGATCCTAAACGCTATAGTGTAGTATCTGCTGGATAGACTGGGTGCATAGAGTGTGTGTCTGTTTGTGTGTGTGTGTGTGTGTGTGTGTGTGTTGGATTACAGTTGAATTGCAAGATGGACTGCTTGAATAGTTAAATTTTCAATATCAGCAAGGTGACCAACAATACAAAAATAACCCCTTGGAAACAGTTAACATCTGTCATTGAACCCATTTCAGCCTTGTTAATGGTAGGAAAAAGGTTTGTGCTTTCTGACATAATCACAGTATGTATCTATATTTGATTCCTCCTAGCTAAACAAAAGCTGGACAGCATGTGCACTGTAAAGTAAAAACAATCATTTCAAGATCCACTTCTAACAGGTTAGGACACAGAACATCTCTACAGAAATGCTGGAAGAATCCTGACTACTCCCTCTCTCCCTCCCTCCATTCTGGCTCCATGCAGGGTTGTCTCTCCAACTATCTTATTATTCCTCTGCTAATTTAGGAAACAGAAAGGTCTGTGGTACCCAACCACTCCATTCCGGCTCCATGTGGGTATCTCTCTCCGTTTATTTTTTATTCCTCTGCTTGTTTAGGAGACAGACAGGTCTGTGGTAACTAACACTGGGCATCCTCTGGTTTGACCTGTCTGCCCCACTGAACTATGCTCTTTCTTACTTTATTGAAAAAGCAATACCCGTCCTGGGTGAAAATGGCTTTGAAGAAGAAATAAGAGTAAACGGTGCTACTTGTGGTTTATCCTCTTTCTTTTACAAAACATACAGCATAGTAGCTAAACACTAATCTGTTAACTGATTAGAGTGGGCTGTGTTTTATGATGACCCAAAAAATGTGAATATGGTGTGACATACCCAAAAACTGCATTCTACCAAATGCAATATTTCCCCAACCTCATTCTTTCATATTTTTGCCATTTTATCTTATTTCTAGCAGGCTTCAACACAAATATTACTTCACACAATATCAAAAAAGGAATGGCGCACATCAGACATCCATTTTAGTTGATCAGCTGAGCTTTGTATGTAAAGTTTTGACAGTCAATAGTCATTCTGTTTGGTGCCTTTTCTGATAAATGCTGTTCCCCTGAAGGTGGAAATAAATGGTAAATGCCATGTAAACCATTCGATAGATGAGGTGTGTCCAGACACAGGCTCTGCAGGCCCATTTCAAAGAGATCCACAGCAGTTATTTTGGCAACTCTCATTCAGTCGTTGAAATGTAAATGCCCTGATATGTTCCATTAATTCCTACCTATTGTCTGTGTCATTTTTTTCAAACGTTTAACCTTTAACCTCTTAAGTGTCCCTAGCTTCAAGGTTAAGGTGGCATATGATTTGGGCTCCTGGACCAGGCCTTTCTCACCATCTTCACCATCCTTCAATAGGCCCACTGACGGCTGATAGGAAGGCAGCCACCTGGTGCCCCATTTACTTGTCCAGGGTGGGGTGGGGGGAAGGGAAACCTGTAGCTACCTCATGCAAGGAACTGGCTTTCTTTGGTCTTGAAGGCAGAGAAGTGCAATGAAATAATGCTCAACATAATACATGAACTGTGAGGTACCTGTATTACCTGCCACTTCATGCATAATAATTGACCTGTGATGCATCTGTATTGCCTGTCACTCTGTGCACAATACAAGACCTGTCATGCACCTGTATTACTTCACTCTCCATGCACAATACAGGACCTGTGGTGCACTCTGTAAGTTGTAAACAGAGATTCAATAAGCAGATCCAGGAAACTCTGGTAGAAAGCAGAGTAACATGCTAATTACCGCTATTCAATTAATGTGGTAAGCAGTGTGATCCCTGTGCTTATTAACGAATTCTACATCAAATGAATGCTGCTAATGAGGTGAACAAGTGCTGTGTGAAGACTACACTTCTCAGTCATTTCAGCTGAGAATGGTAGCAATTTTGGGCTGTGTGTGGGGTGAGCCGGGTATGTGTGGGGTGTGTATGAATGCTTGGATACGGATCATTCTACTCTGTTTCTATAGAGTGCTGGGGGTGGTGGAGGGGGGAGGGGCTTTGGTGTCCCATTGTACTGGAAGTGGGCAGATCATCTATCCAGCACTATCAGGAAGCTGCCAGGTTTTGCGTTAATGTTGGCTTATGGCTCCGCTAATTTCATTACCACCTGCAGGGCCAAACCGTGCTCTGATTTAACAGTTGATACAACACCTTAACTGTGAGAGGAAGAGGAAGTGTGGTGGTGGTGGTGATGGGGGTTAATTGTGTCTGTATTGTGACTCCTCTCCTCTAGCAGCTGGGCCACTGACTTGGGAAACAGACCTCTTCCTATGGGTGGGGAAGGATGTTTGTGTCTCTTCATATGTGTGTGTCTGTCCAACAGGTTTGTTTGTATGCACATGTGTGTTTATGTATGTATATATGTGTGTGTGTGTCTGCATGTCCCAATTAAATATGTTGTAATATATTGACAAATATTTTGTTGAATTTATGAAAATACATTGATGCAAATCAGACATGTACTGACACTGTAGGGTACATGTGGGGTGTGTGTGTGTGTGTGTGTGCGCGTGTGTTTGCACATGTGTGTGTCACTTCCTCAGTGCTGCTGGACTGTCCAAGGACAAAAAAGGCAATGTGTCCATACTCAGTAGTTGTGTACTGTAGGGGAACCGAGTAGCGTCTGTGTTGGTACAGGGGCCAGCTCGGGATTAATACATACAAAAAATATACAAGCCAACTTCATTAGATAACATTTAAACTGGAAAAAAACCTGATGAAGCAATGATGAAATACATCGTTTTATTCATTTTTTAATGCTGAACTGAAGTAGAAAAGATTAGAACCTTTTGATATGGCCAGGTCCTGTGCTTTTGAGTGAGTAATTTTTTTTAATGAGTAGCCACATTTACAGATTTTTACTTCTTCAAGAAGCTGGTTTATATGGTTTATCTTATGTATAGTACCAAGTATTAAGAATCAAAGAAATGTCAATTTGAAAAAACATCCAGAATTTGTTCATTCATGTTTACATTAAACATTACTCAAACAAAAATGAATGTCACAAAAAAGAGCCATGCAAATATGTATTATAGAGTTCAATTGTAAAACGTGAATAAAAATGAAAAACTGAAAAATGAAAATGTCAAAATGATAAAAATGGCTCCTGTTTGTCATTGTCATCTTTGTTTATTGACTTAATTATTTTGAAATTACATAATGTGCATCCAAACGATCCACATGCCCTACGCCTGTCTGCTAGTTTTCGTTCTAATTGTAATATCTGTGTCAGCAGATCGAATTGGTGTGAGCAGCTGACTAATTATTGATTAATGATCTGCTGGTATTGGTTCAGCTCCCCCATGGACTAATAATTGACTCATCTTCTGGCCCTGCTCACAGATGAAAAACTCCTAATGTGTCCGAATGAACACACATGACCACCAGTCCATTCTTCCCTTACTGATGTATCCACTTTAGCATGTGGGTGTCTGACATTCAAATGACCTTGTGCTATTGTTGTTTGGTGAAACGCCACGGGGACGTCAATGCGCAGGAGAAGTCTCACCTGGACCCCTGCTATGACATTTGCTTAAACGGTGTCAGACCTTTGTGCTTTTGACAGTAGGTGACACATCTTGGTTATTTTTTTCACAGAACTGTTTTTTGTTTTTTGCTCAGCCTGCCCTTGCATGTCCTTCTCCTGTAATCTCTTTATGCAGCTGAAGCAATTCAAATTAAGTTCATCGTTCAAGGGCGATAAAACAGTTCGCTACCTGGGACAAAACAGCGCGATGTTAGCTCTAAATAATACTTTTTAATAAACAGAATAAATCTTCAGGAGGATTTGAACACTTCATAACCTACAAACTAGACGTTTTTACTTGTTGAATGTCCTACTGTAAAGACAGTTATAGTGTACGTGTATAATATCATCTTCTTTTTTTGATGGGATAGAAAAGGTGTTTTTCAGTGTTGCTGTGGGGTCGGGAGGCATGTATTGGCTTTGTGTTGGAGGTGGTGGCGGGTTGGGTGGAGGAGGTACTGTCAGCAGTGCCAGGAGAGCTGGTGTGAGAATGATTGGGATCGTCCTCCCCCCAATTAAGAACAGATACATCAGGGCAGGGCGATCCATTCTGCCTTTAATCCACAATTTGTGAAATAATGCGGCATTTAAACAGCAATCAGTTTGGCGGCGAAAACGTCCTTTCGAGAAGATTTACTGCGGAGGTCTTTATCGGCGGGGCGGAGGGCTTGTTGCACGCGGTCCAACAGGGGCCTGGCCGACGGATCGATGGGCGCGTGATTTACTAACTGGCGCAGGGGTGATCAATAAGTATAAAAGTAAATGAAATGTGCATTAGAGAGGCGGTGGGGGTTTATGGGTAGCGAGCGATGGTCAAGCCATTTATCCTTATAAGTATTGATTCTGCAGTGTGGACTCTGCCTCAACCTCTCACGTCTCCCCCCGTGCACCCGCCACGCCCCCCGCTGTCCAAGTTATGGATTCTGAGGTCGCCCCAGAATGCGAAAAAGGCCAACGTGATGAGCGCTCGATCTTGTGCACGTGTTCCGGTCTGAGGTTTGCGTTTCGGGTCAGGGTGACCCACTTATGGCAATCAAAGCAGGGTGGAACAGAGGGTGACACCCCTGCAGTGTTGCCCCCACCCCGTCGCTGCCCTTGTCCACCCAGGTGACAGCCCTTTGCCCCTTTCCCTGGGAAAGTTTTTTGTCCCCCTTGTTGCTCAGCATTTCTCTGTCTGAGATGTACCTTGGAAGTATACACTTCTGTTCTATTGTGCATGAAGTTACTCTGGATAAGAGTGTCTGCTAAATGAATGTAATGTAATGCACCCTCTATGTTTCTTGATTTAGCACTGGGATGGTGGTCTCTGGTGTCTCTGGACATTTACATGATCTCATCCAGAACAATTTACCTAATTTACAGTTTTTACATGTTATCCATTTATACAGCTGGCTATTTACTGAGACAATTCAGGTGAGGTACCTCAGCCAGTGGTACAACAGTGGCTCTCCTGTGAAACCGTTACAAGCCCTCCTCCTTACCACTATAACATACTGCTGCCCAGTTATGGTTTGATCAAGTCTTACTAATTTCTTAAGCAATTTTCTCAGCCAGTGAACAGGGTCGTGGAATGTGTGTGGCGTGTGTCTTCTAAGTACATGCATGAGTTCTGGTTTAAAAGGAATGGAAAAGAGTAAGGTGCCAGGTGAGGCCTGTCTGTGTGTCTGTGTGTATGAGAAAAAGAAAACCACTAACCCAATTACTTGTCAGGGTGAGTGATAAGAGGTAGAAATGGTCTTTGTAACAGCTGTGTAATAATGTGTGAAAAAGGCCCGAAAGAGTGTCGGACAGTCAGCATCTCCCAGAATCCCCCGGGGCAGAGCTGGAGCGGTACCCAGCTGTTGTTTAGACTCCCTCTGCACTCCATTAGTACTTGCCAGCTGTGGTCCCGCAGCTGGAAAGTGAAGTGCTCGTCATCCTGAGCTTTTCTTTCAATTGGTCAGCTCGGTCAGATTTCCACGCCCACACAGCACGCTTGCGCCAGTCTCTTGCTCCTCCCATTAATGCCCCTGTGACACACATCAAGTAAAAAAGTAAAGAAGGTATATGCTTACAGCTATAATCTCTTAACTGCACCTCTTTTTAAAATTCTGCATTATAAAATATTGCGTCCACCATTATCATACAGTCAAAATATCAGATTGTGACATCCTCAAGGAGGATAAAGAGTGTCTGTGCTCTAATGTGCACCAATTAAGAAATCCATCTCCATCCATTTTAGAGGGGGGCTGGACTTAAGACAAGTGAAGGGAAAATGCATTACAGTTAGTCATTTAAATTTAAATGGATATCATGAGCTGAGGTAAAATCTTTTTTTCTATATTTCACCTTAAAATATACTTTAAAAAAAAAATGATCCGGATCTGGAATTTATAATTAAGAGAAAGTGGTTGCATTATCTGCTTAAAGCAAATAGCAAGCACATGTAGAATCAAGGAGACACGATAAAACCACATAGATCGATAGTATTTTAATCTAAATCAGTCATAAATAATTCAAACACTGAAGCAATTGACATGCTAACCATCAATTACCCAGGATAATAATTCTCACAGCTGCATTGGAATATGCTTTCTAATTAAAAAATAAGGTTCTGTAAAAAAAATAAAAGTCTCACATTGCATTTTGGGTAAAGCTTAATCTGCAACTATATGCCTTTAGATGGTTTGACTTAGACAGACATATTATTTTCATAAGCCCCATTAAATGTACATAATAGCTTTGCCTTGGCTGGGAAGATACAACACTAACAAGGGTTTGGGAGCTAAATCAATAGGTCCCTCAGTGTTAATCTTCTGATCAGAGGGAAAAGTTGCCCACAGCCACTTTACCGCCTATTGAGGGCCAAAACGATCACTCTGACGGCTCCTTTCAAGTTAAAAGCCACAAAGCACCCTCTCCCACAGGCTGATGGTAAAACGGAGCAAAAAATCAATGGCTTTCTATCGCCAGAAAGAGCAATCTGTGTCACGTTTGAGAGTCAGATGTGTGGATGGAGCCAGTCACATAGCCGGGAACCGCTACGGCACTGCCCTTTTTGGCAGCTAACTAAAGAACCAGGAACTAAAATTTGTACTACAAATGCAGGGCTGGGATTCCTCTGCCTGTTTCATTGATTTATGAGTTATCTCCAGAAAATTACAGAAAATATTAATGGCTGTCCATTCCCCTCCCTTCTTTGTGTCTGTTAGTCAGGCCAAATGCAATAGATTGGGCTGGAACATTTTTGGGAAGGTGATGAACTCAGAGGTTCAGTAATTTGGGGTGGATGAACCAGCCTGGATGGTCTGTAACATCCAAAGCATATTTATTCTGATGGAGTAAAAGTGCAACTGGTAACTTTCATTGGTGACTGAAAATTACTAATTCAATGCAATAAAGAAGGAAAAGCTATCCCCATTTAGCTGACTACCAAAATCTCTGCAACTTCATTTTCACCACCTAATCTCTTGTACAGCAGGTAGCCAGGCCGATCTGTGAAAAGTGCAATCAGCACCTGACATCTTCTTCATTTAATTCCCCAAGATTGTAATTAATGACCTTAATGGCGTCCGAAGCCCCATCTCACTTTTCAAGACAAAGGGCCTCAGCCATAAGACTAAAAATTCAATTTTCATTGAATTTCAAATGAAATCCCAAATATCAGTAATTTTAAAGTAGATGTCAGCGCTAATGGAGCTGTGCCACCATTTCACATCAAACAGCTCTTCATTAACAGCCAACCTGACTTTACAGAGCATGCTCTTTACTATCATTTCATCAGCCCTTTCAACCCTAAAAGCTTATTTTTAAATTGAATGCTCATGATATCACACAAAGGTCCAAATGGCACTGGAGACCCTTTGGTAGTTCAGTTAAAGTCACCTGTCACTTCTTGATGGTATTTATAATCAGCTAAAGCAGTTGCTGCATTTTATGAACAACAGTGTCTACATGCTTCTGGGAATCATAGGAGAGATGTTTGTGTTGTGTATTCATACCAAATTGCAGTAACCAATGATATGATGTGCCATGGAACATCATATCATATGAGGGGAAATGATATGATGTGCCATGGAACCCAACAGGTAGCCAAACAGAAACATGTATCTGTTGTCTTTAGACAATCAACTGCTTCCTGGTAAGGGCTTTTCACAGCTCCTCACAACTGATTTCCAAATCCTAAATGGTTATTATTTCATAACTCAAATAAAGGAGATGTAATTCAAATGGAGATGAAGCCCATTCATAGTGAAATAGGTGTACATAAATTGTTCTATGATTGGGGCAGCGTGAAGGAGGAGCCTGTACCTGTCCCCAGAATGGCCACAATGTTAATGTGGTGTACTGAATTGTTTAAGAATCCTTCATTTTTTCCAATGTACTATATTTGTCATAGACAGATCTTCATTCCAAACAGGTTACTTGTCTGTTAACTGTAATTGTCATTATGTGTAATTTAATTGTAGACAACCAGCCAATGGTTAACGTTCATTTACATTACATTTACATTTATTCATTTGACAGACGCTTTTCTCCAAAGTGACTTACAAGTGAGACAGAGTACAAAACAAGCAAAAAAGGCACATAAGGAGTCAACAATATTAGAAGCACAGCATGACCAAGTTTCAATAGTTGGTCAGACAAGGTACAAGCTAGCTGGTAGAGATAAAAGTACATGAAACCACAGAGTATTTTTTTATAACATTGTGACAATTGTTAGAAAAGTCTGAGATCACTTTGACCCTGTGGTTCTTGCGACACCTGTCTAATTAAAGGCATATTAAACACAGCAGTGTGGCCAGAGAGTAGTTGTTTGTATGCTGAGGCTGGTTCCTTTTGTTCGTTATTTGTTAAATGTTTTTTTTTTTTTTGAATATTTGCTCGTTCTGTTCATTTTTTTGTGAAAAGGGCAGCAGTGTGCTGTAGTAGTAAGGAACAAGACTCATAACTGCAAGGTTGCTGGTTCAATTCCCCTCTGGGACTGCTTTTGTACACTTGGGCAAGGTACCTAACCCACAATTGCATCACTGAATATCCAAAAAAAAAAAAAAAAGTAACCCATGTAGGTTGTTCTAGATAAGAGCGTCTGCTAAATGATTGTAATGCAATGTAAAAGGTGTCAGCCAGCTCCCTCACAGTAGCTCCTCTGTCACAGGTAGGTAAAACAATTTTTCTTCGCTAAATACTATATGGTATCAGATGGACAAGCACCTTCCTACTGGCTCACCTTGTGTCTGCATTGTTTCTTTTCTATCTTTCTGAATTCAGCTTTGGCACTTCATTCTGATAAAATAATATAGAAAAATAATATTGTCAAATTATTTTTGATTTGAGGAGTATGGCTTCTCTGGTCACTTTTCATGGATGACAGGGAATCAGGCACATGACAAGGGAGCAGTAAGGAAAGAAAAAGAACCTGGTCAATGTGACCCCAGACTATTGTCACAATGTTATGCCAATGTTAACATGTATCATGTAACATGCTAAAACATCACTGCATACAAGTTTAGACAACTCTATTTCATCACTAAAAAATCTAAGGGTACATTAACACACACACACACACACAATGTTCATATTAGGTTTATAAATAGTGTGGCTGACTGTTCAAAAAAATTCTAAATTGAATGAACTTTTAAATTAAGTAGACCAATGCCATTGCATGAAACCCTTCAATAACACGATCTGGAAAATGACATTTTATCCATTTAACCACTCTGGATTTCATATATTCTTGGCTCCACTCTTTTTTTCTTGATTTAAAAATATTGGAAATGGCCTCTTACTGCGTAATCAAATTGATTCAGTTTAATTTCATCGTGGGCAAAATCGTCAGAGGCACTCAGACTAGTATACAGGATTATACCATCCTGATATTGCTCCTTCACAGCTACCTGGTTTCTTTTTATGCCCTGTTAAGAGAGTGGAATCCTGTCTGTGTGCTGTGTTTGTCCTGTGAAGTGCTGCCAATGAGGTGTGAAAGGTCCCTGGTGGTTATAAGCAGTCTGCTAGCTTTGTGCTGTGCTAGCTAGGCTAATAGGGGTGACCCCAGCAGCAGAGAGTGGATACACATTTAGTTCACATGTATTTTTGAAAAAAAAAAAAGGTTAAGTGTATATATAAAAACAATTAATGTACACATTACAGTGTTCTGCTCTGGTCTCGCAAAGGCACAGAGCTGTTAGATGCGTAAATTATCATCTTAAGCATGGGCAGGTGGAGGTGCCGTAACTTAAGTCTGACTCAGTGATGTCATCTTGTACCATTGCTGCATGTACCATCCTTGTTGCAGCCCTTATAAACTACTGTTGTTATGAAGATATGGAACTTCAGAAAATGTCACTGATTGTTTTATTTGCTTGCAGGGAGGTGCAAACACTCACTCTCATTCTCTGATTGTCTCTGATTGGCTGGCCACAAGCATACATTTTGATGTGACTATAAAAACTATTCTGCTCTCGCATATTTTATGCAAACAAAGTGCATTAGTCAGCTGATCATTTTCCCATTGCATATCCTGAGTGGCCTAACCACCCCCCTCACCCCCAGTGACCCACCTATTCCTGCATATCAACAGAAGGTAGCCAATCGTTGGATACAGTGTACCTTGTCTGGCCAACCATTGAAACCTGGTCATGCAGCACTTCTAATATTGTTGACTCCTTATGGTTTTTTGCTTGTGTTGTACTCTGCCTCACTTGTAAGTTGCTTTGGATAAAAGTGTCTTCCAAATGAATAAATGTAAATGTAAATTCAATTTCTTTCTACATGGCTATTTCTGCTGCATAATGGTATTTTTTCTTCCATGTATACAAGTGTGTTGTGGTCTGGGTTTACAGAGCTTTGGTGTTACTCTACAGTGAAATTTAGCGCCTATTACAAAATTGACCTTTTTTATAAATATTCAAAACAACAAAACTTTCATAAATAATGTGCAACATCGATAAAAGACAACATTTCTTATAAAGTAAGAACCATAAAAGAAAAGAGACATGAGCGATTACTTGGATTTGGATTTAAGAGGGATATTAAGTATAGCTACCTTGGAACTGGTATTTACTGTATAAGTTGAGGGAAACATTTATTGTTGACACATTTGATACATCCAGATTCAGTTCTCCCATTCTCTTTTTCTCTCTCTGAAAATCTGTTTTTAGAATCATTATTTTTACTAACTGTAGTAGCTGTTATGGTGGTAGTAGTAGTAACAGTTGTAGTGGTAGTTGTAATACTAGTGCATAGTATTGATTGTGGTAGTAGTCATAATAGTTTTTGTTGCAGTAGTAGTAGTATTAGTGGTAGTGGTGGAAGTTTTAGTAATTGTTTTATTTGTAGTATTTTGTTAGATTATATTATCTGAGGGCGATTGCATAGCTTTGTCCATTCATATAGCACAGCTGGGCCCTCAAAGTACTGAAGCATTTCAGTTGGATTTATGAGATTTACGAGATTTAAATTAAACAATACCACAATGTTCAGAACATCAGCCAAATTTGAGAAACACACTGACGTCAGCCGGTGGTGCCTGTGCTCCCCCGGCCTGGGTGAGTATAACCGAGAGGCAGCTGCTGGCATCTGTTACCCGGAAGCATCAGTGTGCTGCATTACCATCTTTGATTTATTGGAACATTACCAGCATTGATGCGAATGTCTGGTGGCCTACAGCAAAGGACCTCGGCCTGCTCCTCTGAGCACTTTATTTCTGTCTCTGTCCATGAGCAGGGGGGAGTTGTCTTACATCATGTGTAATCCATACATAGCAGCACAGGTTCAGTTCTTTGCAGGAGGCACAACAGCAGTAGCACGCTCGAGTTTTGTAGCTGGTTACAAACCCTGTTCCCTGATTGCTACGACAATTCAATTCAATTCAATTCAATTCATTTTTATTTATATAGCGCTTTTTACAACACAAGTTGTCACAAAGCAGCTTTACAATGATCCCAGGCCTGAGACCCCCTGTGAGCAAGCCTAAGGCAACAGTGGCAAGGAAAAACTCCCTAATAGGAAGAAACCTTGAGCAGAACCCGGCTCAGAGGGGGAGCCCATCTGCTTCTGGCTGGCACTGGGCAGGCAGAGTTAAAAGGCAAAACTTTAGGTTGAACAGAGTACTTTAAGATATTTGAAATTAGAAGACAGTGAATAATAAGGGCAGAGTGATCATAAAAATGTCTTCTAGATTGTCCAGTTCTTGAAATGCAGCTTGCTTGATTCGAAGTAGCAGGACTCGACGTCGGGATGAGAAGCTTGGACTACAGCTCCAGGCAGGAGCCCAGAGCAGGAATAGGAAGTAAACAGAAAACAGTGATTAGTGGGTGATAACAATGGCAGGGGTGTAGAACAGGGGGGCAGGAGAGACATAGTGCCACAGATGTCCTATAAACTGACCAGATATCCATCTCCTCAAGTGAATTCAAGAGCCCTGGAAAATGCTTTGGTTAGAACTGGACCTGTGCAGGCCGTGCACACAGCATAGATTAGAATACAGCTGTCAGGGGTTTACCCAAAGTGACTTTCCTCTCACTTTTGAGCTGTGTGTACCTGTATCATGGGCTGACGGTGATGTGTGTTCCCTAATGGTGACAGTGTGGCATAACAGTTAGGGCAACTTGTCTTTTAACAGGAGGGTGGCAGGTTCAAAGCCAGGGTGGGAAGCTGCTGCAGTACCACTGAGCACTGAACTGTACCGGAACGGACTGTCCTGCTATATAAATGGTTAAGGTGTAAAGTGTAAGTAAAATAAGACCCCCTGCACGAGAAAGCCAGCTACATAAGCCTATAAATGATAAATAATCAGATTGGGAGAATCCAGGGGTGCTTTGACATGGGAGAGAAATCGAGTGGTTGTTCAGTCAAGCTCCTGAAAAATTCAAACCTACCCCACACGTGCAAAAACTCACACCAGAGGAACGTGCACTGTTCTGCACACGGAATCTGTGTGACCTTGTGAGCGCAAAATAAACAACATTACGCCTCTCTCCAGCGCACACACTTACAGGCACAAATACGCGTGCAGGCACACACACGGACTCACCTGACCCAGACTGGCACCCCAGCAAGGCGCGCGGCCGTTTGATAACACCCCTTTAATCACGAATGGCATTCTTACCTTTCAAAGCCCACTGTTTCAGCGAGCCCCAAGGCTGCCCCTTGCCTGATGGAGAGCCTTCTTTCACATCTGGCTGAGCAGTACAGACATAAAACGGTTAATAGTGTACTAGATTATTAATACTGGGGAGTTATGGACCATGACTACCCCCTCTGGACACTCTAAGAAAGCACTTTTTGCTGGCCGGTGGTCTAACTTTAGAATGCACAGTGATGCCAACACAAACATACACACCCTTGTATTGTGCAATTCTGGTAATTGTTAGTAAGTGCAGAATGTTTTTAAGAGAACTTCTGATTCAGGAGAATGAATGGCACACAATGTGTGCAATTTAACTGTACAAATTTTGACAAAAGCAGAGCATCTTTATTTTCAACTTCTTCCAGACTCCAGTACAGATGAGCCATCAAGAATGTTGTAGTTCCTCCCCTTGGGTCAATCCATCTTCAATGATATCACACAGTTGATTGCTGTTACACAGTTGATTGCTGTTACTCGGTTTGAAGTAGACCTTGTCACTGTTACATGATATTTGGTGTTGTAATTGATCACTGAAAGTTCAAAATATTTATGCCAGTCACTACCCTGCTAAGCCAATGACCAACATGGTGTGGCTTGTAAATCCTATAGCAACATCATATTTAAAACCAGCTTCTGTGAAAAGCCAAACGGATATTTAGCAACAATTTAGTAACAATAGCACAGTAAAAAACTTTTAAAGGTGTAAACCTCACAGTTTTTAATGATGAAGGTGATAATCATGACAATGGTAACAAAGAAGATGATGATGATGATGATGATGATGATGATGATGATTTATTACTTTCTATCCTCCTGTTAATTGTGGTCTCTTTAATGATTCCACAGCCCACAGCCCTCCTTTAAACATGAAACATGTCACCAGGACTGGATCCAGATCAGTGAATATGTACCATTCAGTTTCCGCAACAGCTGGTAGAGAATGTACAGTACTGTGCAGGGCAGGCAGACAGCCAAGGACACACGCTAGTCCACAGCCATAGGACAGGGTCTCATTTGTATTTCACTGTTCCCTTGTCTGCACACAGAGCCACCAGCTCCAACTCTGTGTGTGTTAGCAGTACTTAGAGGTCATCACAGCATGTGTTAAATCATTTGTTCTTCCTGGGTTCCTTGTCTGGACTGTTTTAGACAGTTTGGATTGTATTATACACACCCACACAGACATACACACACAGATCTCATATGCATATTAGACCATATAAAACATGGTGACCATATATGATGATACACCACATCCATACATCTATGATCAATGGCCAGCCAATACTGGAGGTTGGTGTGATGTCCTGTTGATAATGAGTAAAAGGTTTTGAAGACAGTCAGATCTACAGACAGTAAGAAGTCAGAAGGGCATTATGCGATGGCTGCTATTGGCTGTAATCTCAGGTTAATGTCCCTTGAGATTGAATTACAGCACTTCTGAACCACACCAGGTGATATTCCGTATCTGAAGCCACAGTGAAAACCATTAATGCCTTTGGCTGCAAAGTTCACAATGTGAACACACAGTGCATCAGATCCCCAGCAGCTAAGTAGTGATTGAGGATATTGAGGAGATCCAATACTTTATACTGTTTAACTATACATATGTGTGCCTGTACTTGTATGTGTGTTCAAGTTTGCACGGCTGGCTTTCATGTCTTCCAATATACATGGTGTCCTGATTAAAGCAATGGTATCCCTTTCACCTCTTTCTCTCTCACACATATATGCATGTACACCTTTGAGGAGGCTATCTGAGATGTGAATCTGAGGCTGTATATCCACACGATCACATAACTGAGACCCACCGATGATCACACTGCCTCACAGCATACATTACTTTGCACTACTTTACAATTACATTACGCTAATGATGCCATTACCACACACCTTGCATGACTTTAAATTGCCTTACTATTACATTATTATTGGGATGGCAGTGTGGCATAGTGGTGAGGAGCAGGGCTTGTAACCGAGAGGTTGCTGGTTTGATTCCCTGCTGGTGCACTACCACTGTGCCTGAGTAAATATTCAGCTGTATAAATAATATAAAACATGAAAAATTGTAACCTATGTAAGTTCCTCTGGGTATGAGCATCTGCTAAATAAAAATAATGTAATGTAATAGTGCTAATGATTACCACATGCCTTATAATTGTTTTATATTAGATTACAATTGCATTATGCCAATGATGACATTACCACATGACTTGTATGACTTTATGTTACCTTACAATTATTTTTTAACAATTCCATTACCACACACCTTATAATTACTTTATGATGACATAACAATCTCATTAACTTTTCTGTTCCCCTATTTCATATATAATTCTTTAAAGGGATTACACCCTTCTGGTATGGGAGAGGTTGATGGGAGAGGACCCTTGTACGGCGTTGAGAAGAGAGAAGAACACACAGGCTGTAGAGAGAGGCTAATGGCAGTTATTAACCTCATATGGGGGTGTATATTAGTCTGCCATAGTAATGAGGCCCACTATCACGCCCGCCCACCCCCAGTGGCATGGCCAGCTCCCTTACCCCACTCCCCAAGGAGAGGCCTTTTCATTAAAATAACGAATTATCCCTCCAGATTACTGCCGCCTGCAGCAGAGGCAATTACCCTGCTCCAAACTCCCGGGTGGGGCAGGCACTCTCCAACAGCACTGTTTCACAAACGCTCGAAAACGGGGAAGGGAGGGGCTGGGCTTTTTATCCGGGATGGGGTCCCTCACAGCGTTGGACGCTTCACCTTTAAACAGCAGCCCCGGAGGAGCAGAGGCAACTGTGGTGGGCACCAGAGGGGTGGTGGTCTGGGCCTATGTACAAGAGAGGGCAAGAAGCAAAGAGGTGGGTGCTCAGGTGTGAAGGCTTCCCTGGAGCAACACACACACACACACACACACACACACACACACACACCAGCACTGCTCTCCTTTTCCTCACTTGGACATGCTTCCCGAACCATAGCTTGCCTGTGACAATTCATCTTTGAGTCAGGATTGTCACACTTTGCGTCCATACCCGGGTCATGTAGCTCTGATTTCAGGGCTATTCTGTAGGCTTAGCCAAAAGCACTCAATGGATTTCTCACAATGCAAAGCTGAGTTACGCCACAGAAATTAAACTAAGCCCAGCAATAGCCTAACTGGGCTCTGATTCCTCAATATAAAACAGAGTGTGCTTTTCTAAGGCTTATAGCAATTAATATTTCCCAAAATCTTACTCCCAAGATTCAATGTAAAATTTATGAGTTATGAGACAGTGGGCCCTGAACACTAAAGGGGATTTGTGATTGCAGAGTAGTGAAATGAGACGTGAGTCTAGGGGCTGTATTACTCCTGGGGTTTGCAGTATGTGCTCGATTTACTATCAGAAAGCAACATTTTGAGATAGGTGGTGTGTTCTTAGAACAGAGATTGCAGTGAACATTTTTCTGGAGATCATGCTAGTAGAAGTAAAAGCTATGTTGATGACCTCTGCCTCCATTTCTTGGTCTCGGCCTCTTTTCACCACTTTTCAGACTGAGAAGGAAGAAATACCTTGTGCCCCCTGGAAATTTTCCTTTGGAAACTTTTCTGTCCATTAAGACGCAAATGAGCTCCTGGAACAGTGCCTTGCTCAAGTCCTCCCTTCCTTTTAATTTATGATCTATTAAGTTCTGGGTGGATCTGAGTGCTGGCATGTGAGGTCCCCATTGTTACAGCTCGTGATGAACTCGTCTGGGGTTGGGGGGTCAGAGATTGGGGTTTCAGAGGGGAGGGTGTCTAGGTGGCTGTAAATTGCAACAGTTTCATGCACGCAACCAACTGGGTACCTCTGGGTGTGACGGCAAGTAACTCATTAAACACCTGGGAGCCATGAATTTGAGCAGCTCCTGGATCCAGCTTGGATTTTCCTTGAATGTCCCCAACGCACTGGAACAGAACTGCAGCGGTCGAATTCGCCGAAAACGATTCGCCGCTGCCAGCGTACCCAAATGCGCCGGTTTGTGGAAGGCCACACCTTATGATCTCAGGTCAGCGGATGATTTCTTGTTAGAAGATCCATTCCCTCATGCCACTACATAGCACTCTGAGGGAGATGAAATTTGGAGGGGGTCGGGGGTGCGTTTAGGAATGCTTGTGCGTCTGTCCATCTTAAAAAATAAACAGATTCCCTGATCTTTACGACCCATCTATGTATATGAGGGATGAAAAACTCCCTGACACCGGATCATCCCGGCGGCTGTTTCCTCTCTGAATCCATACTGGTTAATTTCTCAGACAGGTCTACACAGTTAGTTGGGTATCTGATATGTTGAAAGCACGACTTTCCTGTGAGGTTGAAGGCTAAAGGGGGAGCTGTTGCTGACTTGTACATATTGGAGCGAACGGTAGCACCTGATTTTACTGTACGCCATTCAGCTGGTATTTACCAGCAAAGGACATGGAAACTCTGATGAAACAAATTAATTGGTATTGCCAATACAGTTACTAACATGTATGATAGAAAACTATCTGGTAATAATTGGTATTTACCTCAAGAAATACCTTTGAAACTAATGAGTAATTTGTGTCAGTTTTTATTTAACAGTATGCATCTTTGTGGTGGAATTTTGTTGTAGTTACACATAATTCTGCAGGTAAGTTTCATGAAACTCGTACATTCCTGAGTAGTGACAGACCATCTGTTGTCAGTAACTGCTGTGACTGCATAGCATTTCTTCAGACTAATTATTAGGAATGTATCTTGGAAATTACTATGTAATTTCATAGTAACTGGACTGTAAGATAGGGATACCTTTTACCTGGATATTACCCAATGGTTACCCATTAACAAAGACTTCTAACATTGTTGTAACATTGTTTTTAAGTGAATGCACCTTGGTCAATTCATAAATGATGGATTTCAGTTCTGTTGCACCAACTCCTCCTGTTCTCCATAAGGTCTCTGTAAGTCCTCTAGCAGCTCAACAGTCAGAATGTGGTGCCAGGAAGTGTCCTGTCTATTTTTCAGTGCAGTTCTAACAACATAACATTGGACATGTTGAAATGTTTCCAAGATTTATTACAGACTTTACAGCTGGACATACAAAGTTAATGGGTATCTATTGGATAATATCCGGGCAAAAGGTATCACTACCTCACAGTTTGTTAATTACAAAGTTAATGGGTAACTATTGGATTATATCCAGGTATAAGGTACTATTATACCTATTACTAGTACTATTACTAGGTACTATTCTACAGTACAGTTACTATGAAATTACATAGCAATTTCCAGGATCCATTCCTCGTAATAAGTGTGTACAAATGTTATTTAGTCACAGTAATTACTGGTAAGAGAAATAATATTACCATGTAGGTGCAGACTAATTTTGTAAAACTTACCTGTAGAATTATGGGTAATTACTTTGAATGCAAATCAAGCACAAAGATTCTTGCCATTTCATGTGAATAGTCAGTAATTACAGGTAATCGTGATGATTGTACCATACAATTACTCATAGCAATGACTTGCAAAGAGTACTCATTGTTACCAAGTTTATTCCTAATAAATACATCAGTAAGTGTACTGGCATTACTAATTAATTCCTCATCAGTTTCATTTGGGTTTCCATGTACTTTCCAGGTAAATAATACATAAATAACACATTGTACAATGAAATTTCAATGCAGGTGCATTAGCTAGGTGCACCTCTAAAGATTATGTGTATTACCTCTGCACACACCAGTCACACTACCATGCATATACAGTACCTGTATGTACACCTGTTTCAATATGGATCCATTCCATATCACATGCAGTTGCCTCCGCTTCCTCTGATCTTATTATTACTGTTTATTGATGGAATGCCAAGATACTACGACAAATGCACTTTTAAAGGTAATGTTGGGCACGTCCTCATTGGCCAGTATATGGTCACACTTTGCTAACACCTACAGCTTCTAAAACACTGCTCTCCAGGCCACCTGAAGCTAGTTCTACCCTCTGCAGCAGGGTTCTGCACTGTCAAAACACCACAGAGGTGGGAGCTTGTGAGTGGCTCCGTAGGTGAGCCCTGTAGCATGTCATCTGCTCAGACAGTGACTGGGAACTCAGCAGAAAAATGTTCCACTGGGGAAAGAGGTGGGTGAGTTGTCCAAGGCCCCACCAGGCAAAAGGGTGGGTAGTTCCGCCAGGGCCCCATCAGGGATAGGGGTGCGAGTGTTTACATGCAAGTGAATTGAAGGATTTAATTTGTCTTCCTTTAGCACTCCTTCATGACCTCCATGAGGCTGTTGTGGTGAGACAAGTCTATTCTCCAGCTGGCAGTTCCAAAAGGGAATGAATGTAGGGGAAAAAAAAGCAATGAAAATATCACAACTGCCTTGACCACACCTCTTGTGACTTCACCACTGTGCACTGCGTATACTAGTGTAATCATGCCCTGTCTGTTTTGCTGTCACTCGAGTTCAAAAATAATTCAGATCACATTTCACAATTGTTGAAGGGCTCCTTGTGGCAGGTTATAAATTGCAAGTGACAGAAGGTTACGCAAATATCAGTTCAATCCTAAGGTAGGTAACATGACAGTCAATAGATTAGACTGTTAGGGCACTTTCATGTATGGCATATTTAAAGATTGTATCAGTGTTCATGTGAACTTTTTGTTTAGTTTGGTGAATGCACGGATGCATTTTGTGACCATTACCAGGCATGTTGATGATACAAAGAGGAAAGGCAGATCTGTGAAGATCTCCTAGTGAATGCTGCAATTACACAGTGATTAAACTGCTTTTACCAAATTGAACTCTGCCCTGTCATTGCTCTAACATGACTTAGAGAAAAAGAATGCCACCACATGGAACAAAATTAAGAAAAAGGGTATAAATTCCTAGTTTGTTCCTACTTTGTAAATGGTGACTCCTTTGTGCAGGCACAATACAGCACCACCTGTGGGACTCTTCTTAAAAAAAAAAAGCAGAGTGATTGGGTTCACGTCAGTGAATTTTTGAGAAGGAACTGCACTGCAGTGTGTTTGCAACCAATCTGAGCCCATCCAAACTCCCGGCAGTTACTTCTGGTGTCCACTCTGGAGAAAAATCTGCTTTAAAATCTGTCAAAACAAACCAACGCCAAGGAACGCCCCCTCCGCTCAAATCATGTGAAAAGCACCTTCAGTCAAATGCATTCAGATTATACAGGATGAGACTCTAAATTGTCACAGTATAACAGGGAATATGCAAAGTGTCATTCGAGGAACAGATTGGATTTAGTGTCATACATTCAGGCATGGAATAAGTGATGAGAGATGAACCTCATCTGCTTTAAGTGTTTGTGTCTGTAGACATCAGCACAGCACAACAGCGCAGGAGAAACGAGGTTTGTGTCATGTTTCTGTCCAGCGGCGTTGGTAATAAGTCTAAATTCAACTAGCTGACATTTTCCACTAATCAATATGAAAACCTCACACTATTCCTATTGATCATCACTGTCCTGCTGCTTTGCCACCAGCAGCTCTGTCACAACTAGGAAAATAAAATAAAAGAAAAGAAAAGAAAAGAAAAGAAAAAGAAAATTTAAAGGGCTTTTAAAATAAAGAAAACAATTATGAATTCCTTTCAGGGATCAGAAGCACTGGCGCTGGAGTCCGGCTGAGCTAGTTTAATAGCACCAAACGAGGTCCCAAAATCCCATTAAAGTGTAAATCAATGATAAACCCTTTAAATGCTTTTAAATATAGAACAGGGCCAGGACCAAACAAACCGTTCTAATGAGATGAAGAAGCAGAATATCCAGACAAAGTCAATACTAGACACTCATATTTTTCTACAAATTAAAACAAAGCTTTTATTGTCCGTGCCTGGCTTAATTGTGCTCTCTGTGTTCATTTGCTGCAAAGTTGGGAGTACAAAGGTCATGGAGGATAATGGATTGGTTTGCATCTGAAATGAGAGCTTTAGTCTCATACTATCTTTGTATGTGCTAAACTGTTTTTAAGTGCACTAGCCTCCAGCCTCCTACAAAATGGAGGACTGGTGTGCCTCTGAAATTTCTCTGAGCAGCATAATTTAATTGCAAACAGCAGGATTAAAAGGCTGTTCATCCTAATTGTTAATCCACTGGACTGGGTTAAGCAGAAGGGCGGGCAACCCCTTTGGAATACTTGAAGGGAAGAGCAAGTCTTCAAGGAACTCTTCACATGCACTATGTGCACTACATACACATGCATCACACGTGCATGCATACACACACACATCATAAACCATGCACACATACATATCACAGATGTATGCACAGACAAGCGTGCAAACAAGAGCATATACCACACAAACACCCACATGCACACATATGCATACTACACACACACACTCACATGCACACCCATACACACACACACACACACACACACACACACACACACACACACACTCAATTCATGGAGAAAACCATAATATTGTCTTAGCTATTTATGGTTTGTTGACCAACCGTATCACTTTTATGTCCGTACTATATCATATCACATATAACCAACCAGCCTTCTTAAAATCTACAGAAACTACCGCCCCACTTCCTAAATGCTACTAACCATATTCCACATTAACCATAACCATATTCCACGATAACATCAGTCCATTCCCTTCAGAAAACACTGAAATTAGCACATGTACATTCAGTCTGACAGCAATACATTTTAAACACAACTGTGTGAGGTATAGCTATAAAATGTTGAAGTTGGGCATACAGATCATAAATTTATACATGTGTAAATATGTAATATGTGGTCTTTTTCATAGACAATCAAATGCCTCTGTTATTTTAGGGAATTAGGAATTTTCATAACCCTGCATTAGAAGAAGTTTTCATTTTGAGGTATTTTACAAGGCTTTAGCAATGTATTGTTACTATTTTTGGTGTGTGTGTGTGTGTGTGTCTGTGGTATAGAGTAGTGTAGTGAACACTATCCTGGGTGGGTATTTGAATCTTCACTGGCTACACCACAGACACTCCTCCCTCCCCCTTTCTGCCGGCCCTCTCTGCAGCCATAAGCCCCGCCCCGTCTGAGCCAGCCAACAGCAGCTGTTCCGTATTCATCATGCCCTGGAGTCTTAAAGAGCCCTGCCCCAGCCATGGAGATAGTCATTTCTCTCTCACTCAGTCTCCCTGCGTCTCTCAGCTGCACAGCACTGTCTCACCACGGCCTCTCTCTCTCTCTCTCTCTCTCTCACGGTCCCTCTCTCTCTCTCGCTCCGTCTCTCTCTCTCACCCCCACTTCTCCTCTCTCACTTTTCCCCTCTCTCTCTCCGTGTCACCCTCTCTGGCTCTCGTTCCCGGCCGTGCTCGGACTCTGCCAGACTGAAACACCTGGTCCTACTGGGAGGTGACATCCAGCTCAGGTGGTGGATTTTTAAGGATTGCACCTGAAAGTTCTCCCCTCTTGTTTTTTGATTGGGAGGGCTGGAGGAGGGGAGAAGTAGAAACATCGGAGTCAGTGGGTCCTCTCCTCTGACCGCTGGAATGCTACACCTGGACTGATGGACGTTTCAGAACCTTGCATCCCAGACCTTCTCAGCTATCATAACCAGTAGGTGCATCTCTCTTGGTTCTCCTCACAATGTAACTTCCTTGCTCTTCCCTGGTCGAAAACCTTCCTCTCTTTTTTCCTCTTTATCTCTCTCTCTTTTTCCCTTTCAAACTGTTTTCATTTGCCTACTCTGTGGAGCACCAATCGGGGTAACTTCTCATTGTCGTGGGAGCAGTACGCAGCCCTCTCTTGCTCTCTCTTCGGCCAGACGGGTCACGTTCCGAGGCGCAAGGGGGACACAGAGTCGAGAATGGTGTGGCACAGGTTCCGTGTTTTGGCGTGCCCCCGCACAAAAGCAGGGGACAGATGCCACCAAGCCAGAGGCATGTGTCGTTTTTACCATTTTAAGAGAGGGAAAAGGGAGGCCTTCAGCTCCGCTCCAACCTCTCAGAAATGGCGGGCCATGTCCTAAAGTCAGGGAGAACTTGTCCAAGCACCCGGGTGTCACTGTGACTGTTTGGCGTTAGGCCTGTAAAGGAACAGAGGGAGACTAGACTTTATGGGTAATGATGGAGGTATAATGTCCTGTGATATCTGCACTGGAGATGGGACGCATAAAAGTGCCTTTAGTTCTGTTGCTTCTGGGAGGACTGGCCCACTGGCGGGGTCAAGCACAGCCCACACTGTCAACCAGCAAAGCTCCGCATAAGTAAACATTTCAGATCTCTCAGATATGGTGCTTTTGAGCAATATTTTGTAGTGAAAACATTTTCCTGTTTTTTCAGTCTGGCTTTTTTTAAATTAAAAAAACATACAATTATATATGTGTCCCATTAACCTTTATCATTTTAAGTCACTTTTACTTATGCTGCAAGTGTATGAAGTAGGGTCACTTTTAAAAAGGTTAAATTGTAAAGAACAAATGGCATTAAAATTATATTGTGGTGGTGTAGTGAAGGGCTAACGAGGTCATCCATTTTTATATATTATTTATTTATTATTATTTTGATTTTATGTTCTTCAGAGTTTACGCAAACCGTACTTCTTTTATCTGACTGCCATTACTGAGTCGTAATTTCAAAAAAGTTTTTCTTCCATTAATCTTTGTATGTTTTCGATGTAAAGTAACGGTTGCTCAACGGTAGGATGTGGTATTGAATTAAGTTGCTTTCTGTCCAATCAATTTGATTAGCTAAACTGAGTTCTCGTTGTGGATCAATTACGCCGTGCATAACATATTGCGCCTTTGCTTTGTACAGCAGAGTTTAAGATTTTCTTATTCTTTTTTTGATGGCGGTACATTGTAGTTTGCAAAGTACATGGCACCTCAGTTGGAAATAATCAAACAGGACACACGCTGTGACAGAAAACACAGAGTGACAACGGTTCCAAAAGCGCCGTCGTCCTGGCCGTAACCCTTAGCTGGCCAGAGGGAAGCGATTTCATTTAAATCATTAACTTCTCAGATGAAGCGACTTTAATCTGCTTTGTGTTTAACGCTGATCGGGATTATGGATTTCCATGCAGTTCTGCAGTTCACAGACGTCCGTTTATACCCTTTCACAACCTCTTAACCCACGTCTCTGTCTGCACGGAATGCCTTTTACTTCTTTTCAAAGCCGGGACAAGACCTGCACTCCAACAACTGCATACAACTAATATGATATATTTGTGAAGGTGATACCACAAAACCTTTTAAACTAGCATTAGCGGAATAATAACTGTGTAAATGTATTCTTTTTTCCCCATACAATTTACTATTAAAATTTATTTCATTTTTAATAACACGTCCGTGGTAATTTGTTTTCCATAATAAGTTCTTATTTATATATGTTATTATTTTACTTGAAAAATATATTAATTCTAAGTAATTTATTTAATTAACTTAATTTAATTTTAACTGCTTCGACTTTTGTTTCATAGTCAAAGTAATAATGACTACAAACAGTAATAATGACTACAATTACAGTTTAGCTTGAATCTTGAAGCTGTTATGTTTAATTACCTGAAAGAAAGCTGTTTAGCTGCTTTTGTGATAAACAGGAACAGGATTTTTAAGGCTAAATTTAAGGCTAAATGCTAGTGCAGTAAACATGACAGTAATTAACTACATTTCTGCATTTACACAGCTCTGTATGTGAGTTGGTAATCTACAAAGCCTATCTAATGTACAAAAATAATAATAATAATAATAATAATAATAATAATAATAATAATAATAATAAAAGGCATGTATTGTACAAATTGGGACCGTGTGAGGACACCCCAGTAGTAGGATAATATCATATGATAGACATATTGATTAATTTCTCCATTAATTTGTCTTTTTCAATTTGAAAGGAAAGTGAAATTCTGCAATTGTTTGGTCATGTTCAAATTTTACCTTCTATAAAATGTATAAACTTGTGTAACAGCATTTCAACAGGTATAAATGCTTAGATTGGTAGGACTTATGCTAACAACTTATGCATAGCATTTATGCTTTATAACATTTTAATAATTATAATTTTTACCACATCTCTATGACATTGAATTACTTGTTAGTAATAAACCTGTGTGTCTATTTAAATAGTATTAATATATTAACATTAATTATAATTATTTCAACATGCAAATTCATAGGGATTTCATGTTTATGGAAAATGTCAGCATTGGGAATTAGGCCAAATATTCATGTTTTACTGGAAGAGGAGCAATGTATGATGGTTATAAACTCAGAGATTAAAATACTTAATTGAATTATGATGGGACGCCTATGAAATATTCATTTCTGACTGAATTTAATTTAATCAAATCTAACCTTTGTACAACAAAAGAACTTGTACATCCATTATATTGAGAGTAATTCCGTTTGCAAACATTTAATGTGTTCATATAAATATCAAATGAGACCCAGATTCTATCTGACCTAAGCAAAGGTTGTGTTGTAACTTTTAGTGATTCATTTAATTCTGTTTTTTATTCTTTTTATTATTTTTTATTACTTTGATGATCGCTGAAATCTAAGGATTGAAAGCACTTGCTTGAATTGGTCACACAAGGACAGAGTGTATTCCACCATTTGGTCATGAGGATAAAGTTGATGCCTTAAACTGCCCCTCCAGCAGGATTGTAGAAATACGTTTTTCAAGTATCTGTGAATCCATTTGTTTCTGTTCAGTCAATCAGTCAATTTTTATTTTTCATTTCTATTTTTTATTCTATTTTCCTGGATGACAGAGTACACACTTCATCATCACATGTGAGCTTGTAGTCAAAATGGAAGCATAGAAAATCATTGGACATCAGAGACAATGAAAATCTGAAGTATGCACATGAATCTTCTAACCAGGGGTGATTCTAGGATCAGACCTTTAGGAGGGCTCAGCCCCTAATGAGAATGTAACATGCATACAGTGCCTTGCAAAAGTGTTCAACCCCCCTGCTAAATCACTCATTTCATTGGATAACAATTAATACATTAATATGTTTCTAAATATGATATTTTAATTAACAACGATAATACTTTTAATGAATTACTAGTAAGTAACATGAGTTTTACACCACAAAATTTAGGGGTGCTGAGATGAAATTTAGGTGTGCTTGAGCACCCCTAAAAAGAGTCTAAAATCGCCCATGCTTCTACTAGCGCTGGTGGACAGTAATAGAGATCGTGTTCGTGGGACTGGAGACACCTTTGAGAAAAATGTAAGAAGAGAGCGGCTCATTAGTTTCCACTCCTGATATTAACGAAGGCCCGCTCTGACATGCAGGGTGTACTGCACCCAGCTGCAGCTTCACATGTCCGTGCTCAGCTCAGATCTGACATGTAACAGGCTGGAGGGTACGCTCAAATCGACACAAGCTGTATCGGCCCAGCCAGGGCGTCTTAACCGTTGGCAAACCGCTGGGTGAGACTTCATTTTCCATGGAGTGTTTCGATTTTGGGCTTATTTTGTCTGACCATTTTATTGGCGATGTGTCACCATCTGCTTGAGAGTCACTGGGGCAATGGCAGCTAAAGAATCAGTATTTGATGTGAGCTGCTGTGAAAATTCTTGTCTTCAGATGGCAATTATTATATACAATACAGGAGAAAGCTTACAGCTGCATAAACTTCACACCATTTCACTTTGCTTGAGCCACCGTAATGGATGTTGCTTGTGTTGGGGGAGGGTAAAGTTAGTGCATTGTGTATTTGTTAACCTTGCATTTAAACAGGTTTCTCTCTGATGGTGCTGCCAATATCGTCTCTGTCAGTGCATAGGCTCCTCATTCTTTGTGAGGGGTCTGTCCTGCACCCTGAGCTTGGCCTTGCCGTGTGCCGTCAGATCAAGCCGAATGGCATTCTCCAGCTTATTTGCTCTTCACAGAGTAGTAAGGTTGAGCTGCAGTCCATCTTAGTTTCAAGCACGCATCCATCAAACCCGGAGCCATCAGCACCACCTCGAGGCTCTCTGAAATTTTCTAATGCTTCAGGAGAAACCAAGAAACTGAGCACTGTTTCAGAAGTATAGCACAGACAGACAAATTGGATCAGCATGTGCTAATCTGGCAGGATAAGATGTCTGGCTAAGGGTGTGTGCAAACAAAGGAGTAAATACAAATGAGTTGATACTCTGCTGAATTTAGCTCGTAAGTGCATATAATTTTTCTCGTTCCTCTTCTGAAGTCACAGTTTAAAAAAAAAAGGCAATTTCATTAGCATATCTGTAGTGAGAAGCTCTGTGTGGAATGACTGAGCGTTTCCATAATCAGATTTTGGCAGTCTGCCTTGGAGTTCTTAGGTGGAGGGTAGAGCCACCCGCAAGAACACGCACACACAAACCCCAACACTACAGAGATGGGATCAGCTGACATCAGTGCAGTCCCAGAGTGCACCAGCGGGACAGGCTTTTTTGGGGCCACGGCTGTGGAACTCGGCGTGACCCGGGCACCTGACCGGAGTGATTACATCAAACCCAAACCCCCTTCCCCAACCCCCTTGGTGATTGTCACTGTTAAACCAGCCATGTGAACACAGGGTGGACGTTCCTGTCAATCTCGAAAACTCCAGGGGGTCATCAGAATTTAGCCCATATCTAAACACATCTCCATTTCCCAAAAGGGACTCACTGAGATTTGTCAATCTAGTGGTCATATTGGTCCCCCATTTCTGGCAAACAATATGCTCGCAGGAAACGTCATTAACTGTCATTAATGTTAGTTAAAGTCAATGTCATTAGCTGTAACAGAGGCATTAAAAACCACAAAAGACCACCTGGGGAGCTCAGTAGTATGGGACTGCAGTGTGAGGGACCTCCCCAGCTGTAGACTTTGTACTCGCTCACATCACAAATGTCCAGCCCGTGCATGGTTTGCATCCCCTGGGCAGTCGGGCATGGTGGACAGAGAGAGAGGACCGTCAGATTGTTCCTCCATGCAAACAGACCTCAAATAGTTCACTCTCGAAAGCCACCTGGGCTTGCACTGAGGAAAAACTAAACTCAGGGCAAGAGTTTGGTTGAATACATCAACCTGTCATAAATCAGACCAGATCTGTCAACTGTTGCATACTAAGTCTTGGTGCGTCGGACCAAAGACTATCCCTTGGGTATTCCCATTTTCAAGCACTTATTGTCATGACCCATCAAATTAATTTCGAATTAAAGATGCACATTAGAGTGTCATTGCAGGGCAGATAAATGGCCCAGCGTGCCCTTCAGTCTCTGACCTTTGCAGCTCTGGGTACAAAGCAGTTTGTCCTTTTTTTACTCACACAACATTTCTTGATAAATCAAGACTGCTGAGCTTGTGTTAAGGTATATTGCGAGTTGTTAACTTGCACAGATTGTCATTGAACTTCGTTTAGAGTTTAAACAAAGTGCTTTTCATTCTCTAATTACATTTAACATTGCCCTAGTTTTTTCAAGAGCTAAAAGGTGTTTTTATTCAATTTAATGTCCTATAAAGTCAGTCCACTGCATGTGAAAGCAAGTGCTGTGTGCCAAACCTTTCTTCTGTGACAATGTAACAAATCAATATTCGCTGATAACATTGATGTTACCTGTTTGTGTAAATGTACTCAGGGGGAGTAAGTGTTGCCCTTTGTGCATGAGAACGCTTCAGCACCATCTCTACAGAATCATACATGAATTGTGAATTAAATGAATGATGAACATGTGTTGGATGTTGACATGGTGGTGGATACATTATTTTTTATGTCTTATGACAAGAAGTAAATAATCATTTCAAGGCTATATCAAGGCCTGTTTATGCCTTAGAAGCATTTATTTTAGAAGCATTTGATGAAGAGATTGTTAACCACGAAGTAAGCATGTGATGTGGTTTACATTTTGGTTGTAGGTATCACTTTGGACAGGATATGGCCATACTTTATTTAACTTATTTAACTGTAAGTGCTAATATTAAAAGGTTAAATTCATTCTAAACAACATACCACAACATACTTTTATTTTTAATTAAAATTTTTATAAGTGAATTCACACATACTTATTCCATGTTTACAATCTGTTCTTTATGTGCTAGCGAAATTCTTAAAAGTAACATATGTAATTAAAAAGTAACAATATATTTAACAATATATTAACAATGTATAAAACAATGGCCATGCCCTTAAAAACCACCTAACCAAGGTGTTTAGGTAATAATTAATGGAACTGCAATTTATGAAGGATGTGTAGTTGTAGATATTTTATATAAAATACTGCAGAAGCAAAAAGACAATCCCAAAATGGTTAGCAGTAATGTACATACATCTTGCAAGACAAGACATTAGATTGTAATTGAAGTCTTCCTCTGACATATTAGTAATATGAAAAATATCCACTAATAATGTGACAAGGATATGATATAACACAAATTTAATATAATATATATTTATTTTGATCCAAGAATTAAACTAAAATATTGTAAAAATTATGTATTTATACATATTTACTTTGGATTTTCAAATGAACAGGTATTTCTTAATATCAGCATTAATTTATAATACCTATTACTGGATACTTTTGAATTAGCCACAAGCTGACAGATGTTTATTTCAAATGAAATAGCCACCACTTTTATAACATGTCATCCATGTCTTCTCAGCTGAAATCCTGACAGGTATCCTTCCATTAGCCAAGAGTGCCCCTGTTACAGACCCCTTGAAATGCTACTGCCCCCTAGAGCTTGCTGTTAACATTGATATTTCCCTAGTCCTCTCTGTTGGGCATAACAGTAGGTTTCAAATAACCAGTTCAAAGTTCACTTTGAGTCTAATAGTTGCCAATGTGTTGTGGCTTCCCAGTGCTCAGCCCTCCTGCTCTGACACAGAAAGACCTTCTCAGCTTGGACTTTAGCTTCTCAAGGGTGGTGAGAGTTGAGCCAATGGGGCTCTGTTTAATCGAAACTTCACACGTCCCCAGAAAGGAATGCTCAAAGAACATACTGTTGCCTAATTTGGTTGTTATGCTAAATGCAGGCATGCTTAAATATGGCATTTTTGTTGGCTTAAGCACTGCCATGTTGAAGGCTCTGTGATTTGTTGACAGCTTGTGCATTGCTGAAAGTGATTTCAGAACGTGTGAAGGGAGAGAGCAGTAGAGAGCAGTAGAACTGTTTTATGCTGTTCTGATATACTGGATCAATACATTTCTCTCTATTAATGTATGACTTACTTCTTAGAGTACTTAGAAAACAGAACAGAAAATAGTAACTTCATAAATAAAGATTTGAATTATTGTATTTGTGAAATTATACATCATTCAGATTGTATACATGAATGTCTTGTTCTGACATTTGTGTTGCCCAAGACATACAGTACAGTTAGTGGAAATCTTACTATCAGCTTATTACATACTACTGCATCTATTAACTCTTCCAGAACTAAGTAACCGTTAATTAATAAGTATTAACATATTTATTATATGCTTCTTTATAGTATAACAATGAAATGGCCAGGTAGCCTTGCTCTTGAAATGAATCGAGAATGAAAGATGTTTGGCTTTTCATGGAATCAAAGTATGTATGTATGTGTGTGTGTGTGTGTGTGTGTGTGTGTGTGTGTGTGTGTGTGTGTGTGTGTGTGTTTGCCTTCATTCTTTGTGCTTTTGTCTCAGCTCTAACATAATGAAACAGGTGTTTTTGTGTTGTGTTTTAACTTGGGCAGATTAACAGAACTTCAGACTTGACTTGCTACTGATAGGAAGCAGGTGGTGGAAAGCAGTTTTTTCATGTGCCTCTGGCCTCGTGGTATAGTCCAGTATTTTTTTAATTATGGGTGCTCTGAGTGTTTATCAGTAAACTCTATCGGTATGGAGCACACAGTTGTTTGAAGGTTATGGGCAGTCATTGAAATGCAGAATAGCATTAGGCTCAGGTTATTTGTTAAATCAATAATGAAAGTGTCTTTTGCATCACTACTGTTAAATCATGACTCATTTTTACCCATTAATCTGACAGTGGTATGGTCAGCATTGCTTTGGCTTGGAACAACATAACTGTGTGTGTATGGGGGCAGTGGGCATGAATGCATTAACACCAAAAAGAATGTGTGATGGTTTACAACAGCAAAAAAAAAAACACCAGGTGAATTCACTGTCTCAATATTCTCTGTGGGACAGCCTGGGGCAAACTCCCATACCAACTGAAACAGCAGGACCCCCACTTTCACTTTCCTACCTACACATGCACACTTCCATTCCACAGACCCACCAGCATTATTTTTCTTTATTTTTAGTTATTTATATATTATGTTACATTATTTTGTATTTTACCGTATCATATTATAATACTAGTGATTCCTATATTAGCATTATCTACCTTGCAGCACAAAGAAATTCACATTTATTTTTATTCATTTGGCAGACACTCATTCAGAATGACTTACAAGAGTGAAATTTAATAACAGCAGCTGATAATTTGATTTATTTTATTATTATTATTATTATTATTATGTTGCATTGAATTTGAAGTCCATCAAAAATCACATGGATATTTTCACATAACCTTTCTGTATTAACCAAAGAGTTGCCTTTGACCTCCGCAGATATTTTGCTGTATTTCAGTACACATGCCTTGGAAGACCAGCCTGGTCTCCTCTCTCTCCATCCTGTTTTTCCTTTTTTTTCTCCTGCCCCTGAGATTGCTGCCAAGCACAAAGCCCCCTCCCTGTTTTACTTCACTGTGGAGAGGTTATCTATTGACCTCTGACATATACAGCATTGTCCACTATACTTCCCTCCTTTTCCCTGCTCTGCGTAGATCCAGATGGTGCTGGGTGACACGTTCTGTTTGAATTAGAATTGTGTTATGATGTTGTATATATTTCACAGCTTGTCATGGGCCACAGTTTACCTCCCTGTTGGGAACATTGTATCAGGAATAGAGAGAGGTGGAAGGGGTAGTGAGAATATACTGCCCTCTTTGTCAACACTTAGGGTGATGGCTGGAGGCGAACATGATCCATGTTTTAATGTTGCTTAGAGAGGAGGATAAAGTAAGGATAAATAACACTACCACTTGCTGCTGTCTGGCCACGTTCAGCAACACGTAAAATGTGGAAACAGAAATGGTTGGACTAATATCTCAGTTTCATTTTTTTCTTAACTTTGATTATACTGCATAGGGGTTGGCAGGACATACCCCACACCTATACAGTAACAAGCTTGGCTTCATTATATACATGTATACAGTGCTCATAAGTATGAGAAGCCTAATTAAGTTCCTTTTACTCGATTGTAAATTTTAAACTGCAATGTTAAGTTTAATCAGCTCTTAGTGGATGTGGGACTGTTATTCTGAAATGGTAGAATCATTCACCTGTACACACTCTCTGAAAGCCACTGTGTTTAAACTTCAGGGGGTGGGTGGATGCAGTGCTCATTCATACATTTTTAAAAGGTTGACATTGAATTAAATTGTTTCAGCAAAAAAGATGGGCGCACTATATTTGAGTGCCAGGTGGGTGGGGCTGCCTATCAGTGGAAGATGAACAAACTCATTTCTGTCACAGCTCCTTGCCTCTGTCTCTTTGTGCTTCAACTTTGTATGAAGCTAGTGATTGACATTATGTGTGATTCAGTGAGGTTTAAAATCAATATTGTAACATTTTTCCCATTAAAAAAAGGTTCGGTTCCTGTGTGAGGACCTAACATCTGCTCTCTCTCTCTCTCCAGCCACTTCATTTTCATAGCAGTCATTTTATAACAGGCAAAAACTTTTAAGCCACTTTGCCTGCCCATGCCAGCAGTTTTTCAACACTCGCCCTCGAATGACGAGCTTTTCTAATGCATTTCATGGCTTTTGGGGGCACTTTACAGCCAAGGCAGCATTACACAGAAAAAAAAAAAAAACGCAACACTGTCAAGATGAACGCAAACACGCCAGGGGAGATTTGAACCGTTTAAACATTGTGCAGACAGCAATTTGTTCAGCTACCTCTCCGCAGAAGAGCAACCAGTTAGCGAAGGCTCCCTCCCCACCCTCCACCACCACCCCCCTTCGTCTTATTGGATGTGCCGACACTTCTGTATGTGACATTTAAGATATTCTCGCGCCGGTTGTCATACTTTCCGTCGGGCATCCTGGCAGGACGACAGTGGAAAGCGAGGCCCCGGGGCCCTGGGCAACGCCGCGTCAGCACCCGTTTGTCATGGGATCGCCAGAGCCCCCACGCAGTTGTTGGCCGAGCGGGACTGCTTCAAGACTGTGGCTGTAGAGCAGAGAGAGTGAGAAGCCCTGTGACCTTTGCGTCCACAGGGGGGTTTTATCACTTCATTCAGGTATCCATCCAGTCTTTCTGTTTGTTCAATCACTTGTTAATTTTGCTGATGCACTTACCCAGAGCAACTTGCAACACTTTCACAGTAAGATCCATTAAATACACATCAGAGCAGAATAAACTGCAGTAACAGGAGTATTGAACAGATACAATTAAAATAAGTATTCATCAACCTGAAAGACAATGATAAAATAACAGAATCCCACAATACAAAGCCTGAGAAATATCCTTAAGAGCAATGTGCTCACATCACTCTAAAGCACAGTTTTCTCCATGGAAAAAATATTGCACCAGGTGGGAGCAACCCTGTACTGTACTAACCCTTGGGAATCCCCCTGAGTGTGTTCCAAGGGAACCCGAATTGTAAAACAGCCAATCCCAGGGGCCACGTTCATATGGAGACATCCAATTCCAAATTAGATCTAAGGCTATTTCCGTCTTTGAGAATATGAGACATGTAGGTTGCCCGATTGGTTTGCTAAAATGGATGGAGATGGACACATCTAAAATTCTTTCTATTAGAGCGTAACAAAAAAAAAGACTCCCATGTGTCATTGTGTGCTAAGTGAGGAGTGAACTACTTTTTTCCCATACGATACTCTGATTCAACAGGGAACGCTAACGCTTAGTACATTGGGATGCATTAACCCTTTGACGGCTACAATCAGAGTAGAGATCGGAATTAACCATGCTGGGGTAACAAATGAACAGCCAGGATATCCCATGGGTTTCCAACTTTCCTCGTAATTTTAGAAAGGAGGCTGTCGTACTCTGTCTCTCTATCTGAACGGAACGTTCAGCTCATGTTTCAACTGCAGAAGAATGGCTGTATTATAAAAGGTCATTTTTTCCCCCGCTTTAATAAACAGGAAGCAGAACGAGGATCGATGAATGTGATCCGCGTTTCAGCCGCCATTATCTCGCTCTCAGCTGGGCGGTGCGGATCATGTTGTAGGGGCGCATGAACTCATCGCTTTATAAAGACACGGTGACGTGGTTGGAGAGCCGCTGAATCTGATCCTTCGCTGGATTCCGAAGGGGCTTTATCACCCCGGACCTGTGTGGTCAGGTCCCTCTCTGTGGTTAACCATATCCTGGCAAACCAGAGTTTCGGTCTGGCCGCATTCCCTTCCAAGCTTCACTCTTCCTCCTTCTCTCCTCCTTGACCCTCAGTAGCTCTCCCTGTGCTTTTATTATCATTATTTTCCTCTGTCATGACTGCTGTTAGGGATTGACCAGTCGCAAACTCCTTTGAGTTCTGTGGGCATGGTGCAAAACTCTTTTATACCTGAATGTTTAGGTAGATCCATAAATACAGTTGGATGTACCAAAGGCAAGGCTATGTTGGTCCCGTCTAAACATCATGAGAGGGAGACTGAGCTATCGAGGTATCTTTTCTTCTCTTTATGCTTCTGAATTGTTCTTTTTTGCTTAAGCAATGTAATGTATTCCTTAACCACGATTTCACATTATACCAAACAGATCCTCTGGTGTGCTCCCCATGAAAGTGTCACCAGGTGTTTTGATTCCACATCCGCCTGCTTCCTCAAAGGATAGTTCACTGGCGTTAGAAAGTCATGTTGATGCGTTCTGATGCAGGGGGCGTGGTGCGGAGGTCACACGGGAAGGCTCTCTCAGCCATACGAGGGAGGCATGACCAGCATCAGGGAGGGCAATGTGTTCAGATGGGGCCCGGCAGAATCAGATTAAGACTAAACTATGTGTTATGGCTTGTGTGCACACAATACAGCATGAGTTTCACTGGGGAGTCAAAATAAAAAAGAAGTGCTTTTATCAGACAGATGGGTCTGGTGCAGTCAAGCAGAGGAATCAGATGGGCACTTACTAAGGTAGGGAGGGAGGATGCATTATGGATTTTATAATAGAGGCGGTGGTTTCATTAGATTGACAGAGCTTGACACACACACACGCACACACACACACACACACACACACACACAAACACACGCACACACACACCTACACACAAACACACAAGGAGTTGCTTTGTTAGCTTTTGTTGTGAATGAAATTGCTTTCCAAAATTCGATGGGATTGCATATCTTAGATGTGGTTTTTAAATAAAAGGCTAATATAGTGTTCCAGATGAATGAAGTGTACCTAGCTGTCTAAATGGAGCCCAGCCACATGAGGAATCTGACTGTCTTGTTCTGGCCCTGTGTATATTGCTCTAGTGAAAGAGTTTAGAACTGCTAAAAAGGTAGGATTTTCCCTCCCTGCAATCATATTCCTTCCTAAGCAAGCATGTTTATTTCATCACAGAGATCAAAAATAGTTTGTTTCTGCATCAGAGAGACTTATTTCTTCCAATGTCATGATCACTTGATCAAAGTCCAACAATAAAAAAGGTAAAATTTTATCTGGCCATTCTCTGTAATGCACACCACACTGAGGACTTCAAGAGTTCTTTCTGTCAATAGAACCAAACATCTATTCATAAAGGTCTTCAAAATGTAAAGGTCTTTTTTCTGCTTGAAATTCACTGTAAATAAGGTCTTCTGCCAGAAAATGAATGTTTTGATGTAATGTGTGTCATGTGACAGTTGTGATGTTAACCATACCTTGGTGTATCTGCGTGAAGCACTAATGCCAGTCTCCTCCCACAGGCTGCTGGGTAGAATGGCTGCCAACGACCGCCACCTGCCCCCTAGCTGTGGGTCCTACATCAAGGCTGAGCCATCCAGCCCGTCCTCGGCCGACACCGCCAGCCACCCCAGCCCTGGCGGCAACTCCGACACCAGCGCCGGCTACGGCAGCGCCGCCAACGGCCACTCCAACGGGCTGGACTCGCCGCCAGTGTTCGTGCCCGGCGGGCCGGCGGGGGGCGGGGCCTGCCTGAAGCGCTACGGCGACTGTGCCGCCGTGTTCGGGGAGGACTCGCACGCCGAGCGCGGGTATATGCTGAGCTCCATCCCCAAGAGGCTGTGCCTGGTGTGCGGGGATGTGGCGTCAGGCTACCACTATGGCGTGGCCTCCTGCGAGGCCTGCAAGGCCTTCTTCAAGAGGACAATACAAGGTACCTCCATCCCCTCCCCTTCCCCACACCCTCATCCCACTCACTGCTCATTCTGCCACCTACTGGCTTTGCTATTTCTTTTTTTTAGCAGGACATACTAGTCTAGACAGCACCTACACCTAAAGGGCATGAACACAAGTGTTTCCACACAGGTTGCACTTTTGAGCTTAGAAATGGAGTTGCGATGATGTGTTATACAAAGCGTAAAGCTGGCTGTTGCAGATCATTACAAAGAAAAAAGCGAAGTCAAAACAGTCAAACTGAAATTGAACACTATTAAAGGTATAAATGAAAGGGCTGGATCCACTTTCTTCACATGTATTTTTATGGAGTTTTAAAAGTTCTGAAGGATTTTCTCGAACTGGCTGGTGGTTACTGGGTATCGGTAGTCTATGAGTAATGTGAAAAGTGAGGATGAGGGAAATTACTAATAAAGTCCCCATGACACTAAGATAATGATACTAATGACTGGGTAAAGGTGTTTCAATAATAATAAAAATATGATAAACATAATTAGGTTTGGTCACATTATAATGGTGACAATAACAATAACCTTAGAAAATAAAAAACAGTTATTGCTAGAATTGTTTAAACAGCATTGAATATATTAAATAAAATAAAGAAATTCCAAAGATAAAATGCTCCTAACCAATCTGTGTTGTTTTAAGGAACAACGTAGAGACAGAGATGGGGTGCCTGAGCACCTGTTGGCAGGTGTGTTGTGACTCTGACCTACACAACAGGATTACGTTGTTATGGTTTAAAGTTACCCTTGTATTTTTTAGCCAGGCTACGAACCAGGCTCGGCGCCAGGAGAAAATACAGAGGGGTGCACTTGCAATCCATTGGGGGGCACAAGACATCATGTCTTAAAAAAATATAATAAATTCTATGTAGACATTGGGATATAAGGACATAACTGGGGATGCACTGAGGTCTATCTGGGGGTGCAATGCACCCCTAAGCACCCCCATTGCACTGACCCTGCTTCACACCCCACTGCTATTCCTGAGTCATTCTGGACGAGCCATATCAGAGGCAAAGCAGGTGACCCGTGTGATGACATCATCTCTTCGGGTCAGGATATTTACCATCAAACTCCCCTCAAAAAGCCTGCCTGCAAATCCTTCGTTTAGTCCCTCTAAACAGCGGGAGTCACAACCTCATATGGTAAGCACAGTTAAACAGTAATGTACTCAGGCTGTTGTCACACAACTGAAACAGTATGTGAATCTCAGAAGCTGAATGAAATGACAGAACAGGAAGAAAGAGCAGCCTGAATGGAGTGAGGAGAAAAGCAATCAGGCAGGAGGGGGATGAAAGGAACAGAGTGCCAATTTTTTCCCTTCCCTCCTCTATGTCTGCTTCCAAATATTCTTTCTTTATCTTCCTCTTCATCTTCCTGGAGGGCCTGCTGGTAATGGAGCTAACCAGCCTCCATTCATCTGAGCTGTGGAGGCGTTGTCAATAACGACCGGCACTGGGGGAGGTGTACATGAGGACAGGAGTTTTCGCTTAGAGGACGGGAGGCCGGGACGTCCCAGGGGGAATGGAGCGGGGCAATCAGAAGGATGGGCACGTGGTTCTTTCAGGGGTTGGGCGGGAACAGGCAGAGGACTTCTTTAGATTAGAGAGGGACCCGGCTGGACCTTCCAAGGAGAACGCTTAATGGAATATTAATCAGAACTGTATAACAGACTGGGGAAGAAAGAGCACGATGAAAAGATTTTTTAGGAGGGGTGAGTTGAAGGGTAAAGGCAAAGCAATCATAAATGGGAAGCAGATTCATGACTGAGATCCGGTCTAAATGGGTTACTTTTAGTTTGCCCTTTAAGCCCAATCAGTTAGACATGAGCGGAACCTGGGCTCAAGAGGAAGGCCTTAATTTTGAGTCAGGCCTCCTGACATTCCTGCTGGATTTCACTGCTGGTTCAATGACAGCTGGTTTTATCTGCAGTATTTCATTTCATTTTAACTGCTGCTGTGGCATGGAGACCCTATTTACTCTCACAGGGAGTTGCTCATGTCTGTAGCATCCCAGGTTAAGGAAGATGTGACATCACAATCAGTGATGTCACATCTTCAGACCCCATTCTCAGAGCAGACTGGTATATCACAGGAAATGCAGTGTAAGAAGAGTAAAGCCAGCCCAATTTGTATTCTAAACTGATGAAATACTGTATGTCAATATTCCTGCAGTAACTCATCCTTTAGAAGTTTCTCTCATGAACAGCGTGTGTAGAGTAAATGGTGGTTTGATGATAACCAATGAGCTTTTAATGTTGCATTGCATTCTACATAGTATATGAATTTGAGGCCAAGGGTAACTCACTTTGTCATTGATTCATTAATGTGTTATTGTGTAAAAGATATAAAAGATTGTATGAAAGATTTTTCCACAAGTCAAAGGAAAGTTTGTGTACACGTGTGTTTGTATATGTGTGTCTGCAGACATGTGCATGCTTGTGTATGTGTCTGTAAGTGTGTGTGCATATGTGTGTGTCTGTGTGTGTATAGGTCTTCAGACCTCCACGTTTACTCAACATCCTTGATGGCACACTGGGTGAATGGGGCAAAATCCTAACATTAACAGTCACTCAATATTTCTTCATTTCTTTGCCTTCTTCAACCTACCATGCTTGGCACTATGCCAGTTCCCTGGTGTGGGGATCAAACCTATATCCTACTGGATGCAAGTCCAATTTCTTCACCCCTATGCCATCCTGCCTGCAGGTACGGTTTGCAGCTTCAGGTACAGTTTGGAGACAGAAGCAGGAGGCCTGGATGCATGTATCTCAGCAGTCCTGTGCCTATAGAAAGTAATCCACCCATACATTCCCCAGTAAGCCTGTTGACTGACTGCACCCTCTGCACAAAGGGATCAAAGCAATTGGGCATGCAGAAACTGGAGAGGACATGTCCCCTGTGCCGAATGTGAGTGGAAGTGGGCGGGGGCTTTTCATGCTCATGTCAGATGTGTGATTTTCGGCTCATCGTGCTCCCATGGGATCGACACTCCCCCCACTGTGTCCACCCCTTGGCCCCTGCCATCTCGTGGCAATGAGCCAAAGACTATGGTGCATGCCCCCCCCCCATGACCACCAACATAGTGCCAGAATTTCTGCCACAGCTAACGCTGGGCACAGGGACCACAATGTATCCCGGCACAATTAAGCTCCATTGTCACACTGATTATAGTACGAAAAAATATAACCTCAAAGGCCTGAGCTGGATAGTACTGTACAGCAATTAAACATACTGTTTTTTTATTCAGGTAAAAAATTATAGACCATTAAAGTTTTACTGACTCCAATTCCATTAGTGGCATTCAAATTGACAGCAGCGCGATCAGGGGTTGGTTTCATTTCTTTCTGAGGAGAAAATAGTCTTGGGAGGAATCATTTTTCATTGAGGAGCTTAGAACAGTCAGAATGTACTCAAAAATGTTTGCCGTGAAAAGAATTAGGGAAAATCTAGCATAAACAAAGCTGTATAGTGCTCTCAAGTGAAATGGTTAATATAAAATGGCATATATGTGAATTAGCTCATCAAATTAGTTCATTAGGCTGGGATGTGAGCCGGCCCAAAGCCTGTCGTGGTTGATTGTCATACCATTCATTAGGGACAACATGCACAATTGAAATACAAAGCCTGTGTAATGGGAATGCCATCGACTCCCTATAATTTCATGCCCATCCACTCTGTTTTACCTACTACTACTTTCATGTACACAAACATTCATACACACACATACACACACACACAGAGTGAAGATGCAGTCTTCCCCATGAACACATTTTCCTCCGTTTTGTTGGTTGCATGAATGTGTATTTTTGTGTTCACGGCCCTGTATTTTCATTTACAAACCTTTCACAATGTAAGCTTTTTTTGTCATTGTGTTCACCTTTATCAGCAGCTAGAAATTATGAGAATGTATGTGTTTGGTGTGACAGGCATGGGACAACAGAACTAAGGAGATTTGTGCACTTCTTGGTTTTAAACATTTTATTCCTTTACATATACCCATACCATCTATGCATATTTACTGGTCTTAATCTGTTTTATTAATTTAAAATAACTTATGTATCTTTTTGGACATTTCCGTTCCTCTGTTTTTCAACAAAAGCCTTTTATGTGAGAAGCATCAGCCAGCTTCACACACACACACACACACACACACACCTCATATGCATATTAGACCAGATATGCCACTTTGCTTCAAATCTATTTAAGTCATGAATTGAACCCATGAATTTTAGCATGTTGCTGCAAAGAGTCTCTGCAGTGTTCATTTTGTTTTTCGTATATAACTTGCTATGTGTGGTGGGTGTTCATAATATTAATATTTAATTAAACCCACACAATCTTTGGCCTCTGCTCTGAATTCATTTAAATGATCAACTTGCTTAAATATAGCTCTTTCTTAAAAAGCATTACAGTGTCCCAAAGGTTTCTTTTCAGGACAGCTTTAGTTATCCAATCTTCTGTCAGAACAGACTGATTTGCTCAGCTGGCATTAAAAAGCTTGATATGAAACATTTCACTTTTCAACTTATTATCACTTGCAAACTAATTTTCCAAATTCATAGTTTACAGTCTCCTCACTGGGACTGGTTGATAGTCATTTCCAGACTAAATTGGCGAGTTATTTTTGAGATAATAGTGGAAGTAGGTTGTGTGCTCATGCATGATGCTGGACATTAGGTGGAAGTCCCGATTTACTCTTGCGCTCACAGTCATGCGTCACTCTCCCCAGGCAACATCGAGTACAGCTGTCCGGCCACGAGTGAGTGCGAGATCACCAAACGGAGACGCAAGTCCTGCCAGGCCTGCCGCTTCACCAAGTGTCTGAAAGTGGGGATGCTGAAAGAAGGTAAGGGTCCATGTGCTCCGTCCGTCTGTCCGTCCGCCTGTAAATGCCAGCTCTCCCCAAACCTCGCTCGGGTGCTTTTATATGGGGGGATCACATTTCACACATCGTGCTGGAAAGAGGGCCGAATGCCCCTGGACCCACATCAAGGGCTCGCCGTTCTGTGATGTCATCTGAGATATGTGACGGGGAGGGACGGTGGAGGAGGAGTGACTGTGGCTGTTACCGCGGGTGGGGTGTTGGATGGGCACTTAAAAGCGCGCGGGGCCGGGCTGGCTGGGTTTTAAAACGTGCTTAATCACTCAGTTGTCCCCTCTGGTTAATGGACGCGTATTCTGAGCGATCCCCGGAGGGCACGGCACTTCCAGCGTATTGATCTCTTAAATGTTTTCACAACGTGCGTCCCTACTTCCTGCATGGGGCCTGTCAGAGCTACGCCTCTGGGAATACGGTCCTGTTCAAAGGTGCCATCGATGGATTCTTCCGGATTGGTGCCTTTCTCCGGCTGGCTCCCGGACACTGGGGTGGTGGCAGCATCCTGGCAGCCCTGGAAACCATTTCCTACTTTTTGGACCACAGAAACCAACTGGGTTGTGATTGGCTAAGCATGGTTACTCCAACCTCGTGTCCAGTTGTATACAGATGCCTTAGAAATGTCCTCTTTTGCTACATGGGCATATAGTCAGTTCCATATATCTATGTGGTTTATAATATCAACATGCTGGAGGTAGATGAAGAGGACGATAGTCTATGTGGTTATCCAGTGGGGTGCAGCTGAATGCTTTTGGGAGAGATCTACTGTAACTCATCTCCAATGACATGTCTGAGAACAACTATCTGAAAATGAGCCTGCCATTGTCCAGTAGCCATCCTATTTATAGAGTACCCATCACACCCTTCCTATGTCCAACGTGACGTCTCTATGCTGCCCAAAAGCTTTCTCTGCAGCCATGACTTCTGGCCAAAACAAACAAAACAAAGCCTCGGAAATGAACCTCACGCTATTAGCATTTTCTCAGAAGCAGAATGACAGAGTTTATTTGAGGAGGGTAGGTTGCCGCAAACAGATTGTGAAGGCACGTTAAGTAGGTGACTGCAAATAGCCAGTAAGCACATCACAATGGTGCAGCCGTGCATTGTGGGTAATTTGAGCATTATATTGTGAGAATGGGCAACCACCCCTCATGTATCTTTTCAGATGCAGAGGCTGCTGAAATCAGTGATCTTCACTCATTGGTGCTCTGATGCAGAATCTCCATACAGCATATAGCATGTTAAACAATGGTCATGGAAAAAAGAGTAGTTACATTACTGTTCAAAAAAATATTCATGAAAAACATCTCATTGGGAGGAACAAGTGACCAGAAAATAGGCTGAGGTGGTCAAGAATGAATCATAACTGTCTCTTCATAAAGTTGGTGAAATGTGAAATTGGGTTGTGCAGTAGCAAGAAGGTACTTTTTAGATAACTTAGCAGTATATTTACCAAACATCAATTCCCTCCACTTATTCAAAATGTCTGTAATATAATGTGGCAACATTTCCAATGTTCAAAAGGCTCCTGCATAAGGATTATATGAAGGCTTTTTAGCATTGTATAACGCCTTTATAAGTACTGCATAAGCATCCATAAAAGCTCAAGGGTGTGCTATTTTGCTATTTATGTTACAGTTGTGACATTTCCATGATAAGACATCACCATGATATGGTAATACAGTTTAATATGTTCACCTATCACACACTGTGACAGTCCATGTCAGACAGCATACAGTGAGTGTTCATGCAGCGTTTATACAGTGTTTATAAGGGCATAATTCAGAATGCAGAATCCATCATATGAAATGCTACCAACAACATACAAATTGAAAAAATTCAAAAGGATTTCATATTTTAAAAGCCACAGTGAAGGCATTAATGACAACTTTTTGTAGCTTTGAGGGAGCTTGTATTTTGTAAGTTTAAAAGAGCCTATTTATTTAATTTAATTTATATTTATATTTCAGCCTTGAGATGCTCAGACTGCCGCTGTCATTTGTTTTAACACATCACCCTACGAGTGCATTTCAGATGTGATTTTTGACGCTCGGGATATAAAGCTCTCTGCTGCAGGACCCTGGCCCGAAGCATATCTCCCTGACACAATGTGGCACGCAATCCCTCGCCCCCCGATGAGGTGCCGAGAGAATTTATGGGTGTAGATATCAATGCTTCTAAATGTATTTAATATTTCCACCAGGAGCTTATGTAAGCTCTTTAAGCGGGGCATTGATTTATACACCGTCAGCTGCCAGGGTCGCTGCACAGTTCGATGCCACACACAGACCTCCCCCAGCCACACCAACCCCCCACACAGCTCAGAGAAGAGGCAACATCAGTGGGAGACTTCGGCAGGGCAGCCCATGGAAAAAATCAACCCCACCCATTCCGAACGCGGCCTCACCCTTTTCCGTATGGGAGTTGAGGCGGAAGCCGCAGCTATGGGTTACGGCTTTGGCCCCGCCCAGCCCCCTCGTCTCTCGCCCCTTCGCCCCTCACCAGCACCAACTCTCAAATGCAATCAACTTAAGTCGCCGAACTTTGGGGCACGAAGGAAGGGCACAGAGACAGGCGTGTCTTTGCAAGGGCGGCAGGCTGTGTGCAAGTGGGAGCGTGAGGGGAAAATCAATGAGGGCGCTGGAGGGGATTGTGAATGACTTCTCTTTCGAGGATCGGGCTGCCTGAGAGGCCCTCCCATGCCCGAGTGGCCTCACGTGTCTGGCTGAGGGTCTGGCCCCTTTCTTGGAGTCCGTTTAGGTGGAAAGGTCACGCTGTCAGCGGAAAAACCGCAACTAGTTAAAACTTTACAGGCAAAGGAGGTACGGTTGCTGCCGCCAGCGTTCTGCGGTCGCCGGAGAGATGGTGTCCCCAACATATTTCTGTCTGCACACAGACCTGTCCGTCAGCCAGGTGACCTGTGAGACATGTAAGTGTCTTAAAATAATAATACAATCCAATAATAAAAAATAATACATAAAACGTTAGTGTTTACACATTAAAGCTAAGGCAAAATGCACCCCATCTGCGATTATGTTTGAGGACAAACACCACAGTTTGGAGGATTATTGAGAGATTGCAGCACAAGATTCCACATTGGGTCCACCCCCAGCTTGAGCAAACACACAGAGAGCTGACCAGGACCATTCATTCCTGCTGTCTGCCCAACTATGTGCACTCAACTGAACTCGTCTATTTCTCCTGTTTGTTCACTTATATAGGAACAGAATACTTTTTAAACTCTTTTGTCACAGTTTGTCTTTGTTAAGGAAACAGGCAAGGCTTTCCTTTAACTCCAGGACTTTTCACAAGCACAGCTCCCAGCTTCTCTCCAGCCGTGCCATGCGTGATAGACAGCTGTAGCCATTTTGTGAAGCTGGCTGTTTGTTACTTTGACCCAGTCATACATATGTGCGCGTAGCCGCTCCACTGCCCGAATTACATTCCCATGTTGGGTATGTCCGCAAAGTAAAGGAGACAGGCAAGAGGGCAGAGGTGGACATCCTCAGGTTCAAGGAGAGAGATAGGGGAGATGGGTACGTCCTGTACTCTGATGGGGGGGGTAGAACTGTCACAGGCAGTAACACGTGTTGTTGCAAAGAGGGGGATTAAGTTTGTTTTTTTCGCACACCCCCTTACCACTCTCACCATCCCTCCACCATTCACCACAGAGTGCCTGCCATTCCAGCTGGGAGACAGAGAGGAGACCCACAGCTGCAATCCCACAGCTCCTGTCGTGCTTCCACGCACAGCGCAGGGTATTTCTGTCAGGTGGCAGCTCTCATTACTATTGTGTCTCGTGGCAACGTGAGTACCATTCAGCTCGTTAAAACAAGAATAAAAACTGCGATGAGGCAGGGTGACAAGCCTGGCAATATCGATCTGGCTCAAGCTACCATTTACAGTATTTAATGAACAGTGAACGTCTCAGCAGGACTGTGTCGTCAGATATGTGTGAGCAAAAAATAAAATAAAACATACCCTACATCATTTTGCTCTTTCGAATTCGTTCGATGACAACTGAAGAAAAAATCACAAATGGCCTCCATTCGACACAGCTCTGTGTGTGTGACCCTGGCCTTCTCGCAAACATCCAAGAGTGAAGCCTGCAGCTGGAGTGGCGAGTGAGCCCGCAAAGGTGCTGCCGTCCATGGGCCCAGCGTGTGAGCGAGCTGGTGGCGGGGGAGGCAGGGACTCCCGACGCGGGGGAGAACAACGAGGGCTTTGTGCGCCTGTCCGTGGGGAACAGCAGGTGGTTGGCCACTGCGCGACAAATTCGACGCCCCCATGACTGAACATATGCTATCACATGCTTACATCCCACTAAAGCTGGCACCGCGGGCTCTTTGGAGCAGCGCTGGTGGGGTTTAGCCGGGGCGGGCTTGAAAGGCGAGCACCGTCACGCCTCGTGCTGCGGCCCCCTGATTTCCCCGGCTAAAATAGACGCTCCTAAGCCTCCCTTGGCACTGCCAGCCATCCTGACACATTCCCCAGGAAGAGACACCCAGAACAGGTGAAAAGGCTGGAAATAGGGCCCTCCCCCCCAACCCGCTTCATTTTCGCTGGTGAAATGAGTGAAGGCAGGCCCCGTTGTGGGGGTGTTATTGTTTTTTTGGGGTGGAAAGGGGAACCCTCGGGTCAGTCGAGAGAGCTAATTGGGGTTGCGCTAATCCCCGCGGTGACTCACCCCCAACACCTCGCCCCGAAGGCCCGTTCCTTGTGTGTCGGTTTGGGGTGCCAGCGTCCCACGCCCGTCCCCTGCTCCCCGGCGGGTCCCCCACCAGCTGAAGTTCCTCGAGCGCAGAGCCACAGTCCCGGATCAGCAAACAGCGCCAGTGGTGTCATACACTCCCAGTGTTTGTGAGCTGTGGGAAACTCATTCCCCTCATAAAACTCATATCCCCTCCCAAGGTCCTCAATGTTTGTCTCACGGCTCACATGTTGACATGTATTATTTGCCCAGGGCATAGCCATTTTTGTGTATTGCACAATTCCCACCCCTCCCCCTCCTCCTAAATATTTTATAGCTGTCCTGTTGGTCTGTAGTCGCGAGTCTCATTCCATTACATTATGTACTGTGTATTCTCAGTACGCCCAGAGTGCTTTATCCATGACATTGCATACCGACCCAGGATCAGTGCCAGATTACATACAAGTACCTGCTTGACTGGGACCAGACATGTGTGTCACTGTACTCAGGGTAGGCGTACATTTTACAGTCATGCAGTGTAGGCGAAGGAGGTGAAGCAGGGATAGGGATTGTCTCTCTCTGCTCCATCCTCCACTCAGTCAGTCAATCTATCTCTATAGCAGCATTTACGAACAGGTTGCCACACAGCACTTCACAATGGACATTTTCCAGAGGAAATGAAAGAACGGAAAAACAACAATTGAGCCAATTTGGGAAGAACTGGGAAACTGCTAAGACAGCCCCTAAAGTGGCTAAATCTCTTTGCTGATCTCCTTCCTTCTCTGGCATTCCTCAGCTTGAAAGCCAAACAGGGCAGAGCCAAGGCCTAACTCCTATTAGGATGTGTTAATTACAGCTGGGGCTCCTCTAATTAAAACAGGCACCCGCACACCTCGGAATGTTTGCTCTGGATTCTAGCGTCGCCCTGGCAGCCGGTGACCCAGTGCCCTGGGCCTAGCCGTGATTGGGAGAAAGAGCCTTTGTTGAACCGGCAGTCCCCTCGACATACACACACTTCAGATATAGGACAGACATGTGACATACGCTGATGTCATAATTAACTTGGGCATGTTCGCCATGCATGGTCAATGTATAAGCACTGCAGCTGCCAGTGACATTGATGTCCACAGTTAAACAAAGGACAACAGAATTTCCTCATCCTCATGGATATAGTCTCATATGGTCTTCTTTTCAATTTAATTAATGCTGACATTGCATCAAATGTCATTTAACATTATTTATCTATTTAGAAAAAGCAACTTATGAGGCTATCATGCCAATATACACTAAAAGGCATTAAATATACATTAAAGGAGCAAGCTGAAAAACAAAACCCCAGCAGAGGACAGCTAGTAATATCAGGCTAAAGAACAGCAGTGAAATGTAAACATACAGCATACATAACAACATACATAAAACACACAAAATACATAAAATGCCTGACCATTACCCATAACAACAGTATACCTACATCATACTAATGTGCACACATAGTATAATAAAGACCTATAAGTGCATTATTACCTCATTTTTCAGAGTTCATATAGTGATTGGCACCACAACATGCATCATTATCAATGTATTGTAATATAAAATATTATGAAACAAAGTACAGTTAAATTGAATATATTTTTTAATATATATTTTAATCTATTTTTGAAAAATACAGTATATCCAAAAATACAGTATATCAGTGAAATATGAAATGAAATATCAGTTGCAATTCAATACATATATTGCAAAAAATGTCACAATTCACAATATATTCTGCATTGTTTGAAGAAACATGTGGATGTAGCCATAATTTAGGTATATTCTAGTGCATATTTTGAATGCATCCCTTATATATTAGGTATTTCATTTTGTTGACATATTTTAATTTTCTGTAACATGACAAAATCTCCTCTTGACAATGTACAAGCACCTGTGCATTTTATCATAAAAGGAAAGAAACCTTAATTATATTGTACTTGGCAAGATACAATAAAAAATATGTGGGAAAATTAAGTTAATGTAAACATAAATAAAAATATATAATACCGAAATTGTGGAAAACATTTTAACTAAAAATAATACTGACATTGTATTCCAAATTGTTAAACTTGGTTCTTCATTGATGTTTAAATAAAAAAGGCTTTTAAAAACCCTCACTGAGTTTTGTCTGTCTAAGATCATAAGTATTAAAGTGGAAATTAGAAGGAGAAATGTGAGTTTGCTGCAACCTGTCAGTGTTAAAATGATCTCACAGCGTTCGGCAAGAATGGAGAGCTCCCACTGGGGATTGTGGGTAATTAGGTTACTGGGTTGCCAGTGTCAGGAAATTGAAAGATAATCCTAATCAGATTTGTGTTTCCAGGGAATCGAAGAATTTATATAAATAGATGAAATCTCCTGGTACCTTTTGTGAAAGATAATATAGTTTGTTTGACCATGCATACAAACCTTGGGATAGGAGCAAAGATGGTGGATGAAACAAGATGTTATGTCTGTCCAACATCAACCTGCCTGAAATACAGCCTATTTCCCAACCGGTTGGGTTGGATAGAATCCCAAATTCTGGCTTGTTTTTCCCACATAAAACACTTGTAATGTCCTCCCATGTACTGACACAACTAAAATAAAGGGAAAAAAAGATTTGATTTGATCATACACATGGTCCTTTTGAAAGACCATGGTCCTGGGAGAAAACTGAGGAAGCATGGTCAAATTTGGCCTTAACCCATGTTCATCATTTTCCAGCAAGGGCAAAAAGTTTATCAGACAGATGCATCACACATAATATTGGTAATGAGGCAAATAAAAATTATGATAATAACTGATCGTGAATCTGGTGCTATATGGTACAAGAACCCCCACCCACATTTACAGAGCACTGACATCCCTCTTTGCACACTTTTGCAGGCAGCCTAATGGCCACACATTTTCTGTATTAATCTAAAGAACAGACCTCCCATCCCTTATACAGGAGTACGGCCTTGACAGTTCCCACTGGTTGCTTCTAATCCAATCAGAGGGCTCCGTCCTCTCTTCTCCCCCGCCGGATCTGCACCGCCTACTGACCTACAGCCGAGAACTGTCCAGGCACCTCTCTGGCGTGAGCCGCCAGAGAATGAAACCATCACGGCAAATTTTATTAACCTGATTGGTAACAGACCCACATCCTCCAGTTTTTAAACTGATGGAGTTATTAAGCACGCGCTCCTCTCGCCCTTCCCCCTTTAGCAGAGGAGCATCTGCTTTGACATACTTTTGGCCGACCTTTTGTTTCCCTTCAGTGTCACCTCCGTGCTGGATTAAGTATATGTGGCATGTGTCAGCAGGGGCCACTAGTGTATTGGAGTGGTATTACGGGTCTGCGACAGATAAAAGACTCCTTTTCAGGTTGAATGTGTTTTACCCTTGTGGTGTGTCTGTGCATGTGTGAAAGTGTGTGAGAGTGTGCGTATGTGTGTGCCAGTGAAACTCCCCCTGAACATTGTCGTCTCAATCAATCTTCTGAGCAGTCTTAGCAGTTTGATCGAGATCTGTTCTGAGGCTAATTCAGAGAACACCAGAGAAAGAATGCAACTGTTGTGTTAGAAAAAAATGTTTTCATTTCCAACATGCTTCAAAGTGATACGTCCTGAATACTGCCTAAATGTAGAGCTATCCTCTTCCTAATACGCCCTATTCAAATTCTTATTCAAAGAATGAAGGACACTACAGGTTTCTACAGTGTAAAAAAGTCTGAAGGGAATGATTTTAATTGAATTGAATTCAAATTAAATTAACTAAATTGAGGGAGAGAGGGTGTATGTATTTGAACATATGTATCAGGCTGGCCTCAGTAGTTGTTACTTGAGCTTGTGTTTTTTTACACACATGTCAAACTCAGGGGTGCGTCTGGACCGGGTGCGAGGTGGCAGACAGAAGTACAAGAGGAGGATGGATGCAGAAAGCAGCAACTACCTGGGCATCACGCTTACCCCACCTGCCAAAAAGCCAGGTGAGCAGCCTCATCTCTCCCATAATCCACTGCTGCATAGTTCAGTTTACCTTTGCATGGCCATGACATATACTAAACCAATTAATCAGGCTGAGAATTTTTTAAAAAATTTGTGCAATATCAGGATGGCAGAATTAAGAACTGATCAGTATAGCACAAGTTAACTTGTGGTAGGGCTTGAATGGCGTAATGCTCACACTCACTGGTCTATGAGTGTTGTTAGCCTGGTCCGACACTGTTGCTCATTTAACATGAATGGATACAATTATATTCTATTGTGCTGGAAGTCACTCTGGATAAGAGGATCTGCTAAATGAATGTCATGTAATGTACTGTAATATAGAGTGTGATATTTGCGTGTTGGATAGTGTCATTTCTTCAAGGAGTTGGATTTCATTTCTAAATACAGCACCCTACGAAGAGAGTGTTATTACCTATGCATGTGTGTGTGTGTGTGTGTGTCTATTTGCTAATGTGTATGTTTTACCTTTGAATAAACACAACTTTTTCTTCCTCTTTTTCTCTCTCTCTCTCTCTCTCTCTCTCTCTCCTTCAGTGACTAAGATCGTGTCCCACCTCCTGGCCGCAGAGCCGGAGAAGATCTACGCCATGCCAGACCCCTCCCTTCCTGAGGGTGACATCAAGGCCCTGACCACGCTGTGCGACCTGGCTGACCGCGAGCTGGTGGTTATCATCGGCTGGGCCAAGCACATCCCAGGCAAGACCATGCGCCTGGGGCCTCCTGACCCGCCCACCCATAAACCCACAGCCTCTCACACTGCACTCAACATACACCTCATCAGTCTGAATCAGACAGGATCAGTACCCTTTCCTGGTGTGAAGGCAGTCTGTTTTACCCTGTAAACATCCATTCCCTACGGATGAATGTTTTCTTAAAAGGATGTTATCAATGTTGTTTCAAAAGAGGACTTATCAAATGTCTTTGGAGTCTAAACTGTGGTTAATGCAAGAAATTGACATGACAGCAAAAAAATGTGCTTGCTTTCAATTACATATCTGTACCTGATATTGGATGTAAGGGAAAAAAAAGTTGAACTGAAAGAGGAGTTATGTTTTGGGAAAAATTCAAGATTCCCTTGAGTCAGGAATGAGGTAGACATGTATTGATTGCATTATTGATGTGATTTTTTAAAAAAATCTATAATCTATAGTGTTTCCAGGAACGGTATCTGAGGTTGTATTGCACTAAAATTCCAGTCAAGTGCCAACCCCCCACCCCCCAAAAAAAGCATGTACTCTGAAAGCACACAGACACAGATTCACACACAGGCACGCATGCACACACGCACACAAGCACACACACACACATGCACACACGCACACATGCACACACACACACACACACACATGCACACATGCACCCCTGCATACACACACTCTGCTGCTCCGGGAGAATCAGAGCCAGCTGTAGAAAAGTAAATCAATACAGTGTTGCTAAAAAACTCTTTTTTTCATAAAGAGGGGGGTCAGTATTAAGGGGGCTGTCTTAAAAGGGGAGGAGCCCCATTAAAGAGGTAAGGCTGTGTTAAAGGGGTGCCGACTGCCTTAAATTGGAGGGCACTGTGAGTGTATTCCATGAGCATTGGACAGAGGAGAGTGAACAGAGCAGTACTTTGTGCACAACTAGGAAGGTTATATTTTTAAGACATGATGAAGGAGGTGGCTCAGCTGGAAGCTCTTCAACCACTTATATCCTAATTGTCTGGTCCCTTACACCAGATATAGGGCACCAGCTAACACAGACTTTTATGCAGCGTCATGTTCAAATCCTACAGCATTATGTAATACTTATCCCAATAACTTATCCATTATGTAATAACTTAGTCTAATCCCTCCGTAGACAGTCCCTTCCGCTGTTGCACCCTTTTGTGAGGGATGAGGCCAGCCCTTCTGCCATTTCTGCCATCACCTAGGCCGTTCACCATGCCGATTACCCAGCATGCCCCTGTCCGTTGCGTGCTTGATATCCAGGCAGAACTGCTGCCCCTCTGCTTTTGGGGGATTTGGCTGTAATCTGGTACAGGCTGTACCAGGTAAGGATGGCATCTGGTAAGGAGATTAGGGGGCAGGGCTCGGCGCTCACCCCATCCCTCGCAGCGTGCTGAGTCAGCACAGGTGAGTTTAGAGGCCAGCTTACTTTGGGTGGGTCACCCAAATTCCCTGTGCCACACCCTGGCCTGGTCTCTGCTGGGGTTGACAGGGCAGTATCCGACCAAAAAACGTGTTTATTGTTGGTTTGGCTTTGGTGGAATGCACTGTGAGGCCTATGGAATTTTGATGAGATATTTACATTGTCAGCTTTTTAATTTGATAGTAATTGGTCAGCAGATGAGTTCATGTTTTATATTTCCTTTTTTTCTTCATAAAACAATTTTAACATTATTATTATTAGCAGCAGCAGTAGTTGTAGCAGTCGTAGTGGTAATAGTAGTAGTGGTAATAGTAGTAGTAATATTCATGACTTGCTTCAGGCCCATTTAAAGTCCGTTTCCTTTTATGTAAAACCTACTACAGGGAGTCCCAGCTTCGTAAAAGTCTGGTTTACAATGACCCATACATTATGTCCTTTATTTATAAAAAAATCATCTTTAATGTATACAACAGAATGACAGAAAGACTGAGGGGGTCAAAAACAACAGCAAGAAATCTGGCAGATTAAAAAAAAATGAAGATGCAAAGTTTTTTCAGGAACACATAAAATTGGGGACCACCTGTATATCATTTTCAAGAGACGAAGGGTAATTCTCATTTTAATTGTATGAGGATGAAGTTTCTATCCGTTGCTGCAGGATTATCAGACCTAAGCAGATTACAGAGAGCTCAACAGGCTCACACCAGAAGAGCTGTAACCAATCAGGTAAACAGACACAATAATCATGAACATATTTACCACATTTACAACAGTGCTTACTGGAACTAACCTGGAGTGTCATATGGACACTACTGGCCTTAGCAAATGTTACCAGTGCTATACTGTATTGTCAGCAATCCTCTGTCTTTCTTTTGGGGGTCATTGCAAAGACACACCCAGAATGCCCCCCTCCCCATGCTCCTGTCTGCCAATCACAAATTCCCTCCTCCACCAACCTCAAACCCCCTGCCTCCCTTTTTTGCTGTGGAGCTGAGATATTTTAACCCACTTTGCTAAGAAGTATTCTGTTTGCTTTATTACCAAGTAATTACCCAGTAATTAGCTACTGGTAGTAAGTTGTTAGACAGTAATTAAATCCTTTATGTTCCATTAACCTAACAGTAAATTAACATAACCACACATATAAACTACTTTGCAGCTTTAATACCACTTAATTTCAGTGTTACTGTCACTTTGTTGGTTAATCTTTGCTTATTGTTTTTATGTAACTATCCACACACTTGGAGGATGCTGTTGTAATGTTATCATATTTCTTACCATATTGCATTTTGCCCTGAGATGTAAAGTGCAGGCTACTCATTTGTTGTAAGTACATTGATTAATAGAAATCATTAGTGATGCTAATTATATTAAGTGCCTATTTTCTTTGTAGAAATGACCAAATTGATATATCAAACTACTTTGATTGCATAGTTATTACATGGTTATCAAGACTCGCTAGCAGAATGTGTTATCAGCTTCCATGTACTCATGAGGAGGTTGGGATCCTCTTGAAGGGTTCTGCCAAGGGTTTATCGCCCTCCATTCTTATAATGGGGACCTGATAATCCTGTATTGAGTTATGGGTAAGAAACAATTTCCACAGTTGTAAGCCATTAAGCACACACCTCTTTGTCACTGTCCTGTCTAGTGGAGCCTATTATAACCACACTTTCCATATGGTCAAGGCCTACCTTGAACATTTTTGTGGCCTTATCAAATCTGTTATAAGACTTGTAACAGTTCTGCTTACTGACAGTGTGACAGCAATGGAAGCAGAAGCTTGGCTGACACCTGTAGACTTACAGATTAACACACATGCAGAAACACACTCACTCACTCACATACACACACACACAGCATGTTTACCATATACCTGTAATGTATTGAGTGACTACTTTCATTTTCTAAACAAAATTTCATTTTCTCAGAGGCCTTTTGCAGGTAAAGCACAAATGCACTAAACTCAGTCGGCACAGGAAGGTCACACTATGTTATGGCACGTCTGAAATTGCCTTGGCCTGTTCGCTTTGATTAAAGGTAAATAACCTGTTCAGTGCTGCGCTGATAACAGTGATTTGTGCCTATTGGTAGTTTTTAGGGGAGATATTTATTATAGAAATGCCGGAGAGGTCACAGCAGCTGGCTGAGGTGAGATTGCCTAGTGGGGGGTGGGGGGTACCTGACTGCAAGAAAGCTGATAGTAAGCTCTGATAGATCAGCACTCCCCACCTCTTCCTCAAGATTTACTGTCTCTAGAGTCCTGACTGGGAATGAACTATAACAGGAGCGTTGTCAGTAGGGGTCATGTTGGACTGCCTTGTAATTTGATCCCCTTTCTAGTCCTCACCTGACCTAAGGCCCTGGTGAGGACTAGAAATAATATTAAGTTTTAATCAAATATGAGGGTGCTTTTCACTCAACTGCAGGCTTAAATGGAGGAGGGGTGTAAGGGTAGGAGGTGAAGAGACATGCAACCTGATTGGAAGTAGCTCTTCTTTCCACAGGTGTTGTTGTTCCCCCATCACTTCCAATGAAAAAAAAAAATTCATAGAGCAAGTCCCCACCACCACTCAGACTACAGACCCAATGCATGCATCACAGAACGGTGGAGATTTGTGTGTGTGGGGGGTGTGCATACCTGCATGCCTGTAGAAAACTGTCCATCTCAGTGAGGGGTTGGTCTTTTGACGGTCGATCGCCGTGGCCCGTTCGATGCCACCCACGCATCCGGTCGAGGTGCAGAGAGGCAGCAGGTCAAAAACGGAGAGGCGGATATCGATATTTCATCAGAGGAAAACCGCCTGCCCGTGTGACACTAATCTCTGCCATTGTCGGGCACCGCGAGGAGAGTGCAGCTCGAGCTGGGGAGCCAGGAAGGCACTTTATTACACCATCAAATTGAGTGGAAAGAAAAAACGGCGGGACCCCATTTACAGCAATCGTTCAGGCTCTCACGGAGAGGTGGAGAGAGAGAAGCACTTCTCCTTCATTTCGCGGACTTCTGTTGTCAAACGTAATTACAGGGCGTTGGGTTTACTGTGTGCACTTTGCTTGAAGTGTGGTGGTCTCACATTTGTTTTGTATAGTGAAGGCTGCACTCTTCATTAACCATGTGAATGAATGAACACTGGAGTATTTTGGCATATTAGTAAATAGTTTTATCCTGAATGAAGAAGGCCCTGAGCTCTGTGCTTTAATTCAGAGGGGCAAATCCTTTGAAATCAAAATGAATCAAAGCTAACAATCCAAATCACGAGACAAAAGGGCAAGGTCAAAAACAGGCAAACAGGTCAAAGAACCAAACAAACAAGGATACCATGGGCAGAGCAGGCTCAATACCTCACAAAGAGGTGCCTGAACTGCAGTCCTTAAATCCCCCAGTGGTGATTACATGAATTTGCAGGTGTAATATTCAGGTGACTCAGAGCGTATGTGGCTGAACAGGAGTTGGCTGGAGGCGGGTCTGACACTGAAGCCTGTGTTGTGTATAGATGATGGAATGCAGCTTCAGTGCACAGACAAACTGGTGTCGTGTTTGATGTTAGAGTACAATATTCCAAATTTCCCTTAAAACACTGGGTAGTAACTGCCATCAAAATTTGAGCCACATGAGCAATGGGAGAAAGACTGCCCATTTTTACACCTGTAATACACTTGTAGTAAGCGAGTAACAAGTCATATTTAATCTATATTATGATCAAAAGGTTTATGCTTATTCCATTGCTGTTTTTTTTTCTTTTCATGACTTCATAAAGGAAATAACATAGAAAGGAATAAAACTTACACCTTAAGAAGTTACCATCTCCATAACAGCCATACAAGGGAACAGTTCTTTGTGTTTAGAGGACGGTGACTGCTCTTTTTATTTTTGTGTTGTGTTTGTCTCATCTACTTGTGTCAGCGATATCCTGTCTTGTCTGTCAATGTGCTGTAGCCAATCAGACAGCTCCATTCTCTTGACCATGGATTTTCCCTCAGGCTCTGGGGGCTAGTGGATCCTGCAGCACTGTGTCCTCCATATTTATCAGATTGACATGAAAAAGTGGGCACCCTTTCACCCTATATTTGATGATGGGAAGAGTGAGGCCCAAAATGGGTGCAGCTGTCATGAGTTCTCAGTGCTTTGAACCAGTCATACTGTTTTATTATGGTGGGCAAATTCATTTGATTGGCTTTTGCAAATTTTGGCTCTTGACTGACAGCACACCGTAGCTCCACCCATTGTGGGGCTCATGGTTCATCCTTCTCCCAACCTCTAAATATATAACCTACTCCTGTCCATCCAATGCCTTAGAATGCTGTGGACTGTCAGGTCAGGCCAGCCCAGTAAACATCACAGCCAGCTCTCCCTCAGACAAACATCATTAATTTAATAACGGAAAACAGTACGGGGGAGAGTTTGTTTGCTGGAGCACTGCAGCAGTCGGCTGCCCTTTCATCACATGGGAGCAGATGAGACAGTGACAGAATGCTAATAAATGCAACCAGCAGACTCTGAGAGGGATAAATTTGCTGTCCCAGGGACGGGGCGGGAGGCAGAGATCAGGCGAGAGGGGCGAGGGTTTTGTCGACAGCTGTGGGTTATCGGCTCTCTCATGTGACACAGCTCTCGTGATTTGATTCATCTCCGAAATGGATCCTCCCGTCATTGCATCATTATTGAGCATGAGGAATGACTTAGCCGTGCAGTCACTGAGCATTGAGCTAGGGATCTAGTCTTGTGGCTGCTGCTGTCAAGGGCAGAGGGGGAGGACTTGGACAGGGTTTTAGGTCCTTATGGACCCCTCTCTCTTTCTGGAGAGTCTCTATGTCCTCTTCTCCTCTCTCCCGGTTCCGTTGCAGGGTCAACTCCTCTGCCACCCTACCCCCAAGCCTGTAGTTGACAGTAGCTTAAGTATGGTCTCTAACCCCTCTATGAGAAAAACACACCGGCTGATTAGCTTGATGAGAGGGGCAGGAGTTCCACAGGCACCGAGGAAAAGCTGGAAGGACTCAAGTTTCAAAGTTCTCCACCGCTGGCGCTGATTTACGGCTTTCCTTTGAGCTGGGCCGAAAAGCAGAGGGGCTGTCTACCTAAGAGGGCTTTCCAGAGCGCGTTTAAAAATACACACCGACAAAACACATGCTTTCACTGCAGGGATGTGCCGCGGTGACCTGAACTGACACTGCTGTAAGTAGCATTCAATTTCGATGGGCTCTGTGAATTTGATTTGCTCGTTTCAATTTAACTGCGATACATCATGCCCCTAAATGCTCTTTGTATGCCGAGAGCAGATTCTTGTCACAGACTGCACACTGATGTTGGCCCAGTACTAGTAATAGCCCTGCAGTACATTGTTCCATAATTCCATTAATTCCATTAATAATAAATATATTTCTGCTTTAGCCTTATATGGCTGTGAGACCCTTCTTAGACCTCTTCTGGCTTCTTAAATTATGAATTGACAAAATTTTTCTTAAAAAACATTTCATTTGCTTGTTTAGTTGGACATTGTGAATTTGTACATTAATCATCTAACACACAGCTGATGAGTTGCTCTTGTGATCTCGTATTGGGTGCCATGGATATTAAACGAAACTCAATAGAATTCTTTCCAAATGCTTACTGGTTGACCAAGCACCTTAGAAGACTGTCAAGTCTCATAGAATCTCATAAGAACAGAGGACCTACTGTATCAGGTGAGCAGTGTGAGTGAGGATCAGACCCCCCTGCAGGTGTACCATGGAGTGGAGTTGTCGGGTAGGAGTGATGGGATGTCTCCCTTCCTCTCCCCCCCCAGGCTTCTCCAACCTGTCGCTGGGAGACCAGATGAGCCTTCTGCAGAGCGCGTGGATGGAGATCCTGGTGCTGAGCATCGTGTTCCGCTCGCTGCCCTGCGAGGACGAGCTGGTCTACGCTGAGGACTACGTGATGGACGAGGAGCACTCGCGCCTCACGGGCCTGCTGGACCTCTACGCCTCCATCCTGCACCTGGTCCGCAGGTACAAGAAGCTCCGTGTGGAGAAGGAGGAGTTCGTCACGCTCAAAGCCATCGCCCTCACCAACTCAGGTAAAGGGACAGCAGGCGCTTGCGCAAAAACAGAACAGACCTTCATGGCGCTGCTGGCAGTGAAGTGTGCATTTAGTTTCTGCATTTTCACTCGTTTATCCCTGCTGGCTTACAGTGAAGGCCACTTTCATTTTTGTGCTCTTAGATGTCATGAAGTGTGGTGAAAATTCAATATACACAAATTAAATGACATGCACTTTAATTGCACTAAATGAAATTATTACGGCTGACACATTATTAAAAATAGTTTTGCCTATATTTTGTTTCTGAATACTGAGAACATATTTGAATATGAATGAATATGTAAATATGTAATATAAATATTACATATGTATATAGCACGTAAATATGTAAAAAAATGTAAAGATTGAGGATTGATATAACTTAAGCCAGCCAAATTTCCAGTTTCCATTTTCAAACATTTTCTTCCAACATTAGATTGCCATTACCATTGATTGGATAGTTTTCATATTTCATACTGATGTCATCATGTCATATATTACATATAAAACAAGTGTGACAAAGCAATGAATTCAGTAATAAACAAAATATGTATCACTAAGACCCCAGTGGGCATGTTATCTCTGGGCTGAAGCGCCTGTGGTGGGATCCAGTTGTGGTAAATAAAAATGGTGGTGCAAGAGAGTGGGATGAGGGCAGGTTTTAATTGGACACCCTCGGGGCGTGCTATTTCGTTCTGTAACAGTAGCTGTCGAGCGCGCCAGCCAAGGGGGAGATGAATCTGCCATTTCATTAGCAGCGCGGGGGGCTGTCAATACAATCTGTTAAGTGAAATGGAATGATTTACAGCCCCACTTTAAGCCAGGCTGAGGGGCAGGGGTCATCATTTTTGAGAGGGCTTTCCACGGTGTGTTTAAAAATACACACCGGCAAAACGCATGCTTTCACAGAACAATATGTTCCACGTCAGCTCAAGACTGACACTGCCACTGTGCCTAAATAGTAGCAGACAAAACTGAAATACTTTCTTAACAAAATGTCAAAGGACTGAGGAAATTTTTTACTGCTTTGTCAGATTGCTTCAAGCATTATTATATTCGCGCTAGTAATGTAGGAAGTCTAGAGTCTGAAGGATACTCTCAGCTTTGTGGTCTTTCTAGTAGCCACAGGACGTGAATTTGTCAAAGCATTAGCAGTGTTGGGGCCATCAAAACAATGTGTTCAGTTGAGTGAAAAGCGTCGCAGGGCACAGGGACTGATTACTTGTGAACATATCACACCTAGTACACAGTTTGCTCTCCAGAGGGTCTGTCCTGCATTGGCCAGTGCTGGCACGGGCTTCATTTGATTCTGCCTGGTTTAATAGTAGAAATGCTGACTGAGGCATCTGCTTTACCCTTGATGACAAAGGGGGAGCAAGGGACAGGGTTCATCAAAATGTTTCAAGAAGGCATACAAGAGCTTGCTCTTCCAGGAGCCCTGAATTTTCAGCTGTTAATTTTTCAACTGGCAGTTGGCACATTAAATCAACATGGGGACTCCCAGAGTCAGGGTGGTTTCATTCAGCAGGTGTGGTGTATAGCAAGCATAGTGGTAGGAAAATGGCTAAGCCTACTTGCAGTGGCAACGTCAAAAGTGTATCAAGTGTATCAAAAGATGAACAAGTATCCAAAGTCTTGAAAGGCCTCTATGGTGCCAAATTTAAGATCAGGGATCACAGAAGCACCAAGCAGCTATCATGCTGCTAAAAAACACAACATGGGGGGTACTGGAAGTTTATACAGCAGCCTGGTTTCACTGGAGCAGTGCAAGGTCATGATGGAGGTTACAGCAGTGATGGCCCATTGAAAGTGTTGACCCTAGGTTCCCTACACCATGTCATTCCATAGCCACGACTCGACCATACTGGTCCATTTTACTGTAGCATTCTGTGCTGCACAGTGCTGGGTTTCTTATTACTGATGCTGATGCTGTCATTCTCCACCCCCTTGCAGACTCCATGCACATAGAGGACGTGGAGGCTGTTCAGAAGCTCCAGGACTCTCTCCACGAGGCCCTGCAGGAGTACGAGGGTGGCCAGCACCAGGAGGACCCGCGGAGGGCGGGCAAGCTGCTCATGACCCTCCCCCTGCTGCGGCAGACGGCCGCCAAGGCCGTGCAGCACTTCTACAGCATCAAGGCCCAGGGCAAGGTGCCCATGCACAAACTCTTCCTGGAGATGCTGGAGGCCAAGGTCTGATGGAGAGCCCGGTCAGACGCCAGATGACGGGGCAGGGGGAAGGGGGAGGCGATTTCCTGACTCTGATGTGTGGAAACTAGACTGCTACTTCTGCTGCTTTTTGGACCCGTGACTTTTTCTAAAAAAAGGGGTGCAAAAAAAGCCGATGCAGTGAGGGTTTAAACTATAAATGCAAATCGTGCACATCAACTTAGAATATAATGATGTATGATAGATGCTTTGTACAGAGGTGAGTGTTTTCGTTTTCATTTCAGTTGGTGCCATCCACGGCCTGTTTAATGGAATGGAACCACTCTCTCACTCTCTAGGTCCAGAGGAGTCATGCACAGCTTAGCTTTTTAACTATGGGTTTGAAAGCAAAGTGTGCATATACTGATGAAACTGAAATGCTAGCTAAAACAAAGGGTTTATTTTTTTGTGTATTTCAAACTCAGTTGCGTGGCATCCTGGGTGCTCTCTGGCTATGTAGATAGTTAACACAAGAAAGCTCTATATTCTTAAGAGTCTGGCACACTGGAAAGTCTATTATATCTTTCTCTCAGATATGGACAAATGCAGCCGATCCACATCCAGATGTCTTCAGCTGTAACTCTCCAAAGCTTTGTGTGAAACATCAGAGCAAGACACAGAGGAGTCTAGGAAAAGATGGAAACTTGATCAACTGATATAGAGCACTGTAGATGAGCAGCGGTTCATGTGTATGAACACAGCAATAAGGCAATCTGTTGTCACGGCTTACTGATTGACCTCAAATAGTCTCAGCTCTGTTCTTTCTTTGTGAAACTAATGTCCTGGTGTGTGTGTGTGTGTGTGTGTGTGTGTGTGTGTGTGTGTGTGTGTGTGTGTGTGTGTGCATATTTGTGTGTGTGTGTGTGTGTGTGTGTGTGTGTGTGTGTTTGTGTGTGTGTGATTCCCATAATGAAAAGGAAAACTTACACTACCCCCTGGGCCAGATTTTGGTCACCGTTACTTCAGAGGGAAAACATTGTGGCAGAAGGCGGGCTAACCCAACAGGGGCAAGAAGAGAGAATACAAGATGATTAGCAAGGGGGATCTCAAAGACATTATATGGGGCAGTGGAGGTCCAGCAGGTTACATTCTTCAACAATTAACAGGCCACAGAGTACAGGTCACAAGCTTTACCCACATGGTGAGTCCTGCCCATAGAGAAAAAAAGCTAGACCTCTACTCTGTCCATTCCAGAAGCTGGCTGATGTTATTTTAGCTACAGTGGATTAACAGGAGCCCATTCAAATGAAAAGTGAACATTAGGGGCAAGGTGGACTTGTTCGCAGCCATTTTTAACATTATAGATGGCAGGAGGCTGTGGCTGTGTGCCTCAAGTAGTAATAAAGGTTTTTAGAAGTGCTCCAAGTGACTCAGTCAGCAACCCACTCGTCTGGAATGTGGGCTGTCTTATTGGCCGACAACAATTGGAAGCCCACAGCGGTGCAACACATAAGTTTTGTTATGGGATAGGAATAGAAGGATAGAGGGATGGGTAGGCCAGCCACGGTCCCCTTGTCACACCACGTGTATCCTGCAATTAGTTCTCACTTCACTTTGGTGCACTGTGGGACTTGTGTGAAAAATATTTCTGTTAGCATGCAGGTGTGTCGGAGGATTGCATTTGCCTAGCCTGCACTCCTGCTAGTGCAAGTCTGTAGTGGTACAATTGGAGATCACAAAAACTTGGGTGAAAAAAAAAATAAAATGAAAAATAAAAAATAATAATTAAAAAAAAAAGCTAATTGAGCTATGGCATATGCCATTCTCTCATTTGGTTTGCACACTGATATTATGGTATCTCATTTGTAGATAACCCTGGTCATGGAGTGCCAGAGGTCCTCCAGATGTTTGATCTGTACCTAAATGTATCGATCACCTGGCTGAACTAATGGAAGTGAAGGTGTGTTCAAGGTGCTTATTGTATTACTATTCAGAAAGACCTAGAGAATCAGATCTTGTGGCACTATAGGAAGTAGGTGGTCACCAAAACCCTGCGGTTGAACATGCAGTTGAAAATCATGACCAAGGTTCCCAATATTGAAAACCACACAATGCTTCTTTGAGCACTAGCTCGACACTAGCTTGTTGCACTCTTTTGCAATCAGGAGCAAAGTGACTGATTCAGTTGTGCAGAACTAAAACTGACTTATGCTGCTTTTTTGCTGTTCGCCTTTGACAGAACACAAAGGCAAACAGTTCTGAGACAACTGTGATGTGACAGACTGCGGTTCTGTGTCGGTCCTTGAATCTAATTGGCAGGGAGGGCTCCCAAGCCCTTACTTTCATTAGAGTTCATTGGTTGACAGGCTCAAGTTTGCCCCACCCCCAGCTCAAGCAGCCATTAACAGGTGCTGTTTTCAACCCACAGATCCACATCATATTTTATAGCTGACATGATGATAATAATGTATTACAGCTAAGGTAAGTCTATTTCATTGAGCTGAACAAACAGTATGTAGAATGGCAATGCATATTAGAAATATAAACCAATTTCTTATTGCTCTCACCTTGGTATATGTAGGATGTGTTGTCTACATTTTTCAGTATTTAATTTTCAATTTTCACATATAGACAGTGCAGTTTTGGATTATGGCTGAGACAACTGGTGGAGAATGTACAGCCCAACCTAATCTGTACTATTCCTTGCTCCCAATCTTCTGTGAGTCTACGACAGTAGTAGGTAAAAATTGGCATTGACTGACTGGAAAATAAAGCAGAGCCCCCATAGTGGTTCAACTCATGAACCCCCCCACCAAGAAAAGAATGTGACCGATATATAAATACGATCATGACCCCAACAATAATCTACCAAACCAAATGTCAAATAAATGATTAAAAGCTTTGCAAAGCCCTGATACAAAATCTCCTGGACTTTACAGACATGATTCAGGATCACAAATGTTGCTTGTGTGGGAATTTAGGTGATGAAAGAGTTTCCTGGGTCACTGTTGGTCAAATCAGAACATTTGAGGACATGTCATGAATTTGTCAGTACAGGTAAACATGGTGTGTTAGATGTCGTAAAGTGACCCAGAGATATCCAGATCACAATGATTTCATAGGTCTGGGAATCATGTTGGAGTAGATTTTATGGAAACTGGGGTCATGTCCATGATGAATTTGAAAGATCTGGTTGTCATTTTCCATGCTGGATTTTACAGATATGGGAGTCATATCTTCAATAGAATGAATTTATAACCTGGAAGAGCATTTCCATTTATGTTCTTGACATACAGTATGTTCACACAAGTAACTGTAAAGTTGAATATTACCTCTATATGATAAGTTTTAACAACAATAATTATTATATTTTTTTCTGTATATTTCTCCTCTACCAGCACTTTGAGATTGTAAAATGAAAAGCGCTTTACAAATAAAATGCATTGTTGTTGGGTTAAATACAAAAGTAAGAGTAATTTGTCACATGCAGATAGACATTGTGAGTTAACCAAGTTAATCTAAAGGGATATGTATATTAATTGATGTTGTTGTATGTTTGTTGTGTATAATGTTGGAAATATTACTGATAACCACTGACTGCAGAGACTAATTTGGCATGGCCCCTCTGGCTGATGCCAGTATAGCTAGAATTCACAAAAGGCACAAGGGGTCAACTTTGAAACAGTGTTCATCTAAAAGAGCTGTGTGTCATCTGTCTGTTTAATGTGAAAATGCTTCTGTCAGCTACAGGCAGTGGGCTGCTGTTCCACTCAAAAAGAGCAGGAAATTGCACACAAATGTAATATGCACTATAGAGTTAGGCTCATGGTTAGCGGTACAGATAAGTACATGCAGTAAATTGCCTTGCTTATATGTTGGCTTTATGATCCCTGTGAAGCTAAGTGAGACCAAACAGTGCGATATGTTTCCTTTCTGTACGGTACTCAAAAGGCCAACATGCCATTTGCGTGACAACTGTGCCAACATCTCAGTCAAGGAGGATTCATTAGTTGCTGGTGCTAACCAAACAAATCAACAACAACAGCAACAACAGGACTGAAAAATAAGGACTTACTGACCTTTGAGAGAGCAAAGGTATCTTATATCTAACATTTCTGTGGGTTCAATGTAAGATAATTTTGAAGGTAATTGTCGTCTTTTTGATTTAATTTTCAAAACTGATGTGAGGACATCAAGTGATTATTTTTTGTTCTAAATAGCTAAAGTTTTATGTGACCGATTTGTTTTAATTGAATTCTAAACTGAAGTTCTCAAACTGAAAATGAGACAATTTCATAGATTTTGTCTTGAGAATGATTAAGGAGGAAAAAGGATGTCTGGTCCTCTACAGTGCTGTGGTTTGTTTGGCTTCTTTGCTTGACCAATAACATAATGGCTATGTAGACAGTCTAAGAAGAGTTTCATTGCTGGACTTTGCAAGGTAATTCAGCTTCTAATGATTAGGCCATTACAAGCCGCTCATTTCCAGTTAATTTTTTGAAACAGGGAATCGGATGGTTGGAGGTTGCGATCCTGGACACAGACCAATAACGATGCCTTTTATAACAGGCGAGATCAAATTGCATTGCGGCACATTTGGTCCCAGGATATATGAGGGTCTCTGTCTTCCGAAAGGTGATCGATTATTCACAGAGAGCTGACGATTGGCGGAAGGATGACACTGCCCGTCAGCGTGAGCGATTGGATTTGTGTGTGTGTGTGGGGGTCACGTACCCGCTGCCTTTAATGAAGGCTTCGAATTACACGTTGTTTGGAAGCGGGCCAGGCCAGTGCCCCCCCAACCACACACACACATACAGACTCCACCCCCCAGAAAGCCAGAGTCAGAAATAAAACATTCTCTCACTCCGGCTGGAAACTATAGAGGAGCTGCCACCGCAAGACCCCTCTTCTGCTTTATGAAAAGCTGCTTCACTCCTGCTCCACTCAAGAGGTCGGGTATCGCAAGATACAGGAAGGCCGTCACATTTTCATAACTGGGGCATATTTCACAGCCCAAAGCATCAATGTCCTTGGTGAAGCTGAGGGGTGGCAGGGTATAAATCGTAACAATATAATTACCGCAACAGTTCTTCACATTTCAAACAAAGATCAGATGATGTTCAAAAGCAGCAATTTAGGATAGAACCTTGTCAAATTGTTCTTTTTTAACACAAAGATATTGAAGCAGTGACTTTGGAACCTTTGGTGGCTGTGCGCTGTAATATACACATCCACTCAGAACATCACATTGGATAGTTCTGCCACTGCCTTTGCATATGGTCAATAAATGTTCCTCTTTGGAAAAGCTTGCTTTAAGGTGAGTCACAGCGCAAGGAAAGTAAATGTACATTGAAAATAACATTAATAAACAATGACAAGTACTACATCATGCAAATGGAATTAAGTATTACTTACATATAATCTACGTGTCATATTTTTGAGCACCTTATAGTAGTTGATTGAAAGGAGTTATAATTGGTCTATATCACAGGTCTACCCATGCTGTGCAAGTCTTACTGTTTATTCTACATTAAAAAGTGGTATTGTGAACATCTGTCTGCACAAGAACAGAAATATTAAGTCTGGGAGAGGATACCATGAAGAATTACTAAATAGCATTAGGATTCAGGTTATATTATTAAAAGAGCTGATCTTTTGCAAAAATTTAACACACACCCATAGCACTTTGACTCATCCCTCCTTAATGAATCCTTGGTCCAGGGGAGGGAGTAGCATGGAGCAAATGGTTTCACACTCTTTGACTGTCAGGTTTCTTTCATTTGTATTGTTGGATTTGATTGGGTCTCTTTGGTTTCTGAATCAGACCCCCCCCCCCACACAGATAGGTACACCCCACCCCCCATTATATACTATACCTGGCCTGTGTTGCGCACTTCAGTGACCTATAACTTGTTAACATTATTTACCTACCTTGTATAAATATGTTTAATAATAAAAATGCCCCTTTGTTCTGCAATAAGGAGAGCCGTATGGCTGTGATTTATTTATGTGCCTCATTGTAATATTAGAACATACTAATGAGAGCAGAGTGCAGAATGCCCTATTCATTTGTGCCATTCAGATTAAGCTCATCGGATGTTTGGACTCTTTTGCTCTATATCCCTATTGCTGATAGGTAGTATATGTTAAAAACTCCATTCAACCATTTCAATACTTAAAGGCCAAGTCAGCCCCAAAAGGGAATTTCCCACCCCTAGCTGATCCAACAGCCTGCAAGCAGTACCTTACAGCTGTGAACGCCTGAATTCTCTGGGCCCAGGCATTGCCAAAATTAGGCCAGTTATACGAATAACAATTGCAAGAGCGCAATGAGGAGAGACAAATCATATTCACCTCAGCTTTCCATGAAAACATGATTGTGACGGAGTGCCATCACTACGGTTGAGTATGCACTCTGACTGCCATTCCAACAAGCCTGGCTCTTTGGCGTTGCGGTCAAGCTGCAGGTTTGGCACCCTGTAGACCCGGGTTTGAGGCCAGGTGGGGTGACTGCTCTCTCTCTTCGCTACAACGATACCTTTCAAATTCTTTCTCAATTTCTGTAAAATGATATTAACATATCACAAAAATAAAAGAATGAATTTGGAATGAGCCCTTTAATCTGGTGTTAAAAGCTTTGTTAGTGGCTTGCTGCAGCATTACCTAAAATTATGTAGTTTTGTCAGTGCAGCTGTAGCATTCTACCAATGAACAGAAATGTTTGGTTTTACATGTATAAATATTCTGTCACTGACAGAATATTTGGCTCACACAGCATGACAAGAGCAATACGCAATGTTGTCAAAGCCTACCTCGTACCTTGCGGTGAAGTGCTTGCCATGCTTTTTCATAACAGCTATGAAACAGGGGCACCTGTTAGGCTGCAAGTCCTCCAAATAAAAGATGGCAGACCACTGAAAATGCACAACCAAATCCTGCCAGAGGATTTGTCAGCATCAGTCAGACCAACCAAGAGGGACTGCCCAATTAATTAGGGTAACAAGGTTCTAAGCAAACTCCTCCATCAACTGCCCCAAAGGGGACAATCAGGGTGAAGGATACAGTCTGTAGAAAGACCTCCAGCAAACCAGCTGTTGAGCTGTCTATTAAATACAGAGAAGTAGTGAAGTGTCAACAAATTATTGGTCTGAAGCGGCAGATTTTTATTACAGATCCTGTCCCTTTATTGTGAACATTGATAAGGATACAGGTAAGAAAGGGGTGGGGCTCTCCTGTCCTGTAGTGCTGGAGGTGTTTCTAGTTTTCACTCTATCTAAGCTCATAAACACATAATTAGATGAATTCTTAGCTAAATTAAAGCAGGTAATTCTTCATCTAATGGCAAAATGAAGATCACCCCCAACAACTTACCTGCATCAATTTAAGATAATGATGCAAGCAGTCATGCCAGTAGGAGCTCAAAACTGGAAAAAAAAATTGAAATTTACACAGCACTCCAGAACAATGCTTACCAACCCCATGCTATAAGCAGCATGGATCTTGCATATTTTGTCTTTCCCACTTGTCAAACATTTATAACACTGGCCATGTCTGCATGGCCCTTAAAGACAGGGCTGTGTGGAGTATTTAAATGTTTCAACATGTCTGAAAAATGTCTCTCATGCTGCAGAGCAAACCAATAGTAAGCAATGAGAGGTTTTGCTTCTCTTTTAATACGTTATTAGTAGACATGGCTGTCAGTGCTGCGGCATCGTAGCTGGTTGTTTGTTTTTCCCTGCCATGTGCTTTTGTGTTTGTTTCTCTCCCTTGCCTGCCCCGCCCCTTGTTTCCCTGCCCAATTGCTCATCTGTTTCACCTGCTCGCTTGTTCACCTGTGTCTCGTTTTCTTGTTAGCATGTTCCCTTTATATCCCCGTCTGTTTCTTAGCCCTTTGCCAGTTCGTCTCAGTTTATCTGTTTCGCAACCAGCGTTTTTCCCGTCTTGCTTGTATTCTGCCTGCCCGTTTTGATCTTGACTGTTTTCTCGACCTTGTTTTTGGATTTCGTCTTTGTACCTTTTGCTGTGTCTACCTGGTTTTTGACATCGCCTGTTTTTCGACTCTGTCTACTGGATTTTCCCTCTTTCGGCATTAAACCATCGTTTGCCATCCTCCGCTGTCTGCGCCTGAGTCCCTGCCTGAGCCCCCGACAATGGCATTCACACTGTTAAATAAAATCTAGTCATTTTGTCAGTTAGTCACATTGTCCCTCTTCTAGTGTGTCAATAATGAGCTGGAGGCAAGAAATCCTAATAATAAGCAGGATTATGTTGTTCATGAAGTTGAACAGAAATCTGGTAGGCACAGTCCTCAAGGGCTTTGCACTTAAATCTCTTGTTCCTTTTCTCTGTCTCACAATCTACGAATGCATGTCAATAATCATAAACGTGTCACTGCACCACAGTGACATAATCTATTGGGCAGTACTGAAAATCTTTTTATGTAGAGTGAACAAGCTGTTCTACGTTTTTTATGATTTTTTTAGTTTGCATACTTATCACAGGGGTTGCATTACTTTAATGGCCAAGTCTGATTTACGCACAGTCAATGAAGGTACAATTTAGACAACCAATGATTTACTTGTTTATCACCTTGAATTTAGCAAGAAATAAGCGTCATAAATACAAGCCATGTCACTTTGTCAGGAGCTCATAGATATATTATACACAGCGTAGTGCATAATAGCAATTGCAATTCGCACATTTATTAATGTGTGATGTGATGTTACATTTCATATGACACATGAATGGTGATGTATGGAAATGGACGGATTAAGAAATAGGCCTCCGCAGTACAGCTGCAGCACTTTGTCAGGTGCGCAAAGATATATTAGACACAATATACTGCATATTAGCTTTTGCAATTCACGTGTTTATTAACAAGTGCCGCGATGCTACATTTAATTTAATGTAAAGATTATACGTCATCCCTGAATGCAGTATCCTATAGATCATGTGCCTTATATTCTTTTTGTCCCTATGCCCGTGAGAGGAACCTTGACCAACACAGAGATTTACTGTTTTATGCAGTGAGTAATAAAGAATTATGGGACAGTTTGTTTAATTTTGTCAGGGAGGTGGGCAGCAGCACAGTTCCCTTCCCTCTCAAACAGCCCTATACCCAGTGTGGGAGAGGGGCAGAGGGGATACTACAGTTTTCTTCAGTCTGTCCTGTTTGACCTCGCACCAGGTGCTTAGCAGACACTCTTACCCAGAGCGACTAACACAGCTTACAATTTTTCTATGTTATCTATTTATACAGCTGTATATCTACTGTAGAAATTCAGGTTAAGTACCTCACACAAGGGTACAACAGCAGTGTCCCATAAGGGAATCAAACCTGCAACCTCAGGGTTGCAAGACCTGTTCTTTACCATCACTTCACACTAAGGGGGTGCGCAGTGGGCGGGTCATGCATCTGCTGTGGTTCTTGTGTCTAGTTGCAGCTAGAGCACAGATAAAGGACCCCCCAAATCAAGCAGTAGTACAGTCTGGCCAGGAAGCCCCCAGCCTGAGAACCCTCTGCTGTGGGCACAGATGTGGAGCTTCCAGCCCCATGTTTAACATTTCGTGTCGTCCGCTGCCGCCTGAGCACCGGTGACCCACACCAGCCGTTCGTCCTTGATTCCCTCACGCTGCCAGCAATGTTTTTTTCTTCTGGCCCATTAAGTATTGGTGTGTTTTGGAAAACACTCAGTGGAGGCTTTTGTTCAAATGAGGTTCTATCCATTAAAAACTTCAGACTTCCGAAAAAAACCTGAGCTCTACATTTACTTGGACACTATGATGTGGAGGCAAAAAATCGTTCAAAATACAGATACACAGATATCTTTGTCAATGACAGGTAACTGTCAATGAAAAAGAAATAATTCAGTTTCAGGATCGTAATATAAGCCCCTAGGTTAATAAATTAATATGTCTTGTTTGACAGTATACTGAAACATGGGAAAGACATAAGTATTAAGCAGCATTTCATTCTGGGTGAATAAAAACACTCTTTCCATTGCAGCGATATTGCCCCCATGAAGCAGACTTAATGTGGGTGTGTTTCTTGTGTTGCAATGATTATCACAGAAGATATTTTTATAGCAATGAGGGGGAGACCTATCAGTGCTGAGAATGAAATATCATTTCCTGCCCACCCTGTTGTGTATGCAAAAAGGACCACAGGACAAACATTATGTTGTTTTTATCTTGTTTGTTTTTTATCTTATCTCTGGATTTTTTCATTTTGTGTGTGTTTTTTTTTTCTTGATAAAACTATAAAACTCGTTGAGCCAAGAGTCTCCTGGGAAAGACTCTGTATGTGATGGATGGACATGTCCATCAGCCACTTGGGGCTGGAGCCAAACAAGGGACATACACAGTCTTAAAAATGTGAAAGCAGAAATGTGTTGGTTTCTATTTTTTGAGATATACCTCCACATTCCACATAATTTAGCTTTATTTTTTGTTTGTTTGTTTTTTCTTTTTTTCAGGATATTTTCAGTTTCTTTGAAAGAAGTTTTTCTGACGAAGAAGGTTTTTAATTATTTTAGGTTATCTGTTATGCTTTTGTACATTATTATGTGTGTAACCGTTCATAATGTCCTCTATGCATTCATTAATTTGGTGTGGAACATTCATATGTTTTTGGTGTTCTCACTGTCATCCTCTTCTCGATTCTCTTTCTTCTTGACAGGGGGTTGGGGCTGGGGGGGTTGAGTATCCCATCTCTCCTTGCTGCTCTTAGCCTGCTCTGCCAATTACGCATAATCCTGCCCCCTCTCTGGCCCACTACTGCCACACCTCCTCACAAGCTTTAAAAGCCATCCTAGATCCTGAAATGTGATTACAGCCTCTCCTGTAGGAATCGAGACTTTCCTTCGTCATTATGTCTATTGAGAGGGTTTGCACCTTCCTTCCTCACAGCACAGTGGGTGACTGATGAGACCCAGGAAATAACACTTCATGACACATTAGTTTCATTAGTTTCATCAGAGACAGTCAGGAATCAGCCTACCACAGTGAATACTGGTATTCATGGTCAGTCATTTACACTCCAAGGTTTCTGTTGTGTGGAGGAGAAAATGCGAAATATCAATATGTTTATGCTGTAAATTTAAGCGGACAATAAATTACAGGCTCACTGCGACGGCGTGCGTGCGGCATACAAGCCTCTCACGGCTCAAGGACAGGTGAGGGTGCCTTTTCTGTCTCTGCTGGTCCCCGCTGAGGGCCGCTATGTGCATTCCAGTGAGAACAGCTCCATCTACAGACCACCTGTTGAACTGCAAAAATTGAGCCAATTCAGAGGAAGGCTTATTTTTTCGCTTATGTTAGAGCTGTGATAAGAATTGTTTCTAAGTCAAAGATGAAAAGCATAACCTACAAATGGGGAAATGTAAATCTACACAGCAGATTATCGAACATGCGGATAGACTGTGTGTCATGTTAAACTCAGCCAGTACAGGAGCTTACGCCGCAGGCATTGTTTTTTCCATTGTGATTATTTATCTGTGAGCGCACGGTGGTGTGAACAGGGGATTGCATATCACGTCCGCTGACAAAAAGGGGATTCAGCACTTTGGCTTTGATGATATGTGGATATATTACTGGCCTCAAGGCTGGCCTGAAGTGAAAATGCTTCCAGTAACATTCCATGTTATTTATATCTGTAGACCTTGGAATGAACGAGTTTAGATGAGTGTTATGAACCTGTGTTATGAACATTTCCTTCCTACCATCGAGCAGAGCATAAGCACGAGGCATTTAAGGTATTCATTGCAACGGGAAAAAACAGGCGGACAAAGTAGGCTGGGAGCGCTATATGCCGACACTAGAGTGTGATCATAGGCATCAGGCACAACTGACTTATAATTTTACATGCCCTGTTGGAGGGCAGTGAGTTGTGTCACATTTTTTTCACTGACAGATTTTACACTTTTCATGAAAAGGTCTTCATGGACAATGCTTATGAATGTCTCTGTGCAAGTTACTTTTACTTTTTTATTTTTTTTTCTGATCAGAGAAGTATATTCAATCACTTTTCTATTTTTGAATGCTGTTTAGCAGTAGGGTAAGCTTTTTTCCCAGAATTTCAGATTCCAATGTGTTCTGGATTTGTGATGAAGAGTGCTACCTATCTGGGTGATAGGTCCTGTAGCCCCACGAAAATGGTCTCAGTCAGTTTTATAATGCTTCCTCGCCTGCTGGATACTGGTTTGGAGTTTACTGAACCAGTATGGGTCTCTCATGATGCTAAAGCTGTAATGCTAAATAGCATACATTTGTCACAATGCTCAGAACATCATAACCAGCGCTGGTCATGTTTAAACTGTCATAGCCAGTAGGGCTCTTCACAAAAGCCTCAGGCAGAATCAGTTTCCCCTGAAAATGCTTGGGTAACATGGCACAGTATGATGTCTTTCTGCATTATTCAGTACATCTTGCGCACTATTTGGCACTTAGCTCTCACAACTTGGTCACTTTGGCAGCAAGTTTGAAAGAGTAAAATATACTTGGATTTGGACTTGTACACAAGTACATTACTGAAGTCAGGTAAGTAATTACACATATATACTTACACAGTAAGTATCTACATGTATGTAGACAGACGTGTAATCACATGTGTACATATACATGTACATCTTTTGTTCTGCTAATGTGCTATTATATGTGAAACTGTATTTCATACAAAGTGTATAGCATTATATATGGAATGGTATTATCCTTAACTCATATGTATTGCCTAACACTTGTCAATCTAAGCACACATTTGTAACCTCAGCACTGATGCTCATTCGTGTGTGGTTAGTGGTGTCCTGTTCATGCAGCTATTTCTGGTCACTTTATTAGATGCTCTGTGTAAGTCACTCTGGATAAGAGTGTCTGCTAAATGACAATAATGTAATGTAAATATGCATGAAATGTTCAGGGATTTCTATGCAATGCAGTAAGAGCAAACATAACCAGGTTTACTTACGCAGCATGTAAGTAACCATGCATAAGCAATAGGCGGGTACAAGGTTACCGTCATGTAAAGTGTCATCAATGTTTGTGTGAGTATTCCCCACGGGTCATCTGAATGTGTTTGAGTGTGAGAAGAAGCCAAGCTCCACCCCCTTACTGCTGCTGTTCTTATGGGGCTCAAGGGGTTAAAAGCAGCCACCACCCTGGCAACAATTTCCTCTGCCCCAGACTAAGTCTGTGCTTTACCAGATTTCCTTATAATCCCCCCCTAATTAAAGCCCGCTATGGCTCCCATCAAGAGGAAAAGAAGGAAAGGGGACAGCTGTCGACGGTTACCAACGACAGAGGGTTTCCGGGGCCAGAATCACCCCTGTGGAATCCATGACTTCACCTCAGCGCTGTTTTCCCGCTGTACTGGCTCTCGGTGGTCAGTTGGCTGATTAAGGATTTGTGGCAGGTGTTCTTATCTGTCGCTGGCGGAGGGGGTGGAGGGTAGGGGGACAGGGGCACATATGCACAGCCTCTCCCTGAGCTCTCAACTCTTGAGACTGGTGTTAAGCCTCAGATTTGTTCTCACCAGAGAAGTACACCTGAAAGTGCATTCATAAAGGTGCTTTGAGTAACTTACAGCAAACTGAACACACAGCAAACAATCAACACAGTGAAAATATTTCTGTCATAGGGAATATATTTCTGTGTACCGGGTGGGCATACACAGCAAAATCAATAATGTTTAAGCAACACTATAAGTGCAAAAGTATGACAGTTTAGACAGTTTTCAGAGTTAAATGAAAACAGCATTAAATTAACACTATTTATTTTGCTGTGTAAATTCCCAATAAATTTCTGTGAGAAATTTCAGCACAAAAGTATAATATTTATTTAACGTTTAACATTTACAATTTTCAGTTGTAGTGGACGTGCCTATCCTCACACAAAGCACCACTGTAAGGAATATTGCTATTCCCATAGAGACAGCAGTCATTTGACAAGGATAGTTAAGATTCCTCCATTAATATAAAATTAATACAATTAGGTATTAGAGCCTGGTTTGTACAGACGAGGCAACAACGTAATTAATAAAACTAGTTTATTAACACAATGCAAACAGTGATGAAACAAAACAAACTAGAATATCTAAACAAACAGACAACGACAAACAAGAAATGAATGAATTAATTAAATGAATTAATGAATAAATGATGAAAAAGGTTATTGCAGAACAGAACAACACGAAAATGGGAGGGTGAAGATAACGCTGAGTGTGCGTGTCAGACTGGGCTTTCAGCAGCTTTGAATCAGTACAAACTACAGGAAATCATGAAGTGATAACCATAGTTTAATGTGCAATAACAAAAAATTAATTAAATGTGTGTCTAACCATACAAGTTACTTTATCTGGACAAGCTTAACTTAACTATTTGAAAGTTGCTCAAATCAAGATCATAATGTAATTGTAATGTGGAAAAAGATGACCGTTGTACAAATCAAGGATGTGTCTAAACACATCTTGTACATGATGAAGTTGCCAAGGCTACTCACAATGCCAGTATTAAATAACAATACTCATGAAGTTATTGAGAAGGGCCAGTCCATTAGTTCTGAGGCGATGGCAGTTCATTTGTTGTAGGCCTCCTAGGGAGTCCACACTCAATTTTCCACCGGAAATGTGCAGGGGAGATCCATTGCCCGACTGTCAGCAGAGAATAAGTTTGCATCCCGGACAGCGTAGTGCACAGGTCAGGGGAAACACACGCGGCGTCCAGGTCCATCACTGGAGGTCCTTGTGCCTGGCTTACTTGCCAGTCACACATCGTCAATGTGGGGGATGTAGAAGAGATCTGGTCGTCTTTGCATCCATAAGAGCTGTCTTCACTGACAGCCACTAACGTCATGTTGGGTCACCCTCATGCATAAGGAAAAGCACTACATATTACCCACAGCTAGGCCCTCTGGCGTCCTTGCCAGGTAGAAATGTCATTGACACAGGGGAATGATGAAAAGACACAGTCGTCTTTGAAATTAATGACATTCAATGTCTTCACTAACAGCCTCCAAATTCGTGTTCGGTCATTTTTTCTCTAAGGGTGCGTCATTTATTGTTGAGGGACTTGTTTCCTGAGCCAGTTGTGGATTCAGAACGGAATGTACTGGAAAGAGCACACACACCCCCAGAGAGAGCAAGGAGGGGTCCCCTAGCAGAGGTGTTAGAGGTGCGAGGCCATCAGAGAGGAGCTACGAGAGAACTACAAGGACATTGTTCTTGCCGTCACTTACATGGGGCCACTTCTATGGTTATACTTCACATGAGCACAGTTTGGTCACTGGTAGAAAACTCGCTCCACCAATTGCACCGTGATCTGATTGGACAATGGGAGTCCATGTACACACTGAAGTTCTCCAATAAGCTCTGGGTGTCCGCTGTTGCAGCACCCCTTTCAAGTGCCAGGGGCCCCAGAGGCATGACATAGTACACATGCATGGCTGCTCCAGGATGTTTGTGCTTATCTTAAATCAAGAGCAATGTGACAAAGTCTCTTGCATTGTGTTGTTTCATGCCCTGATGAAGGTAAAGAATTATGCACAGCACAATCCTCTCCTTACCAGGTGACCAGGGCCATATATAATACATTTTGAAAATGCTATGAGTAAGCATTAGAATAAACTTGGTTTTAATTGCAAGTATGTGTCCATATCCTCTATACAACAAAGACTGGGAGTACATGACCACTCTATCTTTCAGTTATTACCGCAAATGTCACTAACCACTTTGGTCAACAGAAGAAGAACACAAGAATAGCCTAAATACATAAAAGAACACACACACACAAACACACAAGCACACTCACGCACACACGAGACAGTCTGTTAGTAGAGTGGAGCAAATTGTCTGAGTGCTCTTTGATATTGATTACCTAAATAAGTATTCATTATCTTTACTTAAAAAGAAGAATTGTCTGAGTAATTTTAGCTATGGGCAGAATAAAAAATGAACCCACATTAGGACAGCTACCTTTGCCAAGTGTTGCCATCACATTTCATTGGGAAATGGCATTATTTCTTTGCATCAGTAATGCCATTGAAACCAGTTCAATCTGTCACAGGCATAATCCCTGCCCTCAAATGCATGCCACCTTGGTTGATATATGAGTAATCGTAAGATCCAAAAACTTTTGAATGCCTTTGTGGCCTATTCTTACATTCTTAGCCTTAGCTAAGCTAAACCTCAGCTCAAGGTTTACTCTTTTACTATTTGTGAGAATTTCTCACATTTAAGTGTTATTTTTTACTCTAAGAACTCAGGATGGAACAATTATTTTATCCTGAAACATGTACCTCTCCCTCTCCAAGTGATTCCAAATTGCTGTAACTGCAAAAGAATTCATTTTGAAATTTCAGGCACTGACTTTAGGTATTTTATAGCTTGAGTCTTCTCTTAATACTGCCTTGGTTCTATGACTTTAAAAGAAAAGCAAATTTATCTGTCCTTGCATATTTATACAAAGCTGAGCAAGCAATAGCTACATGGACCTGTAGTGAAAATGATATTCCTCAGGTAAAGAACAGGAGGTATAAATGGGTCACAACATGTCTGATGTAAGTATGTTGTGTTTCCCAGGGTCAGGGTTGCTGCCCAGCAAATCAGTAATGTAATAGGGGAAGGTATTCTTTTTCAAGAGCCTCTTTGTATTTATAGGCACAGAACAATGTTCCTTAACAAGCGGGTCCTCCTCCCTTCTAATGTCATGGCTTTTATGATAAGGATGATTATGATGATGGACAGCTCCTCCAACAGTATGGGAGCAATCATCCACCTGGCCAGGCTCTCAAAGAGATAGCACATGCTTAATGAACTGAAAAGGCCAAGACAATTAATGTCACCTTAGTGTAATGACATATAATGCCTTCTCTTAGAGTGCTAGTGCGCTCAGGTTAGGCCATTGCTGGGCTTCTCTCTCCCAAGACACCACAGTAGGGCAGAATTATTAAGAGCTTGTGGAATTGAAGTTAACAACAATCTTTCAATGGGCTACTGAGCATCAAACACAGGCGGAGCCCCGCAGCCTAGACCCTAGTCCTGGGTTAGGCTATGTCTTTAGCTGTTAGTGTCCACAGCAGCAGAACACAATGGGCTCTGTTCCACCAGAGGGTGGGTGGGGTACATTGACCAGGTTCCCCTCATTGCCCCACTCCCTACCTCTCTCCAGCACCTCATCCAGGCCCTACTCATTTTGGTTGCCTACCCCTTCTGTAGCACTTTTGGCATGCTCTGTGGGGCCTGTCTATGGCCTGTTCTATGGGACATGTTTGAAGAAGTATTGCCTCTACAAGCAATCCTTGCCGACAGAATTTCCTCATGGTATGGGATTAACTGCTCAGAGCCACATAGAGGGAGGGGCATGAGAACCAGGGGGACGAAATTTTGAGGCGCACACACATACAGGTAGACGTAGCCCAGCAGATGTGGGGCGGCATCCACAGGGGGAAGGGTGGGGAGCATGCCCAAGGTACACTGATGATGGATGGTGACAGAGGGGGAGAACAAAACCAAGCATCCTTCATGTTGTCACAGCCCCCGGAAACGGGGACGTAACAGAATCCGGTAACAATGTTGATGCGTTACTTCTGGGAGACGCTGCGGCCGCAAATCATAGGCCCCATCCGTCAACTGCTGGGTCTGGTTAGCGTGAGACTGACCGCGGCCTGTCTTTCACTGAGCCTTTGGGACGGCTGTGCGATTTTCTGGTGTCGTTATTTTCGGTGCCATTGTTTTGTTGTTGTTGTTGCTTTCCCTCAGTGGGTGAGGGCACAGAGGATCATGGGATACCTGGGAATATCCAAGTTCCATTAAAACTATTCTTGTCAACATCTTGGCACATTCAGATGTAACCTTTACATATCTAGACATTAGAGTCATACTTTTGCAAATTCGTTATGCTCTAAATAATTATGCCTTTTTTAAATTCACACACCTTGAGAAAATAATTATAGGTTTCAATCTTTGTCTTTTACTCAGTATTGAAGCCTACATTCTCAGAATATTATTCCAGCATCTGCAAGAAAAGGGAAACACTTTTTCTGGTCTACTCTGTGTCTGCACTTTGTTGTACCTGTAATGACCATTCAATCTTTCAGCTGATTTGGTCTGAACCAGCTTTTTAGTGAGAGCTTTTTAGATGGAGAGATTGAGAAAGGGAGAGAGACAAAAAGAGAGGGACCAGTAATGCATATAGTTACATGTGGACTGTAAGTGTTTGGGAGACTTCCAGAAGGGTTGGGGGAGGGCAGGGGGGGCTTTCAAGGTACTTAGCACAGCCACTAATAGGAAAACCTATGCAGAACTGTATGATTTATGGACGCATACAAGCAAGGGTGGAATAATTCAGTGAGGGGCGGGTTCTTGCTGAACGGCAGGAACGCGGTTACTTACCCCTAGTTTTGCGGTGATGAATTAGCTCTGGTGTGAAACAGCAGAGGCCCCATATTTCATTCTGATCACTACATGTGATATCTCTTAGCGCTCCTTTGTCGTGAGTGGCCCTCAGCAGTTGTTGTGCATTGAGGCGCATGTGTTTTGAGTCGTCCTCCGCTCTGGGTCTTTCTGTTAACCCCACCCCGCCCAGTGTTCTGCCATGCCTACATCATGCAGAAAAAATACATTGTTCTGCTGGCAATGTTGCTGGCTTTATTTGTTTCAGTTCCCTAAACGATGCATTACCTGCCAATGTTGAAGAACTGTTTCAGTCAGTATGTCACTTATACCCAGCACTGGTCCTGGTCACAACAATCTATGTTCACTCGATGCCCTCTACAGCAGTCATGGGGAACTCGTAAACTGTGAAGAGCCAAAGAAGCCTGGGTAGAAGGCCATGCTGGTACAGCCAGGTCTTAAATTTACCGAGGAGTCCGGATTTGTCGATCTTCTTCAGCCATTCATTGGTCTGCTTCACAGCATTGGTGACATTGGCTCCATCTGTCAGTGATGCGTTGAACCACTTACCCAAGCACTTTATCGGGTTGTCCTCAATGGATGGAATAACCTCACCCTGAACTTGGAGGCTGAACTTGCTGGTAATTCTGCCCTTCTTGATCACCATACTCCTGGACTTCCTGGCCTTAAAGGACGTCCTCGCCCAAGTAGCTCGACTGTCCAGGGTTTCCAACACCCATCTTGCATTACCTGCCAATGGTGAAGAACTGTTTCAGTCAGTATGTCACTTATAACCAGCACTGGTCCTGGTCACAACAATCTATGTTCACAATGGTTCCTTCAGGGTATAAGGTTACACTCTCCATAAAAAGACCCAATGAAGCACGCACAAATCTCCTTCGAATCTGCATTCATTCCAATTTTATATATATTTTTACCTCACAAAATTAAACGAAACTTACCTCACTCCTGCCACTGGCTGTCAGCAGCCAATCAGCAGGAGCGAGTAACCAGTCAACAGATCCCTGACACTATGCTCTCTGTATGATCTGCTTGCTCACCCTCTGAAGTGACAGGAAGCAACACAGACAGATGAGCTACATATGGTTTAGGGACATTCAGATGGACATTGGGGGTGTGTCTCAAGCAGGACAGAATCTGGGGGTTTAAAATTTTTGGCTGGTGCCTCAAAGCTCAGCTGGTATCCCCTTGGTCTGGGTGCTTGAGTTTCCTCAACAGCTGAGGCTGTAGCACTTTGGCATCTGCAGTGCTGACCATCTTCTGTGGCCATGCTGTCCTCCAAATCCCATGTTCAAGACCCATGGTCCCATGGAAGTATTTGATGATCAACAATATCAAATTAAGCAGTGTCTGTGGAATGCTGAATGCTCACATAGCCAGTTTTACCCTAAACTTTGACAAAATAAAGCAAAGATTACATTTTTGTTTCTTATACAGCACGACGTGAAACCTTTGTAGTTGCTAGAATTACTGAAAATGATTTTTAAATTAGGAAAAAGTCCATTACAGTTGGAGCTGTGGCTCTCTAAGGCAGCTTTGTTTATCCCAGGCATGCAGATCAGGCGTTGAAACAAACATTTTCGAGAAGAGCTGCAGGCCTAAAAGTGCTGCTGCTGAGCTATTTGCAAGCATCGATGCCCAACAAGATTAGCCTCTGCCACTTCACAAAATGTCAGGGAAGGCAACACTATCACTCATAATAAATGGACTTGTGCAAAAGGCAGGGTGTTTTTGATGCATGAAAGCGTGTTTGTGGCGCAAGTATGCAATTATTCTAAAGACTGTCAAAGTTCAGATGGGGGCCCTTGTTTGAAAGCAGTGGGTGTGGGCGGATGGCTTCCCTAGTTTCCTTATTTAGTTCAGTTTGGTTCAGTCAACAAAATGCATTTACCAAAGCACTGATGGGAGGTAGGGTTCAGAACTGGACAAATGGACAACAATGTGATCTCATGCTGGACTTCATTTCCAATGAGCTCCTTGGTGACATTATCATTGAGCTGATTGGTCCTTTGATCTAAGATTAAAATCAATGGGTTTCTGTAATCATAATCACTGTGCAGGAGAAAGTCTAAATGACTCTTTACCCAGCCCTGAGGTTCACTTCATAATGCAGTCTTACCAATATGGTTGGCTTCAGGACCTCATGTTATTTAGCTTTCACATTTGAAAGTCTGTGGTCACATGGATGTCACTGCATTCTTCCTGATAAAAAACAGGAGTCTGTGATTTGGCTTAGCACTCACTAAACCTGCCTCTGCAGCCACATATGTCAGTTTGGTTCCTTCACTGCTCACACCCCCACTGATCACATTGAGGGGCACTGGAATTTGTTAGTCACTTTATGTTACATGACGTTGTTTGCTCAGCAGCCTGCCTTATCAGCAGCCTAACAACTTAAACAGCTGAGGCAATTGGGTTAAGTGCCATAATCAAGGATCAAACAGCAGTGGCCCATCCGGGAATCAAGCCGGCATTCTTTGTGAAGGATTTTGTACAGCACAAAAGGTTGATTGATTTGCCCTTGCTGAACAGCGCCATCCAGCTCAATCCTTTCAACTTTTGTTTAATGCAGTCAATATGACCAAAAGTTCTGTTTACATTTTATTAGCTCCTGATTGGATCCACTGGGCACTGTCCTCTTGACTACTAGAAGGAAGGGAGTCAAGGTAACAGGCTGGGAGTCCCCAGTTAGTTTATTCCCACAGAGCAGCCTAAATGAAAAACATCAGTTCATTCTGTCACAGCTTCAGATGCTGTGAGAGCTCCTGCTACTCTTTCAGACAGGCTTGCATGGGTTTTAGAGGCATGATGTTAACATTATCAGCAACAGCAAATGTGTATTCTGGCCTGTACTGTACTGTAAAATCAGTTTGAGGTTTTCTATTATTATTCACTGTGGTAACTATTACTTATGTCTGCACTAGTTCAGGGATTGCCTCTGCCTTACAGTCCCAGCTCCCAGCTCCGTTACACAGAAAGCAGAGCTGCGCTAACCTGCCACATGAATGTGGATGACTGGGGGATGACTTACTGCATGTGTTGCTAACGGACACAACACATCACTGCTTCTGAGCAGTCATTGCAGTTGACCCCAGAGTTCCAGTGGTCTGTCATACCTCTATCCTGCTGAGCTGATGAAGAGCTGTGATCTGTGTGGCTCTTTTGTGTTGTGACTACCTACCTCGGCTCAAGTCCTGCCAAACTGACTGCGACTCTGTGAACCAAGAAAGAGCAATGTCTCTCATTTACTGACAAGGAGTGAGCAATTAAGTGGCTTGCTCCCCTGTTGTCATGGCTGTACATTCTTTTTACCAGGTAATATGGTGATCCAGAGAAGTAGTCACATCCCTGCTTGACAGTGCTTGTTCCGTGAGCTACGTAAGTAACAGGGATGTGGTAGTTCCAGTCCTGGAAGACTGTATAGGTGTGCTGTGAACATACAGTCTGGGTATGTTCATATAGTCATTACCCAGGTACCCCCGGCAGTGCTCTCTCCTCCAGCCCCTCCCTGCAGCTCCACAGACTCTGCTGACAGAGGTGTGTTGGTCACACAAAGATCTTATAATACAGTTAAATCAGTTTATTTACATGCTTATACCCTCAAGTGACTTACATTTACACAAGTTCAGTTTTTGCCAATAAATATTGTCTATTTGATCCTTTGTATCTTCATTGTTTAGTTGCAATTTGACATAGTAACACGATTTTGTCTACCAGCACAGTCTGGGAATTTGACTTGAACAATATGCAACAGATCTCTCTTTCAATGATCGCCATTCCTTTGCCTTGACCCTGTGGGCACCAGCGCAGACGACTTGCACACAACCATAGTCCCTCTCTCAGGACCCCAAATGAGCCGTATCCGCAACTAAGCGGGGAAGCGCCCTCTGTTCCACATTCCCATCTGCTGCCTCTGTATCTGTGAAATCGCCTGTTTCTTTTGGCGAGGACCCACAGGCCAGTTGGAATGGGTGGACATTTGGAGGGGGTGGGGGTGTTGATATGTCTGTGGAGTCCAAAAAAAAGAGGTCTCTAAATGGGATCGGAAGGTGAAGAAAATCATGGCACACGTTCAGCAGTCTTGGTGACAGTATGTTTCTGAGTTTCATAATTTTTATGTTTATAAAGTTTTGTATATTGCGTTGGTGTCACTCCCACCACACACAGACACACACTGACCACCCACCCAACACAGAGACATGTGGATACACTTCCTAGCTTCCTTCGGAAGGAGAGAGATTCACTGCCATTTCTCCCCGCAGCGCAATCTCAGTGGTGTTTCCCACAAATGCAAAGAAAGAAATAAAACACTAAAAAAGGGAGATACACAAGCAGAGGAACAGGAGGATCCTTCCGTTGCCTTGTGTGGCATTGACATTCACTGGTTTATGCAAAGCACAGTCATTACATTATATTGCAGTTACATTATAGTCAATGGGGTCTTCACCATCCTTGCTGGTGCTACACAGATTTCTCCTTGCTGTGTGATCATTTCTGGCTTTCTTTTCAGACTATTTCTACCCCACCAGGTTTGAAATCCATTCAGCACTCTTGGACCCTCAGACCCACCTGATCCACAGACCCATCCAAGAGTCACTGGAGCTCAGAGATTCTGGTAAGGACACGCAATGCACTAATCACAGCTATCACAAATGAAAGGTCACAGCTGTGTCTGGCTTGGAGGCAGTGCTATTATAAGGAAGAGAACAACGCTGATATATCCTCAAACCCCTCCCCCTGGTTGCGGTGACTCCACCCAGTGTGTGGCCACACCCCCACCTAGCCTCTCCCCTTTTAGCTGTTCTCTGTCCTGCACCCAGAGGAATGCTGATGAGGTGCACCTGCCACTATGAAATGCGTCACGATTACATTTCCCTTGATCTTTTTTTTTTTTACTCTGTTAATGTGGTCTTTGTAATACCTTTCTTTACATTAGTTGGAGACACAGGATCCTGCTGGTATTTCAACTGGAGGCAGCAATTGTCCAAATCCCATAGTCCCAAGACTTTTTCATCAGCCCAGTAACACTGATGTCGGCCTCATTGTCAGCCATTGTCTAGTGGGGGAGAAAAGACAGAGTTAATTAGTGCCCAGCCTCTCTCATTGCATGCAGTGTTTCTTAGGGTTTTCCCTTCAGTGGTGGGGTTAATACCAGGGCTAAATCTAAATTAAATAAAAGGCAATCAGAAGAAGAGTGGACATATTGCAAGCAAATAAAATACAGTACAAATGTAGGCATGAGCATTCAAATCCTATGCAAATAAGTCTGGATTGCGATAAATATATTGTATAAGCATGTGAAGAGTGATTATATTTGATTGTCCATTTTTTACTTAATGTTCAACCACCATTTTAGCTAATATAAAAGTCACCTACTGAAATTCTTTAAAACCAGTAAAGCCTTTTTTGGAAACTACATCCCTGTCCTTGCTTGAATTTGATAACCAGGTCGTAACATTAGTGTTTAACAGCAGCATAAGGTCTTTAAGGAATTCTGAGTGAATCTGGCAAGACTACAAATGCCCTGAGAGTCTGCAACCTCCCTCCACCCAAAGTCACATGAAAATCATCTTAATTTAGACCCATCTCTCCCCCCTCGCCTGCTGTCCAGATTCCATGACCCCTGGATTTCAGTAGCTTGCCCTCTCACACCCCTCTCCTGAGCCAGATATTTGATCTCCATGTTGCTGGCAGGAGCTCTCAAATCTGCTGTTCATCTGGGAGGCAGTGAGAGTTGGCAGCAAAAACTCTGCATGTGTGGTGGTTCTGTTTGCTCCTCTGTGCACGTGTGTGTGTGTGTGTGTGTGTGTGTGTGTGTGTGTGTGTGTGTGTGTGTGTGTGTGTGTGTGTGTGTTTGTGGGCCTACCAGTGTGTGCGATTGTGCTTGTGCATTTTTTTCACCCTAATCGTTTTTACCTCATTCAGCAGACACTTTTATCCAGAGGGACTTACTGAGTGTGAGTACTAAGTGCGTTCAATGAAGTTGCATGAAAAGTTGTACAAACAGGACACCACTAATCACATTCACACATGCATCTGTACCAGAAGTGATGATGAGGTCACAAAGGCATACTCGGATCACCGGGTATGTGCAACTCAAACCTGATCCACTTCATCCTTCATTCTCTTGGAGAAAATAATAAAGTTAGCACCAGGAACTGCAGAACTACAGTCCATCTATACTTCATGGCTCTCAGGTTCTAGGACTGGCCAGTGGGACAAATTTCAGCATGAAACAAAACCACTGACCTGCGAACTTCCTGTATTGCAATTTCTGCATCTTTCCTCCTTCCTGTCTCCAATTTTCTTGCATAGTAATGTTCCTTTTACAAGAGGGACATCATTGGCCTCCAAACCAGACTAAAGATTCCATGCCCAATCCTCCTAAGTTTTCAGCCACATTGCTGCTTTCCATACATCTCCAAGCAGGGCAAAGCAAAACATACCTACAGTTTTTGTTCTGTTGTTGTCATGGTCCATTAGACTTCCGCTGGTAATAAACGCTCTTAAATGCACAGTGCATCAGCGTGGTCGTTACCTTGTGAATGGATGTCGTGTGGTGGAGCCACAGAATGTTGTCTGCCATATTTGAGAATCCTGTGTTTATGTTGGTGGCAGGTGTATAGGATGGAATATTCACAGAACGTTCCTAATAGGAAAGATCCAGATCACCATAAAGACTTTGAGACTACTGAGAAAAACTTAATTTGTGTCAGGTTATACTGGGTGCAATGGTGTATTTAGGCTTTGTATTGTCACATCAGATTTTTTCAGCTGGGGAAACCTTAGCCAGTTCTTTAAATAACACGTAAAGACATTATATTAGTATATAATAGTCTACTGATGAATGGTGAGGAATTGGCTTATTTGGCTCTGTGTTACGCAATAAAGTCCTGTTTTAATGAGCCTCAAGTTTGCACAAGAATATAAAGAGGTAACAGAATCAATTTGTTTGCAGAACATACATCTTGTCCAGGCACTCCCACTCCCAATTTGTGGGATAATTCCTGTTTATCAAAGAGACAAATAGGCTCAGATGCAGCCCATCTCATTTGAGGGACGTCTTTCGATGTCCGATAATCTGTACAGTAGACATCTAAGCAGCTAAGTGCCCAGCTTTAAACCAAAGATGGTTATTCTAAATCCATCAATCAATACCATCAACACAAATAAAGCTCCGGTGTGACCCGGTTTGATTGTTGCCTTGACGCACGATGTTTGATGCAGCACCACAGGCAGGGACTAGCGCTCACGGATGCCCCGACGTGAATGACGGCAGGATGAATGTACGCGGTAACGCGGTACACAAGCATTCATGCTTGATAAAAGGGACAATCAAGGACATTCTCCCGCATTATCCTTTTATCCTCATTTGTTTCTTTCCGAACTAGAAAACTGGACAGGTTGACGTATTGGGCAGCAAAAACGTTTCATCCCCTTAGGCATCTTGGTAGTGCTTACGCGAGCGCCAAGCTCTGTAAACGTCCGATGTATTATTCATCGCCTCGTAGATCTAAGCCCGATTTGTATATTCCTGCGAATTTAAGCATTCCTTATTTAAATATATGCCAAAGTGCTATCTCTTCCTCCTTGAATACCAGACTCCTGTAGTATGTGAATGTTAACCTCCAGTCTTCATGCCAAATAGACAATGCTTTATCGCCCTCGGTTTGTTTTGTGCTACTCGCCTCTGTCTCTTCTAAATTATTGCACCTGTTTCCCTCTGATTACGTTTGCAGCGGCGCAAACAATTACTTTTCATCTTTATCGCCATGAATGATCAGCCTGTTTTATGGATCTCATTTATTACGGGCGGACAGATACCTGTTTATTAGAATTTAAAACAGTGTGGTGTTGTGGTGATTGCTCCGTTTGTCTGCGTGTACATTTTAACTTCTGCCCGGCAGGCTGAACAAACACACAATCTCCAGTCAAATGGGATTTTAAGAGGCGCCTGGGGTGCAGTTGCATGGACATTTTTGGCCAGTTCAGTCTGTCTGCATTTCAGAACAGTTGACCATTATTTGTGTATCAAAACAGCCAGGACGTTGGCTCTGAGCAGAAGGGTTTCACGTGGAAGTCTTTTCAGACTACAGGTCTGTCTCTTAAACGTACTGTAGGGAATAAATCAAATAAATTTAATCTCTACTCTCGGACGCCGAATTACCTTAGTTTCTTCCAAGGACTTTTATAAATTCCATCATTAGTAAAATCAGCCAGTCGATCAGAAAGCCACATAAAGTCTGTTTAACTATTTCATAACAGTTTTTTCTGTGCTTTATATATATATTCTGTATAATTTTAGGTGAGGGTGGAAAAATTCATTAATCTAATTGTCATCATTTCAATTCATTTTTTAATTAGTCAAAATTAATGTGATTAATCATGTTGATGGCAAAGAGCCTTTTAATGTTGGGATTACAATGGCAAATGGATGTGTTCTGGGGTGATAGGAAGGATGGTGGATCCTCATTTTTATTTGAATAAGTGGCACGATATCTGTCACAGGACACTTTACATGAAGACTGCTGAAATGTCCACTGGTTTCATTGTCCACCCAACATGGCTTCCTTCCTGTCTTACAGTGAACTGGTAGAACCTCTTTATCCTTCATCCAAACACGCTTTTGCATTGAAAGTGAAACACATATGAGTCAATGCAGAGTCATTACATTATGACATCTCGATACCTGTGATCAGATTGTTAACCGGTGCTATATGATCAATGTTATAGGTAAAAAGTTTAATGACCATAATGTTAACAATTGAAGTTCCAAAGGAAGATTCAGGAGGAGAATTTTCAGATGATCCCAATACAATCAGCAAACCTACGCAACCTGGTCCCACTCAAAAGTGTAAAAATTCTACTTTATTTCCATGTCACCTGTTTACAGCCTCCATCCTCCACCCCACCTCCCACTTTGTTTTCCGTGTTTATTGTGACCAGGTGATCAACCCCAACTATTCAAACTCTCCATTTTGCTGTGACACATTATGTTGGCGTGTCCGTCTCTTTGTCCTGTCAGAAAATGAATCACGTTCAGGAGAAAGCAGCAATATTTACATGGATTCCTTCTTAAAAAGGCAGTCGTGTTTGCAGAATGAGATAAGGGAGATGAGGGCTGTCACATACCCCCTTTTTCCAGTCCAATCCCAGATCCTCTGCTTTTCATTGCATGAGAGTTGTCACATTATTTATTTGGCAGAGACCTTTATGTAGAACAACTTCATCAGTTTATATAGTTGGACACTGCCTAAAGCAGTTTGGGTTATGGCAGGGTATGGCAGTAGTGCCATACTTGGGAACCTCATCTGCAGTCTTTGGAGCACAAGGCCTGCGCCCCACTGTAGCATGGACCCCGGGAGCCTTTGCTGCGCAGCATTTAGAGGTGTAGCGCTCCCCCCGAGCAGGTTTTGGGGGATGATGGGTCGAATGAAATGGAGCTGATGGATCTGGAGGATGGAGAGAGGGGAAGACTGAGGGACAGGGCGAGAGACAGCTTCTAGTCCCCAGCCCCTCCTAGCAGCCCTGTTACCAGTGTATTACTGATCCAGGGTCAGGGAGTGGTTGTCTGGGTGCAGACAGGGCTTATAGCGACACCTGAGCAAAAGTGGGAGACAGAGAACTCATGGCACTTTAAATGGACACTTTTAAGGAAAGACTTTTGATTATGTGTTATGATTAACAGTATTGTCGCTGTGAGCAAGGATCACCTATCAGTGGCTCATTGTTTGTGATTTCATTTGTTATTATTCCATTTTATTAAATGGGTGTAATGTTGTAGCTTTAAGGTATATTTGTGTGCAATAGATTAAATAATTTAAATTATAGCAGACATGGAGTTACATTAACTTATTGTGACTATTACAAACATCAGTGGCCAGTTTGAAATAAAATAAAATAGTAGTTTTTTTTTTTTTCATGGCTGAGATCCTGTGTGAAATGCTACCACAGAAATACTTCAGTTGAAAAGAGACAGGCTGTTGATGGAGCTGTTGTAATGGATTCCTGAGTTACACTCCAAGGAGATGTACCCAGTTTCTTCTTCCTCACAAGATGCTAAAATGTCACCTGAACTGCTCAGGTGGTGCTGTTGTACATTGTTGTACAAAGCTGGAGGTTTACAGCCTTTGTGAGTTTCACTCTCTCTCTTCGTGGCAGATTTTATCCCGTGCCATCCAGCAGGTGTTCCCTTAGTTGTGTGAGATGAACAGGAGCCCACATAAGTACAACAATGTAGAAGAGAGAGGGGTGGGGAGTGAAAAGGATTACCCCGCACTCATACAATTTCCATTACAAACATCCCCCCACCCCCCCATCTCCACATTCCCTCCCAAACCCCCACCCTGTCCTCACCCTACCTAGGAGAGAAAGGAAACACATCAGTGCCTGAAACAGAAATAAACATGGTGGTCATATTCCTAAAGTAATCTCAACCTGCAAGTCCACAGTCCTGCTTCAGCAATAACCAAAATCTACCAGTAGTTCCCCCATGATCTCAGACCTTACTTCTGAAGTAAATAACTTTCTCCCCATAATCAGCTGTGTGACTTCTGCTGCACTCATCACCCCTGAATAGGTCGCTCACAGTTTTCCTCTAAGTAATGGAGCAAATGAATAATAATAAAAAAGTGAAACACTCATAGCAAGGCAATAATGCCCTCTAGTGGTATTGATTAAAACTCAGGTAAGAGCAATGACTCCCAACTAAAGATCCAGTGGCACTCCAGCAAAGCTCATCTTTAATTCAGCATAACTGAGCTTTAACTGGACACTGTTCTGAAAAGTATCTGCTATTGTCCTTTATGAAAGAAATGTTTTTGGTTTTTGAGGACAGGTGACAACTGTTTCACTTTTTAGTGTTGTGTGAGGTGTGATAGCATCCCCCCCATCTTGTTGTCTCACTGGCTGCTCAATGTCTTGTCACCCCTTATGTCAGCCTGTGCACTATGTATTATGATGCAGGAAAGTTGAATGTAGGAAGGTATGCAGATTACAGACTTGTTTGAACTGCATTTTTTGCTTAATTAAGTTTTAATGATATTGAGAGACATTGAATAGAATTCTGGTTTCCTAAGAACAAAGTAGAATGTTCAGATGCCCTGGAATTCTCAGAGGTCTCAGCTCCTATGAAGTCACAGCAGGGAGAGTTGTTGTTTATAAGCAGGCTCCAGTCAGATAGTGTTTCAGTTCGGACAAAGTACTGCTAAACTACAACTACAAACTACAACTCTGCTACTACTATTTCCATAATGGACAAGACACTCCTAGCATGGAGAAGGAAAAAGTACGAAAACTAGTGCTTTGGGACTTCCTGGCCTCATGGCCTCTGCCAACCCTGTGAGTATAAAAAACCTCTAGGTTGTCCTCAAGATCAGTGTGTTCATGCTGTAATCTACTAGTCTGGACTGGTCAAGATGATAATTAAACACTAATCTGGATTTGATATCTCTTGATTTCTCTGCTATATGTCTTATGAACATATGTAGAGTTCTGCGGATGTGTCTGTCCTTGTAATGAGGCATTTCATTTTCAATGATTAATTTATCAGTTAATAGAAGTATTGATTTAATAATAATACAGATGATACTTATTCGGTTAAAAGGTTAAAAACACGAAAACTTAGTCAAGGAACTAAAACTGTAGTCTCCAATTATGCCAAAATTATCATCAGTTACACCAAAATCCTACTACAGAGGGACCCGGCGTGTCTGCAATGTGTAGAATGTTCAGGTTGCCTGGAATTCTTAGAATCCCCAATCTCTATGATGTCACAGAGAGAGAGAGAAAGTCCTATTATTATTGTTATTATTGTTTTTGCTGTTATTATGGTTACGATCATCATTAATGTATTGTGTTATTACATGAAATTGCTATGGCAACACATATAATGACATGTCAACTGAAGGAACCACAGATGTTCTATAATGATGTATGGTTTTAGGCCACACCCCCTTCAAGAATGTTTATAATGAGCCAGCAAATCAGAATATTTCATGCTTCAGCAATGGCTGAGCTGATTATCTGGTCTATCGATCTGTCCAATCAGAACAAACCAGAGCCACATGAACTGTTACCTGTTTTGAGGTTCAGCACGATAATTAGCTAATATCATCTGTGAACAGGGCACCATGTTTGTCAGGATGCTCAATATGGATATTGAACAATTAATCCAGAAAATGGACATTACCTGCTAATATTTATCTGTCAGTTTTGGAAAAACAAGTAACACAGCTTGTAAAAGCAACAACAACATGCATAGCCCCCCCACTGCCCAGAAAGAAGAAAGATTTTGGAAATGAAAGAGTCTGAATGACTAGCCCTGTCTGTAGCATGTGAAATGACAGCCTGTTAGCAAATTTTAGCGGTTTTAGCTATTTACCCCATTGTTTGAATGACTTGACCTCTTCAGACTACATTTCAGTTCCACCTCAGTCCCCACCCCCAACACCTGCTACTTCTAGGTTTTGATGCTTACTTTATATGTAGTATTTAGATGTAGTGCACCTGGCTTCTGTTGCCTAGTCAAATCCTGTTGCCTAGCTCATTTAACTTGAATGGATGCACTTATGTTCTATTGTACTGGAAGTCACTCTGGATAAGAGCTTTTGCTAAATGCATGTAATGTAATGTAACGTAATAGCATGAAGGTGTAAAAATATGTCAAATCCAGACCAGTATTAAATAAACAGCTCAATCAAACATGATTTAAAAAAAAGACATTAGTTGAAACTAAGAACAGCATACAAAGTTCATCCCTAGGATGAAGCCTCAGAAACATTAAATTACAGCAACCCAAAACTTTCATTAGTTTGTGTTTCAATCTGAGGTGAATTTGTGCTGATTTTTTGATATGTATCCTCATCTGGTAAACTGAAAATCCCGTTACTTAACATGTGCTGTCCTCATCCCTCAGCTCAAAAAAGAGGAAAGGAGAGAGAGAGAAGGAGGGAGATGAGAAAAGAGGAAGGACTGAGAAGAGGGGAGAGGGAGAAGGAGGGCCAAGCAGAGAGAGGAGGAGGAGGAAGGAGGAGGAAGCAAGAAAGGAGAGGTTAAGGAAGGAGAGGTGGAGGAAGATGTGGAAGGAAAGGAGAGAGATTAAGAAGGAGCAAGGAGAGAGAGAGGCTGGCCCAATAGAAGACAAGACAAAGCACAAGGAGGAGAAAGGGGAGGGGTCAAAGATCAAAAGGAAAAACAATGAGGAGGAGGATAAGGACAAAAAGGCAGGGTCAGTCAAGATGAAGAGAAAGACTGATGATGAGACAGAGGAGGTGCAAAAGAAGAAAATGAGTGTGAAGAAAGAGGAGAAAAGGGTTTCGCTAAAAAAGGAGAAGAAGGACAAGGAGCGGCAAAAAGCCCTGCTAATAAAGAAGAAGATGAGGATGAATAAGGAGTCAAAGGAATTGGTGCTAATTAATGAGAAGATGCTTAAAGATCAGAGAGAGGTAGTGCTAATGACAGAGGAGATGATGAAGAAGGAGGAGGAGAAAGAGGTGGTGGTCAGCAAGGAGAAGGAGGTGACTGGAGAAGAGAAAGAGATGGTGCTGAACAAGAAGAAGGAGGTGACTGGAGAAGAGAAAGGGATGGTGCTTAGCAAGGAGAAGGAGGTGACTGGAGAAGAGAAAGAGATAGTGCTAAGCAAGGAGAAGGAGGTGACTGGAGAGGAGAAAGAGATAGTACTAAGCAAGGAGAAGGAGGTGACTGGAGAAGAGAAAGAGATGGTGCTGAACAAGAAGAAGGAGGTGACTGGAGAAGAGAAAGGGATGGTGCTTAGCAAGGAGAAGGAGGTGACTGGAGAAGAGAAAGATATGCAGCTCAGCAAAGAGAAGGAGGTGACTGGAGAGGAGAAAGAGATAGTGCTGAGCAAGGAGAAGGACGTGACTGGAGAAGAGAAAGAGATGGTGCTGAACAAGGAGAGGGAGGTGACTGGAGAAGAGAAAGGGATGGTGCTTAGCAAGGAGAAGGAGGTGACTGAAGAGGAGAAAGATGTGCAGCTCAGCAAAGAGAAGGTGATGACTGGAGAGGAGAAAGAGATAAAGAAGAATGAGAAAGAGGATGAGAAGAAGAGGGCAGGGCCAGTCAAGATGAAGAGAAAGACTGAGGATGAGACAGAGGAGGTGCTAAATAAGAAAATGAGTGTGAATAAAGAGGAGAAAAGGGTGTTGCTAAAGAAGGAGAAGAAGGACAAGGAGCGGCAAAAGGCCCTGCTAATGAAGAAGAAGATGAGGATAAATAAGGAGCCAAAAGAGTTGGTGCTAATTAAGGAGAAGATGCTTAAGGACAACAGAGAGGTGCCACTAAAGACAGAGAAAATGACAATGAAGAAGGAGGAGGAGAAAGAGGCGGCGCTTAGCAAGGAGAAGGTGATGACTGGAGAGGAGAAAGAGATGGTGCTCAGCAAGGAAAAGGTGGTGCTGATAGAGGAGGAGGTGGATAAGAACAACATAGTTCTAAGCCAGGGGAAGGTGAAGATTAAAGACCTAAAAGACATGGTGCTAAGCCAGGAGAAGGTGAAGACTAAGGACCTAAAAGAAATGGTGCTAAGCCAGGAGAAGGTGAAGACTAAAGACCTGAAAGACATGGTGCTAAGCCAGGAGAAAGTGAAGACTAAAGACCTAAAAGACATGGTGCTAAGCCAGGAGAAGGTGAAGACTAAGGACCTAAAAGACATGGTGCTAAGCCAGGAGAAGGTGAAGACTAAGGACCTGAAAGACATGTTACTAAACCAGGAGAAGGTGAAGACTAAGGACCTTAAAGACATGGTGCTAAGCCAGGAGAAGTTGAAGATTAAGGACCTAAAAGATATGGCCCTAAGCCAGGTGAAGGTGAAGACCAGAGAGCAGAAAGAGATGTTGCTTAGTAAAGATAAGATGAACAAGGAGCAGAACAAGTTGCTGCTGCAGAAAGAGATGATAATGAATAAGGACAAGCAGAAAGATGTGGTGAAGGAGAAGATGAAGATGACTAAGGAGCAAAAACCTGTGGTGATATCAAAGGAGAAGATTTCTAATGACCCAAAAGAGATGGTGCTCAGCAAACAGAAGGTGAGGACTGGACAGGAGAAAGAGATGATGCTCAGCAAGGAGAAGGTGAAGACTAAGGAGCAGAGAGAGGTGGTGCTGATAAAGGAGGAGGTGACCAAGAACCAGGAAGAGGTGAAAAAGGAGCAGAAAGCAATGTTACATTGCCAGAAGAAAGTGAATAAGGAGCAGAAATGTGTGGCATTAAGTAAGGAGAAGGAGAAGACAGGGGAGCAGAAAGAGTTGCTGCTACAAAATCAGAAGATGAATTATGAGCAGACAAAGCCATTGCTCAAGCAGGTGGAGATGAGACTGAATAAGGAGGACCAGAGCGATGTGGTCGAACTTTATAAGGAGCAGATAAAAGAGAAGGCAGGGTCAATGAAGATAAAAAGAAATACTGGGGATGAGAAAAAAGAGGTCCTGAAGAAGATGCACATAAATAAAGAGCATAAAGAGTTGGTGCTAAAGAAGGAGAAGATGACTAATAAGCAGAAAACTCTGGTGCGAATGAAGGAGGAGATGACTAAGGAGCAGAAAGAGATGGTGCTAATGAAGGAGAAGAATAAGGAAGGGCAAAAAGATGTGTTGATTATGAAAGAAAAGATGAGCAAAGAGGAAGGTGAAGCAGTTCTGATGAAGAAGAAAAGAATGATCACTGAGGAAGAGGAGAACAGAAAATTTGCCGGTGATATGAAGGTAAGAACGCTCGGTACATAGTGCAGCGCTCTGCAGATGCACACACGCACATATGTACCCACATGCACCCCCCCCCAACACACATGCACATACTGACATGCACCTACACACATACAGACCCACACCCCACCACACACACAAAGGGTGCAAGTGACAGAGAAAATGGACTATCAGACAAAGAAACATAGCTAGAATCTCATGTTGTTTTACTTTCCCAGAAGCCTAAGAAAGATCAAGCATGGCTAAATACAGATGAGGAGGTCAAGCCTACAAGGCCAATGAATGTGAGACATGAAGAGGAGCCACAGCAATGGAGATGGTAGGGCAGGCTGGTGTGTGTGTGTGTGTGTGTGTGTGTGTGTGTGTGTGTGTGTAACAATGGAAGGGGCGGCAGATCTGTGGGGACTTGGTCATCAAGCAGTTGCCCACAAATGATGTGACAAAATGATTTACCTAGCCTATGAACTGTCAACAGGCAGTTTGTAAGTAAGTCTCTCTGTTTCTCTCCCCCTGTCCCCTCTCTCTATCCCTCCTTCCCCTCCCTCCGTCTGTGCACCTTACAAGGTGGGAGGAGAAGGGGTACAAGGACGGGACTAAGTGGAAGTTCCTGGAACACAAGGGGCCCCTCTTTCCCCCAGAATACCAGCCCCTCCCTGATGATGTCCATTTCTACTATGATGGTGAGTATCAGCTCCTCTGAGCCTGAACCCAGGGGCCCTTAGGTGATCCAGCATTTTGTGATGACTTCAAGAAAGTTCAAGATGAGGTTAGCATTTGTGTGGTATGTCCCCAGATACAGTGAGTATTTGTGTGTTGTGTCGCCAGGGAAAGCAGTGAAGCTCAGTCCAGCAGCAGAGGAGGTGGCCCTGTTGTTTGCCCAGATGCTGGATCACGAGTACACCACCAAGGACGTGTTCTGCAAAAACTTCTTCAAGGACTGGAGGAGGGTGAGAGAAGGGGAAGAACAGTCTGTGTGTCTGCAGGGTGTGAGGATGAGGAGTGGTCACTTCACTGGCTGTGTTTCTCTGGACAGGAAATGACTGTGGAGGAGAGGATGCTAATAACTGACCTGAATAAATGTGACTTTGGGGAGCTCTTCCGTATGCTCCAGCAGAGGGTGGAGGCCCAACACAACATGAGCAAGGCGGAGAAACAGGTGGGGAGGGTTCAGACAGACAGGTGGGCAGGGTTTACAGCTATCTCTTGATCCAGGGTTTCCTCCCTTTTATTGTATCCTCTTTTTAATCTCCCTTTCTCTTCCCCACTCAGCGTCTGATTAGTCGTCCTTGTTGTTCAATTATTTTCAGGCAATTAAGGAGGCAAATCAGAAAATAACAGAGGAGTATGGCTACTGCACATTGGACCACCACCGCGAGCGCATTGGTAACTTCAGGATTGAGCCCCCTGGTCTGTTCCGGGGCCGGGGGGACCACCCCAAACAGGGCATGCTGAAGAGGAGGATCCAGCCTGAAGACATCATCATCAACTGTAGCAAGTAAGGGGCATGCTGGGAGTTAGAGGCATTCCTGGAGTGCAGAGCATGCTGGGAGTTAAGAGACATGCTGGTAGTCAGAGGCATGCTGGGAGTTAGAGGCATAGTAACAGTGAATGATGAGAGTGATGGGATTGAAAAAGAGACGTTAAATAGCACACTTAACTCTCCTCCCCACAGAGATTCTCGGGTCCCAGAGCCTCCTGCCGGTCACCGATGGAAAGAGGTGCGCCACGACAACACGGTGACATGGCTAGCCAGCTGGACAGAGAACGTGCAGGGGTCCTGCAAATACATCATGCTGGATGCCAGCTCCAAGCTCAAGGTAGGAGCAGGGCACAGTGGACCCAACCATTCCTAACACGACAGGGCCTTACACCTCAACAGTAACATGGTTTATCAGAATAAACACACAGGGCAGGAAGTTATGTTACATTCTCTCTCACCTACTCTGCTGGTTTGAGGACAGGAGGACTGAGAGAGGTAGAGGGAAGAATGTTTGCAGTAAGTCATGTCAGCCTCCCTCCATTCTATCCACTCAGGGTGAGAAGGATAGGGAGAAGTATGAGGTGGCCCGCAGACTGAGCGCCTGTGTGGACCAGATCCGGTCTCAGTACTACCAGGACATGAAGTCCAAACACATGGTGATCCGCCAGAGAGCTGTGGCCCTCTACTTCATTGATAAGGTGAGTTGGGGGGGTGGCTTTGTGTCTCACAGGGATCCTTACTGTAGGTGAATTGGTCCAGTTTATAGTATGGTACAGGTGAAACGGCACCCTAACACTTTGGATGACTTTCGGATGAATAAACCTGTCGATCCTGATGATGCCCAGGGCTACCCGAGTCTCTGACCCATCTTCTCAAACCGTGTCCCTGCAGCTGGCTCTGAGGGTGGGCAATGAGAAGGAGACGAGCGAGACTGCGGACACAGTCGGCTGCTGCTCCCTGAGGGTGGAGCACATAACCCTGCACGAGGAGCCGGAGGGAGAGCAGCATGTGGTGGAGCTTGACTTCCTGGGCAAGGACTCCATCCGCTACTACAACAAGGTCCCCGTTGCTAAAAGGGTGAGCAGGAAGTCAGCCTCGGCCTCTGTTAGCAGAGCACTAATGTTTCCATCAAACCTCATTCAGACGAGGCTCTGTGGTTTATAATCATGTGGAAAATGCCAGATAGAATAAGAAATGTCATAATGGGAAAACTCCTCTGAATCAGCCTCCTTTTTAAACTTAGAGGCAACTAATCAAATGCTGTCAGCTCAAACCAAACTAAGTATTCCTCCTCACAACAATATCAGATAAGATTTATCTTGAAACCTCACCAGGACAGCATTAGAGGTACCTCAGTCTGACTGCTGTTCCCTCTTGCTGTTTTGTTCATTAAAAACAATTGTAACAATCATTCAAACCCGGCAAAAAAGTAACAAAACAACATGAAGAATTCAGGGAGTGCTTAAATTTAGCTGGGTTATTTAGAAAGGCAGAAAGCAATACTTCTTTTGACATAAGTATTATGGTCAACTGTTCCAGGTTTTCAAAAATCTGAAACATTTCCTGGAGAACAAGGAGAAAGGAGATGAGCTGTTCGACCGCTTGTCAGTGAGTTTCAAACCAGGGTGTTTCTCTCCTCTCTCACTTCAAATGCGAAGCTTCCCTGGTACCTGTAGCTGAAAAAGGAAAAATCAGTCGAAATCTAATGCATAAATCTGTGTAACTGTGTGTCTGTGTGTTTGCGTGTGTCACTAACACCCTTACCCTCCCTCTGATCAGACGTCCATGTTGAATAAATATCTGAGCTCTCTGATGCCTGGCCTGACTGCCAAGGTGTTTCGGACCTACAATGCCTCTGTAACCCTTCAGCAGAAGCTTAGAGAGCTGTCCCAGAGTGAGTGCTTTTATATCTCTACATCTAACACCTTACACTTCAGTCATATATCTACATATACTACACTTACTCCTACACCCAGTGCAATATGCTTGTACATATATCACATTCAGTCCTACGTTCAATCATACATACCTCTACATGTACTACGCATGACTTCTACATCCAGTCTGATTTACCTGGAATACCTGTAAACCCATAAGTATCACTACAGTTTGTGTCTCCTACTCTAACCTTAGAGAGTGACTGTAATCCTTCATCTCTCTCTCCCTTCTTTCTCTCTCCTTCTCTGTCCCTCTTTTGGCATAGTGTCACACAGCCAGGCTGAGAAGCTGCTCTCCTACAACAGGGCCAACCGTGCAGTTGCAGTTCTCTGCAACCACCAGCGAGCAGCGCCAAAGACCTTTGAGCAGTCCATGGTCAACCTGCAGGCAAAGGTGAGGGAGGGAGAAATTGGTCTGAGTGTTGTTTTTCTGTCTTCTGTGCTGTTCTGTACTTGACTGCCATTACACAATATTGTTCCTCCCTCCTCCAGATTGACAGTAAGAAAGAACATTTGGCCCAGGCGAAGACTGAGCTAAAACAGGCCAAGAGGGAGGCCAAGGCATGCCCAGACAGACAGCTGCTGGAGTAAGTATCCTGAAAGGAAAAGGGAATAAGGCTATTCCCATTCATGCCAGAGGTTTACAGGTGTAGGCCTACACACCCTTTTGGGAGCGGGTCATTTGTACAATTAAATCTCCATGATCTAGTTCTTTCAGTCCTCTCTAAATCTTTATTTGGACATGTGAGTATTCCTGGGTGGTAGACATGGCCATTTACTGCTATGATGATGGAATTTGTGCGTGTGTGTCATATACAGTGTGTGGCATACATGGTGTGTAACACAGCTCACGTTTCAGCATGGTGGAAAAGAAAAGGAAGGCCGTCCAGCATCACCAGGATCGGCTGCTGAATTTGATCATTCAGGCCACAGACAGAGAGGAGAGCAAACAGATCGCTCTGGGAACCTCCAAACTCAACTACCTGGACCCACGTATCAGCATTGCCTGGTGAGTACGCACACACATGCACATACACATACAGACACCCACACACATACACGTACGTATACACAGTCAAACACACCTCATCAACCCACAGGCACTAAGTGCACAAACATACACACAAACATACACACAAACTCACACAATACATACATACAAAGACACACAAACATATGCACACAGACTGCCAAAGTGGATAGCTGTATGTGAGCATGGTTTGGTATGCTGTACACACATCCCTTCCACTCTCTCTAGGTGCAGGAAAATGAATGTGCCCTTGGAGAAAATTTATAACAAAAGCCAAAGAGATAAGTTTGCCTGGGCTATTGACATGACTGAACCAGACTTTGAGTTCTGAGCCAGGAGCATGGACTACTTTCATACTCTTCCCTACATGTATAGAACATAGCAATAGTTTTTTAAAAATCTATTAAATAAATGCTTTTATTCTCTGCATTGTACATGTCCCATTCCCTTCTTTCAATTCTACTTCTTGGTTTCAGCATTGCTAGCTCTTTCAGTTTACTTCTGTCTGTTCTGTATTTTTCACATTATTAAAATACTTTTGCAAACAAATGCCTTTGTTTCTGTGGTCTTATTTATGAAAGTTTAACTATGCTTTTTGTTGGAAATCTTACAGCAGTGACTCTGTTGTGCAGTTTACTGAAAGCTCCACCACTGAGAGCTTATTCTAAATTAACTGCTTTTTTAACAATACTTTCAATGTTTTAGACTGGGGGCATAACTCCTGCGTCTCCTCTGAATTTGTATCTCACACTATTCACAGTATATCCTACCAGACACAGTGACGACGAGGACGGTGATCCACAAAACATTACTGGAAGGGCATAATCATTCTGACTGCATGGATAAGGGAGATATATCCCCTATTCTCCTGAATTATCACTGTTTTCCCAGGGATGGGTCTGTATTCCAGTAATATAACAGGGCAACATAACACGTAAGAATAATACAGCTATAACGAATCTTACGGAGCAAAATCTAAAAGAATAAAGATAATCACCACTTTATAACTTTCGCAGCTTTAACTTAGAGCATTCATGAAACCTATGTAGATTCATAACTACATAATATGGAAGCTGAACGTGCGTTCCCTATGTTTTCTGTCGCAGTGTTTTCCCCGTCGTTTGTCAATAAAGTTATTCAAATCGACAGGGGCGTTTCAAAGGTGAGTGCGTCACTGACAACGACGAACGTCATCACGTTTTCATGAGCGTTCGTGAAAGGGTAACATAGCAGAAGGAAATGGGACGGGTAGCTGTGAAGAGATTTGTGTATTATTGTCCCTCGAAAATATGAATTGAAATGGAATAAAATATGTCTGTATGCTATCTTTTATAGCGAAGTGATCTGCGACACGTAAGCAACGTTGGCGCTAAACCCAGAGTTACATAATAAACGTTATTTAACGCGGGCCGGCTTTGTGTGGAGAAGCCAGAGGCCTACACATCGCTAGCTTAGCTACCAGCATGTATCCCTCCTGGGGAAATTACGGCGGTGGCCATCAGCCTCCTCCACAGCCGCATTTCGGCGTTAGACCGCCGCATTTACGGGGACCGCCGCCGGCGGGAGGTGGATTCGGCGGATATGGGGCGCCTGCGCCCGCACCGACCCAGTCCAACTTCTCGAGTCTGCGGGAGCAGCATCTTCAGCAGATGCAGCAACTACAGCAGCTCCATCAGAAGCAGCTCCAGTCGGTGCTCCATCATAACACCGGCCCCTACGGCGGCGCTCCTCCGGGGCCTTGGCAGGGCAGCGGCTCGGGATTTTCGAGCCTGGGTCCCGGAGCCCCGTCTCCTTCCAATTTCCAAGACCACCAGCCCCCGAGGGGTCCCTCCGTTCCCCCACCGCTGCAGCAGCCACCTCCACAGCCGGTACAACAGCCACAGTCTGACGCACAGCGCCCCCCGCCCGAACCAACACCGCCGGTGCCTCCCCAAAACAGTTCCAGCATCGCACCTCATCAAGCAAATAAACACGATGCCGCAGTTAAAAAAGACACACCTGAGCCCAGCAAAGCGGAGGAGGAGGAGAAGCCCGATTTTTCTTCTATGACACTGCAGGTGAGTGCAGTTCTTAAAAATTATTTGCCGTTTCTATCAGTAATAAAGTAATGTTGCAGATACAATACCCAAGAAGTAACTTGAACGATGAATTGTCGACTATCCAGCGGAAAGGTCGAATGCTCAAAAGTGACACAGCTTATTTAAAATCGGTGCAGTTGTTCGTGAACGATTACGTTAAAAAATATCAACGAGGCTTTGAGGCTTTTAGGTTTTTAAAATCACACCGTCAGTTGACTATCCATTTTCGCATCTCTTTTTGCATCAACTAAATTAGAGGGAAAACTAAGCATCACTTTCCCTTTTTAACATATAGGAGCAGCAGCAATACTGGTACAAACAGCATCTGCAGAATCTGCAGAGGTTGAAAAATGAGAAGGCGAAACACAGTAAACCTCAAGGAGACAGTCAACCCCCAACTGCCAGTCAGACCCCAGCAGCCCCTCCCCCTCCGATCGAGCCCCCGAAGAACACACCCCCACCGCCCCCACCGAAAGAAGAGCCCCCACCTCCGCCCCCTCCAGAGGACTCCAAGGTAAGAAAAGACTACATTACCTGTCAAATCTGGTGAACTGTGAGTAGGGCCAACCTTTCCCCCCTACCAAAACAACAAATAATATTTTCAACATTGTAGGCAGCAATGCCCCTCAGGCTGAGGCATCCCTTCTTAAATACTTAATTGCAAATGAGGCAGTGAGTGGTGTCAGTGAGAAACTTTGTGTGCTAGAATGCAAGCTCTATTACAATTCAGTCAGTCTGTGACAACTGTGGAATAACAACATGCTTGCAGGATTGACAAGGGCGGTTAACTGTCACTTTTCTTCGAGTGTGCACACCTGGTGCGTGTAACGTTTGTTTCATGGTGAATTCAATCATACTCTGTCTTGCATAAATATATGATAAATCTGAAGGTGAAAAAGGCACCAGGAACTGTGTAATAAGTAGTGCGCAGGTGTCATAATTAGTCCACGACTTGAACTATTCATGCGTGAAAACATGCAAACCGAGATACAGCTAGCCGTGTCATTAAAGGTTTGCAAGTTAAAATCTGATATGGGCCTCTTCTGTTGGGAACTTGAGCAAGGAATTTGAACTGTGTTATTATCCACGCTCGCACATGGTTCATATGGTCACTAAGTAAATACGTAATCGCCCTAATATTTTAATGAAGAGTCGGCAGATAGAATTTAAGTTCTCACATACTCCTAGTCCAGAAACTAGCCTGATTTAGTGTGGTGGTCCTGTATATAGCTTGTGTATCCTCAGAAACACTTTTCATTGACTATAGAAAGTGCTGTGATACTTGTAGCCAGTGTGTTGAGCTCAGGGTGATTTCTGTTGGTATTTTCACACTTGTTTGAATGGATGTCTCTGTACTTTTACTGTCATATTTGCACTGCTGTACATACAATCATCTGTAAATATCTGTCAATACTGTACATACAACCCTTACATATACTCTCCCCTTTCCAACCCTGTCCATTTCACCCCCCTATGTATAACACATTAATATGTTACACATATTTATTATCTGTTAACACTGTACATACTGTAAAATATAACATTTTGTATACTGGAGTAATTACTCAACTGCACTTTCTGTAAATAATACTTGTTTTTGCACTTCTGGTTAGATGCTAACTGCATTTCATTGGCTTTGTACCTGTACTCTGCACAATGACAATAAAGTTGAATCTAATCTAATCTAATCTAATACCTAAAGTTCCTAGAGGGGATTCTGAAACAGTTGGACAAGAGTATGCCCAGTGTGTTTTGTTTCTGTCTTCTTAATGTACTTTCTCTCTCTGCCCCATTGCACTGAAAATGAACCTAACTATTTGTTATTCTCATTTCTGTGCTGGGTATGAGTTTGAACTAGTTCTGCATTTTTCCCCTCTTTTGTTCAAAACAGTTCAGAACCCACTCAATGTATTATGTCATTGGTATACGCATGCCGTTCAGCTTTACCTGAGCCATGCTGTGGCGAAACCAATGAAATGTTTGGAACTGCATGCAGTCAGGGGTCGCTCTTGCGCCTGTTAAAACGCACCCGTTTCCCCTCTCTCTCTCGTGTGACGTGCAGCCTAGCATCGTCACCCCCCCGGGCGACCCGGTGGAGGCGGCGCGGCTGCAGCAGCTGCAGGCGGCGGCTGCGCAGTGGCAGCAGACGCAGCAGCAGCGGGCGGGCTTCCAGTACCAGGCCCTGATGCAGCAGCACGCCCAGCTCCAGCAGGTCCTGCAGCAGTACCAGCAGTTCATCCAGCAGCCTGCACACTTGCAGGTAACTACCTTAAGTAGCTTGCCCACGTAAAACAGGAGCGCCCCAGCAGGGAATCGAACCAACAACCTTTTGGTTATGAGCTGTTCTCCTTACCGCTACACCACACTGCTGTCCTAGCCACAAAACCTACATCTATCGCCAAAGCTTTCTCACCAAAACAAGCAATCTGAAAGCATGCCTGTTCATACATGGAACCGTCTCCTTTCATGATAGAAAGGCTATTTTGTTTCTTTCTCCACAAAAGTAAATGTCTGTCAGGACAACTGTTGTACAACCTCTGTAAAACCAAAAAATAAATTGAAAATCAAACTAAACTAGACCCTCCTCCGGTGTGCAGAGTGTGGGTAATTAAACCACCGCTGCCTCAGTAAATATCCAGCTTTATAAATGGATAGAACTGTAACCTATGTCAATCACTCTTGATAAAAGTGCCTGCTAAATGACAGTTATGTGTATGTAATGTCACTCAGGGTTGACAGAATGACTATACTGTGATGCAGCATTAATGTGAAACAATGTTCAAGTGATACCTACACTCTTGAGTGTGCATACTGTCATGGTTCACTGTGTTTTGTTACTGACCCCTGCCCCCGTGTAGACCATGCCCGTGGAAATGCAGCTCAGGCACTACGAAATGCAGCAGCAGCAGTTCGGCCCCGTGTACCAGGAGTGGGACCGGCAGTTCAAGCTGTGGCAGGAGCAGTTCCAGTCCTACCCGCACAAGGACCAGCTGCAGGACTACGAGAACCAGTGGAAGCAGTGGCAGGAGCAGATGAAGTCCACCTCCGTCCACCTGCAGGAGAGGGTCACCACCCTCAGGGCCATGCAGCACCAGTACCCCAGTGCCCCCTACGGGGGCATGATGGGCATGGGACAGTTTGGGCAGTTCCGCCCCCCCGTGCCGGAGGCCCCGATGCCGTCGTCGCTCGCTGTTCCACCCGCCATCCCCCTCCCTCGAAGCTGGAGCCCACGCCTCCTCCGGTGCCCCCTTCGCAGCCCCCCCGGCCCACGATGCCACCGGGGCCACCAGGGCCACAGGGACCCGCCGCCCCTCCGCCACGCATGCCGCCGCCACCCACCACGGAGCCCCTCCCCCCGCCTTCCGCAGCCCCCAGGCCTGCGACTCCCGCTACGCCCGCCCCTCCCGATGCCTTCCCTGCCGCTGGGCCACCGGTTCGAGGGCCCAGGCCCCCTGGCCCACAGTCCCGCTTTGAAGGCCCAAGAGGCCCCAGGTAGGATGCATTTTGCAGTCCGTAGGTGTGCCATATTAGAAATGAAGCCACAATGTATTTTTTTAAAATTGGGTCATAAAATGCAACTATTCTTGCTTTCCTATGTTAGAGATGAAATCACAACATATGTTTATTTATAAATATTTTTGCATTCCCATTCGTCTGATTTTAAGTTGTTGTCAAGGGCTGTTGGATGTTTGCATGAGGGTTGCATGAGGGGATGAGATGATACTTCACTACATAAATTACAATTTTATCCATTTACGCTGTGTTCACACGTAGCGTCTTTTTTGATGAAAAACGCTGGCCAGAGCATTTTTTCAGGTGGGAAAAAAACACTGGCAACGTTTGTTCCAAAAAGCAGTTGAGAGCGTCTTTTGTTGCCGTAACAACAGTAGTGTCGTAACGTAGTGTCGAGCTAGCTGGCTAACGTTAGCATAACATAACGCAAAGCAGATGTGCCTTGCCCCCAGCTGACCCTAACAAAAGGTTCACAAAGGACATTTAGAAAAACTAGTTATCTGAACATAAAGTCGGTTTTTTAACATGTATTTTTCTTTTAAGGTATTTGGCAACAGGTGATTCCTTTCGATCTATCGCCTTCAGCTTCAGGGTTGGTGCCACTACTCCGCTTGTGATTGGTCAGCTGTCAAAAAAGCGCTTGATGTAGGGCGTTTTTTTCTGACAAGTTGAACTTTTTTCAACTGAAAAAAACGCCCCCAGCTACAGAAAAAAACGCTCAGGACGTTTTTGAAAACACTGTCTATATAGGATTATTATGTAAAACAGACGCTGACAGCTTCAAAAAAAGACGCTACATGTGAACACAGCCTTATACAGCTGGACATTTTTATTGGGGCATTTGTGAGTTAAGTACCTCGCTCATGGGTACACCAGCAGTGCTCCAGCGGGGAACTGAATCAGCGACCTTTCAGTTGCAAGCCCTGATCCTTACCACTACACCACACAGCTTCCCTAAAATGAGTAAATGCTTTTTTGTTGCAGGTTTGAAGGTCCTAGAGGAAACGGTTTCCCAAGGTTTGAGCCTCCGCCAAGATTTAATGCACCGCCACGGTTTGAGCCGCGGCAGAGGTTTGACCACCCGCCGAGGGGTAACCAGCCCGCCCAATTCGGAGCGCCGGGAAGATTTGACGGTCCTGCCAGGCCGAGCGGCCCCTCCCGATTTGAGAGGCCTCCCGGACCCCACCTGCCACCCAGGTTCGACCTGCCGCCTAAACCGGATCCCCCCACAGAAAATAAACCACTTGTGGCTAAGGCTGATGCACCCTCAGATCCACAGCCGCAGGGCAAACCTTCCGAAAGTCCCAAAACGCAGGCGGTCGCCAAAGCAGATGAGAAAGGCCTGGATTCCTGTGGAGCCATGTCTGATGACATTCTGGACTCGGGAGATGGCTTTTTCATCCAAAGCGACCCTATACCTCAGACCTCGGTCAAGTTAGAGACACAGAAGAAACCCGAAGACCTCGACAAGGAAAGCGGCAACAACTCCAAACCGACGGCCGATGCCGTGGGCGCCAAGGTGCCTGTATCTGCAGAGCCCCCCGTTCCTCCGAAACAGACTCCCGTAAACGGCAACAAGGGCCCCATTAATCAAGGAGGGGGCCCTGCAAATAGCGCCATCGGCGGAGGGGTGCCACAGCGACCCCGGCCTCCCGGACCCCCTCCGCCCAAAACTGACGCTCCCGAGCCTCCTCCTGGGTTCCACCAGAAGGACCACCCGATGGGGCCGCCGCCGATGGGGCCTCCGCCCATGGCGCGGGGGAGGGGGCGCGGGCGGGGACAGATGCCGCTGCCGCCTCCGCCACCGGGCAGGGGACGGGGCCGAGGGGGACCCGGGGGAACCCCGCGTGGGTTCAGCCCGAGCTCAGGCTCGCGGGCCCAGGACATGGAGCAGGTGGAGTACGACTACAGGCCCCAGCACGGGGAGGAGGAAGGCTATGAGTGGCAGGACCCTGCGTTAGACGGGATGCACGGGAGGAGGCCACTGCCCCCGCAGGAGGGGATGTGGGGCGGGGGGGAGGAGGAGGAGGAGGAGCGTTACCAAGAGGAGTACTATGAAGAGCCAGGAAGAGGAGGCCCCCCTCTGGGCCGAGAGCCCCCTGAAGGGCCCGGGAGGGAGAGACACTGGGAAGAGCAGGAGCCCGAATACTGGGAAGAGGGAGACCCCTACTGGATGGAGAGGAGGCCCCCGATGCGCCATGGGCCCCCGTTCCCCCACGAGGAGCACAGACGCCCTCCCCCTCCGCACGGGTTCAGGCACCACGGCCCCAGACGGCCCTCGTTTCCTCACGAGGACATGGAGCATGACCCTCGGGGCCCGCCGCCTCCGCCACGCCACGACGTGATGGAGTGGGACCCCATGGGCCCGCCCCCACGCCGTGATCACGGGCCCCCGCGGCCGCCCCTTCACCCGGAAATGCTGGAGCGGGACATGCGGCGGCCCCCTCCGCCGCCGCGCGACGCACTGGAGCGGGACCTCAGGGGACCGCCGCCCTACCACTGGGAGCCAGTGGAGCGGGACCAGGGCTGGCCCCGCCCGCCCCATGACAGAGACAGGCGGCCCCCGATGCCTCACGAAATCATCGAGAGAGACTCAAGGCGGGGGCCTCCCATGGGCCACGATGGGATGGAGAGGGACCTGCGCCGCCCCCCGCCCCCACACGATGGCCCGGACCGAGGCATGGAGCACGGAATGTACGACCGGGGTTACAGGGGTGATTTCGGGCCCGAGGGAGATGAGTACAGAAGGCCGCCGCACGACTACCATTCCCAGGATTATGAGCGCGAGGAGGACTACTACCCACCTCAAGGTGAATGGGAAGGGGAGCGCAGAGACAGGGAGTACCCCCCTTACCCTCCGCGAGGGCCTCCAGAGCGTTTCCGGGAAGACCAGTGGGCCGGAGAGCGGGAGCGGCCTTACCCCTATGAGGGAGAGGCCCGTGAGAGGGGGGACCTCAGGGTGCGGGAGTACCCGGAGGAACCCACGTATCGGCGTGATGAGCCTGCTTACCCGTCCCCACCCCCGCCAGAGTGGGAGAGACCCCTGGCCGAAAGAAGCTTCCCCCCGGAAGAGCGAAGGCCCCCGTATGAGGCCTGTCCTGAACCTCCTGTGGAGCTGCCTCCACCCACTGTACCGGCACCACCTCCAAATCCACCAGAGACCCCCCTGGACCAGGCCTCACCCGGAGCTGGAAAGGGTATCCTGGCTCTTTCTCAAAGGCAACACGAGATCATTCTGAAAGCTGCTCAGGAACTCAAAATGATAAGGTAATTACAGCAGGCCCCACCAGCAACATTGATTATAAATCCTGAATTTGGCATTCATAAATATGTCCCTTTTTTGTATTCGACCAGCTGCTGATTTATACAAAGCATTTGTAGTTTGTAATGTGTACCACAGAATGTTTTTTTTTGGGTAATAGTGATTAATAATAATAGTAATAATGAGCTTGACAAAATTAATAATGAGTTTGACTAAATTAATGGTTTCAAATCTTTTCAAGAAGTTTATTTATTGCATTGTGTCTGGTGGACAGAGAACTCCAGGAAAATAAAAATGTAATGGGTGACTTCATCAAACCTGAGACTGTGGAAGCGCAGCCTGAGATCCCTCCCGGCTTGCTGGGATTGGAGATTCCCCCGGAAGTGAGGAGCGCCCTTCAGGTAGACCAGTCATGTAGTTTTTGTTCAATAATTTACCCATCATCCCTCATTAGGGAGGTCACTTGAGGTCACTAGGTCACTCTCCACAGGCCACCAACCTTATGGCTGACCCAGGACAGGCCCCTCCCGCTGCCGTGGGGACGTGGGATGCTGGACCAGTCCCCCCGGCGACAGACCCAGGTTATATGATGGCACAGCCTCCTGCCATGGATGGGAAGCACCTGGCCACACCCATCGTCCCAAAACCACCCATCATCCCGAAGACTGTGGACTATGGCCATGGGCACGGTAGGTGCTCCTAAAGTAGCCGTGGGGAGGAAGGTCCTTACCGCTGTAGCAGGTGGGATTGTGATGGGCGCCCCCAGCTGCTTTGGTCATCCCTCCTCTGTTAAATCTCCTTTCAGATGCTGGCTCTACAGTGGAGCGGATCTCCTATGGCGAGAGGATCGTGTTAAGGCCCGACCCACTGCCGTCTGAGAGGCCCTACGAGAAAGGCAGGTTCTGGCGGCGATCTGATTCATGTTGGTTTGAGAAAGGCCAGTTCTGGCAGGTTCCGTTTCATGCTGGCTTGAGAGTTCAGGCAGAATACACTTTATGATGGCTTGGGAAACGTAGGCTCCAGCGGGTTCCGTTTCATATCAGTGCTAGTTTGTGACGGACCGGCCATTCGCATACAGTTTGCATAGACCAGGACACAACAGACAGACTTCACGCTCTTTGTGACAATAAACCGTCCTGTAAATGACAAGGCGGAATTTGCGTGGTTCTTCCTCAGAGCCCCTGGGCCCAAGAGACCCTTATGACCGAGACCCTTACTACGACAGACGACTGGACCCGTACATGGACCGGCGGGACTACAGCAGAGAGCGTGACCGAGATCTGTACCGGGACAAGCCGCCCCTGGACTACGACAGGGAACGCTACGAGAGAGAACGCTACCTGAGAGATGACAGGTATGGTCAACGTTTGGTTTGGTTTTTTTGCACTTTTCATTTGGACAAAGGGTATCTCATGGCAAGAGCCAATTTGAACACATTTCACAAAGTCTTAATTCAAAATAAACTGAAGACAGGCACAGTGCCATGTGGGCTGAATAGGCCTGTAGTGGTGTACAGGCCTAATAAAACACATTCAGACAGCATTGGACTTACTAATCAGTTCAGTACTTAAACCATGATATCACATTGGTTGTCACTGTACTCTGGATTCTTGACTGGCAAGTTGAAGTTGTTATTATCATGCAGCTATACCACTTTTACCATACAGTTATGTCATTACCCTGGCATTATAGCATCATTATTGTGCAGGTTTTATTACCATGCATTTGCAGCAGTATTAATATGCAGTTATAGCATTATTGCCATGCAGTTGTGTCATTATTAACATACAGTTGTAGCATTATTAGCTTGCGGTTACAGCATTGTTACCGTGTGGTTATAGCGTTATTGCTGCAGTGTGACCCGTGTCTGTCTCGCCCGTGGGTTCAGGCTGCCCCCGGGGCCCCCGCCACGCCCGGTGGGCTACAGGGAGCGGGAGATGCGGGACAGCCGGGAGCGGGAGCGTGAGGGCCGCAGCAGTCGGGACCGCGACGAGCACTACGGCAGGCCCGTGTACGACCGCCCGCCCTACGACCGCGTCCCCGAGCGGCCCATCCACGACCACGGCCCCTCGGGCTACCCAGGTGGGGCGTCGCCCATCGGCCCCAAACATCCAGCGGGCCTGCCCGTGTTGGGAAACGGTCAGTAATGTTTGTTTGTGTTTGTCTCAGGTGACCGGAGGCCCTTCCCCGAGGAGCGGCTCCCCGTCCCTGCCCCGCCACTACCGCCCCCGCCGCCAGCACCACCACGGGTGGAGAGGAAACCAGAGACGAAGAACGTGGACGACATTTTGAAACAACCAGGCAGAGGGAGCCGCCCGGAGAGGGTGAGACTCGCCAAAGTCCTACAGTTTCATACTTTCCTATCACCTCACAAAACGGCTTTCATTCATCTAGTTTCTCTTCTGTGGATTAACTTTCCTGATGTGTTTTTGCTTCTAGATTGTTATTATAATGCGAGGGCTGCCTGGAAGTGGCAAAAGCCATGTGGCAAAGCTCATCCGGGTAAGTGGAACGCCTTTTCCTGTTGACACAATCTTCTGTTTGTCCCCCAGTCTTTTGTAAAACGTTGTAAGTGCAATGCATATAGAGGCAACTCACAAAAAGCACCATATAAGGAAATGCAGTCACGATGGTTGTAGGTACTGCTAGCTTGATTCAGATTCATAATGCTGCGTCATCATTGCGTCAGCATTGTCCAGGAAACTGCATCAGTTGTTATAGCACAGTAGGAGGTGGAAGAGGGAAGGGTCTCATGCTGGTGTTTGCGTCTTGCAGGATAAAGAGGTAGAATGCGGAGGGGCGCCCCCTCGGGTTCTTGGGCTGGATGACTACTTCATGACGGAGGTGGAGAAGGTGGAGAAGGACCCCGACACAGGGAAGCGTGTCAAAAGCAAGGTGCGTGTGTTGTCTCCGTTTCTTACGGTTCCACAAGAATTTGGAACCACGCAACAAGAGGGCCGTGAAGTTGAGGGCTTTGCCTTTTGGTTTTTTATTTTGTTAAATGTGTTTCTTAACTCAAGAAAAACTCACAGTGAACAATGGATGTTCTTGACACATTCTCTGTCTGGCAGGTGATGGAATATGAATATGAGCCGGAGATGGAGGAAACGTACCGTAACAGTATGCTGAAAACCTTTAGGAAGACGCTGGATGATGGCTTTTTCCCTTTCATCATAATTGATGCAATCAATGACCGGGTTAAATATTTTGATCAGTTCTGGAGCGCAGCCAAGACCAAAGGTTTTGAGGTGAGTCATCAGAACTGCCCAGCGAACGTTACTGGACCAATGGCATTAGAGCATGGCTTATGGTTTATCTCGATATCTCCCAACCCCCCCACCCCCCCGCGTTAATTCACAACTGTCTCACAATAACATGCTTTGATCTTTTTCCTTTTTTTGCACAGTTTGGAAGATTTAGATTTTAACTGGCACTTTGATTCTTTTGCAGGTGTACTTGGCTGAAATCACCGCAGACAACCAGACTTGTGCCAAGAGAAACATTCATGGGCGGAAGCTGAAAGATATTGTGAAGGTCTGTGTCAAAACAAGGCTGTAATAAAGGAATAAGAGAAACTGACCAATGTGTTGAAGCTTGTAAAAACATTGGACTGACTAAGGCTAAAATAAATTTCTCTCAAAGGGTAACTTCCCCAAAAATGTGAAATTTCAAACGTCCCTCATCGTAGTTCACATAGTATTGTCTGGGTTCTGAAATGCAAAAATTTGGTTTCACAACAGAAAAATCTCCTTTTTTTTCCTATTTTTCCCTGTCCTTTTGTCCCCAGACTTTAGCACATGGCATTAGCCCTCTTTAATGTAGGAGAATGAAATCATTTTTTTCTGTCTGAGCCAACGTTCTGAAACATTCAGTAAAAAAAGCAAAGCTTCCTTCCGTGGAGGCTGGAGCAGGAAGGTGTTGACGTGTTGTCTTTGACAGATGGCTGCTAGCTGGGAGCCCTCCCCCCGACACATGGTGCGACTGGATATCAGGTCCCTGTTGCAAGACGCAGCCATAGAGGAGGTGCGTGCTGTGGAAGGTTTCGCGTGCTTTTGTCATCCATTCGGCCTCTTAAAGTGCCTGGCTGAGCCACGGTCAAGGCTTCAAGTCCCATATTAGGGAAATATGTTACAGAAATACCTCTATGAACCTGAGATGCCAAGTTTAAAAATAAATAAATAACTGGCTTTAGAAATTAGTCTTGGACTGTGCTCTGGAACCTTAACCGGGGAAAAAAAGAAAGAGTTGTGTTCCAAGCCCTCATGATGGACAGCACTTGCCCAATGGAATGGTTCTGATTTATTCCCACCCTCAGGTGGAGATGGAAGACTTTAACCCATCAGAGGAGGAGCAGAAGGCCGAAGCCAAGGAAGCTGCCACAGAGGAAGAGGAGGCGGATCTGGTAGGACTAAAGCCTCTTATGCATGTGCCGTTTGTTCTTTTTTGAGATTGATAGTGGTTCAATTTATTTTCGCAAGCTAACGATGTAGTTATTTTCAGCGTCACAAGGCTCAGTTGAATCCTTAGATTGAACATTTGAAAATATGTGTGTTTTCTAATTACGTGTTTAAAAACAGTTTCTAAAGGCTTGATTTTTTTATTATATTGTCTGTTTTCTGTGTCAAACATCATCAGAAATATAAAAAATGGACAAACATCAGAATTGCAACCGCCCATCAAATCATAAATGTGAAATGGTATAATCATATTAATTTGCCAAAATGTGAAGAGTGATCATAAAGCCAACAGACAAATTCTGAAGTCCAGACTGCAAGATTAAATTTCAGATTAAATTTCTAAATATTCCTTTGACAAATGCATAGTGTAAATGTTTTCATATTACAAAGCATTATGTCTAAAAAATGCCCTTTTAGTACAGTACAACTAGATCAATGAAGTGATTTAAACACTAAAATACTCAACATGGTAATATACAAAGCAAAATGCTTGCATATTTCTCTTAAAAAATATGGTGTCTGAATGTTTGAAGTGTATTTCAAGCCTTTTCTGAAAAACCCTGATTGATCCATTTCACTGGTATTTGAATAATATCAGCTGTAGCATGAAACATCTCACAGCTGATGGGAGTGAAAATGTCTGGTTTAAACATGCAACAATGCTTTTTTCAGTCAAATTAAATTACACAGAGCAGTTTGCTTTCATTGAAAAAAGTATTTCAGATTTCTCATATCTCACCTTACCAAGATAATGTGTTACTTTTATATTTGAATTAACTTGTCATGGTGTCATATGCATTTTGCACAATACCTACCTGGCAAAGAAGCATTTTGATAGAGTGCTTTTAGGATTCTGCAATGTTTCCCCATGATTCCTAACACTATTAGTTAATTCATTAATTGACACATTTGACATTATTAATTCATTGTTTTCCTTTTTTAAAAAACATTTATTGAGACTAAGCAGCATATTGAATGAAGTACAATAATCCATTGCTAGCTATAAATCACCAGTAAACTGCATCACTAGAGGGAGAAATGTGATCATGTAATAAACATTGAAAGGCTAGATATATAAAGATAATACTGAAATATTAAATAACCACAAAGACATTTAAAGAGAAATTTTGGAAGACATCAGATATAAAAAAGGATGATACAAAGGTCATGATTGTAAAATAAATGGTAGGAAAATATTCCAGTAATAATCAATTAATGTGAAAAAATTGTGCTCCAAAGGATGAAATCCACTTGTTGTTACTTTTTAAATAATTGCATTTCTTCAAAACCTACTTTCAGTGTAGCCCACAGACCAATATAAAATCGTTACCCTTACATGGTTTACAGGGCCTTAATATACTCGGTTTGTCTTTCTCTCAAGGATGCACTTGAAAATGTCCAGCAAGACACTGTGCTTAATGAAGGTGTTCCAAGTAAACATGCAGAACTGAGTTTTAATTTGACTTTTCCGATTATAAAAAATGGTTGTCAAATCACCAATCGTTTCATACAGGCACTGTATATTTTTTATGCAATACAACAATACAAATTAAAAATGTTTTCCTGCACTAAATATCTGTCTTTAGAGACAAAGATTTAGTGCAGGAAACATTTGCATTTTCTTAAGAGAGTAATAATTAATAATGATTTTGTCTTGAATTAATATGATGTCTTCTGTGCAGAGATGCCAAATCGCTTCACTCTTTTAATTTCCTTAAAAATGTTGTTCTTTCATTCACTTTGTTATGGTGATTGGCAGGCCTTTTGCCCCAGAACACTCTCCAAATGTTACTTATGGTGGGTATAAGTAGATTTATGAGCAAATTAAAGTCTTAATTAGGTGGACAAGTTTAAAATTCAGCAAAGACATTGGTTGACTGTACTCTTTCATGGATGTGGCATAGAAATCAATAATGGCCACAGTCAGCAAAGACCTCAGACTGACATATCATACAAGAGCAGGCTCTTGGGTGCAGTGCTTGTTTTAACCATTCAGTCCAGAGGCAAGCTGCCCCTGGTCCTGCAGCAGCAGCCTGGCTTTTTTTGGAGAGCTCACATCTAAATATTCTTAGGTTCTGCAGTATTCATCAGAGGGCTAGTGGCCTGGGGAAAAAAAGATGAAGTGCTCGAATCACTCACAAGGAATTTTAAAAATCATGCATAACAGGTCAAATGTATCCGATTGATTCTTCAAAAAACAGTATTTATGCAATACAGAGGTATAAATGTTGGCAGGATAGGTTTATTATTGAAATATCCACCATGACCAGCCAGGTGTCAATGGATGGAAATTAGTACATAGCAAATATTTGCATGACTTTGATTTTTGTCCGGTTTCTTAACCCACTGCTGTGCTCATGGAGATACTATGTGAGGATACATGGGAGATGGAAAGAGCCATAAACCAATAAAACATGGTCTTGCACAGTAAGAGAATGAATGGCATGGCATTCCAATGAAGAGTTCGTCCTGTTTGCATTATTAAGGGTTTTGCTGGTAAAGGGAGAATAGTTTCACACTGCGTACCTCTAGTAACCTGGCGTACCAGGCATATTCCATGAATGATCACACGCCTGGTGACGTCCCTGCTCTGTACGTTGATAATTAGCTGGTACAGACCTCATTTGCAGGAGGGGAGTTGCCAGTTGTTCATTTGTTAGTTATATTTTCAAATCAGTTGTAGGTTTGTGCGAAAGCTCAGTTTGAAGTCAAGGAGGTGATTCATTCCAGAAGGTCAAGTGAGCGAAAACAAGGCTAGCTCGCTAGCTTGCTACTGTTGCTCTGTAGCTAGCTAACTACAGATGCAGCAGTGTGTGATAACTAGTTAGTTAATCAACTCCAAAACTAGCAAGCTATTTGTATATGGTTAGTCTTAGTTAGATAGCTGGCTACATTTATGATTGCCTCCCCTGGGAAAGCTGGGGAAAGCTGGAGTTCTGTAAACAATTGTTCAATCCCTTTTTGCAATTTAGTTTTTTTTTTTTTCTTTCTCCTGTGTATGGCCTATGGCATAAATTCCAGAGTCCAGGTAGACTCTAAACAAGTTCTCCAAGATCTCCATTTCGCTCTTACAGTTGCTTGTTTCAAAATATGATTAAGATGGACTGACAGTGGAAATAGTTCTTCGGAATGGTATGTTCAGGTGATGATAACTGTCAGTCAAAAGCCCTCTGGATACATTTCAGAAAGAAACCTTCCATGTGCGATTTGGGCTAAGACATCCTAGGTACTTTTTTGATCCATCAAATGTTGGATACCATTATCTCCCTGTTGGCAGGGAAGTCACCAGATGTGCAGTCAAAGACACTAGCAAGCAGGTCGGTAGCCCTGGTTGGCTGATGCCATCATGTGATACCAGGTCATCATGATGCTTACACGTGTATACATTCATCTAATCTGTATTCATATGTTTATATGACATATTATTTAAATCCTAAATAGCTGGGAATGTGAAACATAACCAAAAAAAAAAAAAAACAAATGGATGCCAGAGAACTGCAGTAGTTGAATGACTACTGTTTTGCATGTACATTTAGCTTTGGTTTTGTTTCTATTTAAAAAAAAAAAAAAAAAAAAAAAACTTTGGTGCTTTAAACTGTTGTAAAAGCGTTGAAAACCAACTTTATACGTCCAGAAATACCATGAGTATGACACTAATAATTGCAAATTGTTGCTGCGTGTTTTGTGGCAACAAGTAGTTTTGAAAATTGATGACACTGGTGTAAGACCTGCACTGGCCATGCTTCCTGATGCGCCGTGACCTCTGACCTCGTTGCATGCCCATCCTGAAAAGATGTCTGTGCAGTGTTCTTGTTCTTGCGATTGAGTTGCTGACATTGTCGAATTAACTCTTATGTAACTCTTATCCTATTTTCAAGCCTTGACACCCCGTCTTCAAGTCCCACTCTCTCTCCTCCCCCTTCTTCCCCACCTGACTGAGGTCTAACTGTCTGAGTCTCTCTCTGTGTAATATAGGGTTACATTCCAAAAAGCAAATGGGAGATGGACACTTCCGAGGCTAAACTGGGTAGGTATTATATACATTTATAAGTGGCACTAGTGATGTGTGTGTGTTGCCTAATTATGCCGCATAGAATGACAAATACCCCTACAGTTGGTACTGTGGTAAATTCACTTCACTACTGCTGTTCTCAGTCCACTGTCCCAAAATGTGCTATGTAACATAGTGCAGTTCTGTACAGTCTTCTCAAAACCGGAAAAGGAAGCCGCTGAATTATGAACGGTTTTTCAAGTCAAGAAAATGTTGAAATTAAATTTCAAATTAACTAAGAAACAGCAAATGTTTTACCTGCAATAGCCTTGAAAAGGGTGGTGCTGATCGGGGCAGTGCGGTAGCTCAGTGGCTTTCGGTCACAATGATGTGGTAGAGTTGTGAAATTCTCTTGTGATCTGTGTTTTGGAGAGTGTGACAATCAGCTTTTCCCATTCAACAGTCACGTGTCTCGTTCTCTGCCTCGGCCACAGGTTACAAGAATTATTCATGGAGTCAGAAATGTGGAAGTACTTAACTTTTGTTAGAATGTAAAAAAAATACATTCTGATTGCTTTTAAAGCTAATGTACTGTAAATACTCTTAAAAGCTACTTTCTAATTTTGATATAACTTGTTCGTAAGGAGTTTGCAAGACTTTCTATCAATGTATGTGATGAAAGTGCACAAAAAGGCAAGTGCGGAATAAGGAAAGCTCTCGGTCTGTATATGCCATTGTTAAATGTTACCAAAACACAAACTTAGCCTTGAAGAAGTAACAGCATGAGTGTGGGTTAACAGTTGTGAAGATTCTATGTTCTCTGTGATGGTTTGTCTCATCTGTAGTCATGCAAAAAGCCCCAAAATAAATACAAAGAAAAAACAAATAAAAAAGCCTACATTACGACAGACCAGGTAATTGAAGAAAATTAAACTTTAAAACTTTATATTTAAAAATTAAAAAATAGCTTTAGAATTTTGCTCAGTCAGTCTGGTGTTGTTGGAAGAAAATACTACCACTCCCTCAAGTGCATGATGTAACAGGCAGAAAAATAAGGTGTGGTTTTCCAAATGGCCTTCCACAGTTTGTCTGCTGTCCATCACTTAAATATCTTTGCCTTTTTAAGTGCTATATATGGTGAAAGACACTAATACTACGGTTAATATTGAATCTTGCTGTAAATACAGTCAACCTTACTGTAAGTACAGTTCATGCGATTACTTAAAGGATGGCTGTCATTGCACAGTCCTACAGTTCTAATGTGGGGAAAGTATGTTTGTGTATGTGCAGACTGGTAAGATGCTTGTTTTATTAAATAGTAATGAATGGCTAAAATCATCAGTGATTCAAAAAAAGAATGGAAAAAAAGGCCAAATGGGACTTGATGTCAAAAGAATACAGACACAAGTGACATGGTGAAATGTGCTTTCAGGTTTGTTTTGGGCATTGAAAACAGAAAACAGGACAGTGTGTGGTGTTCATTTCAGGACCCCTCCTGTGAAATTTGTTTGCATAAATGTTGATTCTTTGCAACTTTTTATTTGGTTTAAACCTGTGTGAGGTGGTGAAAAGTCTTGCCTAGATGAATGACTTCAACAGCAAATGCATTGAATTTACCTGGTTATATTGGCTTGATCTTGCCATATATATGACTTCTTTTAGAACAGTATTTGTAAGTTTTAGCTTCTGGTGCGTTTTTGGAATGCAGTGATTATCAAAAAGGCATCAATTCAGAATATGGAAAATATTTATTGTGGAAGTTAGCTATGGAAGGAGGTATTAACTGAGGAGGTTAACTACAGAGACTATAAGCTACAGAAACAATATTAGCCACAGAGGCTAGCTATGTAAGCACTATTAGCCACGGAAATTAGCTACCGAAGCACTTAACTACAGAAGTTAGCTACAGATAGACTGTTACCGATAATAATTTGCTACAGAAGGACTATTAGCTACAGAAGTTTGCTACGGAAGGACTATTAGCTACATAAGGACAACGGATGTATTCCTTTTCCACCTTTACTCTCATGTCAGTAAACAACTAGACACCAGAGCAACTTCACAAGCTATAAAATATAGCATTGGGTCACTTACTGCTAGTGGCCATGCTAAGTGTAAAAATGGTCCAGCTTGACAGATTTGCTATCGATTTACCTGGCTAGCAAGTGCAGAAGCAAAGCTGTCCCTCCTTTTCCCACACAGGAAACTATATCGACAGTTGGGTCAGTATCTTCTTGAGCTTTGCTTGTAGGAGATCCCACAGTTTGAGTGCCATTGTGCAAGGCTTCTTTGACCTTCACGGGTTCCTTAAATATGCCTGTGTCTGCAAAACATAGAGTAATGTAGGTACTCAAATTTGCCTGTTTAACACTTTCTAGTGCATCTCATCTACACTTTAGGTGGCTTTAGGTGGCTTTAAGTGGGACTGGCATCATTGTTGTGACCTCCTTGAGGTACAGATGGATACATCTAAGAACAACTAAGGTACCAGGTTCTTGTTGTTGCTGGTACCATCCTCTACTTGGATGGGTAGAGGGGAGGTTTACTTCAGAGTCCAGAACTCGAGGCACAAGGCCACTTTTTCATCCCGGTTAGTGAAGGGAACCCTCATTGGTTGCTTCCCCTTAACCATAACTCAACCTATGCGGAACTGGTTCTCAGATTTTCCTACTCCACCGTTGCACTTAAAAAGGAGGAGTTTTTTGAAGAGTAAGTAAGGGTTTTTAAAGCTGAGAATACACAGCCTTCAGTGGTCAGTGCGCCTTGACCCTGGCTGTGTGCGAACGAGAAGGCGTTTGGTTCGCTGGACCCGAAGGTGACCGTGGTAGCGCTCTTTCTTTGCAGACAAGCTAGACGGACTGGTGAGCGGTGGAAAGAGGAAGCGAGATGAGGACAGTATGTCCGGCATGGAGGACTTCCTACAGCTCCCTGACGACTACGCCACCCGAATGTCAGAGCCAGGAAAGAAGAGGGTAATTTCCACCCCCCCACCCCCTTCTTTGTCATTTGTTTGCTGGAGCATTGCTAACGCATCTTGACCAATGTTGCTTCGTTTAGCAGGAAACCTAATCATTTTAATTTTTTTTTTTTTTTTTTTTTTTTTGGAAATGTTAAAATAAGTGAGGATCAACAAGGTCATCATCTTTCCCCCTCATTCAACCATGTCATTATGAACACACGGGTAAAGTCACAATCCCCCGCCATTCATGTTTATGCGTTTTTCAGTTTCATGAATAAGTGCAGGCTGTTTGAGTTAAATTGTGCTCGAACACATCTGCTGACAGCATCTGTCGGAGCCACCAGCTCTACCTCACGTTCATGACACGACGCGTTTGGTATTTTTCCCCCTCCTGTGCTGTAGGTGCGGTGGGCAGATCTGGAAGAGAAAAAAGACGCTGATAGGAAACGTGCTATCGGCTTTGTAGTGGGACAGACGGACTGGGAGAAAATCACTGACGAGAGTGGACAGCTCGCTCAACGAGCCCTCAATCGCACAAAGTATTTCTAAGAAGAGTATTTCATAGTGCAATCTGTCGGCTAATTCAGGTGAGTCATTCCTGTCTTAGCTTTTGGTTTGGTTCACTAGTGTATCACTTAATTGTAGCAGATAATTCATTGGGATCAGTTTTGTATAGAGGAGCAAAAGCAAGATTTGTACAGTTTTAAAATTGGCATTGTGCACATATTAAGGCTACAGAGTAGTTTTTCTGCCTTACTTTGCTAGTTTGTAGTTTCTAGCTCATTTTCCAAGCCTTACATTTCCGTTTAAAGGTAGTGAAACACTTTACATAGAATACAATTTAATGTCACTTTTTAATTGACACTGAAATTTGCTTTGCTTTGATTGAATAAAGTCTACAGAGTAGGATGCATATTGTCGTAACTATCCCCTGAAAAGCAAATCCTTGTTTACATGCAAATTGTCTACATATTTGTTCAGCCAGTATCTACATTTTCCTTGCAGATCCCTGACTGGGGAAAAAAATCCTGCTCCACCGAAGTTGAAAAGAAAGGCTGTTGTTTTCATCATGGGGTCCTGGGAACCCCAAGAAAAGTTCTTCATTTTCTTCAGTTACTCCAGTTTTTTTTTTGTTTTTTTTTAATTAATTAATTATTATTTCATGCTTTAATGGTAAATCCCCGTGATGATGATCCAAGCAGTCTCTTTAGCTGTGCTGGGTGTGCTTCTCATTTTTATACTCTTGTGTACTGTTAGCACTGTTCATTTTAATTTTAAAAATAAAACAATAAAAGTCTCACAAAAGAGAGCCTTCTGGATTAGCTCATGTGACCGGTCATATGGGCTTTACCCTTAAGAGTCTTGTTTTTTTTCAGCCAGTGATGGACTCCGTTCTCATTTTCTGAATGAATCATACACCTGTCTCTCACTTCAAAATGCGGTTCCGTGGTCCTGTCCTGTTTCTTGACTTAAAAGCCAAAACTAACTGAAATACTTTTTTGGATGTTTTTCACTTTGTCAACCTGCACATAAGTCACTTTTGAGACATGTATTCATAATATTACATTCTTCCATCTCAAGACTGCAGGAAGTGTGTGTAGTCTGAAGCCCTTTTTCATACTGACTCACCTTAGCTGTACTTGTGCCATTCTAATGCAGCCCAGTATGGTGGTTTGCATTTCAACGGACAGTCTAACCTGCTGCTTAAGTACAGCTGAACTGGGAACAGCTCGAGTTGAACTTTTCTGGCACCCCTTACTCTCATTTACATTGTGTTCATAAATAAATGAAACCACCTGCTCATTTGTTTCATGTTTCCTCACTAGCCCATAATGCAGGTGGAGGTCCCAGTGTTTGTGCTTTTGTTACTGTTATGTAGGAAATACAAAGGCAAACAGCCCTTGCATTCGCATGTGCTTCTAGTGTGTAAACTGTTAATGATATGCAGAAAAGACCATGCTACCAATTTCTTTCTAATTAGACAATGAGGAACACACTTTGTGCCTGTGGTGTTTTACACAGGATAAACCCACCTTCCACTGCTTGACTTACCTGTGCTTGGAGAAAACCTACTATGATATCTGGGGTGGGCCACACACTGTGGGTCATGGTAATGCCTCAGGTGTTAGCTGCTACGGCTAAGGCAGGTCAGTGGAAATGGAGCTGTAGTGATTGTGTCAAGGCAGCTGCTCTTTCTGCAACAAATGAAACAGAAAACCTGAAAGCTCATGAAAATAAGAATCTTGTTTCTAAGCACAAGAGAACTTTTGAATTCTTAAGGCCTTCCTTTACAAAATCAAAAGTGTGAGTTTCTGTACCCTTGTCCTCCAAGATTCAGGATGTTATGAATAGACCTTAATCAAACAAAATATACAAATAGGAAAATGTCAGTTTCATGTATAAAAAGGATGTTGATAGCTCATGGATTCTGGTTTCAAAAGGTACTTAAGACAGATGTGTGGACATTTTGGTGTCAAGCCTCTATCAGTGTATCAACTAAACAAAAATGGAACAAAAAAACTTATATTGTCCAGGTATACTGACTTACTATATCCTATATTTCTGTATTTATCAATAACTGTACATTTATTGTAGAATGTGTGGCATATCTTCCCAAAACAAAAAAACCAAAGATAGGTAATCTTACATCTTGTGGCCTGCTGTCTTTCAGACAGCAATACTGAAACTACTGCGATTCCCAGAGTGAAATCATCCATGGCCATGCCCTCCATGTCCACCCCTGGTAAGAGCTGTGATCAGTTCTCACCAGGAAGTGGGCTGAGACACTCCTAGTCTAGTTTTGGATTCTATGTTTGTGATGCGATCAAACCCTATGTGTTTACCCTTGGAGGAGTAGACTTAAAATGCCTTCTGAGAAATGTCCTGAGATTCTGAACTGTCACTGTATCTCAGGCCAGGATTCAAGTTACCCAGAATGCATGGGTTTTGTTCTTAAGATGCGTCACACCCAGTTGTGACATCCTTGTGTTATCACAAACTGGGATCACCTTGATTGTACTTCAATTAAGGACCATGCCAAATTGCTGGATGAATGTTCTTATATATATTTAAAATTAGACAAATGCTCTTATGAAGTAAATGTTTCTCCAAACGTTCTATTGCATTAAAATGCATGTAGGGTTAAGGAGAAGTATATCACAGAGAAAGTGCTTGGATGTGATAGTTTGGGCCATTTACTTAATTTGTATTTTGTACGTGCACCCAAGCATTTTTCCTAAGGTACAGTCAATGACATATTTTTTTTAAATAGACTTCAAGCACAAAATTGATACGCACGCACATGATATACATGGTCAATGACAATTTATAGGGCACCAGGCATACTTACTGTTTTCCTCCAAGAATGAAGAGGAAAATACCATCAGAACCTTGGGGAAATTTTCAGCAAATTTCACATTTCAGCCATGCTTATTTGTAGGGACAAATGGGGAATGTACAGACGAACAGGTAAAATAAGCCAAAGCTACAAGAGTCATATTTGCCATCCGCATTGAAGAATGGATCGTACTAGAGCAGTGACATATTGAGAAATGTAGTCTGTTTTAGGAATATGTTCAAAACAAATATGCCAGACCTTCCTGCAGAAATGATGTGATGGTAAGTATTTTTTGCTCATTTTGGCAGGGTGGAATTTACGATTTTGATTTGTGACCAGAAGGCCATGATTCTACAGCGGTCCCCTTTAGCTTGGACTCTTCCTGTGAAAATAAAAGGCAATAAATATTAGTTCTGCTAAGGGAACTAAAATGATGGTCAGATTTGGTGTCCTTGGGAATTTGATTTAATAATATGCTTGCGACCCTTATTTAACTCGTTTAGTATATAGAAACATGTACAGTTTTCCTTCAGTGTCAGTATAGAAATCCAGGAAACCTATTTCTCATGGGAAACGTATAGGAAAAATTTCACATGCACAATCATACTGTGTAATCAGTAATATAATCAGTAATATCAGTAATAATACTGTGTAATCAGTAATCATTAATTGTTCAACATTAAATTTTCTGGATTCTGACCACATTTTTGTGCTTCCAAACACATTTTTTCTAATTTGTGACATTTTGCTTTCAACTAATATGATTGCTAATGTTACACTGATTAATTTATCAAAAAAAATGCCAAATTGTGTTTGTCAGGTTTTTTGGATCGGTTTTAATCACAACAAAAGCTTTTCAGTGAATGAAATGGTATATAAAAATATTAAAATTAATCATATCTATGTCATCTTGCCTAAACAATAGGCCCTTATAAAATGTGACTGCAGTAAGTCAGTTGTAAGCTACAAACAATACTAGTTATTTTCATGTGAGAGTATTGATCTGATCCTTGCTTTGAGCTTACAATGCTACTAATGCTATCCAGTGAATAAATATAATGGCATGGATGAAAGCAGCTACTTCAGTTAACTACAAACCAGACTTTCGCTAAAAAGCATACATTTACTCACAAGTATTGCGCTGTTCTCGTTCATTTCAGCTTTAAAAAATTTTGATGAAAAGTGATGCTGGAGTAGCATTGCTAGTACATTGAACTGGCCCCCCTGAATGTAATTGGTAAGTAGCTCTTGAACCCTGGAACTGTAGTATTAGTTAGTCATATTCTCCCACTTAATTGCGTAAATAAACATTCAACACTTTATGTACGCTCATAAAAGCTGTTACACTTAATGTTGGTACAAAAAAAACTTCCATTTTGTCCAAAGCCTCTGTGTCTGTAGCAGTATTTGACTTTGAGTAATGAAGTTTCACCTGCACAGACACTGTTGAGCAGTGCTTGGCAGCAATTCTGGTGTCTGCTTCACAGAAGTATTGAACATTGTAAATGCTAAAAAGAAGGTAATGAAAGGAGACCTGATAATACTTTATTAATGACATTTATAAACATTCTTCGTAAAACCACTGCAATATATGGTGAATATGCCATAACATAGAATACGCTTATTTTTGAGTTCACCCGTTCTGTCTGGGTTCATCTGTCCAGAAAGGCAGTATTGTTCAAAGCGATCTTGTACACGTATGCAATGTCCCTTACCCCAAATTATAGAAACCTTTAGCTAAATTGATCTGATATTTTTCCGGGCTGCAATTTACCCCATGCTACTGCAGAGACTAGCTAGGAGGACGTCTCATTCGTGGACAGGATCGTTTGGACAAGGTGGCCTCCTTTGACAGATCTGCCCTTGGTGCCAGCACCAATTTACAGCCGCTGGCTTGTTCTACAAGCAGACAGTGGATTTGAATTCCTCAGGGACATCGCTGTCCAGCTTACAGATGACCTTGTAGATCGCCTTCTTCCATGATGGGTCTGAGTCTTTTGCCTGCGAGATAGCATTGAAAAACTCTCGGAGTGTAATTTCGGCAACCTCCAGAAATCTGCCAGGAACCTGCCAGCATAAAGAAAGGCCAGTGTCATGCACAAGATCATAAAGTAGCATGTGACATTCTGTTTACCTTTTACCTTCTAGCCATTAAATGTATCACTGTAACTCGGTAGCATGCACTGAATCAACAGTGTGATCCTTAATTAGTAAGTACTCAGTAAGTAACAGGTGTGTTACAGATGGCTCATAAACCCTACATCATAAATTTGCCCATCCTGTTGGTTTTATTTGTCAAGAAATCTACATCTGTAAAGTGACTTTAATGATTGGCTGCCCACAGTCAATGCTTATTGAAGGTGTGATTGGTTATTGTCTTGTCAACCACACACACCAGGAGTGGGGAGGGGCAGCTGTGAAATGTAGCCATGGTGACTGGTCCCTGGCTAAGAAAGGTCATCCTATCATGGGTAAGCAACCAAGGCTTAGTTGCTTAGTCTTTTTTTTTTTCTTCTTCTTTCATTCACTTATGGGCCTAAGAGAGAAATCTGTATGGTGGCTAATAAAACCGCACCCCCACTCTCAACTAAAGATTTTGTGTAGCTATTGCTGAACAATAGTGCTATGCTATGTAACATTATCTAACAAGCTAATGTAACACACAACCTACACTATATGGCCAAAAGTATGTGGACACCCCTCCTAATTATTGAGTTCAGGTGTTTCAGCCACACCGTTTGTTAACAGGTGCATAAAATCAAGCACATAGCCATGCAATCTCCATAGACAAAACTTGGAAGTAGAATGGGTCGTACTGGAGCTCAGTGACTTTGGTTTGACAAGTTTGGTGTGGAGGAACTCCGGTGGCTTGCAGAGAGCTGTGACCTCAACCCCACTGAACACCTTTGGGATGAATTAGAACATCAATTGTGAGCCAGGCCTTCTCGTCCAACATCAGTGCCTGACCTCACAAATGCTCTTTTTGCTGAATGGGCACAAATTCCCACAGACACATTCCAAAATCTTGTGGAAAGCCTTCCCAGAAGAGTGGAGGCTGTTATAGCCGCAAGGGTGGGGGCAACTCCATATTAATGCCCATGGTTTTGGAAAGGGATGTCCAATAAGCTCATATAGGTGTGATGGTCAGGTGTCCACATACTTTTGCCATATAGTGTACCTCTCCAGGTCTGTACACCCCCAAAAAAGAAAGGCTTTGTGCACCACGGTCAGGGTCATAAACTTTTCAGCTGTGTGTTAACGCTTAATGTATTTCGGGCACCTCCTCAGTACACTTCCCAATGGACAGCCTTACTAATGTGTTGGCGTGTGTTGACACAGTGTGCTTCGTAATGTATTCATTCTTCATCAAATTTAGACCTGTGGTACATCTCATAGGCTGGTGCAAACCTGCTGAGTTTCATAACAATTTTTTTTAATGATTAGACATTAAAATACATCTGCATCTTCCTTGACCATGTTTTTTGAAACGGCAACTTTTCCTTCACAATTTAGATGGAAAAAAATTACCAAGGTCATCCATACCGAATTTTATGCTAATTTGGCAAGTGATTCAAGAGACGTCCTGTGCAGCAACTATGAAACAATCCTGGTTTTATTTTATATAATTTGTGTGATTGTTCTGGATGTTACAGCCATTGTGAATAAGACTAACAAAACCAATAGGTTACTATCCCAAATACTCCATAGTAAATATATCTTGAAGTCTTGAAGGTAAAGCCACAGTTTAAAAAAGTGACTGCCATTGACAGTTTGGAATTCAGTCTTCTAGTAGTTTTTTCCCATTACTCCTGTTCTTGTTAGATAACAAGAAGTAAACTAAAGTAGTTTTTTAGCCACAAGCTGTATAGATGGTGGGGTTCACCTTATACACTGGGTAATTCTTGAGAATATGAATCAGTAAATATACAAGGCTTTTAATCTCCCCTATAATTTTGTTTACCATGCACTGAAATTTTCTCAGACCAAAGAAATCAACATATTGAGAGAGTAGCACATCGCTGACTCGCAGAACTCTTTAGTGACACAAGGATTTAGAATTTAGCACTTTGTCTCCGCTTCAGGTCCAGCTCATTGTCTCACTCTGCTCGTGTGACACAGGACCGTAGGGAGACGACACCCCATCAAGTCAGTCTGTTCCAAGGTCAGGTTCACCTTACCATGGTTCATCAACAGTTACTGCTCTGTGTGTGCCAAAAGGGCATCGGAGTTCATGCTGCAGTAGTACACACAAGGTCATTTTAAAGATTTATACTGGCTTTCTGAGGGTCCTCAACATGAATATTAAATGACCAACAAACAAAGGAAATAATTATCTAATTTAAGACTTTTAACTGTAGGAATGGTACTCTGGAGTTGCAACCAGAGAACAGTGTCAGCATGAGCCAAGAAGTAATCCATTAAGGAGTAGTCTATTAAAGGGATGCTTTTAGTATGTGTTGTTTTCTCTGCTTTCAATCAAGGCTTCCCTGGGAAAGGAATGTTTTGATTCCCTGATAAACTGTGCCAGCCCTTTCCCATTGAAGTGCACCTCACTTTGGAAATTCAGAGTTTCTTATTTCCTCAACATTGTCCATAAAAACCCCCAGGCATTTTCCTGCTTCCTCTGCTTACAATTTACTTATGTAATACACCAAAGTTTTAACCTTACTTACCAGGCTTATGTCATGAATTTGTCTGGTGATGGCCCTGCTCAGTACATAGATAATTAGCTGATGCTGTTCTCATTTGCAGGAGAAGAGTTGCTAATTGCCCAGTTGGCAGTTATTTTTTCAGACAAATCATAGTCAAAATCATTGTTTTGACAGTGTATATTCATCCCAGAAGGCATAACTTGTGTTGTAAATAAAGTTGGAAAAGGGCAAAGCTGGTTTGCTGCTACATAGTTAGGTAGCTAACTTGCTGGTTACCTTGCTAAATAATTATGTGTAGCATTGCATCAGAATGATGTTGTGATTGTTGTTGATGACCAGCCAACTTAGTTAACTAGCTTTCTAGGTATCATTGCCTACAAAAGCTTCTAGAGTTCCATAAACATGTAATAATTTAACAACAGCTGTGAAATCCCCTTCTACAATTGTGTTGATTTGGTCTATTTCTCATCCATATACTCTACAGTATGAATTCCCATTTCACATAAAATTTCATTGGGGTGAATCTCACTTAGAAATTGCTTTTAGGAAACCTGTCCTTCAGTAAAAATATGTGAAGTGAGCATTGATTAATGTAGGTGTCCATTTGAAGTTCTAGTCTCTCTCAATATTTAGAATGGTATTGAATTCTGTTTCTTCTATGTAAAACATAAGCACCTGACTATGTTGTGTGCATTTTTTTTCTGCTGTAAGATTTTTTCCATTTTTTGAGATTGTAATAAATCCTATATATAAAGTAAATTTTAGATTTACATTTTAGAATCCAATAGGGGTGGTAGCGACTTACTTGGAAGTCGCTGGCTTTGTTGTAATGTGTGTTAAGGGCTCGGAACAGCTCTGAATCCCTGGTTACAGACAGGTCCTTCGCATTGGTGACTCCATCCACTATGGCCTGCCGGGCAAACTTCTCCATCTGGATGTAGTAGAACTCGCGGAAGTTGCTGAACCATTTTATCAGCTGGGAGGTGATGCAGCGATTGAACTGGGGAGGTAAGGACGATTTTCAGGTCAGTGTGTTTACAGTATTATGTATTTATTTACAGTTGTTATGGTGCAGTATTAGAGGATGTACCCTTTAATGATGGATGCAATTGTATCACTGTTTGACCCCAAGTGGAAATAAAAAAGAAAAAAACTGAGTGCTTTCAATTCAAGAGTCTCAAAACTCAACCAAGGATGACAAAAGATGAGTGCCCCTTCCCACACATACAAGTATCTAGTAAAGATTTCTCTGAAGCAGTGAAAAGGTAAAGTGGTCTCTTTACCTTCGTAGCTATCAGTGTACTAGTTGGTTCTTGGGATACAAACAAATTGACCACTGTGATGCATCTCTCTCAGTTTCTATGGGTTCTGTCAACACAATTGACCAACACAATACCATACAAGTCACAAAAACACAGCCAATACAAACATCCACTCCACTGACTGTTGAGGCAGTATAGTACATAGTGTGTGTGTGTGTGTGTGTGTGTGTGTGTGTGTGTGTGTGTGTGTGTGTGTGTGTATTTTGCAGTGCATTAGGTGGTGGGGGGACAGAATCTATGAAGAGAGATTGAGTGCAGTTGTGCTGTGAAATTAGATTTTAAAATGTGAAAAGTTGGAAGAAACATTTAAGATTAAATCAGTGGGATATTCATAGATGTGGTGTTATGTAAAAATATTTAAAGACAAAATAGTGGTGGTCTCAAATGCATGTTTACTTCACATGTAGACAACAAGGATGTCAAATCACATTAAATACAATCAATGAGTATTAAACAAGTCATGACATGGCCTTTCAGGTCTAAAGTCAGGTCTAAAGTGCTGAGTCATCTCATAGTATACAAAAGTGGTTTGTGCTCATCTAAGCATCCATATTCACTTGACTTGTTCACAAAATGGGAATGAGGAGAGCAAGTCAGACATGCAGATTTCTTAATGTCACACTGAAATTCCCTCCTACTTTGTCTGTTGGACATTTGAGTGCATTTTTGGCCATTGCCACTTCCCGTTTAACTGTTTTCAACATTTTTAGGGGAGAGGCATTTCAGTGTTATTTCACTCTTGCTTATTTCTGTAAAAGCAGTCTTTCACTTTGTTTTGTGTTCAGGTGAATCAAAAGAGGATGGTCAGTATCAATAAACTGGACTTAGGTGAGGTGTTGACTAGAATGTGAGATGTTGGTTCCCATTGACAGTATAGATAAATATTCTTCCAGAAATAACAAAAATAAGCTGCTACCCATGTAAGATTTCCACTTTCTCCTTTGCTGTGAGGACCTAGAAAAAATATTGATGTCCTTACCTTGATGTCAGGGAAGAAGGTTTTTAGTATGTTGGAGTTGGGGTAGCGGGTGTAGAAGAACATCAGCTTTGCTTTCTTCAGATGGTTGGGAGTTAAACCTTCCTGAATGTGTAAAGGTTAAGGACCACTTTGGTATATTCTACCTCTTTATAGAACCAAGCTGGTTCTATTCCCTAAATAAGAGTTTTTGAATTCTCTCTGCAATGGAAGGAATAGGAAGTGTTATAAGAATTTAAATGATCTTAGGCCTGTTTGGTGGTCACATGTGCAAGGTGGGGAGTTTAAAAGGACTTTAAAAGGACAGCTGTAACAGGTGATGTTCAGACCAGCAACCATTGAGAGAGGGAACTATCAGCACTTTGATTATTTTTATGGTCTTAGATACTTTAAAACAAAAAATAAAAAATCCAAAATGACCGGCAGAGTGTCACAGGAAGTTCCCATCTGTGTTATTTGCCATGGTATGGTAAAGTAGGTAACATGGTAAAATATGGTCAATGACCATATTTTCTCTGTAGCATGCACTAAAAAGACAGCATTGTGTAACATTGTGGATTCTAATGAACGATTTCCACATACAGCGCTCAGACTAATCACCAGTAGCGATTATTCCTTCGTATGTAAGTAGCAATGTATTATTTCATTACATCAATTTCATCCTTTTTTCACTACATTACAGAAACTGTGCAGGAAGCATTTTAATTAGGACAGTAAACTAATTAAGAAAATTGCTTATGCTAATTAGGCAAGCATTACAGATCAGTAAGTAACAAGCTGCTAAAAGGCTGTTCTCCCCTTGATATATTTTATAATTAGATGGCTTCTGAACAACCTCATTTTGGGGGTTAAGAAAAGAGAAATTTGTTCACGCACGATGGTAAAACTGAAACTGGCAGTATTTATATGACAATTCATATGATCTTAATGCAGACACAATCAAAACAAACGGAGAATGAAACAGCACAGAGATTATTTAAAGCTGAACTATCTCATTTGAAATCGTCTGAATGGTGATTTTCGATACCTACTTGTTTGGAAGCCATTAATTATTTCAGACAACTTTCATCCATAAATCAAAACCCTTCCTTCAGAAATATGTCCTTATTAAATTAACAGAAAATCTGATAAACACTCATGTGAGAGGATCCTGTGTCTTTGAAGTGAACTGCAAATGAAGGATTTATTAGATTTATATTCATAACTCTACAGCTCTTCACATCCACAGGTCAGGGTGCATTCTATAGACTACTGTAGTAATATGGTTACACCATGAAAAGCTACCAAGAAAAGAGAAAACAAACCTTATACATTCAAATTGAAACTCATCAGCCCTCAACAGGCAGTGCCATTGGAAAAGGCATGACAACAGCGTGGGTTTCATTATTTTGGATTTTTTTTTTTTGAATAGGATACTTTGTGTTGTAGTGCAGAACCAGAAACTCCACAAACAAATCCTGTTTTTGTCCACAGCCAACCTTGGGTGACCTCACAGGTGACCTTGAATAAATATAGCACACTCTGAATATACAGTGTAGGGCTATATCTCCTGTATACTTTTAGGTGCAAAAATGGTACAGAAACCACTTCCATCTTCCCTTGAAAACCAGCTTTGTCATCGACAGTTCATAGCAAAGCCCTTTATTGTTTTTTATGTTTCCAAATATAAAGTTATTACTATGCCTAGACTAAAGACAAAGGTAAAATGTTTTTGGTGAGGTGGGGGAGTTATCAAGATCAAAAGGAAATTTTTAAGTCTGTGCAACTGTGATTTGTAGGTCCAACCATGCTGCTTGATTGTGGTGGGAGAAGAGTATCATATTTTCAGAAGAGGACACTAGCATTTGTTGCTTCAGTTTTGCTTTCAATGGCACTGGATAAACGTCTCAATAGAGCAGTATTATTAGTCATTAACCACCACAATACACTGACATTTCAACTGTTTTGGTGCATTAGTTGCCATTTTATCCTGAAATTCTATGTTCAAGATAGGGACTTCACCGGCAACTGCAGGACTGATTGAAGATTATTCTGTTAATTGTGGCATCACATATTGTTAAAGCAGAAGCATGCCCCAGTATTTTCCCACAGGTGTTGAGTGTAGCTGATGTTTACAGGTGTGTGGATAACCTGTTGCAACTGATGATAAAAAACAAAACAATCTGTATTAAAACTCATCTGCTGAGTACAAACTGGAACTGTTATGAAAGGATATATTGAGTGACATATACAGCTTCCGCTCCGCCATGCCCTGCAGGTTTCTTGTCTCCATTGAGACATGAGGGTGACAAAGACTGTCCACTGCCACCTGCCTTAGTGCCAGAGGCGGGGCCTGCTGGTCCATAAGACTGGAGTTTACTTTAGACCTAACCTTGACAGCCTCCCAGGCAACTGAATTCAGTGAGGCCGGGTCCACTGCTTGGGTCAGACAAGAGAGACTTCCCAGGTTACGGTGGGGAGTATGCTTGAGGAGGTGTTCCAGAATCTGGTTCTCTTCCAGAGAAGTTCTGCGGTTAAACCTTAGCGGCACCTGATGTGTGTGGTAGGCCATCTTCACTGCCTGGTCCACTGCACTGCAAGGCCTGAGAGGTGGTCTGCAAATTACTAATGAGAGAGCTTCTGTCTGGTCTTCAGATGTTTCCACCTTTTCATAATGTTCCAGGGGTGCATCTTCTCTGTTAGGTGACAGTTCCAGGGTGCGTGGGATCATGGTCTTGGTCCCAGATGCCACATAACCTCGCACTGGAACTTGCTCCACCTGTGGCTGGGATGAGTGGTAACATACTGTAGAGGAAAGGTTTTTGAACACTAAGTCCACACTCTTACTCACAGCTTTGGAGAGCTCGTACTTTAAAGCTTCTGGTAGATTCCTGTCCCCTTTGTTGAATGTTAAGTGGATGCTGTCCACCTCTGTAGTCTCTCTTTTACCCATTTTAATGATGTCTGGCCCTGCCTCACACTGGCTGTCCGAGCCTATGTGGAGCTCGCCACCAGACTCCTTAGGGCCTTCGTTCCTTCTGCTGTTGCCGCACTCTGGTGGATCCATCATGCCCTCCTCCTCCTCCTCCTCCTCCTCCTCCTCCTCTTCCTCCCTGTCCTCTACCTCGGACTCGGACTCGGACTCATGCGGCTGGCAAACCTGTAGGAACCTCTGCTGGAGATCTCCCAGGAGTCTCTGCATTGCTTGCAGCTGCGCCTTCAGCTTCTGGCACTCCTCATCTTTGCTGCTCCAGCCCCCGCTGGAGCCGGGACCTCGATGCTGCAGGGGCCTCCATTTCCGTCTGCTCTCCTTGACCATTTCCCTGACATCTCTGGCGTCCGTGTCAATCCTCTGCCCTTCTCCAGGAAGCCCTGCGTTGGGTGATGTAGACATACCTCGGATGATGCTCTCCACTCGGGCACGCTTGGCCTGGTGGTGCTCGGTGAGGGGCCGGTCAGCCTCAGGGTTGGCCACAGTGGAGGCATGACTCATCGGGGACGAGGGCTCGGCGACGCTCCCTTTGGAGGACCTGCTGCTCCGGTCCTCCTGGCTGGGGTCAGTCACAGTGTAACTGGACATGGCGGTGGCCGGCAGGTAAACGGCCCTACCCTTCTCAGCCTTCTTGTCCTGGACGGTTTTCCGCAGCAGCTGGGAGATGACGGATCCACTGCAGTAGGAGGTCAGGGGGTCGTCATACAAGCTTCTCTGCAAGCCGGATTGCCGGAGTTCAGCCTGGCTCTCCTCCAGGTGGAGCTCTCTGCTGGTGTGCATGTCATGGTTTGAGAAACTCAGGTTCATACTTGTAACACAATCTGTTACTGATTTCCTGGACACCTTTATAGTATTCAGTATTCAGTATGCAAGGTGGTAGTACAACTGAAAAATAAAAATAATGTATTATCAAAATTAGTAATTAAATAATAATAATGAATATTTCCTGACACTTCATTTAAATACTGATGAAAATTTTAACAATATGGCAAATAAAACATGTCTTATAAGGTTCTTAAAAATTGAACTTTTGGAGGATTTTATTATATCAAACAACTGAATACTATTTTCATTCTAAGGTTTAAAAAAGATTTACTTATTTCCTTCACCCACTAAACCAGTGATTTTCTAATAATCCACAGCTGTCCTTTTACCAAACAAAACCTTTACAGTTAGTCCTTGAATGCCTGAGTCTTCCTGTATCAACAATTATGCTAACCATACACTAGAAGACTTTGACAAGACTCTGAAAAGACTTAAAAGACTAAAGTCTGACACCCTCTCACATCTGTGTCATTAGTCACACAATATCAGCTTTGCTGTTTCCTGTTTGGTGCTGAGAGCTCACCTATTGGTTGTTGACAATGTCAACTTCATTATTTGTATCAGCCAAGACTAAAAACTTATGATAATATTAAACACGGTTGATTTTATCGGAACGTCAAGACGAGAAAAAGACTGACTGACAGCTCGGATTACCACCTTACACCAAACAATCGAGACCATGGGGAGCGCCCCAAAACTCTAGCAAAACTCATGATTTTCTTCTGACATTGGACATTTGTCTGCGACAGTGAAATCGCTTGAAAGTCGTTTGGTGTAAGGCCGGCATTAGATGCACGGGAAACCTGATTGCAGGTGTGTCCACAACATCACCAGCTGAATAGGTCATGCTAGGATGCAACCAGCTGAGCTGAGTTTTTTCCTTGATTTCAAATAGACCTATGAATAGACTTTCAACATAATTAAACATCTGTTATTAAATCTGAATTGTATATGCCATAAAAGGGCTGGTTGTTTTCGACATGAAAATCACCAATTTCATGAAACAAAGAATGAAGATTGTTAAAGGCTGATAAAGTGTACACTCCATTAGCCTTTCATCTTTGTTTTAAAGGAAATTTCATATGCATGATAAAAGGTTTATGAACACCATAAAAGGTCTGCTTTAATTAGGAAATGAATAGCTGAGGCCTCCCCAAAACCACACAGAAGATCAATGGATGTTTCTTAAAGAAAATAAATGCTAATCCTTCTGCAAATGAACCAGGTTAAAATTCAGTTAAGAGTAAAAAAAAGTTAACCAAGAACTGTATTGTGTTAAGTGGTAGTGTGAAAATACGATTTTAATGTAAAATTGAAGCGTATTACAGGCTACTCTAATAAGATGCTACACAGCTTTGGTGGGAATAATGATTCAACAGCTAGAATTGTTGCTGATATCAAATAAGGTTTGTTCATATAAGTATATAATAATCATAAGGTAATCTTAAAGTAACATGGAACTTGAAAGAGGTACCTGATATGTTCAGCTTGATTAATGTAAAAATCCTGAAGTTGTTCAGAATAGTCAAAATTGAGTTAGGAAGTCCGTAAGCCATTTTTGGATGTCACAAATTATTTCTCTTATTTCAGTAAATTTTTTTAAAAAATCACTGGTCTTCCATGGTTTTCCATCAATGTTACAGGTATCCTTAAAAACGTTTCTGATAAAAAAAAGTTAAGCAGAAAGGGTGTATGGAATAACTGCAAGACAGCATTTGTGCAAGGAAACCCCCAAATACTAAACAGATACTTTATATATACAGAATTGAATTAGCACTGACTATCCGTGGAAAACAAAACACGACCGCCAAGGTGTCGATGCCAACTTTTGGCGCCATTCCCAACATCCGTTGTAAATTCTATAATTTATCATTTATGTTACTGTTGTAATTTAAAAATCTTATGCATAAGTTAATATTATCCATTCTGAATTCTTGAGTTACATACTAATTTAGTCTATCAAATTCCTCTCTATAAACGTCGATATTCTGCACTTCTGTGTAACTTAAAAACGAAACGCGAATCAGCACATCCTCATGCAACTTGGCTTCCCAGAAATAAAACGACGCATCTAAGGTTTTAAAAGCAATAAAAGACTAAATGTGCTAATATCAGTTCCGTAAAGTAAAATACTGTGTGTGGGAGTTTGATTAGACTATTAAATGAAACCCAAATATAAATATAGATTGGCGACTTAATTTTGTCATTTTAACCCTGATTTTTTTTTTTTCAGGAAAAAAAAACACTTAGTTCAGCCATGTGAAAAGTTACACAAGAACAGCCTAAATAAAGTTGTCCACATGTGTGCTGTTGCAGTAGCCTATATATAAAGTATGCAGCATATACACTGTACAGCAGTAAGAAAATCTTTGAAATGGTAAACAACGTCGGAATAACACAATGCAAAACGTGTCATAGCATTTCCAATACAAGCACACCAGAACAACATGCGTGACAAACAAACTTACATGTATATCCTGACATTCGACACAGCGGATGCATCTGTATCCACTAAAAACACTTTTTTTGGTAGTTCAATAAAGCATACAAACATCTAAGACAGCAAACATAAGATAAAGCTACCGAAAGTGTCAGTGGTCGGCTACATTGCCGTCACGGTGGTATTCAGAAAGTTTGAGTTATTTTCTTCCATTTAGTTCAAACTAGCCAATGGTTCGTATACGTTAGTTCATCAACAGGTGTCTATGAAGAAAGCATGTATTATTTCTTTAGAATTAGGTTAGGCCCGTAATTCATTAATTACGACTGTACATTAGCCATCACAGACATAAAATTGTACAAAGCGCATAGTTCACAGTGTCTTACCTGAACCTTTGATGAGAGGAAAGTGCACGCTAACACCCGCGGAGCGAGAGTTTAAAGCCTACATGTGCGCCTGCGGCGGCTCTGCCTTCGGAGCAATCGGATCGATCCACAAACGATGGATGTGGGAGTGGCCACCTGAGCGCGCACTTGTGATAATGATCTGAATACGTCGTGAGGTGTGACCACATAGCGGGGTACCAAACAGCGAAGCGATGCAGGCTGCGTCTGCAATGCGTGCAAGTGTTTAGACTACAGTACTTACCTCAGGCTTAAGATTTTCTGTATCTGGTATGCAGCTGAACGATAGGTTATTTCAACTGCATCTTCCCATTCAGAAAATGCAGATCATCGAATACGTTGTATATTGACATGGTCAGACTTGAATCCCTGCTTGAACAGAGTGTGGTTATGCTTATTAGTGAGGTTATTATTAGTAAGGGGTCAGATGCCTTTTAACTTAACGTTTGAAATAAAATGTTTTTGTATCCACATTATTTTTATTTGTCCCAGGAGAGATGCATGCTGTTCTACCCAGCTCCTTGGACAGACGGGTGTGTTATTACAGCGCACTGTATGCTGCTCCAAGTGTTGATGTCTTCACGCTCAACCAATGAAAATCCTACAGCCGCAAGGCAAAATTGAACAGAGGTCAGAATTCATCAAATAAAATAAAATTGTGCTTCAGCTGTGTAGTAATGTATTTGTTTTCTATATTGGACTGAAGTATTTTCACAAAATGCTCTGCTCCCGTGTAGTGAAAATATGTTGAGACCACCCCGGGACTAACTTGTAAGTCCTCACACCATTGAGTCAAGTATTGCGCGGCCAAGAGCAATTCACAAATAGTCGTGAAGTGAAGCTAAGACAATATAGGTCATAAACATCCTCAAGGTAATAGAAGGGGAAAATGGATCCTCGTAGTTTGTAGACGTTTAAAATTAAACCAACTTTTGCATGAGGTTGGGGTCTGCATAAAACAACTAGTTAATGAGGTTCTTAGCGAAAAACGACTGAAAGTGATTCCAGGTTTCGCTAGGCCACTCTTGAGAAAGAAATAAAGCGATTGCATGTCTTTGCTTCAGCTACTATTTGGTATGCCCCTTTTCTCCCCCTTTCCCAGCGCACTTTGGTTCGTCCCACATTGCTTTCTGCCTGGCGTTCAGCCGCGGACTTGCAGTTGGGGTGTGCATATGTGTGGGTCCCCGGTCCTACCGCAGCTGCTGATAGCTTAGCCGTAATGCTTTCCCGCTCCAGATGTTTCTCCCGGACTCTAGGGCGCTCTCTCTCTGCTATAAGCCAGGTAGGCAATGTCCAGCAAGGGAAACGTCTTTAGCTAACTGCGCTAATTCACTGTTAGTGAAACGCATGATTGGATGGGCTATCTAGCTATATCAGCTAGCAAGCCATGTCCGCACTAGGCCATAGCTAGGCCTCGGCACAGCCCAAGGACAGAGTGACACCAGGTTCCTCGGAAATAAAATTATTTCCCCATTAAAAACACTGGGATAAAGATCCGTAACGCTGAAGCAATATCTGGCCTTCAAGCTAGTGAATGAAATCGCTTTTATACAAAATGATTAGCAGTTTGATAGCTATGCATTGTTAAACTGAGTCGGTCAAATAGTAGGTAGCTGGCTAGCTAACTTAGTAGTGTGGGAAACCTCTTGAGGTCATCATAGCTAGCTCGCTAACCAGCTAGCTGTGTGATTAGTCAGCATACTAGCGAGCTAGTTAGTTAGCCAGGTAACTGAATGCAGCTGCAAACTCAGTTTTAGCTGGCTGTCATTTTGCAGAATTCAGCAGTTGTACAGTTACAAAGTATAGCTACCCTTGATCGCGACCTGTAAGTCCGGTCAGCCGTCTGTTAAAACTTCATCAACCACCTAGTTACAATAATTAGTTAACTGGCTATCGTTATGGGTACCTAAGCACAAAATAAAGGAAAATAAGTTTCAGCTGTACGGTAGCTGGTTAGTTAACAGGAGCTGTGGTGGTTATAGAGCCGCAATATCCACTTAAGCATGATCGCCATTGACGTATTAGTCAGATTCTATAGCTTTGCCATTCAAAAGGCCGGTGCGGTGTCAAGGTCCAACACATGTGCACCATCGCATGGCCCCACTGAACACACCCTTAGTGTTTGTTCAGCAGAGAATCCACTTCAGGCAAACAGCGCTTAACGTTACAGGTTTCAAGAATCGGACGAAACGACTGAACTCGTTAAACCAAATGTGATCTTGAGGTGAAGGACGTTGTGCTAGTCCATGGTAAACGTGTCGAAACCTGGAAAGCCAGCTTACTGCCACCTTAATTAACCATGTGGTTATTTACCTGAACCAATGCATGTTTGAGTTGTCTGACCAGTCGCTGCATGGGTGCTGCCTGATACAAGCTGTTGTTGACTGGGTGTTGAATTGTCGGTGTTATTATTCTGCGTTTAAATAACTTCTCATACATCGTGTCATTTACGTTCAAGTAATTGACAGTCGACAGCAGTAGGTAAGGACACGCTGCATATCCAAAATGATCCATACAGGGTACCAGGATTGTTTCAGTAATTATCCTGCTGTGATTGATAATTAAAGCGTGAGATACTTAACTTTCCATGCATGAGGGTGTCTCCAATAAGTGCCAAACCAATAAGTAATAACGAAACAAGTCAGCCTGAAACATGCATTCTGTAGATCATATTTTCCATAGGGTAAAATATGTCAATCTGTTGCTTGACCGATGAAATGGGGAACCTTTTGATTCCAAATTGAGACAGCTGGGAAACACAAATATTAATTTTATCACATCTTTTAGATAAACATTGTTCATTCCTGTGATGGATTTCTTAATTATGGATGCCTGGTACCACTTTGAAGTAATAAGTATGATGCCATTGTAAATAGTTCGATTACATATTCTTTCAGATGAAGAAAAACTTTGATGTCAGCGAACCTTTTAGCTGAATCTGGGATTGTGCTTTTATTGTGAAAGTGGCTAGGTCCTATCCCACTTACTATAAATCTGAGGTGGAATCAGCACTTGTTAATGTTTTCCCTTTTCCTGCTATGAGGTTGTACAACTACAGAAGTTTATCCACTGATAAACCAGGTTGTGCTGTTCAAGTCTATGTTTTTGCCAGTCAGCAACATTAGGTCTGCAAACCTTGTTCAACTGGAAGTGAAAGTGACCTTAACTCCAAGTTAGATTCTGTTTAATTGTTCATCCTTCTTATTATATTGATAGGAGTTTAACTTTTTCCTTTGATAGGCATTTTCTGTGGTCCTCTTTATGCTATTTTATGTGATTAAAACAGTTTATAATACACCTTAAGTAATTCCTTTGCCTGTTGTTACTAAGAAGTTGTCTCTACCATACTGATGGTGTGGTCTTTATTCATACTTCGAAGGCATGCAGTGAGCTGGAGGAACACTGGCAGCCTCATTTGCTTTTACACAGAATAGTCATGTCACACGTTGAGTCGCAGGTGGTATGGCTAATGGTCTGTCTTTGAATTAATGCCAGAAGGTCTTCCTGAGTGCTCAGTGCTGACCGCTTCTCATGAAGACCACAACACAGACACAGAAAAGTTCCCAGCTGGAATTGGAGACAGGCTTTTTTTTTTAAATCAGTCCAGTTGGGGAATGGAAAATGGAGTCTAAGTCTTGCTTAAATGATTTGAATCAGTCACATAAGATAATGTGGGTGAGGCAGTAGGGGTAGTGTGGCAAGAAAGCATTTCATGTCTGGCTCTGTGTTGTCCAGGTCATTGGGTTCAGGTTAGTGTCCCTTTTTAGGAAAGGTAGGCAGTCGGTGGTGGTTAGGGAGGTTATTGATGCTTGGGCTGTTCGAGTCAGTAGGTACTTTGCTTTAAGCAGAAACTCTGCATTCTTTCGACCAGCTATGTTGGAGCAGTCTACTTGAACGCATGTGCTTGGACATTACCTCTGCTTCATCAAACAAAGTTAAACTGGTGGCTTGGTGACACACCTCATTTAATGAGAACAGAAACACACTGACATGTTAGGGCTCACACTTTCTTTATTCGCTCTTGACCATCAATACAATATCTGTGCATCTGAATTCATGGCATTTTGTTTTTCTTGTTTTCCCTTTACAGATCACTGCACAGTGTGCTTTGTAAGTTAAGTTATATCAGATGAGTCTCCTGCATAAAGCTGCTGGCTAGGTTTTGTTTGTGCAGTACAATGCAGTGATGAAAGGTAACCTATTTTTCCCTACAGCAAGGGTTTAATGGCAACCCAGCAGTTTGTCTCATTTGAAAACAGCTCTGGGAGGAGTGACCTTGCTGTGTGGACTCTGAATACAGAATCCTTAATCATGAATTGTTGTTTATGCAGAATTAAAATGCAGATATTCACAGAGGTGTTTCTTAAAGTGGTGTAGATGTTACCATGTCTGTGTTTTGACAACACAAATATTCATAGTGGCTAAAGTGCTTCTGTGCATGTGTGTCAGTAAATCTAAACAAACTCACTTGGGTAATAAGTTCCCTCTAGTTTTGACATCCTCTGTTGAAGCATGTGGTTTTTTAATGCTGTCTACCATGACTACAGTATGTACCAGTTAAGTATTCAGCAGGGATGGCAGTTCTCAGTGTTCCTCCTTCCAGTACTTTGGCTTAGTATAGTAGTAGAAAGATGGCAAGTTTACAAGGTGGGTCACCAACTTTAGCTTCACTTTGCCCCCACCCCGGCGTAGAACCAAGGCAGTGTCATTGAACTGATGCTGGGAACGCAGATTGCATAATTCCATGTTGTACCCTGGCCTGGTGGGCCTGTTGGAGGGAATGGCGGGGGGGTCTGTCCCAGTGACCGGAGGGTACAGGGGCGTCACAGCCCACAGGGTGTGATGTCCTGCGCTGTGAGCGGGACTCATTAACGCGCTTTGCCTCTTCTCTTCCAGGCGAACAATGTGTTGGGCCGGAGGACAGTGTCAGGTGAGTGGGCTTCCTGCACGATCGACAAAACCCAGGTCCCTCTGCGAACACCCCGTTAGTGGGTGGGCGCTTCAAAATGAACCTCGCAACCAAGGGTAACGGGGAGTGGTGGAGAGACTATGCAGGCTTGTCTGTCAGCCACATTTAGCACAGCAGACAGCCTTTTCAGCAACGAGCCTGTTCCTGAACTGCTAATACTGTCTCCTTTTCTCTACAGGACTTGCCGCCTGCCGTCGGGTTGCCTATGAAAACAGCCGCCTGTAAGTGCCTCCCTCCCCCAGAACCCCACTGCTTGTGCCCAGTCTTGTCTCATAAGGGCTCCAGTGGAAGCACGTTCCCCTTATGAGGAATTTTACACGTGGTGGTTTTACTACAGGGAATATGGTAGCTTTCTCTTTGGAATAGGGTGGTTATTGTGTAAAACATAATGTAGATACTGCATTGCATCTATGCAATGAACCAAGTTTGCATTTGTGATCTCAGCACTGTGTTTGGCACTGACACATGTTCCAGTGTGGTCAGCAGTGTCCTCTGCACGGCTTTTCACGTCACTTTATTAGACACACTTTGTCCTTGCACTTGAAGTTGCTGTGGATAAGAGCGTCTGCTAAATGGCAAAAATGTAAGCGTAAGCACACATTCCTAAGTTGCCAGGTGGGACTTATTTTTACATGCGGAGACCAGAGGTGACAACATCTGGACCATTTTCCTGCCTTTGTCAGGACAAATTATTCAAATTGTGCAGCATCGTCAGATCAATTGGTCAGGATTTCAAGAGGAGGTGCAGGGTCCAAGGAAAAAAATCTCCTGCCGTTACCTGTCCGTTGAGTGTTCTAGTTTTTTTTTTTTTTTTTAGTCTGTGGATTTATTCTCACCCTGGGTTGCATTTCCGTCAAGTAGCTCTATCAACTGCCAGTGCTCTTGTTGCATGAAAAAAGTTCCATCACTCACTAACAGGAAGCACTTTTGAATGCAGAGCGCCACCGTGTCTGCTGAACAGCATAGGCCTAATCGCTGTAGAGTACAGTTGGACCAACAGAGAGCCTGAAACGTGTTTTGTTTGGCTTTCAGGGAATGTGACACCAGGGGCAGCGTCTTCCACGTCCGATTCTTCAGGACCTCTTCAGCTCGCCGTATGTATCAAAGGGCATTGCGCCTTTGTGATTTTGTGTGCCAGTCAAACCCACGTTATCTTGTCTGTATTAGGGTGATGTAGTTAATTCACTAAGGTATGCCTTTGTCTGGTTTTCCTGTGCTGTATGTATGTACTCTTCACGGGTCTGAAAAGAAATATTCTGTCTGAGGACAATAAGCATGTGCTCTCATTCTGTGGTCGTTTTCCTTTTATTCACAGATGATGAAGTCGTCACCGTTAACACACCCGCGTTCGCGGAGTCGGTCACAGAGGGGGACGTGAGGTGGGAGAAAGGTGGGTGTCACCTGGCCCAGTATGGTGGATAAAGCCCTGGACTCTGGACCAGGGGGTTATGTGTTCAAATCGTAAGCAGTTACGTCACCGCAACTGGTGTCATAAAAATCCAGCAGTATAACAGGAGTCTGTAGCTACAGAATGTATACAATGAATAACTTTTCCAAGGAAAGTTCCCTAGTTTTTTCAGGCCTGTAATGATTCATGTGCTATACTGCAGTGGTGTGGATTTCATATGTGGTGTGTGTATGTACATATACATATGTATACATATATACACACATATTTTGAATTATATAAGCACTTGTAGCACTTTATTTGAACATATGCACAGTGAGCTCTGTTGGCCGATAAGAAAATAATAAACAAAAAACTGCTGAATCATCAGTTGGCCATTTTCTTAAATATTCGCACTGTGACCTCTGTGTGGCTGATGTAGAAGTGTTATGTATCAACATGCCATCACATGGTCATTAATCTGCTACCCTAGCCGAACTCAAAACCTAACTATACTCTAAACTGGGGTGTCAGACTCTGTTTATGGTGGGCCAGTAGATAAACATGTTTTTGATCCTACTTCGTGTTTAAGTCTTTTAGTAGCTCCATCATTTACTCTGTGGTTTTTTCATTACTATTAAACCATGCATTACAGATGCAGATTGCACATGTGTGGGTAAAGCACTGTATTCTTGGTCAAAATGTTGTAACTGAATTTATTTAGAAGTGGTATGTAGGTTCTTGCTGATAAATTAGTACATCATAGGCTACCAGCTTAAGACGTTTCCCTTTGGGACGGTGACATTACCATGCCAAGCCTTATTTGAGGTAGTCATAAGGGCGTGTTCTGATCCCTGAGGTCCTGTGGCCAAGGTTGTCATGGCAACTGCTCCAGAGACAGCAGCGGAAAAGCGAGGGAGTGGCAGGCAGGCAGGCAGGAAAATGCCAAAATCTGGCAGCTGTACTCACTGTGGGACTTCAGTTTTATTCATTTTCTCTTTAGCATTGTACAGAGAACCTGTAACAAGGAACAGCTGAAGAATGTATCTGTTTTGGTTAGATACAAGAATTCTCATTTAATTTGAACATCTACCCCCTATGAACATCTACCTCTTCTGTTTTTCAAATGGGTCACTGCTGAGACAGGTTATTATAAACATTTTAAGAGTTATTTTTGTGAGGGAGTGAGGTTGATGAGTCTACAGCTAGAATTCTGGTAGACCTTAAAATTTAATTGTACCACAATGACTGGCTTTCATCATATACACTAGCTAAATAAAACTGAAACAATAGCCCACATAATGTACACTTAATCTTTGAGCTGACGTTCTGAGTAAAGTATAATAAAAGAAATGAATCTATTTTTGGATAGGTAGCTAACATTAGCCATCACCACATGTCTGAAAAAGCACTGCATCTTGCTAATTGACCTAGACAACATATAACACAGAATGAGCCTTCATTTTGCAGATAGACTTCATCTGAAAACCACACTAGTCAATTTTATAATGCCTTATTTCTATGAAAACTTGATTCACTGTCCTTAGAAATCTATCACTTCAATGTTATTATACATTTTCCCAAAATAATAGAATACTGACCCAGCAATGCAGTTAACAGGACATGCCAAGGTAACCATATAATGTTTTAGATCAAACTGTTTACTTTTCACTGCAGCCCATCTTTAAATATCATTCAATGCCTGTTTGTGCTTAACCTGTTAATGCCTTTCTCTTGTAGCTGTTGGGGACACAGTTGCTGAGGATGAAGTGGTGTGTGAAATCGAGACTGATAAGGTATGAACTTGCCAGCTCTCTCCTCTGCTGTGGAAATGAACAAGCCGCAGGCCCCTCCAGCACAGGCAGCGCTCTGGTGGCACAGGCCATTTGCTTAAGTGTCAGAAAAAGGGCTTGTGTGATTTCTGTGGTCACCAGTGGGGTGTGTGTGTGTGTGTGTGTGTGTGTGTGTGTGTGTGTGTGTGTGTGTGTGTGTGTGTGTGTGTGTGTGTGTGTGTGTGTGTGTGTGTGTGTGTGCGCGTGCGCGTGCGCGCACACCCACATGCGTGTCTGTCTACCTGTTTCAGGGTGCTTTGTGTGTATTTGGGGTACTGGGTGTATGTATTAGGGTGCTGCGTGTGTGTGTATTAGGGTGCTCTGTGTGTGCGTGTGTGGTTGTGTGTGCGCGCATGTGCGTGTATTGGGCTTCTGTGTTTTATATGATTCTCTGGCCTCTCAGACCTCGGTGCAGGTGCCCTCCCCAGCCGCAGGCGTGATCGAGGCCCTCCTCGTGCCCGATGGAGGGAAGGTGGAAGGTGGAACGCCCCTCTTCAAGCTTCGGAAAGGAGGTCAGCCCCTTCCCACTGTATACCATATACTGAACACTATACACCACACAATATACACTATACACTGTTCACCATACACTGCATACATTACACTATAGACCATATACAGAGTACTACAGCAAACCACTGCACACACACAGGTACATACAGCGGCACTATAAATGCCAAAATGCACTCACAGAGCCAGATTAAATGCCTGTGCACATGTTCAGTGATAGTTTCTGTCCCCTGAGACATTACAGGGCTATATAGGATTTTAATATCACCGTAGAGGCATGTTCCTATCAAAATGATTAGTAGTTTCCTTCACTTCCTGGAAAATACCAGCAGGTAACTTGCTTGGTATGTCCAACCAAACACTTTCCCTGGGGTTATTTGCACACGTGATGAATCACTTTCTGTCCCCCTCAGCTGGTGCTGCCAAAGCTGCCGACGCGCCCCAGCCCGCGGCGCCCAAAGCGGAGGCTCCAGCTGCGGCGCCTCCCCCGCCGCCCCCTCCCCCTCCCCCTCCCACCTCCGCCCCGGGACCCATCCCCACCAGCATGCCCCCTGTACCCCCCGTGCCAGGACAAGCCTTCGACGCCAAACCAGGTCAGTCGGCTACATCTCGCCTCCCAGCGCTTCTGCCAGCATTAGAAAACAGCAGTTCAGTCACAGGGCACTGACTCAAGTAGCAGACACAGTGAGAGAGTCAACGGTCTATATATCAACAAATGAAGGGTCTGTACATCAGAGAGCAAAGGGTTTATATATCAGAGTGTAAGGGTTAGGTCTACATACCAGGGGCGATTCTAGGATCAGACCTTTAGGGGGGCTCAGCCCCTAATGAGAATGTGACATGCATACAGTGCCTTGCAAAAGTGTTCAATCCCCCTGCTAAATCACTCATTTCACTGGATAACAATTAATACATTAATATTTTTCTATATATGATATTTTAATTTACAACAATAATACTTTTAATGAATTACTAGTAAGTAACATGAGTTTTACACCACAAAATTTAGGGGTGCTGAGATGAAATGTAGGTGTGCTTGAGCACCCCTAAAAAGAGTCTAAAATCGCCCATGCTACACACCACAGAGTGAAAGACCTGTGTGCTAGAGTGAATGGTCTGAATATTGCAGAATGAAGGCTGTATGTAAGAGAATGAAGGGTCTGTGTATCACAGGATAAGGGGTCTATGTGAAGATGTTTCCCACAGTAACTGACAGATGTTGCTTGCCTCTCCTTCCACAGTTTCTGCGGTCAAACCCACAGCAGCCCCCGCTAGCCCGGTGGCCCCGGCGGGTACTGCAGCCAAAGCGTCCAGATCAGAGACCAGGGTAAGGCCAGTCCCTGTCCCTACACACTGGAGCCAGGCGGCGGGCACTCATACTCCGCCCCACCGTCACTGGCTGTGTCACCATCTCACCCTGTGATGACTGCATAAATTCAAAGCACATTTTTTTCTCAGATCCTTTGAATTACATATCCTGCAATAAGAGTAAAGCCTATGGTGGTGTACATGCTCAGTTGGGGCTCTTTTCTCATGTGGCAGACTCTTTATTTGAATTTTCACCATATCAGTCATGCTCTGTTGGGTTGGGCTTTGGCCTGTCTTTAGTAAGGAACTGACTGATAATGACAGGGTTGTGGGATATGTGTAGGCCTTAATGGGTTCAGAGTGATAGGGGCTCCCGGTTATTATTTATAAGTGCTGGGCACACTCTGCAGTTGCTTTCCATGATGTTGCAGTTCAGTATCATTTTGTTACATCACTTGTAGTCATTGTGAGTCAACACTTGAACGAACCTCTCTGCTACACATTGCATAACCCATTCATACACCCACATCACTTTGTGATTAATTGACAGTAAAACTCCTCGTAGGAGGCTGTTGAGCATCACCCTTCCAGGAATAAGAGCCTACAGATCCTCCACTGCTGAACACCCCACTGGTTACCACTGCTAATGGCATTGGTAACGTATAGTTGAGAAGCAACACATCACATAGCACTAGCAATTATCAGCATGGGTTGTGAGTTAGTCTGAGAAACCACTGTGGATTTCTGCTCTGGCCAATTACTGTTTGCCTGTCACATGAGAGGGAAGAAGTCTGTGCCATACCATCCTTGCTGTCTTAAGACACCACAGACTGGGCTTTTTTGCTCACGGTGCACATTTTCAGTGAATTTTTCTGCTGGTACTTCCTAGCTTTAAGTTAATGAATGATTACATACTGTATTGTGGTACGAAGGGGCAGACCTAAGCACTGCACCACTGAAACTAATTGCCCACATCATTCTGTAAGCAGATTGTCTTTATGGGTATTGGTTGGCAGTTGACTCCAAGATCATTTTAATTTGAGGAGTCATGCTGTTTGGCAATATCCTTAAAGGCAGGGGGTGTCAGAGCACTTCTGCTGGCATCATTGAGCCCCAACAGTAATGGAATAAGACGGGGTTTACTTGTTTTGAACCCAGTACAAATCACAGATGATGAGGATGAGGGTGTGTGAAACGTAAGTGCTGCAGAATCGCCCCCGTCCGGAGGCTTGGAGGCGTGCGCTACGTGGTCGTTTGTGGAACGCAGTTTTCCGTTTCCCCGCAGGTGAAGATGAACCGCATGAGGCTGAGGATCGCCCAGAGACTGAAGGAGGCGCAGAACACCTGCGCCATGCTGACCACCTTTAACGAGATCGACATGAGGTGAGCGCCTTGGGGGGGCAGTGACGCACCACCGCAAACCACACGCCCCGCTCCTGTAGCGACACGCTGACCCATAAGCACGCCTCGTTTCTCTGGGGGGGAAAGCACTCTGAAAACTTACACGGTTTCGGAAAAAATGACAGGTGCTTAAAAGGCAAAGAAAACACGAAAGAGGTGACATTTGTTGACTGTGCATTTGATGCAAAGGTGCCGATCATTTGTTGAGCACTCAGAATAAAGGAACATGGTGTCGTCACTGTTGCCTACACTCAGGAATGTATACTGCTCATGCCACAGTTATCTATGGACAGAGAGTACAAGAGAACATTATATTACAATTTTTTTCTGTTTGTAGCTTCCTGTTTCTTTCATATCCTTATTGTGCATTAATGCCAAACTATGTACATTAAAAACACACTATTTAGCTGTTTCAGTCTCTGAGGGTGGCTGACTTCAGAGGGGGCTTGTGCGATTAGCTGGCGTGACCCCAGAAACTGTGTTTGGTCAGGGCCAGGAAGCAAGTGGTCACAAATGTAGAACGAAAGGACCCTGTTTATCATGGGAACAAAAAAACGTTCGCATGCATCAGCAGATCAGCAAGCTGCCTCTGTCCTGGCTTGACTTTTCTTTCCCATAGCTTTTTGCTGAAAATCTCCCTTGACAGAATATCTTGTAAATGTTGTGCAGATTCTTGCATAATAATCTCATGTGCGCTCCACTCTTACTGTGGCTCTTCTCGGGAATAGCACATCGATGGTTCAGAGGCTACTGATTTTCGATCGGCTCTGGGATTTTGCTGAGCTGTGTCTCTACCTCTCCGCAGCAACATCCAGGAGATGCGGAAGCTGCACAAAGATGTGTTCCTGAAGAAGCACGGTATCAAGCTGGGATTCATGTCCGCCTTCGTCAAGGCCGCCGCCCACGCGCTCACCGACCAGCCCGCTGTCAACGCCGGTGAGGGGCCCTTCCAAACTGCCTTTAAAACTGCGCGGAAGCAACGTGTCGTTTTCTGAAGGACTTGAGAGAATGGCGTTGTTTGCAAGATGTTGAGTTGCAAGTGCATAAGAAGCCTGGCTGAAAGACAAAAACAAGATATATCCCTCTTTTTTTTTTTAATGCATGTAGCCTATAGATGCCCCTGTGATCACCTTAATTTTTACCCCCTGAGGGGTTCTGTCCTATTTAGAAGGACGGTGGGGTGTTAAGGCTGTCTGTTTCACCTTCATTATAAGCCCTCTGTGTCTATAAATACCAGCATCATATCTGTGGTTTGGCCTCGACATCTCATATGGGTTTTGAATTCTTCACTTTTATTTTAGGTGTGCTTGTAAGTTGCACTATGTGTGTCTGCCTGCATGCACAAGATATATAAAAAAATTGTATCATACAAGTCACAATAGAAAGCAATTTATATGATAAGTACATGTATTTTAAAAGTTACCTAATGCCAACATGAGTCACATATTTTAATCTGCAGATACTCTATGTCCTAAAGCTAAGTGACTGCATACGTTTGTCTTTGTTTCTCTTTCAGTTATCGATGACACAACCAAAGAGATTGTATACAGGGAATATGTTGACATTAGCGTGGCTGTGGCGACGCCGAAGGTGAGATGCTTGCTACCTCTTAGGCCACAGTTGAAAATGGGAGTGGGCGTGTCAGATAATGTATTGCAAGTTAATGTATTCCTGTGCAGCAGCTAGGGGTGGGAATCGAGAACTGGTTCCAGTTGAGAACCGGTTCCAAATTGTCCGATCCATCGGAATCATATGCCTCAGAGGTTATCAATTCCTTTTATCGATGCCGGCATGTTTTTCTGACAGTTGCGCATAGGTTCTTTGCATATGACGTCACAAACCGGCACGCTTTCCAGATGGAGGGCTGGCAACTGGAGGCAGGTTCTGAGGCAAGTTGGCAACAACCACCAACACTGCAGCAATGCCTATGTTATACTATGTTTCCTGTGATATCACCACACCAGTCTGTATTTTTGTCAGTTTTAGCTAGTTATGTAGGTAGCAAAATGACTTTAGTCTTACCTTTCACGAAGCGGTCACTGCATTCACGAGCATTGTTGGGCTCCGCTCCACCAGACTTAAGACAGAGGTTTTTGATCCATGTCTGCCGCCGTTTCTCTGAGTTTTTTTTAAACTTCTCCCCTTTGTGTACCACTATTTTCGGGACATGAAAGTAGCCCTTGTTTTTTTCCCGATTTGATCAGTTGGAACACCTGTAAACAGTGCAAACCATAGGCATTGCTGCAGTGTTAGTGGTCGTTGCCAACTTGCCTCGCAGTTTTAGTTAGCTAGCTAGTTAGAATTGTTTAGTTTATCAGTCAGTTTTGTATTTGTTTGCCAAGTTATATGCTATTAAGAAAAGGAGCATTTATTTTAACATGTTCAAATGTTATTAGGCAGACATTCTACACTGCGTTCAGACTCAGAGATAACAAAACAGCTGCGTTGACGCTGAAAACCTGTGAAGGCCTACTTTTTTTCCCCACGCAGAAAATTGATCAGGAATCAATAAGGGAATCGATAAAGAATCGGACCGATAAGCAGAATCGATAATGGCATTGGTATCAATAAAATCTTATCAATTCCCATCCCTAGCAGCAGCAGTGTGTCAGTGTGCAGGTTTTGTAATGTCATGCACTGGTACCTGATGAGCAAGGAGCTCCATCCGAGAACCTATAAGCACCCCATTGTATAGTGCAGGCTCTTGACATGTGTGCATGTGCCTGTATGTGTGTGCCTGTTTGCATGTGCTAGTGTGTTTGCATATATGTGTGCATGTGTGGTGAGTGTATTTGTGTATGCCTGTACATGTGTGAGGGACATGGTGTAACAGGGTCTGTTTGCTATCTCTGTCAGGGACTTGTTGTACCAGTGATCCGGGGGGTGGAGTCAATGAACTTTGCTGACATCGAGAAAACCATCAACGAGCTGGGAGAAAAGGTACCGTCAGTGCATCTCTTGACATGCATTAAATTACTGTATGGAGTCGTGCTCAGAGCTTAAGACTATATCCCTTGCACCCATAAGCAGTACTGAACCTGTAGTGCTTCAGATACAGTCAACTCGGTTATCCATGCACAGCTTAATTCCAAGTAAAATATCCTTAAATAACGATATCCTTAAAAAAATGTATTGAATGACCGTGAGGAGGTTGGTTTCATGTCGGCGCCGTGCGGTACCTGATTCTCGATGTCACTCCCAGGCCCGCAAGAACGAGCTGGCCGTGGAGGACATGGACGGCGGGACGTTCACCATCAGCAACGGCGGTGTGTTCGGCTCCATGTTCGGGACGCCCATCATCAACCCGCCGCAGTCCGCCATCCTCGGCATGCACGGGATCTTCGACCGGCCGGTCGCTGTCGGTGGCAAGGTGCGCGCTCCCTCGCTCTTTCCAGTCTGCGAGGGGTCCCCAGACATTCACAGACAGACACGCTCGAGCTCCATGCATTTACTTTTCTTGTTAAAATGTGTCGGTTTTTTTTTTTTTTCCTCCAGGTGGAGATCCGCCCCATGATGTACGTGGCGCTGACGTACGACCACCGCCTGATCGACGGCCGAGAGGCGGTCACCTTCCTGCGGAAGATCAAGTCCGTGGTGGAAGACCCCCGCGTTCTGCTGCTGGACATGTGATCCCTGCGGCACAAGAATCCAAAACCCATTTGACGACGGCCTCCATCACAGTAGCAGTGGCTATAAACACCCCCGCCCCCTCCCCCAACTCCCCCAGTGCAGTGTTCATCGCGGCATTTGATTAATGACGTCATTTAAGTAAGAGAGGGAATCAAATGTTCAGATTGCTGACATACACAGTTAAGAGATTCTGGAGTTCAGTGGCAAAGAACTCATCACTAATGAATTTCTCAGGCACAGTTTCCAGTGGAACAGGTTTCTGTCTTGGTGTGACGAGGTAAGCTGTCCCACCCTGTAGTCTTTTTTTTTTTTGTTTTGTTTTCTGGTCTCACTATCTCATGGTCTGCTAGGGAATATTTGAGTGTCTTATAAATGACATTCTGAATGGAGGAGAAAAAAAGTGTACATTCATATATTGATCTTTGTGCTCATGAGGAAAGGAGAGACCACCGTGTAATGGTTGCATATCCAATGAGAAGAGATCTCGCAAAACCAGAAGCGCTACATACCGCACAGAGCTGTCCAAAGTATGTTTTTGTACTTGGGCACAACATTTAAACTGTTGGATTTTGATTTTGTTTTGTTTTTTTCCCCGAAACGCACAATCGGCTATGTCCTTCACATAAGTCTGAAATCTGATTCGTCAACCACCCTGGGAACAGATACTCTGTCAAAACTTATTTAAGAAAAATAATTTTAAACATTAAAAAGAAAGCATACTAGTGTTTTAGGCATGTCTGTTTTTTCTTTTTGGTGTTTTGAAAATTGGTTTTGTTAAACCAATGTCACTTAATATTAAGTTATAATTCATCTGTGCTTTTGTTTTGAAAATACTGAAAGACCCTCATCTTGGAATAGTCATGGACAGTGATCTGATGTCCGGCTTTAAATGTCTTGGATAATTGTCCAGATTTTTTAAATTCCTTGAACTATTGCAACATGTCCAAATTTTAGCTCTGTTGTCTTGGATAATTGTCCTTACTATCAAGTCTAGCAGTGTCAGTGTATTGACATTCTGAACATCTAGCTTGTTAACTTGTAAATGAAGACCACTTCCAAAATTAATTGGTGTTTGCTGCAGCAGCACTTAGACGTGTGTATGTGTGGAAGAAACTACCCCCTGCAATTCTGTGTTCAACATAGCCCATTCCTGGGATATTTTACTATTTAATGAGTAAAGACAACCCTCTTACATGCTTTCCATGACCCTTCAATGGCATTTTTAAGAAGCATCAGTTTTGAGCACTTGGAGTCACAAAATATATAACTTGATTCACAAGAAGGTTAGTAGTCAGTAGTGAGTTTTAGTCAAAATGAATGAGCGTTACCATGTCCCTGTCCTGTCAACCCCTCTCAGTCCAGATGTGCTCAGTAGATCAATGACTAGCCCAGATTTTATATTTATATGCAATATCAATGTTGTAGGTGTTTGTACATTGGACCCGAGTCGTGTAAAGAGATATAAAATGTGCCAACAATATACTGCCGTTTTCCGCTGTTCTGCCTCGAACTTCTCGACAGCAACGTTGCGTTCTAGAACAACAAGCACAATGTTAAAGAATGCGAGTCCACCCTGCCAAACCTGTCTGAAAGACATGCAGACTGTATCTGGCACGCAGATAGGCTCCGTGTGGGTGAAGCAAAGCACTGGGGAGGATAGGCACCCGCACAAAGCCGTCCGCCGCACCGGCGGCCATCGGGAAGACGGGCAGTAATGAGATCACCCCTGCCGGAGTCTTCGGCTAACCTCTGCCTTCACCCCTGCCGCGAGCGCCGGCTCAAGTGCATCCAGCTGCATTTAGGGGTCCTCTACTTCGTGTTTACTTTAATAATTGTGGAGCACAATAGCCTCCTGAGAGACGTCTTTGTTTCTCTGCCAGCACCTACACAAACGTCTGAACAATGCAATTCTGAGGAAAACATGGAATTAATTAAGCGTACAAAAAAAAAATCTCAGAACATTAGATTTCCATAAGAATAGAGCAGGCCTCTAATGCGGATGAAAAGGCTAAACAATAACGAGCGATTTTTATTTATTTATTTGCTTTTATTGCCACTCAAGATTCCATTAGCAGTATGGAGATTATTTTAATTTGCCGTATGCACGACAAGGTGCGCAGATATCTTGTTTGGGTTTTTTTGTTGTTGTCGTCGCTGTGTTTTTGAAAGCCGTTTTCTTTAAAATTTGGCACAAGACATGAATGTCTAATCAGGCCTTGAAAGAAGAGGAGGCTTTTCAGTCTTTGTGTCCATCCAGATGAAAGCCAAGAGAATGGGAATGGACGTTTTTTGCGAACGACAGCTATTTGTTTTCATTAGACACTCCAGAAGGGTAATTTACCTAAATTATGCCGTCATTGTCTCTGCCCCCTCCATCTTGGTTTGCATATGTTTCTGCAAACGCGGGTTGTTTGTGGTCGAGTGTGTTCTTTGCTGCCACCCCTCCCTAAGTAGTACCGACAGCGTGGATCAAGGTTTTTCAGAGGCTTACAGACCGCTCAGGAATTGATGGTAAGTACTGTTGAGGGGTCTCCCTTTTTGACTGAAGAAGAGCCAGCAGATCTGAGTGTGGTTTGGTAAAGGGAGTTGTTTCCAGTCACTGTTCCCATGATTTATACAGCAGCTTGGTGCTTGCCAATGGCAGGAAAGGGAAACTGGGTTCCCCATGTCAGCAACTTTAACTTAACTGGACCCCGATGTCAGGAACCAATCCCTCACACACACATGAACACACGGGAGGTAGCCAGAATGACTCCCACAAGCCCCTGCTGTTTGTACAGTTTGAGACACTTTTTTCTAGCACTTTACAAATGGAGAAGGAGAAGGCTGGTTGCCCAGAGGTTGCTGGTTCAAATTCCTCTTTGAGGCACCCCAGAAGTGGGTCTGTTCCTGCACAGTGAGTGAGGTGCTCCAGGCTGCAGCATTGAAAACAGCAGTCGCATCAAATGTTGAGTCTAAACCACATGAAAAGTAGTTGAATCAGAGGCCAGAAGTGTCATTTTAGGTGAGAAAGACTGGAAACTATTGATGGGCTTCAATTACAGGTTTTAATGCCTGTCTAGCAGACCCAACTCCCCTTTTGGTTGAGGTGTCTAAAGATTACATGAAAAAGGGGTTATGCCAGTGCTGCCCTCCCTGATTGATCTGCTCTAATCTCTCATGAGTTTTAGGAACTGGTCTTGATGCTACATAGATACTGATTTAGGCACCTTATTGCCTAACCCATGTTGAATGCACTTCTGTGTTGCTCTGGATAAGACCCTCTGCCAAATGAATGAATGTGAAATGTAAGTGTATGTTCCACTGGCAAGAGGAATGAATGGCCTGAGTCTCTCAGCCCTCCAGCCACTAGAGGACAGCACTGGTCAGCAGTGCAGGTGTACTCAAAGGTCACTCTGCTTTCATAAGTGTGCCCCTAATGTTGACCACAAACAGTGACCAGACACAATCTCCAAAAGGAGAGGGACAGACAAGGGATGAGCTAGTCACCCTGTCCAACAGGGTGTAATTACCTCAGTCTATTATCTGCTGGTTTAGTTCCTTAGATATGTAAAGAGATCACCCCATTTTGTTCCAGCCAGGGGGCTAGGACCTTGAGATGCAATTGCGGCTGCACAGCTCCTGTTTAAATCCCTCTGCAGCTTGCATAAGTAATCCATACATGCATATTCAAGGTCCACACTTCCTCCCACTTTAAAAAAGTAAGCATTTGAATTGCTGGCAGCCTCTGCTAGGCTAATTCTTCAGTTCTTTCATTTGCAGCTGCATAGATTGTGGTGTACTCGATTTTCCTTCCTCCCATTGTGCTGTGAAATAGATGATGAATGGCAACACAATGGGCTCTGGGGAACAGCACTGTGCACATGTGCTGGAAACTTGCAGCCCAGTGATTGGAGAGAAGCCCAGGCTGCACCTTGATTGGCAGGTAGGCATCAGTGGCATTTGGGTACTGCAAGATGAACACTATAGGATGGGGTAGCAGAGTAAATATAATAAAATAACTGACAATAATAGTTATTTGCTACATGTCTTATTCTAAAATAAATGTGTTGTTGGAGATGTGAAAGATGAGTAAAGATTCCGTCAGTGTATTTTTTCTTGTTTTGCTGAATGGAGTTGCTGGGAGGCTCTGGTTATTGCTGCTGTATTGGCTGTAACCAAGATACGTCTGGGTCATGTAATGAAAGGAGTGCTGTGGTGGAGCTGTCAGTGACACTGGTGTCAGGCTTTTCCTCTTGGTTTTTTCCAGTCTCAGTGATGTAGGCATCCAGAGAGGACACCGAGGCCTGGCACTGACCTAGCACTACCAGCACCTCCATCCATTTCAACTCCCCTCATATGCTTAGAAAGCAGAAACAGGTGCTTCTGTTAAAAAAAAAAAAAAAAATTTACTTTCACTTTCAAGCATTTAGGTAAGTTAAAGAGAGACTAATTTAGTGATGTCAAATTCAGATCGGTATGTAATTAACAGACCAATCAAACCTGCAAAATTGAGAGCTCTGCTAAAAGGAAAACCGGCATTTACGTTACATCCCTGGGACCAGGGTTGGGGAAACAATGACGACATATTATGCTTTACCACTAGAGGACGTTGTTTCACACAAAGTTAAAAAGGGAGCACTGAATAGTGTGAATTGCTGATGAGAGATCAGTGGTGATGAACCATTGGATGTTCTATACAAGTGTTTTATGGTACAGGTCTGAGGCTGAACTTTGCAGCACTGAGTTGTGCAGCCTACTGATTTTTTTACTGCTGGATTTAAAACCTGAGACTTCAAAACAATTTCACGTGAGGAGACAGGATTAGAACTGAGGCGACAGAAATATCACATGACAGCGCTTGGCTGATTTTGGGCGCCTCCTGAGATGAGCTTCAGTACCCTCTCATTTGCAGGTGTATCCTGTTCTGTTATTCATTCACAAATGTTAGAATGCATCTTTGATGACAAGACCTCAAAACATGAAAGAGTCAGCTGTTTGGCCCTTCAATGATTTTTGGAAGGGGGGTTTTCGTATCCAGGAAGTAGAGGAGACAAAGCTGCCCATTGATCACATTTAAATGAGACAATCAAAAGTGGGTTTTTTTTTCTCCCAGAATGTGCATTATTAACAGAAAGTGGAGCCCCAGACCCATTAGAAGCAGAAGCGGTGAACCTTACTGCACAGGATCCAATTAATCAAACTTTCACTTGTAAACTTACTGCAGCGCATCAGAGGTGTTGCAGTAAGTTTACAACTGAAAGTCCAATAGGAACAGCCGGAAAATTTCAGAATTAAACATAAGGCGCTCATGAAATCTGCTGGGTGGGTATGCTGTGCATGATAAATGCAGGCTTGAATTCAAATTTAATGTAAACCGCTTTAAAGGAGTGAACCAGTAAGCATGAAATACACAGGGATGCACTCTACAGTACAATCTCATATGTAAGCAACAAAGAATTTTACAGGATGCAGGCTATGGATTGAATGGGGGGTGTGTACCATGGGTTCCCCCTGCCTGAATTCTATCCTGGATTGACCCATCAATCTTTCATTCCCAGTTGTTTCCCCCATTCTTGCTCTTCCCCCCCACCCCCTGCAATATACAAAGAGAAGGATCTAAATATGTACCCCATAAAGATAGGATTTTCTGAAAGATCTTGTGTAGTGTTGTCTTATGGCTCAAGCTGATGGTGATGCAGTGGAGAAGCAATCATGCCATACCGACTCACCTGTCTTTGGTCCTAACTTGCGATAGCCTTGTTCCATCTCAAGTCGAAAATGAACCAGCCTGGTTCCATGACTCTCTATCTTGAATATAGACCATTGTACATCTGTTGCACTGACAGCAGTAAAGTCAACACAGTATTAAAGTGATAGTATGTGTACGCATGTAAATTAAAGTGCACTTTACTAAATGAGAGCCAGCAGCGTGGATTAGCTAGCAAATAAAATCCGCCGAGTGCCCCGCAACAATTCCGGTTGCCATTTAAATTTTGTCCGGTAGATGGCACCATAGCCTCAATTTTATAATAGTGATCCGCCATTTTGAAAAACTGAATGACTGAACGACGGTCACACGGACGACACAGGAGAGAGACAAGGCGACCGACTGCCATTCATTTTCAATGAGTTGGCGATTTACACCGACAAGAGACAAGTGGCCGTTTCAGAGCCAACTAGGCGGGGCTAAAATAGACTAGAGGTCTATTGTATGCAAATACTGAGCGATGCGACACGGCGACTGCCAAGGGGAGTGAAGGCAGCGTGACACACATTGCTAAAACAAATGATCCAACATTTTGATTAGTTCTGTAACATAGTGATCACAAGCCAGGAACGCCCATAGGCGATAAGCGACAAGGGCTCCTGTGTCGTCCGTGTGACCGTAGGGTTATGCAGTAACCGCGCTGCTGTGGTCTCGAAAGCACACTAAAGTGTGTCGTCCATCTGGCCAGTTATAAGATGGATCTCTGCCGTAGTGAATTTATGGGGAAAATGTCTATTTGTGAAAGTGCGATTTCAAATGCAAAATAAAGATCAGCATCATATAGGCTTACTACAGAAGTGTGCAAAAGTATCAAACCGAAATAACCGACTTATTAGAAAACGACCATTGGTTTGCTTTAGAAATAACAGGGTAGGAACGTTTTGCTTTTCCAAGAAAGACTGAAGTGGCTCTTAAAAGAGCCTTTTAATTTATAATTATATTGGCATCTTAAGCGCGCTCTCCGCGAATGCGGCGGGCCAGCTGGATATCCTTGGGCATGATGGTCACCCTCTTGGCGTGGATGGCGCACAGGTTGGTGTCCTCGAACAGACCAACCAGATAAGCCTCGCTGGCTTCCTGCAGAGCCATGACAGCGGAACTCTGGAAGCGCAGGTCGGTCTTGAAGTCTTGGGCGATTTCTCTCACCAGACGCTGGAAGGGCAGTTTGCGGATCAGCAGCTCAGTAGACTTCTGATAGCGGCGGATTTCTCTCAGAGCGACAGTACCAGGCCTGTAGCGGTGAGGTTTCTTTACACCGCCTGTGGCAGGCGCGCTCTTACGAGCGGCCTTTGTGGCGAGCTGTTTCCTGGGGGCCTTGCCACCAGTAGACTTACGAGCGGTCTGCTTGGTTCTAGCCATTATGTACTATGTGTTTTGAAAACTGGAAAATACGTTAGCGGTGGTGGCACATGGTTATAAAGCATCGTAGGATGACGCTGATTGGACATTAATTTACAGAGACCTCATTGGCCTACTACTTGTTTCTTTGCTCGTGGTCATTGGATAGTTCTTTTCATCTTCGTCTCCCGCCTAAATTCAAACATCTATTGTCCAGCCCTTTATTTGAAATTTTCGCGGACATGTGCGGCGGGGTTAAAACAATGCCTATGAAGAGCCACTTTGTGATACAGTACAATTATTCTCAACTTCCCAACACTTTTTGGAATACTCGACTAAATTTTGGCAGCCTCATGGGTGAATTTCTTTTAAATCATTTTATCGCGAACCTCAAAACAATATAAAATTGCAATGTAATAAATTCTATAAAAATATAATTGCAATTATAATGAATACGAGGAGGTTAATGTGATTAGTTCAACTTCATTATAGTACGGTCATCGTTACTAGTCTAACAGACTTGGTTATGTATCAGGTGAGATGGGGGATTAGAGCGAAATGAATGTATTTTATCCCCTCCCCGCTTTCCGTAAACGGCAAAGTGTATTCCTGTGCACTCGCGAGATTCCTTGTTGTTGCTCCAGTGAATGATAAGTAAAACCAAGTTTGTGACTTCTCCCCAACTTTGTCTATGCGACTCTTTATTTGATCCGAGTGCCAAAGCTCGGTTACACTAGTGTAGTGGACAATATCGACTTTACAAGTGATTAAATTCGTGATGCGGCTATATGACTAGGTAGGGAAATAAGGAGTAATTCCGCGCTTTTTAGTTACAATGAAGTGGCTCTTAAAAGAGCCTTTGTATTTAGGCAGTGTAAGGGATGCGTCGTTTACTTGGCCTTGCCAGGTTTTTCGGTCTTCTTAGGGAGCAAGACAGCCTGGATGTTTGGCAACACTCCGCCCTGAGCGATAGTAACGCCGCCCAGGAGTTTGTTCAACTCCTCGTCGTTACGCACTGCAAGCTGCAGGTGACGGGGAATTATGCGGGTTTTCTTGTTATCCCGGGCAGCATTGCCAGCTAACTCAAGGATCTCAGCGGTAAGATACTCGAGCACAGCGGCCAGGTACACTGGAGCTCCGGCACCAACACGATCGGCATAGTTTCCCTTCCGTAGGAGTCTGTGAACACGACCGACAGGAAACTGAAGTCCAGCCCTAGATGAACGAGTCTTCGCCTTAGCTCTTGCTTTGCCCCCGGTCTTCCCTCTTCCACTCATTGTTAGTTTATTTGGTTTTTTTGCTTAAATGTAAAATAATGCAGTGCACTCAACTAGTACAGTAGGATAGCGTCTACTGTTCTTATAGTGAGATGCCGCATAGTCATTGGCTACAGTGTCGATAGTATTTTAGCCAATCAAATTGAGGAACAATTTTGTAACAGTACCCCCAGCGTTAAAAATGAGAATTGTTTTGTCCCGAAACACCTTTTGAAAAAAGGTTGCCACCAAGGCCAAAAAGGCCCATCCCCTTTTAATAATAAAAAAGTAAGTTTTTGAAGATCTCACTGCTCTGCCCTTTGAATCAGAACATGCTGAAGACCTGAATGTCCTTTCCACTAAGCATCTAATTTGTTATGCCCATCTTAATTGCTTCATTTTTGTAATTCATGAAATACTTAAATGATAATCTTGCCATTGTTCAAAGGGCTGCATGCAAGAAATAGCTGGTGAGGGTTAAAGTCAATAATGCTGCGTTTAAAACAAAAAAAAAATGCATATAAGCAAGGGAAAAAGGCATGTGATGCAAGTATATAATGTGGCGTAGGCATTGTGTGCCTTTAGGTAACATTATGTTTGAGGTATTTTAAAGGGGTTAGATGTATATTAAAATCAATATAGCTGTACAACACCAATACAAATTCATATTTTAATATACTATGAAACAGCTTAAAATCATTGTGTCCACTACTATAGTAATTGGAACTTGTTTATTGCATTATATCAATACATTTTGCCATTTAGTTAAATAGAATGGACCATGTTATTTAAACCTGCCCAGTATTTGGTTGATAGTTAAAGGTTTAGAGTTAGAGTTACATATTACATGCACTTACCAGAAGCTCTTATCCAGAGCAACTTCCATTCAGAGTTAAATGGGCAATGTGTCAGACCAGGCTAACACACCCAGACCAGCGAGTATGAGCGAAACACCATTCAAGCCCTGCCACAAGTTAATTTGTGCAACCTAACTAGACAACAGAATCCAAGTACACTGTGATACATTAATCACTAGAACACAAAACCCAAATACATCACAATAGTACACATGCTATACAATTATACTACAAATGTCAGTGACTGTAGACATTCTTTAAAATATGAAAGCTAGAGCATGTTTGCAAACTAGGGCAAATTTAGGAACATTCTAGGGAAAAGTTGTAATGAGAATCTCAATACTGGCTCTTTAGCCAAGAAAATCCAGAAACTAACAAACGCCACTGTTTCTATGTACCAATGAAACGGCAGATGTGTCACAGTTTACAACAGAACAGTTTACAACAAAGACTAGAAGACTAGATCAGCTGTACAAACCTAGATGTAGAGAAGCTCGCCAACACCTCATTAATGAGCCAAAAACAACAAAAGTTTAAATTTTAAAATACAGAAGGAAACCAGCCTTATGCACCAACAGCAGGGACACAATGAGCCTTCCTTCTGCTCTGCAGCCACACCTGCATTTAATCTGCCTTCCAATTAGTGAAGTGTGGCTTGTTAGCCAATAAGCTGTTCCCTTACAAATCACCAGGTGCACACAACAATGATTGAGAATTAGGTTCAAGGAAAAGGTAGTGAAGGCTCTCCTTCACATTTCCTTCCCCCTCTCCTAGTCTCACAAAAAGTCAGATGGCCAGAACTTGGCTCCAGTAAAGTGTCCCTTGACTATCCACACAAAAACAGGCAATTGTAGAGCCAGAGCCCCCAACACAGGACCACCAGACAGCAGGGTTCTTCCCTCCAGCTTTACAGACAGCCAATTGCCCCCTGTACATCCAGGGAAAACAGCTGTCCCCAAGGCTCTGTCCAGCCTCCCGGGGCTCCCTAGTTCTCCCACCAAGGGCTACAGGGTGGCCTCTCACCGGTCACTGAGAATCTCCCTTCTAGTCCCCTGAACCGTTCTGCTGCACCTGTCACCAGCTCACCCTCTTGGCCTCGCCCGGTACCGAGGGATTCCCAAGCTGCTCCCTCTTCCAGGGTCCCCAGGTCAGCAAAGATAGTCCCTTTCATGTCCTTCTTCCTGGTTCTCATGGCTGCTACCTCCTTGTCTTTAGTTTCTTCTGGCGTAGTCCCTTTTGTTCTTTTTTTTCTTGCTCATTATGGGTCACTCCTTTGTTGCAGGGAGTGTGAATCCCATTCTAACACCACTTGTAGAGAAGCTGGCCAACATTTCTCTTATTAACAAGCCCAAAAAGAGAAAATTTATTTAAAACACAACAAACAAAACAGCCTACACATCAATCACAAAAACACAATGAGCCTTCTCCTGCTCCCCAGCCGCACCTGTATTTAATTTATCTTCAATTAGTCGGGTGTGATTAGTTAGCCAATAGGCTGTTCCCTTACAAATCACCATCAGGTGCACATGATTAACAATGATTGATAACAATTAGCTCAAGGGAGAGGTGGTGCAGGCTTTCCTTCACACTAGGCCAACAGGGAAATAATTCCAAACTAAATTTTGGATAACTGATTGATTTTTTGAATGACAGTGAATTGGACGATTTACACATAGCTGGGGCTCAGAATCAGACCATCTTTAAGTTTCAACATGGCTGTAAATGAACTGAGAAAGAAAGCCACAAGGGCTTTTAATATCATCATAAGGAAATACAGTACAATTTCACACTCCTGTTAGATTTTGACTAAAGATCCCATCAATCAAGTTTCCCCAGTTAAATGGCACAGGTTTGCCCCCAAGATACCAGAACTCCCCACTTGGTAGAAACTCCTTGCTCTCTTAAGTGAACAGAACTGGGTAACCCCAGATATGTCCAGCTCTGCCTATCACAGCCAGAGACAAAGCGAGTGGCCGTAGAACGTTACTCGCGCAGTTATCGGATGGATACATTAAAAAATATGAACGATTTATTGTTATATGTTTATATGTTATATACTTTAGTACTTTCCACAAGTTGTATGAATTGAATTATTGATTAGCACTGCCATGAATAATATTTACTACAGCTATATGCAAATTTTAATTCCGTTACTACAAAATGACGTAACGTACTCCAGTTGTCATTGGAAGGTGCTAGTCCGCCATGTTATATTCAAATTCTATTGGCTGAATTCGCAGGCGGGTAGAAATGAAAACCAAAAGGAAAGCCGTTGAACAAGATTTACCGCGGAATTTGAGCCTTCAGGTTAATAATTTGAGTCGTACAACCGACCACTGATGCTTCAATGAATAATGACAAGCCGAAATTAATGCTGTGGTTTCGACTTTCCAATCCCCTTGCTCCAAGCCGCCTGATGCCTTGTCTCATAGTTAGCTATAAGAAATATCAGCTTGCTCGGCAGATGTTTAATCATCATTTGTCTGGTGTACTGGAGATGGTGAAATACTCAGTGTGGCTGAAACGTTATTACTTGTGAAAATGCACGGCCATAGCGCCCTAGTACTATATACGCAAGCACTTTTATTTTTTTGAGAAATGTGATCCTCCGATTGGTTACGTTACCTTCATACTTAAGAGAGGGTCAGTGTATTCCTCTCTTTTCCGTTATTCATCACGTAGATCCATATTTGAATCCACAGATGTATGTGCAATAATTTTCTAATTTCTGCAGTGTGAAAATAGCTATATTCTACCGAACTGAGGAACAATTCAGTGTTTCAAGGAAAATATCTCCTCTTTAACCGTGAGACTTCGTTCTATTCACATTTTGGCTTTGACTTACAATCTCTAAAACAATATTTATGTTAATATTATGGTTCTTACCATAGTAGTTACCTATCTGTATGTTCGTGACACGTTTCGTTCAATTCAAGACACTTGAATCGACTTGCTACTGCAGGGGGAGGCGGGCTTATTTGGACCCGCCTAAACTGTGGCGCAGGGTTTCAATCAGGTCGTCTTTTCGTGGATATATTAACACAGATGCAAGGCTTGGTATACTTCTTTCCGCACTCAGCTACGAAAAGAAGAGCTTTACAAGATGTCTGGACGAGGCAAAGGCGGTAAAGGGCTCGGAAAAGGAGGCGCAAAGCGTCATCGCAAAGTACTCCGTGATAACATTCAGGGTATCACCAAACCGGCTATTCGTCGCCTGGCTCGCCGTGGCGGCGTAAAGCGTATTTCTGGTCTCATTTACGAGGAGACTCGTGGTGTGCTCAAAGTGTTCCTGGAGAACGTCATTCGCGATGCTGTGACTTACACTGAGCACGCCAAGAGAAAGACCGTCACCGCCATGGATGTCGTCTATGCTCTGAAGCGTCAGGGCCGCACTCTGTACGGCTTTGGCGGCTAAATCTGCAGTCTGATGAACCCGAGCGTAATAAAACCCAAAGGCTCTTTTAAGAGCCGCCCACTATTACGATAAGTGCAACCTTTCATTTTGTATCGGTATCGAATGTGACCCTGATAAACCAAATCTACTGACGTAGTCACCTATTCCAGGAAGTACGCAACGTACGCGGAATAGATGTACGGATTTAGTGTAGGTGTGGTCTAAGGGTTCTCTACCGTGTTCAATCCAGTTTTGTTTTAACACTTAAAGTTCTCCGCAAAATCCATGAACTGGAATATCGGTGGATGTGATGGTGTGGAATCAATTTGATATTTTGGGAATAAAGACATTTAACCGTATTGTGTCTAATGTGAAACGTTTCAATAGAGGCTTGTATTGAGCTAAATATACACAAAGCAGCAAAGGATTACAGGCTGGAACTAAGGACTAAACTGATGACTAAACTACATCAAGTGTCACAGTTGTACCCCCTTTGTTGGAAACAATTTGCCCTTCCTTTATGTGAATGTTGGCGCCAAATAATCAGTAAATGAGAACGCTTTCGCCACTATTAAACTATTAAAGGCACATCCTGCTAGGTGGTAAGGTCAGAGTATGTCCATTATTGGGGGTTACCAAAATACCTTAGATGTAGTGGTGCTGACTGAACCCAACGCTGCAAGAATGACTGGATTGTTGGCCAGTGGCACGATGTTTATGCTGGTGCTGTTTCCCCAGCTACTTCCTCACAGAAATGCATTCCTGGTGCATTCCTGTATTTTTGGTCCCTGAAATTGTTTTAAAACATGCTATGTATGTTTTCGTGGATCTTCTGGGTCTTGTCCAGAGTGTAAAAAATAAAAGCCGAAATTCAAGTATTGTATTTTATAACATTTCATTTTCATCATGTTTTACTTGACTTTTTAGCTATGTGCATCTTGTGTAAATAATCATTTTGGGGAAACAATACACAGTAAAATCAGTTCAAAAGACAGCTGACAGTTCAAATGTCTATTTCCAGTTTTTTTTTTTTTTGTCTGAGGCTGGATAGTTTGCTCGCTTTTCAAGTTGGTTCTGATTAGTTGAGTTGTATCAACCGCCACCAACTCTGTTACAATACCGATATAACGTAGTTTTGTTTTGCAGTGTTACATTTCAAATACGCAGCACGTCACTCATTTCAATGAAACAATGGATGAGATTGTAACACTCTTGGTATTCCCACTAGAGGTCACGAAAAGTCTACGTAATGTTTTCCATTGCTGCACATTAAGTTAATACTAGCATCAAGTACGTTGTCATGAAATGTCACAGCAATTGCACACAGCTCCATCGCGTTGATTTCGCAGGACATGGACCAAACCACGGCCATCAGCTGATTTGAAAAAGGACCTGAAGAGATTTGCCTTTTTGGAATTAGTGGGGTGGCTCTTAAAAGAGCCTTTTGGATTCCGTTCAGACCGTATGCTTCCACATCTTAAGCGCGCTCTCCGCGAATGCGGCGGGCCAGCTGGATATCCTTGGGCATGATGGTCACCCTCTTGGCGTGGATGGCGCACAGGTTGGTGTCCTCGAACAGACCAACCAGATAAGCCTCGCTGGCTTCCTGCAGAGCCATGACAGCGGAACTCTGGAAGCGCAGGTCGGTCTTGAAGTCCTGGGCGATTTCTCTCACCAGGCGCTGGAAGGGCAGTTTGCGAATCAGCAGCTCAGTAGACTTCTGATAGCGGCGGATTTCTCTCAGAGCGACAGTACCAGGCCTGTAGCGGTGAGGTTTCTTTACACCGCCTGTGGCAGGCGCGCTCTTACGAGCGGCCTTTGTGGCGAGCTGCTTCCTGGGGGCCTTGCCACCAGTAGACTTACGAGCGGTCTGCTTGGTTCTAGCCATTGTGTTGGTGTAGTTCTTTCTAAACAGAAGAATGTCTTGACCCCGGTTAACATAGTCTTATAAAGCGTAGCAGCCAGCGTTTGATTGGATGAACCTTTAAGGAGCCCGCCCTGGTGACTCTTTTCCCAGTGGCCATTGGGTCGCTTCTTCAACTTCTCTGGCGCCTAAAATTCAAACATATCTCCCGCCCGATTTTCATTCTAATGGTTCGCGGGCAAATCCTTCTAAAGCAAAAACAATCTTTGTTAAGATTCAAGACCGTATGAACATCTCGCAACATAGGTTCTATAGTGACAAGTCAACGTCATCATATTGCAATCCATTGTGCAATTTATAATTTTGAAGGATTTAAAAAACTATTGTACTCTTTGTGCAATAGCTGTCTAAAACAAATTGTATTCCTGTACACTTTAACTTATTGTGTAGTAGCTGTTCATATTTATTTTATAGGTCATTCATATGCCACTCTTTGCATGTGCCCCGCACTACTCCTGTTTGTTGTCACTTTGTAAATCATTGTGTGAACGCACGAAAGACACTAGAACCGGAATCAAATTCCATGAGTGTGTAAAACCATGCTTGGCCAATAAAGACTGATTCTGATTCTGTTGTATTCTTTTGAGTGGGTGTGTTTAGTCTACCGTAGACTATACAACAATTGGAAGCTCTGGGATTTGTAGGAGCATATTTTGATATAATGCTGATATATAATGTTGATGCCTTGGTTATGTTGTCATATACCGTAAGGGGAAAGATGTGGATATTTGATCACACACACTTATTGAAGTTTTGTACTTTGAGGAAAAAGTGAGTGGCTCTTAAAAGAGCCTTTGTGTTCGTAATCAGCCAAAAGTCCTGTGATGCTTACTTGGCCTTGACTGCTTTCTCGGTCTTCTTGGGCAGAAGCACAGCCTGGATGTTAGGCAACACTCCGCCCTGAGCGATAGTGACACCACCCAGCAGTTTGTTCAACTCCTCGTCGTTGCGCACCGCAAGCTGCAGGTGACGGGGAATGATGCGGGTTTTCTTGTTGTCCCGGGCAGCATTACCAGCCAACTCGAGGATCTCAGCGGTAAGATACTCGAGCACAGCGGCCAGGTACACTGGAGCTCCTGCACCAACGCGCTCAGCATAGTTTCCTTTACGTAGCAGTCTGTGAACACGACCAACCGGGAACTGCAGTCCAGCTCTAGATGAACGAGTTTTAGCCTTTGCTTTGGCTTTACCACCGGTCTTCCCTCTTCCACTCATTGTTAGTTTCGCTGAGGTTCTTAGTCTAAGTCTCAAACAGTGGCAAAACTTGAGAGAGTACGCTCTTTATAACGACATGCTGCAGTGCATTGGTTGCAACTTCGGTGAGACTTTATCCAATCAAATTGAGGAACACTTTTGCGTCATCCTTTTCAGCTTTGTCAGATCGAATCACCAGCGTCAAGGCAGCAGCTTGAAGACTACTTCCGAGTACGTTAGAATAAAAGTACCTACTTCAACGTGAAATAGAATATATTCTTCGCTTCAAATAATACTTTTGACTTGAACTGAGCTATAACAACATCAACAAGGCCTGCATTATACAACTATAAATCCGAGACAATGAGCTTTTTAAAACGTTTTACATGGATTAGCCTATTGGGTAAATAGCCTACACTAAGGTGCACGGTACGCTACAGATAGTGTGGGCTACAGAGAAAAAAGATCGTGTATTAATGAAGGGGGGTTCCAATGTAATCAGAGTATCCCCCTCTAACTGAAACAAATGAGTATGAACTGAAAACTTTGTCTTACCAAAGGTGGCTGTATTGGCAGAACAGTGGACATACAGCGTGGCACATACATATTAGGTTATAGAGGAAAAATGTGCAATTATAAAGGGGGTCCAATATACTCAGAGGAATCCCCTCTAACAAATTAGTTTGAAATACCATAAACACCTCTCCAGACGATCACTTTCAGTTAAAACTCACGTGCGTCTACTGTCCCCGGTCTCTCGCCAAAGTATTTAGTCCATCAATTAAAAAAGAACAATGGAGTCAGCTGGGACGAGGTGTGCGTAGTTTCTGATGCGTAGGCTATATCTCTTGAAACTGGATATACACAGTGGCGAACGCTGAATATATGCATTACACCTTGAGAAACCACACGTTCCTTCCGACAGCCTGGTGGCCGATACATATCCTAAAGACGTTCCATGAAATCGATTAAATTAAACTTGCTCTCATCGCGAGCGCAGCCACAACACACTCCCAAGTTTGAATGATTAGCAAGAAACTGAAGCAGTTCATGAACCAAAATGTGCCTTTTCTATGTTTTTGCAGAAAGTTAAAAATGTCGACATCCAATATATACACTGAAAACCACTCCAGCCTATTTGGTTCAAAGTTTTCTCTCACATTACTTTTCGGGTAGATAATTGAAATAAAACAAGAGCAAGAGAAAATATTGTCTGAGTACGAATGTAAGTCTGAGTTTGGTAAATGAAATAAACTGTTCATTTACAGCCTTTCGAAGAATTTTACTATGGCATCCCTGTACTGTTGTATCCCACACAGAGACTGACTGAAGAACCTGGACATTGCAAGTTTTGTGGTGTATGGTAGGGATCAGCTGGTCAGTAGTTCAGACTCCGAACTGGCTAGCTAGCTAGTTGGTCTAGACCGAAGATCACAACATTTTACCGCCGACTCCAATGATTCTGGGACGCTGACGACAACCCCATGCGCTATTTGGAACAACGCCGTGACCAGTACAAAGGGAGAACAGGTTATGGTCATCGTATGACATTCCATTGAGATCATTTACGCCTCTTTCTGTTTATGCCTTCCTCGATCCTCGAGTTGGCCGGCTTAAATCCTATGTCATCGTTACCTTTGAATTCCCTTAAGACCACACCACGTCGTGCAGGACACGTGGTGATTTGCTCTTCTAAAACACTGTACAGAAGGGGACGATATTTTAGGTTAGCCGTGTCCACGCGCATGGCGGATGAGCTCAAGTTAGGTAGCCAAATTAACTAATCACACTGGTCGAATTATTATTTTTTTTACATGCATGGGCGTCCACACGCTGTACCCTAGAGACTATATGTATATCCTTTAAAGAAAGTAAAAGTACATTTTTATTGAGAACTTTGTGTGGCCATCAAAAGCAGTAATATACAATATTTCTCAGAATTTCAGCTGTTGTTGCTCAAGTAGCCTAACTACAAATTTAATTATATACACAATTGCCAATGTGGCACACTCTTTATATTACCTTTTCGTGTGAAACGTTCGGAACTGTCATGTCTCAGTTTTGCATTCTAATATAGAACAAAAATATTACTTTTAAATGGGTGGCAGTGTAGCACAGTGGTTAAGGAGCAGGACTCGTGACCAAAAGGTTGCTGGTTTTATTCCCCACTGGGGGACTGTTGCTGTACCCTTGGGCAAGGTACTTAACCAATGGCGGGCTTCATTCAATTAAAAACACCTACAATGACATTTAACAATTCAACAATTAACCTGTTTTGATGCAATTTGTAGGAATGAGCTCAGATATTTTAAGAGTAGCAATTGTGACACATGTTTAACAAATTAACAGTGATGTACTTAAAATAAACAACAGTTTTAGGGGGAAGATGACGGTTCTCTTTCACAACCCCTCTTGTCCAGAAAGAGAACAATAAGGTTACATATAAGGCAACAGGCAGACAGGATTGGATAAGGCAAACCCTACTCAACAAGCTCCATATAAGGTTATCAAGCTATCCAAGTCTACAGTATGTCTACAATCACTGATAGATATTTAGCTACACGTCTTAACATAGTCAAAAACTGAAATAGTTCATTTTAGTGAGGTGAAGTTTTTAATACCTAAGTGTAAGTTTTGCACATAATTTATATTTAGGCTGAACACTGTTTCCATCCTGGGAGAAGAGGTGGAGGTGGTGGAGGGCTACAGATACCTGGGCATTCACCTGGACAACAGACTGGACTGGAAATGTAACACTGAGGCTGTCTACAGGAAGGGACAGAGCAGACTCTACTTCTTGAGGAAGCTTAGGTCCTTCAATGTGTGCAGCAAGATGTTGCATATCTTTTACCAGTCTGTTGTGGCAAGTGCAATTTTCTTTGCAGCCATCTGTTGGGGTAGCAGCATCAGATCCCGCGACTCTAGGAAACTTAACAAACTGATAAAGAAGGCGGGCTCTGTGCTGGGGACTGCTCTGGAGCCCCTAGAGTTGGTTGTGGAGAGAAGGATGTTGCACAAGGTGCTCAGCATATTGGTCAACAATACACACCCCCTACACAACCTACTGGTCAGACAACAGAGTGTCTTCAGTCAGAGGCTCCTTCAGCTCCGCTGCAATAGGGACCGTTACAGGAGGTCATTCCTGCCCACCGCAATAGCCATCTTCAGTGACTCCCAGGAGAGGAGACTCCTCCACTGAGTGGCAATTTGCACAAAGCACAACGCACATTTTTACTTTTTACTTTTAATTTTGCACATTCTATTTTTATTCTATTTATTTCATTTAGCTTAGTAGTTTTTCTTTATAGTTATATACATATATATATATATATATATATATATATATATATATATATATATATATATATATATATATATATATATATATATATTGAATTCTACCTCATTGTGTGTGTTTCTGTAAGTTACATGTGTCTTTGTCATTTTGTGATTGCTACTGTAACACTGGAATTTCCCCTTGGGGATAAATAAAGTACTCTATCTATCTATCTATCTATCTATCTATCTATCTATGTATCTATCTATCTATCTATCTATCTATCTATCTATCTATATTGCATAATTTCTACTATATTAACCAAAAAGATATGCTATTATTCCTAGCTAGCTACAATTGTATGTCACAACTCAATTTAATCTCAATTTAATTCAGGCCGTTTCTAAACAGGAACAGTTTTACAGTGAAACGGGACCGTAAAAGGGAAGAGATGAGTAAATAAAACTTCCTCTGATGAAGCTTGACCGCCCCCTGTCTGCATTAGCTTGGTAGTAACCGAGGTGTGCCACTTTTCACAGCACATGTGTTTCAGTTTGAATTGGGCCCTAACATTCATTCCTTGACCACATCTAAAGGAAGGAGACAAAGTAATGGAAACCCCAAATGGTCAGACTGCCATTCATAAACCACTGGTAACCAAGCTTGATGCACAATAATGAATAAAATGGTGTAATGAGTGAAAAATCTGGACTTCTGAGCAGTAGAAGAAAGTATTATTGAGTTTGCCTATATTCCATAGGAGGAGAGTGAAGAGGGCTTGTGGCCCCCTCAACTGCTCCCTCTGAGTGAGCAAAGGGGGGCAGTGAGGACAGCTTCGCAATTAGGGGGTTAAACCGAGGACCCATAAGGCCTTGGGTTATAGGCAGTCAGTGATTTAAACGTGTGGATAAATTGAATACTTTATCACCCAAAGAAAAATAATTACTGTTGGAACTGTCTTTGATTCCTCCTTTGCTTCTTCTCTGAGTCGCAAATAGAAAAACTCTTTTTTCTTCATTTGTGTCAGCAGCTCGTGAAAAGCTCACCCTCAATAAATCACAGTGAGCTTGCTTTGCATGTGGTAGTACAATTTCCAGTGTTTGCACATATATGGAAATATTCATTCTCTTTATTGAGTGGAAGCGAAAAAACATACACTATATGGCCAAAAGTATGTGGAAACCTGACCCTCACACCTATATGAGCTTATTGGACATCCCATTCCAAAACCATGGGCATTAATATGGAGTTTCCCCCCCCCCTCTTGCAGCTCTAACAGCCTCCACTCTTCTAGGAAGGCCTTCCACAAGATTTTGGCCCATTCAGCCAAAACAGCATTTGTGAGGTCAGGCACTGATGTTGGACGAGAAGGCCTGGCCTGTAATCAGCGTTCTGATTCATCCCAAAGGTGTTCAATGGGGTTGAGGTCAGGGCTCTGTGCAGGCCACTGGAGTTCCTCCACATCAAACTCGTCAAACCATGTCTTTATGGACATTGCTTTGTGCACAGGGGCACAGTCATGCTGGAACAGGAAAGGGCCTTCCCCAAACTGTTGCCACAAAGTTGGAAGCATACAATTGTCTAAAATGTCTTTGTATGCTGTAGCATTAATGTTACCCTTCACTGGAACTAAGGGGCCTAGCCCAAACCCTGAAAAACAGCCCCAGACCATTATCCCTCCTCCACCAAACTTTACATTAGGCACTGTGCATTCCAGTAGGTAGCGCTCTCCTGGCATCCGCCAAACCCAGATTCGTTCATCAGACTGCCAGATAGTGAAGCGTGATTCATCACTCCAGAGAACGCATTTCCACTGCTCCAGAGTTCAGTGGCAGCATGCTTTGCACCACTCCAGCCGTCGCTTGGCATTGTGCATAGTGATGTTTGGTTTGTGTGCAGCTGCTCGCTCCATGGAAACCCATTTCATGAAGCTCCCGACGCACAGTTCTTGTGCTGATGTTGCAGCCAGAGGCAGTTTGGATTACAGTTTACTGGGGCAGACAGTTAACCGGGGGCGATCTAGCAGGGCAGAAATTTCGTGAACTGACTTGTGACGAAGATGGCATCCTATGACAGTGCCACATTTAAAGTCACTGAGCTCTCCAGTATGACCCATTCTACCTCCAAGATTTGTCTATGGAGATTGCATGGCTATGTGCTTGATTTTATGCACCTGTTAACAATCGGTGTGGCTGAAATACCTGAACTCAATAATTAGGAGGGGTGTCCACATACTTTTGGCCATATAGTGTATGATTTTACATTCCACAAAAATGGGTAGTTGTTCACAACCGTATAATAACGTATTCTTTAGCAATGCAGACAAATGTGGCAATAAATTTAAATGTCAACCAGGAATGTGTATACAGAATATTTCTGATTAATTTGTGGGGAAAAATCTGACTAGAATATTTGTGTTGTAACATCTTATCTTGCAATACCATATAAAAAGTTGTGTGAAACAAAAATGGAAAGGTTTTTGCAACAGGAGCACAGTGTATATTTTCCACACAACAAAGTGGTGTCGGAATCCACATTTTGGCTCACTTGCCCTAAACACTTCCTCTCAGCATGTCACTGAGTTGAGGGTGCCCAGTCTATAGAAAGTTACTTTCACTCACTCTTGGTTGCTCTTTTCCACCAAGGCTGTGTCCCAATGCAAGTGGGCGAGGGAAGTGAGTGAACAAGTCCATACTTCAGGCAACATGATGAAAGTACATTCTTGTGGATGGAGAGACAGTGTGTCATTTGGGCAGTCATCTGTCATCAGATGACAGGACAAGTGAAACAAAACAAGAACATGCACCTCTCTGCAGGAAGCCATGGAAACAATAACACAATAACATCTGGAAATCATGTCAGAACAATAACGCTGATGTAATGCCTTGTTTAGACATTTTATTTATGCTTATGTTATTCAGACATATTTCGTCTTCAAATACTTAAACTATGATTAATGTGGTACCAGGTAGGTTCATAATTAAATGTTCTCATACACAAATTGAAATGTGTATAACAACAACAACAATAATAATAAAATAATAATAATAATAATAATAATAATAATAATAATAATAATAATAATACACTGGACCACAGTGAGACCAGTGCTGGTTGGAGGGTAGGCCCATCTCTGCTGGCATCTTCTTCCCACCACCAGAATGAAGCTAATTTGTTGCACTGCTGTGGGCTTGCAGTCATTGTCAGCATTGTCAGGTGAAAACACTTCCAGTTTTGAACCAAACCTATAGGGCTCAGCCTGGACTAAAGAGAACAGCCTTTTCAACTGAGCTCCCAGTTGGTAATCCTTTGCAGTCACAAGTCCCTAACATTGTACTTGGCCTAAACATTTCCCTCAGACCATTTGTAATTGTTGCAAACTGATCATTAAATATACTTATCTCCATTGCACTGAATTGTTTCTCATTTCTTCATTTCCTTGCTTTACCGTCCCCTCTGATGTATTACAGTCATAAGCTGTTATCCATTATTTGTTTTTTGATATTTTTATAAATTCTCAAACCACAATGTACATGTGAATGTTTTGTATTTTAAAATGTTAATTAGTAAAGAAATACATATTTGCATGAAAATATACATTTTGCATGTCCATTCTACTGGCAGCAATTATATACTTGTATGGTATATGTCGTATTTTTAGATCAATCTCTGTTAGTAAATTGCTTAATATGTTGTACCCCTTAGGTCTTTGTGGATAAGGAATGCCAAGGCAGTTGAGTGTGTGAAACACATACCTGTGAGGAACACCTTGTGGTGGATAAGCTGTTCTGTATTCACTGCATTACATTATTGCCATTTAGCAGATGTGACTTACAATTTTCCATATTATTCATTTATACAACTGGGTATTTACTGAGGAAATTGTGGGTAAAGTACAGCAGCAGTGGCCCAGGAGGGAATTGAACCAACTCATTTTATTATTATTATTATTATTATTATTATTATTATTATTATTATTATTATTATTATTTAAAAAACAGCATTGTTCATTTGAAACTGGCAAAAGGAAACTGACGAGATCACGACTGACCTTTATCAGAGATCAAATGGAAAATCCCCACATGACTGTCGTAATCTACAGCTCCACTGACGTTCGCTGTGTACGAAGTGCTTTACGGCAGCAAGGAACTGAGGGGTAAGAAACGGGGAACGAATAAGCGAGACCCTGGACAGAAGAGGAAATATCAGAGGGTTTTAACGTTATTTCTGTAGAGAAGTGCCGGTTCGTTCAGAGAACCCCCTCTGGAAGGATCTTTTGTTCCTGATTATTTTTAGTCACTATTTTCCGCTGAATGAGGTGGGATGGCTGAAGTGCCACCTGGGCCTAGTAGCGCATTGTCTGCGTCCCCGGCTGAAATTATTGCCTTCCCCGGGGGTGGATGCGCCGTACCCGGGGAATGCGATGAAAGGGACTTCATGCGAGCAGATGCAGTAATCACTGGAGCAGGGCAACAGCAAGTTACTGAGGGGAAAGGGGCAAACAAAGCGATCCAGAAACATTTGTTCTCCCATTCATCAGGTTCCCAAACGCAGCCGCGACAGCAGCAACTCAACGGCTTGCTCAGCGACGCTGAAGACGGCGTCCCGCTCACCCACCCGGCTCATCGACCCACGGACGGCCAGAGAGAGCCCGGGGAGCACTGTGACGGTACTGGGGAGGCCGGAGATGATGGCGATGCCATAGAGAACAACAGCCTAAGCGACAACAATCGTAGCGACTGCCGACAGGAACACGACCCCTGTTCAAAAAAGAACCACTCTCATGCTAGCAACAACTTTATAAACAGCGTGCTGAACGTGTCCAGGACTGAGGCGAGCCCTAATCAGCACCTCGCTCGAGACGAGGGTGCTAGGACAGACTACCACGCCAGGACTGAGCCCCGGCCTTCCCCCGGGGATCCACCGGACGGGGAGGCCGAGGAGGATGGGGAAAGCGCTGGGATGCAGCGGGCTGGAGCTGGGCCCGACATTTCACATGTACCGGTATCGGAAATGGAGAGGCTACATCTGAATTCCTTACCGGACAGAGGAGAAGGGGAAGAGGAGGCCATCCGCTATGTGCGTTATGAATCCGAATTGCAGATGCCGGACATCATGAGGCTGATAACCAAGGATTTGTCGGAGCCGTATTCCATTTACACGTATAGGTACTTCATCCACAACTGGCCCCAGTTGTGCTTTCTGGTATGTACGGCACGTCTGGCAAGGATTACATATTTTTTTGTCTGGCACAAATGTACACCCTGTAGAGATGAGGGAGGTGGATTCCACAGCTAGATGGAGAGTTCTGTGGATTTTAGTGTAAAGTGAGACCTTTATTGCGGTATGGCACCTACCTACCTGTTAGCACTGCGAGTGTCTGTCAAGACACACTTTCGGAGATTGTTTTAATTGTTAACGTGAGTGGGTGTTTGGAAGACCTCTGTTCTCTTTCAATCGTTGGTCACAGACGCAACGATATTTCTTCTGTGTATGTGTGTGTGTGTGGTTAATGTCCATATATGGTGCTGGGTAGATTGTTTTGCTCAACAGTTGTATGCAACAGTGACAGTTACCACTGCACATTCATCGTTTATCCCTATCCACGTGTTACGCGCAGACCTATGATATTTAGCATCGTTAGACAGACACCCGTGAACCTTTTATGGGCAATGTCTTAAAGTACGACCGTGGGCATGGTAGTAAGATTCAGCTGGGTCCAAAACAAGATGTCTGTAGAACTCTGCAGTCGGTGGTTAGTGTGGCAAGTGTGTGGAATGTGTACTGTAATCTGTCCTGTGACAATCTGCCTGCCCCGCTGGCCCAAAGATGCCCACATATCACAGGAGCACCTGCTTTTTGTGCATTCATAAAATTTCCATACAGAACTTTTTCTCAAAAAAGCATGAGGCTAAAGGTTTAAAGGCTTTGGCTTGCTGCCTTCATAAGTGAAACTTTGTTATTCGGTTTGCAATACCTAATTCTGACATGTCATCGCAGGCATAGAAGTGAATTGGAGAAGTGCCTATACTGGGGTGACACATATTTTCTTTATACAGCACTGTTATGTAAGTGCTTTTCAACACAGCAGCATCCATATATACAAAAGTACACATATATATATTGTTAGAAGTGTTTCAGTCTTACACCTCATGTTTAATAGAAAAAGTTCAGTCTCGCTGTGTTACGAATTTAGTTACTGAAGCCTATAGGCTGAAATGAGAGTGCCACCCACTTCTGTTGAAAGGGTATCTGGGTTCTTCCGGTATGCTGCCATGGTAATGGGATCTATATATAATTAGGTCCCAGTGAGTGATGTCAGGGTGGGGGGTTGTGGTGAGGGTGGGGGGGGGTCGCCGTAGGACAGAAAGGACAGCCTCTGCCCCCTGCAACTGCCTCCAGTGTCCTGTGGGAGGCTGCTTGTGTCATGTTCAACTGCGTGTTGAGTTACAGTGGTCACGCCACTCAGCTAATGAACACCTGCCGCCATGTCTTCTTTGGAGCGTCTCATCAAGGGGTTCCCCTGACCCTACAGGGGTCACAGGTATTCTACCAGAGGGCCAAGGTGTCTGCCGGGTCCCCTCGCAGACAGGTACTCAAAGGCCTTGCCCAGCAAAGATGTCTTCAAACTTAGTCGTAAGATCACAAGTGCATACTTGGTTCACTGTGTGAGAGCAACGCAGTAAACCCTACTTTGGGATTACTCCATTCCAAACCGAAACCTACCATATACCCGACAGTGAAGTAGCCACGTATAAAGTAACAAAAGCGGCGACATTGACACTAATCGGTCTATGTGTAGCTGCTGTTAATAAAGTCATATGAATACATCTGAGGAAAAAACTGGTATTTGGCCATGTATTAGGGTAAACTTTAATGAGGGGTAGGTCATCTACTCATAATGTTCAGGAGCCCCTGTCTGCGGTAACACGGGGAGGCGTTGAGGGTTTCAGCCCTTGTGGAGCAGCTGAGGCTGCAGCTCGTTCCTCTGCTGACCAGCTCGTGTGCTTCCCCTGCAGGCCATGGTGCGGCAGGAGTGTGTGGGCGCCATCGTGTGTAAGCTGGACATGCACAAGAAGATGTTTCGCCGTGGCTACATCGCCATGCTCGCCGTTGACTCCAAATACCGCAGGAAAAGCATCGGTAAGAGTCCCCCATCCCCATAGTCCGGCGCATTATTTCGGCCGGTTAGTTAATTGTTTATCTAGCTAGGTGTCTTTAATAGGTCGGTGCATATTTGCATCTGTAGCTAGCAGGCTATTTCAGTCAGCTTCTCTTTTTAGAGAAAATTTGTAACATTGTGATTGTTTGGTGACTTAGTGTATGTCACACATCATACATTTGATGTATAACAGTGACAGAAAACATGATACATATATTGCTGTCGGCATTTGCAAGAGCAAGTGTCTGCCATGTTTTCAGTGGTTTGAGCAGTGTCCGCCTTTAATGGCATGACGCAGGGGTTGTCGGCTTTGCCCCTTTACTGCAGGCACTACTGCAGGCTCATTCAGAGGGGGCATGAGTCCACCCTCAGATTCACAGATTCACCTCATACAGAACCTGGGTGGACTCAGTGTGGTGAGGGGATTAAACCAAAGCAGGGAGTGGACTGTAGCCCGTGTAGCATCCCTGTGCTTACGCCTGCTACATGGTGTGCTTTGTGAATATGTCCCCACTGCACCCCCTGCCTCCCTCACATTGGTTCCCGTCCATATGTTTCAGGCACTAATCTGGTAAAGAAGGCCATCTACGCCATGGTGGAAGGTGACTGCGATGAGGTAAGGCCTTCAATGAGACCACTTTTACAAGATGAGATTGAGCTCATGTTATCATGTTGCCATGTTACCACTTTGTCCTTATCTCTGGGAATGGCAATCCAGCCATACCTTCATCAGGGCTACAAGCATTAAGCAGGAGGAAGAGAGAAAGTGGGATAGAGTGTAAGAAAGGAAAACAAATTTAGTAATTTAGTTTTAAAACAAAGTTAGTTAGTGTCTGACTGATAGCTGATCATATATGATTACATTGTATTCTTTCTCTATGTAATGGCAAGTCTATTATCTAATGGCAAGGTAATGACGCATCTTAGTTGTTTGTGAGTTTGTCAGATGCTTTGGATTATTTTATCAGCATTTTGATCAGATCTGTGATCCCCACAGTATGTGGATTGGCTAATGCAGTTGTGCAGAGTGTATGGGATGGGCCATCCACATGACTTCATGATCAGTGAGACTCTCTCCCCCTCTCCACCCACAGGTGGTGCTGGAAACAGAGATCACTAACAAGTCGGCCCTGAAGCTGTACGAGAACCTGGGCTTTGTGAGGGACAAGCGGCTCTTCCGATACTATCTGAACGGGGTGGACGCGCTCAGACTCAAACTGTGGCTCCGCTAGCCGCCCCCGCCCCGCCACCGCCCCCCCACCACCACACCCCACCCTTCCTCTCACGTTCCGCGTGGGACACAGGATCGAGGAACCCGCTTCCTCTCAACGGGCAGCCAAATGGCAAAACATCAGATTGACAAACATCGGGTGGATACAAGTTTAAAAAAAAAAAAAAAAACAGAGTTTAAGAGAAGCGGGCTGAATTGGGCTGCGGGGTGAGGGTCCCTTTGTCAGGACCTCGTTTCGGGAAGGGAGGTGTGGCGGGCAGCCCCGGGTGAGGTTGCAGTTTCTCTGCGCTGGTCGTTTTGGTGGAGGGGGTGGAGAGGTCCCATGTGATGGGACAGCGCCAGCTACTTGTCCTCATATCAGGCCAGGGGACATCAAAAACAAAATGGCTCCCTCTTGACTGTTTTTTTGTTTTGTTTTGTTTTAAATAAAAGAGGAAGCTGTGTAGAATGCAAAGCAGGTTTAAGAAAAGAAAAAGAAAAAGATGCCCACCATTATTTTTGGAATTTATTTTTATTGTATTCCTCCTTTTATCGCATGACTGGTGTGTGTTGGGAATGTTCATGTGCAACCATGGGGGTGTGTGTGTGTGTGTGTGTGTGTGTGTGTGCGTGTGCGTGTGTGCAGTGTCAGAGCTGAAGCTTGGGTGTGTGTGCACACTGAGTGTTGGAGGTTGAGTCTGTGTTTGTGTATTTGCGTGTGCGTGGAGTGTGTGCTTGCTGATTGTAGTAGCTTGTGTGTGTGTGTGTGTGTGTGTGTGTGTGTGTGTGTGTGTGTGTGTGTGTGTGTGTGTGTGTGTGTGTGTATGCGTGTGCAGGTGTGGGTATTTGGCTTTGTGTGCTGGGCAGACACTCAGGAGTGGTGCTCAGTCCTGCATGGTGCCCTCACAGTGAGAGTAAACTAATGCATATAAGCAAGAAAAGAGAGATCATTCACAGCTATGTATTTATTTCATGCACATTCAGACCTCTGCCAGAGGCCTCACACATGCATATCTTTATTCCCTAATCAACTGCCAGCCCTCAATTTGCAAAAAACCTGACCCAGAATACAAGAAAGAAGCTAGTTTGTGTTTTAATTAATTATCTTGCCCTTAATTGACAGTGTTGAGCTGATGTAATTGGGCGGAAAGGCATTCACTGTGTTCTTGGGTTGTTTTTATCTTTTGGACTATTGGAGTTTTGAGTTGAATTGCACATGCCACTGGATGAGAGAAGCCAAGTCTAATTTCAGTCTGGTCGCCGGATTTTCCTCTCGGACGCGCTCGACCCTTGACCCCACCTCCCCCCGGTGAGCTTTTGCACTATGGCGTCGCTGCAGGTGGTCATCAACGGATGAAGGAAACAGGAAGGTGAGAGTTGGTGCCGCAGGTCTGAAACGTGTCTGTTCTCCGGATAGCGGAGGTGTTGATTGGAGCTCCACTCTGCATCCGGACAGAAGCCAGGTTCCGGCTCCAGCACCTGCACCCACTGACAGGTCAGCCCTGGCCCTCTGAGTAACCCTTGTCTGACTGTCTCTGTGACTGCAGGGCAGATTGACAGGGGCAGGCATTACCCCTTCAACCACCCCCCCCCCCCCCCCCCCAATGGACCAACCTGCCACCGTAAGCCTCCTGTTCTCCTTCATTCCCGCCAAAACGTTGCAGAGTCAGAAGATTCCAGCCTGATGAAGTTTTACATGTTTAAAACCACCAAAAAAAAAAACAAGGAGGCAAACTGTTGTCTTTTTATTGCATTTCATCCAGGCAAATAAAAGAAATATTATGCAGTTATGACTCTTTTTGAACATTTTGGGGTTTTTCTGTGCTTTGTTGAGGGACTATCCTGATGTGTTTGTTGCTGCTGCTGTGTGTGTGTGTATGTGTGTGTGTGTGCATGAGCTGGATTTAGGACCCTGTTTTCATCAAACCACATTCTTGCTTCTTGACTTTCTCCTAAATAGCAGCATATTAACAGTGAGTCCTGCTCTCTGTAGCAGCAGCATAAACTGTGGTTTACTTATCTCTCCTCTGCCCAAATTACTGGTTGGCTGATTTACCAAAGGAGCTTTTCTGAGTGGACAAGCAGAGCTCTGATTATAGCGGTTGGTTCAGGGTCGGTTTATCAAGTGCTAGTCTTTTTACAGGTAACAATTATTTAAAAAGATGAAACAAAATCTGATCCTGGGTTATTGGCAAATTTGTTCCCCACCTTGAGCCCAGCGCTAACTGTAGGCAGGCAGCCTGTGGAGCTGAGGCAGGTGGATATAAACCAGCTCTGCTGTCTCCACAATGCTGAAGCCTCGTGCTGATCAGGAAGCGGTGGGCCTCTCCTTCCTGTCAGCTGACAGGGGCCTCTTGGGTGGAGCGGGGCTGTCATGTCAGGCCCCATCTTTGTAGTACAGTCCCATGAGAGAGGGAGGGACAAACAGCAGCATCACACAGTGTCCTGCCTTCAGCCACACGCACACATATGTGTGTGTGTGTGTGTGTGTGTGTGTGTGTGTGTGTGAAAGGCACTGAGATCAAATTTTTTCCTTTTTTCTTTTGTCTTTGTTTAGGTTTCAGTTGGTTGCCCTTCTGCAATATGTTGATGTATCAGTTTCTCCGTAGAGAGGGCATCTAGTACCTTTTTCATCTTTTGGAGGGAGTTGGCAGTGGAAAGAAGTCATTTAAGGTTTTTCTTTTTTCCTTTTATTTACATTCTTTAATTCAGTGTCTAGGTTACAGGAATTTTGCCATTCTGTTTAGAGATCCATGTTTATGGCTGAACTGTGGGATGTTGGAATACCATGTTGGCCCCTTTGCACTTTCTCTCTCACACTCACTCTCTTTCACACACTTGCATACAGTTTGATGAAAGAAGAAAGGTAAGTTTTTTTACTCCACCCCTGTATTTCCCTCTATTTTCTTCTCTTGCAATTTCCTTTTCATTTAAACTGGGATTGGTTTGGGGTGGGTCATCAAGGTAAATAAATTATTAGAGAACTGGGAGAGAACTGTGGGAGAACTTGAGAACTGTGGGAGAACTTTAGAAGGTTAGAACTGGACTGGTTTCTGTTATGGGCATTCTGTGGATGACATGGCTCTGATAGGAAAAAATAACCCTGTATTACCCTATCTTTGTATTGCTTTGGTCACAGTTCAACTCAAATGACCACAATTTTGTACATGTCTACATAGACATCACATTTTAAAGAGCATATAATTACTACTGTAGGGCATTCAGAGACTGAGCTGCTAACATGAGGTTATCACATGGGAATAGTTTGTAAAAAGACAACAGTGTATTTTGTTTGTTTATATATATATGTATTCATATTGAGTATCTGTCGTCACATAACTCTTTTCAAAATACTCATGTAATTATCTCTCTGTGAGATGGATGTGTACTCTGCATACCCGTGTATTCATATTCAGATATTCATGTTTCAGTCACAAATAGATCTGTCTTGAACAGTAAGCAATGAAAAGGATCCCAACACAGTAGAATGCCCTAAATGAACAAACCTTTTTAAACAGAGCTTCCTGCAGCAAAAAAAATTTACAAAGGTGTAAAGTACATATATATAATCAAAGCAGTAAGTTAATAAATCAATAATATGCTGAAAAGAGGGAGCAAACTACAGACCAGTGATCAAGGCCACAGGTATAGCCACACTCCACTCCAAGATGACTCTCATACTGACATACTCAGCACAGAGACCCCAGTCAATGCACATGACCTCACGCACAGCTGGAAATTCTGACAGCTCCGCCCACTGCTGCCCTGTGCAGAGGAAAGGCAGATTCTGGTTCTGTGAGGACCAAAACCTTTCGGGTGAATGAGGTCAGACTCAAAGAACTCTTCTGGAACACCTGTCCACCTGGAAACACCTGTACCTCAAAGTCGCACAAATTGTTCGAACTGTCAGAATTGAGGCTTTGAATGTTGTAAATGTAAGGATCGCTACATGTACATCAGTTTTTCAATCATTTTGGTATGATCTCACAGGCACCTGTTCACACATACACAACAAAGCTGACCCAAGCCATTTCCAAACCATACCAAGCAGGTTTATTTTATTCAAAAAAATGACATGCCCTATGGAGCGGCACCTTGTATTCTAAGAGCCTTAATTTGGACGGATACACAGTAAGCAGACGCCTTACACTCAATAGCTCTCAGTTGGTCTGATCACACCAGAACCCCTTCTACACTTGTACAAACAGAACTTTTTTTTACAAAATAATCAGAAAAAATAATTACATTTTTATCAACGGAACATAAATGGATCAGGTTATGTTTAGATATTAAATATTAACACTACGCAATGTTTCTATGTGATTTTTCTCAATTTTGTTTTCCTATACTTGTCCACTGCCTAGTAAGTCGTACAGAATGAAACACATGAGCCTGGCATATGACTGCGATGTTACCGTGGAAGCTTCAAAAGGAACAACTGTTGTTTTACAACAGCTAGACCGTGGTAGTGGTTCACTTACGTTACCAGAGGCCTGTCCACATTAAGAAGTTTCCGCATGCTTCATCTAAAAGATAATGTCTCCTCTAACCTCTCCTATTCTACAAAGCAAAATAACGGCCAGCTACTGTTAAATGGACGATTAACATTGTAAAGATGTTGAGTCTAACTGCAGTTTATCAAACAGCCCTGTCCATTGCCATGTATTTACAGTATGTACAAGTTGTATGGAGAACACATACGCTGTATTTGCTCTTTGTGATCCCTTTGACATCACCCAAAGCATGTACAATATTTGTGTTACAGTGAAACCTCACAGTTATGCAAATTAGACATAAAGGGCATCAGGATGATTGGATGGTGCCTCCAGTAGAAATGACACAGAGCAGCCAATTGGCTGTCTTGCAGAGTAACTCAGATACTCTGTCTGATTACATCACTTTTCTAAAGCACTGTCCTGAAAATTATCCGAAAGAAAAACACTGACAACGGGAGTCCCTTGCTTACGTTGATTATCACTGAATATAACCGGACTCAACACTCAACAGTCATTTAAAAGGATTCGTTCTATGAATGGTTCCCACTGTATATGAAGCCAGTGGTTTGGAAATGAGAATGGGATGAGGGCTAATTCATTTTTATTGTGTTCCTGTAGTGCATGACACTGGACAGGAATCCTCTCCTGGATGTGTGAGATTGCTGGTGTCCATGGTTCTGAAAGGAATGCAACAGCAAGGCCTCCTCTCAACGACATTCTCATCTCATGGTTGCTATTCAGTGTGTTGCACCTGGGAGTCCAGGGGTACAGCATGATGGAAGGGTCCTAGCATGCCAACAGAAGCCGTGGTGACCCCCGTGGCACGGGAACATGGGCGTGGCTGGTTGCTGTGTGGGTGATGTCACAGAAGGGAGTTACAGCTCATCCTCTGAGCTGTCAGCCAAGAGCATAGCCTGGTCCTGTCTGCTCGTCATCTCCCTCTGCTGGAGACAAGAGGTTCACAGCAACGGTTATTGGGTAAAGTCAAACAAAGTAACTGTACTGTAGCAAATTCAAGATGAATGGCACAAGCCCTCCTCTCTCTCTCTGCACATGTCTCTATCTCCCCCTCTCTCTGTCTGCATATCTTTTCATCACTCTCCCTGTGTATCTCTCTATCTCTCCCTCTTCGTTTCTGTGTATCTCTCCGTCTCCCCCCACCTCCTCCCCTCTGTCTCTTTTCTTTCTCTCCCCACCTCTGTACTCTGTCTGTTTGTGTATCTCCCTCTCTCTTCCTCCCTCTCTCTCTGCATATATCTCATATCATTATCTCTCCCTCTCTATGTATCTCTCTATCTCTACCCACCTCTCCCTCTCTCTGTCTCTGCACATCTCTATCTCTTCCTTCTCACTCTCTCTCTGTGCATCTCTCTCATCCCTCTCTGTGTCTCACCTTCCTCCTCTGCTGTTTGATGGTGTTCCTCCTCTTGCGGTGAGCTGCCCTGATGCTGTAGAGAACGCCCAGTATTAAGAGGGCCCCTGCAATGCCGATGCCAACTGGTGCCAGCATCCCGGATACGTACCCCGCCTGGGAAAATCAGAGGGCACAGCAGAACATCTGAAAGTATGTCACCTGACCCTGCCCCACAGCTGCGAAAAGCATCTGTGAGTGTGTCACGTGAGCCTGCCCATTGACTCTTTAAAAAGAACTCCAAATTACTTTCAAGCCCCAATCAGAAACATGTCCAATGACAACAGTGTATGTAAGGTAAACTATGAACCACTGAGCAGCCCTGACTGTCATTTAATGCACCAGTGACATCACTAATTTCACACCACTGAATTTCGCTGTTGTGTGCAAAAAACATGAATGAAGTGATAAACCTGCAGGGGACAAAGACAGCGTTACCTCATCTCTGATCTTCTCCACCCAGCTGCGCACTGAAAAGGAGAAAGAGAGAGAGGGCAGCTGTCAATCTTCTCAGGGTATGTTTATCTTACCATTTACCCAGAATTCCAGGCAGCAGGGCAGAGCTGTGACAGACAGTCCAAACCCATTCCTTCTGGTGAGGACATGCTAATGTCACCTCTCTTTGGAGTCATTTATATAACTCTAAATTGGCACTTGCATCCTGCACACTGACACGTTTACTATCAGGCTGCCATTGTGTGCTGTTCCATCCAGACCCAGAGGCTGTGTGAACCCACTTTGAAGCCTATGGAAACACAGCACTATCGTACCTCACCACCAGGGGGAGCTGCTGCCTAAGGCGCAAAACCGTGCCCACAAAAACAAATATATTGCAAACAGGATAAACCTTTGACGATACAGCAGTATCACTATATATTTAAATAACAATGGTGTCTTAGCTTAACACACGAGAAGTTTATTTAAGCTATCCATTAACATTATAAACGGTAGGTTCCAAAAATTATACGTATATAAATGTTTGAATTTTAAACCTTTAATGCTGTTTCAGGACACTTAACTTGACTGTCAATGCATGCCAATCAAACCCATCTTTCACTGATCAAACCTACTTCACATGGACCAAAGCTGGCCTGCACTGACCAGACTTTGCCTCACAATACTTATCCAGATGTATGGAACCATGTAGTCTGTTCACTTGTGTGGTGAAATAGTATTACATACATGCTAAAAATTAGCTACAGTATTCAACTTATGATGACTGGTATTAATCCACTGCACATGACAAATTCAGCATTCCAACATATTGAACAAGACAGGTATATCCATTCTCAGGTTTGCTTTTGGAAATATTTAGATGCTTTGAGATGATTTTAAAAAGACTGAAATCTGTGATAAAATAAGAAATTGATGCTCAATGACAGTATATCTCCATGGCTGGATGAATTTTTTGCTAGGCCCAAGCAAACAGGTCAATCCCCCCTCCTTCTAGAGTGAAACCAAGTTGAGTCTGATGCAGATATTGATTTGAAATGTCCACTCACACAAGTACCATTGAAAACCTGTTTATTCCCTTTAGAGTACCATGCTTGAAGAGGAAATCACTAGCTACTTAGACCAGTAGTTATCCCACATATGATAATGACAGTAATCTGGTATTGATCCTCACTGCATTCCTGCCATGCCTGGTCACAGAGACTCTGTGGAATCCCAGGAAAAGAGACAGACCTAAAATAAGCTTTTGAGCCGCACAGTGGTTTAAGAATGTTTGGAATCTTTTGTCTCGGTTCTCAAATGAGGCGGCATACAACCCTGGTAAAGTGCACCCTCTAGTGGACACTCTACAAAGAGCAGCTGTTAATTTTTTGTATCCCTAAAAGCACCTGTTAGGTAGCCTTTACTGCGTGAACCCTCCGTACAAAAAAACCATGCATCAGACAAACAAACACAGCTTTTTAAAAGATAACTTCCACAAACACTCATTCACATATTCACATTTTGATGGTTTCATTATTAAATTTTGCTAATGTAGCCACCGCATTTTGAAAAGCCGTGCCCCTGAACCTTTGACCTTTGTCCTGCTCTCTTACCTAGGCCATGGTTGCGCTGTACCCACAGAGGGGGGCGTGGGACATGGCTGTAGGCGGGGGGTGTGGCAGCCAGGATGGGGGCCTCTGTTTCGTGCTCGTCCTCCTCCTCCTCATAATCATCCGTGTCTTCATCCTCCTCATCCTCATCGTGCTCCTCTGTGAGAAAAACCGTGTCAGAGGCCAATTCAGAAAAAGCCACTTCCACATTCCCACACCATCCCCATGCGAGTGCATACCTTCATACTCTAACTCCTCCAGCCCTGACTTAGGCTTGGGCAGAGATAGACCAGTCACCCTGGCAACGGTTGCCAGGAGAGTCTGTCCAGTGGCACTGGGGGGTGGGGTTTCGACAGAAATAGGATGGCCTTCTGTTGCTGTGTCAGTCATGCTACGTTCTGTGATGGAATACAGACAGAAGGACCAGTCAGACAGCTTTACAAAAAAGACTTGAATGACACGCAGTAATACATGGACTGGAGTTCACTCCCTTACTTCCTCCTCTCACCTTCAGGGTCAGAGGTCCTTGGCGGGGGTCCAGAAGGGGGCGCTGTGAAGGACGGCAGCACGGAGGAGCCCACGGCATCAGGGATCTCGGAGCCGGACATCTGCCACGCCAAGGACGGAGAGTCGGGCAGCGCGGGGAGCAAATCCTCTGAAGGGGGGCCGTCCTCATCCACAGTAACCATCTCAACAAGCTCCGCCTCCGGCCCCATCCCATTGGACGGCTGCAGCAGTGGCAGGGAGCCACCAGGGGGCGCAGCGCCGGTCGCCTCCGGCATGACATCATCCAAGGGCTCAAATAACAAGGGGAGGTGATCGGGCGAAAGGGTCCCCTCCCTGTCAGGCTCCAAAGCCGGGTCCTCTGAGAGGGGCTCATCCGACCCCCTGGCTGCTGTCAGGAGAGGAGGGGAGGCCGTCTTAGGAGCATCTGGGCTCGGGGTGCTGCCCTGCTCCTCCACTGCCGGGAAAAGCAAAAACAAAAAACAAGCGCTGAGCAGCTTGGGACCGCAAGCGGCGCTGATTACGATCTCTGTGGGAGACACCTTCAGGGACGGCATAATAAGCTCCTGGTCCCCCATTCCTATTCTTCCACAGACCCCTGTCCCCATTTCCAGAGTCAAAAATAGCAATTAATTAGGCTGCCTCCCGCCCCTGCTGGGATTCCAAGTGGGGCATGTAAATCTGGGAGGCTCCGAGGCTCCATCTCTATCATTCCACCAACCAGACCCTGTGCGGCGACGCCGAGGGCCGTTTCACGAGCCAGACGACCCCAGGCGACCCCTTACACACGCAACAGTCACAGTCTGCTGCAGTGTTACTGTGTGAGAGCGCTGTGGGGGCCAGCTCACCAGCACAGCATAATGATGCGTGCGCTTCTCCAGTGATTCTAACGACGCTGGCCCCCTGCCACTGAAAGCACTTCATTTAGCCGCTGACTGTAAAAACATCAGTCAGACTGTGGCCGCCCGCATCCCAAAATACATCCACTGGGCTTTTGACTCCCAGAGGGATTTTTATTTGAACCTCGCTGCCTACTTTTACACTAGATGAATCCCACTTCAGAAATGCAGTCCTTCTATTAAAATAAGATACATGGAGTGCTAGTTTTTCTCAGAGCCGACCTAGTGTAATGTTATGGACTACACATTACCCTGTTATCTTTTCTTTACATTACATTATTTACTTAGCGGAGTGATTTGCATAGCTTACTGTTTTTTACATTATCCATTTGTACAGTTGGATATTTACTGAGGCAGTTTGGTTAGGTACTTTGCCCAAGGGTACCACAGCAATGTCCCACCTCGGAGTTGAGCCAGCAACCTTTGTGTTTTACAAGCCCTGCTCCTTATCACTATGCCACACCCCTGTCTTACCTCCGTCCTGATGCAGTGCTCCCCCAGTGCCCAGGGTGTAGCTGTCCCAGGGCTGCTCGGCAGGGGTAGGAGCTCCTGGTTGAGGTGGAGTCTCTCCCATGGTGCTCCATTCTGGGGCGGGGTTTGGGGTCAGGGGCGAGAGCATGTCCAGCACCTGGGAGGAGGGAGTCCAGATGACTTTTCCCAGGACTGCTGTCTGCCTCCACTCGGGGTGCCCTGGAACAGGGGTTCCATCCAGGTTGGGCCCTGTTTCCATGGCGACTGTGACTTGGGCATCTTCATGCCAGGTCTGGCTAGGGAACCCCGGTGCTTTGGTGGGGGGCATCTTGGCTATGCCTATCTCACTCATGTCTCCACCTGGTGTCTCTCCAATACCCTCCACTGGGTTCTGTGTGAGTCTCCTTCTTGGCCCCGCCTCTTCTGATGCCCTCAATTCCTCCCCCTTATCTTTGGCCTCCAGTGCCACAGGGGCCATGGAGGGAGAAGGTGGATAAAGTGCAGATTTTGGCCCTAGAGTGGTCTCCACTACTGGGGTTACAGAGGCCTCCAGCCCTAACTCTGAATGTGCTGACGCCCCGCTTGGCTGCTCCCCTCCAGACATCCTCCTGCGACGGGGCGCCCTCTCTGAGCTGCTCTCCGGGCCGGGGTCCTCACTCTCTCTCAGGGCAGGGCCCTGGAGGTCAGCTCCACTCTCCTCTGGGACGGGCCCATCCAGATGGCGTTCACCCTCCCCAACATCAGTCACTGGGCCCTCTCTTTCAGGGTGGGGCCTCACCTTAACCAGGACGGGAGTCGCATCACTTCCTGTCTGAGGCTCAGAGTGACTGGCAGCATCTCCCTCCTCTACAGAGCTAGAACTCCAAGTGTTGGCCTTGACTGCTTGTGACTGGTAAGACAAGCTGTCAGTGGCAGAATGCAGAATCTTATTGGCTGACTTGAGGCCTTCTGACAGCCTAGCTGGAGCTTCTGGCTGGAGGATAGATGTGACAACTGTGGCAGTGGGTGCCATAAGCCCTTCCTCCCTGTCCAGCTGCCCCCCTGCCAGATCATGAGCTGCAATGGACCCCCCACCTTGTTTCTGACTGCCATGGTCTCCTGGGGATGATGGAAGAATGGTTGCATGGACCAAGAAACCAGCCCCAACCAATAAGAGGGTCTGAACAGCCACACAACCAATCATCTCTCACAGCCAGGAGGGCCTTTGATGGCTGGAAGGTGAAGTAGTCGCAGTTCACGTCCAAACCCTTAAGAGGAGCAAATGAGAAAGATGTGGGCTGGAAGTAAAAAAAGAAAGGGGTTAACTGTAATCTGAGATGGCTCAAATACTGCCATGCAAATTAAAGTAAAATCAGGGGTTCTATAATCATTATACCAATTATTATTATTTACTAACAGCATGACAGCATAACCCATGGTAATTATTGCATTAGTAGATGTAGTGCAAAAAGAAATGGATAGACGCAGAGGAGTTGCAGTGATTAATGTAGAGAAAACAGAGTGATAGTCAGAGGAGTAGCGCTGTATCTGGGACTGTACGGGCGAAAACAGTAAAGGTAAACCAATGAACCTGAAAGAGGTTAAGGCGAATTGACAGGCAGAACTCGAGCCATAAAAAATCCGCGATCCCCATTGGATCCTGGTGCTCAGGAGACTGTCCGTCGCCTGTGCTCTTATCAAAGAGAGAGCAGGTCAACCGGATCAACATCCTATCCGCGACTTCCTGGATCTCTATGTCGGTCAACGCCGTTGTCCGCGAGCTTTTCTAACAACTAATCTCACAGCCACAGTCACAACAACAACAACAACAATAACTACTGTAGTGCCACTATTATTGGTACAACTGGTACTACTCCTGCTGCTGTTTCATTGACGATTAGAAATTATTGTAGCCAGTTTGTCAGTACTTTCCCTTATTAATTATTGTAATCACCTAGCGTTGCGGAGGGTACCAACTGTCCCATACTGACAAACGAATTTTATTTATTCCAAGTGTTACCATAAACTGCCCAATTCCAAAACGCACTCAGCTATCCGTACGCATTACGGGAAATGTGCGGCTCGTTTTGTTGTAAACAGCTTTCTGAGACAGACACTTTGGCGAGGTGCTACATACTATACATAAATCTGCGGTATCAACAATAAATTTAACCATTTCTGGTGTTTGAATTGTTGATCGAGTATGGGCAGTGCACCCTTAGAAATTAACCCCCTTTGAACTGATAGTCTGATATAATTATATAACACATTTCAGTCAATAGTTATATTGTATGTTTTACCAATAATAACTGACACATCGATGATAAAGTACAATATTGTATCACGCCTTTGTCCTTACCTGTCGCAAATCATCGCATTTGGTATTTAGCTCATTTCGGTGGTAATCGTGCAATCCAGCACTGCTGTGAAAGCGACGGATATTACTTGTAGCCCCACTGATTTAATAATAGAAGCAGTCTGTATTGATCCGGAAGCTAGTTCTTGGGATGGTTTTGGACCGCTGAGTTTGACACAATGCGAATGGCGTGCGCGTGCCTTCTGTGTGTCTGAACAGGGTGCGCGTGCTTGTGCGACTAGTGGTGGTGGGTTGCAGCTTGTTTTTCTCCCGAGCGCATGTCTGGGAAATTCATGATACGAACGCCAACTGCGAATTTCATTTTCTACTGTTTTGTACTCTTTTGGTGGTTTCAAGTATGTCCACATTCAGTGCAGTATTAACAGCAAACGTCATTCTAGCGTCATTCAAGTGTTGTTTGCCGAATACTAGCCAAACGCACATCTAAAGAGACAGGTGGCGAAACAGGCCGTTTGGTGCCATTTTATTCGGGGCTCCTGTGGGAATCACTGTACCGAAACATATTTTCCAAACCCCCGGCTTGGACACTATGGTGCTGAATGGATAGCACCCAAGTTGGCGAGTGTTACCCCTAAACGATCACGTGGGGTGAACTGCAGTAGTGACGAGAGGAAGGCAACATTACGCAGCTGCATCTTTCAACACCAGTGCACGTTGAACGGTTAAAACAAATCCCCAATAGTCGCATTGAAATTTCATGCTTGAGTTTTAGGGAGTGCGCAGTTATGATTCACTTACTTTTTATAGCTGGCTGATATGTTGCCCTTATTTTAGATTGTAAATATATTACAAAACTAACCACCATGTAAAGAGCGATGCACGTATTAGCATTACATACAATTTAATAATTGATTTATAAATATGTACGTGGTATATACGTGGTATTTGTGTACAAATACAATTATCCTTCGTTACAGATAATTACGTATTGATTTCTGCTCAGGCGAATGTGTCAGACAGCCTGCTGTTATTATGCTAGGGCCCCGCCTTACCGAGCTGTAGGGCGGAGTGCTGCGAATCGAAAGATTATCGAAACATTTAATTTGTCCGATTTTATCGTATATTTGGTACTATAAGCAACAATGCCACTCTTTGAGGGTCTTGGGAGCGGCGGGGAGAAAACCGCTGTCGTTATTGACTTAGGAGCGGCCTACACAAAGTGAGTAGCGGTATTCTTCTAGCGAGCTTTAGCTGACTTGCTACTTTTACCTAGCAGAGGAAATGGGCAAACCGGCTATTTTGTGAGCTAGCTTATTGTGTGGCTGCGAGCTCTTTACTAAGTGTTCAGTCTTACACTATATCAAAGATCGCATTGCATGCGACCTATCTGCATTTACTAGTCATCTAAATAAGTAATTGAAACTTGAAACTAAATAACTAATTGAAAATTATTCAGGCTGTTAGGTAGCTGACGTTAGCTAAGGCACTGCATTACCTACGGCTTTAGGTGGCTGTGTGATGTAATGTGTGGAGGTGCTATTGTGGGTTAATGGTCCTCGTACAATTTTTACAATTGCAAAAACTGGTTGCATTTCGTCCAAGCTGCTGTAGTATCTAGTTAGCTAGCAAGTTATAGTAAGCGCACGCGGCTGTAGGCATAAATATCTTATTGGTTAGTGTCTGATTTCATAGGACTTCTGCAGTTGAACCAGCTAGCTGTGTATATCGGTGCAGATTCATACGAAAACCGGTATGTAGTGGAAAACGTCTTCTTGGAAAAAGTGTTAGATTGGAACTTTAAGGCACGATATGGCAAGTTGTTATATTTAGCTGCAAAAAGATAAATCTTGGGCCAGGTCATATCAAGAATGTGAGTGTCACGCGAATAACGGCTGACGCTCTGTGGTAACGATCGTGGGCTCATCTCGGTGCCGCTGCCTTGACTGTTACAGCACCTGATCGTTAGAGTATGTAAAAAGTGAGCTGTCGTGAATGCAGTGCTTTGTTTCCGACAGGTGTGGCTTTGCCGGGGAGACAGGGCCACGATGTATCATTCCCAGCGAACTCCAGAGACCAGGGCTGCAACAGGTCAGTAGGTCCGACTTCATTTCGCCCTGTGTTTCGGTTTATGAGAAACGCATATTTGTCGATTTGAAATACCTCAATCTAAAAATGTCTCCGCTGTCATGCAGCCCATCCGAGTGGTGCAGTTCAATATCAACACAGAAGAACTCTACTCCAACCTCAAAGAGTTCATCCACATGCTTTATTTCAGGTAACGGCCTCTGTAACGACTGTATACTCAAACTCCTCCAACCCAAACACACAGACAACTAGGCCAAACACTGAGAGTAATACTAATACTGCTTGTCAGGACTCTATGCCAGTCACCTTGCCATTTTCATGCTGAAATACTCAGACACACAGGTCTGTTGTAGTATAGTCTAGTATTGTATAGTATTCCTTTACAGTGCACTGCTCACATGATTTACTGACCTCGCTTTGATCCCGCCCTTCCCACTTCAGACACCTGCTGGTGAACCCACGGGACCGGCGCGTGGTCATCATCGAGTCCATCCTCTGCCCCTCCCACTTCAGAGAGACCCTCACTAAAGTTTTCTTCAAGCACTTTGAGGTACTGGTATCACACAGCTGCCTGCATGCTGTAGGCGGAGCTTGTCTAATGTGGGAGGGGTTATCTGCTGTGGGCTGGCTTCTACTCCTTTTTGCATTTGTCCGTCATGGATGGAGCCTGTGGGCGGGGCTTGTGGCTCCACCAGCTGGGGTGGTGGGGACGTTTAGTATGAGAAGTGCGTCCAGTTTCCCTGTAGAGTTGCTTCATTGGTCAGCATGAAAGGCTTCCTGCCCTGCCTGTTAACTCCTGCATTGATCCTGAGGTGCAGGGCTTCTCTCTTCCTCAGGTTCCGTCAGTGCTTTTCGCCCCCAGCCACCTCATGTCCGTCATGACTCTGGGTATCAACTCTGCTCTGGTGATGGATTGCGGGTACACAGAGACCCTGGTGCTGCCTGTATCCTTTCCTGAGGGAGAGGGAGAGGGAGAGAGGCGGGACTTAAGTCCTGGGAGCACTGAGATCAAGAATCATAACTGGAAATGTAATAGTAGTCATAAGCATATGTAAGTGACTCATTTAAATGAGCAAAGCTAATCAGACCTCAATCAAGAATGATAGCTACCTTTGGTATCACTTTTAGACTTACTTTTCAATATAACAATTCAATTATTCAGCACATCCTGCTGAGCAGTGCTGTTTTAAATTGATTGCGCTGGGCGTGACAGGACTAGTACTTGAAAGCAGTTGATTAGTAGCTGTTTTGAAGGCCTAACTGCTAGCAAATGATGATGTTGTCATGATGTATAGTTATCATTGTGAAAGGAAGCTGAAAAAGCACACAGGAAAGAGCAGGTGTTAAGACTGTGTTATAGCTGAAAAGAGGAAGTGGGAGGAGTTTGAAAGGGGCAGGGAACTCCATGTTGTGGGTGTGGTCTGGGTCCTTAATGCTCAGCAGGTGTACGAGGGCATCCCTATTCTCTCTGCCTGGGAGGCGCTGCCCCTGGCAGGAAAGGCCATTCACAAGTAAGTGACCGATCAGATCCACCCCCTAGCTCCCCGCGTCACACACCGGCTCTAAAGAAACCAATTGTTCTGCTGCACTCACTGGGTGACCGTCTTCACTGAATGTGTGTGTGTGACCCGCAGAGAGCTAGAGGCCCAGCTCGTGGAGCAGTGCACTGTGGACACGGACTCCAGTACTGGACAGAGCGTCCCTGCAGTTATTGGTGAGTCCGCCGAATGGGCAACCCCGCCTTCACCTCTCATTCGTCTGCTGATTGGACTCTCACATCCAGTTGAGACCTGCAGTTTACCAATAAGAGACAAATAAAGTCCTCTGATTTGCATGCAGCCAATGGCTATTTTTTTGCAATACAAGTCACACAGAACCCTACAGTGGAGTGGGCTTTCATTATAGAGCTGTCCACTGACATCTGCAAGCGCTTGAGTGGTGACAAGGAAACCCTGGGCAACATATCCACCCCTATACTGTGGGATCCTGGTCACTGTTGGCAAAACTTTAATACTGTAAGTAAGCATAGGCATGATTAAGTGCTAGGCCCACAGGTTCAAGAGATGGAAAAGTAGCCCTACGGTATATTAGTGTTATTAACAGGTTTCTGCGTTCTGTTATTCGTCTCATGGCAGAAGTATACACTAACTTCTTCCTTTTTGCTGGGCTGTCCAATCCCATCTTTCAAACGTTACACATCCAGTGGCTTAATTTGGTTTTTCTGCTCTGAACTCCCGATCAAGGGTATCTGTCTGAAAATGAGTCATATTTTGCTGGAAGGTAAGCCTCCTGGAAATGAGTAAAATGGGTCATGGCTATGAAAACAATTTCAGACAGCCCTGTACATGACAATTTCCCCCACCCGTTCTGTGTCACTACTGTGTTGACCCACTTACGTCCCCCCTACACCCCCACACCTCCACAACTGATTTTGCCATCTTGTCCAATCCATTCCTTTAGCCCATCAACAGCGCCATGTATTATTCACACTTAGCAGATGCTTGATCGTTCACCGTTAACTAAAAGGGTGTAGTGATGCTGAAGATGATCATCTTTTAGATCAGGGGTGGGCAATTCCGGTCCTGGAGGGCCAGTGTCCTGCTGGTTTTTGTTTTCATCTCTTAGTTACCTGTTGATTTTCACCTTGAAAACAGGTGTGCTTGCTCTTCAGCCAATCAGAGATTGTATTTAGTTGGTCAACAAGAAAAACAGCAGGACCATGGCCCTCCATGACTGGAGTTGCCCACCCCTGTTTTAGATGGACTCTCTGAGTGTCACTGACCTGTTTCCCTTTTTTCTGTGTGTCTTTCTCACAGGGACCATTCCCGAGGAAGTCGTGGAAGATATCAAAGGTAAGGTTGACTTGCCGCAGGTCAGAACACAGACTGAATGAGCGGTTCATGCAGTTATGCTTGCCGAAGGACCTGTACTGCTGCCATACTCTCCTATAAATTAATATATTATGGAGATGTCATTTTTATGTCTTGTGGCCTATGGGAAACCAACCACTGTCAAACTTAAACATTAGTAAAATATAATGAAAAAACCTTCAAGCTCCATATTGTACTGTGTAGGATTGTTGACATTTTTGTGCGTTGAGGTTCAGTTTACATGGTAAGTGATGTATATTCCATGATCTACTGATGAGTGTCAGGCTTGGTAGTCTAGTTTGGTAGGGGAGGTGGTTGAATCTGTGGTCTGGCCCGGAACTCAATTGCTTTTTGTTTCCCATTGCAGTCAGGACTTGTTTTGTCAGTGACCTGCAGAGGGGGCTGAAGATCCAGGAGGCAAAGTTCAACCTGGAGGGCACGGCAGAGGTCAGCATGGTCATCCTCGGCCCATGGTTCAGCCCCCCTGATTTGCTGAGGGCCTTAACCTGTTTTGTAGCTCCGCCCATGCACATTGTTTCCCTGCCCATCTTAAATGACTGACAACGTCTGCCTGCCCTTTTCAGCGGCCAGCCCCACCCCCTGATGTCGACTTCCCATTGGATGGAGAGAAGATCCTCCACATTAAGGGATCAATAAGGTGCCTCCCTTTTCATTATTGCCTTTTTTTTTTAAAAAGTGATCAAATTAAGCTGTTCTTGTGTGTACTCTCAAAAACAGTCTACCAATCTTTGAGATTTTTTTCATGCTGCACTGTTTTTTTAAAAAGCTTTAACTCTGTGTCATAGTCAGGGGATTGTTACTGTTGAGGACAACATTTCTTGAACGGCGGTAGGAACGGGATCACGCAGAGTAATAAGTGTACAAGCCCCGTGTCCAGCCTCAATGTGAATGTGGTTTATGTCTGCAGGGACTCGGTCATAGAGATGCTGTTCGAGCAGGACAATGAGGAGAAGTCAGTGGCTACCTTAGTCCTGGATGCTCTGGTCAAGGTAGGACAGAGGGATGTATATTCACATACATCACAAGGGGTAAGGTTGGAGTTGATGTTTCCATCCAGTGACATGTTGTGTAGTGTCTCCCGAGGGGCTCAGGGCCCTACACCATGTGACAGCTCTGTCTGCATTCCGATTTCAAATGCTAAGAATCGCCCCCAGCGACGGGGTACTGCTGTCTGATGTTTGCTCCTCATGCCACAAAGCGCTTTTCTCTGTGGCGCCAGCAGGGCTTCTTCACTGGGGCAGCTCTGCACTGTGTTTTCAGGCTGTATGTGTGTGTGTGTGTCTCTGTCTATGTCTCTGTGCCTTCTTAGATAGTTGGACAGTTGTTCCATGCTTGCATATTAACACACTCTCTTGCACACACTGCTGACAAGGGTTAAACTTGAAACAAAGCTTGACTATTGCATGAAACTATTGCGCCCTTAATCTTTATGTGAAGGACGCATATAAAGGTTACTGTGATAATGCAGTAATACCAATAACAAAACTACCATAACAATGACAGTGGTAATAGTTGGTATTATTAATGGTTGTAATAAGGCTTTGACTGGCCTGTTTTCCAGTGCCCCATCGACACACGTAAGACCCTCTCAGAGAACCTGGTGGTGATTGGCGGCACAGCCATGCTGCCCGGCTTCCTGCACCGGCTCCTGGCGGAGATTCGCCTCCTGGTGGAGAAGCCGAAGTACCAGCAGGCCCTGGCCACCAAGACCTTCCGTGTGCACAGCCCCCCCGCCAAGCCCAACTGCACCGCCTGGCTGGGAGGTGAGTCCCCTATGGGTCTGTGTGTGGGGTGAGGTGGGGGTGGGGGGGTTCACCCCTTTAAGTACAGACAGTAGACGCCCCAAAAAACTCCGTGAATGTGAAATTCTGCTAGCAAGTCTTGGCAGGCTCATGTCAGAACAGTGTGGTTTAAGGGAGCTGGAAATGATTAAACCAGACATGCACATGAAGTATGGCTCGGAGCAGTAGGTCCTGTTTACTTAGCAATATGAGCAACATTACTATAGATTCTATAGTTTCTATAGATTCAGTTAAGTTTGGATCGGGTTTGGCTAAGGGACATCCATAGGCACAGTCCCATTTTAGCGTTGCGAGTTCTTTTTCGTGCCACAAGGGTGAAAGTGAGCAATCTCTGGGGGTACAATTTAATTTCAGAGGCTTAATAACTTGTTCCATCTTATCTTGGCTCCAGTAGTTATTATGGGATGCCTCAGTATTTCCTTTGATCTTTCTATTGAATGTTCTCAAAAGAGAATCCTGGTAAGATAGCTTTTCTGTATGATTGATAGTGTGCATTCAGCCAAACATGAATGCCCAGGGATTTCTTGAAAGACTGCACTGCGTGTTAGCTCTGAGTTTGTCATGTTGTTCATTATTATGATTGCTATGAGTGGGTTAACTGGGGACTATTTCAGACAGAGCTGTGAGAAGCCTGAAATTGTGTTGGTGTATGACTGGCTTTTGGCGCCCCCCTGGTGTAGGTGCGATATTCGGGGCTCTGCAGGACATCCTGGGGAGCCGATCCGTGTCGCGGGACTACTACAACCAGACGGGTCGCATCCCAGACTGGTGCTGCCTGAGCTCCCCGCCCCCAGAGTCCTTGTACGACGCTGGCAAGACCCCACCCCCGCTCATGAAGAGAGCCTTCTCCACAGAGAAGTAAAGCCCACGTGTGACTGATGCAACCTCTCAGAATCTGGGGTCAACACTACCCCCACCCTGCTACCCCCCCTCCCCTCCCGACCTGCCACCAGTCTGCACTACAACTGACATCTGACCCACCCACCTACCCAGGCCCTCAATCACCCCACCCCCCTTCCTCATCCCTGCCCCTGTACATCAGTCCCACCCATAGCCTCCCAGACCCACCCCCATCCTGTATCCCTGTCCCAGCACCTGTACAGCAGTTGTTAATGATCTCTGCTGTAATAGGTCAGCCATCTGTGTAACACTATGGTGCATTGTTAGGATGCTGTTACGGTGTGTTATTTTAGTGAATGAGTGCCTCTGTAACTGTTCAGCCAATCCGCGAGAGAGGTGGCCAGTGCTGGGGTGGGTCAGGCCAGGAGGGAGCCCTTGCACGGGGTTCATTCAGCTGAGCTGACGCCATTCCTGGAGGCCTTTGTAGAAGTCATTTTAAAGATTCATACAGAGTGGACTATTCAGGTTCAGTCTGGAAAACAGTGTTTGTGTTTTTATTTAAAGAGCGTCTTTGTGTTTGACGTAACTTGATTTTGCCTCACAGGAGTATTACCAGTTATGAAAGATCATGTGTTTGATTTGCCTTTAATTTATTTATGTGCTTTTTATGTAACAGTGTAAAGTCAGCTCATTGCTTTGGTGGAGTGTATAACCCAGCTCTCTGTCATGCACTGTAGTATTTCTGTCATCTAAAACACCACAAAATAAACGCTGGAAACTTTCTCTTGTAAAGTGCATCTTTAACACAAATGTCTGCTTTGTGCAGGAACCATTATTGAATTATTAGTCCTGTTAATAGGAATTGGAATATCCACTTCCTGCTTTATTGTGAGTTTGCATTATCAGACCGAAGCAGAATTTGCATAGCATGAGTTCACCAATGAATGGCACTTTGGAAGCAAAAGTGATGACAGCAGATAGGGAAAATGTACTAGTTGATGCCTCATCGCAGCCTATAAGGCCTGCTTCGTTTAGGGACAGTCTTGGCGAGTTTGTATGATACAGGCAGAAACACCTAGCTTTGCTGAGATGCAGATGCAAAGCGTTTATTATAATTCCAATGTAAATTAGGAGTCAGGACGTGTTGTTTTGCCTAAAATAAAAATGCAAGAGAGAAGCGTAGCGGCCTGTCAAGACGTTTTGACAGCCAGATTGCCTTGTAGCACGGAAGGTTTTTGGGGCGCTTTTGCTTTGATTTCTTGGCATGAAGAAGGATTAGCTCTTACATAACCATAATAAATAAACATGATCGTGACTCCCAGCTTCAGCCTCTCGCCCAGTCTCAGAGCACTGCCTCACTGCAGGGAGAGAGAGAGAGGCCCTGGCCAGGGCAGGGTGATGCTCGCTGGGTTTTCTCCTCCGCTCTTCCCAGCTGCTTCGAGTCACATGATATTTCCAGTGCCCAGCTGGAGACACACTGGGGAGGTTTTGGTCTTAGGCCTTTAAAATGAATGCTGTCTATTCACAACATGCTGCAAGAATATGAATGAATTCGCACAGCACCTTTCATGCAGCTCACTGTAGCCCAAAGCATTTAACACACATGAGATGGTAAAAACAAAAAATAGTAAAATAAAATGCCAAAATATTTAATAAATTTAAAATACTGAGAGGATCAGTATCAAATAAAAAAATAAAAGCAGTAAAGATTGTAACATTGTGCATATAATTGTGTTTTTCTGATGTCAGCAGATATACAGTATAGTTGGTGTAGGTACATTAGCAGAAGCTGAGTGACACTACGCAGTTTAGTATATGATTAAAATAACACTTGAAATGCCAGTTCTAACCATGGAAAATCTATAGACGCATAGCACTTGTGAATATCAGTGTCTACACTTGGAAAAGGCATAAATGATATACAAATTGGACAGTAGGGGGCAGTGCAATAACTACATCAAAACTCCTCTTAGACTTAAAGGTCTTTTTTGTTTAATGGAAACAAAGTTTTCACAGCCTGATTTGTTTATTTGTGGACGTCCATGTGTTATGAAACATCTGTAGTACTATTTCAAGACTTGATTATCACTGGAATGGCAGCTTTTTATCTGAGCTTCTCATCTACAGCTCAGGCTGTTTTTCTGTATTCCCTATGCAGACAATGAAGGCTCAGTTACACTGCAACAAAAGCACTGTCTCTTAAAGGCCACATGAAAGACGATGTGCAAACTTGACCTGAACAAGCAAAGAATTTTTCTGAAAATGACCAAGCTGGAAAACACAGTTTTCTACACTAGTGCACATCAGTGCACCAGTTTGCTTTCATCATCCCAGCCACTTGGTTTGTAATGTTGGCTGCACCATCTGTGGCTTGGTCCATCCAATACCCCATCCATCTTTTCACATTATAGTCATCTGCTTGGCAGACACTATGCACTTTACATCTGCTTGGCAGGGCTATTAACACACCTTATACGTCACAAAATGTTTGCTTAAACATCTGGACAGTCACTTGTTAAAGGATACAACTCTGTTCCAGCAGATATTTGTCATCTAGTAACATGGCTAGCTTTCTGAGAAGTCATACCCATATGAGCCATGATTTGTGTATTTGTATGTTTATGTTAGCTTCTTGTAAGGCAAGGCTTCCCATTCATTTTAGTTGTTTTAAATCAGTCAGTGATGTACTAGCATTTGGTTAACCTTCATGTAGCATGATCTAGCACATTCTATTTGAGTTATACTACTGACCCAAGTGATGGACTTTTTTCCCCTCACAGGCAACTGACTAATAAGAATCTAAAATCATTTCAAGGCCACCAAGGATGAGAAATTTTTTGGTTGAACGAATGTTTATAAACCAGCTCTGTTTATTTAATGCCATGTGCACTTCGTACAGTATGTCCAATCAAACACTTTCCCTGGAGTTATTTTTTTTCCTGAATGCCTCCAGGGAACTTGAGAATGACATCAACCTCTCCCTGAAATGGAAAATCTTACCAGTAGGCCATGCAGTTGGCAGTAGTGATCGTTTTTCAGGGCAATACCCTTGGTGCACGTTAAGCACACTTGACCTCTTGAAAGCACCATGCGCTTCTGAAACAGGCGAGCCTTCTTTGAGGCCCTACCCAATCAGGAAGGCTGGCACGGGGAGGGCACGTGAGAGCCAGGAGAGGTCATTCCCCATGGTCCAAGCGTTTCTATGGCAGCGAGTGGACTCCTGGGCAAGAGATACTGACTCCACACACAGCTATAAAATAGTTACAAGTACTAGGACACATTGCAAATAAGAAGTTCTTATTTCTATCTCTCATCACCCTAAAAGGAAAAGCTATGTCTTCATAGAGTAAATTTGGTTGTTCAGGACAAGAAATGTCACAGGTATCAAACTTTCAGAGCAGGACAGTTTGAGTTGCACTCATTAAAATTCAATGATTCATTCCACTAGGGTAAAGAACTGCATGACCTCTATATGGTAACCTTACCCTAATCCACCACACGGAAATGTTAAGGGAATAATCTGTGATACATTCACAATCCTTGTTGCCTGTAATAATGAGCGCATGGTCCTTGTAATAATCCCTTTCAACCAGAGAGACATGAAACGAAGGCCAGGACTTTGGCCATCCGTTTCAGTCTGACCATAGCAGGCTGCCCCTCCCTCCTCTTCGCCCCTTGTGACTTCACTCCTGTGAGGAATACCCAGAAAAGGCTTCAGTCCATGCACCTTCTGTCAATACTGGATCACGTGCTTCCATTTCACAGGGTGTAAAAACAACATGTATATTGCAGATCCTCTAAGCCCAGATCTTGTAGCGCAACTCCACACCGATTCTCACCAAACACCAGAGCTGTGACAAACTGCAACCAGAAGGGTGAAGTAGAGCTCCCTGTAATACTGACCGACTACCCAAATACAGAAAAATAAAATACTGCTCTTAAATAAACAATAATAATACCAAAAAATCAACAATAACAAATTTTTGATCTGCGTGTTTTTCTCTGTTGGAGCCATACTGAGTCCAGCCTGATACTGCCATCCGCTACAACATGGCAAATTGGAATATTGTTTGAATCAGCCTCTCTGACTGTGCCTCAGTACTAATGTTAAAAAACTGCAGAGAGCTTTTTCCTATAGCAGTAATACTGGAGAGCTTTGCATTTTACCTGTTTTCAATGTCATGGAAAAGATGCAGGTAAGAAAAAGATGCTCGTACCCTCCCCTACCCAAAATGAGCATTTACGAACAAGCAAGGTTCTGTTTGTGATTAACAACAAATGGCAACGAATGGCTTGTCTATAATATTACTCCATTAGGGTTTTATTGCTGTGGAGTTGTTTCCCACTAGCTGCAGGGCCTTCCTCGGCAGTTGCGCCAGACTGCCATTGAATGGAGTGTACTGCGTGTCCGCCTCGCCAAAACTTATCATTAGCTCAGTGTCATTTTGTACTCAGTCGTCTGGCGACAGAACACACGCTCCTGTCATAAAGGGATGACCTATTAAGCCAATTTTCATCTCATGTTCGGAGCCCGAAACATCTCTCTGGAGTCTTGTGTGAATTCAGAATGTTGACAAAAGCTTCCTTTGAGAAGGCAAACATTCCCCAAGGGGACAGGTCTGCGTTACAGTCGCATCCTTCTCAAGTGTGCCTCTGTGTCTCGGGCGGAAAATGGGGCGCGTCGCACACTGTGTCATTGTTCGCTTGCGTTTAGCCGGTGTCTGGTTATTGCCGCCGCTCTGGCTGCGATTACCGGAACCTTCTCGCGTTCCTCGCCGCCGGCTTTTCCCGTGTCGGCGATGATCGCTTCATCACTAGAGTCGGCGGGACTCGGCCACGGGGCGAGAGCGCGCGGGAGAGAGCGCGAGGGGGCACGAGCGGGAGACGGCCCATCTGTTTAGCGTTTTTCCCACGTCCCCACGGGAACACCGAATCGCACCCCTATAACTCCCAGGAAGTCCCTCTCCACACAATCGGTTTCAGCTTCAGTTAAAAAAAAAAACAAATAATTACTTCCCATGCGCAGAAGCCAGCGGCCTCATTGTTTCATGTTAGCCGATACATTAGAGCCGGCGGCGCTGCTCCAAATATTCGACTCCCACGCGCATACCATGAGCTTTCCGAAGCATTGCTCGGCGCGAGGATTTGGAGGAGACGCGTCGAGGATCTTTTCACGAACCGCTCCTCCGCCTCGCTCTGCGCACGCATAGCTTTCCAAACGCTTTCCCAGCCCAAATAAAACTCGCCAGCGGGGGAAGGAGCACAGCCTGGCCTGAGCAGGCTAGCAAGGGTCGACTGGAAATGCTGTCCTACAACCAATACATTTCCCTGTTTCATTATGGGTTTGTGGGTGACCTGATTGGTGGAAAGCTGCTCCCAGACTCTCCTGTGAGGGACAGACAAGGCTACCATGTGGCCTGTCACGTGGTCAAAGTTCTGCGGTGGAGTTGTGGTAAGGGTAGAATGGTGCAGGTTCAGTAATCAAGGGCAAAACGGTTAACCTGAATTGCTTCTGTAATTACAGTGCACTCGTGGCAATTTGATCCTCATAAGCAGTTTGTTCTCAAAAGAAGAGTACCAAAATGGCAGAGTAAAAAGGTTGTTTATGGTCTTAATGAAATTTTTATCTTAATGAATTTAAACAAATGTCCTTAGTTAAGTTATTCAAACAAATATTTTATGAAGTTTTTTTAATACAAAATTATATTTTTATTGTCAATGCCATACATGTATAAACAATAAGTAAAATTAAATAAAGCTATATTAACCTGGATATGAACATCTGCAAAGCAAATATATTGAAGGAATGTGTAAAGTAAGGTTAACATAATTCAGCCATACTGATTGCAAGGTGCCACTCAAAAGATTCAGTCACACTGATAACAGGAGTGTGCTCACAAGATTCAACCACATTGATAACATGGTGGTACTGAAAAGATTCAGTTACGCTGATAATTCGAGTGTACTCAAAAGATTCAGCCACGCCAAAACAAACAACAAACAGAAAATTCCTGCTACATTTAGAAGCATAGCACTGTGCATAGATATGAAGTAGCGCAGAAAGTTCACTGTCCTACTCTGTTATTTCCAGCACGGGGTTTGGTGTTCAGGCCCTGTTGGACTCTCTGCCTCAGGGCTGATGCAGTGACCTGACTGGGGCCTTCAGCTGTACCGCCTGAAGTAACTGTATCCAGTGTGCATCAGTGATCACTGCACGGGCCTTTGGACCCATGCCACATGCGTCGAGGTTCCCTTTGTGCCTTTCACTGTTATGCACAGCTCATGCCACATCTCTAACCGGCCATCTCTAAAAGCCATGTGATTTTTAACCTTTTCAACAAATAATTTGTTGAGGGTGGAACGGCAGCCATTAGCAGACAGCTGTGCCAGAAGTGCAAAGAGCCGTGCTCCAGGTTAGCCAGAGCGCTGAGCTAATTGTAGTGGGTGGCCTTGGCCTGTGTGGAGGCCTAAAGTGGTGCAGATGTTTGAGAAACGGGACCAAGGCCTATAACTCAGGCCAGCATAAGGCCTGATGGCCCATACTATTATAATTATGGTATAAAACAGCACTGTTGGATAAGGTCAGGCTACTATAGATTTCCAGCTGGAAAACCTGTTGGACATTTCAGTAAGACAAATTTCTCCACTTCCACCCCAGTGCTCTAATGTATGTAATTGTAAAATGGTAAAAAATACAAGGTTTTTTTCATGAAAAGGAAGGTACTGAATTGTAGTAGTAGTAGTATTGATCATGCAGTTGGGGAATTCATTTATCACAGTACACCACATGTAATACACAATACATAAACAAAGGGAAGTAAAAAGTACTAAGGAGCAACACAAGTACAATTAAAAGCACTACTGAGAGAACCAAACCTAGAAAGAGGGTTCAAATAGGGTACCTTGACATTCTTTCCGCACAGTGGAATTTCTCAAAGACTTCTCAAATTGACATTCTAGATAAAATAAACCTATTACTAAATCAGCTTTGGCCCCTAATTGTGGTCTCACTGTTGCTTTGGCTGTGTATGCTGTGCTAAAGCTAGCATGGAAGCAATTTAGAAACTGTGGCCCTCCTACCAATTTATACAGATGAAATTATTAAGCATAAACGTACCATGAAGGAACTGCTGTATTGCACCTGCAGACCTTTGACAGTAGACATGCTGTTCGAACATTGCAAAGTGACAGGAGTGTCACCAGGAGTAGCACCAAACAGGGCAATCACACAGAAGGGAGAAATCTTATTGTGACAGCAGAGGGCAGCGAAGAAGATGCCATTGGCTGGAAAGAGACTGCATTCTTCCAAACTCTGCAGAAATCACTCGTCGGTGTGGAAGGCCTGGCCTCCCAGGGTATGGATCCACCAGTGGCCTCACAGCCAACCCGCAGTCCCACCCGCAAATTGTGTACCCCTATGCATTTCTGGTACAGAAACACAATGCAACAATTGCGGCTCATCACGAGCAAAACCAACATGGGCGACCTCTGGTCTGGGAGCCCTGTCAGAATGAGAGCACATTCCTACCCCCCCTTCAGACCGCATATAAATCACTGGGATCTGTCGCCTTTTTGTTTGATCGACCGTTTCCATTGTATGGGAACGGGCTGCGAACCCACACCACAGCCGGGTTGGGATTGGCTGAGACTCTGGGAAACAGGTTGGAGTCTGAGTTCCCTTTATAAACTCTTGCTCTCACAACCCCGAGACTTGGCAGCATAAGAGCACGCTCTCTGGTTGGACGCCAAGGTAAACGCCCACGGAAAAAAAAGAAATTGTTGTGACGGGCAGAAGTAAGTATGTATTTGCTGCCTCATTTCGTCCCGAAAGCTGCTCTAGTCTTGTGAGACGTTCCCAGTGGTTCGCTGCCCCTCTGGCTTCCAGTGTGGCACTCAGGACTGAGGGTTCGTTGGGGGTCATATCATGGAAATTAAATTAAGTCACGTCTGGGGGAAAATAAGTTTAGACTTCGCATAAACTTGTCATTACTTTGTCCACTTTGGAAGAAGTTGTTTCAGACGGCCACATACCCGAAAGTATAAAAGCACACAAATGGAGTTTTGGGGTGACCTTTGACCAATGAAAGGAGTCCTCTACAGATGGCAGCAGTATGGACAACTCAGCTATCCGCCCCTTTCAAACACGGCAAAGCTGGTGACTTAAGAAGCTCTGTCTCCTGGAAAGATGGAGTTCCAAACTGCTTACGTTAAGCACTACACAGTATGTATGACCACTAGTGGCAGGAAAGTGAGGCTCCATGAACACAACCAAGGGGTGGGGCTATCAAGTGCTGTCAATCACTGGCTCATGAGAACCAATCAGAATGCCTGCTCTCCATAACAAAACACTGTTGGTGGGTTGAAATTGAGTCATAGATTTGAAGCTTGTGAAATGCTGTGGTACCATCATTTATGAAGCCCCTTCAAATCACTATACAGTCCAACTATATTTTCTAGATCTCATGGACTGAGCAGGACCTCTATAAACACAAGCCCCTCTCTGAGATTTAGGCTACATTTAGAATGTTCTTTAAAATAACATTACAGTTTCTGAGAGCAAGAATGCAGTCACAGGGGAATGTTAGTCCAGAACAAATCTGACAGAACCAGAGATAACTGCTTAGACAGGGCCTGCACAGACAGGGCCTTATGTAGACCTCTTGGACTTCCTCAGATTTAACAAAGGATGTTCCTTAGCAATTGTGACAGGTGATCTGGCAGGAAAGGACTTTTATGACTTCATCTCCAAAAGGGAAGGGCCTCAGCCCCCCCCTCAAATTCAGGTTTGAGCATCTGAGCATTGCGTTCAGTTTGTTTTCGTGAAGCAAATCTGACATTGGTTCCCTCTCAGTGCAAAGCTCGTTCTTCAACATCTCAAACCTTGAGAAGGAATGAGGTCCTTTTGCTTTGAATGCTTCCCAGTAATGATCCATGATCCTTCCCGCCCTCGTAAATGAAAACACGTTATTTTTCAGCTATGTAGAGACAAGTTGAGGGGGTGGGGGACGGGTTGGGGTCAGAAATTGATCTCCCTGTGATTGAAGCCGCTAAATCACACATATTTGAACAATTAAGTTTCGGCTGCGAGAAGCCAGGGCAATAACCTGCGGAGGAGTTATTGTTATCATGGCAATATTTTTGGGGGGGGGGTGGAGCCATGTGGATAGTTTGGATAAACCTCACCATGGTTGGCTGATTCCCGCAGACAGGCGTGCTGCTTTGATTCTGCAGCCAAGAACAACACCGCATTTCCGTTTCCTTCGCTGCAACATGCCAGAGTGGTCTAACTGATGGCATTCTGGACCGACGCGTACGGGAGACAATGCCAGAACGTACAGGGAGGGCCATGATTGATGGGACGGGGATCTAAACATCCAGCAACATGAAGGCAGGTGCGAATAATCTTGTGGGGAAAGAAGAAGTGCTCTCAGATGGGTCTTTGCATGCTATTGGCACAGCAGGCTGTCTTCACTGTTCAATCGAAACAATACTAGTAATGACAAGTACTGAATAGTTACCGTGAAATATGCATAGCAGGAAACAGCCTCGTGTCCAGTGTCAGCACGAGACAAGTTTACCTGGCCAAATATTACGTTCACATATTTGTGCAGGGATTGTTGAAGCGTTCTCTAACTTTTTGCATACATTTCTGACAGAGGCCCTCCACGCAGCCAGAGCCTCCGACCTGTCTTCGGTCCTCATCCTCCTCGACCTCTCCGCTGCGTTTGACACCGTCGACCACCAGCTGCTCATCGCCAAGCTCTCTGAGCTTGGCATCTCTGGGACAGCCCTTTCTTGGTTCAGGTCCTACCTGACCGGCAGATCTTCCCAGGTCTATTGGAAAGGCTCCACCTCCACTCCCACTACCCTCACTACAGGTGTCCCCCAGGGATCTGTACTGGGACCCCTACTCTTCTCCATCTACACTAACTCTCTTGGTTCAGTCATTGGCTCGCATGGTTTCTCCTACCACTGCTACGCTGATGACACTCAACTAATTTTTCTTTCCCCCTCCACCCCCAGGTCAACGAAAAGATCTCCGCGTGCCTGGCTGACATCTCCAGATGGATGGCCTCCAACCACCTCAAGCTCAACCTGGACAAGACCGATCTGCTGCTTATCCCGGCCAGGACCTCTCCTCTTCAAGAGCTCTCAGTTACTGTTGACGGCACCACAGTAACTTCCTCCACTTCGGTGAAGAGCCTGGGCGTCACCCTCGACAACAGGCTGGACTTCACCGACTACATCTCCCAGACGGCACGCTCCTGTCGATTCCTCCTCTACAACATCAGGAGGATTCGCCCTTTTCTGACCACCTACTCCACCCAGCTGCTCGTCCAGGCCACTGTGCTCTCCCGCTTGGACTACTGTAACGCCCTCCTCGCAGGCCTCCCAGCCTGCACCATTCAACCGCTGCAGCTCATCCAAAACGCAGCTGCTAGGCTGATCTACAATCTCCCCAAGTTCTCCCGCGTCACCCCCCTACTGAGATCCCTCCACTGGCTCCCAATCGCAGCCAGGATCCGCTTCAAGACCCTGACTCTCACCTTTTCCGCTGCAAGAAAGACTGCCCCGACCTACCTCCAGGACCTCATCCTGCCCTACGCACCCGCTCGTCAACTCCGCTCTGCTACATCCGGACGCCTCGCTCCACCCACCAATAGTACGAAAGGCCCACGCTCCTCACAACGACCTTCTCCATCATCGCCCCCAGTGGTGGAATGAACTCCCCACCCCCTAAGAACAACTCCATCAATCCAACCCTTCAGACGTGCGCTGAAGACACACCTCTTCAGACTCTACCTGGACTGATACCTCCCTCTTCGACCTTGTAACTTTGATGTTGTGAATCTGACTCCTGCCTTGTACTTGTTGCTCACTTGTCTAGGTAGTATAGCGGTACTCCATTTTTCTTTCTGTAATTGTATTTGAGATGCAATCCTAGTTCAGATTAGTTGGCTCGCGTCACTGACCTTGCGCTCAGCTTCAGCACTATTTGCATTATATGACCTTTACACATCTTGCTCTTGTGCCTGTTGTTTGCTCACTATTTGCACTTTTGTACGTCGCTTTGGATAAAAGCGTCTGCCAAATGAATAAATGTAAATGTAAATTTCTCTCATGTCTGTTTTTCTGTCACTATTTTCTTGCCTTTTGCTAGTTTCCTTTTGGCTTAAGGCAGAAATTTGTTCAATATTTGGCACGCATGCTGAAAAATTGGACTTATTCCGCTTCGTCTATTCTAGCTTGTGGTTGATGTCCACTGTGGCTTTCAGGTGACGGGCTGGTGTCAACATTGGCACGAGGGAGGGGGTGTGAGTTTCTGATCACTTTCCAGGTAATGGTGAACAGGAACAGGAGCCACGCGTGAACAATGGGAAGGGAGATCTTTTTTTTTGTAAGGAACCATGTTTGGACTGGGTTGGAGGTGATTCATGACTTTAGCGTTTATCAGTTCTGCAGCAAGAAGTGACTTGTAAAAGTTCCTTACCCTCCCCATCATAGCATTCCAGTCCATTACAACCCACTTGATCCATCTCATTGGTCCCCCCCAGAACAGGAGTGGGTGACGTGTTACCTGGCTTGGGATTGGTCCAGCAGCCTTCCAAGGCCCAGGGCTAGCACTATAAACCCTCTTACTGCATCACTGATCTGTGTAGCAGACTCCCTAATGCAGGGAGACTCCCACAGGCCAGTATGCCTATGAAGGCAGCTCAAGGCCACTCAGCTGTGTTCTGGAACCCCTGATGGGACTCGACCCCTGTGTTTTGCAGGCTACTGTTTATGTTCATGCAGATGGCCCTATTTTTTTCCCAGGCAGCGTAAAAATGGAGCCAAAACTAACAAAAAACATCAAATGACGTAACACAGTCAGCAGCAGTCGGCCAGGGCCGGAGCAGCCATGGGAATATCCTGCATTCCTTAATTTAGTTTTTGGGGTGGGGTGGGGGGGTTGTCTTTTTCTTCTTAATGTGTTTCCCCTGTGGCTGTATTTTTTCCTGATGCCACATGTTCTCGATGGGGAAACGCTGGGATGCTCTGGGGCTCCATCGTGATGGATAGAGTTATCCTACTGATTCGCCTCCATTTCAAGTAGAAAGCAACAGGTTCTGTGTGATTGGAGTAAACGCGGCAAACAGAGATGCATCCCTAATTTTTTTTTCCCCAAGAAACTGTTGATCTATCCATCTCTGATCCCCATGGGAGGTGAAGTGGTGGGGGGGAGGTGAGGAAGGGTGCCAGCCTCCACCCCCAGTGCACCCGCTGGCTTATCGTAAGAGGGGAGATGGTCACAGCAGAAGAAGCCCAGACTAGCACTGTGGCGTGGGAAAAGGGGGTCCGCTCTATGCTGGAGATACGGCATGTCACAATGCACCCTCTATTTTCTCAGGAGACGCCCTTATCCAGTTTGACTTACACAGCTTACATGTTTCCCTCTTATCCATTTATATAGCTGGATATTTGCTGTGGGGATTCAGGCCCATTAAGTACTGTGCCCAAAGATGACAGCAGCAGTGCCCCCTGCAACCTCCTCGTCTCACATGCCCGGCTCCTCCAGGCTGTCGGCAAAGCGAAGGCAGGGCTGCCTAAGCCACAGCTCCACAGTCATACCCTGTTACTTCATTGCTGAACACCTTCCCATTCTCTCTATTTACCTTAAGTCTAAACAAGGACTGCCCACATGGAAGTGACATCATCATTCCTCAAGCTGTGGCCCTGACATGTGAATGGCCCTGTTGGAACTAGTGTGTTCCTTATACATCATCTACAACTCCAACTGTAAAACAAGGCCTGCGATCTGCAGTGGTTCAATTCAAGTTCATTGTCCCTCATGGGTGAAATTCACTTTCCCTTTTCAAGGAATGACATTTGCAACATATATAACATAATAACTCTAAAGAAAATACAACAAGAAAATACATAATGCCTGATGAATTACAGGATGTAATCGTATTTTAAGTCTGGAACACCTGGAATGTCCATGGAGAAGATTGAAGAATTCTTACACTGCATGGTGAAACAGCTTTGTTTTGTGGATCTGACCTGTCATTACAGAAGTCTACCAGTACCAATATTGTTCCAGCAGAAAGGAAGGTGGTGAGGGTGGCTTGGTCTCACAGGGCCTGATTAAATGTATCCACAGGTGTAGTGGCTGCTCCAGCTAGGCTAGAGCAGCCGAATGACAAGATGCTGGAACTATGCTCACATATATCTATGGACATGCCCTGCACATTTGGCTGTGTTCCAGCCGAGCACTTGATTAATTAGCTCTGTGTGTCTATCACTTCCATAGTATGTGTTTTTCTGTGATATCACACCCTAATACTAATATGTTTTATGAATGTAACACTCCCTCATTGTAAACGGCCATCCCTAATATTTACTTCCTGTCACCTGATGAGCTTGCGGCTACCATTTTTTTAATACAAACAATTACACACATATAATAGCCCTGTATTATAGCTTGATGAAAAGTGTTGAAGGGCTTGTTGCTCTTGTGATAATCGTTTAATGTGTTTAAACATGGAGGGCATGTATGGGCAACAGTGTCTGCCATATAAATGAACGGTAAAAAAAATAACAGTAAAAATAGAATACAAAAATTCAAACCTTAGCTGGGACTTTGCCACAGGGTGCAACCTGTGCCGGCTGTGCAGGGTCATGTGTCTCTGACCCTTCTGACCGCGACCCTGGGAAGGCCCACCTGCCAGCCCCACCCAACCCTGGAGCCGCTCTCTGAGGGCCCTGCATTATCTGCCGGCGCCTGGGGTAGCGGGTTGTTGCTGTCCACCCGACCCTCCTCCTTCTTTCTTTTCATGTGCTGTACAGATAAAAGCCCCAAATGGCTTGTTAAATGATATGCATGCAAACAGAAAATTATCCATCATATCCAATTCAAAATACTGCAGCATAACTGGATAAATCACCAACAAATGTCTCCTCGCCATACGTCACGGGTGACTCCCGAGATCAGGTTTGTCGCCCCCTCCTTTTAACCTCGTCCAGAGTCAACTGCCCCAAGCAGTGCAATGACTCACTCACAGTGTACCCAAAACAAAATGAGTGAATAAATGAAATGAATGAATGAGTGGCAGGCATGCAGGAGAGCACTCTGAAGTGAGTCCTAACACCACACAGCTGCACCTCCTTTTGGTGTTTTCATGAGGGAAGGTCAGTTTTGGTTAGTGCTACACCGTGTATGTATGGGGCTGCACTGCCGAAGCTTCCCTGAGGGTGCTCCTGAACCCGGCTCAGCCCCCTGCACTCTTACAGTGCTACGCTGCTGCTCCTGGGAGAGTTTGTCTTTTACAGCTCTGTTTACAGACTGTCTCCAAACTCTCCACATCTGACGTGCAGTGGATGGGGGGGGGGGGGTGATATCAAAACAAGTCTGTTTGTGCCAGGGAACAGAACCCCAGCGCTGAGCCACGAAGGGGTCATTTACAGGAGGCAGGCAGGAGGGGTACCAGAGTTGGATAACAGGAAAAGGGTGGATGGGGGAGTCAAAGGAGGAGAGGCACAGCCCAGAAAGGGGGTGAAAGAAGATGCTAGCAATGGGGGAATGAGGCCTTTTGAGCTACAAAACGGGCAACGCTTTTGCGTGGTTCACTGATTTGACCCGATAACAGTGTTTTGCCACAGTGAGTAATGATTTCTGGTCTCTTTTCTCTCTGGCATGGTTAGTCTTCTGGTTCGTACAAGTCAGTCACTGACAGCACACGGAAACTCCTCCCAGCACTAGGTGGCACCATGTGGGCAAAAAGAGGGGAGGGGTCGGGTGGAGGAAGCTGCAGATGCAGGACAGGGGTAAGTGGCTTGTGGGGTATCATGGGACCTAGGGCCAATAGGGGATTGCAGAAGGAGGGGAACTCCAGCGGCCACTTTTCTAATATTTGCGTCAGCCCTTGCTCTGGGTTTTTCCATGACGCCAGCATTGCAGACAAAATAGAGAACTCCAGGTGCATCTGAGAAACCCTGCCTGCCCAGAGCCAGAGGCAGACTGGAGTGGACAGTGGGAATCTGCAAAGGGTGACCTTCTGGGTAGCAGCCATCGCCGGCGCTTCCATGAGAAAGAGGAAGCTCTGGCCTGCACAGCCTCCTTCAACTCACAGCGACCTAACGTGACCCCCTGCTTGTCACATGACCAAGCCTGCGAGACAGGCCCCCAGTCTAGTGCACATGTTCCCGCACATGTTCCCTTCATGTTCTTTGCATGTTCATTTCATGAACCCCCCTGGGAAACAACACATCTGCTTCTCATCTGGCTGGAAAACATTGCCCCCACCCCCACCCTGCACTGAGAGATTAGCGATTACCAGCTCCCTGGGGGCTACCCTGACCCCTCTTCTAGTGACTCACTCAGGCTGGATGAGCTGGACCTCTGCCTGGGCGGCAGGAACCAAGGGATTCATAAGAACCAAAGGGATAGGCGGTTGTTTCCCTAGAGAAGCACTACAACGACAACAAGAAAACAAAAGGAGCAGATTTAGGCACAGGTACCTTACTTACTTACTCTACTTACTCTTCTTGCAACAGTTTCCGTACCATCCATGTTGTTGCACTAGCCACTGATGTCCTATCCTCCCACACCCCACCATGAATATTTGTAATTAATGAATGCAGATGAAGACTCTCCTTTCATATGTAGAAATGACTTTCAACAGTATGCACATAAGGCTAAAGATCTGGTCAGTAAATAGAGGATCTCTGGTTATGGTTCAATTTAGTCTCCAGATATGGATCCTTGATCTGTTTTTTTTTTTTTTTTGTCACAGGATGTAATTGGTGAAACTGATTCTGGGTCAGCTGTTGAGGCCGGAACAGTGCCATGGAGTCAGTATGTTGCTGGGGAGCCTGTGAATGTAGGCACAATGCTAAGCAAGGAACAGCCACAGGGATTGTGGGTTAGACCACTCCTGTGCTGGACAGGCTGCTGGGCTTCATCGTGGTGATGTCGCTTCCTGCAGGAACATTCAACCCACCTCAGATTACTATGGTACAAAGCCAGACCACAGTCTGCCCACACCTTGGCTGTACGTGTTAATCTTGGGTTTTTCAGGGAGTGTGGGTCCCAGGCTGTGCACTGGTCAATGACTAATTCTGCATCTTGTCAGTGCTGGAATCATTACAAAGATCGGTCTGTGAGAGTCACACAATCATCAGTGATAGAATTCGGGATAAGGAGCACTGGACACAGATCCACTGACCTGCCTTAGCATTAGATCAGCTATACCTGAGGCCTTTCCACTTACAGGAGGTAGCTGTATTTCAGCTGTACAGGCTGAGCCAGAGGCTTTTCCACAGCAAACTGACCTGGGCTGCCACTGTACTCACATATGGGAATGGGCTGGTCCAGAGATAATGCAAGTCAACCAGAAGAAGGTATGTTTACTGTCTATGAAATACCACAACCAGAACTCAAAGGCTGAAAAAAGCCATTACTCCTGCCTAGGGTAACACGATTTTATCCAAATTTCATTGACAGTTTATTTTCAAAAACAAACAAGTTTATCACCCAAGTTGTATTTTAGATCTGCATATAGTCAGAATCATTCCCTGTAGTCTTTCCATTGTGCTCTCCTCCCTGCAGGAATAAGAGCTGCTTCAGCTGTAGACGAGACTCCCATTGGTTGAATTTTAAACTGCTGCAGCATACTGGCTCACAGTGGAACACACACAGCTCAGGCAACTTCGAGGAAACCAGGAAATCCATAACCACCCATTCAAGGGAAGGATCACATGCCTAAACAAACTCCACCCCCAAATTACCCCACCCCATCCCCAGCTTTCATCAACAAGCCTCTCCGTGTAATGGAATGATAGCCCAAACACATAATTTAAGGCATTGTATTAATCTGTTTAAACTCTTTAAAACATACCTTTGGTCAGGGAATTACAAAATCTACCTCACACCTACATATTTAAGGCTTGAGGTACGTGACTGAACGCACAATGCCCTGTGCAGCCCAGTCAGTGGGAGGTACTGTTTTAGCGTTCCCATAGCAACCATGTCCTAATAACCCCTGCTTGCCACATCACAGACTTTGGGTGGATGTGTGGCTTTTGTGTCTCTCTCTCTCTCACTCTGTCTTTCTCTCTCTCACTCTCTCTTTTTCTGTCTCATTCTTTCTCTCTTTCACTAGTCCCCCTATCTCACTCTCTGTCTCTCTCTAGTTCAAATTCAAATCAGCTTTATTGGCAAAACCACTAACCACCTTTAGCATTGCCAAAGCATACAAATAATGACAACACAATAAATAACGGGAGGGAGAAAAAAGGGAAAACAGTAATAGTAACAATCACACTGTTAACACTTAACACATCTCTCACTTCCCTTTCACTTCAGCTTAGCTGCCTTCATTGGCACGACTAACATAAACTTGTGTGACGGAAACATATGGCGAAATGACCAATATTAAATTCAGGGTAGATTGTTTTGGGGAAGTAATATATCTGTCTCTCTGTACTTTTTACATTTGGTCAGGAAGCTCAACTGTTTCTGTAAATGACACAGTGAGCTCAGCCTGTCCTGTCAGAGCGGCCATGTCTGCCACTGTGTTCTGGCCTTCACAGCCAGGCTGTGCTCAGTTTGCACTGTCAGTGTTTCCTGCTGTGATGGTCAGCGTGAGATGTCATCTAGTATCATATGCTCTGGGGTAAGTGTTGGCAAGAGGCCGAGTGGACTGAATGAAGAGGCGTTAGTCCTGTCATTGAAAATAAACTCGGCTTCTGCTCTCTCCCAGACGGCATCTGACAAGTTTTTTATTTTACTTCAGCAGTAGTACTCTTATTTTAATTTAGCTCCCTCTTTCAGCTAGGAATCTGATGGTTCAACCCTGCGCTTTATTGCATCAGGGTTTTTGCTGGCGTCGGACTGTCATACTAAGTTTAGGGTTGTCCACCATTGTCAAATAGTCCAGTATGGTGCGTTCATTCTTTATAACCAGATAACGTGCCAATTTGCGTCTGTGCATTTGTATTTTGTGTATGCCTGTGTCCCAGTAAGTATTGTCATTTCGTTGGTGTTGTTTCACAACGTGAGCGACTGTAATTTGTTAGGACGTAATTTCCCTAATCCAAGGTTGCACCCTGTTAGGTTGCATGGGTGTGTCAGACATCCTGGTCACGTGCCCCTGTCTGCTCTGGCCCCCATGTGGTGGAGGGAGCTTCCTGCGGTGGTCAGAACGGCGGAGTCACTGGCCATCTTCCAGGGCAGATGTAAGACCCAATGCTTCACACTGTTTCTTGGCTCCTGAATCTTATTGTTGTAGTGCTGAATTATTGCACTTTTATGGCACTTTAGGAGCATTATAACACTAACTTACACATTGACACGAGATACACAATGGGCATATTTATTATCGTGGCAGTTAGCCTGTATTTTCAGTATGGCACTGGCTCTTATAATACTGCTACAATTTTGTTCAGATGTGGTCTGACATTCGCTATATGTACAGCTGTTCATGTAGCCTTATTAGATGTGTTTATGTACCTTGGCAATGTAAGTGATTCTGGACAAGGGTGTCTCACCAATGAATAAGTGTAATGCAATGTAATGCAATCTGCCTGGGGCCCAGCTGGTTTAGTCATTGAACTCTATTCTGGGCTCAGACCTTGGCATCACATTCTTTATATGCCAAATAAAAGCAGGCATTGGCCTAATTCCCTCTCTCCCAATTCAATTCAGTTCAATTCAAACTGTTTTATTGGCATGGCGCACAGTGTACATATCACCAGAGCATAATCAACAACAACGAAATAATCAAACAATCATCGCTTTGAATACAACAATACAAAAACAACTATGTTAATACATAATGAAAATTATAATAAGAGTAATATGAATGTTGAGAAAATTTTGCTTTATTTGCTTTATTCCTTGAAGTAAATACTGCCAAAGCATAAAATATATACTTATATACAATTTATATGTATATATAAATTGTGCTGTAAATTGTATGATGAAGTACAACACTTGTGAAAATTAGTAAAGAAAACAGTAATAAGAGAAACAATAATGTGAAGTTGTGGTGCAGTCCTCTCTCTCTCCCTCTCTCTTTGTCCCTCCTTCTCCCTCTCTCTCCCTCTGCCACTCTCTGTCCCTCCTTCTCTCTCTCTCTTTCTCTCTCTCTCTCTCCCTAAAGCCAAAGCTGGCAGACCAGCACAGTGCCCACTCAGGGCACAGGGTCTCACGCCAGGATGTGAGGAAATGGACTGAAATGTGGGTAAACACGGAACGGCTCCTTAGCACGACCCTAAAATAGTTCGCCATCCGTTCCCAGGGGACCGGGTGGTTAATGGTCCGGGAACATACTGCTATTACGGGGCGGTCAAATGTAGGCTGTTGGTCCTTCTCAGTGCCAAAGTAAAGAGACACAAAAACAGACCCTTCCCCCCACACACACACACACACGCACTCTGCCTACCCACACCACCCCTCAGTGGCATCTCCCGAAATCAGATTTGCTGCTTGATATCTCTAGAGAGAAGGACTCATTCTTCCTCACTGCAAATGTCAGGAGCGGATAATGAAGCAAGGCTTATGCAATTGTTCAAATATACCAGCATCTGCACAAAACAAATACACTGTGGTCCACATTTACCCAAAACCAGACGCAGAGACTCTGTGGTGCATTTATTCAGAGGCACTGAGCGGTTGTGTCCTCCACCCACATATCTATTGTTTATCATTGGAATGCTTTTGCAGCTGAGGAGTTGCAGCAGCCAACAAATGAAAAATATTCCATTTAAATGGCTAATTCAGTAGATATGAATTTACACACAATGAAGGTGTGAAAGTTTTGTTTGATATGGGTATAGTGGTACTTATCTTGGGCTTGGAGTCTGATGAAGGTCTCACACCTGGAAGAGATTAGAAGAGTGTATTTCATCAGATGTCGAACGAGTGTCCAGTGTTTTTATAGATCAGGTTAGTTTCACTCTCAATAGCCAGTTAGTATAAACAACATTATTTTAAGCAAATACTTGCATTATCTTGTGCTTAGAAACTATAGTTTGTAGCTTTTTACATTGTTTTCTAAGATGTATTAGTTTGCTCGTTGCGTGTTTATTGTTTGCTGCCGAGTTTTGTTTTTTTTTTTTTAATGATTTGATAATTAGCGAGGCGTGGAAGTTTCTGTTGCAGCGCTTTTTAGAGGCTGATTGAGCAGCTCATTGTAAGAGTGTCTCCACAGCTGCAAACTAATTAGCAGGTGCATTTAAGTAGCAGAGTAACGCTATAGCGGCAGCTGTAGCAGCAGCCTCAGTCAGACGAAGACTCGGTTGGAAAAAGACAAGGGAGTCTACGTGTAGGAGTCCTTTGAGGGAGAACATCCTGGTGAACAGCAATGTGCCATGCATCATCCAATCCCTGCCATTGTCTCCTGCAGAAGATGCACTCGTCTTTGCTGTCCTCCTCGGTCTCGAAATGTCTCCAGTCTTGTCTACCTGTTGTTGACCTCCGTTGACAACCCGCCTGTTGCCGGAGGCTTGTGGAACTGTTAGTCTGCAACCAGAAAGGCTGACTTCATCACAGCATGTGCCTCCCTCCTCTCTCTCCAGTTCCTTGCCCTCACAGAGACATGGATCACCCCAGACAACACCGCAACCCTGGCAGCCCTCTCTGCTGCATACTCATTCTCCCACACTCCCCGACCCTCTGGCAGAGCAGTGGGACTGGACTCCTGATATCCAAGTACTGGAAATTCTCTGTACTCCCCCTCTCTCATCTCTCTATCTCCTCTTCTGAATTTCATGCTCTTACAGTTACTAACTCTTCTAGAACGTGTATTGTTGTTTACAGACCACCTTGCCCCCTGGGAGACTTCTTTGAGGAAGTTCTCCTCAGCTCCTTCCCAGAGGATGGAAGCCCCCCTGATCGTAATGGGGGACTTCAATATTCACCTAGAGGCCTCTCAAGCTTCTGGATTCCTCCCACTGCTCCACTCTTTTGACTTCACACTATTGCAGTTGCCTCCGACACACAAGGCAGGCAAACATTGTCCTCTTACTTCCAGGCCTGTATGACCCACTCTGCTGTGTCCATGGCTAACTGATTCACTCCGCGAGAATAGGGCAAAGCTTTGTGCCACCAATCTGTTGAACTATCAAAAATTCCTCTCTGCCTTCTCTCTCTGCAAGTGTGACGTCAACTAAGGCTTCCTTTTATGAATCAAAAATTCAAAGCTCTCTGTCTAATCCTTGCAGAATATTTTCTACTTTCTCTTCTCTCCACAGTCCTCCATCTCCTCCACCCCCTCTGATCTATCTGTGGATGACTTCGCAGATCATTTCAACCTAAAGATTGTAAACATTTGACACTCCCCCCAATCCCCAGAGTCCTCATTTCTCACCTTTTCCTTTTTTTTCCTCCCTCCCACCCACCACCCCTCCTCTCTCTAATTCTCCCCTCTTTCAGATGCTGATGTAGCTCACATACTTACATCACATTGACCCACTACCTGTGCCCTGCATCCCATTCCTTCACCTCTCCTGTAGACCGTCGCTCCCAGTCTTCTTCCATTCCATCATCGCTCTGTGAATCTGTCACTCTCCACGGGCAGTGTGCCAGCAGCCTTCAAGTAAGTGCAAGTCACACCTCTGCTGAAGAAAAGGACTCTGGACCCATCTGCTGTCCAGAACTATGGCCCGGTCTCTCTCCTTCACTTTCTGTCTAAAATGTTCAACTGAGCTGTGGCTAACCAGTTATTCTTCTTTCATTCCTGGAACAACCTTCTTGACCCTTTTCAGTCTAGCTTCAGGCTGGTCATTCCACAGAGACCTCCCTGTTTTCCATTACTGAGGCTCTTCAATCAGCCAGAGCTTCAACCTCAGTCTTGCTTCTTCTAGATCTTTCTGCAGCCTTTGACCACGTTCTACTTCTGTCTGCCCTGACTACGTCTGCCCGCTCTCATTTGGGTTGAATCCTACCTCTCTGGACGCTCTTTCAGAGTGTCCTGGAATGGTGGGTTGTTTAGACCCCACAGCCTGTCTGTGGGTGTCCCTCAAAGCTCTGTACTAGGCCCCCTCCTCTTCTCTTTTTACATGAAATCTCTCAGCTCTGTCATTTCCTCCCATGGTTTTTCACATTTTTTCTATGCCAATGACACACAACTCTTCCTGTTATTTCCGCCATCTGACTCACAGGTTTCTGTAAGCATCTCAGCTTGCCTGAAAGACATTTCACAGTGGATGGTGGACCACCACCTAAAGCTGAACCTGGCTAAAAGTGAGATGTTTTTCTTCCCATCCAAGTCCTCCCCATTTCAAGACCTCCCCCTCAGCCTGGACTCAACAAGCCTTACCACCAATAGCACTGTCAAAAGCCTTACAACTTATCCAGAATGCAGCTACATGATTTGTCTATAATCTCCCTACATGTAGTCAAGTTACTCCCCTCCTCACCTCACATCACTGGCTTCCTGTTATCACTCGCATCAAGTTCAAAACCTTGGTGCTGGCATACAGGACAGTGAATGGGACAGCCCCCTCACACTAACGACCGCTCTTCAAACCCCATGTTCCTTCAAGATCTCTGCACTCTGCATCTACAGGGCCGCTGACTGTCCCGACCCAACAGGGTCACTCTTTTCAGACACAACCCCTGTCTGTACTATTCTGTCTGTATCCCATGGAGGTTAGGACAGCGGAATCGCTGCAGACATTTATACATGACCACATTGCTCAGTGCCTGTGTTCCCATGCAGCTTTAACTTCCAAGAAATCTGATTGCAAGTTCTGACCAGTCAGAAACCCAGTTATCGGTCATCAGCATACTGCACAGCAGCATACTGGCATTCCTATGGAGCTTGTTCACACCGATAATATTATATGCCACCAGTGCAGTGAAAGATCAGTGTGACAAAAAGTGTGCAAAAATCTGTCTGTGGCTTTTAATGACAATCAGATTCAGTCTTAACCACAATATGTTTTTTTTCTTTGAATAATGAATTCAAGCAGATGTAAATGTTTTAATTCTTCTTATTTTAAGTCTTACACAACAATATGCATTTGAAGGTTCCCAAGCGGCTCAGCTGGTTACAATACTCGCTCTGAGTGCAGGCTGGGCCCTGCAGCTCAAGACATTACAAGTCTGAGTCTGAGCTGCAGAATTAGCTTGCAAAGCCAGGCCCGGGTCACTTTGTCTCTCCTCTTAACAGCACTCTCTAGTGACTTGCCAGCCACCTACAAGTTGCTCAGATGACATCAGTGAGGTTTGCTTCCACGCTCGCCTTCCAGTGATGCACTCTGGGAGTTTTACACAGCGCATTTTGCCAGAACTCAAAAAACAACTAAAAAAAAAACACAAGAAATTAATCATATTGTATGTTGAAATGCAACAATTGTGCCAATTAGAGAAGAAGATAATAATAAAAGTAATAAGAATGTTGTACAGTTGTGGTGCCTCTCTCTCTCTCTCTCTCTCTCTCTCTCTCTCTCTCTCTCTCTCTCTGAAGCCAAAGCTGGCAGAGTGGCACCGTGCCCTTGCAGGGCACAGGGTCTTATGCCAGGATGTGAGGAAACAGACTGACATGTAGCTTAGCACAGCCTCCTTTGTGAGAACCCAAAATAGTGCGACATCCATTCCATATAATTGTCCAAATATGCTAGTCGCTTGGGGTTTGTCAGAGAAAGGCATTCCTTCCGCTTCAGTGCTCCTGTGCAATTGCAAAGGATGTCACAGTGACCCAAGGCGGATGGCAATTCCAGAATAACTCTGACAAAAATAACTTTTAATCAATGAATTAATGATATTTTACAATTGAAAAAATGAAGCACCTACATTCAGAACATTGTGGCTTGACTGAACATGATCCAACATCTGCATGCCGAGACATATCCCTCTCTGCCAAATTAAGATTAAATTTTCTCAGGAATTACTGAATGCATTGAGCATTAGTGAGGTCTCTTACCTAGTAATTCTCTTTGACAAGCCCAGCTCAGGTGACTCTTACTGAGCCTACTGAGCAAGAAGTTCTTAATGCCAAGTTCTTCATTTATTTTACTTGGAATGGTGATTGAATATTTAATTACAACTATTTCTCTTCAACAATGAATTTGTTGGCATTTGTCCTTCGTAGCTCCCTTCAAGCTGTTGCTAGATGGAATATTTGAAGACTGGGACGTGAACAAATCTGAGCCTCTGTCAGGTGGCCAGCATGGGTACTGGGTGCCACAGAAATCACAGCCTGCCAGTTTGTGGCTGGCCTGTTGTGTTGTGAATTATGTTCTGTTATTAGTTTTCCACAACCATGCTCTGTCACCTCCCCCATCACACTTCTTCTCTAGTGATAGAACCAAATGCTACAGCCTGAGCTCATGTCATGCTCTGCACATAAATGCATAAATAACTTAAGGCAGGACTGTGTTGACTTTGGTTTGTGTAAACACGCTGCAGTGGGCCCGGCGAGTTTCTTCCCGCACTTAGACTGCTGCGTAATCCGTGCGATCCCCCAGCTGTGATATACCGCGGCTGCTCTCTCATTTCACCGACCCCCCCGCCGGGATTTTTAGAGGATCAATAAATTCTTGCGACGGGGGTTTCCGCGAAACAGAAACTTTCCCAGGGGATGCGAGGCGTGAGTCACCGGCGAACGCGCTCATGAGTTGCACGTATGATTTAAAGTGTCTTTGCAGTCGGTTCCCCCGCCCTGAGCGTTTTACACCTGTGGTCGCATAGAACTGAAACCGACCTGTGCGGTAAGGTCGGAAAAGAAAGCAAACGGTGTGTCCCAATCTGTGGTGACAGCGCGGCAATCTTGCGGCGCCGCTGAAATTAAAAACACGATTATTTGCTATCTGAAACGCCGTATCCCTCCTTTAAGGCGGTCCAGTCAGGAACAAGTACACAAAGATGCCGCAACATATCTTTTTCATTTACCATAATACGCATACAGCCATTACTGCGCCGTTAAATCTCTAATCACTAGGGCGCCTGCAAGTGGGCAGCGTGGTTGAGAGTAAATATACCACACGATCAGCTGTTTATCATGAACCCCGCAGTTTTACAAGTTGCAAGCTGTCAGCTATGCACTGTTATTTAACGAGTCGTGGAAAATGGATAGATTGAACATCGTGTTCATTTTTCTTCATTGCACCGGCGCTACACCGAGGTTAACCACGGGCAAATTTATTGCAATACCACAATCACACTACTTCTGCTTATGTGAGAATGTCCCACTAAGAATAATAATAACCATTACTTCAGTATACAACTTTGAATATACAATATTCTGTATAAATATTCTGTACACAGTATTCCACACTGCTGTAGGCAATGTATAGTTGCAATTCCACCGTACTGTAAGGATATCGGTATGAACCGTTACAGTACTTTGTACTGCACAGAATAGCTCTGACTCGTATAGGTTGAAATAATGGTTCTAAAAGTCAGTTTATAATATAATTTGCATCCCATCGCTGACTCAGCGCGTTTGTTCCACGGTAGCCATTGGTCTCGGTCTGCGTTATAAAGATAAGCCTCATTCACAGAATATCGACTTACAACACGTTATTTATCTCTGGTTCAGACACCTTCGTTAATAGATAGGTAATACCAAATGCTTGGAGTTATTATTATTATTGTTGACATTTTTGTTCAACGTTACAACAGCAGTGTCCCACTGGGATTTGAACCTGGAACCTCAAGAGCAATTGCAGAATCATTTTTCACAGCTGTGACAATCACAAGTGGCCTTCTGGGTCACCCACAATGCTTTGAATGATGCAAGAGGTGGGTTGACTGTCAACATTTGTTGCTCATGGTTCTCATAATGGACAGTTTTACGAAAATGACATTCAAAACTGGCTAATGTTCCTTTTGGCAAGCGATGAACATAAATGATTGCTACAGGGTTTCTTTACAGGAAATCCAAGTCACGGCTGCATACAGTTACATAATAAAATGGTACGGCTGAATGCTTTTGACTGTAAATTGGTAGAAATCCAACAACACCATGTTTTGAATCTCTATTCAGGGGAGAGACAATACCCACACCTTTATTTATGCTGGTGTCAGGTTGTAGCAGCACATTCAGAGAAAACATTCACAAAATAGACAAAAAGACCAATGAAAACACAATGATGCTGGATAACTTTCAAAGGCATGATGGGACGTGTCATAGCCAAGGGGACCCTCTGACAATCTCAAAGATACATGAACAGCATTGATCAATGGTGTTTGTTTCAGGAATCTTTTCAGTCAGGGCCAGGATGCCCCCCCCGCCAAGTTTATCTTACCTGCTGGTTCACAACTGTAATGATTCACAACAGTTGTGATTCTTTAAGATTCTGCTGATGACCACTTGGTTACACATTGAAGGTGAGTGCAATGGTTACCCCCCATTCCAGCACTTTGAGACCCTTGGAAAAAGGGCATAGCTCCAGTTCACATTGTCTAACATTTCTCTTTACTTTGCCTCTCTGAAAATACAAGAGGCCCGCATCCTTGCGGAGGCCGCTGGGGTCGTGACCCTTCCGTTACAGTGACCGAAGGAGGGAAAGCCTTTCCAGTGTTCCCCCAGGGTCCCGCATTACCCGTAATTCAAAGCATCTCCTAAATCCCACGAGCTGCAGTGGAAGCATTGAGTATTGGTTGTTCACCTCAACAGATTGAACAGATTTAAAGGCAAATTCAATCTTGTCATGCAATGTTCACCGCAGGCAGCACTCACGCAGACAGGCAGAGCAGATGGAGGGAGAGCCAGGAGTGACACGAATACAGTTTTCCTGCGCTCAGATTACTACAGATACTGACTGAAATGGAGGAAATAGATGGACATGCTCAGCGTGAGCTGATGACAATCTTCTACCCTGTTAAATGCATCCAAGACTACATCCTGTCTGAGAAGCATGGACTCTTTCCACTCAAAGATGGCACCACTGCTGGCAAGTGAGCAGGGTGATGGGAGGTGGTGTAAAGCATGATGGGAAACTGAGGATGGTGAGGATTATGGAAGGGGTGGAGGAACCTGTAACCTCTTTACCTTCCTCCCTCCAACCCTGCCCCCCTCCTCCTCTGTCTCTGCCCCACTGCAGTATTGCAATATTAATGCAGGGTCTATGAGTTTATGTTACCATTTTGGTATCCATTTTGCCATGAGTTTCTAAGCCTTCACATGTCAAAAAACCTGAGCTGGGCCATAAACACTGTGACAACAGTGAAGAAAGCACAGCAGCGGCTTTACTTCATCAGGCTGCTGAAGAAGGCCGGACTCAGACATCAGCCCCTCATCCAGGCCTACAGAGGACTCGTTGAGAGCGTTCTCACCAGCGGCATCACTGTATGGTTTGGAAACACCACCCAGGCTGAGAGGAAATCTCTTCAACGAGTCATCAAAACTGCAGAGAGAATCATCGGCTCTGACCTCCCCTCCATGGACACACTCTACACACAGCGCTGCAGGAGAAAAGCAGAGCATCCTCAGTGACCGACACCACCCAGCTCACTCTCTGCTCAGGTGGAAGAATTCAGGATTCAACCTGAGACACCACAGGCCAGAGAGCATCACCGCTCACAAGGCACGCTTCCACAACAGCCTTTTTCCAGCCACTGTCAGACTGATTGCTAAGGGCATTAGCAGGGAAGGAAATACCACACCCCCCATCTTACTCACACCATGGACACTTAACACCTCACAACACTCTTGCACCTTACGGACTGGGTTTTAGTACTCAGCTACCTCACCCCCTCTCACTCTCCGGGTCTCTGTCATATGGAGTCTTCCCCAGTCCATTGGTTTGTTTTGGTTGTGCAATAATTGAACTCAATAGTGCAGTAATTTACTGTGCAATACTTCATGGTGTGTATGTGTATATAGTGTGTACAGTGTGTATTTATTCATAGTGTGTAATTTTTATACAGGTGTTATTATTATTTTATTACTTATTTTGTATGCTGCTCTTTTCAATTGCCTTTCTTTGCCTGTTTTTTTTATAAAAAGTTGACTTATGAGCTACACACAAGAATTCCAATGCACCTGTACTGTCCTGTAGCTGGGCAAATGGCAATAAAACCTCTTGAATCTTGAATCTTGTTATAAAACATTCGTATTTATAAGAAAATGGAAAATGTTCACTTTTATCTTGAATACATCTCATTTCTCATCTCCAGTTACTCTAAAAATCTAAGTGATTCTTGTTGAGACAATTTCTTTTGGCTTTTTGATACCACCTAAAACAAAAGTATATGCTTCTCCTGTTTCTTAAGGAAGTGAGTCTGAGGTATGCTACAGTGAAAGTTGGGTTAAATCAACCGCACATTTTTCTTTTAAAGCTCCCGTGATATTGTGTCAATGTGACTGGATACAAGGGACCAAAATATCTGGATGTTTTGTGTTGTTATAGCTGATCTGTCTCCAGAAAGCACACTAGATGTTTGTTTTGATTTCACTTGGGATGTTGTGAAGAATCTAGGCACATTTTTCCAGCTAAATTCTATCCGCATTTTTGAGTTGGTGGTGCGGCATTGGGGTTACTTTTTCCAGTCTCTTCCAGTAATCGCGTGATGTTTTCTTTTTTCCATTTGGTTTCTCTCCAAAGGGTGTCATCTGAGGTGGAGGCCTTCAGGTCTGAGAAGAATTTTGATATCAGTTTATTGTTAGTCTTTACTTTGTGTACTTCTGTGAAGATTCAAAGTATTTTTTTTTAGTTCTGTCAGTGTGTGGGTATCATTTGTAATGTTTTTACTGATGTATTGCATCATTTGTAGATACTGAAAGAAGACCTTCTTTTCTGTGTGGAGTTTTTCTTTTAGCAGAGTGAATTCTTACAGTTTGCCTAGGCATGATATAGTACAGTAGGCTGTTATTCCCTTTTTTGGTCCATACCTTTAATTACGTGTCCATTCTGGCAGGGTTAAAATTCCTTTTGTTTTCTGTCAGATTTTCAAGGATATTGCTGGGTGGATTGGTGGTTTGGTTTGCAAGTTTTCTGTTCCTTTCCATTTTGAATTACATCCTGTGTTGCACCAATGGTCCCTAACTGGAAGGTAAAGTTTTGAATCAATGTTTAAGACTGACATTGGGCGGTAGGAGTACTTTGCATTTTCCCTCTTTTGGAATAGCTAGTTCATAACATTTTTGTGTGGTTAAAGCTTCCCCTGCCCCCTCTTTTTTTTTGGGGGTGGAACTGACAGTGACAGACCTCACAGCTCTAGCCAGAACACATTCACACACAGGGGGCGATCTCTCCCTTCCTTCCAGAGAGGCCCTCAATTTTCAGCTCACTTCCCCCGAGAATGTGATATGAAAAGGGTTTAGTTGGACACATCGTTCATAGGTCAGCTTTGTGAGGCCTGTTGTCTTGCACTCTGGTGCAGCTAACTGAACACTTTCCCTAAGGTTCATGTTCAAATGCTTTCCACCTTATTGATTTCCAGAAAACTTCAAATTTTCTATCTCCGATTACATACACATGCAGCCCATGAAAACTATATGATGAAATGCTGATAATGTTTTAAGAGAACTGCCCCAGGTGCTCTTTAAGTACCGACTGCTCACTTGATTTAAGGTTTGAAAGGCATTGTGAGCAGTTTGGATTTCTTCCATCCCTCTTAAATTTCAAAATTGACCACATACTCTTGGCTTCCTGGAGATGTGGTTACAGTGCCAAGGCACTTTGTTTCAGTGTTTTGTATTAATAAAAAGGGTATATGTGTGTTTGATTGATTAAAGGTGGATTTGGTTTCCTTTTCACCTTTGCATGGTTCCCATGTTCCTAGTGTGCCTCCAGCTATGAGCGGGGCCATTAAAAGCCATGTTAAAAATGCCAGCCACACATGATCAATCACCGCATCCCTGCTGCCTGTATTTTTTCTCCTGTTCTTTTAGAGTTTAATTACACCCTCTTTGAAAAACATGAAGCTGGGCCATCTCAGCAGTACTGTATATCTTAGCAGACCACCTTATCAGCTGCTTCTGTGATTATTTCCCAGCAGCACACCCAAAAGAAGCAGACCTTCGGGCCGAGTGATGGAGTTGGGGGGGTACACTGAGTTCTGCCTGCCCATTTTACCAAATGAAGCTCCCATTAGCATGGTCTGTGGAAAGGCGTAAAACTGGGCTATCGTTTAATACCACTGCAGGTATGTGGGCAGTGGAGTCCAGCACGGAAACTGCGCTCCTTTCGCTGCCACCGGCCCAGGATCCCGTGCCAGAGATAAATGTTGCTGATGAATACCAACGGGAAACCTTACAAAACAGCTGACACTTCAGCGGCGCAAGATCACCCCTGCAGTCTGGATGGCTAATCCCTCCCACAAATCTGCATTAAGACAGAGGATAAAAACGTCTCACCGAAGGCTAACAGCCATAAGTTTGGCAGTGGCCATACTGGGGGGGAAAGGGGTAAATAGTGGAAGTCGGTTCCATCTCCACGGCCAGAAAACCAGACTCTCGGGCGATTTACTCTCACTTCCTTTTTTCGGTTGGCTGTAAAGTAAGAATCTCCTTCTGCAGAGCACAAAGGAGAAGGCTTCTCTGCAGTTTGGTTGGTAGTGGGACATAAACCACTGAAGGATTCTCCAACAAAGTTACACCTGCTGCGGAACCCCAGTGAAGCAACTGTAGAAAAGGATTTTCACCACCTTGGGGGTTACACACTCATTCAGCCACAATGCTGATGGACTGTGAAATTCTCTAAGCCTCAGTGATAGTTCTTCTGTCTAATAAATGAATTAGGATCACTGCCTACATATCTCCATACCTGAAATATCTACATATCACAAATATCTTCAGTCATGGAGTATTTGGATTATTTGGGTGTGGTGAACCATTCCCAGCAATTTACCCCTGAACCCATCCATTCCCACTAGCAAGTAATTCTTTAGGAAAAAATGTTGACTATTCCAGGATTGCATCTTTTAGTGGCATCCTGTTCCCTAGAAGGCAGTCAGCATATTGGTCACCTTTATTCCAGTCACTGCTTCACTGACTCAAACACACACTCACACATACACACACACACACACACACACACGATGTGATGTCTAGGCATGATACCTTGAGGAATGCTGAAACCTGTTTCAAAGGCTACTAGTGTGTTTCTTAAAAAGATATATTTGTGTAAAGCTTTTACAGCAATGGGAAGATGGGTATTTCATTAGTCTATCTAAGAATATATTTATGGTACACACGTGCTTTTGCGGGCAGTCGTCCAGTGTGCATGTTGCCCATAGTTATAAAATCTATGAGTTCTCAAAGATTGACGGACAAGTTTAATTCATTAGTGCAAACCGGAAGCCGTTCTTCATCATACAACTCTTATTTTAACATTGGTTACTAACAATCGCCAAAAAAAATAGATATCAAATATTTTTAATAACTGAGAATCACAAAACTTGTGTGTGTGTGTGTGTGTGTGTGTGTGTGTGTGTGTGTGTGTGTGTGTGTGTGTGTGCCATGTGTTGGGGGTCTTATAGCCATGGGGTTAAGGGGATGCTGGGGACTGGGGTAGAGGTGAACAGAGGGAAGGTCTGAGGGAGGGCGCGATAGCGGGGAGGGGACTCATTCAAAAGACACGTTGAGGAGGGTTACTGAGAAACAATTAATGCCGTGCATATAACTACACGACGGAAAAACACCGGGGAGGGAAAAGCAAACGCCGAGGACTTCAGAGCCCACGCAAAAATTTTTGGTTCCTGCTGAAAAATATTTAAAATATTTAAGCGCTGATTCTTTTGACCATATAGACTTTAGGAGTGTAAAACTGGGTGGATTGGTCAGACGGATAGAAAGATTTGTAAATTTGTCACGGGGGAGGGGGTGATTTTATTAAGTTTACGTCATATGTGTTATCAGTGTAGTTTCGTACAGAAAGTCATTTACAATATGCAGAAGTCATTGACAACGACTGGCAGAATAGCGAAATTTTGAAACGTATACCCCTGGGCGCTTCGTCAGGTTGTGACTTTTCTGCAGTACGTGACGATGCACTCATTCACTCCCCGCAGTTTTTCTGAGGAGGGATCAACGGACAAGAGACGCGGCTGCGCTGGCGGGATTTTTGTTTCTTGGAATTCTTTTAACGCGAATTTCTGAACAATACCAGACGTAGAATTTTAGATTTTTACAGATTTCCTTGGGGACTTTCTAAATAAAGCGTTTTTTTTAAATGAGACTAAAGAGACTCGATATGATGTTTCTTGTCGGCATCACCCAGATTGCCACTGCTCTCCTCTTTCAGTATTCACCTGCTCAGGTAAGGTGCTCTTTGATGCTGTAAAACGCAATTGCATGGTTGATAGTTTTCATGTATATATATATATATATACAGGAATCGAAAGCGATGTGCTTCCACAGACCTTGAATGAAGGCTTTCTCTTGGCATCCGACTCCAGACTCGTGACTTCAGCGTTTTTTAAAGGGAGTTACTTCGCGTGACAAAATTTAACCCTTCGTTTACAACGAGATCAAACGTAATTGCAGTTGCTGTAGTTGAACGGTTTGATAGCCTCTCGTGTATTATAAGATCAGCGTTTTACACACAGTTACTACTGGTGCGCTCCGTATGGGGCTCTGTTGTCTCATAGCCTTCAGCACAATTCATCTTTGAACTCGTGCCACGGTGAATACCGGCTGAGTCACACAGTGAAACGTGTCAGGCAGCAGCTCTCAGCGTGAGGGCTAGAAAATGTCAAACGGGGTAAGGAAACACTGCATCCATATTTAAGACTTTTGCAATTAGTCCAACCCCGATTTCTGAACACTTGCCTCAAGTTTAGATTGCATGTACATAGACAGAAAACTTTAAAACGTTTTAATTTTTAGCATTGGCGTGCACTGGACTTTCTTTAAACACGATGTTCAGAGATTTGGGCATTCTGAGAATAGATGTTAATGTTACTACACGTATCCTGTTTTACTGAACGTTTCGCGAGACTACAGTATAAGTGTACTTTATGATGAAAGGTATTCTGTGTTGTTGCGCTTTGTGTTAATTCAGTATTCAGACTTGCACTTTACTCGGACTTTGACTGCAGTTCATAGCCACAGTCCATGTATTTTGACGATGCTCTTTGGGACCGGACCAGCAACATTTCCCTAAATGTTACGATCCGCGTGTTTCAGAAATGGAGCGCAGAAGCATCCACTTTCATTGAGAGCTAGCCTCAGTTCCCACCACGAGAACATCGTTTCTTTGTTTTGGCAGACGCCCACATCCAGCTCCACATAAACACTACACGTCATCCAGTTGAGCTGCTGTTTCTGAAGAACTACTGAGGAGGCTGGGTAGGCTGCTTTGTGCAGTTGTACAACCATGTGGGTGTCAAACCTGCAACCCTCTTGTTACAGTTCAAGTTAATTAGCGGCTTTGCCACAGCACCAAGCTCAGTGTGATAAGGATAGGGCCAGTCTGGCCCCGACACTACCTTCCTGCCTGCTATGGGAGAGTTGCCATCCATTCCAGCCTTTTGAAACACAAAATTAATGTCACTGTGCCTTGTGGTGTAGCTTGTCTGCTGTGACTGTAAGGATAAGTTTACACCATGCCACTCAGTTATCGCCCTACTGAAATTACAGCAATAATGCTAACATTTGGTCACCATGCCCCTTATAAAGTGGTTTTAATCTTCCATGAAACTATAAATAAGCAATGATGCAGCAGATGCATAATAACCGAAGAAGAAGCAACTAATAAACAAGCCGTTGTAGGATGAGAAATATTAAGCTAGCTAGTTCTTTGTCTAGCTAATGTAAGTACTTCAGATAAAGCCATATGTGTTGATTTTATATGATCTGTGACTGGCAACTGGTAATAATCTTTCCTCAACTGGTCCTTGTAGTTTGCCCTGTCATTGGCATCTGGGCCTGGTTATCCTGCATTGAAAATTAGTTTTATGAATTTAATGAAAGAATCAGCTTTGGTAAAAATGCAAAGCTGACCATGTCATTCGGAGCCATTGTAGCATCCACTGCGTCAGTGCCTTCAGATTTGAATTTCTGAAACAGAACCATAGCAAAAGGATTATTGACCAGGTCAAAGGTCAACATATGTGAAATCTCAAAGTCATTCCTCAAAAGGAAGATGGTCATGAAATGTGTAAACTATGAATGGATGTGACCATTGCATATCACAATTCTGCTGAATAATGGAGTATAAACAGGATTTTATATCAAAGAGCCTATCAGTGACCTTTTTTAGCTAGGTAGACACTTGTGTATACTGAAAGACATATTTAGCTTCCCTTTAGAGCATAGTGATCTGTTTGTCCCTGGGGGGCTGTCTCTCAGAGTGGGAGGTGATAGGAGTGGGTGGATCTACTTGGATCAAGTCCCTTGACCAATCAGAATCTGAGATTCTGGAGAGCTGGGACATTGTTTGAATTCCCCCAGCTTTCTGATACACCTGCCCTTCTCATTACTCTGCAGTAGGGAGACGAACCAAGCAGCAGCCCAGCTTGAGAAGCACAGAGGGAGCTATCTGCACGTGTCCCAAAGCTCACTAGACTGACCGGCTGTTATTCCAGTTTAACCATAAGCATCTTCCACCACAGTGGGAAACCCGTGATGCTTCTAGGAATGGCTGTTTGCAGAAAGTAGCCACCTGCTACTGCGCCAAACCCATCCCCCCTCCATCCGCCATGTTTTCTGTCACCTACTATATGTACACATTAGGGCATTCGCCAAGTTCACCTCATCCACTGCATTCACTGCTTACCGCTGTGCTGGGGATTCCCCAGCTTCTGGCCTTCGGGATAGTTGCAGTGGAAGCCAGCCAGTGCCTTGTGGCAGAGGTAGCTGTTGCCAATTGGGTAAGATCTGGTTGGTGCATGGAGGGGCACCTGGGCAAATTGACAGATACTAGGAAGGTTATATTACACCGCCATCCAGCAAGCGCAGAGATGTGCCAGACTCTCCAAAACTCTGGCACTCTAAGAATGTTTTGAGCATGGAAATGGTTGTCTATCCAGTGTCTGTTTGGAGAACAGACCAGCCAACATTACAAACATCTGCCAGTTTACTTGGCACAAGTTTACTATTATATTATAACATTTGGCTAGCCGGCGCTCTTATCTAGAGTGACATTCATAACTTAGAATTTTTGCATGTTATCTATTTACACAGCTGCGTATTTAATGATATTTGTGCTTGTACCAAGGGTACAACAGCAGTGGCTGAAAACAGAATCAAGAAAGTAGCTTTACAAGTCCTTGGTTACAAGTTCTTCTTCTTACCATTATACTACACTGCTGCCCAGAAGTCTTTTCAGTAGCATCATTTGGACTCATCCCAGACAAAACTCACCCCTGACTCCTCCCATGCAACCCTATGCAACAGGCTTGCACCTCCCAGAGGTTCTTCAGTGTTGCCTTTTGAAACCTGAGACTTTTTAAGTTTTTAATCTCAGTATGTAGTAACAGTGGGAAAGACACTTTGTGTAAGTTATGCCTGCCTAAGATGGATCTGTTGGCTTTTTTTACTGAGCTCAGACTGAATAGCTAAGTCAGGATGGAACGAAATGCAGACGCAGCTGCAGCTATCCAAGGTCTGGGGTTTAATTTTTATGATTCGAGTTTAATTTGCGCGGGGTTTACCCGGAGACAGATGTTTTTCATTTTGCGTTTGTAGGATCTGCCGTCATCCATACAGGACGTGCTCACAGACGCGTTTCCATGCCGGCTCACACACAGCCAGTCAGACTTCTGCTGACAGAAACCAAGCTGAGTGGAAAAGTAAACGCTGTGCAGCGTGCTTCTCTATAGCCATTAATAAATGCCTTGGAAGGGTCTCTCTCTTTCCCTCTCTCTCTCTCTCTCTCTCTCTCTCTCTCCCACCCCCAATTCAAATTCAAATTCAAATTCAAAACGCTTTATAACAAATGTATGTGTTGCCAAGGCAATTTTTATATAATAATAATAATAATAATAATAATAATAATAATAATAATAATCATCATCATCATTATTAATAAAAAGATAATAATATATATAATAATAAAAACCATTTTATCTCTTGTTCTTCCTCTCCCTCTCTCTCTTTAGAACATGAGTTCTGTGCAATGATCCATGTACAGTCAAAGACCATAGCTGGCTTTGGAGCCGGGTTTGAAGCCAGAATGTTGCAGGCTCAGACCCTGAGTGGGGGCCCTGCTGTTGTGGGCTTTAGCAAGATGCTCGAGCTGAATTGCTTGAGTGGATGATATGCAAAACACTTATAGTAAAACCAGGCCACTTTTGCTGAGGGCGTCTTTTAGGCACATAAACAGGGCAATGACAGCAGTGAGCACTTCCATGTAGTATGCAAATCTGTGATCTTCACCCGCGCACCTGCTTGTACGGACCAGCTGTCAAGACCCAACATGAAACTGTGTGATTTCCCTGGAATCAATATGTGTTATTTTTAGCCTTGTTTTTTACTGTCACTCAGTATCCGGTAAGTCTTGCATCGCAAGGGCAAAAAACAAAACAAAACAAAGGAGCCCCCCCACACACACACACACACACACACACACACACACACACACACCACAGGACAGTGAAATCCATCATCAGGCGTTCCGTTTGGCCCTGTGGTTTGCGAAACCTGCCCCCCGGGTCACGGTCTCTCACTCATGGACTCCCTCCGCACGGCTGGGAAGGGAAGAGCACTGTGCTTCCCTGCCGGGACAGCGGAGGTCCCGAACTACCGGCCGTGCTTTGTGCTGCGGCCACGCCGGCCCCAGGGTATTGCTCCTCTCAGCCAGACAGGGCCTGAGTCAGCTTCTGCCGCCACTGTGTCATTTTCCACTTTCCTGCTCTTTTTGTTCTCTGCATTTCCTGGCCAGGGGACAAGTGGACCGTGGCGCTGACACACACCAGCAGCTGACCTGGGGTCAGTGTGAATGACGGAGGGTTCGGAGTTGTGTGTGGAGGGGTCTAGGGACCGTCGGTCTTTGCCGGTCTCCCCGGCAGGTCCAGGGTCAGTCAGGACGTGGCAATCTTCTCTGCTCGCAGGTCCCAGGGGCTGTGACAGGTTGCAGGCCTTAAAGTAGAACCCAGCTCTGTTGTTTACAGTTGTTTACCTTACAGCTCTCTATGTCTATGATATAGCCAGAGTCTAAAAAGAACATTAAGAGAACTGGAAAAAGTCAACATCCCTTTGTGAATAAAACCCAGGGAGAGTGCTTGTTTGGACATTGAATCAGTGACTCTCATCCGGCAGATTTATAAGTTATCGCTGCAGGATTTTGTTTTCCCGTAAGGCCCCTATAAGTACCTTTTAAATCAACATGCTCCCAGCTGCAGGGGTTTGAAGGAGTCTGCGGGAGGTTGCTTCATACCTGTCGCCTTCTCTTGGAGATCTTAAGTAAGCAATAATGTACTTTATTAGTAAAAAAAAATTCACGTTCATGTACCATGGCTTCTCAGTACAGCAGCATTAGAAAAACACAGCAAGGATCAGCAGGATCCTGGAAACAACTTGTACTGAGAACTGTGTTTATGTGGCAGCTCAGGAAAAATGTGGCTGTGTTGTTATGGAACTAAACTCGTAATCACAAGGTTGCAGGTTCAGATCTTGTGTTCATTACAGCTGCTGTGCCTCTGAGTCAAGCTTAACTTAAATCGCATGCGTGAATATCTTGTGAATGACTACAGTTTAAGCTTGGGAGACGTTGTCTGCTCATAAGATCGTTCATTTTGTTCTGAGCTTTAAGGCATGAGTGGAACACAGGAGAGAGGTGAATCGCCTTAGCTTTTGGACTGAAATGGGAATCCCATGCATGTGCTTCCCTTACAATAAGGCAAATAAGGCAAATTGACTTGGTTGAAGGTGACCAAATCATACGGGGCCACAGGGCCACTGCTCGGAGTTTCAGAGCATGCTATCTCTCAGTGGCACGTCGCAATCGCAAATTCATTGCTGTTTTGCCCAGGTTATAAAGAAATCTTTGATATTGTCATAGTCCTTATTCGATACTTTTTCCTGTTTTTGAGATACAGAGAAGGCCCGCCTGGTACCACTACTGTGACCCTCCCTGGGGACTCATGTGTCCTCTGTCAGGCCTTCTTCCCCCATCTGGCAGTAATTCAGTGAGGTTTGCAAAAGGGCAGCAGAGTTTATCATAGCAAAGACCTTATTTAACTTTGTAGGTAAAGGAGACCCACACCTGCAGGTTTCACACACATCCTGCTTCTGCATCAGACCAGTTCAGAGCAGGGTCTCTGCAGCTCCACTGATTCTTATAGCAACTGGATAGGCTGGGAACAGCCCTTAGCTTATACATAGATACAACACATATAGATCTGTGCGCAATACACACTGTTGCCCACCACAAGCAGTAAAGACCTTGAAAAAGAGGATTCAGGAAAAACTGTTGTTTATTGAAGCCTAACCGTGAATCTCTGCCGCAGTAAACCCAGCCTGGAGCTGAAACTTCAAAACCTGGAGAGATGGTGCGAGTCTCCTCCCCATCCTGGCAGTGCCATGTTTGTGAAGGATAACACACCACCTCTGTGCCTGAGAAAATCTCTGTGATCTCTTCGTCTTACTGCTGATATCAGAGCACTCAGCAGTTGCACAAGATGGGGGGGGGGTTACAGCATAAACGCGGTTAACTGAAGTCGCTGTATTTTTTGGCGCCAGATGAAACCTCTGTATCAGTTGGTCTGGCCTTAATGGAAGCTTCCTTTGAAATCCCCAAACTCCATGGGAGTGTTTTATTAGTCATTCTGTCACTCTCAGGGATCTGGGATTTCAGCACGCTCCACAGGGAGGTACGGCCACCTTGACCCCTGCACACCCTGCAACCCCAGCCGCCTGATTAGACCTGCTGGAAAATGTCACCCAGACTTCCCCAAATGAATGTAGCCAATGTCACCCAGGGTCATATTCCCCAAATGGCAAACCCTGTTCATTTAAGCTGTGAAAAACTTCTACTTAAACAAGGACCTTATTGAGAACTCAAAAATGAATTAATTGCACATATTGAAAGCATACCTCTGATACACATTTTGTGATATGAAATCAAGAGTAGGTTTGCTGAATAGCCTGAATAATGTTACACTATGATGGTCATCATTTCCTCTTTCTGGTTTGCCTCAGTCCATGGTAATTTCCCAGAGATCTCTCCACACAGATAGAGATGGACCAGCAGCATGTGACATCAACACAGAGACAGATGCAAGGAGCCAGCTCTGTCAGCATGTTGGTATTTTGTAGGCTAAAGAGCATGCAGTTGGTTTTTGCTATAAGGCAGGAGACGGCAGCCTACAGTTGTGGGAATTCAATGGAAGTGAGTGGGAATAGCACCCAGCAGGGGACCTGGAGAAGTCTGCTCAGGGGCTGGGGGGATTACAGAAGCAATATGTTGCTTTAGCTTGACTTTATTTCTGATTGTAATTCACGTCTAACATATGGCCTCCATCTGAGAGGACCCTTGGGGCTGCTGGGCTTTTCTGGAGAACTCGAAGCAGGAAAACATTTCAACTTTGTGGGAATTTCAGCAAAGAACAGATCTGAAGATCTCCGCGTGTGAAAACGCAAAGAGCACAGGCTGTTACAGTGTTATGTAAGAGGAGGAGTAGACGTGGTGGTCTGCCTGCGCACTGTCACAGGGTTGCTTCCTGGCACCTGGTTTAGAAGCTCGACTCCCAGCTTGATTGATGAGTGCCTGGGTCAGCTGGGAGCCTCCCGCTAATTCCTCCTCCCAGAAGCCCCATTTACGCGCCACTCACCGCGTTTGTTCAAACCGCCCCGTCCCATCGGAGCAAGGCTGGCACTGATTGGCCGAGACATCCCAACAGGAGATAAAAGAGGAAGGCGATTTCCTCAGAAGGTCCGCAGACGGGTCACCAAAGAGAGGTGATCTCACCGATCACTACGTGTGGGAGGTGCTATCCCACAAATCCCTGTGAAGCTGAAACTTGAATAGAGATGTTTGGGCGAGGGGGGGCTGTCTGTGGAGCCTAAGCTTGGTCTGCTCTAAGTCACAACATGAGAAACTGATCTTCCTCTCAAGAACCGTATCAGCTCCCAAAGATTAGATATGAGGAGATGCTGGGACCACCCCACCTGAGTTCGCACACTTGGGCAGGTGTATCTGTGGTTGTGGTGGGTTAGTGTCAGGAAAAGGACACCTTCCTTTCACTACGCTACAGTGACATGCTAATATTCCCCCTGCTGAACACTTCTGACAGCCCTGTCGGCCCTTGAAATGATTCCAGATTTGAACAGTGAGTGTTAAACTGTAACTGTTGGGAATCACATATTACACTTAGAGTGTGCTTTGTACATCCAACCACAGGCATAGAACAAGAGGGGCAACCCCCCTTCCCCCCTTCTGTCTGGTAAATGAATTAGGATTACCTTTTACATATCTCTATACCTGAAATATCATAAATATCTCCAGTCATGGATTACTTGGGTGTAGTGAACCATTCCCAACAACTCACCTGGACCATTTTCCCTTTACTTTTGATTAATATGTATTTTGTGCATGAAAACTGACTCAAAAATCAGATACATTGAACAAATTTTAATAGTTAATATTGAAAGTATAATGAGGGCTTAGGGTGATTTACAGAACAGATAGCTGGTGCCAAAGTAAGTGTACTTTGATAAGCTTTTCCTTTATGTACACATTGTATATTTTTAATATTTATGTTTGAAAAATTTCCCAGCCACCATGTAAAACCTCCTGTCCAAAAATCTCGGGATAGCTTGAATCTCAACAGCCAGGTAGCACATAGACAAAATTCTATGTGATGTTTTAAAATGTTTATATTAAGCCTAATAAGCATAAAATCTAATTTTTAATGAAATATTCTAACTGTGTTATAACCAATTCTGAGCTAGGCTGATGTATACAACCAAACATTTAACTGGAGTGCCTTTCCAGATGCTTGTTAAATGCTGTATACATGTTATATTACAACTGCAAGGCAGTTGCATTTGCACGGGATGGGTATACAGGACATTTGTACTTGAAACTGAATTCCAGCCAACATGTGATATTATGTGACTGTAACACTGTTACTTTGTGACAATGTCACAATGACGTTGTTACAATGCTATGGGAACACTGAGGGGACAGGTTTTCCCAGACTGGCTTGAACTGATGCAATAGCAACAAAACAGGATGTTAAGCAGCCATGTTAAATACCTATCCCTCCACCCCTCAGAATGATGTAATGATGATGTATATCTTCATCATTAAATCAATATTTAAAGCACAATAAGGCGAAGCGGTTTTACAGGATCTGTGCAGCATTGAGAACACGGGGACTGTACCAGTATTTATCTGTCAGGAGATTTTATTCTGTTGACTCTAACAGTACGTAATTGGTCGATCACGTGTCGTAGACAAGGTGCAGTATATTTGCTCTCCTTAGCGTTCGCCAAATCCGGGTGTGTTTGCACTCCGTGCCCCATAATCTTATCTCATTAAACACCTCGTGATGCCTGAAACGGGCCAGGCGGCATGGGCAGGTCTGTCCGCACGGATTCCTCTCTGATCACTGCTCTGTTAACCTCTGACTGGCTGCCGTGGAGTCACAGGCACGCTCTCCTAGCCAATCAGCATGCAGAGAGGGAGTCACCAAAAGGTGTGGGGCTCAGTGATGCACTCTTGATGCACTTTTTCTTTTCTTGTCTGATTCCTTGCAAAAGTAAGCTCAGTTTAGGAAGGTTTCCCCGCATGTGCTAATGTGTCGAAAGTCATTTGAGGTCTTGCTCCTCTATCAAGCTGGGTCAGACTGTGGGTTGTGGTTATAATGGAGGCAGGGGAGCGTGTTTATAAAAGGTTGAGCTCACCCTCCCTGGGGGAGTCGTAGTGGGACAGCCTGGGGTGCATTTCAGCTGGGAAGCCCTTTGAGCCTACTACTCCTGTCTGTTAATCAACCAGTGTGGAGGAGGTGTTGGCGGGAGAGAGTAATGAATCACTGTCTTCTTACAGGATTCTTCTGTTTAGAGTATTGGAGTTGCTTTGCCAGTATAAACAGATTGTCATGTTGGTGGCTCAGACATGAACACTAAAAATGTCTTCTTTCCCTCTGTGCCTTTGCCCTAGCCATGGTTACCAGCAACAGCGGGGCTCTGATGTGAGATAACATTTGCGCAAAGGCCCATCCAATCAAAAGCGCCTGAAGTGGGGTCATACATTTAATCTTGGGGGCAGGAAGTGTGTCTCATTGAAGTAGGTAAAGATGACATCTCCTTCATGGGATTTGTCTCAGGTCAGTAAGTGTTTTTCATAAGACCTCTATGTATATAAAGCTGTGTGAACATGGCAGGGCTGACAGTACTGGAAAAAGGAACTCCTTTTGCTCCACCTCTTCTCCTACTGTCTACATCTCTCCACTTATCCTTAACCCCCAACCCCCCAACACATGCTTCCTCACCCTGTTCCGTAATGCGATGTGTAACTGATCCTCGGTTAGGGAGTTACTGTCCCTGGGGCGGGAACGAGGGGATGGGGTGTGTACGTGAGCTTCCCCACACACCCTGAGCAGCTGGTTCTCTTACCGAACCCTGACTCCCCCTTGCGGGGGAGGTGCGAGAGTCACGAGCGAGGCATCACGTCCGCTGGCCTCCTGTGGTCCTGCTCCTCGCCAGGGCGTGGGGGAGAGCGGAGGGCTTTGAGGTGTGCTGGAGCTGAAACAGAGGCCAGCTGTCTCTTTCCCTCTCCCTCTCTCTCAGTCTGGATCAGCCCTGGACGAGCGCCCAGAGCCCCAGAGAGCAGACAGCCCCACCGCAAGCGAGTCACTGGAGAATGGGGTGGGCGGGAGCGTCCCACGGGGGCCGGGCCGAACCCACATGAAAAGGGGGTTAATCAGACACCAATCAGGAGACAGTGAGCAGGGAATTAAGAACAAAGACAGGAGGAGATGTCATGTTCTGTTCCTTCCTACTCTTTGGCAGGGCTGACATCCGAGGGGTGCGGTGACAGCAGACCGTCTCGCCCCCACAGTGAGGTTGGGTCGCGCTCCGTATGAATCTGGTGGGCAGCTGAAGGAAGCTCAAAGAGCGGCGCTGCTTTCCACATGTGCCGGGCTGTGTCATTACTTCATTTCTGCATGAGTGCTGGGAAGAATATCCTCATTCAAGCACAATGCAGTAACCTGACCCACTCTATTAAAGGGAGACTCTTGACCTGTTGTGTCTTGCTGCTGATTGTTCAGGAGGCAGGCTGATGATTTCATTTTTCACAGATCCCTCCCAGCCACAGGGAACTGGCAGGCATGGCTGGTACTCCATCACGGCCATGTGGTCACCCACATCTGAGACGACCATGTGGTCAGGCACACCTAACTTGGCCGAATGGTCACCCACACCCAGGGGATGGCCATCTTAGCCTGTTCTACTCATCTCTGCAGGCGCTGTGGCCCTCTAGTACCTGGACAGTGTAGTCCTGAACTGTGACACTCCACAATTCCAAGCACCCCCCTGAAACCCAAACACCCATAGCCCCACTCAAGCCCTCTCCCTCTTTCCAGCTTTCTGATCATGCAATGTTTCTTTCATGCCCCACCCCGGAATAAAGTTGGACTTGCGTGAAAAACATGTTTGCAGTACTCCATTCGAGGGTGGGGGGTGGGGTCCATAATGCCAGCCTATAAAGAGGAGGGTCCCATCCCTTTAGCGCACTCCCTGGAACCCTGTCCAGCATTCCGTGAAGAGGAGGCCTGTTCCCCAGAGCTCATTAAACCCTGTTCTCCTCCTTGGGTTCTAGTAGCCCAGTAAAAAATAACATTAACAACAGTGTTTATCAAGTGTAGATGTGAAGTTCAAGCAGTAGTGAAAACCACCAAGGGTAAAGTAAATAGTTGAAATATATATTGTTGAAAATAATTTTTTCCATCCTTCACAAGCAAACGTAGCAGGAAATAGGGTACAGATGTGACCCTGATTGAGCTGGACATGTCGGAGCCTTGTTAACATTGTTGGCTGCATTCCCCATCTGTACGGCAGGGGGGCAATATTCAGAGCATGGAAGCCATTGCCAGTTGTCCGTCTACGGTTCTGATCCAGAGTCTGGAAAGATGTCAGCCTTTGCCTCTCAAGCATAAAAACAATTATGCAACGCCTCTTACGCCAGTAAGAGGCAGTGTAGCATAGTGGTTAAGGAGCAGGACTTGTAACCGCTGGGGACACTGCTGCTGTACCCCTGGGCAAGGTACTTAACCCACAATTGCCTCAGTAAATATCCAGCTGTATAAATGGATAACATTGTAAAGAACAGTAGCCTATGTAAGTCGCTTTGGATAAAAGCGTCTGCCAAATGAATAAATGTAAATGTAAGTGGAAGCTATCCTATGTCTCTGTGCTGTCTCAGACTTGACCTCTCCTCTCCCTGCTTCGGTTCTGTTGCAGAGTTCTCTTGAGGCCAGCGGATCCCACAGCACTGGAGGTAAGCATCTGATCGCCACTGTTGATCCACGCTCCTGATCCACACCGTTGGCCTGTTTGCCTGAGGTACCCTGTGAAAAGAAGTGTTCACTGACTCAATAAGAGTACCAGCCAGAGACCTAAATGAGTGCCCCAATGCAGAAATGCATCTCACAGTGCAGTTTTACCTATTACTGTAATGCTGGCAATAACAGCTATTTATAAGCAGCTGCTTACACTTTTACACTGTTTCTGATAGTGTGGGCATTTTCCACAGGTACTAATTGCATGTTTGGCTGAATGAGTTCATCCCGTGGGAAATAGGGTAATTTAAAGACCTAACACAGCTTAGCTGCATCCCCTGTCTTTAGCCCATTATGCTTTAATCTGGAATTCACACACAGTGCATGATCTAGGGCATGGGCGATTTTAGACTCTTTTTAGGGGTGCTCAAGCACACCTAAATTTCATCTCAGCACCCCTAAATTTTGTGGTGTAAAACTCATGTTACTTACTAGTAATTCATTAAAAGTATTATTGTTGTAAATTAAAATATCATATATAGAAAAATATTAATTAATTGTTATCCAATGAAATGAGTGATTTAGCAAGGGGGTTGAACACTTTTGCAAGGCACTGTATGCATGTCACATTCTCATTAGGGGCTGAGCCCCCTAATGGTCTGATCCTAGAATCGCCCCTGATCTAGGGACAGAGATATCACTTAGAAGGAGCAGTGTATACTTTGTGAAAGGACCTGGCCCCACACCAGCCAATCAGAACGAAGGTGCCTGAGAAAGCTCTCAAATGCCACATTGCTATAAGACAAGGAGGGTGTGTGAGTGTGTGAGTGCTCAGTTTTGAAGTGGGTGGTGCAAGGACTGGATGAGGTGACTTTGGGGTGATGTTGTTAATTATGCTGGAGGGAGGGGTGGGGTGGAAGAAGACAATGGGGCACAGTGTCTGCTGCGATTTCGATCACTGGGCACGGAGGAGCAGTACATTCCAGCCTAGCTTCGTGTGTCACACTGACTTTGGTGATCACGCAAGTGTGGTGAGGTGCTGGCAGGGACATTATCAACACTTCTCTACTGCAGAGCTGGAACCAGACTAGCTCATTATACCCCTTTCCCACTGCACAGGTGGAACCAGACTGGCTCATTATACCCCTTTCCAACTGTAGAGCTGGAACTAGACTGGTTCACTGTACCCCCTTTTCACTGCAGAATTGGACCAGGCTGGATCATTATATACATTTCCACTGTAGAGCGGGAACCACGCTACCTCCTTTATTTGAGGTTCCATTAGGTGACCCGTATATTTAGTCTTCAAGCCCCACTAGTTCTGACTTGCTCTTAAGCAAGCTGTGGGCAGGGTCCACTGAGGTTATTTTCTTTTCCCTTCTTAGTGCTTCATTTGTTTCAGCCTTGTGAATATTGTGTTTCATAACCGGATACCGCTAGAAAATATTCACACAAAAATCCCAGCAGGAATGCCTCTGATTTTGCACAGCCAACTTTTCTGAAAACAAAAGCCACATGGAGTCGCTGAGCTGTCCCAGAAACTGGTTTTCACTTGATCCTTCTGACACAGTTTCATAAATCTCTTTGTGTGGATACATGGTGGAGTGGTGTCACACCCAGCTGTAATGCATGTAATGCATAATGTTTGTTTGCTTTTTTCTACGATGTGCTGACATTGCAGCTAGCCACATGATAATGCTCCTGCAGCCTTACTGTAAAGTTTGGAGAGCTGGGTATCTCTCCACTAACCTACCACAGACGGTGATACCCCCTAACCTTTGTAACAAGTGCTTTTAGAAGGAGGCCTTTATCAAATGGAGATCTTATTTTATCAGTCAGGTTTCAGCATGTGTAAACACCAGTGTGCTCAGACCTTACACTCGGGGGGCAGTCTGATTGGCTGCATGGCCATGATTGACGGCCGTGCTGTCCACTGTCGTTTCAGTGGTGCGGTTCCAGGAGGTGTGGGGGCAGAGCCAGTGCCGCACCATGGAGAAGCTGGTGGAGGTGGTGCACGAGTACCCGGGGGAGGTGGAGCACATCTTCAAGCCCGCCTGCGTGCTGCTGTGGCGCTGTGCCGGTTGCTGCACCGACGAGAGCTATGAGTGCTACCCCACGCTCACCCAAAACATCACCATCCAGGTATGCCCCGCCCACAGCCACACCCCCCCGCAGAGAGACCACACCCTCACACAGCCAATGCCGCACTTGGCAAGTTGAAGTCATTTGATGTCAGCAATATTAAATAACTTGAACTTCCTTAAGTATGATACAAGACATTGTGCGTTCCTTGACTATCTGCACAGTTAGACATCATGCAGTTCTTGACTGTTTGAGCAGTCTGACATCACGCAGTCTTTGACTCTTCGCGTAGTTAGACATTATGCAGTCCTTGACTATCTGAGCAGGCAGGTATAATGCAATTCTTGGCCATCTGTGCAGTTCTTCATCATGCAGTCCCTGACTATTTGCACAGTTTGACATCACGTACATCTAAACAATGCCACCTCAGCAAAAGCTGGAGAAATCTTGTTAAATAGGGGAAATAGTCAACCTCAAGGTCTTTTCTGTGCTCTAATTTTGCCTCCTCTGGTGGTCATACCAGCTGCTGAAGATCAAAGCAGCAGGCGAAGACAGAGGCTATGTTGAGCTGCCATTTATGGAGCACCAAACATGTGAATGTAGGTAAGAGGAATCAGGTCTGCTGTGTGTATGTCAATGCATGCATTCATGAACTCAGGACGCCTGTTCATGGAGCAGTGCCACTGTAACCATTTTACTTTTGCATTCAGAAAATTTTACCAGCTTCCTTTCAGTGTGCAGTTGTGTTATGTTTTCAGTTTAAAAACCTTCTCTCTGGCTGTTTGCAATTAGGGTGTCAAGTCTTACAGGTTGCTCGTAAAATGAAAGTGAGGTACTTTTCTAAAAAAAAAAGTTCTCCGAAACAGAAGGGTCATGCCATGTGGGCTTAATCTTAATCATGCCATGTGGGCTTGTTCTTAATCTTTATTACAAGCATTCCATGAGAGAAAGGTGTGCGTTTATTGGTTCATTTTCTTTGAATTTTGAATTAATTGTGAATAAAGACAAACTGTATGTTCTCTTGTATCTAGACCCAGGGGTGTCACTGTGAGAAATGAAAGAAATGAGAGGTAAGCATATACACAATACATATATATGTATATAAAATATATAACAACATTACTTGGTGGTAGAATTACCACTAGTAAAAGCAGGTTTGTTGGATGTGTAATTTTATAAAGAGAACAGGAGTTTTGCCACATGTGATGTGCAGTGATCAGTAAAAGTGTATGATATGTAGTAATGTAAGAGGACAGAACGGGTTTGGCTGTGTTGGATGTATAGTGATGCGCGAGGTCTTCCATTGCAGCAGGCAGAGACAGAGGGAGAGGGGGAGGAAGAGGAAGGACAGACAGAGAGTGAAAGACTGTGACACGTGAGTACTGGGCTGTGCCTGCTGGATCTGCAATATCTGAAATATCATAGAGAGAGTGGGTGTGCATTTGTGTTTATGGATGCATGTGAGGAAACAGTAACTGTGTGTGTGTGTGTGTGTGTGTGTGTGTGTGTGTGTGTGTGTGTGTGTGTGTGTGTTTGGGGGTAAATGAGAGCCAGAGAGACCTACACTTTTTTCATTATACCTTTTAAAAGCTCTTTATTTACTAGGTCACAGAAAGTGCTGAAATAAACTGGAAATTTAGAATTTGTGTTTTATAACATGTTAAAATAGTTTCAAGACATAATGAATTGTGGTGAATTGTGGCTAGTAAAATATAGAGAGAATTACTGCACCCCCCTGTGGACACTTTCAGTATGACTGCTGCACGCATGTCCATGGGTGTGTTGGTGCTGTCCAGAGATGCACACACACAAGGAAATCCTAAGAGTCCCATTTTTCCCTGCGTTTGTCCACTAGGTGTCTGCCCCCACGGAGGTAGCTGTGACTCTGCCCTTGCTCCGCCCTAGAACCCTGTTCACCTTCTGCCCTGTGCTGACAGCATGGACTGTCTAGGGGACTGGCTGCATCTGGGACCGGACAGGGTTGCTGCAGTGACAGGCACAGCCCCCAAAAGGAGCCCGAGGTTGTCTAGGAGGCGGAGGTCGCCATGGGAGAGAAGCCTTGTGTCACCTGACCCAATAAGGTGTCCTAGAAGAGCAATGCATACAGGGACCATGGTTGCACGCTGACAAATCAACACGGAGGACGAAGATTTTTTTCGCTTTTTTGTATTGTTTTGAATGATGGTCATCATAATTAATTAATTCAGCCTTTATATATTTATTAACCAGGATAGAGCCAATCAAGGTCTGTAAAAGTGTGATAAGTGACCTTTGCATTGGTGCCCTTTGACTGATTATATTACACAGAGGGACACACTAGTGTGTCATAAAACAAGGACGTTGACTATGAGATACTGCCTACCAAAAGAGTTACAAGAAACTTTCTTTGAACAGAGGAGGACTGACAGTCCATTTTGGGCACTCTGCATTTCAAATGAAGGGGAAAAATAATGTCATGATTATGTTTGCAAATATATTTAAATTGTGCTGTTAAAATAAACAACTACAAATGTTCAAGACAGAAGGTAAATCGTACTGTGACGTTACATCAGTTTTAGTGCAGCTATGGGAGATTGTCTCCATCTACTGGCTGGATGGGTTATTGCAGCTTGCCAAGACCCTTTGGCCTTCACAATCGCTGCTCAACAGCAAACAAGATATGTAAGATGCGACGTGGGTTGTGATGTCTGTGTCTCCACATATGATGAACTGCTGTCATGAGCCAATTCAATTAAATTATCTTAAAAATAACTTGCAGCAAAGGTGACTTGTATAGTATAGTTTGGAAGTGAGCTGTAGTAATTCTCACTCATTTGTAGTTGCGTGGTTATTATTCAGAAGTGTTGTTATTAATTAATTGTATTGTATTTTAAGTGTAGAAGGTGTGTCTTCCATGTTGTATTTAAAAATTTAAGATGATGCAATGGCTCTATCAAATGTACTCAAACATTATGTTGACTGTGCTCTGTTTCTCTTTGCTCTGTTGCAACCCTGTTTTGGAATCACCAGTCGTATACTAGTCTTGTGTCACTGCAACAACCTTTGCACTTATGCAGGGCACTGAGACGAGATGAATGCAATCAGTATACAAAAAATCAATACACTCACATGCGCTCAATGGCTACATTTTGCACTACAAGTCACACAGCATGCTACAGTGGAGTAGGTGACCATTGGAGGACTACAAGCCTACGTTCCCTCCCCACCGCTACCCTCTGCTACCAAACAGCGTTTGGTGGTCCCGTTGCATCGCGGCGCAAAATCACTATCCAGAACTTTCTCCACCGTTGTCCCCCAATGGTGGAATGAACTTCCACACTTCATCCGTTCTGCTAAGTCCCTCTCTGTGTACAGGAAACATCTGAAGACCCAGTTCTTCCGCCCCCACTGAGCACCTGAAACACTACCACCTAAAGGAATTTCTCATGTCTCAAAACTGTTTCCCTATTAAAAAAATAATAAGAAAATGTAATCTAATGGCTTAATGCACTTGTTATCTCTACCAGCTAGCTTGTACCTTGTCTGGCCAGCCATTGAAACCTGGTCATGCAGCGCTTCTAATATTGTTGATTCCTTATGGTTTTTTGCTCGCAACTTGCTTTTGATAAAAGCGTCTGCCAAATGAATAAATGTAAATGTAAATGTAGGATAGGCGCTACGCTGCTGATGTAAACTGAGGAACTTGCAGGGTGCCTGGGAGGGATGAGACAAGCAGTCCCTGGCTGGCCCGCCCACCTCTGATTCCTGGTCATTGTCAGAAAATGGCAAGGCTGCTTTAAAACCCATGCACGCGTGGCATGCCATGCCAACTGAGCCACTCAGGACCCAGTTTTTGAAGATCCAATTACATTTTGCTAATTAATACCTTTTTTGCTACTTAATTACTAATTACTAATTGCTGTCCCTGGCAGCCATCACCAAGATAGCTGGCGCTGGGATGTAGTGGACGCCGGGAAAGAGCGCTGGAACTGGATCCTGGAAAACCGAGACAGAACTGCTTTCAAGGTGTGTTATACAGCAGTTTTCCCCTGTAATGCTGCAGGATTGCCACTGCAGGGACCACTGTGAGTGAGGGATCCTCCAGGTACTAGTGCTGCTTCTGCTGGTCGTAGCACAAAGGAAGACAGGGAAGCAGGTAAATATGATTCAATAAAGATGTGCCAATTTGGGTGTGTAATGCCTATCATAATGTGTGTACGTCACTGCTCTTGTGTTTAAAGTATCAGCTATGGGCCATAAAACACAATTGTACACAAACCACCCCTCTTAACTGAAACAGTCTCAGTCAGGTACACCTGGGAGTGCCCAGTGGAGCTGAGGCCTAAATCAGCTCAGTCAAGACAATGAGTGATTGAATGAGGTGGTTAAATGTACCCAATACACATTTACATTACATTTATTCATTTAGCAGTACACCAGCAATAATTTCATTTTACAGCTCTGTGAAGTGGCTGTGGCTGGTTAGTCATTACCACCTGAGTAATTTCAAAACTTCACAAAGAAAGAGATAAGCCATGCCCCAATCTTTAAATCCCCTGATTCTTCTCTGTGACACCTAATATCTCCCTCCCCATTCTTAACCCAG